>CM057749.1:6716427-8011427 GCA_030064425.1 Trapa bicornis
TAGTTTTGGTGTAGCCAAGATAAATAGAGTTGTGATATAATGGCTCTGGTACCAGGTAGAAATCTAAAATAGGGGATAAGAAAATGTTGAAATATGTGCTTGGTAGGTCATAGGTCTAAGTCGAAAACTTGGTAATTTATTGATAAGTGACTCGATAAATTACATATAAACGTGCTTATTTATAGGTTCACAATAATATAAATATAGAAATAAATAATACGATAAAATATATATGATATAATATTGACTAGTTAATATTATATCATATACATTATAACCACCTAAAATAATATTATAATATTTTAACATTTGTTGTAATTCGCATTACTATTAAAACCGATAATTCTTATTTATAAAATGTTGATAGGCATATTTTAGAAATATTTTGAAGATATATATATAAGCTAATTGAGATATTTTTTTATCAAAAGATGGGAGGTATTCTACCTTATAATAGATAAGTGTGAATTGAGGGTTAAAAAATGTGAGAACTCGACTATTAACAATATTTATAAAAAAAATAGCTAAATTTCATATTTATAAAATAGTTTAAGGTACATGTTTATAAAAAGTGTTTAGATTAATATTTATGAAATAAGCATATGGTTTAATATTTATGAAATATAATGATACTAATATTTATGAAATTATTAAAGTAAATATTTATAAAATGAGTATATGGTCATATGTATAAAAAGTGTTAACGTTTAATAAAATGACTCATTTATAAGAATGGGCTAAGGTTAAAAATTTATTTAAAAAAAGTTAAGATTAAAATATTTATTAAAGCAGTATATAATCTGTTATTTATGAAATAAATTATAATCCATATATAATTACTATAAAGAAAAAGTGATATGATTAAATTTGTTGTTTATAAAAATAAATTGAGAACTTTGAGAATTGATTTAAAAAAATAATAAATATAAGGACTATATTTGTGAAATATAGGAAATTGAGACTAATTTGTAAAAATATGAATTATATGATCTAAACGTTAAGTATTTATTTTATTAAAATAAGTTCATTTACCTTGATGTAAAATTATATAGTAAAGGGAGTGGTTGGTACTAACATTTGAGATTTTTTATTAATCAAATAAATTAAATGAATAAAATATATAAAGGGTAAATTAGGTAAAAATATAGTAAATTGCAGAAATTGCATTTGTTAGATATGATGAAAGGATATTGTGCAAAAAAAATATGATGAAGGGATGAAATGTCAATAATAAGAGGGAGATAAAGGCAAAGGAAAAAGACTAGTTTGCTTTTAATTATTAGTTATTAATGTGAGGATTACAATAATGATCCAATCTAAATATTTTTTATAGGTTTGTTATAATCCAATTTTATCCACTATTCTTGATTATATTAATTGTGATTTGTGGATAAAAAAATTGTGTGGAAAGTGAATTGTGTGTGTGTGATGGAGATGATTGGAAGAGCAATTATGGTAAAACCTAAAATTAAAAAAAAAAAGCCTAAATATGTTGAGTTATCATGTGAATCCTTCTAGAAAAAAATCATGGGAAATGCAATAGTTACTGAAATCTCGAACTTCAATCACTTGGAAATGCAATAATTCCTTTTGTGAGACCTCGAACTCAGTGAATCGGAATCCACGAGGGTTTTTTGCGTAATTGCACATCTTCTTGCCAAGCTTATCCCCAGAAATGTCAAAAAAAAGATTGGGAATTCGTAGAAATGTCAAAGAGGAAACCGTCTCGAAGCTGCCGTGCAGTCTCACGGCGCCGTTTAAGGAACAACATGATACCTAGGATAGAACTTGCCAATTTCAACACGTGGCGTAGGAAACTAAATCTCAAGAAATAATCAATCCCGTCATCGGAATTTACTCATTTAAAAGATAAATGATGCCATCGGATTTTTTTTCCGGCAAGTTACCATCTTTCGTAATTACGGTATGAATATAAGTAAACTAAAAATAACAAGGAAAATTACCTTATTAAATAGTTTATTACTGTATATGCAAATTAGTATAATTATATATATTATTAATTTGTACTTAATAAAATAAGAACTAAATTATACTTCTATATTTTCTTTTATTTTTTAGAAATAACGTTAAATATTATAAAAAATTACAATTAAATAATCTCCAAAAGCTCTAATACATAGTTTTTTTTCTTTTTCTTCAAACAATCCATTTATAACCAAAGAAATTGTTACTTGCACGGGATAAATTGGAAAATTTTCTCAATTTTTGTACCAATTTTTTTATTGCTCTAAAATATATAAATTTTAATTTTGATATAAATGTAAAATTATAGTATACTATTATTTATGAAATATAAAATAAATAAATAAATATTAGTAAACTAGAAAGTACCAAGTTTAATATTTTTTATTTTGGTACAAAAGTTTTCAATTTGATATAAATATTTTAATTTTATGTATCGTTTGACATTACATCCAAGTATTTATTAAATTATAATAATGTCAATATAACTAGTTTAACTAACTAATGTGAGATAATGTAAATAATGTATAATTATTATTATTTGTTTTATTTGACATATTTTGAGATTTTTTTTTCAAAATTTGACACAAGTAATTTTTTTCTTGGATACATGATTTTAATTAGCGAATATATATGAAATTGGTCTCCATGTGATTGCCTTTTAAGAATGATTTAAAATATAATTTTCTATTTAAAATGAAAATTAATATAAAAAGAAAGTTTAAATATTTTTAGGAATTTTTGTAATAAAGAATTAGTGACAAAACTACTCTAAAACAGAGATTTTTTTCAGCAATTAAATATACTATAAGAAAAAACTATATTTAATTTACACAACTTGCATAAGGTCATAATATTGACTACCTGTGCATTAGATAGGCTATAAGGTTTATAGGAGAATACAAGGTGATAAGGTAAATTGTAGGTGCTGAACCATCATCACAAGGTATTCAAAGGTTTTGATGACGAACTTGGAGTATTCTATCAACTTCAACTTCAACTTCCATGGAAACTATCACGGGTACCACCTTCCACGTGTTCAAAGGGTTAATTTTTGGAGGGTAATATGACATCTATAATAAAGTTATGCTATGGGGTTGATTGGAAAAGTAAATGGCATTACGGCAATGACCATATGGATGATGAAAGAACCAGAAGGTCCAAAATGAAAAGGGAGAACACCGGAACGGACTGCCCCAAGAGTCGTCTTCCTCTCTCTCTTCTGTTCTGTGCTCCCTATAGGATCGCCATTGAAAACATACTCAACGCACTCCCTATAAAAGCTCTTCAGTTGGGTTTGGTTGGGTTGAGTCTGTCTCTCCTTTCCCATCCCATCACTGCAGCGATCTCCTTTGCCTGCCCATCTTGTTAATTGCATATTCCTTCCTGTCCTCCTCCGATTCAATCTGACTTCAAAAATAATATCAATATAAAGCTCCCTTGTGGAGGTATCTGTCTTCGGTGTTTGTCTCGGGAATCGTGCTTGATCATTTCCTCCATGGCGGTTGCTGAGAGCGCTGGAGTGAAGATCGCCTCACAGGCCCAGAATTCGGCCGCGTCCGTACAGTCCCAGGATCTGAACGGGCCGGAGGGAGATGCCCAGAACGGCAAGTCTCCGACCGGCGATCATCACCGGGAAATCAGCGCCATGTCGTCGGAGAAGGCTGATGGTCCGATGACAGGGAATCGGGTAGAATACATGAACGGGAAGAGCGGGCTGAGTGATATGAGGAAACTGGCGGAGATTCTGACAAAGCTGAATCCCATGGCAGAGGAATTTGTGCCTCCCTCCATTGCTTATAACAATATCGGCTTTAATTTAGTTAACGGTGGATTTGGGTATCCCAGCAATTTTATACTGCAACCTGATTCTCCCTTAGCTAGTGGATATAATAACAGAAGAGTAAGCATACACAGGGTTGCATTTCATTTACTGTTTCTTTTCTCATGCTAATGCCCTGGTTTATTATTCAGTGATGTGAACATAAGAATTTAGAAATATTCGTGGCAATTTTTTTTTTGGGTAGATTGATCTTGTGTTTGTCTCTATGCTGTCAACAACGATACCATGTCCAATTCACTGAGATAATTAAAGTTGGCTTAAGGAGAGTTGGGGACCTGAGGATAGTCCAATCCTATTTGGAATTGATAGCATTTTATGTTAGGAAATGGTGATCAAGATATGCTGTGATAGTGATAAGGTTTAGGTAAAACACCCAACTTGAGGCATCTTCACAGTGGAAATTCTTGATTTTTCCTAGTAAAAAACTTTGGTTCCTTGATTATGCTGTGGTTTGACTGTTTCCTAGTATGATTACGCGTTGATTGTGCCACTTCTCAATGCTCTTCTCTTTTTTTCTCCCCAGAAGAAGAATGTGTATAACAATGGCAAGGGGAGGATCAATGGTAGAACTAGCATGGCTCAACGTGAGGAGGTCATTAGGAGAACAGTCTATGTATCTGATATTGATCAGCATGTATGGTTGATGATTTTGTTCTTTTTTTTCAACCTTTTAACTGTACTGTGATTGTTATATTTCATATGTTGCCCAATCTTATTCTCAATTTTGGATTATACGGATCTTGTGTCCTTGTTTTAGGTTACTGAAGAGATATTGGCAGCTCTCTTCAATAGTTGTGGACAGGTATTCATATCTGTGCACCCACTCACAAAATGTACCTTCTTCACTTCAGTATAACTGAGAACCTTTTTGGTATTTTTTTCTCTCATTTTATGCAAAGGTTGTTGATTGTCGTGTTTGTGGTGATCCCAACTCTTGTCTCCGCTTTGCTTTCATTGAGTTTACTGATGAAGGTATGCAAGGAGTGAAATACTTTTTTCTAGTATTCATGAGCTTCTACTACTACATTCCATGGTAATGCCAATTTTGTAACTATATTTTTCCCAGAGAGTGCAAGGGCCGCTCTGAATCTCTCAGGAACTGTACTGGGATTTTATCCGGTTAGAGTTCTGCCTTCTAAAACTGCAATTGCTCCAGTTAATCCAACCTTTTTGCCTAAGGTGAAGATACTGTCATTATAGTGCTTGTCCATATTTCTCTTTAAATGATAAGCCTTGTCCAAAAGGAATTGGACAATTAATCTTCCATTTCATAGCATTCATATGATATGTTGAGGAGTTGGCCTCAAAGTCATCTTTCACTGAAATGTTGAATTTGACTGTGGTTTCAGTCAGATGATGAGCGGGAGATGTGCTCGAGAACTGTTTATTGCACCAACATTGACAAGAAGGTTGACATGCATTTCTGTTTGATATTGTGTTAGCTTTGAACTCCTATTTTATTTGTTATAGAGATCAATGTGAATGAATGCAGGTTACTCAAGCAGATGTCAAGCTGTTCTTTGAATCATATTGTGGAGAGGTATGTATGGAACCATTCAATTCTTAACTGCATGAATTCTGAATTGCATTTCTGTAAATTATGTAATGCCTTCCACAGGTCCACCGCTTGAGGCTTCTTGGAGACTACCACCATTCTACCCGGATTGCTTTTGTTGAGTTTGTTATGGTAAAGTTTTTGTTCCTTTCACTTTATAATTTCTTACCTTTCAATTTTCTAGCCTATCCAGATTTAGAATAATTGTTCATATCATTTATGCCACTATAGTATAGTATTTGCTGCTATTCTTCTCATTAATCTACCGAAAAGGAAGATGGTAATTTAAATTATTTTACACACTTATAAAGTTTCCTCATTGTGTTTGATGTTGTTTAATTGTCCAAATTTATGAAAGTGACTTGCAATTCACCAAATCATTTTGTCTAAAGGGAAGAAGCATTTTTGTCTTCAATGATAATTTTTTTCCTTTGATACGATATGACACGAATTCCAGATCATTTTGATGCATGTTATAATCTATATGGCTATGTATTTGTAAGCCAAGTCATCTGTCTTACCGGAACTGACAATTATTTTTCTGACAGGCTGAAAGCGCAATTGCTGCTCTTAGCTGCAGTGGTCTTGTTCTTGGATCTTTGCCCATAAGGTCGGGTCTCTTGAAATTGCCTCCTTAATTACTGTTTGGTCTCCCATGTTTCTTCTCTCATACTAACCATCGTTTATCAAATCTGAATCAAATTTGCAGAGTAAGCCCTTCCAAGACTCCAGTTAGGCCCCGCCTTCCTCGCTCTCCTGGGCAGTGAATTATCTCTTTTACTTCCTCCCACCCTACCTCCACTCCCCTGCTGATATTTGACCCAATTCTTGTCAGTAAGAGCTATCTAAATCGGCTGGCGTACTCCAGCTTATAGACTTTTTCTATCAATGGTCTGTGGAACTGTGTGTCCTTGTCTCTATTTTGTCCTCGACAGAGCATGTTTATGAAACACTCAGATCCATCCTATGAGTAGAGGTGGATGGGATCTTTCAAGGGTATGATGACATTCTAATTTTTGTTTCAAGGAGATATGTTGGACATGGTTGGTGTACTTATGACTCAGTTCGTTTAGCATAAGTAGTCATCTTATTCATGTCCTCTCTTCGTCATTTTTTGCTGCAGGAGCCAGCCCTACTAATGCCTTAGCTGCTAGGTTTGTCACCTTCACTTGCTGGGCTACATTACACATTTGTCACAAGTTACTCTCAAGATCCTTCTACATTGAAGAAAAGAAAGGCTAAATCAGTTAAGATCCGGTTTAATTCAGCCCAATTCGACCCATTGAACGTTCACAAGCACTGATTTTGTTTCTTGTGGGTTTCATTAATTACGCTTCACAGCCATAGTTACTCATGGGCTGGTTCTCTTGAAAACTTCATCTTGGCAATCAAGAACCAACCCTATAAGCGATGCTATTGCTTGGGCGATGAGCAATTCTGAACTGCTCCCCTTATCACAGGGTCACAACTAATCCCATAATAGATTCTGATCCTCACAAGAGTTCATCCATGCTGGACACGGACAACAGTTGAAGGCAAATTGTAAGCAAACAAAAAACAGCGGTTGCAACTGCTGTGTCTGCAGTGTGGCTGGCTCCACTGTGCCTAGTCAGTGGAGTAGGGACTGATCAAAAAGTAGTATGTTGGGATGATGACATAACATACTTGAACAAATTTTTATGAATTTTACGATTTAATATTATGTATATTGATTAAATTCATCATTAAAATATTTGTACAATATTTTCCACAAACAAAAAAAAATTGCTGCCAATTGATTATCAAAGAAAATGGAAAATATGAGAAATTCCAGCTCCTCCCCCACTAGCCGACTTCTCTTTGCATGCGTGTTTTGAAAAAATTCGCTTCATCATTTTCCTCCGGCATATTAATTTGTTTCTGCAGAAGGCCCACATCGTCATACCTCTCCCTCCATTGGAAATCACCAATCATCTATTAAGTGCCCGTATCCTTTGCATCTCTGTTCGATTAGTTCGTGCCCGTGTCAGAATAGATCACAGAACCAGGCATTCTATTTCCAACCCAAATTTGGTGGATGCAGTAGTAGTTTCCAGTGCTCTCTGCAAGCAAAGCAAGATGGGCTTGCCTCTATCTCTCGGCCGGGGTCGAACGTGCGGCTCATGCATCAGAATCGCCATGAAAAGGAAGCATCCGAGAGTTCTGCAGATCGTGAAGCCCGACGGTACAGTACTAAAATTCAGCAGCCCGATCCTCGTCAGGGATGTTCCAGCGGATATGGCGGTCTCAGGCATCGGCCCATTCGAGGGAAGCCCGCAGAACTTGCCTCCTGACTACGAGCTGAAGCTAGGGGAAGTCTATTACGTCCTGCCTCCGCGGGTGAAGAGGATCAAGGTGGTTATAACGAAGCAGCAGTTTCAGCTGTTGCTGGACCAGCGTTTATCCGTGGAGGAAGTCATGGCAGGGGTTGACCGTAAACAGTCTACCTGCGGTGGTACTACAGGGGGAGACGGCCCAGCTCCGGTGACTTGGAGGCCGAGCCTTGAGACAATCCCAGAAGGTATTGATTAGTCTGAAAGATAAGTGGGTGGGTGGTTGTGGTTGGATCATCCTTTGTTTTCCCCCAATTTAATACCATAAAACAATCAACACATTACATTTTGGTATGACTATATTAATTTGATGGTGATGGTGACATCTTTATAAAAATAATATCCAAAATTCTTCCATTAAATTAAAATTTAATCCTTCATCTAATATTAAATGAATCTATTGCATTAAATATTGGTAATAAAATAATATTTTAAATAATTTAAAGATAAATTAATATTTTTTAATATTTAATATCAAACTATTATTAAAAAAAAATTTTGGTATATTATTAATACCAAACTCCATCATTTTACTCACTCATGTTGTCAATTTATTTTTAATAAATTAAATTAATTTAATATATAAGTTATAATAAAAATTAAATTAATGTTTAAAGAATCTATGTATTTACTCCGGCAAAAAAAAAAGTAGAAGAGCTGAAGCTTTTGAGGCAATGGGGATGGCTAATTACAATACATTCGTCTTTTGCTTGTCCACTGTGAAGACAAGAGAATCCAAAGCTACTTTGACTGGCATTCGAATACAATACAAGATAGTCTAAACTATAAGACGGACAGTATCCTATGCCTCCCTCTCCTCTCCTCTCCTCTCCTCTCCTCTCCTCTCTTATGGTTACAATACAGAGCCAATACAATCTATTGGCTGGCTCTAGGGGGCCTTTGCTCATGTGTAATGGCATCATTGGTGGTCCCATTATGTTACTCCCGCTCAAAATGGCCCTTAAAAAGCCCTTATTCTCATGGGCACTGAGTAAAAAGGGCAAAGCAAAAGCATTCATCCCTCTTCTTATCCCTCTTTTCAGCTTTATAATTTATACACACATATGAAGGAGCTTTTGAAAAAGAGATGCATAGAGATCAACTTGATAGGTTTGGACTGCAGATCATCAATGGGATTACAGCTTCTTCAAGTGTACAAAGATGATAATTGATCATGATCCTCGTGACATAATCAGCCGGTTTCTGTAGGATCAAGAACATAAGTGGAACAGATTCATGGTGAACGTTAACCAGGTGATGATGAAATTTAGCAGGAATCGCTCTGCTCTGATACAGACCTCAATAAAGACCAATCTCAGACACAATTATTCTGGGGACAGTCCACTGCCTGCACGCTCTTTAAAGGATCCATCCCTAAGACACAATCAACAGTATAAATGATGCCCGTAAGACTCACTAGAAAAATCGCATCTTAATTTGTTCATAAACTACGAGTGAAAATAACAAAAGAAAAGTTGAAAGGAAAACAGGGAGAGGCTATCTGCTAAGTAACTCTAACGCCAGGGATCTCTTTTGACATATAAAAAGGAAGATCATAGCCTCAGAGTGCCTCTACAGACTCGGCTAGTCATGGGGAAGAGCGGAGGTGGAAGCTCCGCGTCAAGTTCTTGGCTCAGTGCACTCAAACGGGCATTCATATATTCTCCCACCAAGAAGAGCCAGAAGAGGATCACCAGCGGCGGCAGAGACCATCTTGAACACTCAGGAGGAAGAGGAGACAAGGTACTTAGGCGGAAGATACCGACTCTCGGGAGTCTATCTTATCTGGAAGTGCATTCCTATAAGCTTCACCAAAATGCATAAAAAAACTTTTGTAGGGCCAAGGGAAGAGGAAATGGGCTATCCAGAGGGACGATACGAGTCGGGAACTCAGTGCTTGTCAGGCAAAAACTACAAGGGCCACAGCAGAAGCTGTAGGGAAAGCCGGTTCTGATCCCATCGAGATGGCCATAGCGACCACCGTGGCTGCAGAGGCGGCCGTGGCAACTGCAAGAGCCGCACTGGAAGCGCTCCCGCTTGCCCACAAGCGGCCTTTCCCGTGTATGCTGGAGTTGCGCCATAAGCCTGCCATCATCATCCAAACAGTCTTTAGAGGCTACTTGGTAAGAACTAGTGTTGCCTAATTCTTAGGAACTGCTCGCTGCATGTAAAATTTCTGTAACAGTTAGTTGAAAAAGATATTGATAAAACAAAATATCCTCTTAAGTTCCATGTCATAGTCAGAATGTTCATGAGATTTTTGGCGATCTCATGCGCTTGTACTGTATGTGTATGGAACATTCTGCAGGCAAGGAAGGCACTGAAGGCACTAAGGGGACTGGTGTGTCTGCAAGCTTTCATAAGAGGTCATAATGTCCGAAGACGAGCAGAGATGACTCTGCGGTGTATCCAGGCACTCGTCCGTATGCAGGCTCATCTTACTGACCAGCGCAGGACACGGCTCTCCCTCGAAGTGAATGTAAAACTCCGACTACTCTTAAACCTTCATGTTCCCTTGTCCATGTGATGAAAGATTCCAAAAAGCCCATTTCAGAGATTGTCTTTTCAAGGTTTCTCTGATTTTAGCTTTGGGCAAATTTGATGCAGTCCACAGGACATGTAAAGAGGTCTATTAAGGAATACTTGAATGTCCAGCCACAAGATGACCAGAAGGAGATCAAAGCCATATTATTAGAGAAAAATGAAGAATATCCTCGTGCACAGGAACTCTCCCTTGCTTCTTCTGCCTTCTCTCAGCAGGTGAATTATTCTGAGCTAATTTGTTTAAGTTCAAAGTGAACTCTAATCCTCCTATATTTTTGTCTCTGTGAAGATATGGAATAGAGATGAAGATTCAGATGAACAGTGTATGAAGAGGAAGCTGAGGGACAGTCCAAGAAGGACCTCTTTTGACCAGAGGGACTACATCAAGACCATTGAGATTGACACATATGGGCCTTCTTATTCAGGCAAGGCTAGCTCTATCCAACTCCCCAAAAGGGTGCCAATTCAAGCGAATACATCGAGTCCTCGGTGCCCCAGTTACATGTGCTCGACCGAATCTGCCAGGGCAAGGCTCCGATCGCACAGCAATCCGAGGCAGAGGGCTTCAACTCCTGAGAAGGAGATGATGATGATACCATCATCAAGGAAGCCACCTTCTTTTCCAGATCCCGAACAGTTTTCACATGTCAAATGCCCATCTAATCAGGAGGATCCAAGGAGTGCCCGAGCCATCCGGTGGTTCTTAGATGCTCATCTGGGTACCCGATGCCCGTTACTGAGATTTGACTAGTAAAACAAAGATGTAATGTAGTGTTTAAATATGGACAGGCTGATCCATCCGCCTACGCAAATGGTGCCCAACTCCCTTCCTCCCCTTCCTAGCTATATAAAGCTCATGTTAGCTCCCGTCATGGAAGATGTTAGCTGTACAAGGGTGTGTCTATACACATGTTTGGTAGCAGCACGTCCCCCTCCACATGTGTTTTGTCTGATGTACTACTACTACTACTACTACTCCTGTGTAGATGAGGAAAATATGTACTGTGTCAACAACTGGATCACATGTCCACATGTCTTCTACCTTCCATCTTCTCAGTAAAATTGAGATTTACATCTTAGTCATACACAGAGTCCAATATGATTTCAAGATGTGGAATAATCAATTTGATAAGAACAGTTGCAGATGTAATACCAAGGAGGGAGGGAGAGCAGCTTTCCGTTCAAAGATATTTTCAGGCAAGGATGGCCACAAAGCAGTCTTTTGAGGACAGACCGACCAGAAACATATAGAACAACCAAGAGTGGTCACGACAACAAAAGGTCCCATCGAAAAATAATAACCAAACAAAGCCCAATATCCGGTCTCCAAGAAGACTTGAATTGAGCATAACTACAAGGAGCTTGCAGTGAAGCAAATCTCAGTTAGGATTGAACCACTGCACAGTGATGGGGCTGCTCCCTCCACTGCTATCAGAAACGGAGGCCATCTTCCTCTGCAGGACTCCAGAGGGTGAAGAGATGAGCGGGCTACCAGAGTTTGGAGATGAAGGACTCGAAATGGCCGGTCGGAGGACCTCCCCCAAGGGGCCTCCTAGTGCAGAAGACATCCATGATCTAGCATCACCACCTTGTGGCCCCCAGTGGCTTACCCCAAGGCACATGTCAACTTTACCCCTTTCTTCAGAGAGGGACATCTTCTGACCATTGTGTGAAATGGAGGAGCTCTGCTTTGAGTTACTGACAGACCAGGCATCAATGAACCCTCTAGGGGTGGAGCACTGCGGTTCTGCCATGGAGAACACATCAGAGTTGCTTAGAGGGAAGAGATATTCATTGAGCTGATTCGGTTTAGTCGTGGTGGTACTACTGTAGTTAGAATTGTGACTGTGAATCTCCTCGGCTATGTGGGGATCTCCTATCATCAGCCAGTCCAAGCCCCTTCAATATGAAAACAACAAATGAATATTGCAACATCTTATAAGTTATCACTAACAAAATTTACTCAAAGAGCAAGAAAAAAGTTGCCATCTTTAGTACTCAAGTTTGATGATTGATTTCACCCACCTTCCCTCTTTGTTGCTGGCTGCAACAACCGGCACAAATCCATCGGTTCCTTGAACAAACATAGGAGCAGCGTGGTGGGTGTGATGTTGGTGGTGAGATTCAGCTGCACCGCCACCAAAGGAGACGGCGGAGGTGGATGGAAGGGGAGCGTTGCTGCTGCTGCTGCTGCTATGGAAATGGCGATTCTTCTTGTTAGGGGAGACGGATGCAGATACTTCCACAGGCTTTCTTGAACGGGGACGACCCCTGTTTAAGTGTCGCTCGCAATACTTCTGGTCCGGTGCTGCATCTCTGGAGCACCTCCATTTCTTGCCGTCTGTCCTCCTGCACCTCCCAGGCTCTGGATCTTTACCGCAACGAAGACTGTAACTTCCAGTTCCCACTGACCCACAAGGAAAATCCATCAATCAGTGTGTATGTTCAATGAAAAAATGATAGCATGAAACACCTTGTCTCTCCCCTCTTTTCTTCCTAACGAGGCAAGTTCTTGCCTCATAAGATAGAAGAGCTTATGAAATCTGAACAGTAACCTATTCAGCCCTAGACTTGGAGCATTTGAATAGTAGCAGATACAAAATTTCACCATGCATCAACAAAGAAAGAAAAACAAGCATCAAGAATCATCCCACAAACTCAAACCAAAGGGGGGAAAATGAAGAAAGACGGCAGCAACACAGTCAGTGAAAGGCAAACGAGAAATGAAGGACTAGATCTCATTTTACAGTAGTAGTGAGAATCCTGCACTGATGGAAGAGGGAACAAGAGGTCCGGGGGCACAGGAATAGACGCCATCATGTACTTGTAGATCATCGCCTGCCTCTCCAGCTCTCTCCACTGAGCTTGTGTAAACGGGTACCCCATCATCTCTTCACAAACACACCCATAAAAAAAATAAGATATTTTGCAAAAAGAATAATGCGAAATAACTTGCTTAAAAGTTATCCAGGCATATATACCTAAGGGGGAAGAAGAAGAAACCGCGCCCTCAAAAGCAAGGGGTCGAGTTCCCAGGGCAGCTCCTCCAACAGCTCCAACCCCAATCCCGCCATTTACCGCTCCGCCGCTGCTGTAGAACCTGGTTCCCGCAGGGACACCGACATCCCCATCACCATCGTACTTCGAGGACGACGATGATTCGAACGGGCGGCGGCGGTTGTCGTGATGGACCATCATTGTTTGCCCACTCATAAGGAAAAAGAAAACAAACAAGAGAGTTAGAGAGTAACGGTCTCTCCGTCCCTTCTGTCCGCACTGCACTACACACCCCCAACACAACAGCAAGAGACTGAACCAGGAAAACTTCCACAACTGCAAGTAGGCTGTGGGATCTGAGGAAGAAGAAAGAACCGTTTCTTTCTTTCTCTCCACTCAGCTCTGTAGAACAAAACGAAGGGTCGTAATCGCACAGCTTTTTTTCCTGAAATCTGTTACGGGCTCTCTCTTCCTCCCCTCTTGCCTGTGGAGGATGTAGGAGATACCCAATTGATATATAAAGGATAAAATATCCATCTCTTTCTTTTTTTTTTCTTTTTGGGCGGGATAATAAGGGATGCATATCTTCAATAGACCGACTAGCCATGGCCCATCATGTCTTGTTTATAGCTCTCTCCTTCCTCCCTTAAAAAATTAAGTTTTTTTTTTTATCATTCAAGAGACCTCTCTAGTCTCTTCTCTAGTACTAAATAAAATAAATACTAGAGGCATTACACATGTGATTAATGTGTTGCCATGTTGCTATTAAATCTTATTTATCAAAATATGAATAAATTTTAAAATGATATTATTTTGAATGGAATGAAATAATATTTAATATTACTTTATTTGTTATTAATTTTAAATAATATTAATTCAATTATATAATTACATAATAATAAAAGAGCAGTTATGTTGGTCCAACTAAACTTTTTATTTTAAAACTAAAATAGTAAATTTGAAATTATTGTTTATAAAAAATGAATTTATTTTTATTTCAAAAAATATTATTTAGCTTATTAAATAGTAAAATAGGATAAATACTAGAATAATAATCGTATTTTTATCATATTATATGGTAATATGTGCCAAACATGGCTTGTAGTTGTTGCCGCCAATATCATCAGGGGGGGGGGGGGAGAGAGAGGTTGCCTTTGCTTCCATGATCCCGACATTCGCACCGAGTGGAACAAGACAAAATTGCCCCTAAAACAATCTCTCTCCCCTCTTTCCCCTCTCTCTCTCTCTGAATGTCTCATCATTATAATTTGTTTTTGTGGGGCTATTCCCATCTTTTTATTTCTCTGCATGCAGAAAAGCACGGGGCCGTACATTTCCATCCCATACACTACAAACCCATCCATCCACTCTCTAATATTTTCAAAATTTTGCTTACTAATAAAAATATATATTATATTAATTAATTATAAACATTCATATAAGATTAAATAATAATATTTAATACATATAAAATAAATACTATATATAGGAAAATCATTGAAATAGTATAAAAGGTAATAACTAAATAAAAATTAATATTTTACTGGCATGATATAATCAATACAACTTTCTACAGGCTCCCGTCTAATCAGAAACAAGTGGAAATAAATTATTATAATTTATTATTCCAAAAAATATATATAATGTATGGATACCTTGTTTCTATGAACAGAGACATCCCTCTAACTAACGGATAAGATTTTTTTGGCACCAAAACGGCGTTCTATTCCACTAGGTGGGGACCACATGCAGCTAAGCTCGCAAAGCCTTTTCAATAGAGATGAGTGGTCAACCCCACTCCTGGTTAGCTCGTGCGAGAAGCACGCTCTCACGGGGAAAGGCCTCCGAGTCCGTGCGAGGAATCGATAGTGTCGGTGGATTCCACGCGCGACACACGAGAGGGGGAAGCCTTTTCCCTCCTCGATGGAGATACATGGAGATTTTGTCGGGACGTCGAGCTGTAAGTAATAATGGGATGATAATGGAGGGAGAGCGTGATGGGTCAGCTCAATCCTGATTGGCTGACATAACGGTCAATTAATTTTTGAAGCAAGTACTAGCCCGTAGAAGATAATCAATACCACTCTTTTTATGTACAGAGTAGGCTAATGACTTGGCCTTCAAAATTTTATGATTTATTGATAATTCATTTTTTTTAATTTAATTTTATAATAATATTTTAGTATTATTTATATTTTCATAAAAAAATCATACAATATTATAATATTATATCAGTAAAATACATATATTTTACGGATTCAAACTCTTACCTCTTACCTCTCCTTTCATGAAACAAAGTATCAACCCACTTAATATATATCCACCCCCACAAAGGATAAAGCATATATTGTATTTATTGAATTTACTTAATGGAATAGTAGCATTAAGAACTCATATTCAAGGGCATATAAAAGGATATGTGCAAATCTTTATTGGATCGGTTAAATGTGTGAATGAGTTAAATTTTTTTACTCAATATTCAAAGAACTTTTTTTACCGTGAAAGAAAAGATACAATAGGGGAAGAAGAGGCATTGATGAGATGTAGAAAGGGAAGAGAGAGAAAGTGTGTGTGTGAAAGAGGAAGACAGCTGTGAGATTGATTAGGACTTAGGCTGGGGAGGGGAGAGGAGAGGGGGAATTGGGAATGTCTCCATCATCATCATCTCTCCTCAAAGAATAAGAGCCCAACTACTTGTCCTCTCCACTCAATTATTGTCCCACCATTTCCATCTTCCCGCTTCACCTTTCTCTTCATGGCTCTCAAGTGGGCTTTTGCATCATTAAGATGCTTTGGCTCGCTGTTTCTCATGGTAGAGCTAACTCCTTGTGCTACATGTTTCTTCCAATCCTAATATATCACCAAACAACCTACATCAGATGGGTATATTTTTGCTCTGAAAACGAAGATGCATGGATCTTCATGAAGAAGAGAAGAGTAAATAAGAAATAATCAGGGATCCAGAGGAAGGTATATGGGCATTCTGATGCAGTGATAGTCAATGAAAGGAGATATGACCTGCCTGTCTGGCGGATCCCAGGCTGCCACGGCTAAAGGGGACATAAGGCATTCACAACCCCCATTTTTCATTTTTTTCTTTTTTCCCATATATTATTTTGGGTATCTACAAATATGAAAATTTCAAACTTTTGAAAAATTTCGTATTCATCATAGATATCTTTACATGGGGCCATGGTATCTGCTTGTGGGGGTGCCCGCACTTTCAACTCTTCTCTGCAATCAAAATTTCAACTAATCACTTTCTTTCAATGGGGCCCCTCGAGGAGTACGTGGGCCATGGTATCTGTTTGAGTTAGGAACCCAGCTTATATTCATAGAGGAAGACAGATAGGATCATACTAGTACATAAATACTAAGCTTGAAATCTTTCTTCATCTCAAAGACTTCATTGAGACAAACAAGGAATACCTGGTCAAGCATAATCTCTAGAGAGGTACACTAGGATGATCTAGTCGTCCACATCATCTGGTTCTTGGGTTTTTAATCTCTTCTCCATCCTGAGGAGGGATTCATCCGGGAGAGACCAGTCATCTAGCATTGGAGTGAGTTCGTGATTGTGCTCTAAGATGGCCTGCTTCACGGTCCACTTACCCACACTGTTCATGTTGACTCGGAATGAAGCTGGACAACCTACGCGAGTTATTGGCCTCCGATTCCATTGCTTGTTATCCTCATCCACATAATTTTGCCTCCGCTTTCCTTCCCTGTTACAGACCCACTTTTGCATTATCAAAGCACCGTGGGCTTCCGCCTCAGATCTTGTTTACGGATGCTGAAACCTATAGCTATGGAATATCGCCTGTAGAAATCTTCCGCTGCTTCAAAGGATTCGAACCGCATCCCTATAATATCAGCCCCAGTTATGTCTTTGTACCTAAGGTTTCCTCCGATATTATTGGCATCCCCAATAAGGGCATGGATGCGATTACAGTCTATCGCGTTCTCTTGGACATCATTCTCAGAGGCTGGATGCACAAGACATTCATCAAGCATCCGTATTCTTCCTCGCCCAGATTTCTTATAAAATGATGTTTCAGGCAATGCCTGCATGTGGTGGTAGAACAAAATTATACCAAGTACATTCATAAGATAGATACTAAATAAGGTATCTGGAGCAGACATCTCACATGAATTGTTATGAAAAAGGATTGCTGAATTCAAATAGGTCTCAAATGAATGAAGGCGTTTAAATAAAATTGGGCAGCTTCAAATTTTATCTTTTTCCACAAAATTAACAGTAGAACTCTGCTATAATCACCAAATGCTTAACTAAAAATGAGCTCCTCTATTTCCCATGTGATTAATTAGTTCCTCGTTGAATTTACTAATTAAGCTAAATCAAGACCATGTCTGTGCCCGAGATAATCCCCCCAAACTCTAATTGGGCTAGGGGATCTAACTGACCCCATCCAAGAACAAGATACAGAGAAAAGTGGAAGGCTCTGGATGAATTATAATAGTCTTTTACTGGAACTTAAGGAATGAAACATAAATCCACACCTGTTGCTGTTCTATCTCCCCTTCAGACTCTTGTATACAATGGGATTGTGGGCCATCAATTTCTTGAGGATGGGTAGTTTGTCCTTGCAATTCAGCTTGAAGTGATCCCAGTTGCCAGGCATCTACAGCCTGAAATTGCATGGGCCACTCCTTGGCATTCATCAATTGCTCATCTTTGGAAGTAATATTTTCTTGAGATACTCTGTACTGAAAGAAGATTACACAGCTTGGAGAAATTAGACAACTAAATCTGTCCACATTATACAAGTTTATATGCACAAAATCCAAATCTTAGCTAATTATGCTGCCATGATTCTCCAAGAGGGCAGCAATGCCAAGAAGCATACCCACCTGTTCCTGTAACTCAATAATCTGCCTCTGTTTAGCCTCATTATCATTTTTAACTGCAATTAGCTCTTTGTCCTTCTCTTCCACAATCCTTTGCAAGGTTTGGATCATATGCTGTTCCTTTTCATGGACCTTCTCCTGTGTCATAAAATATGGTCTATCATCTACAGGGGAAACTCAAAAGGATTAATCAGGGGGAAAGAAAACCCCAAGCATCAAGACTTGTGCATATCAAGAGAAAAGGTCTGATGCACTGCAATATATCTTTTTTGGGATAAAAATATGAAACATTTTCACTTCCAGATCAAATTCAACAAGGGGTGAAAAATCTGAATCCTTCATTGGTAAAAAGACAATTAGGGCAATAATTAGAAGAACTTCTTTGAATGAAGCATCAATATGAAATCTAAAAAAACCGTGGCAATAATGCCATTGGGTTTTATTATTATTTATCTCTACATGGACTTACAAGGTAGCATAAATTCAAAACCGTCTAGCACCAGCACTCCCAGTTTAAATGGAGTTAAAAATGTTCCAATCAAAACTATAACTAAAAAGTAAATGGTACAAATACAAACTGGGATTTCAAGTTATTATTTTGGATAATTTCCACACTTGAAGTCTTAAATCAATCTTTCAAGGCAGATTTACAAGGCTGAACATGCTTATTTTTTTGCCTCAAGTAGTTGTCAAGGTAATCAACCTGTTACATACTTTCATGAGCCCTTGGACTTCAGCACTACAACACTTTTTAAAATCGGCAATCTTGGATCTGGCAATTATTTGAGCCCTAAGCTCCACCTCTATCTGTTGCATTTGCTCTCTATGAGTTGCAACACTTCAGATGTCTCTCCTTTCTGCAAATCGATTAGATAAAGTATTAAAATCAGTTTTTTTTTCTGTTGAGTACAAGCTGTATTAACTCTGAATTCAAATAATTTACCCTAGATGTAGTTCTCCCGTATGGTTGACACCCAATTGACTGATACAACTCCCTTTTTTACACGAGACTTTGGATATTATAAGCAGGAAGCCGTCAAAAGGAAAATGCACAGGAAGTAAAAGCCAGGCTAGGAAAGATAAGAACAAAGTCCAAGTTGGTTGTCAGTGCAATTCATTCTTTTCCACAATTGCTTGTCAATCAAAATTATCTGGTGTGGAAAGCAGACTATCCAAAACTAAAATTTCAGTTTTCACTAATCAAAGTTAACATGGGAAAGTCTCTGAACATCCTCGTACCTCCAAAGCAGGAAGCTCTAGTCATTTAAGTGAAGTTTAAAGTTTAAAGTTTCCATCTATCCCTACAAGCTGTAACACTAGTAAAATCTTCCGTCGGGCTTATACTTACAAATAGAATATCGAAGCAACCCAAAACACAGCAATGCCCAAATCTCCCATATTAGATAAGCTACAGTGACTAATGAAGGCCGGATCCGTTATATTTCAATTACTGTCCTCATTTCACCGGAAACCAGTTTCGCTCCAATATTACCTCATTCCCGACGTTCCGAACCAGCTGCTCCGTTACGGCGCACAACTTCTTCCAATGCTCCGGCATCGGAAAGTCTCCAACCCTAAGGGCGGAGCCGTCCATTAAATCACAATCTCCTCCGATATCCACTGTTCGTTCAGTTATACGTACTGACCGAGCTTGCGGATGAGGATAAAAAGGGGCAGTGTGACGTGAGAAAGAAACTGTAGATGAGAAGTGAATATGCCATGGAGGAGGGAGAATTCAATAAAGTGAAGGGGCTGAACTTGAAAAGTTGAGTGGAGCATAGTGGGCTTTTATTGCGATTGGAAAAATCACATCGGCCCATGAAAGCCCGCTCTGTATATGTGTCCCGTCGCACATGATTTTTTTGGGTTGGCACATAATTCGTTGACATACTATGTAACATGTTGGCGTGCTGTCTGTCCTCTTGGTGTTGATAATTTAGTATGATATCTCAGTGCCATGGAGTCAATTGTTTATTCATGCCACTAACATTATAAATAAAAATTCCCAAGTCAAATTTGATCGACCAACCAAATTATTAATGAATTTTATGATTAAATATATAATTGGTGCAAAAAAATAGTAATTTTACGTTATTGCCACAATATTTTAAGCTATTTCTTATTAGTAAAGATAATAAAATTTTATCATATAAAAATCATCAATTTTAAAATTTTTTCCAAAATAAATTACTCATCATGAATGGGGAAACTCAATTTATTATGAATAATATCTATCAGAAATAATTAAATGACAAATATAGAAATGTAATCAATTTTATATCAATTCTAATAATCTAAGTAACAATTATTTGATTTAGTATAAAATTGATATTGATTTGATAATTGAAATATCTTGGTCCACTAGTTAGATTGCTTCTGTACTAACTAATATGGACATAAAAGCTTCAAAAAAAATAAAGGTGGGTCCCTTTTCTCTGGTGGATGGGTTGGTTGCCTCCATTAAATTGCCTTCTAGTTTGGACATAGTTTTAATAATGATGATCACAGCCCTATAAAAAATCAACAACCAAAGGATGGCCATTTGCATGTGCATTGGAATTTTATGGTGAAAGCAAGGTAAAGAATATTCTTAATGCTAGGGGAATAAATATGAAAAAAAGAAATCTAAAGGCAAAAGTTACAAAGTAAGCTTAGGGAATTAATTAAGGTGATTAGGACCTTAATTACAATTTCCAACTTGCTAATTTTCTTGGTAGCCACCAACAACCTAGACAACAATCAAGCCAACTGAAAGTTAAAAAGAAAGAGATTTGCACAGCTTTTTTCAACAATCCTAGAAAGACGCTAAAGAACAATGGCGTGCCCTAAGAGACTTGGATTGATCGTGATCCATGAGATCAAACCCTAAAACACAAGCTGTGGCTGTGGTGGTGGAGGGTGAGGTTCTCCCTGTCTATCGAGTCCTGGATGCTGCGGAAAACCTCGATACGGCAAGGGATCGTGATGGGGCCCTTGTGATCGAACCCAAACTCTTCCTCGGCCTCTCTCAGTAGCTGCCTGAAGAGCGGGTGGTTGATGTAGGCCACGGGAATCACGAACCTCTCATGCTTATCCCCTCGACCGACCATGACTGCCATGAATCCTTTGGGAACGTCCTTCAGATCCTTCTTCCCGTGGTGGTGATGGTGGTGGTGGAAGAAAAAGGGGTGGGAGCTCGGGTGGTTCTTGTCGGATCCCATGAGATGCTCTCGCTCACCGCAGATGAAGCCGATGGATCGATGCACGAAGACTGTACACTTATCTCGAGCTGGAATCTAAGGTGTGGATGATTATGTATTATAAGAAGAAGGATGCGAGAGAGAAAGGCCACGGATCGGAGGCGGAGATCGCTAGGGTAAAGAGGGTGAAGGAGGAATCAGTGAAGGACCTCGGGATGTTGCTCATCGTATGTAAGGTTTGAGGACAGACTGCATATGGAGATCGGAATGGGGATGGAAGTTCTTTGGGAGGAGGAGATGGAGGATTTTATATATAGGTGAGGGGGTGTAGGCTACCAGTGAGATCAATTTGGAGGAGGTGAATCCTAGGGTTTTCTTTGATTATACTCAAAGTCAAAGAAGGGACGCTTCCGGCCAAGGAGATCACGATGAAGAAAAGATGCAGTGACAATGGACATCTCACTATAAATATGTAATTAATAATAATATATATATATATTTTATTATTTTAAAATAAATATGTGAAATATTATATTTTCTAATTTTAATATTCGAAATAAATAATTATACTAAGATTTATTATATTTTTAAATATTACTATGTAATATTTAATATTCAATTAATTAAAAAGTTAATTCTCATTAATTATTTGTGTAATATTAAAAAAGAACAAAAATAGCGGCGCCTGCAGGCACCATCATCCATGGCGTCACAAATCATATCGGCTAAGTATTATACAATGCGTTTCAACGGAACCCCGAAAGTACCCACGAAACCTTCTCCGGCATCACCGGACCGTTTGACCGGATCTTACGGTCACGATTACTGCGTGTTGAAGAAAGGGAGGAAGGAAGTGACTGTACACCTTCATATATTCTCTTATGAATTTTTTATTATATATATATTTATTTACAAAAATCGATAATAATAAAAATATATATATATATATATATATATTCCCGTCAATAGTTCAATATCCATTACCTTGGGCATTAATAGTTACGGAGTGAATCGCCTATCTTTCTCAGCGCATCCAATCAATCCAACTGTCAACGAGTGAATGAACCATAAATCTCCTCTCCTCCATCCCAACTCTCAACCCTCAATTTCGTGGCCCTCAGCCCTCCGCCTTACCATCATCCCTTCTCAAAGTAGAGAATCGAATCTCTAGCAACCCCTCAACAAAAGAAGAAAACACAGTCATAAAAGGGTTGATTCCATTTCAGTCGTTGTCACTTTGTTTGCCCTCTTATTTGGTTCATCTATGTTGTTCCATATGATTTCATCCCATTTTGGGTATATCTTATATTAATTTTATTCACATTGGGAATCACATTAGTAATCAAGATCTAAATTTATGGCATATAGAAGAACATGTATGTAAAGTTGATAGAGCAACTCTCTGGATCACTAAATGAGTAAGTTGGGGTTTCTGTTTTTTTTTACCATAAATGAATATGAAGATAAAATTGTTGACTAACTATGCTAAATATTAGGAGGTGAAATTCTCATAATAATAAATTATCGAGAATGAAGAATAAAACAACAAACCAAGCTATAGATTTAGGTGGACAAAAGAAGGGAGGGAGATGCGAACAGCTATTTCCAGAAGGGTCAAGAAAGGAAGTTGCCTCTCTGTGGAGAATAGCCAATGGCAGAAGACTAAGGGAAAGATAAAGGGAAAAGCATAAATCAAATCAAATCAAATTAACCAGATTATACAGCTTTATTGAGATGATCATAAACGAGATGGGAAATAGCTGGCGGGCTGATTGCCTTGATAGTAAAAAAAAAAGAAATTCCTCATTAACTCTGGCTGGAAATTTGGTGGGAGTGCATGTGCATGTGCTTGTGTTTCTGCAATATGTTCATTTAAAGGTGAGTGGCCCCATTGCCTCCCTTCTTCCCTGCTTTAAAAATTCTCACCAACTTTAAAAACCCCTTCTGTCATGTCTCCATACTTTTCCCTTTCAAGTGGTACCTTCTGTCCTTTGAGCGAATTTCCCATGATGGAGTCGACCGAGGCCATCCTTCCATCGTTCTTTAGGAGATAATTGTGTGTTTCAACTGAATAAAGTTCAAATTTTGAGTGACCGGCTATATGATTTGGGGGACACTCCTTGGTGGGTGTGTGACATTTGATTAGTCCATTCGCACAGACTAACACCAAGTTGGAATTGCGTTGAAGTTGGAGGCGTTAAATTTCCAACTTCAGGAGGAGTCCTGATCACGTAGGCCCACCATACAGACCGGATCAGCTGTCCTCAAATAAGAGTGGATCTGGAGATCTCAAGTCTAGTTGGGATTGCATGGTAGGTTTGCATTTACATAGTTGTTGCTATACCTTATGATCAATTTGATGGACTATTTTTTCACAAAAATAAAGGCTTGAGAGGCAAGCTCCAACATAACTTGTAAAACAAAACTCAAGATCCAGAGTTGATGGACTCGATTACCCGATTGGTTCGTGCATTCGTGATCATCGGACTTTGGGTACCATGTCTGGCAGAATAGTGACATGTCCGTATTTATCATTCTTAATAATTAATGTAATTAAATAATTATATATTATTTCAATTTTCTCTCATTACTTATATACATACATCACATTAAACTATAACTAATTTGGGTCAAGATTGACTAACTCATCATCATGGGGTAAATTTTTTTGCGTCTAAATATTTTTTTTGATTTAGAATAAAGAAACCATTTATCTAAGTTGGTCAATATCACTTATCTCCTTGGTTTTATTTTCACTTTATTTTTTAACAAATTAAATTAATCTGAGACGTATGGAGAGCATAAACCCATGAGGAGGTGCTTTCTGTACGCAAATTCGGCTCTCTCTCCCTCAAATTAAATTAATTAATAAAAAAGAAAAAAGAATTCAAATGATTATGGAAAAACACACAATTTAAATATTAAGTGACAAAAAAATCTTAATTGATGTATAAATTTAGATATTTTTTTGTATATCTCTTATGAACTATCGATATTTATAGTGACTTATTTGGTGTATAAAGGGACACATTTATTTGATATACATAAATGAATATATTATATATAATAATCTAATTCATATACCAATTTTCGAAAATACAATTATTATATAATTATTCATTCATCAATAAAAATATATATATATATATTTAAATTATAAATAGATTGGAATGAATGAGGTTGGAAATAGGACCTCTAAAGTTGGCATGTTAGGCCATATACTTGGGCCCGCTCATAGCCCTAAATCTAATTCAACCCGGATTAATTTGGCGTTTTTGCATGCCTGAACGACCATAGCCCTCCACTTATAATCTCAATTAAATTATAAATATTACAAAAAAATTAGTTATGATTATTTAATTTAATTGATAAATAAACATTTTACTAATCCACCCTCTCAACATGGCATAGTGCGAAGATATGAATGTTACAGGGTAAGAAATAGGTTGCTCTTTGAGGATTGAGATTAGGTGCAAGGAGGTGTCAACATCCACAACTTGGCCTTAAGGACCTATTCATACATTTTTTATTTGTTTAGCTAGCATATTTTATTCTTAACTCTCTTAGGTAGGAGTTTGAGATTCCAAAGTTCACATTAGGGCATTAACGTATCATTTCATTGTCTCTCCAAAATGTTCCAACCAAATATTTTAAAATATTACATCTGGTTCCTTAAATTTATAATCAAATTATTTAAATCCTGTTATTTTAAAATAAGAAAATCATAAATTGTAATTGGAAAATTTTAAAATAAAATAATTATTCAAATTGATCCAAAATTGGTTATTAGAAACTAAAATTAGAATTTGTACAATACTAAATGGACAATAAAAATTCAAAAGTAAAAAAAAAATTATCATGTATAAAATTGAATGTGAGAACCAGACGAGTTTAGTGCGAACTAGACCTAAATCGGATTGAACCGAAATAAATTGTGAATAACCAGTTTAAAAATTTATTTTTAGAGCCGAATTAAAAATATCAATTTGGAAAATTAAAATCACCACTATTTAGAAAATAAATTTATATAAATTTAAAAAATTTTAATTTTTGAAAAATTTGTCGAATCGGGCATGAACCGGTCGATTTTCGATTTTGGGTCACTAAACCGATCAATGGACCATTGACCAGGTCAGCGCCTCGTCAGCGCGCAACCAATTAAAGCGTGACACGTGGCGATGCGTGCCCCGTCAGCCGCTATGTTAGTGTTTGAAAGAGTTGGCCAATCAGAATGTGACATTTGTCCGCGGTTAATGGTTAGATGAAGAAAATCCTCGTAATTGGAAAATAACTAATGAGAGCATGACACATGTACTCAGTCAAAGGTAAGCTAATTAAAATCATTGTGAGCAGTGCTATCCAATATGAGTATGACACATGGCAAACATGCTAGGTGAGCAACAAAAGTCGACCAATCAAGAGTCGACACATGACAAATCTACGTTGGATGACCACAACTAATAAGAGTAGTACATGTGGAAATGTCACAGTATGTTAGGGGGTAAAATTGACGAATTTAAATCAAACAATTAGAGTACGTCACGTATCATGGTAAACTAAGGGTTAGATTCAGTAAGTGACCATGTCTCATGAAGCGACCAATATCAGGTAGGCATGTGTACACACAACGAGTCAAAATGTGATTTAAACAATATGTCACGCCTCGACCTGGTTTGGTCAGAGACCGTGTTCAACCTGCCACCCTTTCTTGCATCATTCAGGTACACCTACCCGGATGAGACAAGGAAGGTGAAGGCGTGTTTACGTTCAAACCCTTACTTTAAGTTGGGGGTAGGAAGCGTACATTGAGCGCCTGAGCGTGCCCAATAATTTCCTGTCTGGGTGTTATCCTGAAAAAGGGGTGAGAGGGTGGGGTGAGTGAAACACTCATTGAGGGAAACTGCTATAACATTTTCTTAATTTCATTTTGTCTGTTTAATAAATATTTCCGTTTGCCGTTATTCACATATTTCACACGATTAGTGATCAACAACCGCCCTTCTATCATAGGAGGGATCACACATTCATAGAATAGTTCTCGACTGTACCACTTATGGACCAGAGCGCCTTTACCGTCCACCCTGATAGAGGGATATTGCCTCTACACAGGGTTTGAGTGGACATCAATAGTCCGACACATCAAATCCCCAATTACTTCGCCATGTTCGCTAAGTGGGATGAGACCTCATTTCCCCTACTACCTCGGTCTTCATGCGCAGGAAGCTCCTTAGCTTCACGACCTACTGGACGATGAAACCGCCCTTATGTTCCCTAGGTCGCCCAGCAGTCCTTAGGCTCCATCACTATCTCATGCCAGGTGTCCTGATGACCCAAACATCATGGTGCATGCACAATCAACAATCTTTTAAATTATAGCCGTTATCTTTGGCCCTCTAGCACAACGGTCTATTGGCTTGGCTTTAGCCCACCACGCGTACTGGCCCAACAGGTTCGATGACCTAACTTTAGCAGAGTAGCGGTTAAGCCCAACAAGCTTGACAACTCAACTTGGCTTGATGGGTATCACGCAAAGTTCCTATTATCCAGGTCTTTTAGCATCATATATCACATGTCTCTTCTAGACGGGTCCATGCCCGTATCCACTGACCTTAGGCCCACTAGCATCTTGAGCCTAAGCCTGGAATCAACTCTCAAATGTTTTAAGTAGAGTCACCCAGTCAGGGGATGCTCATTTGGAAAAAAAATAGTTTTCAAAGCTGAACTGTCATTCCAACCGGAATGGACGTTATAGTGGTTCCCACTCACCCGGTGATCTTGGCGGGGTCAAGTCGGTGGAGTCTTCCTCCTTGGTGCGCTTCAGGGGTCGGTGCTTGAGTACTCCGTCCCTGTAGGGTACGAGTGTTCGTATTAGGGAGAGGTCACACCTGTTCTTATATTTACACCTAGAGACCCGTACTTTGCTTAAATTGCACATGGGTCCTTGATTTCTCTTTAGTCTCTATTAGGTCCATTGGATTCCCAATTATTCTTTTTGGGTCCTTAATTCTTTCAATTTCACCAATTGACCCTTAATTTCCCAAATTTCCCTTTATTCCTTAATTTTCCAAAAATTACAATTTTGTCCCTTAACTTTTCAAAATTTCCAATTTGCCCTAAATTTGTCCAAATTGCCCAATTGACCCTTAATTGGGGTGAATTTCATGAAAACACCCTCAGTTTCGTGAAATTGTCGTTCAACCCTCCAATTTTTGAAAATTGCACAAAAGTCCCACAAAATCCCCAATTAGCCCTTCATCTTCTTCCCCAATTCAAGCATGTGTGTAAACCCTGTCCCTTCGGAATAAGAAAACCAGGGAAAGAACCGATCAAAACTAAGAGAAAGAACTAAATTGGTTCACGAATCCCAATCGATAGAGAATGGGCAAATCAATAAATTTATAAATCTCGAGTGACCTAAAGAGTAATAAAAGTCATGGAAAAGGACTTTGGAATGAATTGGAAGTGAAAACTAGATTGGTTCAGGTGAATTGGACATGAACTAGATTGAACTAGTTTGAACTACTATTAAACCGATTTCTAAATTCATTTTTCCAGGTGGCTTAGAAAATTCAAATTGGAGAATTGAAGCCACCATTGGATAGAGAATGAATTTAGATGATTTTAAAAGTTTTAATTTTGAAAAACTTAGTCAAATTGGGCCTGAACAAGTCAGTTTAAGTATTGAACCCGGTTCGGACCGGTTTGGTCCGGTTCAGAACAGTGTCACCTTCTTCCTTCAGATGACATCATTGTTCACTCACCGAAAAAGCGAGCAGCGTTGGCAAAGATGAATAGTCTCCATTTAGGTCATTTTTGGCCATGAATGATCACCATAAAGGCACTAATCGGACGACCAGACAGTCCCCGAGCTTGCTATATAAAGAGCCCCTCCTCATTTATCCTCCTCACACCTAAAAACTCCTCTCTCACTCTATTGCTCCAATTTTCATGAAGCTCGAACTAGAGCTCCGACATTGGGGTTTTTTTGAGCCAAAGAAGGTGAGGCTAGATTCCTTAGATTTGGGGAGAAGTCAGCTACCTGAAGATAGTCTCCATTTGTTCTGAGGATCGCTAGAGAAGCGCCAACGTGATCAAACAGTGAAGTAGCTCTAGTGGACCGAAGCTGCCCTATTTCGGCCGAGCTGAAAACGACGAAATTGAGCCATTCTCAGGCTGAACCAAGCTCCCCCAACACCCCATAACCTTCATATGGCCGAATTAGAACAAAAAGGTAAGCCAATTCGGCTCCACTTTGTAAATTCTGATAAGTGTTAGAGAGAGAACCGACAAAACTTTACTGACCAAATTCTCCCTCATTACAACATGAATTGTTGTAATTCTTGATCCTAGGAGTATCCTTAGGATGAGAGCTACCTATCAGATCAAAAGCTTGGACCGTCGCACCTCCAACAGTAAGCTTTCGAAGATTTCTCTCTCTAAGTTTAGTTTTTGGACGAGCTCCGTTTGAGCTCAATTCAGACCCAAATGACGCGATTCAAAGCTCCATTGAATCATGTAAAAGTTAACTGATCCATACATTCAATTGGATCAATAAACTCCGATTGAATGGTCAATTTGATAAAATCAAATTCGACGAGTTTGAAAGGGGAGAAATTAGGAAAATTTGGGAATTTCGTAAAATTGAGGGATGAAAGTGCAATTTCCCAAAATTGAGGGCCAATTGGCTATGAAAAAGATGTTGGAGGACCAATTGGTCTATTTTAGGAATTTATTGGGGTCAAATTTCCATTTTTGTAAAGCAGGGGGAAAATGGTAATTTTTGAAAAGTTGGGGACCAAATTGGAAAATTTGGAAACTTGAACCCCTTAAGTGATTTTGAATAAATTAAGGACCCCAAATGAATTTTAGAAGTTTCGGGACTCAATTTGGGGAAAAGTTTGCATTAGGGACCTAAATGTAAATAATTGAAAAGTTTGGGCATTTTGCTCATACATGAGAAATTAGGGCTATTATAGAAAATGTTAATAAAAAGGATGTCCAAATTGTGTAGTAGCATGAAGGACTATAAACGCAAGCAAGGATATGCTCGCATGTAGGCAAAAAGTCGATGAAGAGGAATACACTACACTTATCGGGTGAGTGTGAATTTTCACATCATACCCGGTTGGGATGATGAGAACCTCGTAAAGAAAAAACCACTACTAAGTGGAAAATTTAACATCACGCCTAGTTGGGGTGATGTGAGAAACACATGGAAAAACTACTTACTAGTTGTTAGTAGATCATACCCGGTCGATAGGATGAACTCCTTGGAAGGAAGTAGAAAACCCGCTTACCGCTTATAAGCGGAGATGTCATCACATCCAATTGGTGTGATAGATAAGTGAAAAGTTATTTTGTTAGAAATGCTCTCCTCTTCCCTTACTGTGTGCCATTGCTTAAAAATTTTGGGAGGCCTTCTTGACGAGAGCTCGAATAGCTCAACTATGCTAGAGGCCTCAGTTTTGGAACTTGAAGCTAAAATGCCCAATTTTGAAAATCTCGTACAGTAGGCCTAAGGCCAATTGTCACGAGTAGGAGCTCGTAAACAAATATGATGATAAACCATGAAAAAAAGTTAATGAATGATGTGATTTGGCCATGGTACCAAGATAAGACCGACATACTCGATGGACTGGTCGTAGTGCGACAAGACCAGATCGACGGACCGGTCTAGACAAATAGCTGCAGGTCAAGTTGAAGGTCGGGGCCATTGGACCAGTGACACCAAAGGTTAATGGCTTATATGGAAAACTTTGTTTGTGCATGCACCGAGGTTCGAGACCATTAAGACATCCAATAGGGGTAGTGATGCGTCCTAGGGGCTACTGGACGACATGCTGGAGATAGTGGTAGTTTGTTGTGCCAGGATTCTGGGAAGTTTAACGTAGCTTCATGCGCATGAGACTAGGGTGGGGTCGGGATGAGGTCTCTGTCCTCATATGGACATGAAGTATTTTGGGTATGAGGGTATGATTTGAGAGACGTTCACTCAGAATTCGGGTAGAAGTTAAGGACTTATATCAGGATGGATTATAAAGACGCTCTGATTGACAAGTGGGTGCAGTCGGCATAACTGCATCTTACAAATGTGTGTGTACCCTTCTTGATGAAGGGCTTGTGTTGTTTGTGAAACACACCTAATATGGAAACGGGAAAGAGTTTTGGAAACCTTAGAAAGGATTTGAGAATCCTTGGAAAAGAATTGGTAAACCTTAGAAAAAGGTTTTGAAAACTAGAACTTAAGGAAATAATATTTTTTTTAGAAAATAAGGAGTTTGGCACAATCCAATTAAGATATTTTTTTTGTGAAAACTCGCACCCAACACCCATTCACTGAGTTGTTGAACTCATCTTTTCCCTTTACCCCTTTTTAGGAAACCAACCTTAAAGATATGTATGTAGGTGAACCTTAAGATAGGCATGTAAAATTTATATCCAGTTTTGCTTAATGTTATTCCAAGAAAGATACATGTGAAAATGATGCGAACTTCGCCATATGTTGACGAGACCCTACACCAAATATGAAAAGACCTCAAGACTTTAACGACACAAGTACGAATAGATGAAATATAGACGACACACCCAAATCCTCTAAGAAAAACTGTTAGAAAAGCTCGGGTGATAAGTCTTGATTGCATGAACGCTACAGGTAAAAACCTGATAAGTTCAAAGTTATTTCAAGATAGAAAGAAGACAAAACCTCACCAAATTGAATTTCTAAAAGTGTGTCCTCCAATGTCGTGACTTATGCGTTTTATAGGCACAAATAACAACTGAATAGCCTAAAAAATAAGGAAAAATCTATTAAATATTTGAACTTAACTAATTAAATATCTAATATTATCATTTAATATTCTAAAAGATTTTTTATATTAATAAATCTCTTATTATTAATTAAATTTGGACCTCCTCTTAGGCTCATCTTGGGCTTTTCTATTGGGCTTCCACTTGAATTTTCTACAATATCTTTAATAAGCCCATATAAAGCTTATTTGAATCTTTTATCCCTTCACCTTGTGATTAGGCCCTCTTGCAGTCTCAAATGATTATTTATCTCATTTGGTGACAAACTATTCAACTCCATTGCAGGTCGGTTGATTGGACTTGTGAATTTGTATTCTCTTTAGTCGGATTCACATTATTCTCCCCATCTTAAAAATGATTTGTCCTCAAATTTTCTATTTCTTCATCACTTACATCAAAGAGCATTAAATCAGTAATATTGAAACTTTCATTAACACTATACTCACCAGGTAACTCTAGCTTATAAGCATTATTATTAATGTATTTCAACACTCGAAATGGTCCATCTCCTCTAGGAAGAAGTTTTGATCACCTTTGTTTTGGAAATCATTCTTTCCTCATATGAAGCCAGACCCAATTGCCGGGTTTAAAAATGACACTTTTGTGGCCCTTGTTTCATTGTTTTTCATAAACTTTAGTTATCCGTTCAATGTGCATCTTTTTCTTCTCATGCAGTTCTTTCACGAACTCTACTTTTCTCTTTCAATCAAAATCCACCAACTCACCTACAGGAAGTGGAGTTAGATCTAGAAGGGTTAATGGATTGAAACCATAAACAATCTCAAATGGTGAAAACTTAGTTGTATAATGAACATAACGATTATAAGCAAATTCAACATGTGGTAAGCAATCTTTCCATCATTTCAAATTCTTTTTTAATATAGAATGTAATAAAGAACTTAATGTCCTATTTACTAATTCGGTTTAACCATCAGTTTGTGGGTGACATGTTGAAAACAGTAGTTTGGTTCCCAATTTTACCCCATAAGGTTTTCCAAAAGTAACTCAAGAATTTAGAATTACGACAAGAAACAATAGTTCTAGGCATACCATGCAATCTGACAACTTCTCTAAAGAATAAGTTAACAACATTCGATGCATCATCAATTTTATGACATAGAATGAAATGTGCCATCTTTGAAAACCTATCAACTACCACAAATATAGAATCCCTCCCCCTCTTAGCTCTGGGTAATCATAAAATAAAATCTATGGAAATATCAATTCAATGTGCATTAGGAATCGGAAGAGGAGTATACATGCCATGAGGTTGTTGCCTAGACTTAGACTGCTTACATGTAATGCATCGAGAACAAATTTTCTCAACATCCTTTTTCATGTGTGGCAAAAAAAATTCTTATGTATTATCGCCATAGTCTTATCTACCCCAAAATGTCCCATATGTCCTCCAGCTTGTGCTTCCCTAACAAGTAACTCACGCAAAAAAGACTAAGGGATGCCTAATTTATTTTCCCAAAAAATAAATCCATTTTATAAATAAAATTTTCCAAACTTACCACTTCTACAACTTCTAAACACTTCATAAAAATCAGGATCATTTGCATACAATCCTTGATATACTCAAAACTAAACAATTTAGAATCAAGCATTGAAAGTATAGCGTACCTTCATGATAGAGCATCTACAACTATATTTTCCTTACCTTATTTGTACTTGATCACAGATGGGAATGTTTCAATGAACCCCACCCACCATGCATGGCGTTTGTTCAACTTGTGTTGTCCTTTGAGATGCTTAAGAGATTCATGATTTGTGTGAATGACAAACTCTTTCGGCCATAGATAGTGCTGTCATGTTTGAAGAGTTCGAACTAGGGCTTACATCTCCTTATCATAGATAAGATAGTTAAGGGTTGCTCCACTCAACTTTTCACTGAAATATGCAATTGGTCTTCCTTCCTGCATTAATACACCTCCAATACCTACTCCTGATACATTACACTCAATTTCAAATGTTTTCGAAAAATTAAACAATGAGAGCAATGGAGCAATAGTTAGTTTTTCCTTTATCAATTGAAATACATTTTGTTGCTCAATACCCCATTTAAAAGGTATATTCTTTTTTATAACTGTAGTAAGAGGTGTAACATAACTACTGAAATTTGGAACAAAACGCCTATAAAAACTAGCTAATCCATGAAAACGTCTTACTTGACTTACCGAATTAGGTGTCGGCTAGTCACAAATTGCCTTAATCTTTCCTCGTCAACTCCAATCCCTTCTGAACTTATAATATATCCAAGAAACACATGTTTATCCGAACAAAAGACACATTTATTCAAGTTGGCAAACAACTTATGTTACCTTAAGACTTCTAACATAGATCTTAAATGTGCTACATGTTCATCCATGGTCTAATTGTATATTAGAATATCATCTAAATATACAACTACAAACTTCCCTATAAAAGCACGTAATACATGACTCATTAATCTCATGAAAGTGCTAGGTGCATTAGTTGATCCAAAGGGCATAACTAACCATTCATATAATCCTTGTTTAGTTTTAAATGCTATTTTCCATTGATCCCCTTCTTTCATTCGAATTTGATGATATCCACTCTTAAGATCTATTTTCGAAAATAAACAAGATCCATGCTACTCATCTAACATGTCATTCAAATGAGGAATAGGGTGGCAATACTTTACCCTGATGTTGTTGATGGCTCGATAATAGACGCACATTTGCCAAGTTCCATCCTTCTTAGGTACGAGTACCATTGGCACAACACATGGGCTCATACTCTGTCAAACACACCTCTTTTCCATCCGCTCTAGGACTTGGCGTTGAAGTTTCTTTATTTCCTCAAGGTTACTTCTATATGCTAGTCGGTTGGAAATCGTCGCTCCAGGGATGAAATCATTTTGATGTTCAATTTCTCGAATTGGTGGCAAACCTGATGGTATCTCATCAGGAAAGACATCCATAAATTCTTGCAAAACAGTAATAATATTGCTCGACAAAGATTCGACAAGATTGTTAGTACTCAAAAAGGCGTCAGTGTACATAAGTACAATAAGAGCATGATGTGAAAGTAAAGCTCGCTTGATCTCACTTTTTCTTGCAATAAAATTTTACTCTTTCTTTTCCACCTCTAGCCTTTTCCTCTTTTTTTCAACTCTGATATTTCTCCTTTCTTTTTTTTCTTCTATTTTTTGTTCATTTGCCTTTTTCTTTTTTAGTTGATCATCAAAAACTGGCATTGGAGTCAATGGTAAAAGAGATATTGGTCTCTCATTCATCATAAAAGAGTTCCAATTAGTGAATACATCATGCATAACTTGATGATCAAACTACCAGTGTCGTCCCAAAAGAATATGGCATGCATGCATTGGTACCACATCACATAATATTTTATCTTGATATTTTTTAATAGAAAATGCAACCAACACTTGTTTGGTTACCTTGAGTTCACCTTGGTCATTCAACCATTATAGTCGATAAGGCTTCAGATGCCTTAGGGTTGGTAATGCCAATTTCTCCACCAGCTTAGTGCTAGCTACATTAGTGTAGCTTCCTCCATCTGTAATAACACAACGAACCTTATTTTTCACACAGCAACAGGTATAAAATAAGTTCTCACGCTGGTTGTTTTCTTCTTCTTGGGCATGAACACTAAGAGTTCATCGTGCAACCAACAATTCCCCTTCATCATTGGTGTCAATTTCACTATTAGCGTTCATCACCATTGCCCGCTTATTTGGGCATTAACTTGCAATGTAACCCCTGCCTTGGCATCAAAAACACTTAATATCACGAGTTTTGGGAGTTGTGATATGGATGTTTCCTTTATTTTGGGCCACAACTTGCTTGGTTGTCTCTTTTGGTGGAGCATGTTGAGGTTGAGTTAACTAAATCTCAAATTACCTTGAGGATGGTTTCCATGAGTTTGAGGGACCATTGTTTAATCCCCTTTTGTGTAAACTCTTTCTCTTTAGTTGTTATTCAACTTTGATAGCTTGATGTACCATATCTTGGAGCTCAACATGATATTGCATTTTCACCACGTCTGCTATCTCATGGTTTAGGCCATGCAAAAATCTAGCCATTGTTGCCTGTCTATCTTCCTCCACATTTGCTCGAATCATTGCAATCTCCATCTCCTTTAAGTATTCGTTGACGCTTTTTGATCTTTGTGTAAGCCTTTGGAGTTTATTGAACAACTCCCGGTGATAGTGGTTGGGAACAAATCATCATCGCATGATCGCTTTCATTTCATCCCAAGACTCCATATTATAACATAACAATTCCCGGCGTTCATGATTTCGTTTCCTTTCCTTCACCAACTGATCCCACCATATTATAGCATAATTAGTAAATTCGACAGTAGCAAGTCGTATCTTTTACATCTTTGAGTGATTATGACAATAAAAAACCATCTCTATCCTCTTTTTCCATTCAAGATACTCTTCTGGATTAGTTTTTCCTTGAAAAGATGGTATCTTCAACTTGATATTATCCATATTGTCATCAACTCGGGGTTGTTCTCTATGAGCATATCGATTGAACTCCTCAAGTTCTTGTGGATCAAAATGCCTTGACTAAAAGCTTCAAGGTCATTGTTTAGTAGGGGTATGTTGACGTGAACCCCTCACTCCTTTTTCTAGTTGATCCATTCGCTCATGAAACGGCTCCAACTTAGACTTTAGCATTTGTCTCATTTCGCTTATTATAGCTTGCATTTGTAAGTTTACAAACGGTTGTTGGGAATCTTCTTCATTTGGCGTATCTCCTCGTCTTTGTGCCCGAATTCCTACAAATGATAAAAATAACAAAAGAATCTCGCAACACTCCCTTAGGTATTTCTCTCAATCACTCGTGTTTCACACTCAATTAGCTTTTTCTTATAGATTCAGACACTCTCGCCTTTTTCCTCTCGTGTGTCTCCTTTCAATCTTAATTGAACTTTAAAAACAAATTATTTTTATGAAGCAGTTCAACTTGAGGAACAATCAAGACAAAATTAATAAGGTTTTTAAAAACCAATTCCAAAAGAATTTAAATGTGGTGTACGAATAGACTTAGATACGAAATAAGAATAAAATTTAGATAGAGGATAAATTAAGATGGAATGAAGTAATAAAAAGTAGACTTAGATAGAGTAGAATAAGAGTGAAATTCAAGATATAATTGTGTGCCTCTTTTTTTTTGCCTTTTCTTGCACAAATTATTTTTGCTCTTTTTCTTTTTTTGGCACGAATTTGTTTTGGCTTTTTTTTCTTTTTTTGAACTTACTGAAGAGAACATAGAATGAAGAAGATAAGATATAGGTAGATAAGATATAAAAGATAGGATGGAACTTGCTGTGCAACCTTGTGCTCTGATACCAACTGATGCGAATTTTGCCAATATGCTGACGACACCCTACACCAAATATTACAAGACCCCAAGACTTTCATGACGCAAATACGAAAAGATGGGATATACATTGTTTATGCGAGAAACAAGGTATGGGATATGTTGACACCACACCTAAATTGTCTAAGAAGAACTCTTAGAAAACCTTGGGTGATAAGTCTTGATTGCTTGAACGCCATATGTATTTTACTTGATAAGTTGAAAGTTTTTTCAAGATAGAAATAAGACAAAACCTCACCAAATTGAATTTACAAAAGTGTGTCCTCCAATGCTGTGGAGTATGCCTTTTATAGGCATAGATAACAACTGAATAGCCTAAAAAAATAAGGAAAAACTCAATTCATCCTTTCCACACCTAAAAACTCAATTCTCTCTACTGCTCCAATTTCTGGCAAAGCTCGAACCAATGCTCCTACTTGGGCACTTTTCTAAGACGAAAAGGCAAGTTCGGGTTCTTTGGATTTGAGGAGAAGTTAAATACACACCGGTAGTCTCCATTTACTCTTAGGGTCGCTAGAGAAGCGTCGGCGTGATCGAACAGTGAAGCAGCTCCGGCGGAGTGAAGCTGCCCTGTTTCGACCGAGCTGAAATCGGCCAATTCGAGCCCTTCTCATGACAAACCAAGCCCTTCCAACACCTCCACAATCCTCCTACAACTGATTTAGAGTTGAAAGGTAAGCTAATTTGGCTCACCTCTATAAATTTCGATCGGTGCTAGAGAGAACCAACAGAAACTTAATGACTAAATTCTCACTCAATTTGGCATCAATTGATGCAATTGTTGATCCTAGGAGAAACCTTAGGACTAGAGCTATCTGCCCAGATTGAAAGCTCGGACCGTCGCGCCCCGGACGATAAGCTTTCAAATCTTTCTCTTTCTAAGTCAAATTTTCTGGCGAAGCTCCGTTTGAGCTCATTTTAACATCAAATCGGGCGATTCAAAGTGCAATCGAATCGTATCAAGGTGTAGGAACTCCAATCTAACTTCAATTTCAATAATTAAATTCATTTGATTGGTCAATTTGATTAAATCAAATTCGGCTGAGTTAGAAGGTTGAAGTTGAGGGAAAAATTGGGGAAATTTAGGAATTTTAAAAATTCGAGGGACTAAAGTGGAATTTCATAAAAATGAAGGCCAATTGGATATGATTAATATGTTGAAGGATCAATTGGTAAATTTTGGAATTTTTGGGTCAATACTTACCATTTTTGTAAAGTAGGGGCCAAATGGTAATTTTGGAAAAGTTGGGGACCAATTTGGAAATTTGGGAAATTAAACCCCTTTTTGTAAATTTGAATAAATTGAGGTTTTGAGGTGATTTTTAAAAGTTTCAGTACTCAATTTGAGAAAAAATTGGCATTAGGAACTTAAAGTTAAAAAAATAACTTTAGCTACCTAATTGCAAATAAAGGAAAAGTTTGCTTTTCTCATTCATTTGGGATAAATGAGGGCTATTAGGCCAAAGGATGATGAACAAGAATGTACATATCGTGTAGGGACATGATATACCGAGATCGCCAGCTAAGACAAGTTCGAGTAAGGACAACAAGCCGGCTAAGAGGATATTCATGGCACTGTCCGATGAGTGAGATATTGAATATCATAGCCGGTTGGGATGATAAGCACCTCGGAAATGAAAACATGTTGCTAAGTGGTATTTTAACCATCACATCTAAAAAGAGTGATGTGAAAATCATGTGAAAAAACTACTTACTGGTTGTAAGAAGATCATACCCGGTTGGTATGATGAGACTTCCTAGAAGGAAGTGGAAAACCCGCTTATTAGTTATAAGCGGAGACGTCTTCATACCCGATTGGTATGATAGACAAATGAAAGTTTTATTTTGTCAGGAGTGCTCTCCCTTGACTGTGTACCACTACTAAAAATTTTTGGGAGACCTTCTTGACGGAAGCTCAAATAGGTTATATAGGCTGGAGGCCTCATTTTGGAATTTGACGGCTAATGTGCCCGATTTTGAAAATCTCGAATAGTGGGACCTAGGCCAGTTGGCACGAGCAGGAGCTCATAAAATATATGATTAACATGCCATGAAAACTTAAGTAAATGAATTGTTTGGCCATGGTACCGAGACAAGACCGACATACTCGATGGACTAGTAGCAGTGTGTCATGAGAGGTCTTCGGACTAGTTAAGACAAACAACTATAGGTCAAGTAGAGGGTCAGGGTTGTCTGTCTAGTGGGACCACAAATTATATGACATTATGTGAAAAATTGTTGATTGTCCATGCACTGTGTTATGGGATCTTCAAGACGCCCAATAGGGGTAGTGATGTGTCCTAAGGCTCTTGACGACATGGTGGAGATAAGGACAGTTAGTCGTACCAAAAGTTTTGAGAAGCTTGATGTAGCTTCAATGCGCAAGAGACCGGGGTGGGGATGGAATGAGGTCTCTTTCCTCATATGGAAACAAAGTGTTTTTGGTCTACGGGTAAAATGTTAGAGATGTTCACTCAGACTTCTGGTTGAAGTCAGAGACTTCTATCAGGGTGGATGGTAACGACGCTCTAATCCACAAGTGGGTGTAGTTAGCGTAATTGCATCTTGAAAATTTGTGTGATCCCTTCATGATGAAGGGCGTGTTGTTTGTGAAACACACCAAATATGGAAATGGAAAAGAGGTTATGAAAACCTTGGAAATGATTTGAGAATCCTTGGAAGAGAATTGGTAAACCTTGGGAAATGGTATTGAAAACTAGAACTTGAGGAAATAATATTTTTAAAGAAAATTAGGAGTCTCACACACTAAAATTCAAACTATTTTATATGAAAATCATTTTTAAACAACCACTCACTAAGTTGTTGAACTCACCTCCTCCCTTTACCCCTTTTCAGGAAACCAAGGAAAAATCAACCTTAAAGATTTATCAATAGCCAAACCTTAAGGCAGGTATTTAAAATTTATATTTAGTTTTGATTAATATTATTACATGAAAGGTACATGTAAGAAGGATGCCTTACTCCCCACGGTTTAGAAGAGGGGAAAGCCCTGAATAAACTTGGAGAGTGGCAGATTGTTCATGGGGATCCAACCAAACCGGGTTGGGATGTGACAAAGCCCTTCTCAGGCTAAACAAAGCCCTCCCAACACCTTCACAGTTCTCCTATAACTGAATTAGAGTTGAAAGGTAAGTCAATTTGGCTCCACTTTGTAAATTTCGATCGGTGCTAGAGGGAGAACCGACAGAATTTCGATAACTAAATTCTCACTCAATTCGGCATCAATTGATGCATTCTTGTTCCTAGGAGAAACCTTAGCATAAGAGCTATCTGCCCAGATTGAAAGCTCGGACCGCAGCGCCCCTGATGGTAAGCTTTCGAACCTTTCTCTAAGTACAGTTTTCCAACAAAACTCTGTTTGAGCTCATTCCGGCATCAAATCATGCGATTCAAAGTGCAATTGAATCGTATGAAGGTATAGAAACTCTAATCTAACTTCAATTTCAATAATTAAAGTCATTTGATTGGTCAATTTGATAAAATCAAATTTGGCTGAGTTAGAAGGTTAAAATTTGGGAAATTTTGGGAATTTTAAAAATTTGAGGGACTAAAGTGTAATTTCATAAAATTGAGGGCCAATTGGATATGATAAATATGCTGGGGGACTAATTGGGAAAATTTTGGAAATTTTGGGGCAAAACTTACCATTTTTGTAAAGTAGGGTCAAAATGGTAATTTTGGAAAAGTTGGGGACCAAATTGGAAATTTGGGAAATTGAACCCCTTTTTGAGAATTTGAATAAAGGGCCCTAATGTGAATTTTAAAAGTTTCAGGACTAAATTTTAGGAAAAACCGGCATTAGAGACTTAAAGTTAATGAAAAATAACTTTAGGGACTTAATTACAAATAAATGAAAAGTTTAGTTTTCTCATTGATTTGGAATGAGTGAAGGCTGTTAGGCCAAAGGATAATGAACAAGAATGTTCATATTGTGTAGGAACACGAAGTACCAGAAAGGCCAGCTAAGATAAGTTCACGTAAAGGCAACAAGCTGACTAAGAGGAAATTCACTATATTATCAAGTGAGTGGGATTTAATATCATACCCTATTGGGATGATAAGCACATCGGAAATGAAAACCCACTGCTAAGTGGTATTTTATCCATCACACCTGAGAGGAGTGATGTGAAAATCATACGAAAACTACTTATCGGTTATAAGTAGATCATACTTGGTTGGTATGATGTAACTTACTGGAAGGAAGTGGAAAATCCGCATATCGGTTATAAGCATAGATATCCTCATACTCAATTGCTGTGATGAACAACTAAAAAGTTTATTTTGTCGGAAGTGCTCTCCCCTAACTGTGTGCCAGTGCTTAAAATTTTTGGGAGACCTTCTTGACGGGATCTCGAAAAGCTCATATAGGCTAGGGGCCTCGGTTTTGGAACTTGGGGGCTAATATGCCCGATTTTGAAAATCTTGAACAGTGGGCCCTTGGCCAGTTGGAAAGAGCAGAAGCTTATAAACAAACATGATTATTAAACCATGAAAACTTAAGTAAATGAGTTGTTTGGCCGAGATAGGACCGGCATACTCGATGGACAAGCGACAGTGTGACATGATAGGTCTACGGATCAGTCAAGGCAAATAGCTGTAGTTCGAGTTGAGAGTCGGGGCTGTTAGACCAATTGCACCACATATTATATGGCTTATATGAAAAACTGTTGATTTGTGCATGCACTATATTATGTGACCTTCAAGATGCCCAAGAGGGGTAGTGATGCGTCCCAAGGCTCTAGATGACCTGGTGGAAATAAGGGTAATTAGTCATACCAGAAGACTTGCAAAGCTCAACGTAGCTTCATGCACATGAGACCGGGGTGGGGATGGGATGAGGTATCTTTCCTCAAATGGATATAGAGTTTTGTTATGGGATTGAGGGTCAGATATTGCATACATCCACTCATACTCAGGGTAGAAGTGGACATACTTCTATCTAGGTGGTCGGTAAAGTCGCTTCAACACCACAAGTAGAGAGAGAAAGCTTCAAATGCTCACCGTCGGGGGCATAACGGTCCGAGCTTTCAATCTAGGCAAATAACTCTCCTCCTGAGGTTACTCTTAGGATTAAGAATTGCATCAATTGATGTCGAATTAGGGGAGAATTTTAACATAAAAATTCTGCTGGTTTTCTCTCTAGCACCGGTTAGAAATTATAGAGGGGAGTCGAATTAGCTTACCTTTCAGTTCTAATTCAGCCGTATGAGCGCTGAGGAGGTGTTGGAAGAGCTTGGTTTAGCATGAGAAGTGCTCGAATTGGCCGATTTTAGCTCGATGGAAATAGGGTAGCTTCGTCTATCTGAGCTGCTTCACTGTTCGATCACGCGACACTTCTCTAGCAACCCTCAGAGTGAATGAATACTACCACCATGTAGCTGATTTTCCCCGACTCTAAAGAACACGACCACACCTTCTTTTGCTTAGAAAAGACCCTATATTGGAGCTCTAGTTCGAGCTTCGCCGGAAAACTAAGCAACTGAGAGAGAATGAGGTTTTCAGGTGTGGAGAGGATGAATGGAGAGGCGCTATTTATATTGAGAGCTCGAGGACTCGTTGTTCGTCCCTTTGGCACCTTTGTGACAGTCATTAATGGCCTGAAACGTATTGAACGGAAACGTTTCCTCTTCGCCGGTGCTGCTTTGATTTTCCGGCGAGTGAAGAGTGTTGTCAACTGAAGGAAGAAGATGACACTATTCCAAACCAAACCGGACCGGTCTAAACAAGATTCAAAGCTTAAACCGGCCCGTTCAAGTCCAATTCAATAGAGTTTTTCAAAATTAAAATTTTCTAAATTCATTATCTATCAAATGTTGTCCTAAATTCTCAAATTGGAATTTTCTAAGCCACCTAGAAAAATGAATTTAGCATCCGGTTCAATAGTGGTTCAAACCGGTTCAATCCGATTCGGATCTGGTTCACCTGAACCGGTTTTGTTTTCATCTCCCATTCATCCTAAAGTCCTTTTTCATGACTCATGTGACTCTTTAGGTCACTTGGGATACATAATTTTCCCGGTTTGCCCTCTCTATCAGTTTCGGTTCATAAACCGGTTCAATTCGATTCAGATCTGGTTCACTCGAACTAGTCTATTTTTTCTCTCCCAATTGGTTCTAAAGTTCTTTTCCAAGGTTTATGAACCTTTTTGGGTCAATTGAAAGTTGTAATTTCTCTAATTTGCCCTTTCCTCACTAATCGGGTTTGTGAACCGGTTCGATTTTCTCACTCGGTTTTACCGGTTCTTTCCCGGTTTTCCTTAACTCCAAAGAGCGGGGTTTACAACTCTCCCCTCCTTTTAGGAGTTTTGTCCCCAAAACTTATTCCACACTTTTTGCGTATTGGCTTAAACTTTTTATTGATATGTAAATTTTCTATTTTATTATCTTACAACCTTCTCAGTTGTTTTCGTTCATCCCTTTCTCACATACCTAAGATTCTCATCTCATTCTCACCCTTTCCTCATTCCATGGAACTTACTTTATCCTAGAATATCTTTTTGGAAGATCTAGGATCATTTCTTCTAATTATATCCTTCCTTCCCAAGACACCATTTCCCATTCCAAGCTTTTTTTACCTATTATTTTGGAACTATGAGTTTCGGTCATTTTTCTTCCACATGTTTTGACATTTTATCACCTTTTCATCATGCATGGATCCCTTATTCATTCTTTGGTTATCTCCTTTATGATTGACTTCATTATGCCTCACTCATAGACTTTTTATTGCCTAAGACATATTTCCCTGAGTCAGTTGGGTTTACATGTCCCTTACCGCATGACATTCTTCGTTATGTCTTTGACTTCACATTCCTATAACCGTATTGGTTTCCTCACTCACTCGTCTTTTCCAAACTTCCTTATTTGGTCATTCAACCTTCAAATCCTTGAACTTCCTGATACTCACTGACATATTAAAACTCTTGATTTCTTACTTCATTCCTCATTCCCACTAGCATCCTTCCTCTTTGAGATCTCTTCTCTTTCCAAATCCATTCTAACTCGTACGGCATCTTTTGATGTCGTCCTTCTACTTACATGTTACTTAGGTTTAACTTATCCTTAGGATCCTTACAATTTCTTTCCCCTTGTTCTCGATGAGCTTATTCTCTTTCCTGTTATGTGGGTTCCATTTCCTCCTCATTGATATACCTATGTTTTTCCAAGGTTCCTTTCTCTGGTGAGCTTCCCATTCCCTCTCTCTCGGGATTTCCTTCTAGTACTACCATTGCAATCATTTAATTCTGGAATGTCTTTTGCCGATATCTTCACCAAATTACATTTACTCTTCGGATCCATGAGTACCTTTCATTTATCTTGCTTCATTCCCACTTGCTCCAACATTTGTTTATTCCTTTGAGGTGGAACTCTCATCCCTCATGTGTCAAAATCTTTCGTATCTTCGTGTCCTTGGTATTCCTCCCTTTACCTCAATTAGGGTGTATTCTTACTACTCCCGAGCTCTTTTTAGAGCTTCGTTTACTCCTCTGAATGATTTGGTCAATAGGAGTTATTTCCTTCAATTGGATTCATCTAAAATTTCTATTTAGGTTTTCATGTCTTCTTGTAAATAGATCATACTTAACCTCCCAAAATACTCACTTAGACACTTGTACTTCTTACTAATGTCCTTATTTCTGCTCCAATTTTGTGTCATTTCATCGATTGATTTTCTTGACCTGGAGTTTTCTCCTTCTTTGATCCAACTTCCTATTTTCATCCTCCTTATAGTGTCTTCCATTCTGGGATTCTTTTTGTTTGATCACCCTACCGTTCTTTAGGAATTCTCTCTTTTAAATCTTTACCTAACTTAAGGATCTTGTATAATTCATCCACTCCTGCTTTTCTTCCTCTTTTGATCCATACCTCTGCTTTCCACAAGTCTCCCTATCATATGGAGTTCCTAAGGAATTGTATCTTAGTTCTTTATAAGTAGTTGTTACACCTAAGCCTTCCTGTTATTCTACTTTCTTCCCTTCTTTCCTTGGTGGTCTCTATACTTTTTTTTTTATTCTCGATCAACTTCCATTCTTGTAGTTCCCTGTGGAATGTTCTACTCCTCCTTGTTTTTTTTTCTTACTCTTCTTTCTCTAAGCTTATCTTTAACTCTTCCATGAATCTATACTCTTTGATGATTACTTTCCTTTGTTCCAACTTCTTTTTCCTTTTCTTAAGATCTCCCTTAGATGGATCGTATTTCTAAGGGTTGAGAAACTATAATTAACCCATCTTTTCTTCCTTAGGTGATTTCCTATCTTTTACTTAAATTTTTATTATCATACTCTTTTGTTTTAAATTTATCAAAGAACTCAAAAGTTTTAACAAAACTTTTACTTTCAAGAAATATTTTTCATGCCATACTTGGGTTATTATATAAATTTTCTACCTCATAATCCCTTGGGGTCATAGGACTAGTATTAACCCTAAAACGGTTGTGAGACTCTTGATTAGAAGGCTCTGAGGAACTGGTTGGGGTCCATTCGTATTCCCTAATGGGATGGATTTCATGTATGGCCTCCAATCCGTACCACCTTAGTACCAAAACCTCACACTCATAGGTCCACTTCACCCATGGGGAGGTATTGAAGCCAGGTTGAGTAGGTGGAGGTACTGGTTGGACCTTCATGAAGGTGGCATATGCATTCCAGTAATTATCTCATGCCTCCTTCTTGGTTGGATTTCCTTCCGGTTGTTGTGGAATTGAAGGAGGAGGGGTTGGACTCCTAGGAGGTGATATTGGTTCATCTTGTCTCGGATGATGGTATATGATGCCTTCTAGTTTCAGTAAGGCTCCTACCTCTCTTGGTTCAAGAGGAGTTTCCTCCTTCTTTAACTCAAGTGGAGCCAGACGTACTTTCAACCTTGTTCCCTGGAAAGACATATATCAAAAAAAATTCAAGCTTAAAAGAAATTAAGCATACTTGACAAAGGGTAAGGCTTGGTGTTATCCCTAGTCATTTTCTCTAATTCCTGAAAAGGGATAAAAAGAGAGGTGAGTTTCTACAACTCAGTGAATGAGTATTTAAAAAAAATGAAGTTTCAATAAAAATAGTTTTCAAGTTTGAGTGTGTCAGACTCCTTAATTCTTTTAATATATTTCATTTCCAAATCTCGGTTTTTCAAAATCAATTCTTATTACCATGGTGTGCCAACACCCAACACATATCCTTTTTCATTAAGGTAAAACACACAATCGCAGGTCAGCTCGTCCACTAAATCCACTTGTGGTGTTGGAGCGACTTTACCGACCACCTAGATAGAAGTATGTCCACTTCTACCCTGAGAATGAGTGCATGTTTGTAACATCCGACCCTCAATCCCATAACAAATCTACATGTCCGTACGAGGATAGAGACCTCATCATGTCCCCACCCCAGTCTCATGTGCTTGAAGCTATTCCGAGCTTCGCAAGACTTCAGGTACGACTAACTGTCCTTTTATCCACCAGGTCGTCTAGAGTCTTGGGATGCATCACTACCCCTCTTGGGCATCTTGATGGTCCCGTAAACACAATGCATGAACAATCAACATTTTTTACATAATTCCATATAATATGTGGTGCCACTGGTCCAACAGCCTTGACCCTCAACTCGATATGTAGCTATTTGTCTTGACTAGTCCAAAGACCCGTCATGTCACACTGCCGCTAGTTGACTGAGTATGACGATCCTGTCTTGGTACCATGACCAAACAACTCATTACTTAAGTTTTCATGGTATATTAATCATTTTTGTATACGAGCTCCTGCTCGTGCCAACTGGCCTAGGGCCCACTGTTCGAGATTTTCAAAATCGGGCATATTAGTCCCCAAGTTCCAAAACCGAGGCCTTCAGCCTAACAGAACTATTCGAGCTCCCGTCAATAAGTTCTCCCATAATGTTTAAGCAGTGACACACAGTCAAGGGAGAGCACTTCCGAAAAAATATATTTTTCAACTGTCTATCATACCAACTGAGTATGAGGACATCTCCGCTCATAACCGATGAAAGGGTTTTCCACTTCCTTCGAGTAAGTTTCATCATACCAACCGGGTATGATCTACTTACAACCGATAAGTAGTTTTTCTGCTTGATTTCCACATCACTACTCTCAGGTGTGATAGTTAAAATTCCACTTAGTAGTGGGTTTTCATTTTCGAGGTGCTTATCGTCCCAACCGGGTATGATATAAAAATTCCCACTCACCCGATTGTGTAATGTATTTCCTCTAAGTCAATTTTTCTTCCCTTACAAGCTTAATCTCAGCTGGCGTATCCAATATCTCGTTTTCCTACATGAAATGAACATTTTTGTTCATTATCATTTGGCTTGATAACCTTCATTTATTATGAATGACTAAAATATCCAACTTTTCAAATATTTACAATTTGGTCCATAAAGTTCTTTTTCTTTTACTTTAGGCCCCAAATTATCGATTTTTCCCCAAATTGGGTCTCAAAACTTTTAAAATTCCCTTGGGACCTCAATTTATTCAATTTCAAAAAAGGGTTCAAGTTTCCCAAATTCCCAAATTGGCCCCCAATTTTTCCAAATTGCCATTTTGCCCTTCCTTTACAAAAATGGTAAGCTTTACCCCAAAAATTCTAAAATTTTCTTAATTGGTCCTCTAACACTCTTATCATGCCCAATTGGTCCTCAATTTTATAAAATTATATTTTGGTCCCTCGAATTTTCAAAATCCCTAATTTTCCCCAACTTTTTCCCATAATTTCAACTTTCCAACACAACCAAATTTGATTTCATCAAATTGACCAATGAAACAAGTTTAATTGTTGAAATTGAAGTTAAATTAGAGTTTTTACATCTTTATATGATTCAATTGTACTTTGAATCGCAAGTTTTGATGTCGAAACGAGCTCAAACGGAGCTTCACCTAAAAACATAATGTAGAGAGAGAAAGCTTCAAATGCTCACCGTCGGGGGTACGGCGGTCCGAGCTTTCAATATGGGCAGATAGCTCTACTTCTGAGGTTATTCCTAGGATCAAGAATTGCATCAATTGATGCCAAATTGGGTGAGAATTTTATCATCGAAATTCTGTCGGCTCTCTCTCTAGCACCGGTTGGAAATTATAGAGGGAAGCCGAAATGGCTAACCTTTTAGTTATAATTCGGATGTAGGAGGGCTGATGAGGTGTTGGAAGAGCTTGGTTTGGCCTGAGTAGGGCTCGAATTAGCCAATTTTAGCTTGACAAAAACAAGGTAGCTTTGGTCCACCAAAGCTGCTTCACTGTTCGATCATGCTTGCGCTTCTCCGGCGACCCTTGGAGTGAATGAAAACTACCACCATGTAGCTGACTTCTCCCCAGTTCTAAAGAACCCAACCACACCTTCTTTGGCTCAGAAAAGACCATATATTAGAGCTCTGGTTCAAGCTTCGCTAGAAAACTAAGCAACTGAGAGATAGTGAGGTTTTTAGGTATGGAGAGGATGAATGGAGAGGGGCTCTTCATATAGAGAGATTGGGGACTCGTCGATCGTCCATTTGGCACATTTATGACAGTCATTGATGGCCTAAAATGAACTGAACGGAAACGTTTCCACTTTGTCGGTGCTGCTTCGATTTTCCAGTGAGTGAATAGTGTTGTCATCTGAAGGAAGGAGACGACACTATTCTGAACCGAACTGGACCAATCCGAATCGGGTTCAAAGCTTAAACCGGCCGGTTCAGGCCCGATTCAACCGAGTTTTTCAAAAGTAAAAATTTCTAAATTTATCTAAATTCATTATCTATCAAGTGGTGGCCTCGATTATGAAATTGGAATTTTCTAAGCAACCTAGAAAAATAAATTTAGCATCCAGTTCAATAGTGGTTCAAACCGGTCCAAACTAGTTCAATCTGATTCGGGTCTAGTTCACCTGAACCAGTTTGGTTTTCATCCCCCATTCATCCTAAAGTCCTTTTCATGACTTATATGACTCTTTAGGTCACTTGGGATTCATAATTTTCCCAGTTTGCCATCTCTCTATCATTTTGGTTCATAAACTGACTCGATTCATAAATCGGTTCAATCCAGTTTGGATTCGGTTCACTCGAACCAGTCTGGTTTTTCTCTTCCAATTGGTTCAAAAGTTCTTTTCCAAGGTTTATGAGCCTTTTTAGGTCACTTTGGAGTTGTAATTTCTCCAATTTGTCTATTACTCAATAATCGGGTTTATGAACCGGTTCGGTTTTCTCACTCGATTTGACCAGTTCTTTCCCGATTTTCCTTAACTCCAAAGTGCAGGGTTTACAAGGCGTGTTTACGTTCAAACCCTTACTTTAAGTTGGGGGTAGGAAGCATACCTTAAGGGCCTGAGCGCGTCTGGGAATTTCCTGTTTGGGTGTTATCCTAAAAAAGGGGTGAGAGGGGGGGTGAGTAAAATACTTAGTGAGAGAAACTACTATAACGTTTTCTTAATTTCATTTTATCTGTTCAATAAATATTTTCATTTGTCGTTATTCACGTATTTCACACGATTAGCGATCAATAACCACCCTCCCATCATAGAAGGGATCATACATTTGCAGAATGGTACTCGACCGCACCACTTGTGAACCAGAACACCTTTACCATCTACCCTGATAGAGGGATACTGCCTATACCCGGGGTTTGAGTAGACATCAATAGTTTGACACATCAAACCCCCAATTACTTCGCCATGTCTGCTCAGTGGGATGAGACCTCATTTCCTCTACTGCTTGCTTGCATCTAGAGCTCCGTACTTTGCTTAAACCGAACATGAGTCCTTGATTTCTCTTTAGTCTCTATTAGGTCCCTTGGGTTCCCAATTATTCTTTTTGGGTCCTTAACTCTTTTAATTTCACCAATTGACCCTTAATTTCCCAATTTGCCCTTTAGTCCTTAATATTCCAAAAATTACAATTTGGTCCCTCAACTTTTTAAAATTTCCAATTTGTCCAAATTGCCCAATTGACCATTAATGGGGTGAATTTCATGAAAAACCCTCAATTTTGTGAAATTTTCGTTCAACCCTTCAATTTTTAAAAATTGCACAAAAGTCCCCCAAAATCCCTAATTTGCTCTTCATCTTCTTCCCCAATTCAAGCATGTGCAACTATGAATCTTACCTCATCCAATTGGTGGCCTGTAAGTCCTTAATTTCTTCAATTCTTGCTTCTATTCGCCTCCTCCAATTCCCCTCGACCGTCCTACACTTCGAATTTTTGAATTTGGTTGAGTTTTACGCCCTGTCGGAGCTTCGTCAGAAAATTCACAATAGAGAGAGAAAGCTTGTGTTTCTTACCGACGAAGAGGCAACGGCTGTAGCTTGATGTGGAGACAGCTAGAGCTAGTCGAGGGGGATCTAGCAGGACTGAATCCTGCTGCAATTCGCTGTTATCCTGCGTGAATTTGAAGAGAGAAGTTTCAGTTGGTGCAGCTCTGAAATTTAGAAATTTCGACTAGGGGAGGCGAAATTGAATTTATCGGGGCTTGTAGGGGTGGTGTGGAGGGTCTTAGGTGGTTAGAGGTGGTCAATGTGGGTGATGGAAGGGCCGGAAGGGGCGAGGTGGCATTGGGCAGGAGCTCGTTGCTTGGAGCTCCAGAGCAGCTTCACCGTGTAATTCTCTGTGCACTTTCTTTAGCATCCTCTGGTTGTTTTGAGAAGGTTTGGAGCTAGAGAACTCTTCCCTGGTTCCAATGCCACCCTTCGTAGCTCCTTTGGTGAAGGTTTTGCCCGTCGTCAGAGCTCTGGTTTGCGGCTCACCAGAAAACTCACTCTTCTTCTTATTTGCTCGATTGTGCTATGTTGAGAACGAATGAGGGGGTGCTATTTATATAGGGAGCATGACAACCGTTTAGGCTACCCGCCGGCGACCTGACCGGAGCATTTTTCAAGTTGCTGGAGAATCTAGCTTTTTCGATGACTCTCTCTCTCTCTCTTCTTTGTCAGCGTCTAAAGGTTGAAGACAATGATGTGGCAGTCGTGCCACGTGGTGCAGTGTGATTGGTTATTTTTTCTAACATCAAGTGCCAGCTCGATCACTGCGTCAGTTGTTGACCCGTTGACCAAACCCGTGGCAACCTCTCATTGGCTGCTCGTCTCTGTGTGGCGTGCTGATAAGGCACTAGGTGTCCGTTGACCGGACACGTGGTAGCCTCCCATTGGCTGCCCATATCTATGTGGCAACTGACGTGGCGCCAGCTAGCCGTTGATTGTTGACCGGTCCAATCCGACCGGGTTCGCTGTTCAAAATTTGAAAATCAGTTGGTTAGAACTCGGTTTGACCGTTTTTCTCAAATTTAAAATTTTCTAAATTCATTTACTATCTAATGGTGGTCTGAATTTTCCATTTTACATTTTTAAACCATCTAAAAAATGAATTTTTGAACCGGTTCATTTATGGTTCATGCCGATTCGGGTCCGGTTCATCTCAAACCGATTTGATTCTCTCCTCAATTTTACTTTCCAGTTCTTTCTTGTGATTTTTGTCAATTTTCGATCACTTGAAATTTTTTTATTTTTTAACATTAGCTATTTTTCGTTAATTAAACAGCTTGTTTCTTCACGTATAAACTTATATCGATCCCTTTTTTCCCATTTTTTTTTTATTTCAAGGAACGAGTTTTACATAATAACTGGGAGGCCACACCATTTTTATCACTATTGGTCACCCCATCGACCTCTTCACTACTTCTAATTCAATATATTCTTCGATTATTAAGTTATTTTTCTTATTCTCATCCTATTGACCAACTAATTGTTGTCGACGAAACAAATTATGTCGGGTGTATAATTTTACTGTGATGTTTGGACTAAAATAGGTTAAAATAGTTTGTTTAAATCTTGGATTAATTATAGGAGAATAAATAAGATGGTAGAAAGTTTGGTGGGTGCAAATTCTAATTAATTATACTAAAATTTGTGGAAACTAAAATGGTAAAAATTATAATAAATTAGATAAATAAATTTAATAAATAAAATTTTAAAAACATAATTTAGATACTAGAATTATTAAAAGTTTGACGTGAATATTAGATGTTTATATTTATATAAGTGCAATGATTAAGGAAATTATTATAGGTTTTACTAACGTGAAAATCCATTGGCACTCTAGTAATAGATTGATGAGAGAGATTGAAATGTTGGGTGACTTGAATGACTCACTAATTTTGATGAAGCGGGGAACAAGATTAACATTGTTCTATTTTTCCTTAGAAAAAAATTCTCTAAAGCCCTTATCCTTTTATGTCTATCCTTTCTTGGCCAAGTGATTGTGGGCGAAAGCGACACTCCCCTTAAAAACTAAAGTGAATCTAGGGATGAAATTGGACTTTCTCAACTAATGGGAACAATATACCCATTTTATTAGGACAAGTTATTATATGATAATATATCTTTTCCTTAGTATAAAATTGTGATAATAGATTTTTGTACCTGTAAAAATAATTTAATTTGGTAAAAAATTTATATATATATATATAAATGATATTAAATAAAATTTAAAAATAATTAATTATTTGTAAAATTTTAAATTATGCAAAAAAATGCAAAATGAACCATTAGGTCCCTAAATCATCTTCATTCAAATTCTAATTAATGTAAAACTATAAAAGTTTCTGAATTCCACGTTATTTAAGCCAAAAATAAGACATATTAGGTACATAATGATTCAAATTGAGACCGGACTGATGAAAGAAAAATTCAAACAATTATAAAACTTAGACCTAATGCCTTATTTATGTATAAAGAGATGCGGAACCGCTTGAAAACGAGTCAAGGTTGCTTTGCGGCCGGGTGGGATTGTGAGAGACGGAAAGGTATATTTTTTGGATTGGCCAATTTTTTGGGATAATTCCCAAATAAGCATAAACTTTAGGGAATTCTTAAATTTAACCTAAATTTTTTGTTTAGTTTAAAAATAGCCAAACTTTAAAACTTATACCAATCTTTTGGACGCCCACCTTGTTCATATGTTCATCTTCATGTTCATATTCATGTAACTTTTCGTCATCTCAGCAGCCCTTTACGTGTAAAGTCAGTCATCTGGAAACATATCGTGTGTCTGCTGTGCTGTCTCAATCAAGGCTTGGAAAATTTCCAAGTAATTAGCATACCCTTCTTACTCTTATCCTAAGATATTGAATATCCTCATTTGTCATATCAAACTTTAACGTGGAATCTTACACATATAATATCATTGGTGTTTTCAAAACGAGTCTAAAAAACTAAAATATTTAGCCAATATATTAAGCCATAGTACCAAAGATTTGCCTAATTCAAGGTGGGTTGTCATCCCCTCCTCCCAACAAAGAATGTAAAATACATAATCGGTTTATCATCCACAACAGGTTCAATGATACGGGACAAGTAGAACAATATTTCCTATCAATTCAGAATACGATGGTATAATATTAAATGTAAATAAAATAAAATTAATTATAAATTTAAAAATGAATCTATTTTATCATATAATAACTTTTTACCTAATGTATACATAATTACTATTTATGAGAGTATTTTAGATTGATATATATATATATTTAAATTTATAATAGTATATCTTTACTCGACCGAATTAATTGTTATACCTAATTAATATCACTATTTTATTTACATTTTCAATCCATTAATAGACTAAAATGACAAGCTTGAACCTGTACTCGGACCTGACAACTAATGACTCCAAAGATACGTCCCACTTAACTAAATTAGACATAGCCGTGTCAGACATGGAGAAGGTGGTTTAGCTACCCATGTTGAACTGGGGGCAGGGGGCATTCAGAGGCCGAATGAGTTCATTTTTTGTTAATATAAACTTCTATTTTTAACAAGAAGTTATATGTTATAGGAAGAAATTTTATGTGCCTAATTCCTAATTCTCTCTAATGTGAAAAAAAAAAAACTGGTGACCTGAATGATCATTTCATATTCCAGCTTTGCAGCCTTGGGAGCCTGTCCCACACAATTTCTCTTGTCGCCATTAGGCGGCCCTCGGGAAAGAACATTGCAAATTTAAGACCGAAGTGATTTTAATTATTCTAATTAATTGCAAATGGGTGTATTCACAAAATATCTGAGACAGTTGCGTATGACTTTTGTGGATGCTAGCCAGAAGCCTTACAGGTCCAGCAGCTATATAATATTAGGGTTTATCACAAGATGGGCAAGGTCTTTGGAAGACCCTTTTTGGATTTGTAGATCATCTACGGATGCATATCACTGTGTATAACTTGCAGGTGACGTTGTAAGCCGAGTGTATCTAAATGATTACATCTGGAAGAAATGCAGCTTAATGTAAAATACTAAAATTTAGCTGATACAATTAAATTAATAATTTCAAGATTATTTATGGGGAAAATTTAGAAATATATAAAATTTAGCCCATAAGTTATGTTAGCAACTCCGTCACAATAGTTGCCTCCATGATTACAATATATATATAACTCTGTTTTTCATCCTCAAAACAAGAAATATCCAAACCTCAGAGCATAGCACAAATGGATGGAATAGGGGATTCGGAACAGAGTAGGCCACCGCGGCTGTTCGCTGGCGTCTGCGAGATCACCTCTAACTCGATCAAGATCGGGAAGAAGAAGGGGAGGGATAGTCCGAAGAAAGGCTTCTCCAACGAGCAGATCAAGTCGTTGGAGACCATGTTCGAGTCCGAGACGAAACCCGAGTCCAAGAAGAAGGTGGAGATCGCAACAGAGCTCGGGCTGCAGCCCCGGCAGGTTGCCATATGGTTCCAGAACCGGAGGGCACGGTGGAAATCGAAGCAACTCGAGAAAGATTACGGTATCCTGAAGGCCAGCTACGACCGTCTTGCGGCGGAGTACGAGGCCCTGCAGAAGGAGAAGCACGAATTGCTACTAGAGGTAAGAACAAACAGACCTCAGTTTTTATGTCTTTTTTGGGGCACCTACTGATTAATAAATGTTCTGTTTTTTTAAATTTTTTACAGGTGCAGAGGTTACGTGTCAAGTTAGTAGAAACAGAGCCACCAGAAGAATACTGCAGGCAGCACGATTCCTCCCATGAGAATTGCGAGGGACAGCCGAATGTGGCCAGACGAAACAGTGAAGATTCCAGCTGGGATGTACCGATCACTCCCCGATCATTCTTTGGTAACTCCGTGGGGGATAGGCTCAGGCTCTTGAACATGAAGAAAGAAGAGGTGCTAGAAGAAGATGAAGACGGCTCCCTTGAGTTACTGTCGTTTCACTCGACTGACACCTCGGATTATTCGCTGAGTGGCACAGCGTGGTGGAGCTTCTGGACTTGAGAAGATGAACATGAAAAGACTGCACTTTTCTTTGGTCTATATGATGGGTTCGTTTTCCCTTTTCAGTATGAGACGAAAAATTTTGCTTGTAAAATGGTTAAAACTGAGGGGATTAGGGTTTTGTATAAGAGTTGGGAGCTTGGGAGTGTCAACATGTACATTACATGAGCTAGTAGTGTTAATGCTAGAGATCCATCCCTTTGAAACCTTGCATCCATCCATCCATAAAAAAAAAAAAAGAAACTTTAAAAAAGAAAGAAGAAATGTGTCCGGTTTTGGTTCTAACCTGGATCCATTAAGAATCCCGGCTACTGCAACCAATCTGATCCGGTTCCTGATCCGGAACTGCATCCCGGTTCAGTCCGGGTTGCGTTCACACACACGGTTCTAGTCTCCAGAGGCAGAACGCTTCGTGACCACACATGTCCAGTTTCAAGCCTCGTCTTGATCCTCGGTCGTATCCTTCTTCTCTTTCTCCAATGATAGCTTAGCGAGTAGTAGCAGACCAGGGAAAGGAGGTGGATTTTGAGTGTCAATGGCCCTCACGAGCTTCAACCACGCTGCTTACTTCGGCCGCTTTAGTCCTCAGGCCGAGGCCTCTCCTCAGATTTCACTCTTCAGGTCCCTCAAGCCCCCTCCCTTTTGGCCATGGGAAAAGGTAACATGCTTAAGAAATCAAAGGAAATCTAAGATGAAAGAGAATTTCCCCGCGATTTAATGACACGGGTCATGTATGTATGCAATCTGAAGATCTAGTGGAAAACATTCAGGTAAAGATAGGTCCAATGAGCGTATCCCCAATGGGGTTCGGCACGTGGGCGTGGGGGAACCAACTTCTGTGGGGTTATCAGGAGTCGATGGACTCCCAGCTCCAAGAAGTTTTCAACTTGGCGGTGGAGAATGGGATTAACCTCTTCGATACCGCAGACTCTTACGGGACCGGAAAGCTCAATGGCCAGAGCGAAAAGCTTCTGGGGAAGTTCATAAGAGATCTTCAAGGTCAGGCTTTATCTGCAGCTGTCTGATGAATCTGATAATAACTTTAGTGGGGGCTGGTATTGGCCGGACAATCTTTTTGAGGTTCAATGTTGCTGCTCAACTAGATCTTTATTTGCAGGAAAATCAAGGGTCGGGGACGATATCATCATTGCAACCAAGTTTGCAGCTTATCCTTGGCGCCTTACACCGGGGCAGTTTGTGAAGGCCTGCAAGTATATTATCTTCACTATCTAACTCCATGTACAACTCAATGCTCTTCTTCTTCTTCCATAGATGGCCTAGCAATTCCTCTGCCCTTTCTCACTCCAACAGTACCTTACCATTCACTCTTTCAGGGGCTCCCTGGATAGGCTCCAAATCGACAGAATTGGGATTGGGCAGCTGCACTGGTCGACTGCAAAATATGCTCCTCTACAGGAATCAGCGCTTTGGGATGGTCTTGTTGCAATGTACGACAAGGTCATTAGTTTCTCACTGATGGGATTTTGGAGACGCACTATGTTGAGAACTTCCGAATCATGTTCCATCTGATAGAAAAGCAAACCTATGCTGCAGGGCTTGGTTCGGGGAGTCGGGGTGAGCAACTATGGACCGCGGCAGCTCGTGAGGATACACGATTACCTTAAAGAACGTGGAGTACCCCTTGCATCTGCTCAGGTTCTAATAAGGATTCTTTATTTGTCATAGTCAGCTGGTCTTGATGAACCTCTGGAGGATCTTCTGACTCCTGTAATGGTTGTTTCTTCCCTCAGGTGCAGTTTTCGCTTATAAGTATGGGAGAAGACCAGTTCCAGATAAAGAGCATATGCGATTCTCTGGGCATCAGGTTGATCGCCTATAGCCCTCTAGGGCTCGGAATGCTGACCGGAAAGTATACACCCACAAGCCTACCGAATGGACCCCGGTAAGTAGTTGCCCCCAACAGGGACTTTTGTGACTGGTGTTGATTTCTGTTCCTAGTTGAATCATCAAACCTTGAACTTGTATTTCTCTTGCAGGGCCTTGCTTTTCAGGCAGATCCTCCCTGGACTGAAGCCTCTGCTGAGTTCCCTTGACGAGATTGCAAGGAGGAGGAGAAAGACTATCCCACAAGTAAATCCATTATTGACTCTTATTCTTAATATATAAATCAGCGACCATATTATACTTTGTTTGTTTGCTATAATGGGATGTGCGTGTCAATCACATGGTAGCCATTCTTCCAGGTTGCTTTGAATTGGTGCATCTGCAAGGGGACGATCCCGATACCCGGAGTCAAGACGGTAAAACAAGTTAAAGAAAATTTGGGTGCTCTAGGTTGGCGACTCAGCAATGATGAATTGCTTCAACTGGAATCTGCAGCAATGGAGTCACCAACAAAAATGATCCAAAACATTTTCCAGACAAGATAAATAAAGCAGTCTTCTTCGCGTGTTTGAAACCCCTTTACTGAACTGACCAGAGACTAATGAAAACTGGCATGTAGCTTCCGTGCATTGGCACTACAAGATGTAACTCTTGCCGATACAGTCTATATACTCGGATATAGTTGATGAGTCTGTAGCAATGAGTTTAATGGAAATGTGACTGAATGCAAATGTTGGTGATTAATTTTACTGTTTCTATGGTATAGGCAAAGAGATTAAAAGTATAGCAATCTTATATTGCAAATAAATCAAATTCAGAACTGAACTCGCAAGGTCCAGTTGCTCAATCTCAGAAAAACAGACCAGTTGCTCAATCTCAGAAAAACAGAAAGGAAAAAAAAAACTAGTCATTAGTGGGCTTCGATGGTGTGTACAACTAGAAAATTTCTAGTTGTGTTGCAAGTGCTAAAACCAGTAGAGGAAAAGGCCAAACAAGTTGATGCTTTCAACAACAGCATACTACTTGATCTTCTTCTTCGGTCTCAGCTGCAGCCAAGTCCCACATGACAAGTGTTACAGCTTGTCAATCAGCCAAAAGATATTGACTGAAATGGTTTGAAGTGATTAGGATGGAAACAATCTCACCTGGTTGCTGTGTCCACACTTCTTCTTCCTGCAGTTCACAGCACGAGGGTGCAAACGAGCATAGCACCTGAAACAACATTTGGAATTAAGGTTAGGTATTGCAGCACATGTATAGAAAAAGAAATAGTACTCAAGGAAGCCTGATAGGATGGCCACTAACTTGGTTAAGTTGTGGAACAGTGCATTATAGAAATTGCAGAATTGTACTAACATTTTTTTGCTCTAAGGCATTGATCTTAATACATATACGAGACAGAAGTGTCCATGAAGGGGATAAATTTTCTACATTTAAATGACCTGCATCTGTGTCTTGCTTATGGAGAAAGATGCATAACTCATCTCAGTCAACCATGTTGGTAATTGTACAACCAGTTTAATAAGACACATTTGATATAGAGTACTTACTTGCGGCAAATCATTTTGTCTTGGTTGTATTTCCTGGCCAAAGCCATCAGCGATGGCTCAATAATGCCACCTCGGAGCCTGAGGACTAAATGCAAAGTCGATTCTGCAAAACACAAACATAGAATCTGAACATGAAGACTAAATACCTTTTCCAGAATAGATGATGATCCAAAAAAAGGCAATATCATATCATCCAAACAAATAATGCTGCTAATTCCTTATCTCCTTCAAAAATTAGACATGCACTTTGAATGTGGCTTCAAAGATGGTACCTTTTTTTCCTTCAGTGACACAGCTTATCTATGAGTATGAGCTATATAATCTCATGTGATGTCACTCTTCGATCATGATAAACAAAGTAGCAAAGTTTATAGAAATGAAAATGACAATCAATGGACATCTAGGCGATCATATTCCCACTAACTCGCAAGATTTCAAGCCCATCTCCCATCAGCCGAAAACTGATGAACAGAAATTGCAGTGAGAGGGGCACATCATATGAAAATAATTACCTTTCTGAATATTATAGTCAGCGAGAGTGCGGCCTTCCTCCAGCTGCTTCCCGGCGAAGATCAGCCTCTGCTGGTCTGGTGGAATACCTGTAACATCCAGACAGAAGACCTCAATATCCAACATAAACATGCCGGAAAAAAATGACGACAAAATTCGATCCAATTCCATCCCTGCTTGACAAACCCTACCTTCCTTGTCTTGGATCTTCGCCTTCACATTGTCAATGGTATCGCTCGACTCGACTTCGAGGGTGATGGTCTTCCCAGTCAGGGTTTTGACGAAGATCTGCATCTTCACTGCCTTTATGCAATTCAACTTCTCGTCGGCTGGAAACTGCCTGCTCTGAAGACACCAAGACTCTTCCAAATGCTACCTATATGGAGATCATATACCTAGGGCTTTACGGATAGTTTGGTTTCTCAGGTTATCTTAGTCAGAAATGGGTTGTTAATGGGCCTGCCTATTTAATATGTTGGGCCTTGTAAACTATTGGACCCAAAGCCTATAACCTCATTTAATATGTTGTACCCTTTGTAAAATATGGATTCACCTGTTACAAAACTTTATAAAATATTATGATTTGATATAAAATACTTCAAAATTTTAGAATATGGTACAAAAAGTTTAAAAACTACTCTACTTAGGTACAAATAATTAAAATTTGATTACTAATATCAATATTTATTAACATTTTACTTAAAAGTAATGTGATATAACATTTATAGTTAGAATATGTACATGAGAAAGAAAAAGAAAAAATGTTAAGTGAAAAGTGGGCTTTAAATCTTTCTCCTACTTTTTTTTTGTGTATGTTACTTAGGTTTTGAAAATTTTCTCGTACTTTTCTTACCTTATAGAATTTTGTATTATCTAACTATTTCTCCATTAGAAAAGAATATTTTGGGCAAATATAAATTTTTTTACTTCTTTTATTCTTTTTTTTTAGTGCAAAATTGAATTAGATAACTAGTTCATTAATAATCAATCAAGTGAACAAAAACCTAATGGTACAATAATCCAATTAAGTGAACGAATACCGGGTGGTTCTTCTCCAAAATGTATTAAAGTGTAACAATTGATTGAATATTTAGGGGTAAAATACTATTTTGGTGCTAGTAACAAGAGTTGTACTAAATTAAGATAAATAGTTGATATTAGACCTGGATTTAAAGGGTTAAGGTCCAACCATTAATATGTTAGGGATTGTGAGAAGTAATTGATTGTAAATTAAAAAGGGTTTGATTTTATTTATATTTAAAAATTATAACTTGTGAGTAGTGTAACCTTTATAATCTTATAAATACACAATATTTCTCTATTTTATCTAATATAAGATCATATTTTCAACACCCGCACTCACGCGTGGATACTTGCCACACGTAATTTTAAATCCGCCCATAACAACTGTTTACGAGCCGAGTATTATTTTTTCGGTTTCGGATGAGAGTGAATAATAACATCGAGTTGGGTATTTTTTCTCCATATTTGGGCAGATTACGAGCCGGGTTTGTAGTTTCAGGTCGGGTACGAGTACGAGACCAGTGACTCAGATGCCATATGAGAATGTATTGTGGATCGATAAGGGGTCAGGCTATGTCTACTTAAAAGTAATGACTTGTAAGTAGTTAAGCATTTACAACCTTATAAATCAATAATAATTCTCTATTTTATCTAATATAATATTATATTTTCAATAGTGATAAATTTTATTATAAAAAAATAACAATTACATTCATCTAATACTCTTAAATGATCACTAAGTGATAAATGATGAGGTATGAGTGGAGTGACCACCATGAGATTTGCATAAAACCAACCTCCCTTCAAAAGGTGTGTAATAACATCACTTGTTTACTATCTTGTATGAGGAAGAAGCCTACCCAAACAAGCAGAACGAGCATGGTTCATTCATTAATATTATCCTTTTTTTTTATATTTATCATATTTTTTTTACATTTTTATATTAGAAACTTCTTGAATGGGAGCTCAAAGTGAGCCCAAAATGAGTTGGTCGATCATCCATGGAAACAAGACTCAAGCCTTCTCGGCTTGGTTAGCATGAGAAATGGATAGTTGAAGTCAAAGTATTTAATTACTTGACATGTCATACTCTGACCCGAGCTAATTTTCCTAATTGGGGTCCAATAATAACTCGTCACATCTATTTGATACTAAAATAGTAGTTATATTCACCAAATTAGTACCGACAAAATAAACTATCAAAATAAAAATACTTACAAAATTTAGTTGAAATTTAAATTTTTTATAAATTAAGTAATGTGACCAAATCAAATACATTTTTCCTACGTGAATTTAGCAACCGATAAGTAATATATAAACCTTTGTGCATGTCTCTTGCATTTTCGTACCTCAATCATACGTGAGCGCTAGAAGTGTCTAGGCTGGTACTTCAATGACTTGGTTTGCATGCCCGACTCGATTTTTTGGGTTGAGGTCCAATGACAACCCGCCACGTACACTCAATACTACAATAATGGTTACTTTTACCAAAATAGTACCAATAAGACAAATGTTCAAAATAAAAATACTTACAAAATTTAGTAGAAATTTAAAAAATTCATAAAGTAAGTGATGTGCCCAAAGCAAATACATATTTTCCATGAGAATTTAACAACTAATAAGTCATATATAAACCTTTGTACGTGCCTCTCACATTTTTGTACCTCGATTGTACGTGAGCATTGAAAGTATCTAGGTTGGTACTTATTCATGCTTCTTTGAACACCTGAAATAGTTTTGGGGAGTGGGTGAGTTCAAAGCTTAGTAAATGAGTTTATCAATGTCATTCCACTTCATGGCTTACAACTCTAATCTTTACTAAAAATAATTTCTATATAGTCATTATTTTTTATCAGGCTCTGCAAATTGGGTGTTATAGGTGACTTAGGCCACCATAGAGAGTGATCAATGTATCCAAAGACTTGTGGGGAAGTCAGCTATCCAACCCCCTTGGTGTCCGCCATCACGCTTTCTCTCTGGCGAGTTTCTGACCAAAACTTGACTTTGTATCTCTTTTTCCCATGAGAGTTTGATCAGGGCCAAAATGGTATTGTTTCGGTCATGGATGGCTGGAAAGTGATGGTGCTAACCTAGAGAAGATGATGAGGGACCTAGAAAAGATTTTTGGAGGATTTAAGGAGTCTTCTTTTAAGATATAAAAGTTAGGGGACTAAATTATTATTTTTGGAAAGTATAGGGATCAAACTGTGATTTTAAAAAAATGAATGCATAAATGAGACTTAGTAGTAGTGTAAGGTCCTAAAAGAAAGCATGAGAAAATTTGGGGATTTGAAGACATAGCTTGGAAGAGGCTAATGACCCAAATGAAACTCTTGGAAAAGTTTAGGAGAAAATATGTAAATATTGAGAAGTGTGGACCAATAATGGAATTTCTAAGAATGTGAAGATCCAAATGAGAACAAAAGAAGTTAGGTGACCAAAAATGAACTCATTAAAGGGTTATGCTTTTCAAAATAGACAAATGAAAAATGTAAGGTAATTTTGGTAATTTTTATAAAGTTTAGGGACCAAAATGAAAAATGGAAAAGTTGAGGATCTAATGGAGTGACTTAGAATCCTTGGGGCATTTTGGAAAATGTGACCCAACATGGGTATAAGCTTAGATTGATTAAAAGAAATAATGGGTGTGGGTTAGTTGTGACAAATATGTCGACATGCGGAAGTCAAGTAAACCGAGCCTAAGGGGAAAACCCGTAATTTTTGGGAAAGTTACGGAGTAGTTTACAAGCCCTTGGTAAAGGTTGAAACTGATATTGTTTTATGTTTGGACTATGTAGAGTATCTTAACAGCTAGCATGCATGAACCACACCTTTCATGATGAATAGAAATATCATCGGGATGAACAAGTTCCAGCTACAACGGTGAATGAGATTTCTGACTTCGCGTCACATTGGATTGATGCAACCCATGCTCTCATTTTGATAAAATGCTGATGTGAATATTTGAAAAACATTTTTCCGAAAGTCTAGAAAAGCTAATGTAGAAGATTTTATCAAAAGATGAGAAATCCCCAGACGATTTGAAAATGGAACAAAAAGATGATAGTCTTGAATGGAAGGGTAAGAGTCCAATGGTTAAATATGGATAAGATTCCAACATGTTATGACGGTTATGAAAAAGAGATAAAAGTTGTGTTTTACAAAGTGGCTTAGGACACACGGTTGTAAAAAGGGCATATAGTCCGAACGAATATGAATGGGGTTAAGACCCAAGGATATAAATTACTTTTTGACCACTAGTTATGGAATGAGTATAAAACCATTATTCATAAATGGGGTTATAATTCATATGTTATTAAATAACCCATTTCATTGGACATCAAAGAGGGGGCTATGACCTGATGTTAGACGATGATCTAGGGTACATAATATAGAGAGTAAATTAATGACTATATATCTAGGTGGACATGTCAAGACCAAGGTAACTTATGTGAGATAAGTTAAGAACCAAGATCGAGTAATGAAATAAGATATAAATATATTAATGAAAGGTAGGTAATGAAAGTCATGAATTAACGGGATACATCCCGAGAGAAATACCACATAACATGTGATATACATCCCGAAGAGGGGTTATGTAATAGGGTTGGCTAGTAGAGGGTTAGACCCAGGGGATAAACAAAGGCTTGCCAAACTTTTAGAGTAATGCATAGGTGGTTGTATTAAACATATAAAATCATGTTACGGAGGATGGTCGATGGAAGACCAAACTCCAAAGAAATCATTGTGTGTGACAATGATTAGTACACGATAATACAAGAAGTAGAGACAGTTGGGAGAGGACCGTGCTCCAAGAATAAACACTATATTATGTTTGGTGCATAATGAACTAAGACTTGAATGCCTCAACATGTTGTGATTTCCTGATAAAAGGGTTGGCCAGATAGCAAGCCAATCCTTAGTTGATATGATATGTTGCTTCATGTGCAAGACATTTGCATTGATGATGGCAGTAAGTGGGAGATTCATTTGCATACCAGGTCAGGAAATAAGAGAGAGATATAGTTATAAACCAATGACGGGATAAGGGGTTGAATTTATGTGACTAAACGGACGGGATATAAGGGTGGCACTTGACAACCGAGATTTGAATAAGGTATTGTGCTGTGATTTAGTTTGCATGAGAGTCGCGTCTCTAATCGGGAACTCAGCCTTATTTTAAGATCAGGCTCATTGGGATTAATATCGTATGAGCCTCATCTCGTAAGGGTATTTAGTCTCAATTAATGCAACCGAATAGGATAGTGAGATCCTCTGAAAATGGAACGACGCGGATATGAACTCCACTAAAACTAGAAAGAAGAAATGAGTGCATGTCTGTGGATGACATTTGAATAGTTGGTACAGGGAAAGAGTTTCCACCTAATGATACCCTAAAAGCACCTAATAATTGCTAGGTGAACCTTAAAGTTAGGTTCATAAAGGAACCATGATAGATAATATCTATGGAATGATACCCTATAGCGGGGTATGAGCTACTAAATAGTTTTGAAAAGAAACTAAGAAAAGGAAAATAATATGAAAACTTTGTGTTAGCCCCTTTTTTAGTATATATGATATCTAGCCATGAACAACTTGATGATCAGTCATTGCACTCACTGAGTGTTGCTCACCCCCTCCCTAACACATTTCTAGGTATCAAGAAAGAACAAAGATGGAGAGAAAGATCTCATACATCGGAAAGCAACTCCATCCAAGCAAGTTATCGAGGTAGAGAACCTCGAATAGAAGTACACGAGAACTTTACTTTAGGTATATTATATTTTTACAAGGTCATAAAAAATTATAAACTGATGAAGTATCTTTTATAAAAAGTTTTTGGTTTCGCTAAAAAATGGTGTATGCTTAATATTATGAGTCTTGGTCCTGTCGATACTACTTTAGTGAATGTACCCATCATTGTAGCATCGAGTGGATGTAAGAGTTACCATTGGCCCCTGACCCAAGAAATTGGCTTGGGGCATGACATTTAATGTTGTGAAATTTTGATCCCCCATCCATTTTGCACAATTGTCCTCCATTTGGGTTTCATCAAATTTCATCATAACATCTACAAATTTGCTCCTACAACTTCTCTCATTATCTTCCTCATCACTCTAAGATCAATCCACATTTTGAATGGGCCATTTTGGCCACATTTAACACTTGATCAGAGCTTCACCAAAAAATTGCGCAGCCTGCACAATTTGTCAGAATCTTGTCGACACGACGAGTTGGTCGGGGCCACCGGCCGAGGAAGCTAGGAGACTTCTTTGGTGACCTCCGCGGACTTGGCCCCACCATAATCAGCGACCAAATTTGTCTAAAACTCTTATTGAACAAACCCCAAAACTGAGTAGAGAACTTTGAAGAAAAATGAAGTACTAGGGTTGAAATGGCTTACCTATAGTCTTGCACAACCATGGGAGAGGAAGAAGGAGACATGGGAGACCTTTGAGCACCTTCCTCGATCAACTTAGTTGCCGGAGGAGGCCAAAATTCTTCAACTGAGCGGGTGCTCTATTTTCTATGCAAGAGGCGTGGCTACTATTTGGCCACATTGACGGTGCCTCGATCATTGGTGGACTTCGGTGTGGGTTCCTTTGTGTAGGAAAGGCTTCTAGAAAACTTTAGCACTATTTGGTCCAACTTTCCTAGTGCTTTGGTTAGCTCAAGCTCAAGCTAGAAATTTGATTCATTAGAAAACTTAACATTTTCAAAGAGGAATTTTGAATACTACTTGATAAAAAGAAGGGACAAGATCATACGATCCCTAGAAAGTTAGAAAGTTAAGAACAACCATCAAGGAAATATTCTAGAATTATAATGGACAAATACAAGTTCTAGAACATGTCACGCTGAAGGGACCTATAGGTCCAACAATCTCAAGAAAATGTGACTCAATAGGAAAGAGTTAATTATTGAAGCCTAATGCGATCACACCAAAGTATTTGGGTGGACCAGAGTTGTGATAAAGAAAAGATGAATGAAGGACCAATATAAGATAAAAAGGGGGATAATACCAAAACCCGTGAGGTTAAGGACAAAAATCTCGAAAGGATGCTAAGCTAAAGATCTTCAACGATCAAGTAAATAAATAGAAATGGGGACAATCATATGTTTATGGAACTCCCAACCCAGTGATCAAGATAAAAAACCTCAAGAGAAAGGGTCTTACACTTAAGCAGAGTTAGAGTTGAACCTAAGGACATACCTTTGGATTAGCGGGTAAGACATGCCTGATTGTGATAAACTCCATGATGTAAGCAAATAATCGAAGGTAAAAGAAATCCCTTAAGTACGTTATCTAAAGGACGAAATGAAAGATGAAATTATAGTGGTATTTTGCCTAGGGAAAAAGCGTATGAGCAAGGAAATGTTCAAAGAAAAGGAAGTGGGAGGTTAGATCACCAGGGAATTCTTCTCCTCAAGTGAGAATATCAAATCGTGTCATTTAGAGCGATGAAAATAAGTAATAAAATGATACCCCAAGACATGGAGAGGAAAGATGCACAGAGGGTGGACAAGCACAAATGATGTCTAAAGTAGATGCAACCAAGATGGGGATGTACCCCACGGTGTCATCTCGAAGCAAACCCCAAGTGGACATGTAAACCCCATCCCTTTAAAGATAAGAAAAATCGGGAAAAGAACCAGTTATTTCAAAAGAGAAAATTGAGTCGGTTCACGAACCATAACCGATAAAGAAAGGGTAAAATGGGAAATTGAAAAATCCCAAGTGACTCAAAGAGTCATAAAAATCATGGAAAAGAACCTTGGAACAAATGGGAAGAGAAAACTAGACCGGTTCAGGGTGAACTGGACCTTAACCAGATTGAACCAATTTGAACTATACATGAACTATATGATAAATTCATTTTTTTTGGTGGCTTAAAGTGATCAAATTGGAAAAGCCACCATTGGATAGGAAATGTATTTAGATGAATTTAGAAACTTTTATGTCACGCCCCGACCCGGTTTGCTCGGATCCCCGTGAACAACCCACCGCTCTCTTGGTTCAAGAGGAGTTACCTCCTTCTTTAACTCAAGTGGAGCCATGCATCTATAAACCCCACTCTTTGGAGTTAAGGAAACCGAGAAAGTACTGGTCAAACCGAGTGAGAAAATCGAATCGGTTCTTAAACCCATTTATTAGGGAACGGGAAAATTGGAGAAATTTCAACTCCCTTGTGACACAACAAGATTTATAAACCTTGGAAAGGAACCTTAGAACAAAGTGGGAGAGAAAAACTGGATCGGATTGGGTGAACCCGACATGAACCAGATTGAACCAGTTTAAGAACCGAGCCGGTTTATGAACCGAAACTAATAGAGAGAGGGTAAATCGGGAAATTTATGGATCCTAAGTGACCAAATGAGTCATAAAAGTCATGAAAAAGGATGTTAGGATGAATTGGAGATGAAAACCAAACTGGTTCAGGTGAATTAGATCCGAACCGGATTGAACCGGTTTGAACCACTATTGAACCAGATGCTAAATTCATTTTTCTATGTGGCTTAAAAAAATTCAAATATGAGATTTAAGGCCACAATTTGATAGAAAATGAATTTAGAAATTTTTAGATTTGAAAAATTCGGTTGAATCGGGAGTGAACCTACCGATTTAAGCTTTAAACCCGGTTCAGAATAGTGTCATCTTCTTACTTCAGATGACAGCACTGTTCACTCGCTGGAAAATCGAAGCAGCGCTGATGAAGAACAAAAATTTTTGTTCAGTACATTTCAGGCCATCAATGTCTGTCATAAAGGTGCCAAACGGATGGTCAACGAGTCTCCAAGCTTCCTATCTAAAGAGCTTCTCTCCATTCACCCTCTCCACACCTGAAAATCTCACTCTCTCTTAGCTGTTTAGTTTTTCAGTGAAGCTCAAACCAAAGCTCTGATATAAAGTCATTTCTGAGCCAAAGAAGGCGAGGTCGGGTTCCTTAGAACCGGGGAGAAGTCAGCTACACGATGGTGACATCCATTCATTCCCAAGGTCGCTGGAGAAGCATCGGCATGATCGAATAGTGAAGCAGCTTCGGCGGACAAAAGCTGCCCTGTTTTGGTCGAGCTGAAATTGGACGATTTGAGCCCTCCTCATACCAAACCAAGCTCTCCCAACACCTCCTCAGCCCTCACACGATCGAATTAGGACTGAAAGGTAAGCCAATTAGCTCCCCTCTACAATTTTTGACCAGTGCTAGAGAGAGAGACGACACAATTCTAATCCAATTCGTCATCAAATGATGCCATTCTTGATTATAGAAGGAACCTCAGTAGAAGAGCTATTTACCCCGATTGGAAGCTCAAACCGCCGTGCCCCCACCGGTGAGCAATTGAAACTTTCTCTCTCTACATTCTATTTTCCGGTGAAGCTCCGTTTGAGCTTGTTCCATCATCAAAACTTACGATTCAAAGTGCTGTTGAATCATATGAAGATGTAGAAACTGAATTTTAACTTCGATTTCAACAATTAGAGGTGTTTGATCGGTCAATTTGATGAAATCAAATTTGGCTGTGTTAAGTAGTTGAAATTGGGGGAAAAATTGGGGATTTTTAAAAATTCGATGGACCAAAATGCAATTTTATAAATTGAGAGTCAATTGGGCATGATAAAAATGTTAGAGGGCCAATTGAGCAATTTTAGAATTTTTGGGGTGAAACTTACCATTTTTGTAAAGGAAGGGCAAAATGGTAATTTTGGAAAATTTAGGGGCCAAATTGGGAATTTGGGAAACTTGAACCCCTTTTTTTATGAAATTGAGTAAATTGAGGTTACAAGAGGAATTTTAATAGTTTTGGGACTCAATTTTGGGAAAAATTGGCAATTGGGGCCTAAAGTAAAAGGAAAAATAACTTTAGGGTCGAATTTACAAATATTGGGAAAGTCTTGAATTTAGTCATTCATGCTAAATGAGGTGCTCAAGCCAGATAATAATGAACAATGATGTTCATTTTGTGTAGGAACACGAGACATTGGGAATGCCAGCTAATGCTAAGCTCGCAAGGGACGAAAACGGACTAAGTGGAATATCACTGTACGATCGGGTGAGTGGGATTTTTATATAATACATGTTTGAGATGATAAGTACCTCGGAAATGAAAACCCACTACTTAGTGGTACTTCAAACATCACAACTTAGAGGAGTGATGTGAAAATGATATGTAAAAACTATTTACTAGTTGTAAGTAGATCATACCCGATTGGTATGATGAAACTTACTCGGAGGAAGTGGAAAACCCGTTCATTAGTTATGAGCGGAGATATCCTCATACTCGGTTGGTATAATCGATAGTTGAAAATTTATTTTGTCGGAAGTGCTCTCCTCTAACTGTGTGCCACTGCTTAAACGATTTGGTAGACCTTCTTGATGGGAGCTCGAATAGCTCTGTTAGGCCAGATGCCTCGGTTTTGGAACTTGGGGGCTATTATGCATAATTTTGAAAATCTTGAACAGTGGGCCTTAGCCCTAGGCCAGTTAGCATGAGTAGGAGCTCGTAAACAAATATGAGTTATATGCCATGAAAATTTATATAAATGAATTGTTTGGCTATAGTACCAAGACAAGACCGACATATTCAGTCAACTTATTATAGGTTTTCAAACTAGTCAAAACAAATAGTTACAGGTTGAGTTAAGGGTCGGGGCCATTGGACCAGTGGCACCACATATTATATTCCATAATGGGAAAATACAAATTGTGCAGGCACTGTATTTTACGAGACCTTCAAGACGCCTAAAAGGGGTAGTGATGTGTCCTAGGGCCTTGGACGACCTGGTGGATATAAGGGCAGTTAGTTGTACGAGGTGACCTTGCGAAGCTCGACGTAGCTTCAAGTGCACGAGATTGGGGTGAGGATGGGTTGAGGTCTCTGTCCTTATCCGAACATGGAGAATTGTTATAGGATTGAGGGTCGGGTATCGCGAACATCCACTCATTCTCAGGGTAGAAGTGGACGTACTTCTATCTAGGTGGTCAGTAAAGTCACTCCGATGCCATAAGTGGGTTCAATGGACGTACTGGCATGCGATTGTGTGATTGACCTTCATGATGAATGATGTGTGTTGGGTGATGACACACTGTGATTAATAAGAAATGGTAATAAAAACTGAAGTTTGAAATGAAAGGTTTTTAAAAAAAGGGAAAATAAGGAGTCTAGCACACTCCAAAACAAACATATTTCCTAAAAACTAAAATTTTGAAAACCCATTCACTGAGTCGTTGTACTCACCCCCTCTTTTCTACCCCTTTTCAAGAAAAGAGAAAATGACAAGTAATAACACTGAGCCTTACCCTCTGTCAAGTATGCTTAATTTCTTTTAACCTTACATTTTATTTGATATATGTCTTTCTAGGGAACAAGATCGAAAATACGCCTGTCTCCTCTCAAGTATCAAAAACTAGTAGTAGCCTTACTGGAACCGGAAGGCATCATATACCCTCCTCCCAGACAAGAGGAACCAGCATCACCTCCTAGAAGTCCAACCCCTCCTCCTCTAGTCCCACAACAATTGGAAGGGAATCCCACCAAGAAAGAGGCTTGGGATAATTATTGGGATGTGTATACCACCTTCATGAAGGTCCACCAATTACCTCCACCCACTCAACCTGGCTTCAATCCCTCCCAATGGGTGAAGTGGACTTATGAGTGTGAGGTTGAAGTACTAAGGCGGTACAGATTGGAGGCTATACATGAAATTCATCCTATTAGGGAGTGTGAATGGACCCCAATCAGTTATTTAGAGCCTTCCGATCAAGAGTCTCATAATTGTTCTAAGGTTAACTCTAGTCCAATGACCCCAAGGGATTAGGGGGAGAGAATTCCTGTAATAAGTCAAATTATGGCAAGAAAATATTTCTTGAATAAATGAAAGTAAAAGTTTGTTAAAACTTCTGAGTTCTTTGATAAAATTTAAAACAAAAGAGTATGATAATAAAAATTTAAGTAAAAGGTAGAAATTCACCTAAGGAAGAAAAGATGGGTTATTTATAATTAGACTCAACCTTTAAGACTTACCCTTGGAAACACAATAAGGAATAATCCATCTAAAAGAGATAGAAAAGGAAAAAGAAGTCAGAGAAGCAACCATCCATGATTACAGATTTTTGGAGAGTCCAAGAAGCTAAAACTAAGCTCTAAGGATGAAGGATAAGGAAAAACTAGGAGAAGTGTAAAACATCCCAAATGGGAATCACAAGAATAGAAGTTCATAAAAAATAAAAAGAAATAAGAAAAGAGTCCACCAAGGAAAGATGGAGAGAAAATAAAATAACAAGAAGGCCCAGGTGTAACAACTACTTATAAAGAACTAAGATATACTTAGGAACTCCAAAGGATAAGGAGACATGTAAAAGGCAAAAGTATAGATCAAAGGAAGAAGAGAAGCATGAATAGATGAATCATACAAGGTCCTTAAGCTTAGGAGAAAATTTAAAAAGAGAAAATTTCTAAAAGAAAGGTAGGATGATCGAACAAAAGAATCCCATAATGAAAGACACTAGAAGGAGGATGGAAAATAGGAAGTTGGATTGGGGAACAAGAAAGCTCCAGGTCAAGACAATTGATCGGTGGAAGGTTGCAACACCAAAGCCGAAATAAGGTCCTCAGTATAGAGTACGAGTGGCTAATTGAGTGTGTTGAGAGGTTAAGTGTGATCTACTATAAGAAGATCTGGAAACTGAAAATGGAAACTTTAGACAAATTTGATTTAAGGAAATAACTTATATGGACCAAATCATTCGGAGGAATAGACGAAGTCTAATATGAGATGGGGAGTAGTAAAAGAATACACCCTAACTAAGATAAAAGGGGAATACCAAGGACACGAAGGTACGAAAGGTTTGGACACAATGATGATGAGAGATCCACCTCAAAGGAATAAATAAATACTTAAGCAAGTGGGAATGAAACAGGATCAACAAAAGGTACTCATGTATCTAAAGAGTAAGAGTAAGTTGGTGAAAATATCAGCAAACAATCCTCCAGAATTTAAGGATTTCAATGGTAGAACTAGAAGGAAATACCGAGGGAAAGAGAATGTGAAGCTCACCAGAGAATGAAATCTTGGGAAGACATGGGTGTACCAAGGAGAGAAAATGGAACCAACAGAATAAGAAAGAGAATAAACTCCTCAAGAACAAAATGATGGAAAAGAAAGGATCATGTACAAGGAGGAGGAAATCGTAAAGAATCAAGGGATAAGTAAAACCCAGATAATGTATAGGTAGGAAGATGACATACGAGTAAGAAAGGAACTAAACTCATAATGAATAATAGTGGGAGGAACATTGATAAGAGCAAGTATGGATTTAAAAAGAGAAGAGATCTTAAGGGGGAAGGACACCAGTGGGAATGAAGAATGAAGTAAAAGATCAGAAATTTTAATATGTCATTAAGCATCGAGAAATTCAAGGATTTGAAGGCTAAATGATCGAATAAAGAAATTTGGAAAAAGACGAGAAGTACAGAAACCAATACTGTTATAGGAACATAAAGTTAAGACATCACGAAGAATGCCATGCGGTAAGGGGGCATGTAAATCCAACTGACTTAGAAGAATATGACTTCATAAAGGAATGGTCTATGAGTAAGGCATAACGAAGTCAAGCATAAAGGTGATAACCAAAGAATAAGGAAGGAATCCATGTAGGATGAAAAGACAAGAAATGCCAAAATCTGTGGAAGAAAAGTAACTAGAATTTATAGTTCTGAAATTTTGGGTAAAAGAAGCTTGAGATGTGAAATGGTGCCTTGGGGAAGAAGGACGTAACGAAAGGAAATGACCATAGATTTTCAAGGAAAATACTCTAAGCTAAGGTAAGTTCCATGGAATGAGGAAAGTATGAGAATTTAATGAGAATCTTAGATATGTGATGAAAGGAATGGACGAAAATAAGCGAGAAGGTTATAGGACGATAAATAGAAAATTTCATAACAATAAGAAGTTTAAGCCAATATGCAAACAATGTGAAATAATTTTTGCGGACAAAACTCCTAAAAGGAGGGGAGAGTTATAAACCCCGCTCTTTGGCGTTAAGGAAACCGGGAAAGAACCGGTCAAACCGAGTGAGAAAATCGAACTAGTTCCCAAATCTGTTTATTGGGGAATGAGAAAATAGGAGAAATTTCAACTCCCTTGAGACCCAAAAAGATTTATAAACCTTGGGAGAGAAAAACTAGACCCAAACCAGATTGAACCGATTTAAGAACCGAGTCGATTTATGAACCAGAACCAATAGAGAGAGGGCAAACCGAAAACTTTTTGGACCCTAAGTGACGTAAGGAGTCATAAAAGTCATGAAAAAGGACGTTAGGGTGAATTGGAGATGAAAACCAAACCAGTTCAGGTGAACCGGATAGAATCGGTTTGGACCGGTTTGAACCACTATTGAAATAGTTGCTAAAATAATTTTTCTAGGTGGCTTAAAAAAATTCAAATGTGAGATTTGAGGCCACCATTTTATAGAAAATGAATTTAGATACATTTAGAAATTTTTAGATTTGAAAAATTTGGTCGAATCGGGGTTGAACTGACCGGTTTAAGCTTTGAACCTGATTCGGACAGGTCTGGTCCGATTCAAAATAGTGTCGTCTTCTTCCTTCAGATGACAACATTGTTCACACGCCGGAAAATTGAAGCAGCACCAGCAAAGAAGAAACGTTTCCATTCAGTACGTTTTAAGCCATCAATGTATGTCATAAAGTTGCAAATGGACGACCGACGAGTCCCTGAGCTCCGTATATAAAGACCCCCTTTCCATTCATCCTCTCCACACCTAAAAATCTCACTCTCTCTCAGCTGCTTAGTTTTCCGGCGAAGCTTGAACTAGTGCTCCGATATAGGGTCATTTCTAAGCCAAAGAAGGCGAGGTCACAATCCTTAGAACCGGTGAGAAGTCAGCTACACGGTGGTGACATCCATTCGTTCCGAGGGTCGCCAGAGAAGCATCAGCATGATCGAACAGTGAAGCACCTCCAACGGACCCAAGCTGTCCTATTTTGGCCGAGCTGAATTTGGCCAATTTAAGCCCTCCTCAGACCAAACCAAGCTCTCCCAACACCTCCTTAACCCTCCCACGGCCGAATTAGGACTTAAAGGTAAGCTAATTCAGCTCCCCTCTACAATTTTTGACTGATGCTAGAGAGAGACGACATAATTTCAATGACAGAATTCAAATCCAATTTGGTATCAATTAATGCCATTCTAGATTCTAGGAGGAACCTCAGGAGGAGAGCTATCTACCCCGATTGGAAGTTCGGACCGTGCACCTCCATAGGTGAGCAATTAAAGCTTTCTCTCTTTATGTTCTATTTTCCGGTGAAGCTCCGTTTGAGCTCGTTTCGACATCAAAATTTATGATTCAAAGTGCTATTGAATTGTATGAAGATCTAGAAACTCAATTTTAACTTCAATTTCAACAATTAGAGGTATTTGATTGGTCAATTTGATAAAATCAATTTCAGTTGTGTTAGGGAGTTGAAATTGGGGATTTTCAAAAATTCGAAGGACCAAAATGCAATTTTATAAAATTGAGGGTCAATTGGGTAGGATAAGAATGTTAGAGGGCCAATTGAGCAATTTTGGAATTTTTGGGGTGAAACTTACCATTTTTGTAAAGGAAAGACAAAATGGTAATTTTGGAAGATTTAGGGGAAAAATTGGGAATTTGGGAAACTTGAACACCTTTTTATGAAATTAAGAATTTTAAAAGTTTTTGGACTTAATTTTGGGAAAAATAAAAAATTGGAGCCTAAAGTAAAAGGAAAAATAACTTTAGGGACCAATTTACAAATATTGGAAAAGTTATGAATTTAGTCATTAATGCCAAATGAGGTGATCAAGCCAGATAATAATGAACAATGATCTTCATTTTATGTAGGAACACAAGACATCCACTCATTCTCAAGGTGGGGACGGGATGAGATCTTTGTCCTCCTACGGACATGGAGAATTGTTATGGGATTGAGTGTCGGGTGTCGCGAACATCCACTCATTCTTAGGGTAGAAGTGGACATACATCTATCTTTGTGGTCGGTAAAGTTGTTCCAACGCCACAAGTGGGTTCAGTGGATGTACTGGCCTGCGATTGTGTGATTGACCTTCATGATGAATGGTGTGTGTTAGGTAATGACACACTGTGATTAATAAGAAATGGTAATAAAAATTGAAGATTAAAATGAAAGGTTTAAAAAAAAAGGGAAAATAAGGAGTTTGGCACACTCCAAAACAAACATATTTCCTAAAAACTAAAATTTAAAAAACCCATTCACTAAGTAATTGTTCTCACCCCCTCTTTTCTATCCCTTTTCAGGAATAGAGAAAATAACTAGGAATAACATTGAGCCTTACCCTTTGTTAGGTATGCTTAATTTCTCTTAAACTTGTATTTTATTTGATATATGTATTTCCAGGGAACAAGGTCAAAAATATGCCTAGCTTCTCTCGAGTAAAAGAAGGGGGAAACTCCTCTTGAACCGAGAGAGAGCGGCAGGTTGTTCACGATAATCCGACCAATCCGAGTCGGGGCGTGACATGTTCCGTGGAAAGATATATATCAAATAAAATGCAAGCTTAAGAGAATTTAAGCATACCTGATGGACGGTAAGACTTGGTGTTATCCCTAGTCATTTTCCCTAATTCTTGAAAATGGATAAAAAGAGGGGTGAGTTTCTACAACTTAGTGAATGGATATTTAAAAAAATGAAGTTTTGATAAAATAGTTTTCAAGTTGGAGTGTGTCAGACTCCTTAATTCCTTCAAATTTTCTCATTTCCAAATCTCAGTTTTCAAAATCAATTCTTACTACCACAATGTGTCATCACCCAACACACATCCTTCATCATGAAGGTAAAACACACAATCGCAGGCCATCCCGTCTACTGGACTCACTTGTGGCATCGGAGTGACTTTACCGACTATCTAGATAGAGGTATGTCCACTTCTACCATGAGAATGAGTGGATGTTCATGACATCCAACCCCCAATCCCGTAACAAATTTATGTGTCCATATGAGGACAGAGACCTCATCTTGACCCCACCTTGGTCTCATGCGCTTGAAGCTACTATTAGCTTTGCAAGACTTCTGATACGACAAACTACCCTTATATCCACCAGGTCGTCCAGAGCTCTGGCATGCATCACTCCCCCTATTGGGCGTCTTGAAGATCCCATGAACATAGTGCGTGTACAATCAAAATTTTTCACATAATGCCATATAATCTGTGGTGCCACTGGTCCAATGGCCCCGACCCTCAACTCGATCAGCAATTATTTGTCTTGACTAGTTCGGAGACCTATCATGTCATACTATCACTAGTTGATTGAGTATGTCGGTCTTGTCTTGGTACCATGGCCAAACAATTCATTTACTTATGTTTTCATGGCATATAAATCATGTTTGTTTACGAGGTCCTGTTTGTGCAAACCGGCCTAGGGCCCACTGTTCGAGATTTTTAAAATTGGGCATATTAGCCCCCAAGTTCCAAAACCGAGGCCTCCGACCTAATAAAGCTATTTGAGCTCCCGTCAAGAAGGTATTCCAAATTATTTAAGCAGTGGCACATAGTTAGGGGAGAGCGCTTCCGACAAAAATATATTTTTCAATTGTCCATCATACCAATTGAGTATGAGGACATCTCCGCTCATAACCGATAAATGAGTTTTCCACTTCCTTCGAGGAAGTTTTATCATACCAACCGGGTATGATATACTTACAACCGGTAAGTAGTTTTTCCATGTGATTTTTACATTACTTCTATTAGGTGTGATATTTAAAATACCACTTATGCAGTGAATTTTCATTTTCGAGGTGCTTATCATCCCAATCGAGTTTGATATAAAAATCTAACTCACTCGTTCGTGCAGTGTATTTCCTCTAAGTCGATTTTTCGTCCCTTGTGAGCTTAATCTTAGTTGGCGTTCCCGATATCTTGTGTTCCTACATGGAATGAACATTTTTGTTCATTATCATTTGGCTTGATAACCTTCATTCATTATAAATGACTAAAATATTCAACTTTTCAAATATTTACAATTTGGTACCTAAAGTTCCTTTTCTTTTACTTTAGGCCCCAAATTGCCGGTTTTTCCCCAAATTGAGTCTCGAAACTTTTTAAATTCCCATTGGAACCTCAATTATTTCAATTTCATAAAAAGGGGTTCAAGTTTCCCAAATTCCCAATTTGGCCCCCAATTTTTCCTAATTTACCATTCCGTCCTTCATTCACAAAAATGGTAAGTTTTACCCCAAAATTCTAAAATTTGCTCAATTGGTCCCATAACACTCTTATCATGCCCAATTGACCCTCAATTTTATAAAATTGCATTTTGGTCCCTCAAATTTTTGAAAATCCCCAATTTCCCCCTAATTTCAACTTCCTAACACAACCGAATTTGATTTTATCAAATTGACCGATCAAACACTTTTAATTGTTGAAATTGAAGTTAAATTAGAGTTTCTACATCTTCATATGATTCAATTGCACTTTGAATTGCAAGTTTTGACGTCGGAACAAGCTCAAACGGAGTTTCGTCGGAAAATAGAATATAGAGAGAGAAAGCTTCAATTGCTCACCGTAAAGGGCACGGTGATCAGAGCTTCTAATCTGTACAGATAACACTTCTCCTGAGGTTCCTCCTAGGATCAAGAATTACATCAATTGATGCCAAATTGGGTGAGAATTCTATTATCAAAATTATGTCCGTTCTCTCTGTAGCATCGGTTGGAAATTATAAAGTGGAGCCGAATTGGCTTACCTTTCAATTCTAATTCAGCCGTCGGAGGGTTGAGGAGTTGTTGGGAGAGCTTGGTTTGGCCAGAGAAGGGCTCGAATTGGCCGATTTTAGCTTGGTCGAAACAGGGCAACTTCGGTCCGTCGGAGCTCCTTCACTGTTCGATTACGCCAGCGCTTCTCCAACAACCCTTAGAGAGAATGGATTCAACCACCATGTAGCTAACTTCTCCTTGGTTCTAAGGAACCCGACCATGCCTTCTTTGGCTCAGAAAAGACCCTATGTCGTAGCTTTGGTTTGAGCTTCACCAGAAAACTATGTAGCTGAGAGAGAGTGAGGTTTTCAGGTGTTGAGAGAATGAATGGAGATGGGCTCTTTATATAGGGAGCTCGGGGACTCGCCGGCTGTCTGTTTGGCCCCTTTATGATAGTCATTGATGGCCTGAAATATATTAAACAAAAATGTTTCATCTTTGTCGGCGCTGCTTCAATTTTCTTGTGAGTGAACAGTGCTGTCATTTGAAGGAAGAAGACGACACTATTTCAAACTGGATCGGATCGGTCCGAACCGGGTTCAAAGCTTAAATCAGCCGGTTCACCCCCGGTTCGTTCGAATTTTTCAAATCTAAAAATTTATAAATTCATCTAAATTTATTTTCCATGTGATTTTTACATTACTCCTATCAGGTGTGATGTTTAAAAATGCACTGGATTTTCATTTTTGAGGTGCTTATCATCCCAATCGGGTTTGATATAAAAATCTATCTCACTCGTTCGTGCATTGTATTTCCTCTAAGTCTATTTTTCATCCCTTGTGAGCTTAATCTCAGTTGGCGTTCCCGATATCTTGTGTTCCTACATGGAATAAACATTTTTGTTCATTATCATTTGGCTTGATAACCTTCATTCATTATAAATGACTAAAATATTCAACTTTTCAAATATTTGCAATTTGGTACCTAAAGTTCCTTTTCTTTTACTTTAGGCCCCAAATTGCCGGTTTTTCCCCAAATTGAGTCTCGAAACTTTTTAAATTCCCATTGGAACCTCAATTTTTTCAATTTCATAAAAAGGGGTTCAAGTTTCCCATATTCCCAATTTGGCCCCCAATTTTTCCTAATTTACCATTCCGCCCTTCATTCACAAAAATAGTAAGTTTTACCCCAAAATTCTAAAATTTGCTCAATTGGTCGCATAACACTCTTATCATGCCCAATTGACCCTCAATTTTATAAAATTGCATTTTGGTCCCTCAAAATTTTGAAAATCCCCAATTTCCCCCTAATTTCAACTTCCTAACACAACCGAATTTGATTTTATCAAATTGACCGATCAAACACTTTTAATTGTTGAAATTGAAGTTAAATTAGAGTTTCTACATCTTCATATGTTTCAATTGCACTTTGAATTGCAAGTTTTGACGTCGGAACGAGCTCAAACGGAGTTTCGTCAGAAAATAGAACGTAGAGAGAGAAAGCTTCAATTGCTCACCGTAAAGGGCACGGTGGTCAGAGCTTCTAATTTGTACAGATAAAACTTCTCCTAAGGTTCCTCCTAGGATTAAGAATTACATCAATTGATGCCAAATTGGGTGATAATTCTATTATTAAAATTATGTCGGTTCTCTCTCTAGCACTGGTCAGAAATTATAAAGTGGAGCCAAATTGGCTTACCTTTCAATTCTAATTCAGCTATAGGAGGGTTGAGGAGTTGTTGGGAGAGCTTGGTTTGGCTAGAGAAGGGCTCGAATTGGCCGATTTTAGCTTGGTCGAAATAGGGCAACTTCGGTCCGTCAGAGCTCCTTCACTATTCGATTATGCTAGCGCTTCTCCAACGACCCTTAGAGCGAATGGATTCAACCACCATGTAGCTAACTTCTCCTTGGTTCTAAGGAACCCGACCATGCCTTCTTTGGCTTAGAAAAGACCCTATGTCGGAGCTTTGGTTTGAGCTTCACCGAAAAACTATGTAGTTGAGAGAGAGTGAGGTTTTCAGGTGTTGAGAGGATGAATGGAGATGGGCTCTTTATATAGGGAGCTCGGGGACTCGCCGACTGTGTGTTTGGCCCCTTTATGATAGTGATTGATGGCCTGAAACGTATTAAACAAAAATGTTTCATATTTGTCGGCGCTGCTTCAATTTTCTGGTGAGTGAACAGTGCTGTCATTTGCAGGAAGAAGACGACACTATTTCGAACTGGATCGGATCGGTCCGAACCGGGTTCAAAGCTTAAACCGGCCGGTTCACCCCCGATTCGTTCGAATTTTTCAAATCTAAAAATTTATAAATTTATCTAAATTTATTTTCTATCCAATGGTGACCTCAAATCTCAAATTTGAATTTTTAAGCCACCTAGAAAAATGAATTTAATATCAGATTCAATAGTGGTTCAAACTGGTCCAAAGCGATTCGATCTGGTTTACCTGAACCGGTTTGGTTTTCATCTCCAATTCATCCTAAAGTTGTTTATAACTACTTAAGTCATTTAGAATCCATAAATTTCCCGGTTTACCCTTTATCTACCTGTTCCAATTCATGAACCGACTTGGTTCATAAACCAGTTCAATTCGATTTGGATCCGGTTCACCCGAACTGGTCTTGTTTTCCTCTCCCAATTGATTCTAAAGTTTTTTTCCATGGTTTATGAACCTTTTTGGGTCACATGGGAGCTATAATTTCTCCAATTTACCAGTTCCTCAATAGTCATGTTTATGAAATTGTTCGGTTTTCTAACTCGATTTGACCGGTTCTTTCTAGATTTTCCTTAACTTCGAAGAGTGAGGTTTACATTTTAGATTTGAGAAAACCGGTCAAATTGGGCATGAACTGACTGATTTTCACCATTGAACCTAGTTAGATTGTACCGGTTCGGTTCAGAACAGTGTCATCTTCTTCCTTAGGATAACATCAATATTCATTAATGTAGAAAACTTCCTTCTCTGACGAAGGTGTAACCGCTCTGTTTAGGCTGTTTTTGGGCAAGGATAAGCTCGACCAAAATATAAAGTGGTCGAAAAGAGGGTCCCCGAAATCCCTATATAGAGAGCTACTCTCCATTCATCCTCCACACAACTCAAATTGCCATTCTCTCGCAACTGCTCCATTTTCCAATGAAGTTCAAACTAGAGCTCCGACTTAGGTAGTTTTCTTAGCCTTAGAAGGCAAGGTCTGGTCCTACTGACTCTGGGAGAAGTTAGCTACCTGATAGCAACTTCCTATCGACCTGAGTACCGTTAGAGAAGCACTGGCGGAATCAAACAGTGAAGCAGCTCTGACGGACCCAAGCTGCCCTCTTTTGGCTGAGCTGAATTCAACCCTCCTCCAGCCAAACTGAGCATCCCCGACACCCCCACAACCCTCACATGACCTCAACAGAGCTGAAAGGTAAGCCAATTCAGCGCTCCTCCATCATTGCTGGTCAGTGTTAGAGAGAGAAAGTGCTAAACTTTACTAACAAAATTCAATCTCAATTGACATCAATTGTAGCAATTCTTGATACTAGAAAAAACCTTGGGATGAGAGCTACCTCCCCAGAACGAGAGCTCGGACTGCCGCACCTCCTACGGTAAGCTTTCGAAGCTTTCTCTCTCTATGAACAATTTTTCAGTAAAGCTCCGTTTGAACTTGTTTCGGACTCAAATTATGTAATTCAAAGCTCAATTGAATTGTATGAAAGTGTAGAAGTTGATTCATACCATCAATTGGAGAAATTAACCCCGATTGAATGTCTAATTTGAAGAAATCATATTTGGTGATTTTGAAGGGGAGAAATTGGGGAAAATTTTTGGGGAACATTGGGGATATTAAAAAATTGAGGGACTTCTAAGAAATTTCCCAAAATTGAAGGCCAATTGGCCATGAGAAAGATGTCGGGGGACCAATTGGTCAATTTTTGAAATATTTGGGGCCAAATTGCTATTTTTGGAAAATAGGGGCAAAATCGGGGACCAAATTAGAAATTTGGGAAACTTTAGCCTCTTACACAATTTAAGGTAAATTAAGGACCCAAGAAGGATATTGGAACTCCTTGGGACTTAATTTGAGGAAAATTTAACACTAGGGATCTATAGTCAAAATGTGTGAACTTTGGGGACCTAAGTGCAATAAATCATAAATTTGAGCAAAGTTACTTATATGTGAGAAAATGATGGCTGCTATGCCAAACCTTAATTGATAAGAATACCTAAATCATATAGGGATACGATAGATTAGAACGCCAGTAGAGAAAGCTAGTGAGGATTTGTAAGCCGATTAGGGACGAACGCATCACATTCACCGGGTGAGTGGGCTTAATTATACATCATACCCGGTTAGGGCTGATGAGCAAGTTTAAAGCTTAAAACCTACTTAATGGTTGTAAGTAGAGATAATCATACCTGATCGGTATGATGAGTTTCGTGAGGAAAGGAGAAACTTGCCTACCGATTGTAAGCAGAGATATCATCACACCCGATTGGTGTGATGAGTCAAAAATGAAATTTTGTTAGAAGTATTCTCCCATGACCATACACCAAACTTAAAACATTTGGGAGACCTTTTTGATGGGAGCTAGAAGAGCTCAGATAGGATAGAGCCCTTAGCTTTTGAACTCAAAAGGCTAAATGTCCAATTTCGGAAAAACACGTGCAGTGGGCCCCAAGGCCACTGGGCACGAGTAGGAGCTTGTAAACAAACTTGATTTAATAGAGCCCTAAAATTTTCTAATGAAATTGGTTGTGTGATATCACCACAGTACTAAGTCAGGACCAAAAGTACTTGATGGACTAGTGGTAGTGCGACAGAGCCTGGTCGACGGACCTACCTAGACAAATAGTTACATGTCGGGCTGAGCATCAGGGTCGTTGGACTATTGGCACTAAAGATAATTGCTATTATATGGAAACCTCTTATTTGTGCATGCACTTATGGTACGAGACCATCAAGATGACTTAGGGGGTTGTGATGGGTACCAAGGGTTGTTGGACGACATGGGGGTGATAAGGGTAGATTGTCGTGCCAATCAGTCATGAAGCTTTGGGAGCTTCTAACGCATGAGACCGGAATGGAGTCAGGATGTGGTATCTATCCTCATTCAGACACGAAGTGGCATTTGAATCTGAGGGTCAGACATTTGGAACGTTCCACCCAGACCCATGGTAGAAGTGGATGGGATTCTATCTTGGTGGACGGTAATGGCGCTCCGATCCACAAATGGGTGTAGTTGATGGGATACACCTATGAATGTGTGTACCCTTCCTGATGAAGGGTGTGTGTTTGTTTGCTAAATGCCACCCGAGGAAAGGGGATGGGCTAAGAGAGATAAACACACCTAATATGGAAATGGAAAAGGTTTTGAAAACCAAAGTTGAGGAAAATCCTTTTTAAAGGAAATGATAACCTTGGCACAGTCTGGATAAAGCTATTTTTAAAACTCACTCCCAACACCCGCTCATTGAGTTGTAGAACTCACCCTCCCTTTTTACCCCTTTTAGGTAACTGAGGGAAAAATTCAACCTTAAAGACTCCCCTGTATTGGGACTATAAGATAGGTATGCATATTTTAATATATTCATTTTTGTATAATGCTATTCCAGGAATGATAGGAAAAAGGATGCCTTACTCCTTGCAGTTCAGAAACGAGTGAAAACCCTACATGGACCAAAGGGAGTGGTGGGTTGCTTATGAGGAACTGACCAAACTGGGTCGGGGTGTGACAGGACATCAAAGGAAATTGTTCCCTATGCAAAGGATGCTTGAATAAGTTTTGGGGACAAAACTCCTGAAAGGTGGGGAGAGTTGTGAAATCCGTCCTCTCGGACCAAGGAAACTAGGAAAGGAAATTGAAAGCTTTCAAGAGTAAACCAAGAACCTAAGTGAACCAGAATTGTTAAAGTAGGGTTAAAATGGGAATTTGGAGAATTCCAAGTAACCAAGAAATCATAAAAATTAGGGAGAAGAACCATGAAGGGGATTGGATATGAAAACCAGACTGATTTAAGGTGAACTGTACCTGAACCGGATTGAACTAAATTAAATCGTGATGAAAAGGTTTAATAATTCAATTTTCTAGGTGGATTAAAAATTTCAATTTGGAAAATTGAGGCCACCACTAGATAGAAAATAAATTTAGATTAATTCATAAAATTTTAATTTTTATAAAACCAGTCGAATCAAGCTTGAACTGGCCGATTTTCATTTTTGGGTCACCGAACCCAATCGGACCGGACCGGTTAATGAATAGTGTTGTCATCTTCCTTAGGATGACAACACTGATCATGGAAGGTTTCCACCTTCCATTTTCAGCAAGGGAATATTCCCTCCGATTATGGCATTTTCTGATGAGGGTAAGCTTGACCAATATGGAAACCGGTAGAGCCAAGAGTCCCTGAGCTCCCTCTATAAAGAACTCCCCTTCATTCATCCTCCTCACACTTCAAACAGTTGAAGAATGAGAAGTGCTTCATTTCCCAATGAAGCTCAAACTAGAGCTCCGACTTAGGCACTTCTTTCCACCTCAAAAGGTGAATTTGAGTCTTATAGACTCCAGAGGAAGTCAACCACCTAATGGCACCCTCCATTCCGCCCCATGACCATCGGAGAAGCACCGACGGGTCCAAACAGTGAAGCTGCTTCATAGGATTCGAAACTGCCCTTTTCTGTCTAGTCCAAATTCGGCCAATTCTGACCTCCTATAGCCAAACCAAGCACTCCTCTAGCCTACACTCGACCTCCTCAAGCAAACGTGTAAGTTAATTCGGCCCTCCTTCATTGAAATAGTTTGATTCTAGAGAGAGAAAGTGCACTAAATTCAATAACAAAATTACCACTGTTCATGACATGAATTGTAGCGACTCTTGACCCTAGAAAGACCCTGTGGATGAGAGATTTCTTCCGAAATTGAAAGCTCAAACCATTGTAACTCTAATAGTAAGTTCCTGAAGCTTTCTATTAACCCCATCCTTTGATAATAAGAAAACCGGGAAAAGAACTGGTCATTTTCAAAGAGAAAATTGAGCCGATTTATAAACTAGAACTAATAGAGAAAGGGCGAACCGGGAAATTTATGGATCCCGAGTGACCTAAAGAGTCACAAAATTCATGAAAAAGGGATTTAGGATGAATTGGAGGTAAAAATCAAACTGGTTAAGGTGAAACGGACCTAGATTAAACCAGTTTATAAATTCATTTTTCTAGATGGCTTAGAAAATTCAAATTAGAGAATTGAGGCCACCATTTGATAGAGAATGAATTTAGATGAATTTAAAAATTTTTAATTTTGAAAAACTCGGTTGAATTGGGTTTGAAGTGGCCGGTTTAAGCTTTGATCCCGGTTCAGACCGGTACGATTTGGTTCGGAACAGTGTCGTCTTCTTCCTTCATATGACAGCACTGTTCACTTGCCGGAAAAATGAGTAGTGCTGGAGAAGATGAAAAGTCTCTGGCTGGGAAGTTTTAGGCAATGAATGACCACCATTAAGGCACCAATTGGATGGCTAAGAAGTTCCCAAGCTTTCTATATAAAGAGCCCCACCTCATTCATCCTCCTCACACCTAAAAACTCCACTCTCTCCCCGCTACTCTATTTTTTGGTGATGCTCGAACCAGAACTCCGACTTGGACATTTTTCTAAGCCAAAGAAGGTGTGGTTGGGTTCTTTGGATTTGGGAAGAAGTCAGCTACACGCTTGTAGTCTCCATTTACTCTAAGGGTCGCCGGAGAAATGCCGACATGATATAATAGTGAAGCAGCTTCGGCGGATCGAAGCTGCCCAATTTCGGTCGAGCTAAAAATTGCCAATTCTAGTCCTTCTCAAGCCAAACCAAGCCCTCCCAACACTTCCACATCCCTCCTACAGCTAAATTAGGGTGGAAAGGTAAGCCAATTTGGCTCCCCTCTCTAAATTTAGAAAACTTGAACCTCTTTTTGTGATTTTGAATAAATTGAGGTCACAAGGTGAAATTTAGAAGTTTTGGGACTCAATTTGGGGGAAAATCGGCATTTAGGACCTAAAGTTAAAGAAAAAGAACTTTATGGACCTAATTGCAATTAATTAAAAAGTTTGAGTATTTTATCCATTCATGATGAATGAAGGCTATTAGGCCAAGGGATAATGAACAAGGATGTTCATATCGTGTAGGAACACGAAGTACCGGGAATGCCAACAAGGACAAACTCGCGTAAAGGCAAAGAACCGGTTAAGAGGAAATCACTGCGTTATCGGGTGAGTGGGATTTTTATATCATATTTGGTTGGGATGATAAGCAACCCGGAATCTAAAACCCACTACTAAGTGGAAATTTAAACATCATACCTGAATGGAGTGATGTGGAAATTATGCGGAAAAACTAATTACCGATTGTAAGTAGATCATAAATGGTTGGTATGATGATACTTCTTAGAAGGAAGTAGAAAACCCGCTCATCGATTATGAGCTAAGATATCCTCACACCCGATTGGTGTGATAGACGGTAAAAAGAATATTTTGTCAGAAGTTCTCTCCCCTAATTTTGTGCCACTGCTTATACCTTTTGGGAGACCTTCTTGACAGGAGCTTGAATAGCTTAAATAGGCCGTAGGCCTCGATTTTGGAACTTGGGGGCTAATATGCCTGATTTTAAAAATATCGTATAGTGGGCCCAAGGCTAATTGGAACAAGCAGGAGCTTGTAAACAAACATGAAGTTTAAGCTATGAAAACTTTAAATGAATGATATGTTTGGCCATGGTACCAAGACAAGACCAACATACTATCAGGTCGACGAACCAGTCGAGACAAACAGCTGCAAGTCGATTTGAGGTTCGGGGTGGTTGGACTAGTGTCACCAAAGATTAAATGGCTTATGAGGAAAACTATTGTTTTGTGCATGCACTGAGGTATATGACCTTCAAGACGCCGAAGAGGGGTAGTGATGCATCCTAGGGGCTAATGGACGACATGGTGGAGATGAGGGCAATTTGTCGTGCCAACAGTTAGGTAAGCTCGACGTAGCTTCATGCACATGAGATCGGGATGGGGTCGAGATGAGGTCTTTGTCCTCACATGGACACAGAGTTTTCTTTACGAGATTGAGGGTCAGGTGTCACGTACATCCACTCATTCTTAGGGTGGAAGTGGACGTGCTTCTATCTAGGTGGCCGGTAAAGTCACTCCGACGCCACAAGTGGGTGTAGTGGACGTGCTGCCCTGCGAATGTGTGATCCCTTCATAATGAAGGGTGTGTGTTGGTTGATAAACACCCTGATTGTGATTAATGATGAGAAATGGCTATGAAATCCGAGATTTGAGGATGAAATGTTTTAAAGGAAAATAAGGAGTCTAGCACACTCCAATTCAAACTATTTTCTAAAAGTCATATTTTAAACACCCATTCACTGAGTTATTGAACTCACCCCCTCCCTTATACCCCTTTTCAAGTAACCCAGGGAAAAGCCTACCCAAAGACCACAGTTAACTACTCCTATAAGAATGGTATGACAAGTTTAAATTTCATGTATTTTTTATTTATGTTATTTTAGGAAAGGTAAAGGTTTAAAGGACACCTTACTCCTCATGGTTTAAAAGAAGGGGAAAACCCTTAATAAATTGGGAGAGTGGCAAGTTGATCACGGGGATTTGGCCAAACCAGGTCGGGGCATGATAACTTGAGTGGTATCATAGCATGTTTCATCGTATACATAATTAAGACTAGAAAATATAGTAACTAATAGGATTGATTTTAAAATTTTCAGAATAGCTCCCAATAATGGAACCAAGAGAACTTGAGTTGCAGTCTCCAACACTGCCTAACCACCCTTACCTGTAGAAACTCCCAGAGGAACCCAAACAACCCCCCTAGACTTAGCTTGGAACACCAGAGGTGGTACGAGGAGTTCACCCATGTATTTAGGCAACCTAACCTTGTTCCTGAGGCAGACACCAATTCTCGGGTTGAACCAGAGGAAGTGAAATCTCATCCTCCTCTTATTAACCATCCCCCTCCAGTAGACATCCCTAGAAATCTCAGGACTCTCCGTCAACTTAGCTGTAAACCTTTCCATGGAGAGAAAGATGCTGGTGCCACCATGGATTGGCTAGCAAACATTAAGAAGCTGATGGAGATCGTTAAGATACCACCAAAGGACATGGTGATCTTGATAGAATTCTTCCTAGAAGAAAGTGCTAAATGATGGTGGGACAATGTTCGAAACTTGCATACCTCCACCTCCACCTAGGAGCAATTTGAGGAGAGATACGCGGAGGAGTACCTGGCTACTCATTTGATTAATGAGAAGAAGCAAGTGTTCATCCGACTTCGGCAAGGGCTTAACTCCATATCAAAGTACAAAACAAAATTCAACGAGTTAATACCCTTTGCTCCTGACCTAGTTAGGCCAGCAGATATATGCTAGTGGTTTGTGGACAGTCTCAATATGGACATACAAGACCATATGGGAGTACTAGGTTGCCCTATGAACCTAGCAGCGGTAATCAATATGGCTCATAAGTGTGAGCAACTGGTGCAAACCCGATGCCGTTGGATGGAACAAATGACCCAGAAGAAGGATAAGGGTTAACACCATAATAGAGGATAGAAGGAGCATAATGGTACAAAATGGGGAAATAGAATGGCATTTCAAAGGAGAAAGGACATGCCACCACCTCTCCAGAGAGTAGTCTCCACCTTGTCTCAAGGAAACCGTCGTTGTCCAAGGTGTCAAAGGAACCATGAGGGGGCATGCTTGACTTGCTTTGCATGTGAACAAGTGGGGCACTTTGTAAAGAAATGCCCCATTTTTAGGGAGAACAAGCAGAGGAATACCCTTGGACCACCTCAAGGGAACTCCAGGTCAGACTCTACAGCACAAGTACTAGCTAGGGTATACAACCTCACCTAAGAAGAGGCTAGAAAAGACCCTAACATTGGAGTGGGTATATCCCAAAACCCTCCCAACTAGTTCAAGAGAATCTTGTAATTAAATTTTTATTCAATAAAGAAAAGTCTTTCCACTAAAATATACATTTCTTCAAATCAGGGTATGTACAATTATGGGGACAATAAGTCTATGCCCTCTTCAACGCTGGAGCTGAGAGATCCTTCATCAAGGAAGACTTGATCCCAAGTGTACCCCTAGAATTTACTCCACTAGAACAAAGCCTTAATGTCCTCACACCCTTAGGAGAAGGGTTAAAAATAGGAATAAGCAATTAAAAGGATGTGAGATAAGGATTGGGGGAATCAAATTTGAAGCAAATTTGAAGCAAATTTGATTCCATTATCCTTGAAGGAGGTAGAAGTAATCTTGGGAATGGATTGGTTAGGTAACCATCAGGCCATGATGGACTGTGGAAAGAAAACAGTGGCCTTCCACACTTATGAGACAAGTGGATTAAAGTTCCAAGGAGACCAAAAAAGAGGTGAAGTGCAAATGGTGTCCCATATGAAAGCCTAGAAAATGATACAAAAAGTCTATATGACTTTCCTAGCCATGGTCATCAACGAAAAGTCTAAAGAGAAGAGACTCGATGACATTGTAGTGGTTAGGCACTATTCAGAAGTATTTCCCGAAGAACTACCTGGACTACCTCCAAGTCGACAAGTAGGGTTCACCATAGAAATCATCCCAGGAATGAACCCCATATCTCAAGCCCCATATTGCATGGCTCCAACAAAATTGAAGGAATTGAAGGAACAATTGGATGAATTATTAGAAAAGGATTTCATACGTCCTAGCCAATCTCCGTGGGGTGCGCTCGTCCTATTCATAAAGAAAAAGGATGGAAGCATGAGACTGTGCATAGGCTATAGGAAGTTGAACTAGGTCACCATCAAGGACAGATACCCACTCCCGTGGATTGATGACCTATTCGACCAACTCAGGATCCTAGCGGAGGACATTCCCAAGATGGCATTCCGATCCCAATACGAACATTACAAGTTTAGAGCGATGCCGTTCGGATTAAGGAATGCCCTTGTAGACTTTATGGATCTAATGAACCGTGTCTTCCAACCACACTTGAATAGATTCATGATAGTATTCATAGATGATATTCTTATGTACTCATGAACTAGGTTGGAGCACGAAGAACACCTGTCAATCACCTTGGAGATATTAAGGGAAAATCATTTATATGCAAAATTCTCCAAGTGTGAGTTCTGGTTGTAGGAGGTAGGATTCTTAGGACATATAGTGTCTAAATATGGAGTCAAAGTAGATCCAGCAAAGGTGGAAGCCATATTAGATTGGAAGGCACCAAGGAATCCTTCAGGGATACGAAGTTTCTTAGGTTTGGCTGGATACTATAGACGGTTCATTCAAGACTTTTCTAAGATAACAACTTCTCTGACTTGGCTCACCAAGAAAGGAGTTGAGTATAAGTGGGATGAAAGCTGTGAGAAGTCTTTTTTAGAGTTGAAAACTCGATTAACAACCGCACCGATACTCTTCCTACCTGACCCTAATGCGGGAGAGTACACCGTCTATAGTGATGCATTTGGACAAGGACTCAGATGTGTACTAATGCAACAAGGGAAGGTCATTGCTTATGCTTCATGACAACTTAAGGTACATGAGAGAAACTACCCAACCCACAATATGGAATTAGCTGCAATAGTGTTTGCCTTGAAGATTTGGCGACACTACCTCTACGGGGTTAAGTGTAGGATATACACTGATCACAAGAGTCTTAAGTATTTCCTGACTCAGAAAGAGTTAAATCTCTGCTAAAGGAGATGGCTAGAATTGGTGAAGGGTTACGATCTTGTGATAGAATATCACCTCGGAAAGGTGAATGTGGTGGCAGATGCCTTAAGTCGCAAATATCAGACTGAGACCGCACAAATAAAGATGAGCTACATACCCTTGTTGCAACAATTGGGAAGGATGAAGGTGGATCTAAGGATAGACAAGTAGGAGAAGTGCTTGTTGGCCAATGTGGTGGTAAGGCCCAGTCTAACCGAGTAGATTAAGGCTCAACAAAAGCCTAATAAAGAACTCCAACCTTATTTGGACCCAGTTAATGGAGAAACGAACCTGGACTATGGCCTGCGAGGAGATGGAGTGCTAACCTATAAGGGTAGGGTTTGTGTGCCTAAAGATAAGGAGTTGAGGAGGTTAATCTTGGAAGAGGCACACGATTTAGTATAAGCGATGCATCTGGGTAGTACTAAGATGTACCACACCCTCAAACAAGGATATTGGTGGAAAGGAATGAAGAGGGAAATTGCGGAATATCTAGCCCGATGCTTGTCCTGTCAGCAAATTAAAGTTGAGCATCAGAAACCATCAGGACTACTGCAACCCTTAACAATCCCAGAATGGAAATGGGAGCACATTACTATGGACTTTGTCACGGGATTACCTATGACAAGAAAAGGACGTGATGCAATCTGGATCATAGTGGACCGATTAACCAAGTTTGCCCATTTTCTACTAATAAGAGTGACGGATTCAGTCGAACAACTGGTTGTCCTATATATGAGGGAGATAGTAAGACTCCATGGTGTTCTAGTGAGTATAGTATCAGATAGAGACCCTAGATTCACTTCAAGGTTTTGGCCAAGCTTACAAAGTGCTATGGGAACCAAGCTCCACATGAACACGACATTTCACCCTTAGACTGATGGACAGTTTGAGCGAATGATTTAGACATTGGAGGACATGCTGAGGGCATGCGTACTCACTATGGACAAAGGTTGGGAAGAATACTTGTGCCTAATTGAATTTTCTTTTAATAACAAGTATCATACTAGTATTTAGATGGCTCTTTATGAAGCCCTTTATGGACGACCATGTCGTACCCCTCTATTTTGGGAAGAAGTGGGGGAAAGGAAGCTAGAAAGGGCAGAGCTAATTGAGGATGCCACAGAGAACATAAAACTAATCAAGAGTCAGCTTAAGACTGCACAAGACAGGCAAAAGAGTTATGCAGATCATCGACGGAAAGATCTGGAGTTTGATGTGGGTGATAAAGTATTTCTAAAGGTGTCCCCATGGAGGGGAATACTTAGGTTTCAACAAAGGGGAAAGTTGAAACTGAGGTATAGCGATCCATATCCCATTATTCAAAGGATAGGACCGGTGGCATATAAATTGGAATTACCTCTAGACTTGAGGATACACAATGTATTCCATATCTTTGTGCTTCGGAAGTACTCGCCTGTATTGGACCGACCTCCACCAAAGTTGGAAGAGAACTTTACCTATAAAAAAAAACTGGTATGAATCATTGACCGGAGGGATAAGAACTTAAGGAATAACAGAATTCATATGGTAAAAGTTCTGTGGCAAAACGGACCCATGCAAGAAGAGACATGGCAAAACGGACTCAATAATTTAACATGTAACTATTTTGGGGACAAAACCCCTAAAAGGAGGGCAGACTTAAAAACTTTGTCCTTTGATAATAAGAGAACTGGGAAAAGAATCGATCATTTCCAAAATTCATGGATCCCGAGTGAAACTGAAACCGATAGAGAAAGGGCAAACCGGGAAATTCATGGATCCCGAGTGACCTAAAGAGTCACAAAAGTCATTAAAAAGGGCTTTAGGATGAATTGGAGGTGAAAACCAAACCAGTTCAGGTTAACCGAACTAGAACTGGATTGAACCGGTTTCTAAATTCATTTTTCTGGGTGGCTTAAAAAATTCAAATTGGAGAATTGAGGCCACCATTTGATAGAGAATGAATTTAGATGAATTTAAAATTTTTTAATTTTGAAAAACTCAGTCGAATTGAGCCTGAACTGGCCAGTTTAAGATTTGAACCCAGTTTGGACCGGTCTAGTTTGGAATAGTGTCATCTTCTTCCATCAGATGACAGCACTGTTCACTCGCCGGAAAATCGAGCAGCGCTAGCGAAGATGAAAAATCCTCGGCTAGAGAGTTTTAGGCAATAAATGACTGCCATTAAGGTGCCAATCGGATGGCCAAGAAGTCCCCGAGCTTCCTATATAAATATCCCCACCTCATACCTAAAAACTCTACTCTCTCCCCACTACTGCATTTTCAGGTGAAGCTCGAACCAAAGCTCTAACTTGGGAATTTTTTTTTATCCAAAGAAGGTGTAGTTGAGTTCTTTGGATTTGGGAAAAGTCGGCTACACATCTGTAGTCTCCATTTTCTCCAAGGGTCGCCGGAGACACATTGACGTGAAAGAACAGTGAAGCAACTCCGGCGGACTGAAGCTGCCCTGTTTCGACCGAGCTGAAAATGGCCAATTCGACCCCTTCTCAGGCCAAATCAAGCCCTCCCAACACTTCCACAGCCCTCCTACAGCAGAATTAGAGCGAAAAGGTAAGGCAATTTGGCTCTCCTCTATGAATTCTGATCGGTGCTAGAGAGAGAATCGACAGTTCTTTACTGATCAAATTCTCCCTCAATTCGATATGAATTGAGGTAATTCTTGATCCTAGGAGGAACTCAGGACAAGAGCTATCTGCCTAGATTGAAAGCTTAGACCGCCATGCCCCCGATAGTAAGCATTCGAAGCTTTCTCTCTCTACGTTTAGTTTTCCGGCAAAACTCCGTTTGAACTAATTCACACGTCAAATCGTGCAATTCAAAGTGCAATTGAATTGTATGGAGGTGTAGGAACTCAAATCTAACTTCATTTTGAACAATTAAACTAATTTGATCGGTCAATTTGATGAAATCAAATTAAGCCAAGTTAGAAGGTTGAAATAGGGGAAAATTTGGGGATTTTGAAAATTTGAGGGACTAAAGTGCAATTTCCTAAAATTGAGTATCAATTGGGCTTGAAAAAGATGTTGGAGGACTAATTGGCTAATTTTTGGAATTTTGGGGTAAAATTTACCATTTTTGTAAAGTAGGCACAAAATGGTAATTTTTGAAAAATTGAGAACCAAATTGGGAATTTGGAAAACTTGAACCACTTTTTGTGATTTTGAATAAATTGAGGTCCCAAGGTGAATTTTAGATGTTTCAGGACTCAATTTGGGGGAAAATCAGCATTTAGGACCTAAAGTTAAAGAAAAAGAACTTTAGGGACCTTATTTTAATCAATTGAAAAGTTTGAGTATTTCATCCATTCTTGATAAATGAAGGTTATTAGGCCAAGGGATAATGAACAAGGATGTTCATATCGTGTAGGAACACGAAGTACTGGGAATGCAAGCAAGAACAAGCTTGCATAAAGACAAAGAACCGATTAAGAGAAAATCACTGCGTTATTAGGTGAGTGGGATTTTTATATCATACCCGTTTGGGACGATAAGCACCTCGAAATCTAAAACCCACTACTAAGTGAAGATTTAAACATCACACCTGAATGGAATGATGTGGAAATTACACGAAAAAACTACTTATCAGTTGTAAGTAGATCATACCCGGTTGGTATGATGATACTTCCTAGAAGGAAGTAGAAAACCCATTCATCGATTATGAGCGGAGATGTCCTCACACCCGGTTGGTGTGATGGATGATTAAAAGAATATTTTGTCTGAAGTGCTCTCCCTTGACTATGTGCCACTACTTAAACCTTTTGGAGGCCTTGATGGGAGCTTGAATAGCTCGGATAGGTTGGAGGCCTCAGTTTTGGAACTTGGCGGCTAATATGCCAGATTTTGAAAATATCGTACAATGAGCCTAAGGCCAATTGGCACGAGCAGGAGCTCGTAAAAAAACATGAAGTTTAAGCCATTAAAACTTTAAATGAATGATATGTTTGGCCATGGTACCAAGATAGGACCAACATACTCGATGGACTGGCGGTAGTGCCACATGACAGGTCGACAGAGCAGTCGAGATAAACAGCTATAGGTCGAGTTGAGGGACATGGTTGTTGGACTAGTGGCACCAAAGATTAAATGGCTTATGAGGAAAACTATTGTTTTGTGCATGCACTGAGGTACGGGACCTTCAAGATGCCCAAGAAGGGTAGTGATGCATCCTAGGGGCTACTGGATATCATGGTGGAGATAAGGGTAGTTTGTCGTACCAGTAGTCAGGGAAGCTCGACGTAGCTTCATGCGCATGAGACCTAGGTGGGGTTGGGATGAGGTCTCTGACTTCATACAGACACAGAGTTTTCTTTATGGGATTGAGGGTCGGGTGTCGCGTACATCCACTCATTCTTAAGGTAGAAGTGGACGTGCTTCTATCTAGGTGACCGGTAAAATCGCACCAATGCCACAAGTGGGTGCAGTAGACGTGTTGCCCTACAAATGTGTATTCCCTTCATGATGAAGGGCATGTGTTGGTTGATAAACACACCGGTTATGATTAATGATGAGAAATGGCTATGAAATCTAAGATTTGAGGATGAAATGTTTTAAAGGAAAATAAAAAGTCTGGCACACTCCAATTCAAACTATTTTCTAAAAGTCATATTTTAAACACCCATTCACCGAGTTGTTGAACTCACCCCCTCCCTTATACCCCTTTTCAGGTAACCCATGGTAAAGCCTACCCAAAGACCACAATTTAACCACTCCTGTAAGAAAGGTATGCTAAGTTTAAATTTCATGCAATTTTGATTTATGTTATTCCAGGAAAGGTACATGTGTAAAGGATGCCTTACTCCTCAAGGTTTAAAAGCAAGGAAAAACCCTTAATAAACCGGGAGAGTGGTAGGTTGATCTGACCAAACCAGGTCGAGGCATGACACTTTCTCTCTCTATATTTAGTTTTCCGGCGTATCTTCATTTGAGCTCATTTTGGACCCAAAAATGGTGATTCAAAGCTTGGACTAATCGAAGGGAAGTGAGAAAATCAATTAGCACCATGATAAGGAATAATTAACATGAATTGAAGGGTCAATTTGGTGTGATCAACTTCAGATCAATGGAAATGATGAATTGAGAGAAACTTTTGGGGAAATTTTGGGGGTTTCGAAAATTGAGGGACCTTTGTGCAATTTTTCTGAAATTGAAGGTCAATTAGCAAAGTAGAGGAACTTGGAGGGCCAATTGGTCATTTTTAGAAGAAATTGGACTAATTGGTAATTTTTGGAAAAATTGGGGCTAATCAATAATTTTGGAAAGTTGAGGGACTAATTGGAAATTTTGGAAAAATTGAGTCCGGATTGGTGATTTTTGAAAATTAAGGACCAATGAGGGATATTGGAAATCCCAGGGACTTGATTGAAAATAATTGAGCATTAGGGACCTAAAGTCAAAGATTTTGAACTTTAGGTAGCTAATTGTAATAAGGCAAAAATAAGGGCCAAATTGTAAATACATGGAAATAGAAGGCCTTTCAAGCTAAACCTTTCCTCATGAGCATATTCAAACCTATTGGAACATATTGGACAAAAATATGTGCAAGGGAGCACGACAAGGTTTGGAAGTCTGACTTGGATGAACAAGTCACATTCATCGGGTAAGTAGGTTATTTAAAGTTATACTCGGTTGGGGTGACGAGTAATTTTAAAGCTAAAAACCACTTACCGGTTGTGAGTGGAACCTTTTATACGTCATACCTAGTATGGGTGATGAGTACACCTTTTCTAAAATGAAAAACCACCGTGAGTGGGATTTTCCATCATCATACTCAATTGGGATGATTAGTGCATTTTAAGCTTAAAATCGATTTTCCAGAAATGATATCCCCTGACTATGTGCAACTACTTAAAAACTTTTGGAGAATTTTCTGATGAGAGTTGGGACAACTCCAATAGGTCGGAGGCCTCGGGTTTTGAACTTATATGACTTAAGGCCTAGTTTTGAAAAACTCGTGAAGTGGGCCTAAGGCTAGTGGGCACAGGTTGGAACACATAGACAAACATAATGATAAAAGCAATGAAAACTATCATAACTGCCTAATTTTGTGTGACTCGCCACGGTGCCAAATCTAGACCAACTAGGCTCGATGGGCTAGTGGTAGAGCACCGAGACTAGGTCGACGGACTGATCAGACAAACAACTACGGAGCCAAAGTCGAGTGTCGGGACCGTTGGCACCAAAGATAATGGCTAATAATTCTAGGACTATTGTTTGTGAAAGCACTATGATTCAAGACTATCGAGATGCCCAAGTGGGGTAGGGTTGGATCCAAGGGTTACTAGACGACCTGGATGTGATAAGGGTAGATTTGTCGTGCCAGTAAGTCATGAAGCTCGAAGTAGCTTCTTGTGCATCGAGACCGAGGCAAGGTCAGGATGAGGTCTCAATTCCTATATCACGGACACATAGTATATTTCAGTCTAAGGGTCAGACGTGTAACATCAACTCAAACTCAGGGTAGAAGTGGTCAGACTTCTATTAGGGTGGATGGTAAAGGCGCACTGATCCCCAAGTGGGCGTCGTCAGAGTATTGCATATTCGAACGTTTGTACCCTTTATAATAAAGGGCATGTGCTTGTTTGCTAAACATGTCCCAAGCAAGGAGAAGTGTTAAAAGAGCTAAATTCACATAACAATGAAATAAAATGATAAAATGTTTTTCTAAGATAAAGAAAAACCCACAATCATGTGAACAAGGAAAATATGTCATAAACTATTTTTTGAAAACTCACTCCCCAACCCTCACTCACTGAGTTGTAGAAACTCAGTCCCTCCCTTTAACCTTTTTTTGGGCAAGGAGAATACACATAAAGATATTTTGAGAACAAGCCTTAAGTCAGGCATGTAAAGTTTTAAGCTATTGAGTTTTGTATAATGCTATTACAGGGAACAAGGACAAAATTAGGCCTAACTCCTCACGGTATTAGGAAGTGGTGACTTTTCTTAGAGCAAAGGGAGTGGCGAGTTGTTCATGGGGTTCTGACCAAACTAGGTCAAGGTGTGACACCCCCACTCCTTCCACAAGCCATTAAAGTAGGATAAGAGTGAATGGGGGTAAATTGTGAATATAGAAGTTCATTTGATTTGAATTCCAAAGTTTAGGGACTAAATTGCAATTATGGAAAGTTTGGGAACCAAAATGCAAATATGGGAAAAATATGGAAAATGTCCCTAAGAGTAGCCTAATAGGCTTAGAAGTGATTTTAAGATGTATGAGGATGTCTAAAGTCATTTCGGGAATTCAAGGGAAAAACCGTAGATAATGTCATGCCCTGACCTGGTTTGGTTAGATCCCCGTGAGCAACCCGCCATTCCCTTTGGTTCATGAAGTGCTTTGCCCTTTTCTTAACCGTAAGGAGCAAGACATCCTTTTTCTTGTCTTTCCTAGAATAACAATAATCAAAATTGAATAAATTTAACCTTACATACCTGTCTTGCAGGTTCAACTATAGGTAGTTCTTCAAGGTTGGTTTCCTAAAAAGGGGTAAAGGGAGGGGGTTAATTTGACAACTCAATGAATGGGTGTTGGGAGTGAGTTTTCATAGTTAAAACATCTTTAATCGGAGTGTGCCAGACTCCTTATTTCCTTTAAAAATATTATTTCCTCAAATTCCCGATTATTCAAAAACCATTTCCTCATTTCCATTTCACATGTGTTTAACAATCAACACACGTCCTTTATCAGGAAGGGAATCACATATTCGTAGGGTAGCTCATCCACTGCAACCACTTGTGGCGTCGGAGCGACTTTACCGACCACCTAGATAGAAGTTTGTCCACTTCTACCTTGAATCTGAGTGGATGTTCTCGATATCATATCCTCAGACCCGAATACCACTCCGTGTCTGTATGAGGACAAAGACATTATCCCGGTCTTGTGTGCATGAAGCTCAAATACAATAGCTTTAGGAAGCCCCAAACACAGTAGTTTCATGATGTCCAAACATAGTAACTCCGTGGAGTCCAAACATAGTAACTCCATGACTAACTAGTACGACAAGAAACTCACACACAGTAGCTTCTCTTTCCCTTATCACCACCATTTCATCTAGTAGCCCCTAAGACACATTGCTACCCCTCTTGGGTGTCTTGATGGTCCTAAACCTCAAGTGCGTGCACAAACAGAGTTTTCCAATAAGCCATTAATCTTTGGTGCCACTAGTCCAACAGCCCCGACCCTCAACTCGACCAACAGCTATTTGTCTAGACCGGTCCGTCAACCTGGTCTTGTTGTACTGCCACTAGTCCATCGAGTATGTCAGTCCTCTCTTGGTAACATGGCCAAATCACATCATTCATTGATTAAAAATTTTTATGGCTTATCATCATGTTTCTTTATGAGCTCCTTCTTGTGCCAATTGGCCTTAGGCCCACTGTACGTGATTTTCCAAAACCAGTCATTTTAGCCCCCAAGTTCCAAAACCGATGCCTCCGGCTTATCTGAGCTATTCACTCTCATCAAGAAGGTCTCCCAAAATTTTTAAGCTTTGGCACATAGTTAGGGGAGAGCACTTCTGACAAAATAACTTTTCAACTTGTCCATCACACCAACCAGGTGTGATGATATCTCCGCTTACAACTGGTAAACAGGTTTTCTACTTCCTTCTAGGAAGTTCATCGTACCAACCAGGTATGATTTACTTACAACCTTTAAGTAGTTTTTCTGTGTAGTTTCCATACCACTCCAATTAAGTGTGATGTTAAAATTCCACATAGTAGTGGTTTTTCATTTTCATGGTGGTCATCATACCAACCAGGTATATTGTGAATAATCCCACTCACCCGATAAGTGTAGTGTATTCCTCTTGATCGATTTTTTGCATGCACGCGAGCTTATCTTTGATGGCGTTGCGGTAGTTCGTGTTCCTACACGGTTTAGGACATCCTTGGTTATTAAAATTTGGCATAATAGCCTTCGTTCCTCACGTATGAACAAAATGCCCAAAGTTTTAATTATTTGCATTTAGGTCCCTAATGCTAATTTTCCCCAAATTAAGTCCCAAAACTTCTAAAATTCACTTTGGGACCTCCTCAATTTATTCAAAATCACAAAAAGGGGTACAAGTTTCCCAAATTTCAAATTTGGTCCCCAACTTTTCAAAAATTACCATTTTGCCCTTACTTCACAAAAATGGAAATTTAACCCTAATAAATTTCAAAAATCAACCAATTGGTACTCCAACATCGTTTTCATGGCCAATTTGCCCTCAATTTTGGGAAATAGAACTTTGGTCCCTCAACTTTACAAAATCCCCAATTTCCCCCAAATATTTCCCCAACTTTTCCCCTTTCAAACTTGTCAAATTTGATTTCATCAAATTGACCATCCAATCGGGGTTTATTGATCCAATTGAAGGTATGGATCACTTACTACACTTCCACACAATTTAATGGAGCTTTGAATCATGTCATTTGGGTCTGAATTGAGCTCAAACGGAGCTTCATCGGAAAACTAAACTTAAAGAGAGAAAGCTTTGAATGCTTACTGTCGGAGGTGTAGCAGTCCGAGCTTTCGATCGGGGCAGCTCTCATCCTGATGATACTACTGGGATCAAGAATTACAACAATTCATGTCAAATTGAGTAAGAATTTGGTCATAGAACTTTTGTCGTTTCTCTCTCTAACACTGATCGAAATTTATATAGGAGGATGGATGAGGAGGATCTCTTTATATAGGAAGCTCGAGGACTCCTTGGCCATCTAATTAGTGCATTTATGGTGATCATTCATGGCCTGAAATGCCCTGAACAAAGACTTTTCATCTTCACCGGCGCTGCTCACTTTTTCGGTGAGTGAATAGTGTTGTCATCTGAAAGAAGAAGACAACACTGTTTCGAACCGGGTTCAAGCCCAATTCATCTAAATTCATTCTCTATCCAATGGTGGCTTCAATTCTCCAATTTGAATTTTCTAAGCTACCTAGAAAAATAAATTTAGAAACTAGTTTAATAGTGGTTCAAACCGGTTCAATTCGATTCAAGTCCAGTTCACCTGAACCAGTTTAGTTTTCCATGACTATTATGACTCTTTAGGTCACTCGAGATTTGTAAATTTCCCATTTTCCCTTTCTCTAAAGGTTGGGGTTCGTGAACCGGTTCGATTTTCTCACCTGGGTTGATTGGTTCGTTCCCCAGTTTCCTTGTCTTTAAGGGATGAGGTTTACAACTCTCCCCTCCTTTTAGGAGTTTTGTCCCCAAAACTTAATTAGCAACCCTTGCATCAGGAGTAATTTCCTTAGGTGTCAACTTGGGGTTTGCTTGACATGCTAATTCTTCGGTTGTTCTTTCAGTTAATTGCTTTTTTTATCATTCACTTAAGGAATTTCTTTTCCTTTCCATTGTTTACTCACTCCATGGAGTTATTAATAATTAGGCTTGTCTTACTATTCCAAGGTACATCCTTAAGTTCACTTCCTCCTCTACTTAGGGAAATATTCTTCCTCTTGAGGCTTCTTTCTTAGAATTTCAGGATTGGGAGTTCCAAGCTGCCCAATCGTTCCCTTGTCTAGTTATTCTCTTGGTCATTGAAACCCTTATCTCAGTGTCCTCTCGAGTGCTACATACTTGCTTTCATGGGTTTTAGTGTTATTACCTTTTTCCTTATTTCGACCCTTCCCTCATCCGTTTTTTATTACAACTTCGGTTCAAATTTTATATTTGACTTATCATGCTTACTAACTGACTCTTCCTTACATGCCCCTTACAGTCATGACATTTTCTATAACCTATCTTTGTCCATTATATTTCTAAAATAGTTCCTTGAGGGTCATTCTAATTTTTCTAACCTTTCAGTGATCGTATAACTTCATCCCTCTTTTCATTGGTAGTATTCCTCGACTACCTTTACTGTTATCCCCTCATCCATCTTGCCTTTGACGTCTTGTCTCACATAACCGCGTCGATTTCTCTTACCTACTCGTCCTTTCCCAACTTCTTTATTGGGTTTCCTGATCACTTACCAACATGTGAGGATTCTTCCCTTTTTATGTCCTTCCTCTTCTTTAGCGGCATCCTTTAAGGACTTTATTTTTCCTTAATCCACTCTTACTTGCTCGTGACCATTTCACGATTCATTATTTCGAGTTGATCCCTTTTGGTCTATGTGTTGATTGTTTTGTTTAGGGAGTTCCCTTCATACAGTTTCATTCTCTACTATATCCCTCAAAGTAGAGATTTTTAACCTTAAGAGCTACATGCTCAACCTTCTTACCATTCCTTAAAGATTTCTTCTTTCATTTCCTTACACCTCCTTCTATGTTGAGGCATTTGCCCACTTTAAATCCTTACTCGTCTTAAAATTCCATTTCATCCCTTATTCCTTATCTAAGGAATTTCTGATTATTGGTCTTATTTCATGTACTCCACCCTATGCCTAGCTGTCCACTACTTAGGCTCCATCAAGTGAGCGTGGACCACAACCAGCATTGATTTTAGTGGTTGTTCCACTTAACTACTTCTTAATTGGAGGGTTTAATTCTCCAAGGTTTCTTGGACGTTCCTTCATTTATTTCCTTTTTATGGGCAGTCCACACATTCTTATTTGTCACAACATCTTTTGATGCTATCTTCCTACTTACTTCCTTGGGTCATCCTAGTATGCCTCCCTTGATTCTTTTACCTCAGCATGCACTTCCTTTGCAAGCTCATCTCCTTATCCCTCGTCATTTGGTTCCATTACCTCTTAATTGGTACATGTATGCTTCCCTAAAGTTTCTTTCCTTGGGAGTATTCTTCCCCTTCTCTCCCAGAATTATGTGTCCTTGAGGGCATCTAACCTAAAATTCGCCTCATGACATCCTTAGATGCCATTCTTTTCTATTTCTCACTTGAAATTTGATGGGTACATCCTTTGTATTTTCTCCCACTTGTATCACAAGTTTATTTTTCTAGGAAATATAACTTTCATTTATTATGATGATAACAAGTTACAGTCTTTGGCTATATTTGTCCAGGGGAATTCTGGAAAGCACTAACTACAGTAGTAGGATCCTTCCGTGTTTCCTCTTGGGTGAGGTTGTATACTCTGGTTGGGACCCTTGATGTAGTGGTGATGTCTTGTCCTTTGTCCAGTGCCCTTGGGTTTCCTTGGAGTGGTCGGTGGGTACTTCATTGTGTATTGCCCTAAAGGGTTGGGCAGTTCTTCACAAAGTGGTCAGGTTATCTACATTCAAAGCATATTTGGCTTGGTCCTTCATGGTTTATCTAGCACTTGGAACAATAGGGGTTTCTCACTTGTGGGGTTGTACTTGCCTCTCTTTGGGTATGATAACCTTCCATTATCCTAGGGAACCCTATTCTTGTCCCCCATTGATGTCCACCTAGATCCTTTTATCTTCCTCGGCTGTCCTGACCTCCTTCCTCTTTCCTACCGGCCTGTTCTATCCAGCGGCGTCTCGTCTGTACAAGACACTCACATTCACGGGCCATGCTGATGATAGCAGCCAAATTCATGGGGCATCCTAGTACTCCCATTCAGTCTCGTATGTTCATATTAAGACCATCCACAAATCGTTGGCAAACATTTGCAGGTCCGGCTAGGTCGGGGGCAAAGGGTCTTAACTCGTTAAGCTTGGTTTCATCCTCCGAGATAGAGTTAAGCCCTTGTCGGGGTCGGAGGAAGTCTTGCTTCTTCTCGTTGATTAGTTGTGGAGCTAGGTATTCCTCCATATATCTTTCCTTGAATTGCTCCCATGTGGGGGTGGTGGCATGCAATCTTCTGACGTTATCCCACCATCTCTTCGCACTAGCTTCCAGGAAAAACTCTACTAGGATCACCATATCCTCTGGTGAAATTCTCACTATCCCCATGAGTTTCTTGATGCTGGCTAGCCAGTCCATAACAGCCCCAACATCCTTCTCTCCTAGGAATGGCTTACATCCTAATTGTCAGAGGGTTTTGAGGTATTTGGGAATGTCAACTAGAGGAGGAACGTTAGTAGGAGGGGGATGAGATTGTACTTCCTCAAGTTCAGCTTGAGAGTTGGTGTCCACCTTAGAAGCGAGGTTAGGCTGTCCAAATAATTTGGTGAACTCCTTGTACAATATCTAATGTACCGAGCTTAATCCAGGTGGGAATGTCTAAGCTTCTTGGAGAGTTTCCGTAGTGAGGGGTTGTTGGGAAGTGTCAGTAACTACGACTCTTGTTCTCTTGGTTCCTCTCTTAGGAGCCATCTGTAAATTTTTACAAATTATTCCTCTTAGTTACTATGTTATATAGTCTTGATAATGTATTCGAGGAAATAGGCTCTGATACCACTCAAGTTGTCATACCCCAACCTGGTTTGGTTGGATCCCCATGAACAACCCACCACTCCATTTGGTTCATGAAGGGCTTCACCCTTTTCTAAACTACAAGGAGCAATGCATCTTTTTCCTATCTTTCCTGGAATAACATTAATCAAAATTGAATAAATTTAACCTTACATACCTATCTTGCAGGTTCAGTTATATGTAGTTCTTTAAGGTTGGTTTCCTAAAATACAGTAAAGGGAGGGGGGTTAATTTGACAACTCAGTGAATGGGTGTTGGGAGTGAGTTTTCATAGTTAAAACATCTTTAATCGGAGTGTGCCATACTCCTTATTTCCTTTAAAAATATTATTTCCTCAAATTCCCAATTATTCTAAAACCATTTCCTCATTTCCATTTCACACGTGTTTAACAATCAACACACGTCCTTCATCAGGAAGGGAATCACACATTCGCGGGGTAGCTCATCCACTGCAACCACTTGTGGCATCGGAGCGACTTTATCGGCCATCTAGATAGAAGTTCGTCCACTTCTACCCTGAGTCTGAGTGGATGTTCTCGATATCCTATCCTCAAACCCGAATATTACTTCTTATCCATTTGAGGACAAAGACCTTATCCTGGTCTTGTGTGCATGAAGATCAAAGACCGTAGCTTCAGGAAGCCCCATACACAGTAGCTTTATGGAGTCCAAACACAGTAACTCCATGACTAACTAGTACGACGAGAAACCCATACACAATAGCTTCTTTTTCCCTTATCTCTACCATGTCATCTAGTAGTCCCTAGTACACATCACTACCCCTCTTGGGCATCTTGATGTTCCCAAACCTCAAGTGCATGCACAAACAAAGTTTTCCAATAAGCCATTAATCTTTGGTAACACTGGTCCAACAGCCTCGACCCTCAACTCGACTTGCATCTGTTTGTCTAGACCGGTCCGTCAACTTGGTCTTGTCACATTGCCGCTCGTCCATTGAGTATGTCGATCCTATCTTGGTACCATGACCAAATCAGATCATTCATTGATTAAAAATTTTCAAGGCTTATCATCATGTTTGTTTATGAGCTCCTGCTTGTGCCAATTGGCATTGGGCCCAGTGTGCGTGATTTTCCGAAACCAGGCATTTTAGCCCCCAAGTTCCAAAACCGAGGCCTCCGGCCTATATGAGCTATTCGCTCTCGTCAAGAAGGTCTCCCAAAATTTTTATGCATTGGCACACAATTGGCGGAGAGCAATTATGATAAAATAACTTTTCAACTTGTCCATTACACCAACCGGGAGTGATGACATCTCCACTTGCAACCAGTAAACGGGTTTTCTTCTTCCTTCCATGAAGTTTATCATACCAACAGGTATGGTTTACTTACAACCGTTAAATAATTTTTCTGTGTAGTTTCCACATCACTCAAATCAGGTGTGATGTTAAAATTCAACATAGTAGCGATTTTTCATTTTCGAGGTGCTCATCATCCCAACCGGGTATGATGTGAATAATCCCACTCATCCAATAAGTGTAGTGTATTCCTCTTGATTAGTTTTTTGCCTCCACACGAGCTTATCTTTGCTGACGTTCTGGTCCTTTGTTTTCCTACACGATTTTGGACATCCTTGTTTATTAACATTTGGTAGAATAGCCTTCGTTCCTCACGTATGAACAAAATGCCAAAACTTTTAATTATTTGCATTTAGCTCCCTAAAATTCTTTTTCTTTAACTTTAGGTCCCTAATGCTATTTTTCCCCCAAATTGAGTCCTGAAACTTCTAAAATTCACTTTGGGGTCTCAATTTATTCAAAATCATAAAAGGGGTTCAAGTTTCCCAAATTTCCAATTTAGTCCCCAACTTTTCAAAAATTACCATTTTGACCCTACTTTACAAAAATAACAATTTAACCCCCACAAATTTAAAAAATTGACCAATTGGTCCTCCAACATCCTTTTCATGCCCTATTGGCCATCAATTTTGGGAAATTGCACTTTGGTCCCTCAATTTTATGAAATCCCCAATTTCCCCTTTTCAAACTGGCTGAATTTGATTTCATCAAATTCACCATTAAATCAGGGTTTATTGATCCAATTGTTGGTATGGATTAGTTCCTACCTTCCACATGATTCAATAGATCTTTGAATTGCGTCATTTGTGTCCGAATTGAGTTTAAACAGATCTTCGTTAGAAAACTAAACTTAGAGAGAGAAAGCTTCGAAAGCTTACCGTTGAAGGTGCGACAATCCAAGCTTTCGATCGGGGCAGGTAGCTCTCATCCTAAGGATCCTCCTAGAATGAAGAATTACAACAATTCATGTTGAATTGAGTGACAATTTGGTCATCGAAGTTTCATTGTTTCTCTCTCTAACACTAATCGGAATTTACAAAGGGGAGCCAAATTAGCTTACCTTTCAGCTCTAATTCAGTCGTATGAGGGATATGGAAGTGTTGGGAGAGCTTGGTTTGACCTGAGGAGGGCACAATTTGGTCATTTTTAGCTCGGCCAAAACAAGGCAGCTTCGATCCACTGGAGCTGCTTCACTGTTTGATTACGCGGGCGCTTCTCCGGCAATCCTCGGTTCGAATGGTGACCACTATCAGGTAGTTGACTTCTTCTCGAGTCTAAGGAACCCGACCTCGCCTTATTTGTCTTAGAAAAACCCCAATTCAGAGCTCTGTTTCGAACTCACTAGAAAATAGAGCAGTAGGGAGAGAAATGAGTTTTGTGTGAGGAGGATGAATGAGGAGGAGCTCTTTATATAGGAAGCTCGGGGACTCTTTGGCCATTTGATTGAAGCCTTTATGGCGATTATTCATGGCCTAAAACACCCTAAACGGAGACTTTTCATCTTTTTCAGCGTTGGTCACTTTTCCGGTGAGTAAACAATGCTGTCATCTGAAGGAAGAAGACGACACTGTTCCGAATCGGATAGTATCGGTTTGAACCGGGTTCATTACTTAAACTTCTCGATTCAGACCCGATTCGACCAAGTTTTTCAAAATTAAAATTTTCTAAATTCATCTAAATTTATTCTCTATCTAATGGTGGCTTAAATTCTCCAATTTTAATTTTCTAAGCCACCTAGAAAAATGAATTTAGAAACTGGTTCAATAGTGGTTCAAACCGTTCAGGTTCGGTTCACCTGAATCAATTTGGTTTTCTCTTCCAATTCATCCCAAAGTCCTTTTCCATGACTTTTATGACTCTTTAGGTCACTCAGGATTTGTAAATTTTTTCATTTTGCCCTTTCTCTAACGGTTGGGGTTCGTGAACTAGTTCAGTTTTCTCACCCGGGTTTAGAGGTATACTAAGAGACGAGGTTTCCCTAGTTTCCTTGTCTTTAAGGGACGAGGTTTACAGATAAAGTGTACCAAATAGGGACAAAAAGGTTAATTTTTCCCTAGGGGATGTAAAATAGTTCATTTTGAACTATGGAGGACAAAATAGTAATTTTGCCAAAATAAATATTTTTTACAAATAATGGGCAAAATGGGAATTTTTTCAATATATGGACCAAAATATAATTAATACATTTTTGGGCCCAAGTTTGTTTAAATGAGTTATTGTCATGCCCCAACCTGGTTTGGTCGGATCCCCGTGATCAACCCGCCACTCTCCCGATTTACTAAAGGGTTTCCCCTTATATTATAAACCGTAAATAGTAAAATATTCTTTAGACCTGCACCTTTTTTCAGGAATATCATAAATAAAAACTGCATAGTAATTTAAATTAATCGTACCTATCTTGCAGGCGTTTAATTGCACAAGTCTTTTAAGGTTCGGCTTTCCGGGACTTCCTGAAAGGGGTATAAGGGAGGGGGTGAGTTCAACTACTCAGTGAATGGGATTCAAATCTTTTGAATTTCAAGAAAAACATTTATATGGAGTGTGACAAACTCCTTTCTTTTCAAAAATCCCTTCATTAAAAAAAATTGGGTTTTTCCATTATTTCTTAATTACCGATGTGTCATCACCCAACACACATCCTTCATCATGAAGGTTACACACATTCACAAGTCAGTATCATTACTAAACCCGCTAGTGGCTTCGGAGCGACTTTTCCTGCCACCCGGATAGAAGTACGACCGCTTCTACCTTGGGACTGAGTGGATGTACATGACATCCCACCCACAATCCCGAAATCACTTCTTTGTGTCCGTATGAGGATAGAGACCTCATCCTATCCCCACCCCGGTCTCATGCGCTTGGTGCTACTCCAGATTTCGCACAGACACCTGGAACGACGAACTGCCCTTATAACCATCAGGTCATCTAGTGCCCTTAGGACGCATCACTACCCCTCATGGGCGTCTTGTTGATCTCGTACTCACAGTGCATGCACAAACAATGCTTTCTCATATTACCATGTAATCTATGGTGCCACTGGTCCAACGGCCCCGACTCTCAACTCAACCCGCAGTTGTTTGTCTTAACTAGTCCGTCGACTTGTCATGTTGCATTGCCGCTAGTTGACTGAGCATATTAGTCCTATCTTGGTACCATGGCCAAACAATTCACTTATTAAGTTTTATGGCACATATATTATGTTCGTTTACGACCTCCTGCTTGTGCCAACTGGCCTTGGGCCAACTGTACGAGATTTTCAAAATCGGGCATTTAGCCCCAAGTTCTAAAACCAAGGTCCCCGGCCTATAAGAGCTATTCGAGCTCCCGTCAAGAAGGTCTCCCAAATAGTTTAAGCATTGGCACACAATCAGGAGAGAACACTTCCGACAAAATAGGTTTTCACTGTCCATTATACTGATCAGTATAAGGACATCTTTGTTCATAACCGATGAAGGGGTTTTCAACTTCCTTCGAGGAAGTATCATCATACCAACCGGGTATGATCTACTTACAACCGGTAAGTAGTTTTTTCGTAAAATTTTCAAATCACTTCCTCTAAGTGGTGATGATTAAAATACCACTAAACAGTGGGTTTTTATACCGAGGCACTTATCATCCCCAACCGGGTATGATATATAATCCCACTCACAATCGGTAAGTGGTTTTTATCTTTAATTATGCTCATCATCCCAACCAGGTATGATGTTAGTAAACCCACTCACTCGTAAATGCCGTGAATTCCACTAGACAAGTTCTTGGTATTCACGTGAGCTTTTCCTTGCTAGCGTTCCCGGTACTTCGTGTTCCTACACGATATGAACATCATGGTTCATTATCCTTTGGCTTAATCGCCTTCATTCATTCCAAATAAATGAGAAAGTCAAACTTTCATTTATTTGCAATTAGGTCCCTAAAGTTATTTCTCTTTAACTTTAAGTCCCAAATGCCGGTTTTTCCTCAAATTGAGTCCCGAAACTTCTAAAATTTATCATAGGACCTCAATTTATTCCATTTCACAAAAAGGGGTTTAATTTCCCAAATTTCCAATTTGGTCCCCCAACTTTTCCAAAATTACCATTTTGCCCTTCCTTTACAAAAATGGTAAATTTTGCCCCAAAATTTTCAAAATTTCCTCAATTGGTCCTCCAACATTATTTCCATGCCCAATTGACCCTCAATTTCATAAAATTTCATTTTGGTCCTTTGAATTTCGAAAATCCCCAATTTTCCCCCAATTCCAACTTCTTAACACAGTCGAATTTGATTTAATCAAATTGACCCATCAAACGTTTCCAATTGTTGAAATTGAAGTTGAAATTGAGTTTCTACATTTTCATACAATTCTTTAGAAATGTGAATTGCAAGTTTTAACGTCAGGACGAGCTCAAACAAAGCTTCGCCAGAAAATGAACTATAGAGAGAGAAAACTTTGATTACTCACCGGTGAAGGCACGGCGATCTGAGCTTTCGATCTGGGCAGATAGCTCTCATCTTGAGGTTCATCGTAGAATTAAGAATCACATCAATTGATGCTGAATTGGATTAGAATTTCATCATTGAAATTCGGTCGACTCTCTCTCTAGCACCGATCGAAAATTTAAAGGGGAGCTGAATTGGCTTACCTTTCGGTCCTAATTCGGTCGTGGAAAGGCTGAGGAAGTGTTGGGAGGACTTGGTTTGGCCTGAGGAGGGCTTGAAATGGTCGATTTCTGCTTGGCCAAAATAGGGTAGCTTTGGTCCGCCGAAGCTGCTTCACTATTCCATCATGTCGACGCTTCTCCAACGATTCTCGGATTGACTGGAGTTTGCTATCAGATAGCTGTCTTCTCCCCGGTTCTAAAGAGCTCGACCTCTCCTTCCGAGGTTAAGAAAAATGTTTAAGTCGAAACTCTGGTTCGAGTTTCACCGGGAAATGGAGCAGTAGAGAGAGAGAAGTGTTTAGGTGTGAGGAGAATGAATGGGGATGACCTAAATCGTGTATTAAATGTGAGAGATTTATTACTAGTATTAATATTGACATAAATTATTTGTATTTATTTTAATAATTTAATTTTGGTATTAAATTATTTGTATTAATTCCAATAATTTAATTTATATATTAAATTATTGGTATTAATTATAATAATTAAATATATATTAATTTATGGCCATTTATGATAAGGTGTACGTTCGCATAAAATTTTTTTGACCGTAATTTCGGGTTACAAAAGAAATCATACTTTCCAGACAAAATCCTCACACTACTCTCGAGCAAGCACACTTAACATCAAAGTTCTTATGGAATCTTGTTCACCTAAACCAATTTGGTTTTTTGTCTTTTATTTTGTCTTAAGTTTCTTTTCTAAGGTTTAATGAACCCTTTGGATCACCTGGAAGTTGTAAATTTCCAAATTGCTTGTTCCCATATGATCGAGTTTGTAATCGGCTCAGTTTTCTTACTCGGTTTGATCGGTTCTTTTCCTAGTTTTCCTTAACTCAAAAGTGTGGGGTTTACAGTTGTGGGGAACCAAATGAGGAACTTGGAAAGTCTAGGGTCCTAACTGATGATAGTTTGGGGAGTAGGGGCAAAATGGTAATTTTACACAACTTAAGTACAAAAATGCAAAGTTTGGAAAAGTTAGGTTATATAAGTGGGGTACTTAGAAGCTTTTGGGACATTTTGGTTAATAAGACCTAATGTGATCTAACCTTGATTTCGAAGGAAATAATAGTTGGGTTTAGTAATCATAAAGGGTTCTCAACACGTTAGTCGAGAGAACCCATCCCGAGGGGTAAAACTATAAATTATGGAAATTTACGGGATAATAGTTATGAGTATTTAGTATACCTCTAAATGGACTCGATTGTGCAAATTTATATAGAATTAATCCTATAGCAAATCGCACAAGGATCACACAACTAGAGATAGAGTAAATAATGGTTGGGACGAACAAGTCCAGATGAAAATGTGAGTGGGTTTGGTTTAATTCCATCATTGAGGGTGTGTCCTATTAGATCGACCAAGCTGACTCATTAATTTCGTGCAGTCTTGTGTGCCTTGATATTTAAGTTGCATTTTTATAACTAATATAAGAAGTGTGAACCGATAAGAAGCATGCCCACTAAATCAAGGATAATTTTAAATGTAAAGGAAAGACCGATCATGAGAACTAGAAGTTAGATAAATGTCAGTTTTTGAGAAATTGAGGAAAACACATAGGTTTGGCTTAGTGCCGTATGTGAAATTGGAGAGAGGTCCGAGAGGGTTAAACTACCGATATTTGTGTTATTCTTGCTGTGATTGTGATCAGACCAAGTTTATGCGGTGAAACCCGAGCTTAGGCCTGATTGCTTGAAAAGGGAAGTCAGCTCACATAGAGTCGAGCTCCCGATGTTTGTGCATTCATTAAAAGAAAAGAGAACACTCCAGAGAGGTCCAACCTCCCATGTTTAAAGCACAATTTTAGCATGAAAATTGTGGAACACATTCAATATGTTAAGTGATGGGGAGATAGCAAGTGTTGCACAAGTTTCCAGTAACATTGTGCATGTGACACCGTTACAAGGAATGGCCATGAGTGCCATCTTATGATTGTGACTCATATTGTTTAAACTGGTATTGATGGTGAGGGTGATGGAGGGGCGCCTAAGTGGTGGTACCTTCATCCGAGGGAAAAATGGAAAGGTAGTGTGGGAGGTACAATGTGATTACTTCCATGTTTTCCCAGGACACTAGGAACACGTACGAATACCATCCTAGTACACCTTTGCAATAGGTATATGGTGAGATGAGTCGTAAGTGTAGGGGTAATACCTTTACTCCAATCCCTATCTAGTGTTGTGTGAGGTGTCGGTGGTGGGGATCCAGCTCCTAGTTTAGGATCACATGAGTGGCGATCCATTATGGGTGGAATGTGATTGTTTATTTAGGGCCATGAGTGCCCCTTTGTTTTATGCTAATGCTTGAGTTGTGTACAATTCTCAACACCTGCCCTCAACAATTGTATACGAGCCGGGTATTACCCTTCAGATCTCGGACGAGGAGGGATAATGACCTCGAGTTGGGTATTTTTATTTCTTCATCCATACTCAGGCAAACCACGAGCCAAGTTTCTAGTCTCGAGTTAGGTACGGGTGCGATCCCACTGGCTCTGATACCATGTTAGAGAAGGTATTGTGGATCGATAAGGGGTCAGGCTCATGTCTACTTAAAAATCATAACTTGTAAGTAGTGCTACCTTTCCAACCTTATAAACCCACTACACTTCTCTATTTTATCCAATTTGGGATCTTATACTGTTGAAATAGTATAAGATATTTAAGGTAGTTACGATATAATCTTATTAGATAAGATAATATCATAGATATTTAAGATAGTTACGATATAATCTTGGTAAATAAGATTATATCATATATTAGTAGTTATCCTATAATATGAGCATATAAATACGTATGTATATCATTGAGTTAGTGTGTGAAAAAAATAATTTTCAATTTCTCATTCCTATGGCCTCTCTATCAATATATTATTTTTCTCTATTTCCCTAATTTAGTTTTCTAACATTCTATCATAGCCAAGGTTTTATGCTATTTTCAAGTTTTTTTGCTTGATTTGAAGACTACAGACACGACATAGCTGAATTGTCGTAGAAGATGTAGAAAATGGAGAAAACAGATGTAGCAGTAATAGGAAGGGAGTTTAAGGAAATTTTAGAAGGTATGGCCAAATTGCTTGTAGGAAGAGATGATGTATCGCCTCAACATAACAATACTCCCAATCGAGATTTGAAGTTGGAATTACTTCCAATAGATCAGAGACTTGAAGGAATGAAAAACTATCTGAGTTGGTCGAGAAGGATGAGACTCATACTAGAGCTAAAATATTTGGAAGACTACATTGACAACTCATATGAAGAACCCACTGATACTACTAGTACACCATGGAAAGTGTGGAGGGCGACTATTTCTCTGGTGCTTGCATGGATAATAGGATCACTTTCTCCTTCTATCGCGGGGTTGGTAGAAGGTATTAGTAAAGTATCTGATATATGGAAGATTTTAGCTACTTAATTCTCTGGTATTGGGAATATCATGACCGTGATTGAGATTACATATAAGTTAGATGCACTAAAGCATGGGGGGGAGTGAAGTATAATAGAGTACAGTACTGAGTTGAAAAGGTTATGATCCGAACTTGATTATTATGATCCATTGATTACATCTAATCCTTTAGATACAACTTCCATTAGAGCAAGGATGGGGTGACGACATGTGATTCGCCTCCTAAGGGAACTAAACCTAGAATATGAATACAAGAGAGCAATGATATCTCATCAATCTCCAATTCCTTCGATGGAAGATGTTATTGCTGCATTAATCCATGAGCAGTCAAGACAAAAAGTTATGAATACTCCTAAGATATCAGCAACACCAGTTCGCTCTGCTCTAGCAAAACCGATTATTGACAACCGACAATGCTATAATTGTGGGAAGAATTATAAATACTCACAAAAGGTTACAAGTGCTGGTGTCCAAGTGAGAGAAGACTTTTTGTGAGTATGGATGTGACATTTCATGAGAATGAACCCTTTTATGGTGAATCAACAACGTCATCCATAGAGCTAGATGATTTTCCTAAAGCACAAAATGGAAATGAAGAGAGAATCAATGATAATATAGTTGAAGATGTCATTGTAGGTGTAATCTCGTGTCCTAAGAGATCGAGTAGCAATGAAGAAGGAGACAATGAACCAAAATTGAAGGTTTATAGTAGAAGAAACAAGAGTTGTGCTCAGGGGAAGGAAGATAAAGAAGATGATGGGGAGCAACAAGAACGGGTATTTATACCACACTCATTGCCCCCATATGTCCCAGATACCCATCAATCTCTTGACGATTCCTCATCATCACCAGATGTCCCAGATACCCATCAATCTCCTGACGATTCCTCGTCATCACCAGATGGTAATGAATCTCAACCCATTGCTATTCGTAAAGAACCTAGAGCTAATGCAAAAAAACCTCCAATTAGATATGGTTATTAACATGATATATCTAACTATGTCTCATATGCAACTGTCCCATCTACATACAATACCTTTATTGTATCATTACAGTTAGTGCACATACCAAGAAATTGGCAAGAGGCCAAAAGTGATCCAAAGTGGCTTGCAGCAATGCATGAGGAGATGTGTGCATTAGAGAAAAATAAGACTTGGGAACTGGCTTTACTTCCAAGCAGAAAAAAGGTTGTTGGATGCAAATGGGTATTCACTGTTAAGCAAAATGCCGAAGGAAAGGTTGAAAGGTATAAAGCAAGATTGGTAGCAAAAGGTTACAGTCAGACGTATGGAATAGATTATGATGAAACATTTGCACTAGTTGCTAAGATGAGTACTATCAGAATACTTATATCATGTGATGCCAACTTTGGATGGAAATTACATCAATTAGATGTAAAGAATGCATTTTTTCATGGAGACTTACAAGAAGAGGTATATATGGAGATTCCACATGGATTTGATAAGATGAAGACCATTGAGAGGGTATGTAAACTTAAGAAGTATTTGTATAAACTCAAGCAATCACCAAGAGCTTGGTTTGACCGATTCTGACATGCAATAGTTAGAATGGGGTATCAACAATATAATGGAGTTCACACAGTTTTCTATGGACACTCAAATAGTTAAGTTGCTATCCTTGCAATATATGTAGATAATACTATTATAACTGGAGATGATAGCGATGAGATATTGCAACTAAAGCAAAGATTGAGCAAAAAATTTGAAGTGAAAGAAAATATGTATTGGATCTACTTACTAAAACAAGGATGTTGGGTTGTCGAACTGCTGCCACTCCAATTGAACCAAATCATAAGTTATGTGCTCAGTAAGGAGACCTAGTGGATAAAGAACAATACTAGAGAATTGTAGGACGACTTATCTACTTGTGTCACACACGACCGGACATCACATATGCGGTTAGTATTGTAAGTAGATATATGCATTATCCTATGATAGGACATTGGGAGGCAGTTATGCAAATATTGAGATATCCAAAAAGTAGCCCGGGAAAAGGCCTTTAGTTCAAGTCTCAAGGTCATACTAGAGTGGAAGGATTTTGTTACTATGATTGGGCTAATTGTGTAGATGATAGAAGATCGACATCAGACTACTGTGTGTTTGTTGGAGGTAATCTTGTATCTTAGAGAAGTAAGAAATAGGATGTGGTCGCCAGATCAACAGAAGAGGCAGAATACAAAGCTATGACTTAAGGCATATATGAGATAATATAGATAAAGAACTTATTGAAGGAGTTATATTTATTAAAAAAGAACCCATTAAGTTTTGGTGTGATAATAAATCAACGATTAGCATTGCTAACAATTCAATTCAATATGATAGGACCAAACATATTGAAATTGATCGATTCTTCATCAAAGAGAAACTTGAGAGCAAGATTGTGGAGCTACACTATATGAAGACCGGCGAATAATTAGCAGATTGTTTAACTAAAGGTTTAGGACCTAAAGAGTGGATTAATATTTGTAACAAGATGAGAATGATAGATATTCATCTTGAGGGGAGTGTTGAAATAGTATAAGATATTTAAGGTAGTTACGATATAATCTTATTAGATAAGATTATATAATAGATATTTAAGTTAGTTACGATATAATCTTGGTAATTAAGATTATATCATATATTAGTAGTTATCCTATAATATGAGCATATAAATACACATGTATATCATTGAGTTAGTGTGTGAAAAAAACAAGTTTCAATTTCTCATTCCTATGGCCTCTCTATCAATATATTATTTTTCTCTATTTCCCTAATTTAGTTTTCTAACACGGTGTTTGTGTTTAATAAACTAGAAGTCTAAGAGGAAAAAATGGGAGATCGAGGATAACCTGACTATAGTTTAGACTACAAGTCGGATGGCCCATGACATACATTTTAAGGGGCAAAAATAAACCATGAGACTCGTATAGGCAATCGAGCAAATTTTTAACTTGCAAACGAAAGACTCGAAAAATAGATCAAATATCTGAATGCCTTTTCATGACAAATAACCATTAGAACTTATTATAGTCATCAAGAAAATAAACATAGTAAAGATGACATATGTGGGATGTAATAGAAGCGGGTCCCTATATGTCAGTATGAATCAGCTCGAGAGGACAAGTGTTGACATGGTGAGTTAAAGGGAAAGAATGGTGAGAGATTTTGCCACAAGAACATGAATCACATAATAATAAAGGTGATATAACTTTCACTGATAAATTTTTAGAAAGCATACGACTGATAATAGGAAAAGTGGAGTATCCTAAATGTTGATGCCATAATAAAGTCGGTTCATTACAACTTACACAAGCAATTAGAGATAAGGTAGAAAGATTACAACTTATACAAAGACATTATAATACTCACTTGCAACTTCCGCGTAGCAGCTCTTGGTGAGAAACAACATCTTTGATAAGGAAGTAAGTATGATGAAATTCAAAATAACAAGCATTATTTTTAGTAAAATGGGAGACAGAGTAAATTAAGAGAAATTTTAGTAACATAGTAGATATTGTTGAGATAAAGGCGGTGAGTAGAAGGTCTAAGACAGGTAGATAAAATGGGTAAATTTATCCTGTCTCTATTTTGTAGATGCTTATGAAGTGCCTCAATCTTCCGAATAGACATGTGAGATAAATTATTAGTGACCTGAGTAATCGCTCTTGAATCAACATACCAGTCAAAATAATTCGGACTAGCTTTATTGTCATAAGTAGAGAGAACTTGAGTAGTTAGAGAGAGAACATGAGTAGTTGAAGAGAGAGCCTTGAATTCATAGGAAGGACAATGATGAGTTGAATGTCCATGTTTGCTACAAAGTTGACATGACTCCAAAGGTCAAGAATTGGGGTGGGTGGTTTGTTGTCCTGTAATGCCAAAAGAAGTGGGTTGATTAAAACTTGTATTACCCAAATTAAAGTGTTGACGCGACCTCGATCCGTAATTTATTGGGGTACATCTAGAATGATAATGAGAGTGAGGCTCAAGCCCGTTTGATTTCATCCGCCCCCATGCACGTGAGTTATCATTTGCACCCATTATTCGATTAGGGTTGAGATAAGTTTTGGGGCGAGATGAGTAAGAGCGATTAAATTGTCGATGGCGCGTGGTAACAGGAGTGGGGAGAAAGCTAGAGAGAGGGACGATAGTCTTGGAGTCATATTTTTTAATATGATGACTTATATTGGCTTGTTTGATTTGTAAGCTGCACCCAACAACATTCAACAAATACTTAAAGAAAAATATTGATTAGTAGTCACCGATTATAGATTTGGTGTCGCCAGGATGAATAGAGGAGTTGTGATGCAATCGTTCTGATACCATGTGAGAAGTTATTGTGGGCCAATAAGGGATTATACCCATATCTAAGCCATGCACCACCTGTGTCCGCGTTCCCAAAGGCACTCCTCTCTTTCAAGAGGATTCGCAGCATGTCAAGCCCTGGTAAGGTTCTTCGCTTTGCATCGAATTAAACCACATGCTCCACCGCTTGTGCGAGCCCCCGTCAATTCCTTTGAGTTTCATTCTTGCGAACGTACTCCCCAGGCAGGATACTTAACGCGTAGCTACAGCACTGCACGGGTCGATACGCACAGCGCCCAATATCCATCGTTTACGGCTAGGACTACTGGGGTATCTGATCCCATTCGCTCCCCTAGCTTTCGTCTCTACTTTTAAGTAGATATTGACTTGACCCCTTATCGATCCACAATACCTTCTCAAATGATATTAGAGCCACTAGGCTCGCACCCGTACCTGACCCGAGACCGGAAACTCGACTCATGGTCTACTCAAGTATAGAGGAAAAATACCCAACTCAATGAAATTGTTCCAACTCATCCGAGAGCGGAAGAATAATACCCAGCTCATAGACAATTATTGAGTGCGGGTTTAAAATTGCATGTGGCAAATGTATCCACGTTACACGTGAGGGGGGTGTTAAGAATATGATTATAAATTGAATAAAATAGAGAAATATTATGGGTTTATAAGATTGAAAATGTTTCACTACTTAAAAGTAATGACTTTTAGGTAAATATGAGTCAAACCCATTATTGATATATAATACCTTCTCAAAATGAGAAAGATCCGGATCGTAAGCCATGTAGTAGCACGACGTCAATGTCCCACTAACTAAGTTGTGAGCTCACCCCCTCCCACAAACTATTGTAGGTGGAAGTTAAGAGACTATGGACGAAGGTTGAAAGACATTCTCAAGCCACTTACTATTTGTGGTAGCCTCCTACCATGCTGAAAAAGGTTGTAATTTACTAATTATCAAATATTGTATTCTCGTATTATTATTAAACCATTTTTGAAGCATCATATTTTAAAGAAAAATTTCAAATTTCTGTTGAAAAATATATGTATTTCAAAATTGGGCATATTAGCCCTCAAGTTCCAAAATCGAGGCCCCCGGCCTATAAGAGTTATTCGAGCTCCCATCAAGAAGGTCTCCCAAATCGTATAAGCATTGGCACATAGTTAGGGGAGAGCACTTCCGACAAAAATATATTTTCAACTGTCCATTATACCAACCGGGTATAAGGACATCTCCGCTCATAATCGATGAACGGGTTTTCAACTACCTTTGAGGAAGTTTCATCATACCAACCGGGTATGATCTACTTACAACCGGTAAGTAGTTTTTTCGCATATTTTTCACATCACTCCTCCAAGTTGTGACGTTTAAAATACCACTTAGTAGTGGGTTTTCATTTCAAGATACTTATCATCCCCAACCGAGTATGATATAAAATCCCACTCACAACCGGTATGTGGTTTTTAACTTTAAACTATGCTCATCATCCCAACCAGGTATAATGTTAGTAAGCCCACTCACTCGTTAATATCGTGAATTCCACTAGACCGATTCTCTATATTCATGCGAGCTTGTCCTTGTTGGCGTTCCTGGTACATCGTGTTCCTACACGATATGAACATCTTGGTTCATTATCCTTCGGCCTAATAGCCTTCATTCATTCCAAATGAATGAGAAAGTCAAACTTTCATTTATTTACAATTAGGTCCCTAAAGTTATTTATCTTAAACTTTAAGTCCCTAATGCCGGTTTTTCCTCAAATTGATTCCCGAAACTTTTAAAATTTATCCAGGACCTCAATTTATTCCATTTCACAAGAAGGTGATTAATTTCCCAAATTTCCAATTTGGTCCCCTAACTTTTCCAAAAACACCATTTTGCCCATCCTTTACAAAAATGGTAAATTTCACCCCAAAAATTCTAAAATTCCTCAATTGGCCCTCTAACATTTTTATCAAGCCCAATTGACCCTCAATTTTAGGATATTGCATTTTGGTCCTTCTAATTTTTGAAAATCCCCAATTTTCCCCCAATTCCAACTTCTTAATATAGCCGAATTTGATTTTATCAAATTGGCCAATCAAATGTTTCCAATTGTTGAAATTGAAGCTGAAATTGAGTTTCTACATGTTCATATGATTCTTTAGCAATTTGAATTGCAAGTTTTAACGTCGGGACGAGCTCAAACAGAGTTTTGCCGAAACATGAACTGTAGAGAGAGAAAGCTTCGATTACTCACCAGTGAGTGCACGACAATCCGAGCTTTCAATCTAGGCAAATAGCTCTCATCCTGAGGTTCATCCTAGAATCAAGAATCGCATCAATTGATGTCAAATTGGGTTAGAATTTCATCACCGAAACTCTGTCGATTCTTTCTTTAGCACCGGCCAGAAATTGTAGAGAGGAGCCGAATTGGCTTACCTTTCAGTCCTAATTCGGCCGTGGGACGGCTGAGGAAGTGTTGGGAGGGCTTGGTTTGGCCTGAGGAGGGCTCAAAATGGCCAATTTCAACTCAGCCGAAATAGGGCAGCTTCGGTCCACCGGAGTTGCTTCACTGTTCCATCACGTCGGCATTTCTCTGGTGACCCTCGGAGAAAACGGAGACTACAGGCGTGTAGCTGACTTCTCCCCGGTTCTAAAGAACCTCACCTCACCTTCTTTGGCTCATAAAAGTCCCTATATTAGAGCTCTAATTCAAGCTTCACCGGAAAACTAAGCAACTGAGAGAGAGTGAGCTTTTCAGGTGTGGAGAGGATGAATGGGGACATGGGCTTTATATAGGAAGCTCGGGGACTCCTTGGTCGTCCGATTGGTACCTTTATGACAGGCATTAATGGTCGGAAATGTAAGAATAGAGACATTTCCTATTCGTCGGCGCTACTTCAATTTTTCGGCGAGTGAACAGTGCCGTCATCTGGAGGAAGAAGATGACACTGTTCCGAACTGGACCAGTCCGAACTAGGTTCGATGCTTAAACTGGCCGGTTCACCCCTCATTCGACCGAGTTTTTCAAATATAAAAATTTTTAAATTCATCTAAATTCATTTTCTATCCAATGATGGCCTCAAATCTCAAATTTGAATCATTTAAGCCCTTAGAAAAATGAATTTAGAATCTGGTTCAATAGTGGTTCAAACCGATCCAAACCGTTTTGAATCCAGTTAACCTGAACTGGTTTGGTTTTCAACCCCAATTCCTAAACAAATTCCATTTCCATGACTTTTGTGACTCCTTAGGTCACTTAGGGTCCATAAAATTTTTGGTTTACCATCTCTATATCGATTTTGATTCATAAACCAACTCAGTCTTTAAACTAGTTCAATCTGATTAGGGTCCGGTTCACATGAACTGATCTGGTTTTTCTCTCCCACTTTGTTCTAATATTCCTTCCCAAGGTTTATAAACCTCTTTGGATTACAAGGGGTCCATAAATTTCTTGGTTCACCCATTCTCTATTGGTTCCAATTCACAAATCAACTCGATTCATAAACCAGTTCTATCCGGTTCGGGCCCCGTTCTCGTGAACCCTATCTGGTTTTTCCTCTCCATTTCGCCCTATGGTTCTTTTCCAATATTTATGAACCATTTTGAGTCACATGGAAGATGTAAATTCCTCATTGACCCGTTTTTTATTAATTGAGCTTATAGATCGATTTGGTTTAAAATTTAAAACTAACTAGTTTTTTCCCTAGTTTTCTCATTATCAAAGGACGGGGTTTACAAACCAGGTATGATCTATTTACAATCGGTAAATAGTTTTTTCTATAGGATTTTTACATCACTCCTCTAAGTTGTGAGGTTTAAAATACCACTAAGTAGTGGATTTTCATTTCAAGGTACTTATCATCCCCAACCGGGTACGATATAAAATCCCACTCACTCGTTAATGCAGTGAATTCCACTAGACTGGTCCCTTGTATTCACGAGAGCTTGTCCTTGCTAGTGTTCCCAGTACTTCGTGTTCCTACAAAATATAAACATCCTTGTTCATTATCTCTCAGCCTAATAGCCTTCATTCATTCCAAATGAATGAGAAAACTAAACTTTTTATTTATTTGTAATTAGGAGCCTAAATTTATTTTTCTTTAACTTTAAGTCCCTAATGCCGATTTTTTTTCAAATTGAGTCCCGAAACTTTTAAAATTCACCTTAGGACCTCAATTTATTCAATTTCACAAAAAGGGGTTTAATTTCTCAAATTTCCAATTTGGTCCCCTAACTTTTCCAAAATTCCATTTTGCCCTTGCTTTACAAAAATGGTAAGTTTTACCCCAAAAATTCTAAAATTCCTAAATTAGCCCTCTAACATTCTTATCATGCCCAATTAACCCTCAATTTTATAAAATTGCATTTTGGTCCTTCAAATTTTGAAAATCCCCAATTTTCCCCAAAATTTCCCCCAATTTCAACTCCTTAACACAAGCGAATTTGATTTCATGAAATTGACAAATCAAACACTTCTAATTGTTGAAATTGAAGTTAAAATTGAGATCCTACATCTTCATACAATTCAATAGGACTCTGAATCATTAGTTTTAATGCCGGAATAAGCTCGAATGGAGCTTCGCCAAAAAATAAACTATAGAGAGAGAAAGCTTACAGTCGGGGGCATGACAGTTCGAGATTTTCATCTATGTAGATAGTTCTCATTCTAAGGTTCATCCTAAAAGTAAGAATTGCATCAATTCATGCTGAATTGAGTTAGAATTTCATCATCGAAATTCTATCCGTTCTCTCTCTAGCACTGGTCAGAAATTGCAAAGTGGAGCCGAATTGGCTTGTCTTTTAGTTCTAATTTGGTCGTGGGCTAGAGAGAGAATTGGCAGAATTTTTATGATAAAATTCTAACTCAATTTGGCTTCAATTGATGGAATTCTTGATTCTAGGATGAACCTCAAGACGAGAGCTATCTGCCTAGATCGAAAGCTTAGACCGTCGTACCCCCGACGGTGACTATGAAGATGTAGGATCTCAATTTTAACTTCAATTTTAGCGATTAGATGTATTTGATCGGTCAATTTGATAAAATCAAATTTGGTTGTGTTAAAAAGTTGAAATTGGGGAAAATTTTGGGGAAAATCGGAGATTTTCGAAATTCGAAGGACAAAATACAATTTTATGAAATTGAGGGCCAATTGGGCATGATAAAAATTTTAGATGGCCAATTAAGGAATTTTAGAATTTTTGGGGTGAAACTTACCATTTTTGTAAAGGAAGGGCAAAATGGTAATTTTGGAAAAGTTAGGGGACCAAATTGAAAATTTGGGAAAGTAAACCTCTTTTTGTGAATTTGAATAAGTTGAGATTCTAAGATAAATTTTAAAAGTTTTGGGACTCCATTTGAGGAAAAACCGACATTAGGGACTTAAAGTTAAAGAGAAATAACTTTAGGGACCTAATTACAATTAAATAAAAGTTTGGTTTTCTCATTCATTTGGAATGAATGAAGGCTATTAGGCCGAGGGATAATAAACTGAGATGTTCATATCGTGTAGCAACATGAGGTAGCGGGAACGCCATCAAGGACAAGCTCACATGAATACAAATAACTAGTTTAGTGGAATTCACTGAATTAACGGATGAGTGGGATTTTATATCATACCCGGTTGGGAATGATAAGTACCTCAAAATGAAAACCCACTACTAAGTGGTATTTTAAACATCACAACTTAGAGGAGTGATGTGAAAATCATGCGGAAAAACTACTTACCGGTTGTAAGTAGATCATACCCGGTTGGTATGATAAAACTTCCTCGAAGGAAGTTGAAAACCCGTTCATCGATTATGAGCAGAGATGTCCTTATACCCGGTCGGTATAATGGACAATTGAAAATATATTTTTGTCGGAAGTGCTCTCCTCTGACTATGTGCCAATGCTTACACGATTTGGGAGACCTTCTTGACGGGAGCTCGAATAGCTCTTATAGGTCGGGGGCCTCAGTTTTGGAACTTGGGGCTACTATGCCCGTTTTTGAAAATCTCGAATAGTGGGCCATAGGCCAGTGGGCACGAGCAGAAGCTCATAAACAAACATGAGATATGTTCCATAAAACTTTAATAAATGAATTGTTTGGCTATGATACCAAGACAGGACCGACATATTCAGTTAACTAGTGGTAGTGCAACATGAAAGGTCTCCGGACCAGTCAAGACAAACAATTGCACATTGAGTTGAAGGTCGAGGCCATTGAATTAATGGCACCACTGATTACATGGCATGATAAGAAAATATTGTTTGTGCATGCACTATGATTACAGAACTATCAAGACGCCCAAGAGGGATAGTGATGTGTGCTAAGAGCCTTGGACGACCTGGTGATTATAAGGGCAGTTTGTCGTACCATGTGACCGTGTGAAATTTGGAGTAGCACCAAGCGCATGAGACCAGGGTGGGGACGGGATGAGGTTCCTGTCCTCATACGGACACAGAGAATTGATTTTGGGATTGAGGGTCGGATGTCACATACATCCACTCATTCTCAGGGTAGAAATGGACTTGCTTCTATCTAGGTGGCCAGTAAAGTCGCTCCAACGCCACAAGTGGATTCAGTGGACATACTAGCCTGCGAATGTGTGTTTTACCTTCATGATGAAGGATATGTGTTGGGTGACGACACACCGTGATTAATAAGAATGGTGGTAAAAACCAAGATTTGCAATGAAATCACCGTGATTAATCAGAAAGCATGTCGAATTGGGTCTGAACCGACCGATTTTTGAATTTGGGACAACAAACCCGATCCAACCAGACTTGTCAGCAGACTAGACTGGTCAATAGTTAATGGTGCCCCATCAACAGTCATGCATACACGGGCAATCAATGGGAGGCAGCCACGTGTCTGATCAACAGTTAGCGATTGACCCATCAGCATGCCACGCAGACACGAGTAGCCAATGAGAAGATGCCACATGTTCGGTTAACGGGTTAATGTTTGACGCGGCAGCCGAGCTGGACCTCCACGTTAGAAAAAATGGCCAATCATAGCATGCCTCGTGGCATGACCACCTCGTCATCATCTTCAACCTACAGCAGCTAATAGAGAGAATGGAGGAGAGAGAGGATGGAAAAGCTGGAGTCTCCGGTAACTCAAAAAACTCTTTGGTCAGGTTGTCAGCAACCGAGTTGGGGGCTGAGTCTTACATCAACGGGTAGCATGAGCAATTGTCAAGTTCCCTATATAAAGAGTACTCCTCCATCTATTCTTAGCATCTCACAATCGAGCGAAGAAGAACAAGAGTAGATTTTCAGACGAGCAACAAACTAGTGCTCTGACGACGGGCAAAATCTCCACCAAAGAAGCTATGAAGGGTGGCATTGGAACTGGGGAAGAATACTCGAGCTCCAGACACTCTCAAAGTGGCCAAACACCGACCAGAGAAGTGTAAAAAGGATCGCTCAGTGAAGTTGCTCCGTAACTCGAAACATGGAGCTCCTAATTGCCTCATCCCCAACTCTTTTGGCCCTTCTGTCGCCCACATTAGCCTTCTCTGACCGCCTAAGAACCTCCACAACCCCCCTACAAACCCTGGTAAGCTCAATTTCGCCTCTCCTCGTCGCAATTTCTAAGTTTCAAAGCTGTACCCACCAAAACTTCTATCTTCATATTCCCACGGGACATTGACAAATTGCAGCAGGATTCAATCCTGGTAGGTTCCCCTCGATGAGCACTAGCTACCTCCACCTCAAGCTCTGGCCACTACCCCTCCCTTGGTAAGATACGCAAGCTTTCTCTCTCTATTGTAAATTTTTTTGTGAAGCTCTGAAAAGGCTTAAAACTCAACCAAAATAAAAAAAAATTTTTGAAGTGTCAGACGATCAAGTCAAGCTAGAAGAGGCAAATTGAGGCAAGAATCAAAGAAATTAGGGATTTACAAGTCGTCAACTGGACGAGGTAAGATTTGAACATTCATATGCTTAAATTGGGGAAGAAGATGAAGTCCAATTTGGTGATTTTGTGGACTTTTGTGAAATTTTCAAAAAATTGGTGGACCGAATGGCAAATTGACGAAATTGAAAGGATTTTCATGAAATTCACTCCCAAATGAGGGCCAATTGGGCAATTTGGATAATAATGGAGGACCTATTTCAAATTTTGAAAAGTTAGGGACTAAATTGCAATTTTTAGAAAACTAAGGACTAAAGGGCAATTTTGATAAATTTAGGGCCAATTGGTGAAATTAAAAGAGTTAAGAACCCAAGAAGGATGATTGGAAAACCCTAGGGGCTTAATAGAGATTAAGGGGAAATCAAGGACCTAAGTGCAATTAAGGTAAAGTACGGGGCCCTAGGTGCAATTATGAGAAAACATGCGATCTCTTAGTTAACACCTCCTAATATGGATACTCGTGCAACACAGGAGCGGGCTACTTGAGCGCTAGTCCCTGGAAGCACACCAAGGAGCTATACTCCACCGGCATGATACCACCGAGATCACCAGTTGAGTCAGAATTGCTATAACGTCCGATTGGAAGGATGGTTCTTTTGAAAATAATTTTCTCAGGATTAGCCTCCCCTGACTGGGTGACTCTACTTAAAATGTTTGGGAGAAAACTACGAGGCTTAGGCTCGATATGCCAGTGGGCCCAAGGCCGATGGATACAGGTATGGACCCGTCCTGAACTAGTATATGTTGAATGATGCTAAAAGATTTAAATAATGGGAAATTGTGTGTGATACCCATCGAGCCAAGTCTGAGTTGTCGAGCTTGTTGGGCCAAACCACTACTCTGTTGAAGCCAGGTCATCGAACCTATTAAGCCAGTATACGTGGGTTGAAGCCAAGTCAACAGACCGTTGTGCTAGAGGGCCAAAGATCAAGGCTATAATTAAAATACTGTTGATTGTGCATGCACTATGATGTTTGGGTCATCAGGATACCTAGCATGAGAAAGTGATGGAGCCCAAGGACTACTGGACGACCCAAGGTGCATAAGGGCAGTATGTCATCCAATAGGTCATGAAGCTCGAGGAGCTTCATGTGCACTGAAACCGAGGCAATAGTGGAAAGGAGGTCTCGTCCCACAAAGCGGACATGGTAAAGTGATCAGAGTTTAAGGGTCGGACTACTAATGTCCACTCAAACTCCGGGTAGAGGTAGTGTACCTCTATCAGGGTGGACGGTAAGGGTGCTACGGTCCTCAAGTGGAATGGTCGGGGACCGTTCAGCAAACATGTGATCCCTCCTATGATAGGAGGGCGATTGATGCATGGTTAATGTGTGAAAAATGACAATTGGATAACTTAACTAGCAGAGAAATGAATTAAAGTGAACATTATAGTAGTATCCCGCATTGAGTAGTATGTACTCATTCCCCACCCCCCCCACCCCCCCCCCCCCCCCCACCCTTTCAGGTCTAGCACCCAGACAGGAAGTTCTCGGACAAGCTTGGACCCTCAAGGTATGATTCCTACACCCAACTTATAGTAAGGGTTTGAACGTAGACACACATTTACCTTCCTTGTATCATTAGGTTAGGAATACCTAGATGATGCAAGAAAGGGTGGCATGTTGATCACGAACCTCGATAAAAATGGGTCAGGGCGTGACAATTAATCCCAAAACTATTATTTGTGCATGCACTATGATACGGGACCATCGAGATGCCCAAGAGGGGTTGTTACACCCCGACTCAATTTGGTCGGATCCCCGTGAGCAACCCACCACTCTCTTGATTTATTAAGAGTTTTCCCCTTCTTTAAACCGTAAGGAGTAAGGCGTCTTTTATACTTGTACCTTTCATAGAATAACATTAATAAAAAATGAATAATTTAAACTTACATGTCTATCTTGCAAGTTTAGCTAGCAGAATGTCTGTAGGTAGGTTTTTCCCTCAGTTTCCTGAAAAGGGGTAAAGGGAGGGGGTGAGTTCGACAACTCAGTGAATGTGAGTTTAAAACATGATTTTTTATAAAATAGTTTGAATAGGAGTGTGTCAGACTCCTTATTTTCTTTAAAATCATTCATTCCTTGAATTCTTGGTTATTCCCAACTAATTTCCTCATTATCCACACTTAGTGTATTTAACAATCAACACACGCCCTTCATCATGAATGGATCACACATTCATAAGGTAGCTCGTCCACTGCACCCTTTGTGGCGTCAGAGCGACTTTATCGGCCACCTAAATAGAAGCTCGTCAACTTCTACCATGGGAATGAGTGGATGTTCATGAAATCTAACCCTCAATCTCAAAAAGCAATTTCATGTCCGTATGAGGACAGAGAGCTCATCCCGACCTCATCTCGGTCTCATGCACAAGAAGCTATGTCGAGCTTCCCGGATTGTTGGCACGACAATCTGCCCTTATCTCCACCATATCATCCAATAGCCCTTAGGATGCATCACTACCCTCTTTGACGTCTTGATGGTATTGAACCTTAGAGCATGCACAAACAAAGTTTTTCATAAGCCATTAATCTGTGGTGCCATTGGTCCAACGGCCCCGACCCTCAACTCAACCTGCAGCTGTTTATCTAGAGCGGTCCATCGACCAGGTCTTGTCGCATTGCTGCTAGTCCATCGAGTATGTCGGTCCTATCTTGGTACCATGGCTAAATCACATCATTCATTCATTAAAAGTTTTCATGGCTTATCATCATATTTGTTTACGAGCTCCTGCCTTTGGCCCACTATACGAGATTTCCAAAATCGGGCATTTTAGCCCCCCAAGTTCTAAAACCGAGGCCTCTAACCTATCTAAGCTATTTGAGCTCTTGTCAAGAAGGTCTCCTAATATTTTTAAGCATTAGCACATATTCAGGGGAGAGCACTTCTGACAAAATAACTTTTTCACTTGTCCATCACACCAACCAGTTGTGATGACATCTCCACTTATAACTGGTAAGTAGGTTTTCTACTTCCTTCCAGGAAGTTTATCATACCAACCGGGTATGATCAAAGTGGACGGTAAAGGCGCTCCGATCCCTAAATGGGTGTAATCAGAGTACTACAACTGCGAATGTTTATAACCTTTGTGATAAAGGACATGTAATTATTTGCTAAACACCTCTCGAGTAAGGGGAAGTGTTAGAAGAGCTTAACTCGCATAACTTAAAAAATTTAAATGATCCTTTGAAAGCTTTTTTATTCAACTCACCCTAAACACCCACTCACTAAGTTGTAGAAACTCACCCCTTCCCTATAAATCATTTTCAGGAAAGAGGGCACCCTATAAAGAAATTTCAAGGACAATCCTTAAATCGGGTATGTTCAGATTTTTAAACTATTGAGTTTTGTATAATGCTATTCCAGGGAAAAAGTTAAAAAATACGCCTGACTCCCCCCCCCCCCCCCCCGATCTGGGAAGTGTTGGCTTTTCTTAGACCAAAGGGAGTGGTGGGTTGTTCACGGGGTTCTGACCAAACCGAGTCGAGGCATAACAGACTATGTGGTGGAGGTTGCGGCCTCTCACTAGGGTTGACAGTAAAGACGCTCTAGGCCACTAGTAAAATAGATCGAGGTTGTTGCCTCTGAGAGTCTGTTCTATGACTATTTTATCCCTTTATGGATTAAGGGTGTTTGTTTGTGCGAAACAAACCTTTGTAGGTTTATTTAATTAAAACCCTCCATCTAGGAAGGCACCTACCCTAAGCTTGATGAAATAAACTAAAATAATTGTGATAAAAATTTGTAATGAAAGATAAGACAAGTAGTGGTTTATTTATCTTATGATTTTCAAGAAAGGGGAATTTTGCTTAACTGGATGTTGAATCATGGATAGGAAGTCATGATGTCCTATAAACCCTATTCATTGAGTTTTCGAACTCATCCCTCTCCCTAATCCCATTTCAGAGAAGCTTTTCTGCCAAGAAGAGTGAAAGTTTGAGAAGCAAGTTAGGGTTACCATGATAAGGTAAATCTTATTAAGTCATTTTTTTAATTTTGTTATAGAAAACATATATGCTTATAAGCTTTTGCCTTTCTTGGTCTATTTTAATAGAAATACCAATTTAGTACAGGAAGGGGTGGCAGGTTGATCACGGGTTTCCAACCAAATTGGGTTGGGGCATGACAAAACAAGTCAGCATCTCAAAACGCTAACCAATCATAGTGCAACATGTGTTTGTTGTCAATGGCTAACAATTGAAAATCCACGTCGGGTGGACGGACAAATCAAAGAGTGACATGTGTTTATATTCAATGGTCAATCGACAGAAATTCATGTTAGTATACTGACCAATTAGAGGGTGACACGTGGCAGATATGCAAGGTTAGCAACCACTCAAACGTTAGAGAACTAGCGACCAATCAACGAACGACATGTGGCATGCCACGTCAAAACCATAAGCCAATCCTAAGAGGACACGTGGCATCACATAGGGTGTTAGATGGAGAATTTGACTTATTTAAATTAGCCAATTAGAGGATGTCACTTGGCAAAGTCATAACGGTTGCTTGACAATCATATTCGATCAACTGCGACATTGGATTAATTGTCCAATGAGAGATCACCACGTGTCAGGTCAAATGGTCAACGAATGATCTGGATGTCACAATAATAATTCCAACCAATCACGATGTACTATTTGATAGCTCGCATGTGTAAAGCTCGCACGTGCACACATAGTGTAGTTTTCTACCTTCAAACACCTAAATAGAAGAGAAGAGTGAGAGTTGCAATAATTCTGATGAGCAGTAAATTACTCTGACAAGACCATAAATTGGAGAAATAATGGTTGGTAGATGGTGGAATGGATATGACCGAGAGTCCTTGAGCTTCCTATATAAAGAGCTCATCCTCCCTCATCTTCTCCACACCTCAAAAGCTCAAAGAACCCGCACTAGTCCATTTCTCGACCACCTACAAACCAAAGCTCTAACATCGACCATTTTCTTCACCTCAAATCACCAATTCAGGTTCTTTAGAATCCTGAGGAAGTTCTCTACTCATCTACATAATTCGTTCATTTCAAGAGTTACCGAAGAAGCGTCGACAAGCCCGCACAGTAACTTTCCTTTGATGCACGAATACTACCTGAACACTTTGAGCTCGATTCGAGCCACCTTTGGACCACCTGAAGTTGAGCCAACCCTCCCTGACCATTCTCAAATGAACCCCGTCTCCCCTAGATCCTAGTGGTAAGTCCTTATTGCCGCCCTTCACCAGAATATTCGATTTATAAAATAAACTCATTGAAATCTTTCAAAATCAAATTCTCATCACTCATTCCATCAATTGCGACGCCATTTGATCCTAGAAGGATCTTCTTGGAGAGTGCTACCTTCCTACACAAAGAACTTTGGCCGCAATGCCATCTCTAGTAAGAATACAAAGCTTACTCTCTCTAGAATAATTTTTTGTCGAATCTTCGTTTAGGGTCATTTCTAGGCCAAAATGGATAAATGAAAGCATGGATTGATCATAGGGACATGGGGAAGATGATTAGAATCATGATAGGATGGAATTATGGGAGTTTTACATGGTTTCTTGAAGATCAAAATCTAGGGACTAAAATATAATTTTTAAAAAGTTAAGGACTAAATTGCAAGTTTTGAAATGATGAGGTTATGAGTGTAATTATTGATAATTTAAGGAACCAAATGAAAGAAAAGAATAATTAAGGACCTAAAGGAGAGATTTGGGAACTTTAGGGAATTAATTATAAATAAAATAATTTTAGGGACCTATTTGAAAATATGAGAAAATATAGGTTCTTAAGTGTAAATTTCATATTTTATATAAATCAATTGTTTGAAATGATGTAGGGAGGAAATCTCCTACATACTTGAGCAAACATCCGCACGAGACTTAAGAAATCCATTTGGTACAAACAACTCACAGACCGTGGGTGAGTGGGATTTCTCACATAAAGTCCAGTTAGACTAATAAATGCTTAGTTACCTATCCAAGATAATAGCATAAATTGCTAAAGCATTTTTTATAGAAATATATTCTCATGACTGTGTGAACCCCACTTAAAACCATTTGTGGGATATGTTTCTATTATAAGCATGAAGCATTGATTTTATAGATTTGAGTATGATTCATGTTGCTAAAGTAGGCCCAAGACCATCGTTTTTCAAACAAGATGTAAACCTTGTTTCCCGAAATAAGAAAAGCCAAAATGGAGAATTAGAAAATTTCAAACGAGAAAATCGCATTTCAAGGTGAACTTAAACTTTCAAAACAAATATTTAGTGATCATAAGTATGAATTAAAATATCAAAAATTAAGAAAAATAATTTTAATATAGATTGAAAGAGAAAACCGAACCGGTTCCGGGCGAACAGAGACCAAGCTAGATTAGATTAGATTGAACTAAGAAGAACTAGCTCAATGATTCATTTTTTAGGGTGAATTAAAAATATAAAATTGGAAAATTGAAGTCACCACCATGTAGAAAATGAATTTAAAATTTTAAAATTTTTAGCAATCGAATCGGGCCTAAACCAACCAATTTTTTATTTCGGGTTGCCTAACCTAGTCCAATTGAACCAACCAACGGTTCAGCCAGGACAACGGACTGACTACTAGGTCAACATCCCATCAGCACACATGACCAATCATCGCACGATGTGTGGCGAAGCGCACCTCATGAGCCGCTAGGTTAGAGTATGAAAGCACTGACCAATTAGAGCGTGACACATTTCCCTCATCAAAGTAAACTAAAGAAATTTCACGTCATTAGGAATTGACCAATGAGAGTGTGACACGTGTCCTTAGTCAGTGGTCAACTGAAGGAAATTCACCTAGTCGGACTAACCAATGAGAGGATGACACGTGGAAAGTGCGCCATGTTAGCTGCCACTAAGATGATCAGGAATGGCCGACTAATCAGCAATCAACATGTGACAAAGTCACGTCGGATTTCCATAACCAATACGACACGTTTCAATGAAAGAGTGTGCCAGGTGGGAAAGCTGATGTATTTATGAATTATGATGCTCTAGTGAGCCCAAGACCATATGTTTTGAAATCTCTTAGATTGGGCCCAATACCAATGGAAACATGCCTAGTCCTGTAAATAATATATGATTTATGACCTTAATAAAAAGATATTATAAATTGATGATGTGTGATTAAAATCACTGAGCCAAAGTCGGGTTATAACCCATTGGGCTGGTGGTATATAGAGAAAGGTTTTAAACAAAAGACTATTGCTTGTGTTTCATTTTGTACGGGACCATGAAACACCAATATGGAGTAGTTATAGTTCTATAGGATGCTGGACAAAAATGATGGAACAAGGGAAGCTATTGCTAGATGGTAATGGCGCACCATACCATAATTAGAGAGGTCAGGATGTCTGCTCTGTGAATATTTGATACCTAACATGATGATGATGGGAGTATGTTTTGTGTGAATTCAATATTGTTTAAACCATGTGTAATTAAAAGTATTTTTAAACTTGTTAACTTAGTTATCTAAATTACCCCCATTTCTCCTAAACCACTTTAGGAGCTTTGGAAACTACTATGAGAAGAAAAATCTCAACTAACTCCTCAGCCATGGTACAAAGGAAATCTATTACTTTTATGTGAATTAGTTTTGTTAATTATGTATTGGAAAAACTAATAAGATTATATTTTGAGTATTTCTCCTATTTAGTCTATCATAGTAGTTAATACCATTTTAGCACAAATAGTAGTAGCAAGTTGTTTACAGGTGCCGACCAATTAAACCTAATCGAGTGTGACACATGAAATGGGTTAAGGCCATCTTTTGAAAATTTGTAAGTGGTAACATTAATGGTGGATAAGAAATGCTTCCATACTAATTTAGAATCATTGCTAGCATTTATAACCCGACAAAAGAAGAAAATATATCTAATCCAAGTATTTTAGGAGGCATCACATATGTTGTCATTTGGAATTTCATTTTCGTTGATGTGACAATGTAAAATTACATTAATTGTGCCAAACTTTGATTCAAGTGATACTTTGATGTTAAATCTTAAAATATTTATTTTTAATATCAAATGTTTAGTAAAAGATGAGTTTAGTATCAAATCTTTGAAAACTGGACTATGTTAGGATATAATATTTCTTATTAAAATATGACATTATTATTTATAAAACTAGTCATTATTATCATATTTGATTATATTTGATCATTTAATATTATTATTAATAAATTTATTTTCTACTTTATTAGTTAAGTATCAATATTAATTAATGTTTATTATAACAAAATTTTCAATATATCCCATATTTTTATTTTTTTAGTGGAAAAATATAGAAAAATAATATTGTACTAAATTTTTTATTTGAACAAATAATTATAAATGAAAAAGTATTACACTAAAAAAAATTGAATAATATATTAATTAAATTTATTTGATCAAATTTTAAAAGGAAAAATATCAAGTTCATTTATGAATTGGAAATGAGTTGTGTGCTTTAATTTTATCTAATTAATTAGATTATTAGTTTATTATACATCAAATTTGATTCATCATTCAATCTCTATTAATAACCAATTAATAACATTAGTAATGGAAAATAGGTAATCATCAAATTGATCAATATTTTTCCCATGTATATATATAAATTAAATTAAATATAAAATACATCAATAGTTATATTTAGATTGAGGGATTTGTAGAGTATAGTTTTAGAGTAATGGACTAATCACTATTTTAGTAATAGAAAAAAATAGTGATTTGAATGGGTGAGAAATTAACTACAAATTTTTTTATAATTTAAATAAATTTATATATTAATAATATTTTATATAAAATTATATAATAAAAATATTATATATAAAAAATTACGGTATAAAATATATTTAATTATATATATTAGTTAATGAATTATTAAATTTAATTAAAAGGTTAAATTTATATTCTTAATTTTTTTTATTAATAATATTTAAACTCACTTTATATTCAATCAAACTATTAATTATTAAAAATTTTAAACATTTTTAAATTTATTAATTAACTTACACTACAAGCACTTACATCCAAATCCTTATGCCATTGGATGAATAATATATTCGATTTAGTTTATATGTGTATGTGTAATAAATTAACCATCAGCATCCAATGACGTAAATAAATTTGATATTTCCCCTCTTAAAATTTTGATAAAATTAATTTACTTAAATATATTATTCACTTTATTTAGTGTAATACCTTTTTAAGTATGATCTATAATCATTCATTTCAAATAAACAACTGAGTACAATATCCTTTTTCTATAAAATTGAATATGTGACATATTAAAATAATTATTAACTAATATTGATATTTAACTAATAAAGTAGAAAATAAATTTATTGATAATAATACTTGATCAAATATAATGATAATAATTATTATTACTATTTATTATTATTTAAATAATAATAATTTTCTATTTTAATAAGAAATATGATGTTGCAATAATACTTCAACTATAATCTAACATTTAAGCTTATGTTTGGAACGGTTGCCCAATTATTTTATTTTTAATCAAAGTTGAAATTTATACTAAATATATTTATTTTATAAAAAAATTGGTATCAAATTATATTTTCAAAAATTTAGTATCAAAATATTATTTGATTAATTCTCTAATTTGGCCTTTTTTTTCTTTTTTTAAGCATACCTAGTCAAATTGCTCTATATAAATATATATTGCACATAAGTCAAATTGCAATTGTAGAAAGGATTTGCACTTTTCATGCTAACTATGAACCAAAAAACTTGAATACCCACTACAAATCAAGATACCCCCATCGACCCCGCAGGCTCCTCAGGATCTCTCCACCATGTCTCGCCCCACCAGCCCCAAGCCTCCCCACCACCGCTTCGACACCCCACAGTCCCTCTCCGACTGGATCAAACCCCGGATGCCTTCCGACTCCTTCGCGTCCTGGGGCGTCAAACCCGGCACCAAGAACGTCCACAACCTCTGGCTTGAGCTCTCCGAGGGCGAGACCTCCCTCACCGACTCCACCCCTCCGATCCGAACGGTCAACGTCGTGATCGTACGGATCATCGGGAAGGACGGAGCCACCCTCATCGAATCTCGCCAGGAGCTAGCAGACGGCTCTGTTAGAAGTCGCCGCCGCCCTCTCTCGGAGAAGATGAAGCCCGGGGAGACCCCAGAGGGAGCCGTCATTCGGGCCGTGAAGGAAGAGCTAGGCTCGATCATATCGAGGCCGGCCGAGGAGATAGTGACGATCGTACCCGGATCGTATAGGAAGAGTGTGGAAGAGAGGAGTTCGGCCTCCTATCCGGGCTTGCCTGCTAGATACATACTGCACTCCGTAGATGCCACCGTTGAAGGGCTTCCGGAGAACGAATTCTATACGGACGAAGAACATGAATATGGAGATTGTGGTGAAACCGGGATGGGAATTGGGATAGCCGACCAGGCAGTTTCGGTGAAGAGGCATCACTGGGAGTGGGTTAACCCTGATTCTTCTGCATCTTAGTTCTTGATTGATGATTATAATTCATACTATCTTGTTGTCAAAATCGTTGGTTTGAAGTCAATCCCCAAGTTCATTAATTGTGTCATCTGCTGATGCAACATGTGCCTTGATGATAACTCTGTGATTTGTAGAATATTATGACTAGTGTGTGCAAGAGTGGCTTTTAGCAATATACGCAGTTCTGGTGTTATTTGGATGTCTATCATGTTGCTGGTCTTCTGTTCTGTTGTGTGTCGGCCTTCTCTTCTTTTTTTGGATTTGATTCCACTCATGCAGATTAAATTGACAGTTTCTGGGTTGATGAAGCTGATGAATGGACACTCTGAGAAATTAAACCTTTTTGGGCCCTCTTCGAAGGCTGAATATGTATGTAGTCAAGCACAAGGGAAGCTTGTGTCCTGATTTCATGTAGAGAATGTCCACTTACTACTGTATCAGTAACCAAAACTGCAGCAAATGATAAAGAGATCAAGTGAGGTTTGCAAATTTTAACAATAATCAAAGGGAGCAAACTTATTCTAAGAAGTTGATGAGTCAAATTTATCTCAGTATAAGGCTACTTTCCCTGTTAAATTAAGTTAACTAAATCTTATATACGAACACTAAGTAGGTACAACACCTATGCAAATACCTTGCAGCAAAACATAAGCCACAGGTGAAACAAAAGTGGGGTGAATGTCAAGAGATGATATACTGCTACAATCTACGTTCACCATCCATGTCCATGAAGGAAGCATGTGAGAAATGAAATGGTGATGTTCTTCATGCTTGGTGGGGCCATCTGGTGGAGAGTGCTTCCGTTTCTAGCTGGATGGATTCCTAAATATACTAAGCAACTCTCAAGTGTTAGTTTTCTTCTGGTGAAGGATTACTTTGTACTTGTCGAACGAATTGTCCCTTCAATCGAGGACGCTGCTCTGCAAGCTTTTTCCTGCTCTCATACCGAACCTGGAGGAGAGATTCGCTTTGGTCAGTCGAATATCACACAGTCTAAAGCATACCAGTTGACTATTTTTGTAGTTCTCCTTGTAGGTATTGGGAAAAGCTGTCTTGAACAGCAGAGTATATAGATATTACCTTCTTTCCATAGCACCTCTCCTTCCGCTTTAGTCGGAACTTGGCAAGAGCTGCTTCCCTTGGATTCGTTCGATGAGAGATCTCTTCTGTAGGCCTGCTTTCCCCAGCATGTCTGGTAACTGAAATCTGACAGATATTTCCATTCCTACCAGCCATGCTTGCACAATCCATGCTATGGAAATGAGACAAAGTGTCACCATTTCCGTGGTTGCTGCTAGCACCCCTGTCAGTGGCAGGTGAAACATGCAGCTGATCCTCCTCAACATTTAACTTAAAGTCACTGTTGTGATTTTGCCGACTTTGGTTGGAGGAATTGCTTGCATTCTGGTCAGGTGCATCTTTCACACGTTGGACAGAGTTGTTCTCACAACTGGACTGTTGAAAGGAATGGGCCCGCTGAAAAGGTTCCTGTTGGCCAGCTGTACTTTGACTAGGCACGGGTGATGGACCAGATTGTGCACAATAAGCTTGAGCACACATAGAACTGTATTCTGTGCTTAAATTTTCTAGCCCAGCACCTCTAACTGGAACCAGAGCAGGAACTGCACTTTGTTGATGGTTTGATGGTGCACACACTGAGCGTCCAGATTGATCACCAGGCTTGGGCATCAAGCTATCCAGAGAGCCTTGATTGAAAGGCTGCCCGTCGATTTTATAACTCTTAACAGCACATGAAACATCTTTTTCAGGGTTCCTTCCACATACACTCTCTCGAGTAGGAAGACTAACTATACCCAAAGGCACAGGACGCAAAGGCTTGTTAATATACCTGCAAGAATGACCTCCAAGTTATAATAATTGACAGAAGACCAGGAGATCTAGGGGAATAATTAAATGTTACTAACAAGATAAATAGTAGTTAGTTTGGACTGGAGTACAAGGGTAGACTCACCGAGAAAAGGCTGAAACATCTGACTGCTTGAGAGTATGCTTTTCTTCAGTTCTTTGGCTAGGAAAAGAACTACCGGATCTTCTCAAAGAGAGGTCCAGTTCTGGCAATAGTTCTGACTTCCTTACACCATTATTCAAAGAAAAATCCACGTAACTACCCCAAGCGTTCTTATCAAATGCCCCAATGAAGTTAATGGCCTCCCTGTAGCAACTAACAGCAGTAACTTTATCATCACAAACCATAGGGGCAATTTTTGCATCTCTCTCATGAATATCATGACTAGCATCCTTATTGCAGCTCAGCAAGTGAGAAGATTCAGCCACTGGTAAACCTAATATTCAAACAAATAAATGAATAATAAGAAATTAAGTGGTGACATTGAATCAAACTAGTGGAATCACAAATTATACCATTAGAAGACTTCTCTTGCACGAAATCTACTCCTCGATTTGCTCTGATGTTTTCAGGTGTCAGCATCCTCATATCGTTCAAATTTAAGTCCTGCTTCTGTTCAAGTTCAGCAATGTCTGCTCCCACATCTGGCTTAGTGCAAGAACTCTGCGAGAACAGAGGCAAATAGACCCCCCCATTGTCTTATTAAATAGATAGAAAATTCACCATAAAATCTGAAAGTTATTACTAATGGTCCTCATAATGCAAACAATATTCATTAAATTTAAATATCGGTAAGCTAAAGCTCAAATTAAGATAAAGAGCTGCAGGATCATTTGTCTGCTTGCCTTAAAGAAACCAGTATCAACATGAACTAGAAACAGTTAAATAGCTTTATTTTATTTGGCATCAAATCCAGTACAGGTTCCCCTTGTAAGTTCTGTAACTTTTAGATTATGTGGTAGCATATAATGATAAAATTCAGATTCACAAGCAACAAACTGGGCCAGCAAGGACTCAAAGAATAGAAATTGAGACTATATACCAATCTGTATAGCTCAACAGACTTGATAAAGAAAAGATCTTGAGATCAAATAGGCCAAGGATGATTGTGCTTTCTAACCTTTTCCCAAGGAATAATCACTAACCTGAGCATCACTTCCTTTATCGATCAATTCCTTATCCTTATCTAAACATGCTATGTAACCACTTGAATGATTACTTGCAGCATTGTTTTCGGCAGTTGCTTCAACTTTTTGCAATTCATCATTTTGATTGTGACCACCATCAGCTCCAGAAGTAGACTGATTAGAAAAAGAAATTGAATAAGCAATAAATTACAGATGATAAAGAAATGAACTAATGATCCAGAACTTTAGATGCAAAATCAGAATTTTTTTTAAAATAAAGTTAGTGAGGATTAGTAATTGCTTACAGATTGTCTCCTCCAAACGTGCTGCCACAAGTGTTTTAGCTCATTTCTCCGGATAGGCTTTACAAGATAGTCAGCAGCCCCCCTCATCATGCATTTGTATACAATGCTAATTGAATCATGTGAGGACATCACTGCATTATCATTGAAAGAGAAAATTTTGCTCCATCATGCATTTTAAGCTGAATGTCATTATGTACTGTTGAAACAAATGCATTTATAGATGAAAACCAAAAAAAGAGTTCTTGTTTTTAAGAACGTACTGATTACAGGGATGCTTTTGCAGGTATCATGCTCATTAATTAATGTAAGCAGAGCATATCCAGATATTGATGGCAAATCAACTTCGGTTAATATGAGGTCAATGTTCCGTGGCCTTCCCTTCAGCAACTCCCAGGCCTTTAGGCCATCGGATACAGCAGCCACTTCCCAATATAAATTGAAAACCCATGAAAAAAAATCAGTAAGACAGTCTAAAGTTTCTGCATAATCAGCATGCCATATGAATCAAGCGCTGATGATGAAACAAATTTGGAGCACAAGAAAGTGCAATAGGTATATACATTAACATGCTAATGAAATAATCTCCACAACCTGAAACACCAGATTGGCACATTTGAAATTTAAGTAAAATTTGATGAATTATGATAATTGTCATTGTTGGGACTTGGATTACTGGAGCCCAACACCTGTTCAATTTACAGAAAACATTCTCCTTGTATGATGCTTCTTTCTGTGGCCTGCTTGTTTACAATTTGTCAGTCTCATACTGCATGTTTCACTTCACATCATAAGCAAACACTATCAGCAAGAGGAAAGTAAAATGAAATTGAAAAACCTAACACGCAGATCACGTCATACAAGAGGGAAAGTTTAAGTAATTATCATTTATAAGGTAATCACTTCACATAGGAGAAGCATATAAGCGCGATCAGAATCGCATAGATCACCAAAACAGAGACTTATCAACTCAATCTCATTTAGCAACAAACTGGAGAAACCCGCACAGTAACTGCCATTGAATCATCATAAATTGGAAGATAAAAACTGCCAGGGAACATGAAATTGCAACCACGTAGCTCAAATCAACAATTTGACTCAAAGCATCTCAACTTGCCTAGAGAAACCCACGGAATTAAACAGTCACATTCCCCGGCCTCTCGATCTTAAACTGGAAGAGAAACAAAAAGAAAACAAAAATTTCACTGGTGCATAAAACTATTCCAAGAAAGGAAGAGAAGAGCCGATGAGAGACTCTAACTTACCACGGTAGCTGCATTTCCGGAGGAGAGCTGCGATGATCTGTCTCGTTGAGTCATCTGCCTCCACCAGTAGCACGCGCAGAACCATTCTCGGCAGGAACCTCCCCCACTTCACCACACCGTTCGGAGAACCACCGGCGCTCCCCTCTCCTCCGCCTTCCGCCTCCGCCGGCGCCTCCGCCGCCACCTGGACGCTGCTCACCACCACCTCGCCCATGCGTCTCTACCTCTGTCTCTCCCTCAGCACGCTCGCTTGCTCCCTCTTAACCGCCGTATCTCAGTTTGACGTCACCTCTCCCACTGCCATGAAAATGAAAACCTTCCGAGCCAAAATCTTCTCCTCACCCCCGCCGTCAAGGCACTAAAAAAATCTAAAAGCCTCGCGTGTATCGGACGGTTTGTATGACCAAGGTACAGAGAACCGCCAAAGATCCAACGGTGTAAACAATTTTCATATAATCGGCCAGGAGGAGAAGCAAAAATATCTGGAAGGCCTGAAATGTGTGGCTGCGATGTGCCACGTCATCTCCCCATCTGTCTTCTACGCCAAGCGATCAAAAAAGAAAAAGAGAAGTCAGTTGATTGTGTGTAATGAGGTCAATCTTTCTTGTTTTCTTAATTTGCACCCCAAACCTTTTTCTCCCATCTCTATATCACTCCCCCAGATCTGAAATATCTCGAATTAAGTCCTCTGTCTACGAAAAATATCAAGATGAAGGCTCATGCTCGTGCATGCCAAAATGAGGGATGAACTGAGAGACATTTAAAGAGTACAGGGGTGAAAATAGCAGGAAGCAAAGTTACAGGGTCATGGATGAAATTAACAAGGAAATTCATATGGCATTGAAACGTGGAAGAAGCGGGGCCCACGGACAAAGATTTTTAACTCTCTAGGTGAAGATATTTTATCAAGAAGGCAAGTGGGAGCAGTGATCTTCTGGTCCTGGTCCTGACACGTGGATGATCACCGGTGCTGGATTTATTTTGTGGTGGGGAAGAGATTGAGGGCGGTATGGAAATGATGCCTACTCACTTTCCTGAACATTGGATTTTCAAAGAAAGAAATAAGAGAACATTTCTTCCAAACATTGTCACTACAAATTTTTTAATCGGTCAAATTTTGGACCTCTAATGGGTCCTTGCTGTTTATTTATTATTGGCTATAAGGCGACCCATTAAATTAATTAACGCAATAATTTATTATTTTTTTAAAGGCAAATAAGTGCAAAAGTTAGGTGGTGTTTTATGTGCCAAGGATTGATTGGGTGTGCCTGTTTTCCACCTCAAAATGTACCCGGAAAAAAACAAGGCACTTCGAGTCAGGTTTTGGAGCTCATCCATTTTGATATCAAGATATTTCAAGGAGTCTTTCTTGTATAGAATTTAGACTTAATGTATCACTTACTAGATGCACCATGCACACATTTTTTAGTATCATTTAAATAATTCATTGAACAATAAATGTATTATACATTTTGAAGTATGTTATAAAACAACATACACTACCCATGAAAATGAACTCATAACTAGAGGAACCACTATTTGTAGTGAATTGAATTGGAATTTGGGGCAATTTACATCAATTTCTTAGTTTTTGAAATGTAAAAAGGGGTATGGAATTTAAGAAGATGGATGGGTTGACATGGTTGGTGAGGAAGGAAACAAGGGGAGACTTCTCTACATTAATATTTAATAAATAAATATTTATTGTTATAATATTTCAAATAAATAAATGGAGGGGGACAAGATTCTCAATAAACTAATCCAATACAAAGAATGGGCATATCTGAAGTTGTGGCCTAAAATTGAGGACAATTTCATCCAGGAGTGGATAAAACCCAAGCGCAAGAATAAGAATGGCAAGTGGACATTTGCTTTACGACCTTTCCTTTTTGGATTTTTTGAGGTCCACATGAAATGCATTCCTTAAATTTAGGCCTTGTTTGATAAATATAAGAATGTCAATTTAATGTTATAAATTATAATTAAAAATTTATATGTTTAGAAATATTCGATAAATCATAATTTATTAATATTTAATTTACATGTTAAATAATTATAAACGACATAAAAAAGAAATGAATAAAGTAAAATAGAATAGATTGAAAGATAAAATGGATGAAAAATACAAAAAAAAATAGTGAAATATTTTAAAACACACTCTACAAGTATACTTACAATTTCAAATAAAAGTTGGAAATGGTCTTAAAACCTTCTTTTTTATACACATATTTGGAAGTTATTAGAAATAGCAATAACCTTTTTTACATGGATAGTATTTGTGGTAACTCTAATATAATTGACAATATATTATATAGTTTTAGATTTATCATTAATTTTAGATACTGATCTGGAAAATATTGCATCCATTATTCCTGTATTGTGGCTTATGAAATGTTCACAGCTTTTTAAAGAATCCCTATTTCACCCCTTACATTGTTAACAACCTATATGTATGGAGGGCTGTCATGGAAGCAAAACAACTTCCCAACAAAGCATTGCAAGCATATGTTTGCATTGCTTGGTGACAGAAAAATCCATGGGCTTCTGAACAAAGAACTAACTGTGTACTGCTAATAGAAAAAATCCATGCTATGGGCTTCACATGCATGCTTGAAGCTGAGATTGGTTCCTTTACTATTGAAAATGCCATTCCATAACATCCCACAATCTAGGGTTCAAGATCTATATGGGTTGGGTCAATCGACTTCTAAGGTTGCATTATATTATGACCTTGGAAATACATAAGGAAAATAGAGCATAATAAAAGAATTAAATTAAATACCTCTAATTACTAAATATGAATGCACTTTAGATAGTTTAATTGATTAATGGATATTATACTTACTTTTATGTGATCTATGCTACTCAACATCATTTAAACAGTAAAGAATGCATTAGAATGACATAAGCAACTGGATTACATCTATTCCAGATTCCTAATTGGGTAAGTGCACAACATAATATGGAACTGTTTCATGTATATCCAAAGAATAACAAATGTATCCACATAAAACTTACCTGGTCAATTATCTATTGCAGACCTTGATGATGATGATGATGATGATATAAAATGCATAATTGGCATGCTTCAGCAAACGTGCAAAGATCTAACAGACAGAATGAAAAGCCATATCTTATATAGGAAATTTGTTGTACTTCACAAACTACTATGAAGAACAAGATCCAAACGGCTGATTCAATTAGAACATAGGGCCAGAACACAGTACAAAATTCTAGAATAGATAGAAATTAATCCACAAAGATCCAAACTTAAAGAGAAAAATGAAGCCAAGATGCTTGTCTAATCGAATAAGCTGAAACCCATGTCATCGTCACTCTCTTCTTTGGGCTCCTCCTGTAAACAATTCAACGTGACAAAGAATGGACAAATTAAAATAGAAACAAGACAATATCAATCTATAATGCATTAATAATCAACTAAGACAGCTACAAGTGGTTGTTATAACAATGATCAATCACAGAAAATGAAAACTATCACTATCGCCAATACTTCAGGAGACTATCATGATAGATGTGCTTCAATTTATTATAAATTTCATTTATATTTTCCATTTACTCCAGTTGCGGGATTGAAAAATCATGGTCCGGTAAAGTGAGAGATACTTATTACACCTTTTTCTCCTCGGCAGCCGGAGCAGCGGCAGAAGTGGTACCACCAGCTGCGGGGGTGGCTGCGGAGGCGACTGGAGCCGCACCACCACCTGAGCCCACGTTCATGATGAGATCGTCCACATTCCTCTTTTCGGCCAGCTTGGCAAAAAGGCTCGGCCAGTAGGACTCAACCGAAACATTCGCAGATTTCACCAAAGTTGCGATTTTCTCCGCCTACAATAAAATGGAGATTAACAAAATGAGCATCTACAAAAAGGATCGAATCGAGAGAGAGAGAGAGTGTTACAGTGATTGGGATTCCATCATCGTGGAGGATCATTGTGGCGTAACTGCAGGCGACCTCTCCAGTAGACATTTTGGTGATTGAGAAGAATATCTTCACCTGCAAAGCTGCAAAGCAAAAATCTACTTGGTTGAGAAACGATGGGCGATGATGAGAAGAATTGGAGATCGCAGAGAAGCGAGCACACGAGAGAGACCAGCGGATACTGCACTGACACCAGTGTAGGCTCCAGATGGGAGCTAGGGTTTCCGTCGGCACAATTTATGCCGGAGGAGCTAGGGTTTGGAGATACGGCAGCCCACCTAAAAATTATGGGCTCATTATGGACCTAGGAAGTATTTACCAATTGAGCCCAACAATATTTCCTATAAGATGACCCACTTTATAATGACAATCCCAATTTTTTAATGGAACACTTCGGCTTTTTCTTATATGTATATGGATTAATGAAATTTGGTCAAACAAAATATCAAAAAACGTAGGAGTGTGGGCAGTAACAACATTCTTGAGCATGGACAAGGAAGCATGGTTCTACAGGCCACAAGAAATCTCCCTTAAAAATGGGATCAAGAAATAAATCCAGATAAGCTCTAGTTTACCATTTTTGGCATCCAACCCACGCCTCCGTATAGCTTAGGGACAGTCTATGTTCAACAAATACATCAAATGTACATGTTCTAAGCAAATTTGTAATAAGGTGTCTAACATTGGTAACCATAAGAGAGAACCGTCTAACATTGAGAGGAATTAGGGCTAACAATCAAAAGCAGCAACTAGAGCTTCAAAAGTAACAGAAATATCCGCAGATACCGATACATTTGACACTAACTAAACCGTGAGAAACCCGTATCTTGTTTGAAACTGACTGACACAGAGGCATCTGTCTCTTGTTACAAGTTTCCAAGGATAAACAATGGGTTCACAGCACAACATGCCCAGGATACTAGGATTTTTCCATGCTCAGACTGCCCAATCTCACCTGCCAAGAGACAGGCCAGAGGAGAAATTAGGACTGGTATAACATTCAAAGATACTTGTTAGAGAGCTATGTAGTTATAAAAAACTCATTGTGAAGCATCTCAGCTCTCAGATTCAACTTCCTAATACACTTTTATGAGGACTAGGAAGCATTGGTCCATGGCATGAGGAGCCAAGCAACTAACTAACAAAGGGTCTTCCTCAGCAATTCAGTAAATGGATCTTACTGGAACAGCCAGAACAGGACTTCAAGAAATTACATTTCAACAGATAGAGATGACAGAAATACATAAAAAATGCAATGGAAAGGGTGACATTATTATGTAACTGACCTAAGGTGGAGATGGAGACCTTGATAAGGACTTTGGTCTGCAGTTTTTGCATTATGTTATGAATAACCATGATAAATAAAGCACCATTTAAATGAAAGGTGATGTTAGGCAGGTACATACTTTGGGGATTTTACTGGTGATGCAGACCTAGATCGAGACCGAGATGGAGATTTGGAAACTGAGCGGCCGCCCAATGACCTACTATAGAAACCAAAGGTAGCCTGAGAATCATCATAATGCAATAAAATTTAACAAGGTATAAGAAGGTAAAATATCAGGACCCTATTAAAAGTTGTCAGAGGGTAACCTCCTCTCCCTTCTAACACTTTGGCTACGGCTGCGACTGTGGCTGCGGCTTCTGCTTCTGCTGAAAGATCTAGATGGACTAGCCTCATACCTTTTCACCTACATCAAATATAGGATAAACACCAGATGATATCAAATTAAGCAGCTCATATGTAAAAAAAAAGGGCTTTTCCTGTTAACAAACAATGTTAAAAAGATATAATGAAGAAACTCCAACTATTAAAATTGGTATGATAAATTACCCGGATATAAGCTCTTGCCCAAGGATTTCTGAATTCAGTGTCATCAAGTTTCCGGATCTAAAAGATATGGTAGTTCATGTTGGGAAGAAAACAGATGCATTAGAACATAAATAATATGTCCAAACATAATGGGTAAAATTAAATCTGAAACTAAACTAAATGCATGGCATGTTAACTTACAGCATACTTCATGTCATCATAGTTTGTATAGTCAACAATGCCAAAAGTCCCTGATCCAAGGAACATAAAATTATTTCATTGGTGCATGGGGATAAATGATAATCTTAGTAGCCATACAAAACTCATACATAATTATTTGTATATTGATTTAATAATGCAGAATTATTTCCAGGGTGCTAACATACCATCACGGTCACGAGAAACATCTGCAAAGCAGACATCACCAGCTTTTCGCATATGGTCCTGACACAAGGTTTATTAGATGAGGTAACAGGAACATATACAAGAATACAAACAAAAAAGAGCATAAGGCACAGTTTACCTTAAGATCCTGCCAGGACGCAGAGGATGGGAGCCCGCGAACTATAACTGCAATTTACATTAAGCAAAAAAATAAGAAAAACACAAAACATGGACATTGACTTCATTTGAAGACAAATCATATCCACAGGAACAAAAATTACCTCGATATTCAGAATGACGTGAGACTCCAAATCTTCCTCCACCTCCACCACCACTACCACTGTAACCACCACGCCGGTCACTTGAAGGTGGTGGTCCCCTCCCACCATGTGCAAGCTCAACCTATGTGGGTGATAACTTGATATAAGCTGGAAAATATTTGAAAGGACACTAGAAATAGGACGAGACTTCAAAAGACCATACCCTTAACCGACAGCCATCAAAGTTGTAGCCATCACGACCTCTGATAGCATCCTCAGCATCCCGAGAGCTCTCAAACTGTCATGGACCCATTATAATTAGAAAAGGAAGAGCTATCTATCACATGTTATAGGAAATCTATGATAAAATATATTACCTCCACAAAGCAATAACAAGGAGGGCGAGGTGGGATCTTCAATTCAATATCCAATATGCGGCCATACTGCAAATGAAGGAACAGAACATTTATGTCAGTAATTTAACCAGCTTTTACCACCTTCAATGGTAAATGCAAGGACTGGAAAAATTAGGATGAAGCAAACAAGAGGAATAATTACAGCATAGCTGGTAATTTTTAAAACACACCTTGTAAAACAGTTCTTCAATTTCCACTTCCCTTATGTCAGATGGAAGATTGCCAACATAGATTGTCCGAGAGAAACGGCCACTCATTTTAATACCACAAAAAGTTCAAGAAAGGGAGCTGCAACGAGAAAGAAACTAGTGAGTGAGATAAAAAACAAAGCCCTCTTGATATCCTCTGATCATCAGTCACACTTAAATGTCATCATCAAGACATCTCCCAGCAGTAACAAAAGTAAAATGAAGCCAAAACTATGAAGCAAACCAATAGAGCAATCCTGAGTTGAGCCATGCTCCAAAAGCTCCACTGCTGGTTTGCTCCAAGATGCTCCAAAGCAATATTTAATTTGAAATAAAATTTGATCTCCTTTCCTCTCCTGACTTTTGTAGATGAAGAGTTCTTCCAGAGACACCAACATCTCCATTTTTTTTTCAAAAATAGAACCAATTACTTCACCCTGATCCTCCCACTCCCTCTCTAAATGCCTAGTATGATTGCAAAGCTCATATTTGTCCAAGCAGTTGTCATCTATCATAGAGAAAGCATGTGTCATGATCAGGTAACACAGACAAAATATTAATTCATTCACCCAAATCATCTCTCTTCATTGTATAGGGAGACTGGGAACAGGATACTCTGCAGCATATCCCTATGCAATAACTTTTCCTTCAAACCTAAAATACGTTATTACTCTGGAGAATGTCACATCATTATCTTTTATGACATGAATGTCAAGTTTTAGTTTCTGCATTCTCAGATAACCCCAACCATCACATGAAATTATGCAAATGCCCTTAGTGCCACCAAAATAAAGTCCTAGAAAATATTTCTTACCCAGCCAAATTTTTATTACAATAAGCAGAAGCATCTGAATAAAAAATTACTTTCCCCACCATAGAGGTTATTACGTTAAACAAACCTCATACGTGCCTTCTCCTTCCATAGAAGAGACAAAAAGGGTGAATTTGAAACAATCCATTACAATCTAAACAAAGAAATTGCTGAACTACAGATGTGCAACCCAATAACGCCAGTTGAGATACCAACATTGAGGTCCAAAACTGAATTTTCGTGGCTGGTCTTGATGAAGTTTTCAAAATAGTCTAAGAATTCAAGAAGGTACTAGAGACCCGTATTTTAATTACAGAAACAATGTGACTTGAGAGAGGGAAGTAAAACATACAGATATCAATCGTAGCGTTTTCTCCATAGAGAAACTAATCGTAAGCTATGGGACGGGCCAATCTCTAGGGAAAGAAAAACATCCAAACAATCAAGACCCTCTTTCTGCATCTCCTGATTCCTCGTCCACCATGCCCAAGGGAAGTAAATCTTTGACACCTATCCGACTAAGCACCTCAACGATGCTAACTCTAGGCCGCACCAACGAATTAGGAGAGAGGGAATGACAGGAGAAAAAAATCAATTCTCTTTAGTGAGCCACTACGACAAATTCCCCAAACAACCTTTCCATGCGCACAAACTGATGAACATCTAAACTGGCAAATGAGGAAGAAAAACTCGCAGAGATTCTAATCTTAAAAATCAAGATCCCCAGAACGTTCATCATCAATTGAATAAGACTAAGCATCATGTTCTTGAATCAATGACATACCAAAGATTTATGTGCGGAGAGAGCAGAACTGAATGCGACTAAACCAGTGAAGAGAGTAGCAGCCAAGATTCGAAGCGTGAGGGGCGGGGAAAGAGAAGCACGCTAGGGTTTCCTGCCGGGATGAGATAAAAGTCACATTGCCACAATGTAATTTTGTTGCTCAGTAAAGGCCAAATTACATTATTACAGCCGTTAAAGAGGGAGAAAAAAAACTTTGTACGTGCTCCATCCCATACTTTTAAATTTTAGTTTCGATTCCAATATCTTATAAATTCTTATTTTTTGAGTTCATCCAAAATTTTTAGTAGTTAAATTAAAAATTTTGAAGTCCGAGCAAAAATAACCTTTTGAATAAATAGTATACAATAATATGGATGGATATAGTATATTATATTAGGGGTATAAATATAATTTAATATAAAAACTATAAAATATTTATTTTTTATATAATATCGTTAAAAGTCACTATATTTAGAGATAAATTGTTAAATTTTAATTAATTATATATTTTTCACTAAAAAATGAGGGAAAGCCAAGAAGCACTTGAAAGGGTGGGAGACAGACGATCGGGAAGGCTGGAATCAAAAGGCAAAGTGATACACGGCAAGCTGAGCAGGCGACAGGCCGAGGGCAATGAGCAAAATTGCGTATCTAAATGAAATTCGAACAATAGAGAACTTTAGTTTAGAGTCGCGGGTAGGGCGCCGGGTTACCTTCTTTAGTATCTGACAAGTAATGAGTGTGTTTGGCTAGCGCGGCCGGGTTACCTTCTTTAGTATCTGACAAGTAATGAGTGTGTTTGGCTGCCGCGCTACTGATTGTCCATTTTTGCTAAAATTATAAGTGTAACATTTAACATTATAAGACTGGTAATCCTGAATAGAAAATTAACTCGAACCAAACTGATAATTAAGTTTAAAGTAAGAAGAAAAAATTCGAACAATTATTTGAAATTAGCCAGATTTGAAAATTTGTTCAAAATCAAGAACTAAAATAATTAGAACGATTATTAAATACGTTTAATGAACATCAATTGTTTACCAATTAAGAGAAGGAAAAAGTTAAAAAATAATTAGTTGGTTTGAATGAGTACGGTTATATTGGATAAAAAGCCAATCAAATTAGGATGAATAGGTAAATAGACGGCTAAGAGAAATTCGCTAAAAATCAGTTAAAAATAACGTAAAATCGATTGAGCAGGTAAAATACGTGCGGGCACACGATTTCGCCACGTACTGCACGCGCATCATCCCTCCACCCGAATGATCAACCAAAACCCCAATTTTAATTAAGATTTTCCTCAGCATTCCAAAACCCATCAAATACTAACTAATTTATTTAGAAAGTCATATGTTATTAAATAATAAAAGTGGACTATAATCAGATAGTTAATTAAGTATAGTTTATGGTCATATAAACCTTGGATGTCACTCTCTCGACTAATGATCAAAATTTTCTCTAAAACACTCGTAACTCAATTTTTCGGTAATAAAATTTATAGAGAGCAACACGTCCTCTTCTAACTACCAAAATTAGTGATTCAGATATACTTAAAAAGCTATTTGAGCCAGCTTTCCAAATCTATTTTTTTTCGGCCAACTTTACTATTGTCGGCGTAATTAAACAATACATGACATTTTTTTGGTAAAAAACAGAGCATATGCATTTTTGACCATTTTCGACGGCCTCAGTGGCCAACAAGGACCACATAACATATACTAGACTCCTCATAGTCTCAACTTTTAAATGCCACTAGCCTCATACGATTTTGGTAAGTATCGAGGTCGAATAAATTCTGATAAACTTCAACTAGTTTCAATTGTGACAAAATTTAGTAAAATGGATTTTGCAAGTTACTAAAACCTCCATTTGAGTGGATTCAAGTGGCTATAAACTATTCTAGGAGTCAGCTTTTAAATTGCATTGGTGTGTCTGATCGAATCATCGTCTCCGATAAGATCCCAACCTTGACCCGACTTTTACTTGATAAACCACTAGCTTAGATTTAGCCTCAATTGTCATTGTTCTGCCCAATCCCAACTGAACAGAGGTCACGATGGCCTAGAAGAGCCTATAGGGATATCATATTTGAGTTTGAGATTTTTTATTAATTATTTTGTTGTAAAGCAAATGTTAGGGACTAAAATAATAAATATGAAAATGTTAGAGGATCCACTAAATGATAAGTCATCTTTGTGGGTATTTTTACGGGTCTAAATAAGGTTTTAGGACTATTTAAAAAAATGGTAAAGTTTTGAAACTTGAATGATATGTTTGGAATGCTACTAAAGTGTAAATAATGAAATTTGTGTGCACAAAAGTAATTTTTAGGGAGTTTAAGGATTTAAATGAGACTAAAGGAAGTCTAGGGACACAAATAGAAGATTTGAAGAATATAAGCTTCTAAAAAGATAAGTTTTAAAGTAGGGGCAAAATGATAATTTTGCTCAATTTAATAACTATTTTGCAAATAGTGAGAAATGAGAAATAGGAAATATCCTAAAGTATTTTGGGGACCAGAATTAGAGTAAAGGAGACTTGAGGACCCAAGTGAAAGACTTGGAAAAGTTTATGGTAAAAAAAATGGATTTTAGATCATAAAGGGTATAATTATAATTTTACCCAACTTAGGGACCAAAATATAATTTTGGGAAAGTAATGTACCTAAGTGGTAGATTAAGGATTTCTAAACACATTAACAAGTATAACCATAAGAGGTTATAACCCTAAGTAAGTGTAACTAACCATAAAAGTAGGTTAGTTAAAGAATGATTATTGGACATATAAGTCGAGTAAATCGAGCCTGAGGGGCGAAACTATAATTTCATAGGAAATTTATAGGTTAGAAATTATGTGTTGATATAAGTACTTAAACTAATCTTGATGTCTTACTATGACTCTTATATAGAGAATATACAATCGCTCGAATGAGGATCTCACAACCCGAGCTAAAAGGAAAACTTGTCGAAATAAATAAGTTCGAGTCAAAATTGTGAGTGAGAGTAGTTACAATGAGTCCGATTGGACCGAGCAACTGTGCTTTACTACTTTTGATAATACTTTAAAATGCATGATGCATGATTTGGAAAATTATTGAAAAAAAGTGAAAACGATATGAATGCATGCTCACTAAGAAATACTATTTTCAGAAGTGAATAAATGGGTTAAGGGTCGCTATGTCACAATAAATGAATCATAGTTGCATGATAGGACTATGTGAGTTGAGGCTTTGTGCTCGAGATATTATTACTGATAGGAGTTGGGCGAGTGATGGACCAAACTCCTTGTGATAAAATCATGATCACAATAATTGTCTATTGAGCGTGGCACATGTATATGTATACATAAGTTGGTCAAGTGATGGACCAAACTCCTTGAGACTGATTGATCATGAATATTGCTTGATTTTTTTCGTACATGCACCTAAATGGAGATGGTCAGAATAAGGATCATACTTAGTGAAATGTGAGATAAGCATAAGTGCTACATGTGTGCATGTTTCTGTAATATACATATGTATATAGATATATCAGTTGAAAGTTTGGGGCATTGATAGGACAACTATCAAGGTAGTGTCAACGCCTAGGGAAATTGGAAGTGGTGGATAAGGGGAGATTGATAATAGTGCTTTCAGGTTTCTAGGGACCCTTAGATGATGTATGGGCGTGGTCCCAAATGGTTATATCGCTATGATGATAAATGGCGGGATTGAGTCGCATGTGTAAGAGGCATGTACATGGCATTGGGTGGGTTAGTGTTATGTCCTCTGATTCTAAAACATTCAAATGAGAGACGAACCCGAGGGGTATTAGTTGTGGAGAGTACACGTGACTCACACATTCTCATCTTACCTGATCGGAATTATAACATGACTTTTGAGCATGACTTGGGCCATGATCTACCATTATGTGTTATTATCATGCCCCAACCTAGTTTGGTCGGAACTCCGTGATCAACCCGCCACTCTCCTTGACCTTGAGTAGTTGCTCCTCCCCAGATCGTGAAGTGTCAAGCGTATTATCTATCGCGTTCCCTAGAATGACATTATACAAAATTGTAAATCATACCTGGGTTTCGAGGCTTGGCAAAGGAAGTCCTGGATAATCGTCTCTTTCCTAAAAAATGTTAAGGAGAGGGGGTGAGTCTTATAACTCAATGAGTGGGAATCTTATAGGTGGACTTGTTCAGGCTTTCCATTTATCCATAGTGTTCCATTATTTATCCCTCCTCAGGTTGGCACACACAAGCACACACCTTTTTATCATAAAAAGGGATCACATGTTCGCAATCTCGTCCCCGACGGTACTACTTATGGAGTGGAGCGACATTACCGTCCACCCCGATAGAAGTTCATAACTTCTACCCTGAGTCTGAGTGGACATCAATCGTTCGATCGTGTCCGCAATGTGGGACGAGACCTCTTCCCCCTCTAACCTCAATCTTAGTACACATGAAGCTTCCAGAGCTTCTCGACATACTAGACAACAGACCGCCCTTATGCTCTCTAGGTCATCCAACAGCCCTTGGAACTACCACTACCCCATACTGGGTGTCTCAATGGTTCCGCATCTCATGCATGCAAAATCAATAGCTTTCATTATATATAGACGTCATATTTGGTGTTACTTGGCCCAACGGACCCAACAACTCGGCTTCAGCTTGGTAACTACTAGCCCAATGAGTTCAATGACCCGACTTCAGCTTAGCAGCTACTAACCCAATGAGTTCGTCTGTCTAGCTTATCACACACAATTCACCAATTCTTATGAGAGTTTTCAAGCACATAGACCTTATCTTGTCTACGGGCCTATACTCATGCCCATTGGCCTTGGGCCCACTCAAACAATATTACATGACCCAAGCATATGCCACGCAATATCACAATCGCCTCCCAAAAGTTTTAAGCTTGTTCAAACAGTCAACGAAGGGCGGTCCTAAAAAAATAAATTTTAATGCGGGAGTAATGTGCTCATTGGCCCAATCCGAAGTGATGCTAAACCCACTCACCCAGGGTGGTGTATCGTGTTTCTGGTAATGGTTTGGTCAACCACATGTTCTCGTGCACGATCCTTGGACTGCCTATCTTGTATGGCCCGAGCATTCATGTTAGTACCATTTGTAGGAAAAATCTCGAAATTGTCAGATTGGCAATTTGGTCCTTAATTGTCACGCCCCGACCTGGTTTGGTCAGATCCTCGTGAGCAACCCGTCACTCTTCCCGGTTTACCACAGGTTTTCCCCTCCTTTAAACCCAGAGGAAGTAAGGTATCCTTTAAACCTGTATCTTTCCTGGAATAACATTATACAAAACTAAAAAATAGATATACCTGATTTTATAGTTCCTATACAGGGAAGTTTTTAAGATTGGTTTTCCCTTGATTTCTTGAAAGGGGTAAAAGGGAGGGGGTGAGTTCTACAAATCAGTGAGCGGTGGTTGGGAGTGAGTTTTCATAAACGAAACAACTTTAATCAGAGTGTGCCAAACTCCTTATCTTCTTTTAAAATATCATTTACTCAAATACTGGTTTTTAAAACCTTTACCCTATCGAGGGTGACATTTTCAAGTTGGAGTGTGCCAGACTCCTTAATTTCCTTTAGATTTTCTCCACTTTAAAAATCTCAGTTTTTCACCATTTCTTATTAATCATGGTGTGTCATCACCCAACACACATCCTTTATCATGAAAGTCAAACACACATTTGCATGTCAGCACGTCCACTGAACCCACTTGTGGCATCAGAGCAACTTTATCGACCACCTAGATAGAAGCACGTCCACTTCGACCCTGAGAATGAGTGGATGTACGTGACATCCAACCATCAATCCCAAAATTAATTCTCTATGCCCGTATGAGGACATAGACCTCATCCCGACCCTACCCCGGTCTTGTGCGCTTGAAGCTACTTCGAGCTTCGTAAGGTCACCTGGTCTAACGATCTGTCCTTATACCCACGAGGTCGTCCAGGGCCCTAGGACACATCACTACCCCTCTTGGGCATCTTGAAGGTCCCGTACACACAGTGCATGCACAATCAGTATTTTCACATCATGCCTTATAATCTGTGGTGCCACTGGTCCAACGGCCCCGACCATCAACTCAACCTGCAGCTGTTTGTCTTGACTAGTCCAGAGACCTGTCATGTCGCACCACCACTATTTAACTGAATATGTCGGTCCTGTCTTGGTACCATGGCCAAACAATTCATTTATTTAAAGTTTTATGGCATATATCTCATGTTTGTTTACGAGCTTCTACTCGTGTCAACTGGCCTTAGGCATACTGTACGTGATTTTCCAAAACCAGGCATATTAGCCCCCAAGTTCCAAAACCGAGGCTTACAACCTAATAGAGCTATTCGAGCTCCCGTCAAAAAGGTCTCCCAAATCATTTAAGTAGTGGCACACAATCAAGGGCGAGCACTTCTGACAAAATATGTTTTCAACTATCTATCATACCAACCGGGTATAAGGATATCTCCGCTCATAACCGATGAACGGGTTTTCCACTTCCTCTGAGGAAGTTTTATCATACCAATTAGGTATGATCTACTTACAACCGGTAAGTAGTTTTTCGCATGATTTCCACATCACTCCTCTAAGTTGTGATGTTTAAAATACCACTAAGTAGTGGGTTTTCATTTTGAGGTACTTATCATCCTCGACCAGGTATGATATAAAATCCCACTCACAATCGGTAAGTGGTTTTTAACTTTAAACTATGCTCATCATCCCAACCAGGTATGACATTAGTAATCCCACTCACAATTGGTAAGTAGGTTTTCCTTAAATAAAAGTGTTCATCATCCTAACCGGCATGATGTGTAAATTAGCCCACTCACAGTGACTTCTAATTTAGAAAAGGTGCTCATCATCCCAACCAGTTATGATGTGAATAACCCACTCACCTGTTAACCGCGACGTGTTCATCCACGGATGGTTTTCTAAGTTGACGCGAGCTTTCTCTTGTTGGCGTTCCGATTACAATTGTCTCATCGGAGGTGCGACAGTTCGAGCTTTCTATCGAGAAAGGTAGCGCTCTTCCTAAAGTACCTTCTTAGATCAAGAATTCCTACTATTGACCTTTCAGCATCGTTGTGGTCGTATGAGGGTTGTGGCGATGTTGGGAGAGCTTGATTTGGCTTGAGGAGGGTTGAATTCGGCTAATTTTGGCTAGGCCGAAACATGGTAGCTTCGGTCTACCGGAGCTATTTCATTGTTTGATTATGTCGGTACTTCTTGGGCGATCCTAGGATCAAATGGAGGTTACTATCAGATAGCTGACTTCCCCCATAATCTAAAGAGCCCGACCTCTACTTCTAAGGTTAAGAAAAATGCCTAAGTCGAAACTCTAGTTTGAGCTTCACCTGGAAATAGAGTATTAGAGAGAGAATAGTTTTGTGTGAAGAGAATGAATAGGGATGGTCTCTTTATATAGGAATTAAATGTGAAGGATTTATTACTACGTTATTAATGTTGTCATTATTCTCAGGAAATTGATGAGAATTTATTAGTTTTAATTTCAATAATTAAATATATGTATTAAATTATTGATATTAATTTTAATAAATAAATATAGGTATTTATGATATTTACGGTAGCATTAATAAAAAAATATATATTTAACTCATTATTTTCACCTAATAATTTACACCTTTCATTTTATTTATTGCAATTATATCAATTGAATTTTAAACTTATAATATAATTTCATAAACTACTTTTGACAGAAATTTTGGGTTACTAAAAAAAATAACTTCCCTAACTTCAATATTCTAATAGGATCTAGTGCATTAGTGCTAGTATGTTATTTCATTTTGGGTTACTAAAAAATATGGTTTGACAACTATTGAGGGAATGCAACATAAATACATCCCAATAAGTCACCCATCTTAGCACTACTCTCACCCAGCTCGCTTAACTTCGAAGTTTTAAAGGAATACTACATTAGTGTTAGTATGTTTTTAATTTTGGATTACTAAAAAAAATATGAGTTGTCAACTATTGAAAGGGTGCATATTTACGAGTAGGATTAATAAAAAAATATATTTATCTCATTATTTTCACCTAATAATTTACAATTTTTATTCTATTTATTCCAATTATATCAATTGAATTTTAAACTTCTAATATAATTTCATAAACTATTTTTGACCGAAATTTTGGGTTACTAAAAAAAATAACTTCCCTAACTTCAATATTCTAATAGGATCCGGTGCATTAGTGCTAGTATATTATTACATTTTGGTTTACTAAAAAATATAGTTTGACAACTATTGAGGGGATACAACATAAATACTTCCCAATAAGCCACCCATCCTAGCACTACTCTCACCAAGTACGTTTAACTTCGAAGTTCTAAAGGGATTGCAAGTACAACTTCTTTTGGAAAAAGCAGAGAAGTTAAAAATGGAGTCTCTAACCAACATTAAGAGATTTTGAAACAAGGAGGATGTTAACCGTCCTTAAAAAGGAAATAAGTTAACAGGTTAGCATCAAAAGATACTGTGATAAGTAAGAATGAGTAGACTACCCATACTAAAGTAATAAAGAAAAGAACATCCGAAAAACATTGGGAAAGTAAGTCCTCCAAATAAGATGTGGCTAAGGAGGAATATCCACAATTGGTAAGACGGGTCATAGTCAACACGCGCATATGAAGCCTAAAGAGTGGATGACGGAGCATAGTGTGAAATGCAGGGAATAAAACCAAGAATCGGAAGTATCCCAAGTAAGGAATAAGGGATGAAATAGAAGTTGTGAATAGAGAAGGAATCCAAAGCAGACAAATGCCCTAATATAGATAGGGGTGCAAAGAAAGAGAGAAAGAACCCTACAAGAATGATAAGAAGGTTGATCATGTAACTCCAAAAAGGGAAGTCTCTATTGTGAGGGACATAGTAGGGAATGAAATCGGAAGAAGGGAACCTTCTCAAGCAAATGAATCGACACATATATCAAAAGTGATTATTTTACAAAGAAGAATTAGGAAATGATTACGAGTAAGTAAAAGTGGATTAAGGAATAAGGAAAAAAATCCTTGTATAATAGGGGAAATGATGGTTACCATGCCCAAAGGAGACAAGTACAACCCCATAAAGGAGAAACCCCTATTGCCCTAGGTGTCAGAAAAGCCATGATGGGTCATGTTGAGCATGCTTCGAATGTGGACAGGTCGGACACTTTGCAAAGAGTTGTCCAGCCCTTCGAGGTAATACACAACGAAGTGACCATCAACCACCTCAAGGAAACCCAAGGGTACTAGATGGTGACAAGACATAGCCACTACGTCAAGAGTGCCAACCCGAGTATACAAGCTCAACTAGGAGGAAGCATGGGATGAACCTAGTACTATAACTAGTACATATCATAGCTCCCCTAGACCAATATAACCAAAAACCTTGTAATTCGTCATCATTATAATAAAAGTTCCATTTCTTATAAAACATGTGGTGAGATACACATAAAAGAAAATCCTAAGGAAGTACCCACCAAACCTCCAAAGAAAGGTGAAGTCGGAAAGATGGCATATGATGATATCAGAAAAGTTAAGGTTAGATACACTTAAGGATGAATAAAAAGGAATTTTAGGAATGAAGGGAAAGGATTCTCCTAAAGAAGGAAACCCCGAGGAGGCATACATATCTCAATTAAGAAGTAATGGACCAAGTGACTTAGGATAAGGAGATGACGTGCATACTAAGGTGAAAGAATCAAAGGAAGCATACTAGGAAGACCCAAGGAGTAAGCTAAACCCAAGAAATAGGTAAGTAGGAAGATGGAAAGGACGCAGTGACAAGTGGACTACCCATAATAAGGAAATAAAGAAAAAGCCTCCAAACTTGCATCAAGGAGGATGAATCGGGATAGGAGTCCCTAGATAGAAGGGCAAAGGTAGGAAGGGAGACTTTAAAAGGGGAATTCCCAAGCTAAGGAACCTAATAAAGAAGCATAAGTGGATGAGGGTATATTGGGAAGGCCAATTGTGACCTGTTTAGGAAGAGCAAAGAAGCCAAATAAGGACTTCAAATGAACCTACGGAAGGGAGAAGCTAGTAACAATGGGACGATCAAGGATGTCCTAAGAAGGATCCGGGAGTAGTAGAGACTACACTCTAAGAAGGGCAATAGGATGGGTATGGTGAGGAGTACACGAAATAAGACCTAACAATCGGAGATACCATGAATAGGAAAGTAAAGTGTGAACTGGGAAAATAAGGTCGATGAATGATTAAAGGTACACAAAAGCTCTAAAGGGTGTATGAATGCGTAGGAAGGGAACCTTCAAGAGGGAGTCTTGTCTTGAAGGACATAGTAGAGAAAGAAAACTGTTAAAGGAGAACTTCCCAAATAAGGGAATCGTGAAATGGTCACTAACAAACAAGAGTGGGTAAGGAGATAGACATGGTTATGTAAGACATGACATCAAAAGCAAGATGGATGATAGGATAACGATAAAGGTAGTCGAGAAATACTACGAGATGAAGAGAGAGACGAAGTCATATGATCCCTAAAAGGTTAGAAAGCTAAGAATGACCCTCAAGGAGGTGTTCTAGAAATCTAATGGACAGAGACAGGTTCTAGAAAATGTCATGCTGTAAAGGGGCATGTAAGCCTAATAGTCTTGAGAAAAATATGACTCAAAGTAAGGAAGAGTCAATTAGTAAGCATGACGAGGTCACACAAAATTTTGACCTAAGTTGTAATAAATGACGGATGAATGAAGGGTCAAAATAGGATGGAGGGCTAATAACACCGAAACTTGTGAAAACCAGTATGTAATGCTCAAAAGAAAACCGAGCTAAGGGTTTCAACGATTAATAGAATAACTAGACACATTAACGATTAGGCATCTTGGAACTCCCAATCTTGAAATCTTGAGTAAGAACTTCAAGGGGAAGAATCTTGCCCTAAGCAAAGGAAGATGTGAACCTAAGGATATACCTTTGGACTCATGGGCAAGACATACTAGTTATGATAAACTCCATGGAAGGAATAAACAATGTAAAGGAAAAGAAATTCCTTAAGCACGTGATTTAAAGTGGTTTAAGTGAAAGAACAACCGAAGTTTATCCTAGAGTTAAAAATGCTAATTTAGTTTTGGGGGCAAAACTCCTAAAAGGAGGAGAGAGTTGTAAACCCCGTTCCTTAAAGATAAGGAAACCGAGGAAAGAACTGGTCAACCTGAGTAAAAAACTAAACCGGTTCACGAACCCCAACTGTAAGAGAAAGGGAAAAATGAGAAATTTACAAATCCCGAGTGACCTGAAGTGTCATAAAAGTCATGAAAAAGGACTTCGAGATGAATTGGAAATGAAAACTAGACTGGTTCAGGTGAACTAGACCTAAATCGAGTTGAACCAGTTTGAACTACTATTGAACCGATTTTTAAATTCATTTTTCTAGGTGGATTAAAAAAATCAAATTGGAGAATTGAAGCCACCATTGGATAGAGAATGAATTTATAAAATTTTAATTATGAAAAACTGGTTCGGACCGATCCGAATCATGTTTGAACCGGTCTGTTTAAGCATTGAACCTGGTTCGGACTGGTCTGATCTGGTTCGGAATAGTGTCGTCTCCTTTCTTCAGATGACAACACTGTTCACTCGTCGGAAAAGCGAGCAACACTGGTGAAGATGAAATGTCTCCGTTCAAGGTGTTTTTGGCCATGAATGATTACCATAAAGGCACCAATCAGACGGCTAAGGAGTTCCCGAGCTTCCTATATAAAGAGCCCCACCTAATTCATCCTCCTCACACCTGAAAACTCCTCTCTCTCTCTCTCTCTTTACTGCTCCAATTTCTAGTGAAGCTCTAACCAGGGCTTTGACTTGGGTATTTTTCTAAGCCAAATAAGGTGAGGTCAGGTTCCTTAGATTCGGGGAAAGTCACCTACCCAACAATAGTCTTCATTTGCTCCAAGGGTCGCCGGAGAAGCACCAACGTGATCGAACAGTGAAGCAGCTCTAACGTACCTAAGCTACCCTATTTCGGACGAGCTGAATGGCTAAATTGAGCCCTACTTAGGCCAAATAAAGCTCTCCCAACACTTCCACAGCCCTCATACGACTGAATTAGAGCTGAAAGGTAAGCCAATTTGGCTTCCTTCTGTAATTTTTTATTAGTGTTAGAGAGAGGACCGGTGAAACTTCACTGACTGAATTCTCCCTCAATTCAACATAAATTGATGTGACTCTTGATCTAAGAGAAACCTTGGAACGAGAGCTATCTGCTCAGATTGAACGCTTGGACCATTGCTCTCCCAATGGTAAGCTTTCGAAGCTTTCTCTCTCTAAGTCCAGTTATCCGGTGAAGCTCCGTTTAAGCTCATTCCTGCGTCAATTCATGCGATTCAAAGTCCATTGAATTGTGGGGAAGTGTAAGAACTCAATTTTACTTTCAATTTCAACAATTAACCTCAATTGATCAGTCAATTTGATGAAATCAAATTCGACTAGTTTGAAAGGGGGAAATTGGTGGAAAAGTTTGGGGAAAATTGGGGATTTCAAAAAATTGAGGGACCAAAGTGCAATTTCCCAAAAATGATGGCCAATTGGCCATTAAAAAGATGTTGGAGGACCAATTGGTCAATTTTTGGAATTATTGGTGTCAAATTGCCATTTTTTAAAATTAGGGGCAAAATGGTAATTTTTGAAAAGATGGGGACCAAATTAGAAATTTGGGAAACTTGAACCCCTTTTTGTGATTTTGGATAAATTGAGGTTCCAAAGTGAATTTTAGAAGTTTCGATACTCAATTTGGGGAAAAATTAGCATTAGGGACCTAAAGTTAATGAAAAATAATTTTAGGGACCTGAATGCAAATAATTAAAAGTTTGGCATTTTGCTCATTCATGAGAAATAAAGGCTATTAGACCAAATGTTAATGAACAAGTATGTTCATATCGTGTAGGAACATGAAGGACCGGGAACACCAACAAGGATAAGCTCGCGTTGAGGCAAAAAGCCGCTTTAGGGGAAAATACACTACACTTATCGGGTAAGTGGGATTATTCACATTATACCCGGTTGGGATGATGAGTACCCAGGAAATGAAAACCCACTATTATGTGGAATTTTAACATAACATCTGGTTGGGGGTGATGTGAGAAAACACGCGAAAAAACTATTTATCGGTTGTAAGTATATCATACTCGGTTGGTATGATGAACTTCCTATAAGAAAGTAGAAAACCCGCTTATCAGTTTTGAGTGGAGATGTCCTCACACTTGGTTGGTGTGATGGACAGAAGAAAAGTTATTTTTGTCAGAAATGCTCTCCCCTAACCGTGTGGCACTACTTAAATATTTTGGAAGATTTTCTTAACGGGAGCTCGAATAGCTCAGGTAGGCCGGAGGCTTCAGTTTTGGAACTCGGGGGTTAGAATGCCCAGTTTTAAAAATCTCGTATAGTTAGCCCAAGGATGTCCTCACACTAGGGGGCTAAGGTCGGTGTTTGTAAATCGGTTCGGTTTTCTCGCTCGAGTTGACCAGTTCTTCCCTGATTTTTCCTTAATTCCAAAGGGCAGGATTTACAATTAATTTTTTATAATACGGGTAGTAGTAGCATGTTATTCATAGGATTTTAACCAAAACGGTTGATAATATGACATAGTAACTTTCTACATGCATGAGGCTAACCGAAGTGTATTTCAAGGAAATGAAGATGCGAACTAAACACTCATTAATTTAGGTTTAAAGACTCAAAAGTATGATAAGAAAGAGGTGTGTAGTCTTATTAGTGCAAATAATTAGCAAGTTCACAAAAAAAATAAATATAGAAAAAGTAACTAAATACTTATAGATGTAACATAATTTTCAAATACAACTTATATCGCGTATATTTTTAAAGATAGTATTATGAGTAATAAGTTATATTGATGTAATGAATATATTTCAGGATATTGTTTTATGAAAATAAGTTTTTAAAACCATTAGCTTATAGTTTCAAAAGAGATGAGTCTAAATTTTTTATTATTATATTAGAGTTGTATAAAATTCAAAATTATAATGTAACGAGGTTGGGCTAGTTATTATGAAAAAAATTATCCCTATTTTATGGAATGAGGTGTGAGAGGAGTTATGTATACAACAATACTCTAGGAGAAAGTGTTAGGAAAATGCTTTTCATTTTAGCTTAAATACATGTAGAATCATGAGATACATAGCTCAAATGGCACTATTAAGTGTCCCTAGTGAACCAACGTGAGTGATACCTTATCCTTCTACTTGGGTTGATCACTCGGGTTTCTTCTCGTGATTGTGCAAAGACTACAAGGCTAGAAAGCGATTGTAATTTCCTATAGTAGCAATGAAGTATTAGCAAATGCAGTGATAATTTATATTTCAAACTATTCAATGCGTATCTTTTATTGTCACCTGTTAGTGTTAATAAATAAACAAATTGATAGTTTATTTTTTGTCTACTCCTACGTGGAAATTAGCCACCTTCTTTACTATTTGTTTGATATTCTAAGAATTATATATATTTTTTACACAGTTATTGGATATGATTAAAATAGCACCGGTATACATATTAAACTATAATATTAATATTAAAAATATGATTATATATTTAATAAAATTGATAATTATTGTAAGTTTATAATATAAATTATAATTTTTAATTAAATATAAATTAAATTAATTATCGATCAATAATACTCTTTACAGTGATATTATAACTATGTTTTACATAAATGTAGACTCGGAATTCAAATGCGGTTACCGCTTCAAATATAGGTTCTGAATAAATACAAAAAAATCGAAAAGATGAAGTGTTTACAAGGTGGAGGCAGATCGAAACAAATAATAAAGAAGCTTTTCATTTTCAATTATTGGGCTAGTTATTATACTTGTGAGGTTCTACCTTTGCCTTTTCCAATGCATTATGTTGGGCTTTTTTCTTCGAAATTATAATTCACTCATCCTCAGATCTATTGTTCCCATATGTCTCCAAAAGTGGAGAAAGACAGCAAACGAAATATGTCTAAATCTTTGAATGGGCGGGGAGATACCTACAAGCTATATCACTAGATAGATCTAAAACCTATCAACATTCTTGTGAGATTGAGATGCATGTCAACTAAAAAAAAGATAGTAAAATGATCAAGGAATACCATTTAGTCCATCCTACTTTTTTTTCAGTCAAAATAATTTAATCGGCTAGATAATTTTTTTTCAAAAGTTTATATTTGTAAAAACAACTATTTCATGTTCAACTAAATATTGAAATTAAAATATCACCCTCCCTAAAATAAGTTGTGTTTATTACAACACTAAATTGTACTTTATTGAAATTTAGATAATGAATCAGTAATATTTCAGAACCTCTTCATGTTAGATGCTACTTGAATGGCTAATATTTCAAAACCTCTTTGATGTGGAAAATTAGATTTCATTATGATTTTAATAGTTTCACTTCCAATCATCATTAGATATGTTGACGGATAAATAAGTGTGATGCAGCACCCACCAAATTGATGGTACATGGCATATGATATAACATAAAATTACTTGTCACGATTATATGTAATATGTGATCACATCTAATGACAATATAATGTATAAAATGACTTTACCAAGCCACACTAGATCTTTGTTAGTATTGTTTCGCTAATTAATAAAAAGGCGAAAACAGAATGAATATATTAGGAAGCGTTTTTTAACCCCCATCCATTCGATCTTTCTTGTATTAACAAACACTTCAGGAAAATAATTTTCTAGGTATACCAAGAAGGATCAAGCTACAAGCTACAAGCTACATCACAACTTGCTCTAGTGTACACATGCGGCCGGCCAAATAAAATAACCATGACTGGCAGGCAATTCATGGCCGGATCGAAAGACTTGACTAGTCACAGTCGTCGCTGGGAGTTTTGTACGATCAACGGATAATCGACGAGCAGCCTCTGTAATTCCGAAATCAACCATACAAAAAAAAACACCAAATGTTTATAGGTTGTTATCTTCCCAAAACCACATCAAGTTTAGGGTATTCAACTTGGATATTATCACGGGTGGATTAAAAGTAAGTTGGATATGTTTAGCACGACTCTCCATCTCCACCACCTGCAGGATCCTAACTGATGCCTCCAGCAAGTTCTTTTATTTATATGGCTCATGTTAGGATCATTATTTAACCTATCTTTCTGTATTAACTATGGAGCTATAGTAATCAGTAAATCTAACCGACTTGCAGTGATGGTTCCAGGTTAATGTGTGTTGCACATAATTGAATAACAACATTACACCACCATGATGCAGGAATACAATGAATGGTCCATGTCCATCGAGGAAGAGGAATTTTGGCTTAATATATAAGATCCCTTCTTTGATTAGCTCATATCTTCACTTGGATGGGTGTTATGCTCAATAACAGTTCCAAATTCAATCACTTTGTGTTGTGTATCTTCTAAGGTCACATTCCACATTCTGCAACCAGAGTAATCGGCCATGGTAATGCTTAGACATATGACTATCGGCTAGTATTTCCAGATTGGTGGTAAAGGCCTAGCTGATTATGGCACATTGGATTGCAGAATTGCACTGATGGTGACTATGGGTGACTGAAGATTTCGATTCTCAATCAATAATAGCTAATGAAGGTGCAGTCCATCATAGAAATGGGTTAACTTTTTGTTACTAGTGCTATTTGCCTTGGTGGTATTAGTTTTTATTTACTAATTCACTCCATCTAATTGAATATTTTGATCCAATGTGTACTATGAGCGAGGATCAGTGGTTTCATTAGCTGAAATTTTGCTTTAAGTTCTTAAATTGTTGCACGGATTGCATACCAAGACTGCAACAATGGGTAGAGGCAAGCGTAGGGTTCATAATCACTGCCTTCTTGAGAGGTCATCGTCTTCCCCATGACAGTTACCTGTAACCACTTCGTCGAAAAAATACTAATGGCGTTATTGAACGATAATCACATGAGACAAGACTTGCACGAAGTATACGACCACACGGATGATTAAAAAAATGAAGTGTGTTGATGAAGTGGATGGACTTTTCTTCATCATAAGCGTGAGGGATGCGCAGATTCATTAGTTTTCTTTTGCATGTTGTGATTTCTTGTGTGACTTTCCATGCATTTGTTTTGGAAAGTCATCGGTTTCTGAACTATTTCTTAGCTTGTTATGTGTTCAAAATCTTCTGCAGTAATCCTGTGTTATTAAATTATTGCTGATGTTTCTGTCAACTACAAATTGCTTTATTAGGAGAATTAGTTAATAAAAAAAGGCTTTCTTGACAGTATTCCTTCCCTTTGCAGATATTAGTTAGCTAATCTATAGCTGAATTCAGAATGGATGTACTCTAGAGAGACTAACTAGATTGTTATTTTCATGCCAAAACCCATAAATAAACTAAGATTACTCTCCACAGAGGAGGTAGTACGATTACCTTACATTGGATAGAAGATAGCAACCATTCCTTTGGGACGTCTTCAAGCTAGTTATGTATTGAGAAACGGTTAAAATTGAGAGTTGGATCAAAATGTGATGAAAGTAGAAGTTATAAGATAAATGAGTAAATTTTGGTTTATTTGTTATAGTCGATTGGTTGCCTATGTAATCATTTTAGAAGTTATCCGTTCTTCTATATATAAGTGGAAAGATGGGGTCTATTTTACAACTTATGAGAATAATAAAAATACTAATTTTTCACTATACCATTTCTTACACCAAACTCTTTCAAAAATGTTGGTTAAAATTAGGTTCTTTCACAAGAACTCGATTTGAATTTTCTATGGAAGCCAACCAAATGAAAGGGCTTTTCAACGAATTCGTAATATGGTAAAAGAGCATACTAATTGACAAGCAAGTCGAGCGCTGGGAGTCATTTGTGCGTCCAAAAGTTTTCGAAAACATGAGTACCCATAGCAAGTGCAGTGATAATTTATATTTCAAACATGGAAGTAGGGTACCTAATGGAGAAATTTGAGAAGTTTTGAATATATACAGCTAAAATAAAAATTTTATCTTTTTTAAGTATCAAAATGTTAATTTAAAAATAAATTAAATTCCTTTAAAGACTTTGAGCATAACCATAAATAGCTAAAAGAAATTATTTGAATGAGGCTAGTTGAAATGAGTTTGTCGTTTGTTGATTAATGGGAATCGAGCGAATAAATGAGAGACATAATCATAATTTTGAGTAAAACTACGAGTTAGTGTACTATTCTCTAGTAAAGTTTTAAACTAACCCCAACCATATTATTTGATTTGGGTAAAATAAATTAAACAACAAATTATATGAGAATTGCGTCAACTCATATAAGAGAAAACCGTCAATACAAACATGTTCTGTCTATACAAACATGTTCTATTTACAATGAAGAACGTGATTTACGATTTCGCATCTAATTGGATTGTTATTGCCAACACTTACAAGTTTATAAAAATTGATGGTATACTTTGAAAAAGATTTTGAGAAACTCATAGGAAGCTTATAGGGAATCTTCTATCAAAATACAGAAAAAATATCCTTAATCATTTGAGAAGCTGGCTATAACCTAATAATTTTAGAAAATATAGGTGTAAATTTGAGAATTTAAAAATAAGTGATACCCGACACTTTAAAACAAATTAGGAATGGAGTTTCGAAGGCTAAACTTCCATGTAAATAAGGGTCAAGACTTGTGGTTTATGAAAAGTACTCAAACTCGTTATTTATAAATGGGACTAATAATTGCTATTTATGAAAGAAGCTAAAACCCAATATTTATAAAATGGGCTAAAACTCATGGTTTATGAAAGGGGCTAAGAACTATTAATTATCGAATGGGCTAAGATCCACTATTTATGAAATGGGATAAAACTCACTATTTATGAAAATGACTAATGTCATGACTAGACCCGGTTTGGTCGGATCCCCATGAACAATCCGCCGCTCCCTTTGATCCATGAAGGCTTTTACCCTTTTCTAAATCACAAGTAGTAAGGCGTCTTTCTTTTATGTTTTTCCTGGAATAACATTATACAAAAGTAAATATTCAATGGTATCCTTGTATGATGATTTCCTTTCTTCTAGTACATCCTCAACCATTTATGCCCCATTTAGGTTCCTCGTGTTCAGTAAAGCCTCTTAGGATTCTACTATCGATTCCTCATCTTAGTCTTACTTCCTACTTTTATCCATCTACATAGGGACTTTTGCCCTAGGAGTTCCACGTTCAACCCTTAAACTTTTGTTGTCCTCCCCTTCCCCTTTTCTATCCCTTATCCTTTATGCGAGGAATTTCTGGTCATCGGGTCCCTTCACTTCTAACTATTTTTTAGGCACAACTTAATTACTTTTCCCAATTTTATTGGGTCCATCATCTCTCTGTTGGGGACATGCACTTCATAGGACTCCTTTCTCTACTAGACTTCTTCCTTTCCTTGCCCTTACAATCATCCGATCATAGCGAAACGTAATACAATCTTTTGCTATCAATCTTCATGTTTATCCTTCTCAGAAATCTCGTGGGTACGTCATGATATGTCACGCCCCGATCTGGTTTGGTCGGATCCCCGTGATCAACCTGCCACTCTCTCGATTTATTAAAGGGTTTCCCCTTATTATAAACTGTAAAGAGTAAGATGTCCTTTAAACATGCACATTTTCCTAGAATAACATAAATCAAAATTGCATAATATTTTAAATTTGACATACCTGTTTCACAGGCGTCTTAGTTGATGGTCTTTAAGGGTAGGCCTTCCGAAATTTCCTGAAAGGGATATAAGGGAGGGGATGAGTACGACTAGTTAGTGAATGAGTTTTTCAAAACTTTTACTTTTATGAAAAAGATTTATATTGGAGTGTGCCAAAATCCTTTCTTTCAAAAATCTATTCATTTCAAATCTCAGTTTTTACTACCATTTCCTTATTAATCACGGTGTGTTATCACCTAATACACATCCTTCATTATGAAGGTCAAACACACATTCGCAAGCCAGCCCGTCCACTGAACCCACTTGTGGCGTCAAAGAGACTTTACCAGCCACCTAGATAGAAGCACATCCACTTCTACCTTAAGAATGAGTGGATGTATGCGACATTCGACCCTCAATCCCGAAATCGATTCTCCGTGTCTGTATGAGGACAGACACCTCATCCCGTCCCCACCCTGGTTTCATACGCTTGGTGCTACTCCAAATTTCGCACAGTCACCTGGTACAACGAACTACTTTTATACCCACCAAGTCGTCTAGTGCCCTTAGGACGCATCACTACCCGTCTTGGGTGTCTTGATGGTTCCTTAATCACAGTGCATGCACAATCAATATTTTCTCATTATGCCATATAATTTGTGGTGCCACTGGTCTAACGACCTCGACCCTCAACTCAACTTGCAACTGTTTGTCTTAACTGGTCCGTCGACTTGTCATGTCGCATTGCTGATAGTTGACTAAGTATGTCGGTCCTATCTTGGTACCATGGCCAAACAATTCATTTATTTAAAGTTTTATGGCATATAACTCATGTTTGTTTACGAGCTCCTGCTCGTGCCAACTGGCCTTGGGCCCACTGTACGAGATTTTCAAAATCGAGCATATTAACCCCGAAGTTCCAAAACCAAGGCCTCTGGCCTATAAGAGCTATTCGAGCTCCCATCAAGAACGTCTCCCAAATCGTTTAAGCATTGACACACAGTTAGGGGAAAGCACTACCGACAAAAATATACTTTCAACTGTCCATCATACCAAACGAGTATGAGGACATCTCCGTTCATAACCGATGAACAGGTTTTCCACTTCCTTTGAGGAAATTTCATCATACCAATCGGGTATGATCTACTTACAACCGGTAAGTAGTTTTTCCAACTGATTTTGACATCACTTCTCTAAGTTGTGATGTTTAAAATACCACTAAATAGTGGGTTTTTATTTCGAGTTACTTATCATTTCCAATGATATAAAATTCCACTCACAATCGGTAAGTGGTTTTTAACTTTAAGTTGTGCACATCATCCCAACCGGGTATGACATTAGTAAGTCCACTCACTCGTTAATTTAGTGAATTCCACTAGATTAGTTCTTTGTATTCACGTGAGCTTGTCCTTACTAGCGTTCCTGGTACCTCGTGTTCCTACATGATATGAACATCTCGGTTTATTATCCCTCGACCTAATAGCCTTTACTCATTACAAATGAATGAGAAAATCAAACTTTCTAGTCATTTGCAATTAGGTTGCTAAAGTTATTTTTCTTTAACTTTAATTTCAAAATGCTAGTTTTTCATCAAATTGAGTCCTGAAACTTTTAAAATTCACCTTGGGACCTCCAAATTTGCACACAAGGGTTTAATTTCCCAAATTTCCTACTTGGTCCCCCAACTTATCCAAAATTACCATTTTGCCCTTCCTTTAAAAAAATGGTAAGTTTCACCCCAAAAATTCTAAAATTCCTCAATTGGCCCTTTAACATTTTTATCATGCCTAATTGACCCTCAATTTTCTAAAATTGCATCTTGGTCCTTCAAATTTTCGAACATCCCCAATTTCCCCCCAATTTCAACTTCTTAATACAACCGAATTTGATTTCATCAAATTGACCGATCAAACACTTGTAATTGTTAAAATTGAAGTTAAAATTGAGTTCCTACATCTTCATACAATTCAATAGCACTTTGAATCGCAAGTTTTAATGCCGGGACAAGCTCAAACAGAGCATCACCGGAAAATAGGCTATAACGAGAGAAAGCTTTGATTACTCGCCGTTGTGGGCACGACGGTCCGAGCTTTCGATCTGGGCAGATAGCTCTCATCTTGAGTTTCATCCTAGAATCAAGAATTGCATCAATTGATGCCGAATTGAGTTAGAATTTCATCATCGAAATTCTGTCGGTTCTCTCTCTAGCATCGGCCGAAAATTGTAGAGGGGAACCGAATTGACTTACCTTTCAGTCCTAATTCGTTTGTGGGAGGACCGAAGAAGTGTTGGGAGGGCTTGGTTTGGCCTAAGGAGGGCTCAAAATTGCCAATTTTAGTTTGGCCGAAATCGAACAACTTCGGTTAGTTAGAGCTGCTTCACTGTTCCATCACGTCGACGCTTCTCTGATGACCCTCGGAGCAAACAGAGACTATAGGCGTGTAGCTGATTTCTCCCCGATTCTAAAGAACCTGACCTCACCTTCTTTGGCTCAGAAATAACCCTATATCAGAGCTCTAGTTCGAGTTTCACCGGAAAATTAAGTAGCGGAGAGAGAGTGAGCTTTTTAGGTGTGGAGAGGATGAATGGGGAGGGGGTCTTTATATAGGAAGCTCGTGGACTTCTTGGCCGTTCGATTGGCTCATTTATGATTGACATTGATGGCCGAAAACATATTGAATGAAGATGTTTCTTCTTCACCGGCGCTGCTTCAATTTTTTGGCGAGTGAACAGTAATGTCATCTAGAGGCAGAAGATGACACTGTTCCGAACCAGACCAGACTGAGTTCAAAGCTTAAACTGGCCGGTTCACCCTCTATTCGACTGAGTTTTTCAAATCTAAAAATTTCTAAATTTATCTAAATTCACTTTCTATCAAATGGTGGTCTCAAATGTCAAATTTGAATTTTTTAAGCTACCTAGAAAAATTAATTTGTAATCTGGTTCAATAGTGGTTCAAATCGGTTCAATCTGGTTCACTTAAACCGGTTTAGTTTTCATCTCTAGTTCACCCTAAAGTCCTTTTTCATGACTTTTATGACTCCTTAGGTCACTTAGGGTCCATATATTTCCCAATTTACCATCTCTCTATAAGTTCCGGTTCTTAAACCGTTTAATCCGGTTCTGGTCCAATTTACCTGAATTGGTCTGGTTTTTCTCTCTCACTTTGTTCTAAGGTTCCTTCCCAAGATTTATAAATCTCTTTGGGTCACAAGTGAGTTGAAATTTCTCAAATTTTCCAGTTCCCCAATAAACGGGTTTGTGAACCGGCTCGGTGTTTCTCACTGGGTTTGACCGATTCTTTTCCAGGTTTTCCTTAACTCAAAAGGGTGGGGTTTACAACTCTCCCCTACTTTTAGGAGTTTTGCCCCCAAAACTTAACCAATATATTCCACATCAGGAATAATTTCCTATAATGTTAACTTGGGTTTTCTTGACATGCTAACACTTCGATTTCTCTTTCGATTAGTCCCTGTAATCATTCATCTAAGGGATTTCTTTTCATTTATCATGCTCACTCCTTCCATAGAGTTATAATAACGAGGCATGTCTGGCTCATTAATCCAAATGTATATTCTTAGGTTTGCATCTCTCTTTATTTAGGGCAAGGTTCTTCCTTTTTGGGGTTCTTACTCAAGATTTCAGGATTGGGAGTTCCAAGGTGCCCAATCATTCCTTTGTCTAGTTATTCTCTTCACCATTGAAACCCCTAGCTTGACGTTCTTTCGAGCATTACGTACATGTTTTCACAGGTTTCTATGTTATTATTCTTTCATCCCAATTTGACCCATCCTTCACCCGTCAATGATTATAACTTCGGTCAAATTTATGTTTGACCTTATTATATTTACTATCTAACTCCTTCTTACTCAAGTTACATTTTAATCGGGATTGTTGGTACTTATATGTCCCTTATGATATGACATAGTTCTGAACCTGTCTTTGTCCATTAGACTTCTACAACACCCCTTTGAGGGTTGTTTCCAACTTTTCAGCCTTCTAGGGACTGTATAATTCTGCCCCTTCTTTCATAGGGTAGTATTCCTTAACTACCTTTACTGATATCCAATTATCCTTTGTATCTTGACAACATGTCTTACATAACCTTGCCGATTTTCTTTATCCACTTGTCCTTTCTGAACTTCTTTATTGGGTTTTTCTGGTGCCAATTTGGTTTCTCGATAGTTTACCAACAAACTGGGATTCTTTCCTTCTTAAGTCCTTTGCTTTCCTTATTCAAGGATTTTTCCTTTTTCCTTAATCCACTTTTACTTACTCATAATCACTTCATGATTCTTCATTCTATAATAATCGCTTTCGATCTATGTGTCGATTCCTTTGCTTGGGAAGGTTCCCTCCTTCCGGTTTCATTCTCTACTATGTCCCTCATAATAGAGATTTCCATGTTAGGAGTTACATGCTCAACCTTCTTATCATTCATTGTAGGGTTCTTTCTCCCTTTCTTCGCCCCCCTATCTATCTCAGGGCATTTTCCAGTATTGGATCCTTCTTTATCCACAATTTCTATTTTATTCCTTATTCTTTACTGGAGATACTTTCGATTTTCGGTCTTATTCCGTACACTTCACACTATGCTCAACCGTCCACTCTTTAAGTTTCGTATGCATGTGTGGACTATGACCTATCTTACCAATTGTGGTTATTCCTCCTTAACCACATCTTATTTGGAGGGTTCACTTTCCCAACGTTTCTTGAATGTTGTTTCCTTCATTACCTTATTATGGATAGTTCATTCATTCTTACTTATCACAGCATCTCTTGATGCTAACTTCCTACTTACCATTTTCTTGAGTTTAACTACTCCTTAGATTCTCTTAATATGCTTCCTTGCATTTCTCTCACCTTAACATGCATTTTATTTACAAATTCGTCTCCTTGCCTCCCATCACCTAGTTCCATTTCTTCTTTATTAGGTCATGTATCCTTTCTCAAGATTTCTTTATTTGGGAGGATTCTTACCCTTTTCTCCCGTAATTTCTTTTTCATTCACCCTGAAGACACTTTACTTTAAATGACGCCCCTTGATGCTATTCTTGAGATCCCACGGGTACGTCATTCACACTTCATCCTCATTATCACTCGTACCTCAGTACATGTCTATATTTTTCTAGGGAGAGCTCACATTCACTTAATGTCAAAATCACTTGATCATTCTTCAAGAGGCTCACTTAACCATCTCATAGCCTTTTGATAGTAAATCCGGTCTTGGTCATTGATTTCTTTAAGGATTTCCTTTCTCCATTTTTTTAAATATTTTAGCCTTTTCACTTCTCCCTTCTTTGTCATGGTTTAAATCCATGGTTCTCTTGAAGACCAGTTCTCTAACTGTCTCTTTCTCTCCATTTCTCTGGTCCAATTATTTGGGTAGCTGTGTCACTCGTCCTTCATGCCCATCCTATTGTCCTTCATAGAGTGTAGTCTTTAATACATCTCAGTCTTTCTTAGGGTTTTGTTTATTCTCTTTGGCTGTCTATTGCTACTAGTTTCTTCTTTCTACTTGGTTCTCCTGGAATTATTATTTGGTTCTCCCGCTCTCTCCAAACATGTCACATTGGGCCATCATGATACTTCCTTCCTTTGAAACATTTCCTAATTAAGGGTTGGTTCCTTGCACTCCACATTATGTCCATCCACCCATCAATAATTCCTTCAAGGGTAGTTAGCGTATGCATCCCTCCAAGTTTGCTTTCATAGTATATTTCTTTATGAAGTGTTCAAATCTTCCTTGTTTTAAGATTTCTTGACAATTATGTGAGAGGCTTGCCTATTCCTTTCTTAGCTTGAGTTTAGTCATTAATTTGGCCTTTGGTCCTTTTAAGGACTTCTTTCATCCTTCTTTTCCCGAGCATTGGGCCTTTCTGCCTCTCTCTTCTTTTTTTGGAACTCAAATTATGGATTTCCCATATATTAGTTCGTTAACTGCCTCGCCTCTACCATACCTTTGTTCTAAATTTCTTAGGGCAGTTATTTCTCGAGTTCTCCTGTCCTTAACATCCATCTCACTGACCTTTTTAGGGCATCGTCCTTTCTACCTCCCAATCTTCCTTAGGGTGTCATTTATTCTCTTTGACTATCTTATTGTAAGGACTTACTTTCTTTTGTCATGTTGGTCCGAAATTTCTATTTGGCTTCATTGCTTTTTCCAAGGTGATTCATTCCTGTAATGCCAATACATTCTGTTTGTCATCAAATGTTCGTCTTGTCTTCTCTTATGGTTACTCTCCATTCTTTGTTCCCAATATTTAGAATTTTCTTCTTTCAAGGGAGAGTTCTCTTTATTTTATTTGTGGTTTATCAAGGTCCTACCTTTAGTCCCTTTTCTTTTTCTTCCTACCATTATGCTAGAATCTTGAAGAGCTTACACTTGGATGTAATTGAAGTTCCAAGTAGGAGTTGTATTTCTATGGATGGTATCCTTACGGGTTTCCTATAGTTGTGAGGGCATTATTCTTGGAAAATATTGTCTTAACTCCTGGTGGTGTGGGATAGTTTTTCACTTCGTGTCCTATTCCCCTATAGGTTAACTTGATTCCTGTCCTTAGTAGGGTTAGGTACTTCTCCACGTAGTGTCCCTATTGTTCATACTTGTAATTACATGAACATAAGTGGTTACTCCTAGCATTTTTCTAGGGAAAGGGTTTCCCCTTATTATAAATCGTAAAAAGTAAGGCATCCTTTAAACATGCACCTTTTCCTGGAATAACATAAGTCAAAACTGCATAATATTTTAATTTTTTCGTACCTATCTTACAGGCATCTTAGTTGATGGTCTTTAAATGTAGGCTTTTCGGAATTTCCTGAAAGGGATATTAGGGAGGGGGTGAGTATGACTACTCAGTGAATGAGTTTTTCAAAACTTTTACTTTTATGAAAAAGATTTGTATTGGAGTGTGCTAGACTCCTTTATTTAAAAAATCCTTACATTTCAAATCTCAATTTTTATCACCATTTCCTTATTAATCCCGGTGTGTCATCACCAAACACATATCATTCATCATGAAGGTCAAACACACATTCGCGGGCCAGCCCTTCCACTGAACCCACTTGTGGCGTCGTTGCGACTTTACTGGCCACCTAGATAGAAGCACGTCCACTTCTACCCTAAGAATGAGTGGTTGTACACGACATTTGACCCTCAATCCCAAAATCGATTCTCCATGTCTGTATGAGGACGGAGACCTCATCCCGTCCCCACCCCAGTCTCATGTGCTTGGTGCTACTCTAAATTTCGCATGGTCACCTGGTACGACGAATTGCCCTTATACCCACTAGGTCGTCCAGTGCCCTTAGGACGCATCACTACCACTCTTGGGCGTCTTGATGGTCCCGTAATCACAGTGCATGCACAATCAATATTTTCTTATTATGCCATATAATCTGTGGTGCCACTGCTCCAATGGCCCGGGCCCTCAACTCAACCCATAGCTGTTTGTCTTGACTGGTCCGTTGCCCTGTCATGTCGTACTGCCGATAGTTGACTGAGTATGTTGGTCCTATCTTGGTACCATGGCCAAACAATTCATTTATTTAAAGTCTTATGGCATATAACTCATTTTTGTTTACAAGCTCCTGCTCGTGCCAACTGGCCTTGGGCCCACTGTACGAGATTTTCAAAATTAGGCAAATTAGCCCCTAAGTTCCAAAATCAAGGCCCCCGACCTATAAGAGCTATTCGAGCTCCCGTCAAGAAGATCTCCCAAATCATTTAAGCATTGGCACACAGTTAGGGGAGAGCACTTCCAACAAAAATATGTTTTCAACTGTCCATCATACCAACCAAGTATAAAAACATCTCCGCTCATAACCGATGAATTGGTTTTCCACTTCCTTCGAGGAAGTTTCATCATACCAAGCGGATATGATCTACTTACAACTGGTAAGTAGTTTTTCCACGAGATTTTCACATCACTTCTCTAAGTTGTGATGTTTAAAATACCACTAAATAGTGGGTTTTCATTTCGAGTTTCTTATCATTCCCAACCGGGTAGGATATAAAATCCCACTCACAACCGGTAAATAGTTTTTACCTTTAAGTTGTGCTCATCATCCCAACCGGGTATGACGTTAGTAAGCCCACTCACCTGTTAATGCAGTAAATTCCACTAGACCGGTTATTTGTATTCACGTAAGCTTGTCCTTGCTTGGATTCCCGATACCTCGTGTTCTTACATGATATGAACATCTCGGTTCATTATCACTCTACCTAATAGCCTTTATTCATTCCAAATAAATGAGAAAATCAAACTTTCTATTCATTTGCAATTAGGTCCCTAAAGTTATTTTTCTTTAACTTATGTTCCAAATGCTAGTTTTTCCTCAAATTGAGTCCCAAAACTTTTAAAATTTTCCTTGGGACCTTAATTTATTCAAATTTACATACAGGGGTTTAATTTTCCAAATTTCCTACTTGGTCCCCCAACTTTTTCAAAATTACCATTTTGCCCTTCCTTTACAAAAATGGTAAGTTTCCACATTTTTGTCATGTCCAATTGATCCTCAATTTTATTAAATTGCATCTTGGTCCTTCGAATTTTCAAAAATCCCTAATTTTCCCCAATTTTTTCCCAATTTCAACTCCTTAACACAACCGAAATTGATTTCATCAAATTGATCGATCAAACACTTCTAATTGTTGAAATTGAAGTTAAAATTGAGTTCCTACATCTTCATACGATTCAATAGCACTTTGAATCACAAGTTTTAACGCTGAAACGAGTTCAAATGGAGCTTCGCTAGAAAATAGACTGTAGAGAGAGAAAGCTTCAATTACTCACCATTGAGGGCACGACGGTTCGAGCTTTTGATATGGGCAGAAAGCTCTCATCCTGTGGTTCATCCTAGAGTCAAGAATTGCATCAATTGATGTCGAATTGAGTTAGATTTTTTCATCAAAATTCTGCGGGTTCTCTCTATAGCACCGACCAGAAATTGCATAGGGGAGCTAAATTGGCTTACTTTTCAGACCTAATTTGGCTGTGGAAGGGCTGAGGAAGTGTTGAGAGGGCTTGAGTAGGGCTCGAAATGGCCAATTTCAGTTCGGCCAAAATAGGGCAGCTTCGGTCTGCTTGAGCTGCTTCACTATTCCATCACGCCAGCACTTCTTCGGCGACCGTCGGAGCAAACAGAGACTACAGGCGTGTAGCGGACTTCTCCCTGGTTCTAAAGAACCTGACCTCACCTTCTTTGGCTCAGAAATGACCCTATATTAGAGCTTTGGTTCGAGCTTCGCCGAAAAACTAAGTAGTTAAGAGAGAGTGAGCTTTTCAGGTGTGGAGAGGATGAATGGGGAGGGTGTCTTTATATAGGAAGCTAGATGACTTCTTGGTCGTTCAATTATCACCTTTATGACAGGCATTGATGGCCAAAAACGTATTGAACGGAGATGTTTCTTCTTCGCCGACGCTATTTCGATTTTCTAGCGGGTGAATAGTGCTGTCATCTTGAGGAAGAAGAAGACACTGTTTCGAACCGGACCGGGCCGGTCTGAACCGGGTTCAACGCTTAAACTGGCCGGTTCACCCCCCATTCGACTGAGTTTTTCAAATCTAAAAATTTCTAAATTCACTTTCTATCCAATGGTGGTCTCAAATCTCAAATTTGAATTTATTAAGCCACCTAGAAAAATAAATTTATAATTCGGTTCAATAGTGGTTCAAATCGATCCAAACCGATTTAATCCAGTTCGGATCTGGTTCACCTGAACTGGTTTGGTTTTCATCTCCAATTCAACCTAAAGTGCTTTTTTATGACTTTTATGACTCCTTAGGTCACTTAGGGTCCATATATTTCCTGGTTTACCATCTCTCTATTGGTTCCAGTTCATAAACCGGCTCGGTTCTTAAATTGGTTTAATCCGGTTGAGGTCTGATTCATGCAAACCGGTCTGATTTTTCTCTCACACTTTGTTCTAAGGTTCTTTCCCAAGATTATAAATCTCTTTGGGTCACAAGGGAGTTGAAATTTCTCAAATTTGTCTGTTCCCCAATAAACGGGTTTATGAACTGGTTCGATATTTCTCACTTGGTTTGACTGGTTCTTTTCTGGGTTTTCCTTAACTCATAAGGGTGGGGTTTACATGATACCCCTTTCTTAGCGTTACTTGCATTTCGTACAAGTCTACTTCTCTAGGATGAATTTTGGTGCCGTTTGTTTTCAAAATTTGGGTGCTTATTTAAATCTTCTCATTGCTTAAGGGGTCGCCATTTCATTTTTTGCTTGTTGGTTCATTAAGTATTTCCTTCATCAATCTTCCCATCGTTTGTCCTTTCTACCTCTCTCCTCTTCATTGAGTTTATATCTGTCACCCCGACCTGGTTTGGTCGGATCCCCGTGAGCAACCTGCCAATCTCCCAGTTTATTTAGGGTTTTCCATTTCTTTAAACTGTTAGAAGTAAGGCGTCCTTTAAACCTGTACCTTTCCTGGAATAACATTAATCAAAACTGTATGAAATTTTAAACTTTCATACCTTACCTTGTAGGTGTAGCTAACTCGAAGTCTTTAGGAAGACTTTTCCCTTGATTGCCTGAAAAGGGGTATTGGGAGGGGGGGGGGGGGATGAGTTCGACAACACATTGAATGGGTGTTTAAAGCTTGATTTTCAGAAAATTAGTTTGAATTGGAGTGTGCCAGACTCCTTATTTTCTTAAAACTATTTTCTCAATTTCTGCTTTTCAAAACCATTAATCATCATCACCCATATTCGGTGTATTTAACAATCAACACATGTTCTTTATCATGAAGGGATCACACATTCAGAGGGCAGCCCATCCACTACACCTACTTGTGGTGTCAGAGCGACTTTACCGGCCACCTATTTAGAAGCTCGTCCACTTCTACCTTGAGAATGAGTGGATGTAAGCGACATCTGACCCTCAATCCATAAAGAAATTTTGTGTCCGTATGAGGACAAAGACCTCATCCCAACCCCACCCCGGTCTCATGCGCATGAAGCTACGTCGAGCTTCCCTAACTGTTGGTACAACAAACTGCTCTTATCTCCACCTTGTCGTCCAGTAGCTCCTAGGACGCTTCACTACCCCTCTTGGGCATCTTGAAGGTCATGAACCTCAGTGCATGCACAAAACAATAGTTTTCCTCATAAGTCATTTAATATTTGGTGCCACTAGTCCAACAGCCCCGACCCTCAACTTGACCTGCAACTGTTTTTCTCAACTAGTCTGTCCACCTATCTTGTCGCACTATCGCCAGTCCATTGAGTGTGTCAGTCCTTGTGCCCATTGTATAAGATTTTTAAAATTAGGTATATTATCCCCCAAGTTCCAAAATCGAGGCCTCTAGCCTCTCTAAGCTATTGGAGCTCTAGTCAAGAAGGTCTCCCAAAAATTTTAAGTAGTGTCGAACATTCAGGGGAGAGCACTTCCGAAAAAATAATCTTTTCACCTTTCGATCACACCAACCGCGTGTGAGGACATCTTCACTTATAATCGATAAGTGGGTTTTCTACTTCCTTTGAGGAAGTTCATCATACCAACCAGATATAATCTACTTACAATCGGTAATTAATTTTTTCGCGTAATTTCCACATGACTCCATCTAGGTGTGATGTTCAAAATTCCACTTAGTAGTGGATTTTCATTTCTGAGGTGCTCATCATCCCAATCGGGTATGATGTGAAAATCTCACTCACCCGATAGTGAATTTCCTATCAACTGGCTTTTCGTCTACACATGAACTTGTCTTGGCTGGCGTTCCCGGTACTTCGTGTTCCTACACGATATGAACATACTTGTTCATTATCCTTTGGCCCGATAGCCTTCATTCATCACAAATGAATGAAATACCCAAACTTTTCAATTATATGCAATTAGGTCCCTAAAGTTCTTTTTCTTTAACTTTAGGTCTCTAATGCCAATTTTTCCTCAAACTGAGTCTAAAAAGTTTTAAAATTCACACTGGGACCTCAATTTATTCAAAATAAAAAAAAGGGGTTCAAGTTTTTCCAAATTCCCAATTTGGTCCCCAACTTTTCCAAAATTACCATTTTACCACTACTTTACAAAAATGGCTATTGAATTACCATTTAATTTAGGTATTAAATTATTGGTATTAATTATAATAATTAAATATATATTAATTTATGGCTATTTATGACAGGGCGTACGTTCGCATAAAATTTTTTTACTGAAATTTCAGTTTACAAAAACAACATACTTCCAAGGTTCTGATGGGACCCCGTTCATCTGAACCATTTTGGTTTTTCTCTTCTAATTTGTCTTAAGTTTCTTTTCCAAGGTTTTATGAATCCTTTGGATCACCCAGAAGCTGTAAATTTCCAAATTGCTTATTCCCAATTGATCGGGTTTGTAAACCGGCTCGATTTTCTTACTCGGTTTGACCGGTTCTTTTCTTGATTTTTCTTAACTCAAAAGTGCGGGGTCTACACGTGGGGCATCCTAGTTCCCCATGTACAGTTTCGTATGTCTATATTGAGACCATCCATGAACTGTAGGCATATGTCTGCTGGCCGAGCTAGATCGGGTGCAAAGGGTCTTCACTCGTTGACTTTTATTTTGTACTCTGATATGGAGTTAAGCCCTTGTCAAAGTCGGATGAACCCTTGCTTCTTCTCATTAATCAAATGAGGCACCAAGTACTCCTCCAAGTACCTCTCCTCAAACTTCTCCCAGGTGGGGGTGGAGGTATGTAAGTTTTGGACATTGTCCCACCACAGTTTGGCACTTCCCTCTAGGAAGAATTTTGTTAGGATCACCATGTCCTCTGGTGGTATCCTGACTATTCCCGTAAGCTTCTTAACATTTTCAAGACAATCCACGGTGGCACCAACATCTTTTTCTCCAAGGATGGGCTTACACCCTAGTTGACGGAGGGTCTTGAGATTTCTAGGAATGTCTACTGAAGGGGAATGGTTAACAGGAGGAGGATGGGTTTGTACTTCCTCTAGTTTGACCCGAGAGTTAGTACCTACCTTAGGAACGAGGTTAGGTTGCCCAAATACATGGGTGAACTCTTTGTACAACCTTTGGTGTTTTCAGCTAAGTCTAGGAGGGGTTGTCTAGGCTTTACTAGGAGTTTCCACGGGTAGGGGTGGTTGGGCAGCATTAGAGACTGCAGCTCTAGTTCTCTTGGTTCCTTTCTTAGGAGCCATTCTAAAAATTTTAAAATGATTCCTATTTGTTACTATATTTTCTACTTTTGATAATGTATTCGAGGAAACGGGCTCTAATACCACTCAAGTTGTCACACCCCGACCTGGTTTGGTTAGATCCCAGTGAGCAACTCACCACTCTCCCGGTTTATTTAGGGTTTTACCCTTATTTAAACTGTGAGGAGTAAGGTATCCTTTAAACATGTACCTTTCCTGGAATAACATTAATCAAAACTGCATGAAATTTTAAACTTTCATACATGACCTTGCAGGTGTAGCTAACTGGAAGTCTTTAGGTAGGCTTTTCCCTTGATTACTTGAAAAGGGGTATAAGGGAGGGGGTGAGTTCGACAACTCAGTGAATGGGTGTTTAAAGCTTAATTTTTAGAAAAATATTTGAATTGGAGTGTACGAGACTCCTTATTTTCTTAAAACTATTTTCTCAATTTCTCAGTTTTCAAAATCATTATTCCTCATCAACCACATTTTGTGTGTTTAACCATCAACACACACCCTTCATCATGAACGGATCAAACATTTGCAGAGCAGTCCGTCCACTACACCCACTTGTGGCGTTGGAGCAACTTTACCGACCACGTAGATAAAATTCCATCCCCTTCTACCCTGAAAATGAGGATGTATGTGACATCCAACTCTCAATCCCATGAAGAAACTTTGTGTCCGTATGAGGATAGAGACCTCATCCCGACCCCACCCCGGTCTCATGCACATGAAGCAACGTCGAGTTTCCCTGACTGCTGGCATGACAAATTGCCCTTATCTACACCATGTCGTCTAGTAGCCCCTAGGACGCATCACTACCCCTCTTGAGGGACTTGAAGGTCTCGAATCTCAGTGCATGCACAAAATAATAGTTTTCCTCATAAGAAATTTAATCTTTAGTGCCACTAGTCCAATGGCTCCGAACCTTAACTCGACCTGGAGCTCTTTGTCTCGACTGGTCCGTTGACCTGTCTTGTCGCACTGCCGCCAGTCCATTAAGTATGTCGATCCGATTTTGGTACCATGACCAAATACATCATTCATTTAAAGTTTTCATGGCTTAAAATCATATTTGTTTACAAGCTCTTGCTCATGCCAACTGGCCTTGGGCCTACTGTACGAGATTTTCAAAATTGAGTATATTAGTCCTATTTTCAAAAAACGAGGCCTCCAACCTATCTAAGCTATTCGAGCTCCAGTTAAGAAGGTTTTCCAAAAATTTTAAGCAGTGGCAAACATTTAGGGGAGAGCACTTCCGACAAAATAATCTTTTCACCTGTCCATCACACCAACTGGGTGTGAGGACATCTCCGCTTATAACCGATAAGTGGATTTTCTACTTCCTTCCGGGAAGTTCATCATACTAACCGGGTATGATCTACTTACAACCGGTAAGTAGTTTTTCTGTGTAATTTCCACATCACTCCATTCAGATGTGATGTTCTCAATTTTACATGCCCAATTGGCCCTCAATTTTAGGAAATTACACATTAGTCCCTTGAATTTCAGAAATCCCCAAAATTTCCCCCAATTTCAATCTGACTGGATTTGATTTAATCAAATTAACCAATAAATCGAAGTTAATTGTTGAAATTGAAGGTAGATTTGAGTTATTATACATCCATACGATTCAATTGCACTTTGAATCGCTTGAATTGACGCTGAAATGAGCTCAAACGGAGCTTCGTTGTAAAATTGAATGTAAAGAGAGAGAGCTTACCATCGAGGGTGCGATGGTCTAAGCTTTCAATCTGGGGAGATAAATATTGTCCTCAGGTTCCTGCTAGATCAAGAATCACCTTAATTCATGTCAAATTGAGGGAGAATTTGTTCAGTAAAGATCTAACGGTTCTCTCTCTAGCACCAATCGAAATTTACAGAGGGGAGAAAATTGGCTTACCTTTCCTGTCTAATTCAGCTGTATGAGGGTTGTGGAAGTGTTGGGAGGGCATGGTTTGGCCTGAAAATGGTTCAAATTGGCCATTTTCAGTTTGGCTGAAACATTGTTGCTTCGGTCCGCCGGAGCTGCTTCACTGTTCTATCATGCTGGTGTTTCTCCAGCAACCCTCGGAGCGAATGGAAGCTACCATCGTGTAGCTGACTTCTCCCTGAATATAAAGAACCCAACCATGCCTTCTTTGGCTCAGAAAAATGCCCAAGTCAGAGCTCTGGTTCAAGCTTTATCGGAAAATGGAGTAGTAGGGTGAGAGTGGAGTTTCCAAGTGTAAGGAGGATGAATGAGGAGGGTCTCTTTATATAGGAAGCTCGAGGACTTCTTGGTTGTTCGATTTGCACCTTAATGGAGGTCATTCATTGCTTGAAACTCCCTGGCTGGAGACTTTTCATCTTCATAGCCGCTGCTTGATTTTTTAGCGAGTGAACAGTGCTATCATTTGAAGGAAGATGACGAAACTGTTCTGAAATGAATTGGACTGGTCTGAACCAGGTTCAATGCTTAAATTGGTTAGCTCAAGTCCGATTCAACCGAGTTTTTCAAAATTAAAAATTTGTAAATTCATCTAAATTTATTCTCTATCAAATAGTGGCCTCAATTCTCCAATTTGAATTTTTTAAGCCACCTAGAAAGATGAATTTAGGAACCGGTACAATAGTGGTTCAAACCGGTTCAGGTCTGGTTCACTTGAACCAGCTTAGTTTTCACCTCTAATTCATCCTAAAGTCCTTTTCATGCCTTTTGTGACTCTTTAGGTCACTCAAGATCCATAAATTTCCCGCTTTGCCCTTTCTTTATCAGTTCCAGTTTATAAACCGATTCAGTTTTCTCTTTGAAAATGATCGGTTATTTTCCTAGTTTTCTTATTATCAAAGGACGGGTTTACAATATCCATAATTCCCATGAAGGTCAATTCGTTAACTACCTCAGTCTTACTACTCTTCTTGTTCAATTTGTTGAGACCGCTGTCTCTCGAGTTCTCTTGCCCTTGTGCCCATCCTATCGCTCTTTTTAGGGTGTAGTCATAACTGCTTCCTAGTTCTCCCTTCCTCCTTCTAGGGATTCTCGAAGTGTTGGGCTCTTTTCATGTGCTCAGTACTATGTCCAATTGTCCCGTCGTGACTCCTTTGAGTCATTCATATCCTTTCCATGCTTTCTTCCCTTAACGCTTATTCTCCTCTCCTTGCACCTACAACTATCGACCCTAGAACCTCTTTATGCCATTTCCTGGGTATACTTGTTCCTAGGGAAAATCTTGTAGGTACGTTTGATGTACCATATTCTTTGTTGCCCTTCTTTCAAGTTGTCCTTCTTAAGGGCAAATTATGTTCCTCCTCTTTTCAGAATTTCTTGACTCCTGTAGGAGGGTTCGCTTTCATTCCTGTGGATCATTATATTCCTTTCTTACACTAATCCTCCCACTCCTACCTGTTACTGCATCATTTGATGCCACCTTCCCTTCTTTCCCTTTCCTCGGGTTTATCTCATCCTTTGCACTTGCAAAAATGTGCTTCCCTTGCACTCGACCTCTTTTTTGTCCATGAGTGTATCCTTTTCTCTTCCAATTCAGTTGGGTTCTATGCCTTTTGTTAGGTCATGTCCCTTCCTATGACTCCCTTCTTGGAAGACTGTTTGTTCTTCCCTGGATTTTTTCTTGAGGTGTCCTACTCTTATCGCCTTTGTCCCTTTGGGCTTGAAGTTCCTTGCTCTTGTTGGAAACTTCCCGGGTTAAGTTAAGTTATCTTAGGGGGATCATTTAGTACTAACTCCTTTTGAGTTCTGTTCCCTCCTTTTGTGTGAAGGTTTTGCCTATAGTCTTTCTCCTTGGGTGGTCTCTCCATGCTCTGCCTTTGTCCTTATTGCTACCTTTGGTGTATTTTCCCATTCCTTGTGGTAACCCATTTGTCAATGAGGAGACTAGCATATATTTATGGAAAAATTTTTATTCATCTTTATTTATCTGGAAATAGTTCTTATTGTACTCGGCTTATTACAGATGATTCTCACTACTTTCCCTTCTAATTCCTTGGGGTCATAGGCTGGGAGTTAGCCATCGAATTATTTCAAGATTCATGGTTTGAGGCCTCTGATGAGCTAGTGGGTGTCCATCCATACTCCATGGAATACTTTGAGTTCGTACCTTCCCTACTTCTCAACTTCGCATTCATAGGCCCACTTTATCCAATGGGTGGGGCCTAAGTTGCACTGAGTCAATGGGGGTGCCTAAAAAACTTTCATGATGGTTTCGTGAGCATCCTAGAAGTTGTTTTAGGCCTCCCTTCGATTTGGGGTCCTTTCCGACTACCGTGGTGCTAGAGGTGGTGTTGGGTTCCTTGGGAGAGGTATGGGTTCTTCCTGCCTTAGGGAGGGATATGTTATGTCGAATGGCTTCAATATCTCACCAAGAAGCTCCCTATAGTCCTCAACCATGTCTTTTGGCACTCTCTTCTCGAATTTAGTAAGTTTTTGGACATCTATCTTGTTGGAGGTAGTAGCCTTTTTCAAAGGTTCGTGCATGGGGTTGGTTCCCACGACGAACTTCCTAGGTACTCTTCTTCCTACAGGGTAATGTAATCCTTTTTTTTTGTGCCAGGTCATAGTCTTGATAAGCTTACAAGGGAACACAACTTTGATACCACTCATGTCACGCCCTGACCTGATTTGGTCAGATCCCCGTGAGCAACCTACCACTCCATTTGGTCCATAAACAGTTTCGCCCTTTTCTAAACTGCCAGGAGTAAGTCGTCCTTTTTCCTGTATTTCCTAGAATAACATTATACAAAACTGAAAATATTTTAAAGATTCATACATATATTTACAATTCCAATACATAGAGGTCTTTAAATTTGGTTTTCCCTTGGTTACCTAAAATGGGAAAAATGGAGAGGATGACTTCTACAACTCAATGAGCAGGTATTAGGAGTGAGTTTTCGAAATAACCTTAATTTATCCAAACCATGCCACGGTTATCATTTCTGTTAAAAATGATTTATTCCTAAATTTCGGTTTTCAAAACCTTTACCCTGCCAAGCATAAAATTTTCTTTCAAAAGGGTTTTACTCAAATTTAATTTCGTTTCCAAAATCTTCTTTCCAAGGTTTACTATTCCTTTTTCCAAGGATTTTCAAATCATTTCCAAGGTTTTCAAAACCTTTTCCCCATTTCCATATTTGGTGTATTTAGCTTTATTAGCCCATCCCATTGTCTCAGGATGTGTTTAGCAAACAAACACACGCCCTTCATTATGAAGCGAACACACATTTGCAGGTGCAACCCATCCACTGCACCCACTTGTGGCTCAGAGCGTCTTTACTGGCCACCAAGATAGAATTTCATCTACTTATACTGTGGGTCTGAGTGGATGTTCTCAACATCTGACCCTAAGACCCGAATGCCACTCCATGTAAATATGAGGACAGAGATCTTATCATGGTCTCGTGCGTATGAAGCCCAAACGCAGTAGCTTTAGGAAGCCCAAACGTAGTAGGTTCGCGGAGTCCAAACACAGTAACTCTATGGAGTCCAAATATAATAACTCCATAACTAACTAGTATTATGAGAAACCCAAACGCAAAAGTTTCTCCTTCCTTTATTGCCACCATGTTGTCCAATATCCCTTAGGACCCATCACTACCCCTTAGGGCATCTTGATGGTCCCGCCACAAGTGCATGCAAAAATAATAGTTTTTATTTTCTTAGCCATTCTCTTTGGTGTCGACGGTTTAACGGCCCCGACACTCAACCAGGCCTACAGTTGTTTGTCCGACTGGTCTGTCGACCTAGTCATAACGCACTGTCACTAGCCCATCGAGCCTTGTCGGTCTTGACTTAGTACCGTGGTGAATCACACAATTAATTCCACTTTTAATGATAGTTTTCATGGCTCTTCCTATTAATGATAGGTTTTTCCTTTCCTCAAGTAAGTTCGTCATATTAACCGGGTATAATCATCTCTACTTACAACTAGTAAGTAGGTTTTTTTTATATAAAAGTAAGCTAATCATCCCAACTGGTATGATGTATAACATTCCTACTGACCTCATAACCGTGACGTGTTCGTCCCTAGTCGGTTTCCGAATACACACTAACTTTTCCTTGTTGGCGTCCCATCTCTCATGTCGCTACACAATTTGGGCATCCTTATTAATTAATGTTTGGCATAACAACCATAGTTTTCTCATGCATGAGCGACTTGGCTCAAAATCATTAATTAATTGCACTTAGGTTCCTAAAGTGCATTTTCCATAACTTTAGGTCCCAAATACCAATTTTCCCAAAATCGAGTTCCAAGGCTTCCAAAATTCCCTTTGACTCCTCAATTTACTCAAAATTGAATAAGGGGCTCAAGTTTTCCAAATTTCCAATTTGGTCCCCGACTCTTCAAAAATTACAATTTTGCCCCTACTTTCCAAAAATGGCAATTTGACTCCAAATTTTCTAAAAATTGACCAATTGGTCACCTAACACTTTTCTCATGGCCAATTGGCCTTCAATTTTGGGAAATTACAAATAGCTTCCTCAATTTTTTGAAATTCTTAATTGTCCCCAAAATGTTTCTCCAATTTCTCTACTTCAAACTGATCGAATATGATTTATTCAAATTGGCCATTCAATCAAGGTTATTTGCTCAAATTGAAGGTATGGATCAGTTCCTACACTTCCATATGATTCAATTGAGCTTTGAACTGCATCAATTGGGTCCGAATTCAGCTAAAACGGAGCTTCGCTGAAAAACTGTATGTAAAGAGAAAGCTTTGAAAGCTTACCGTCGGGAGTGCGGCGGTCTAATCTCTCGATCAGGGAAGGTAGCTCTTGTCCTGATGTGCATTCTAGGATCAAGAATTGCTACAATTGATATCAAATTAAGGGAAAATTTTATTAGTAAATTTTAGCACTTTCTCTCTCTAACTCTGATCTGCAACGACTAAGGAAGGTCAAATTAGCTTACCGTTTCAACTTTGTTCAGATCATATGAGTGTTGTGGTGGTGTTGAGAAAGCTTGGTTTGGCCAGAGGAGGGCTGAAATTGGTCAAATTCAGCTTGGCCAAAACAGGGCAGTTTTGGCCAAATTCAGCCCTCCTTCAGCCAAACCAAGCTCTCCCAACATACCCACAAAACTCATATGACCTCAATTGAGCTAAAAGGTAAGCCAATTCGGCCCTACTCAGTCATTGCAGGTCATAGTTAGAGAGAGAAACTGTAGAATTTCGCATACAAAATTCTCCCTCAATTAGAGGTCAATTGTAGGAATTCTTGATCCTAGAAGGTACCTTAGGAAGAGAGCTACCTTTCTTGATAGAGAGCTCGGACCGTTGCCCCTCCGACGGTAAGCTTTCAAGCTTTCTCTCTCTACACATAATTTTTCGGGCAAGCTCCGTTTGGGCTCAATTTGGACACAAACGACGTGATTCATAGCTCAATTAAATCTTATGGAAGTGTAAGAATTGATCTATACCTTCAACTGGAGCAATTAACCCCGATTGAATGCCCAATTTGAAGAAATCAAATTCGAATAGTTTGAATTGGAGAAATTGGGGGAAAAGTTTGGGAAAATTGGGGATTTTGTAAAATTGAGAGACTTCTTTGCAATTTCCCAAAATTGAGGGTCAATTGGCCATGGAAAAGATGTTGGAGGACCAATTGGTCGATTTTTGGAACATTTAGGGTCAAATTGCAATTTTTGGAAAATAAGGGCAAAATGGTAATTTTTTAAAAGTTGGGGACCAAATTAAAAATTTGGGAAACTTGAGCCCCTTATACAATTTTGAGTAAAATGAGGACTTAAAAGGGAATTTTGGAAACTTTGGGTCTCAAATTGGGCAAAAGATGGCTTTAGGGACCTAAAGTTAAGAAAAATAAACTTTAGCGACCTAAATGCAATTTATCTATAAATTGTGAGTTTAGGCTTTTATGTCAAACTGTAAGTGATAAGGCTGCCCAAATCGTGTAGGGACAAGTGTGACCGGAATGCAAGCAAGAGAAAACTTGCATAGACTTGGAAAACCGACCGAGGACGAACACATCATTGTTATCGGGTGAGTGGGCTTATTTACATCATACCTGGTTGGGGTGATGAACACTTTTATCAAAAGAAAACCTACATACTAGTTGTAAGTAGAGATGATCATACATGATAGGTATGACGAATTTCCTTGAGGAAAGGAGAGACCCACTTACCGATTGTAAGCAAAGATATCATCACACCCGATTGGTGTGATGATGTGGAAAATACATTTTTTTTTGTTAGAAGTGTTCTCTCCTGACTATGTTTCATTGCTTAAACTATTTAGGAGAGTTTCTTGATAAGAGCTAGAACAGCTCACATAGGCCAGAGGTCTCAATTTTTTGAACCCATGGGGGTTAAATGCCCGGTTTTAGAAAATCACTTATAGTGGGCCCGAGGCTAGTGAGCACAAGCAGAAGCTCGTAAACAAACATGAATAGGAAGAGCCATGAAAACTCTCATTAAAAAGTGGAATTTTCTGTGTGGTTCACCACAATACCAAATCAGGACTGACAAGGCTCGATGGGCTAGTGATAGTGCATTAGGGTTAGGTCGATAGACCAGTCAAATAAACAATTGCAGGTTGGGATGAGTGTCGGGGCCGTTGGACCAAAGGCACCAAAGAGAATGGCTAAGAAAAATGAAAATTATTGTTTGTGCATGCACTTATGGTACAGGACCATCAAGATGCCCTATGGGGTAGTGATGGGTCCTAAGGGCTACTGGACGAAATGGTGGTAATAAGGGAAGGAGATGCTACTGCATTTGGATTTCTCATTGTACCAATTAGTCATGAAGTTACTATGTATGGACTCCATGAAGTTACAGTATTGGGACTCTAGGGAGTTACTATGTTTGGACTCCATTAAGCTATTGTGTTTAGGGCTTCCTAAAGCTACTGTGTTTGAGCTTCATGCACATGAGACTGAGATAAGGTCTCTGTCCTCATACGGACACGGAGTGGCATTTGGGTCTGAGGGTTGGATGTTGAAAACATCCACTCATACCTAAGATAAAAGTGGATGGGCTTCTATCTTGGTCTTCCAATAGCCCTTGGAACCACCATTACCCCATATCGGGCATCTCGATGGTTCTGCATCTCATGCATGCAAAAAATTCAACAGTTATGGTAGTCATCTTTGGTGTTACTTGGCCCAAAGGACCCGACAACCCAGCTTCAGCTTCGTGACTAACTAGTTTAATGATCCGATTTTGGCTTAGTAGCTACTGGCCCAACAAGTTCATTTGTCTAGCTTCGACATTGTAACCAAATCACACACATTTCACTGATTCTTATGAGAATTTTCAAGTACATAGACCTTATCTTTCCTACGGGCCTATATTTGTGCCTATTGGCCTTGGGTCCACTCGAACAGTATTATCTGACCATCGCATGTTCCACGGAATATCAGGACAGCCTACCAAAAGTATTAATTTTGTTTAACCAGTCAGGGGAGGTACTGCACTCATCAGCCCAATTGGGCGTGATGCTAAAATCCACTCACATGGGGTGGTGTAACTAGCTTTCGATAATGTATTGGTTGGTTACGTGTTCCTGTGCACGATCCTCGAACGGCATGTCCTATACGGCCCAAGCATTCATATTTGTATAATTGTAGGAATGACCCCATAATTGTTGTATTGGAAATTTGGTCCCTAATTATGTCGTAATTACTATTAGGTCCCTATGGCTCGGAATTTTGCTCTTAGGTCCCTAATGTCCATTTATCTTTAATTTGATAACCAAGGTTTTCACTTTTCTCCTTTTGGTCCTTAATTTCTCTCTATTTCCATTGAAGTCCTCATCATTATTTGCAATTCAACCCCCAAATTTCCCAATTTCGCCCAAATTCCCTCAATTTATTGCATTTGACCCCCAAATCTTGTATTCATCCAATTGACTGCCCAAACTTGGGCAATTGACCCCTATCATGTTGCTATTCTCTCTTCCCATCTCCCCCACGATCATTTCAACCTTTGAATCACCTTAATCGATGTTGATTTGAGCTTAAACAAAGCTTTGTCAGGAAAAGGCTATAAAGAGAGAAAGCTCGGTTTCCTTACCGGTGAGGGGGCGGCGGTCCGAGCTCTTGATGTGGGCAACTAGTGCTCTCCTAAGGGGTCCTTATGGGATCCACTTGCCGGCCAATTTCCTATGGGAGCATCATGAATTTGATGAGAGAAGTTCAGGTGAGTTATCCTCTAAAACTTCGAAACTCTGATGACATAGGGTGGAATTGGCTTACCTCACAAGTGGTGTAGGGTCTGGTGTGAGTGGGGGTGGGCTGAGGAAGGGTTGGTTTAGCTGTCTGATGTCGGGGGCAGCCGGGGTGTAGCTCGAAGTGTTTGTCTCCTTCTTAGCCAAAGGAGCAAGGACCCTGCTTGATCTCGTCAGAGCTCGGGCGGTGGTCCTTAGACTGAACTATGGTTGTAGTCGTGTAGAGGACTTCTTCCCGGTCCCAATGGCACCGGTGGAGCTTCAAGGGTTGAGAAATAGCCTGACGTTAGAGCTCTGATTTAAGGTTCATTGGAAAATGGGTCTCTTCTTCTTCTTCGATCGGTGGTGGGATGAAGAATGCGAAGGGATGGGTGCTCTTTATATAGGGAGCTTGACAACTGTTCGAGCTATCGGTCGGTGTAAGACTCGACCTGTGCCTCATTCACCAGCGATCTGATCGAAGCTTTTTCCGAGTTGCTAGTGATTTTCCCCTCTCCCTTATCCTCTTTTCCCTTTTAGCCAAATGAGGACGACAACACTATGGCGCACGTGCGAGCTTCGCACATGTTGGCTTTCCACGTGGCATGCCGTGATTAGTTGGCATTACTGACCTAGCATCCTCATCAGTAGCCTAGTTAGCCTTTGACTCGCATACCGGACACGTGACAGCCTCCCATTGGCTATTCATTCCTACATTGGTACTGACCGAATTCTATTGACCGTTGACTGTAACACGTGGCATCCTCTGATTAGCTATTTTAAATGCGTCAGACTTCCCTCTTGATGTACAGTGACATAGCCATGTGTTAACCTCTGATTGGCTGAGGTCGTCCGATGTGGCTCTTCCACGTGTCGACCTCTGATTGGTCGATCGTTTCTTAGACATCCCAATCGTACATCGACATGGCACTATTGTCACATGTAAGCTCCTCATTGGTCGGTCTTTGCTGACAAGGCTTTTTTGACATTGACTATTGACCGAGACACGTGTCGCACCCCTATTGGTCTGTTGTTGCTGACGTGGCTTTTCCTCCTCTAACCGTTAACCAAGGACACGTGTCACTCACTAAATGGACAGTGCTTCTAGACGCTGACTAAGCAACTGACTGGGCACATTCTACCACGCATCGCGTGCTGATTGGTCATGCAAGTTGATTGGGCACTGACCTCGCAGTGATCTGTTGATCGTTCCGGTCCAACCGGGTTCGGTGACCCAAAATTGTAAATCGGTCGGTTCGAGCTGGATTCAACCGATTTTCTAAAAATTAAAAATTTTTAAATTTATCTAATTTCATTTTCTATTTGATGGTGGCTTTAATTTTTTTTAATTGATATTTTTAAGTCACCTAGAAAAATGAATCATTGAACTGATTTTTCACGGTTCAACCTAGTTTAATCTAGTTCAGGTCCAATTCACCTTGAACCGGTTCAGTTTTCACATTCAATCCCCTTCATGTTTCACCTTCTTCACTTCGGTGATTTATTTATCACTTGGGAGGTCCAAATCCCTACCCTAAACCCTTATTTACCATTTTCAGTCTTATTGAATACCCGATTTTCTTTAAAAAATTTGGGGTTCATTTCCCTGGTTTATTTCATTACTTCGAAGGGAAGGGGTTTACAAATTATGTTTGAGTGATTTGGTAAATAACAACCCAAATATTTATCAAACATATTGGTTTGCATAATTGAAATTGTATATAGTGATAAGGAGTGAGAAAGATTTGAAATTGTGTATTGAGATAAGGATAGAGAACCACATTGAAATTATGTATTGTGATAAGGAGGGAGAATGACATTAAAATTGTGTATTATGATAAGGAGGGGAGTGTTTGAAAACCTCTATTATAATATGGAGGGAGGAGGATTCTAAAATGTTTATTGTGATAAGGGTGGTACTTGATAAGTACAACAATGTTGCATTATCATATTTTTTTGAAAAGTACATAAATGTATGTAATTGTACAACATCCCGATGGTAAGTTTAATGGTAGATCTCTAAATAATTGTGAGTTGGGTAATAAATATTTGAACAATTATTTGTTTTAAAAATATAACTTTTGAGAAATATCCATGATTTTTTATTAAATTAGGAAATAAATTATTTGCATTAGTTATTTTGAGTAGATACTAAAATATAGGGTATTAACCCTCGGTGACATTGATCTCACTTAATGAGTGTGGCTCACCCTCCTCCAACAAGAAAGAAAAAAAGAGTTTGACGAAGTTCCTTACTAAAGTTGAAATTGATATATAAGTACTCCCAAAGAATATGAAAAAATATATTTAGTTTTACATTTTCTCAAGATTTAAAAAATTTTAAATAATTACATTATATTATGTGAAAGTTTCAATTTTTTTTTTGTAGAATTTAGTTATTTGCTATATTGTGATACCTATTATTATTATAATATCGAGAATGTGTCGTGGGTTGATATACAAGCTTTCCCAAGAACTAATGTTAATATTATGCACATAGATGAACTCACCAAGCAAGTGGTAAAACAAACAACATTTGCCTTTAAAAATAGGGATCTACATGTTCTAGTCATAGCATGCCCTATTAGTTCACCTATATTCTTTGATAAGTATGCAATTTATTTCTTAAAAGCCTCCATTATACTTAAAACATATATTATTGATTCTTGAGAAAACATAGTTCAAATAAATCTAATGTTTTATTTAGTGCAAATGTTAGAAATAATAATAGTAATGTTACAATTTCCCTATTACATATTGGTAAGGGTTGTCATAAATACTCTTCACTTTTTTAAAGGAAAAAAATCATCCATAAGTTGCACAAATGTAAATATACTCATCTTTTGCAAAGGGGAAGGAATGTACTCAATAATTTTATTTTAAGCTCAATTCCAAATTACGTAATATGTTATTTATTTTATGTTTTCAGGGATGATATCGGGATATTAATCAAATTGTAGCATAATTTTGACTTAGAAAGAAAAAATGGGTCTCCCTTATTTAGTCAAAAGTCCAAGGAGGCAAGGTTTAAGGAGATTCACTCCTTTAATTAAATGCTCCTAAGAACATGGCAGCTTTACTCTAAACGAACTCAATGTGATGAACAAAAACCCCAACTCAATCCTCAATTGTTTATTAAGAGACAAATATTTTAGATAATTTAATATTTTCTATTCGTCCATATGTAGAGAAGGATTTCAACTAGGAAGACTTATAAGTGCTAATATGGTAGGTAATAAACAACACATCCATATTTGAAATGATAGGTGGATTGGATTCCTTCTTTGGAGTCAAAGAGGATGTCCCCACAATCAACCCCTATAGGAAACTCACATATATTTATATACTTTACAACTTACAATTGAAACCCCTATGGGAAACTCACATATATTTGTATACTTTACAACTTACAATTGGTGTTGTTTTGTTTGGTTGCTCTCTTACTGCTAATCCTGGGCAAGACAAAAATGATAGGAAAGATCTACTTAGCAACATTGTTATATCACGTTGGATTAATTGAAAGAAAAAAATCGAGCACTATTCTATGAGTCTCGTCTAAATGCTGGTTTGGTCATATAATCTTACGAGAAGGGGTGATAAAGTGATATGATAAATGTAGTCTCATCGTATCCAATACATATTTCTTCTTATATCCCTCATTTAGAAAATGAAATTATGAGAAGTACTGCTGACCATTAAACAACTCAACAAAGCATAAGCAATATAGAGTACTGAATTTCTTGATAACGATAAAGTCCTTGACTAATTTCTTCAAACTTTATCCTAGAGAATGCCTGGACTTCCCCCCACCGACCACCCCCTGCTGCTCATGGAATGACTATTCTTATAACTAATAGGAAGCCCAGTACCCTTCTAGATCCACGCAATGCTCCATCCCCATGTACCTGCTGCTGGGGCTGGGAACTCCTGCATTGTTGGCTTCTCCATCGTAGCCTGCCTCATGATGAAGGTTTCTCGTTGTCATTGTGGAGACAACCTCTTCGGGCATGAGGACCGCGTGAGGAACCTGCATCGGTCCGAGAACCGGTTGAGAGGTTGAACCTCCTGTTAGGTTAAGGTTCAAACCCGAGATCGTGAAGCATCCTCCATTGCTAGCTGAGTTGAATTGATGAGGTAACTGTATCTGCGGGTTCATGCCCATGGATCCGTCTATTAACATTCTGCTGAGCTCAATAGGGTCTGGCCCAGGAGTGTAGTTTCTACCGGGGAACTGGAAGTTCTCAGCACGAATCATCGGCAGCCCTGGGGGCACGACGCTAGGTCCTATTTCTAGGTTGTAAGAAGGGATCGCCCTTTGGCGGTTGATGTGGTCCTTTGCAGTGCTCTTCTTGAAGACCCGACAGACAGCCCACTCATTCTGTTTGAATCATATAGAAGTGACCTATTATGTTATGTTAATATGCAGACGGTGCGGTGCATTCATGATATTATTTCGCAATATGAATATGAATAATTTATTATGAGTGCATTCATACTTCTATCCCAAAAGATACCCAGACCCCCTTACTTGTATATATCCCTTAATCCAGTCATTTTTCCCTCTCAAAATTCTTGGTGGAAAAGGAATAAAATGTTAGATTTTTTGAAGTATTTTCGATCAAAAGATCCTTAAACAAGTGTTATACATATTGAAAGTTTTAGGATTCATATTTGAAAAAACATATTTGGACTAGTCCAGTGTTTGCTAGTACATGTTTCTAATGACAAAATACACATTGAAAAAGATATATAACTATATTGATTGATAAAATTAACAATTTTAATTTTAAAATTTATAATAGATTATATTAAAAATGTCATTTTTAAAATATATAAGAATGGAAATTTTATTTAAAAAAAGTAGGAGTAAAATGTCAAAAATGAAAAAGATATATAACTATATTGTCATTTTCCCATTCTCCGAGCACATTAACTTAGATGCAAGCACATAAACTTAGAAAATAAAAAGCCTAACAGTTTTCAGAGTTCTTAGCGCAAATAGACCATTTTTTGAGCAAGCAATTAGATGTATTCAAAAGAAAAAAGAACCAAACGAAAAAACAATTATAGAGTAATGATAATTGAGTTTAAAAGCTTAACCCCTGTAGATCGGAAGGTTGTTTTGGACTGGATTCGATATTCATGCATGACCCAGTTAGATTTATGTCCTCTTGGAGCCCTCCCTTGGTAAAAAACCAGTGTCTTCTTCATCCCGACCTGTTCCTGGTTTGAGCTGATGAAGATCTCCTTGTCCTTCCCCGTGGTTTTCCAGTAACCCATGATTGTCGCCCGGTTTGTTCTCACACCAGTCGGGTACTTCCGGTCCCGAAGGCTAAAGAAGTACCACTCCTTTTCTCCCATCTTAGCCTTACCTGTTGGAAAAACAGACAAATTGTAAACACAATTTAATTCAGAAACAAAATGAAGGGACTAGGTTTTGGGGCTCAGTTTTAGGGTTTTAGTAAGGAGCACCACCACCTGGGAGATCCCAAGGCTCGTTCTTGTTGAGATCAACATCACCGATCGCTCTCGCGGTGAAGGAGGCATCCAGTATCTTTTTCATAAGATAGCAAGTGATGAGCTCTTCATCGGTCGGGTGAAATCGAAACCCTGGTGGCAGGGTTTCATCCTTACTCTTGTTCTCTCCATCCATGTAGTCTCTAGTGGCGACGACCTCAAGTAATCAGCGTTCCTCTTGCAAACTATGAACGAAGAAGTACTAAAACTACCCGAAGAGAAAATAAAAAGAAAACCATGTCAAATTTTCATCAAGGTAATACAAGCTGACAAGGAGGAGAAAGAAAATTCCGAGGGTTTTGATTCAGAAATGATATGAAAGCTACCGTAAATCATATTTTGTCCAAGACATAGGAGAAGGGGAATTGAGAGCTTACTTGCATGAGGAGAGCTTAGGTGGAGTCCTCGTTTTGGTTTTTTGGAAGAGGGAAGAAAACCAGCTAATAGAACGTTGATATTAGAGGACTCTTATCGTCAGAAATAAGATTTTAAAATTATGTTTAGACCTGTGTACAAGAAATCCTCTGATATATAAGCTTTCTATACTTTGGTTCGTGGAGTTTGGGGTGTGTCCTTGAAGTTCTCACCTACTATGAATCTTCTATCTCAAGCGACAAAATTTACATAATCTATCTACCTACCTAAAGAGTGTAATGTGCTCCCTCGCCCATCTATGAATACATGCATCTAATAAGATTCTCCAGCGTGTAAAATGGTTCCAGGACGCCATAAAAATGGACTTGTTTTTCTAATACACGTCCTTAACACTGTAATTAGGGACACGAAAAATGCAAAGATTTCGTGAGAGCAACCAATCTAGTCTATACAAATTATGAACTTATTTTCTATTAATATGGCTATTTTCTATTAATACCTCTCATCTACACCCTATATGCATACAGTTTATACCTTAGCATGATATATCTTAGTGTTGCGTAGAATTTGTTGAAAAGCTTATAATTTGGTTGGCTTGTGATGAGAATACAGATCAAGTTATGGTGAAAAAACCCTAATTTCGAGTAATGTTTTGAGAGAGTTGGAGGGAAGAAATCTATTAATTAAAAAAAGTATTTTTATTAATCTCAAATGTTCTAAAATAATCTCCATCTTTCCACCTATTTATTGAAAACCGATAAGATCAAAACGGTTAAGAATAGACTATAACATATAACCCAAAATTACAAATTTATTCCACAACTTCCACTTATATCACATTTTGATCCAACATCCAACATCCAATATTAATTGTTCTCGATACTCCCCCATCAATATTTGAGTATTTAGATTTTTGACATCTATCTTGTAAAGTAAAGCAATGAATCACCCTTGATTTAACACATTTGCTAGTAGATCTGCCACATGTGTGATTTTGTGCGCACATGTAATAACTTTATAACACCTACATCTATTATCTCATTCAAAGTAACTATCAAGATATATATGTTTTATCATTCACGAAAACAAGAATTATTTGCAATATGAATTACCCCTTAATTATCACAAAAAATTAATAGGAAAAAAACGAAGCATAACATATATCTACCAATATAATGTAACCACATCACACACCATTATCAACTTCTATGGTTGATCTAGCTACCGTATAATACTTTTTGGTCATCCATAAAAATAACCACGAGCTAATAAAATATGCATAAATTGGAGGTCCATCCTCTTAAATCTGGCCGGAAGCACAATATGCATCTATAAAAACATTTAGTTGATGGCTCTCACATATTGCCATTAAAATGACGTAGTACTCTAATAGTTGCATCAAAGTGGTGATATTTACTACATGTTCTCAGGTACAACACAATAAATATAAGGTCTTGTTATGATTAAATATGTTTTTATCAACTAATTTGTAATATTGATCCGTTATATCATATATCTTATCATTTTCAAATTTATTAATTGTATAGTTTGGATGAAAACGTGTGCTCAACCCGCTACCAAACTAATAGGCCCACACTTTCTAATATTTTTAAAATATACTTCCATTGTGACTATACATTTTAATTTCGGGATATTTCAATTGCATGAAAAACTTAGGATCATCAATAAATCTAACATTGATCTTAGAAGACAAAAATATGTCTCATTTAACCTACATGGATGAATGTTTAAATAGTATTATATCATTAACATATAGAATTAAGACTAAAAGAAGGATGCCCAATATTACCTTTCGTGAAAAAATACATATCATACTAACTTTGAATAAACTCTAGTTCAATAATAGTTTTCCTAAATTTATCATTTCATTATCTCCATATTTATTTTAAATTATATATTGATTTATTTAAATGACACATATCCACTAGGTAATACCTCTCTCATTTATGATACTCATGTGGCAATCTCATATTTATGCCCAAATCTGTTTTGAGTTCATAATTTGATCAACCAATTCTACCACTCCTTATTCTATAACATTTGGATCATTTATCACTATACTATCGATATAATACAAAACTTATAAAATAAAATATATCAAAATTTTACTAATAATTTAAAATTTTCCTAAATAAAATATAAAACTTTACAAAACATTTATAGGGAAAGCATATAGTAATGTATATAAAGTTTTCGTAAATTTTATTTGAGTATATCTACTTCGATCTAGGCATTGTTCGAATATGCAGTCTGACATTTGAGATCTCATTTACTTCCTTTTTTTTGGAAAATATGAACACCGAGTGAGTACGAAGATCGATCCTAGGGTCACTTATGCACTTGATTTCGTCTATGCTCAAAATGACTAATACGAATTTTATAAATATTTTATTTTCATTTTCAAAACTAACTTAAAAATTAAAAATTTTGAGAGTATTTTTTTAAAATGATATCCATAAATAATTATAAAGATAACTTTTTTTTAATTTAGAATTATTATTTTTTATCATAAAACCACAATTTTTAGTCATGTGCCGGACAACATATGCATAAGAACCTATCATGGCCTATCCATGCTCTAATGTATCACACACAAACCATTGAGGTTATAAAGGGTATGTACGCCATGGAACACACTCCAAAATCATATCATAAGATGATCACCCCTCGTAATGATATTGATGTAGTGCTATCAAATATCCATATATTATGTCATTTTGCTTCTACCCTGCCATAAGTATATATATTATGTTATTTCCCTTTTACCATGACATTTCCCTTTTACCATGCCATAAGTATACTTGACATCACCACTATTTATGACCAAGTATCTTGTCAATGCCTTATCATTCACAAATAATATATACAAAGTGCACAACAAATAACTTCAGCATAGAATTTTCATTTGTCAACGCTCAACTTGATAGCTTGTTCACCCCACTACTCGTATTTCTTATGTGAATTTATATCTAATAATAAATGTCACATCATATTTTATAAACCCCATTTTCTCAAAACAAGAAACCGGTTAATGAGAACAAAAATATTTTGAGAGAAAACTGTTATTCAAAGTTAACCAGAATTGGTAAAAATAAACTAAAATGAGAATTTGAACCATTCTAAGTGACCAATGATAATCCAAAAGTTAAGAAAATGGATCATGTAGCAAATTGGATAAGGAACCGGACCGGTTCAAGGTGAACTGGACTTGAACCCTGCTGAACTGAACTAAATACAAAAGAACCGGTTCAAAGATTTATTTTTCTAGATGACTTTAAAATGTCAATTTGAGTAATTGAATTCACCACTATGTAGAAAATGAATTTAGAAAATTTTAATTTTTAGAAAACTAGTTGAATCGGGCCTAAACTGACCGATTTTCGATTTTAGGTCACATAACTTGGTCCAACCAAACTGGTCAACGATCACACCAGTCGACAGACCACCTGCAAAGTTAGTGCCTAATTAGCGCATGTGACATATTGTCACACAACATGTGACAAAGCACGCCTGGTCAGCTGTTCAGTCAGTGTTTGAAAGTGTTGACCAATTAGAGTGTGACACATGTCATTGGTGATCGGTCACACAAAGAAAATCCACGTAATTGGAAACCGACCAATGGGAGCATGACATGTGTAAAAACCGTCCTTTTGAGCTAAGGAAAACCAGGAAAAGAACCGGTCAAACCAAGTAAGGATTCAGAACCGGTTCACAAACCCGATTATTTCTGAACGGGCAAGTTGGGAATTTACAACTCTCGGGTGATCCAAAGGGTTCATTAAACCTTGGAAAAGAAACTTAAGACAAATTAGAAAATAAAAACTAAAGTGGTTCAGGTGAACTAGATTTCATAAAAACTTTAAAGTTAAGCGTGCTTACTTGAGAGTAAAGTGAGGATGGGTGACCTCCTGGGAAGTATGAATTTTTTTGTAACCCGAAATTTCGGTCAAAAATTTGTATGTACGCCTTATCATAAATTAATACCAATAATTTAATACCTAAATTAAATTATTGGAATTAATACAAATAATTAAATATCAAAATTAAATTATTGAAATTAATAATGAAATTTAATTTATTAGAATTAATACCGAAATTAAATTATTGGAATTAATACCAAAAATTTATGGCCATATTAATACCAGTAATAAATCTTGCCTATTTAATACACGGATTTTACGACTATATAAAGAGGTCATCCCCATTTCATTCTCCTCACACCTGAACACTTCTCTCTCTCTCTCTACTGCTCCATTTCCCGGTAAAGCTCAAACGAGAGCTTCGACTTGAACAAAGGTCGAGCTCTTTAGAACCGGGGAGAAGACAACTATCTGATAGCAAACTCCAATCAATCCGAGAATCGTTGGAGAAGCGCCAACATGATGGAATAGTGAAGCAACTTCGACGGACCGAAGCTGCCCTATTTCAGCCAAGCTGAAATCGGCCATTTCAAGCCCTCCTCAGGCCAAACCAAGCCCTTCCAACACTTTCTCAGCCTTTCCACGGCCGAATTAGGACCGAAAGGATGAACCTCAGGATGAGACCTATCTGCCCAGATCGAAAGCTCGGACCGCCGTGCCTTCACCGGAACACGAAGTACCGGGAACGCCAGCAAGGACAAGCTCGCATGAATACCAAGAACCGGTCTAGTGGAATTCATGGCATTAACGGGTGAGTGGGTTATTCACATCATACCCAGTTGGGATGATGAGCACAGTTTAAAGTTAAAAACCACTTACTGGTTGTGAGTGGGTTTACTAACATCATACCCGGTTGGGGATGATAAGTGCCTCGATATAAAAAACCCACCGTTTAGTGGTATTTTAATCATCACTACTTAGAGAAAGTGATGTGAAAGTTATGCGAAAAAAAAACTACTTACGAGTTGTAAGTAGATCATACCCGGTTGGTATGATGAGACTTCCTCGAAGGAAGTTGAAAACCCGTTCATCGGTTATGAACGGAGATGTCCTTGTACCGGTCGGTATTATGGACAGTAAAAACCTATTTTTGTCAGAAGTGCTCTCCCCTGACTGTGTGCTAATGCTTAAACAATTTGGGAGACCTTCTCGACGGGAGCTTGAATAGCTCTAATAGGCCGGGGGCCTCGATTTTGGAACTTGGGGGCTAAATGCTCGATTTTGAAAATCTCGTACAGTGGGCCCAAGGCCAGTTGGCACGAGCAGGAGCTCGTAAATGAACCTGATATATGTGCCATAAAACTTAATAAGTGAATTGTTTGGCCATGGTACCAAGATAGGACCGACATGCTCAGTCAACTAGCGGCAGTGCGACATGACAGGTCGACGGACTAGTCAAGACAAACAGCTGCGGGTTGAGTTGAGAGTCGGGGCCGTTGGACTAGTGGCACCACAGATTACATGGCAATATAAGAAAACATTGTTTGTGCATGCACTGTGAGTACGGGATCATCAAGACGCCCATGAGGGGTAGTGATGCGTCCTAAGGGCACTGGACGACCTGGTGGCTATAAGGGCAGTTCGTCGTTCCAGGTGTCTGTGCGAAATCTGGAGTAGCACGAAGCGCATGAGACCGGGGTGGGGACAGGATGAGGTCTCTATCCTCATACGGACACGAAGAAGTGATTTCGGGATTGTGGGTCGGATGTCACGTACATCCACTTATTCCCAGGGTAGAAGTGGTCGTACTTCTATCCGGGTGGCAGGAAAAGTCGCTCCGAAGCCACTAGCGGGTTCAGTAGTGATACTGATTTGCGAATGTGTGTAACCTTCATGATGATGTGTGTTGGGTGATGACACATCGTGGTAACTAAGAAATAATGGAAAAACCCGAATTTTTAAATGATGGGATTTTTGAAAACAAAGGAGTCTGGCACACTCCATATAAATATTTTTCTTAAAAGTCAAAAGCTTTAAAAAACCCATTCACTGAGTAGTCGTACTCACCCCCTCCCTTATATCCCTTTCAGGAAATCCCGGAAAGCCTACCTTAAAAGACCATCAACTAAGATGCCTGTAAGACAGGTATGTAAAGTTTAAAATTTCATGCAGTTTTGATTATGCTATTCTAGGAAATGGTGCAGGTTTAAAGGATGCCTTACTCTTTACGAATTATAATAAGGGGAAACCCTTTAATAAACCGGGAGAGTGGCGGGTTGTTCACGGGGATCTGACCAAACCGGGTCGGGGCGTGACAACTAGAGTGGTATCAGAGCCTGTTTCCTTGAATACATAATCAAGACTAGAAAATATTGTAACTAATAGGATTTATCCTAAAATTTTCAGATGGCTCCCAGGAGAGGAACCAAGAAAACTAGGAATGGCTCTACTCAACACCTTATCTTCGTAGGAAGACAACCCTAGAAGCTTCCCAAATGCCTAAAGCATGGCAGGAATCTCAAAAGAGCAAATGAGAAAGTATCCCGGAGAATGGTGACAGGACCTATTGAGGTCACAACTCTAAGTATAAAGGAAGTCAAGCATGAAGCCATAAAATGGGGCATATAACCTTACATAGGAGGATGCTAATCAAGAATCTCGTAGCTCTCTAGTTATTTGGTGACCATTTTCTGTAATAGGGTCAAAATCCCCAACATACTGTACTACTCTATTAATGAAGTACTCCAAATTCCTAAAAACCCTGTCCCTCAAATGATGTGATCCTTAAGGAAGACTCAAAAAAAAAAAAAACTCTCACGGTATCCAGACTTAAGGATGAAGGAGCACTAAAATTAACAATTTCTAAGAAAACGCTAGGAGGAACCACTTATGTTCATGTAATTACAAGCATGAATGATGGGGACACTGCATGGAGAAGTGCCCAACCCTACAAAGGACAGGAATCAAGTTAACCTAGAGGGGAATAGGACACGAAGTGAAACATTGTCCCACATCGCCAGGAGTCAGGACAATATTTTCCAAGAATAAACACCCCACAACTATAGGAAATTCGAAAGGATACCATCCCAAGAAACGTGACTCCATTTGCAACCACAAATGAGAGGAAACTCTTCAAAATCTTAGCAAAGTGGTAAGAAGGAAAAAGGGGTAAAGGTAGGACCTCAATAAAACCACAAACGGAACAAAGGATAGCTGAAGAGAATTCCCCCGTTAAGAAGAAAATGCAAACCATTTAGGAGCAAAGAAAGGAGTGCATCCACAAGAGAAGACAAGACGAACATTTGTTGACAAACGGGACGTATTGGGATTACAGGAATAAATCACCTTGGAAAAAGCAACTATGTCAAATAGGAAGTTCGGACCAACAGGACAAGAAGGCAAGTCATTACAATAAGATAGTCAGAGGGAACAAATGACACCCTAAGGAAGACCGGGAAGTAGAAGGGACTACACCCTAAAAGGGTCGGTGAGATGGATGTTAAGGATAGGAGGACTCGAGAAACTACTATTAAGAAACTTAGACCAAACAAATGGTGGAGGCAAAGCAGTTAACGAACAAATACTCGGGAAAGCCATAATGTAAGTTCCGACAAAGAAGAGAGAAGCAGAAAGGTCAAATACTCGGGAAAAGAAGGATACAAGAAATCCTAAAAAGGACCAAGGGCCAATTAACGACTAAACTCAAGCCAAGAAAGGAATAGGCAAGCCTCTCCCACAATGATCCTGAAACAAGGAAGATTTGTACGCTCCCTAAAGAAATAGACAAGTACTGTGTACGAATAAGGATGCAAATAAAGCATAAAAGATATGCCTAAAAGATTTGAGGAGTAAAGGTAAATAGGAGAAGACGACATCAAGGGATGTCATTTAAGGGTACAAATCCCCTAGAGCAAATGTAAGAAAAGAATGTCAGGGGAAAGGCAAAGAATCCTACCAAGGAAGGAAGCCTCGGAAAGACATGTGTATCCCAATTAAGAGGAAATGGAACCAACCCTTATTTAGGAAATGTTTTCCAAGGAAGGAAGTATTGTAATGGTCCATTATGACCTGTTTGGAAAGAATAGGAGAACCATGTAGAAAGAGGAATACTAGTAACGGCGGATAGCCAAAGATAATGAACAAAACTGAATGGACTGAACCTTCCCAAGCAAAGTAATCGACACATAGATCGAAAGCAATTATTGTAGAATGAAGAATCATGAAGTGATTTATGAGCAAGTAAAAGAGGATTAAGGAAAAAGGAAGTCATTGAATAAGGGATGTCACTAAAGAAGAGAAAGGACATAAGAAAGAAAAAAAATCCTCGTATGTCAATAATCATCAGGAAACCCAACGATTGGAATTGAAAGGACCCAATAAAAACGTTTTGAAAAGATGAGTAGGTAAGAGAAATCCATGTGGTTATGTGAAACATAACTTCAAAAGCATGATGGATGAGAGGATAACGGTAAAAAGGATAGTTGAGGAATGCCATCAAAAGAAAAGAGGGATGAAGTTATATGATCCCTGAAAGGTCAAAAAAAAAAAAAAGGTAAGAGAGACCCTCAAAGAGATGTTCTAGAAATCTAATGGACAAAGACAGGTCCTAGAAAATGCCATGCTGTAAGGGGTATGTAAACCCAACAATCTCGATGAGAATATGACTCAAAGTAAGGAAGAGTCGGCTAATAAGCATGACGAGGTCTAATATAAAAATTTGGACTGAAGTTATAATAGACAACGAATGGAGGAAGGGTCAAAATGAGATGAAAAATTGAGAATAAAGAAAACTATGGCAACTAGTATGTAACACCCGAAAGAACATTGAGCTAAAGGTTTCAACGACCAAGTGGTTAACTAGACATGGGAATGGTTAGGTATCTTGGAATTTCTAATCTTGAGTACAAAACCTCAAAGGGAAGAATGTGCTCTAAGCAAAGAAAGATATAAATCTAAAAATATACCCTGAAGTAAGGTATGTCTCATTATGATAAACTCCATGGAGGGAGTAAATAATATAAAGGAAAAGAAATTCCTTAAGTGAAGGATGTAAAAGGACTAATTAAAAGAACAAGAGCAGACTTTGCATCTTAAGCAAACACCAAAGGGGCATCAAAGGAAATGATTGCTCATGCAAGGATGTTAACTAAGTTTTGGGGACAAAACTCCTAAAAGGAGGGGAGAGTTGTAAAACCCACCCTTTTGAGCTAAGGAAAACCAGGAAAAGAACCGGTCAAACCAAGTGAGGATTCAAAACCGGTTCACAAACCCGATTATTTCTGAACGGGCAAGTTGGGAATTTACAACTCTCGAGTGATACAAAGGGTTCATTAAACCTTGGAAAAGAAACTTAAGACAAATTAGAAAATAAAAACCAAAGTGGTTTAGGTGAACTAGATTCCATAAAAACTTTAAAGTTAAGCGTTCTTACTTGAGAGTAAAGTGAGGATGGGTGACCTCTTGGGAAGTATGAATTTTTTTGTAACCCGAAATTTCGGTCAAAAATTTGTATGTACGCCTTATCATAAATTAATACCAATAATTTAATACCTAAATTAAATTATTGGAATTAATACAAATAATTAAATATCAAAATTAAATTATTGAAATTAATACTGAAATTTAATTTATTAGAATTAATACCGAAATTAAATTATTGGAATTAATACCAAAAATTTATGGCCATATTAATACCAGTAATAAATCTCGCCTATTTAATACACGGGTTTTACGACTATATAAAGAGGTCATCCCCATTTCATTCTCCTCACACCTGAACACTTCTCTCTCTCTCTACTGCTCCATTTCCCGGTAAAGCTCAAACGAGAGCTTCGACTTGAACAAAGGTCGAGCTCTTTAGAACCGGGGAGAAGACAACTATCTGATAGCAAACTCCAATCAATCCGAGAATCGTTGGAGAAGCGCCAACATGATGGAATAGTGAAGCAACTTCGACGGACCGAAGCTGCCCTATTTCAGCCAAGCTGAAATCGGCCATTTCAAGCCCTCCTCAGGCCAAACCAAGCCCTTCCAACACTTTCTCAGCCTTTCCACGGCCGAATTAGGACCGAAAGGATGAACCTCAGGATGAGACCTATCTGCCCAGATCGAAAGCTCGGACCGCCGTGCCTTCACCGGAACACGAAGTACCGGGAACGCCAGCAAGGACAAGCTCGCATGAATACCAAGAACCGGTCTAGTGGAATTCACGGCATTAACGGGTGAGTGGGTTATTCACATCATACCCAGTTGGGATGATGAGCACAGTTTAAAGTTAAAAACCACTTACCGGTTGTGAGTGGGTTTACTAACATCATACCCGGTTGGGGATGATAAGTGCCTCGATATAAAAAACCCACCGTTTAGTGGTATTTTAATCATCACTACTTAGAGAAAGTGATGTGAAAGTTATGCGAAAAAAAAACTACTTACGAGTTGTAAGTAGATCATACCCGGTTGGTATGATGAGACTTCCTCGAAGGAAGTTGAAAACCCATTCATTGGTTATGAATGGAGATGTCCTTGTACCGGTCGGTATTATGGACAGTAAAAACCTATTTTTGTCAGAAGTGCTCTCCCCTGACTGTGTGCTAATGCTTAAACAATTTGGGAGACCTTCTCGACGGGAGCTTGAATAGCTCTAATAGGCCGGGGGCCTCGATTTTGGAACTTGGGGGCTAAATGCTCGATTTTGAAAATCTCGTACAGTGGGCCCAATGCCAGTTGGCACGAGTAGGAGCTCGTAAATGAACCTGATATATGTGCCATAAAACTTAATAAGTGAATTGTTTGGCCATGGTACCAAGATAGGACCGACATGCTCAGTCAACTAGCGGCAGTACGACATGACAGGTCGACGGACTAGTCAAGACAAACAGCTGCGGGTTGAGTTGAGAGTCGGGGCCGTTGGACTAGTGGCACCACAGATTACATGGAAATATAAGAAAACATTGTTTGTGCATGCACTGTGAGTACGAGATCATCAAGACGCCCATGAGGGGTAGTGATGCGTCCTAAGGGCACTGGATGACCTGGTGGCTATAAGGGCAGTTCGTCGTTCCAGGTGTCTGTGGGAAATCTGGAGTAGCACGAAGCGCATGAGACCAGGGTGGGGACAGGATGAGGTCTCTGTCCTCATACGGACACGAAGAAGTGATTTCGGGATTGTGGGTCGGATGTCATGTACATCCACTCATTCCTAGGGTAGAAGTGGTCGAACTTCTATCCGGGTGGCAGGAAAAGTCGCTCCGAAGCCACTAGCGGGTTCAGTAGTGATACTGACTTGCGAATGTGTGTAACCTTCATGATGAAGGATGTGTGTTGGGTGATGACACACCGTGGTAACTAAGAAATAATGGAAAAACCCGAATTTTTAAATGAAGGGATTTTTGAAAACAAAGGAGTCTGGCACACTCCATATAATTATTTTTCTTAAAAGTCAAAAGCTTTTAAAAACCCATTCACTGAGTAGTCGTACTCACCCCCTCCCTTATATCCCTTTCAGGAAATCCCGGAAAGCCTACCTTAAAAGACCATCAACTAAGATGCCTGTAAGACAGATATGTAAAGTTTAAAATTTCATGCAGTTTTGATTATGCTATTCCAGGAAATGGTGCAGGTTTAAAGGACGCCTTACTCTTTACGGATTATAATAAGGGGAAACCCTTTAATAAACCGGGAGAGTGGCGGGTTGTTCACGGGGATCTGACCAAACCGGGTCGGGGCGTGACAACATGTGTCCTCAGTCAACCGAGAAAAATCCCTATCAACAAGGCTGACCAATGAGAGGCTCACACGTGGCAAAGATGTTAGGTCAATGACCAACGAGTATGTCTGAGAGAGGTCGACCAATTAAGAGTTGACATGTGGCAAGGACACATTATGTCATGCCCCAACCCGATTTGGTCAGATCCCCATGATCAATCCGCCACTCTCCCAATTTATTAAGAGTTTTCCTCCTTTTTTAAACTGTGAAGAGTAAGGCGTCCTTTAAACATGCACCTTTCCTAGAATAACATAAATCAAAACTGCATAAAATTTAAACTTTATCATACCTATCTCATAGGTGTGGTTAACTTGTAGTCTTTGGGTAGGCTTTCCCTAGGTTGCCTAAAAGGGGTATAAGGAAGGGAGTGAGTTCAACGACTCAGTGAATGGAGGTTTAAAGTATGAGTTTCAGAAAATAGTTTGAATTGGAGTGTGCCAGACTCCTTATTTTCCTTTAAAAACATTTCATTCTCAAATCTCAGTTTTTATAGTCATTTCTCATTACAACGGTATGTTTATCACCCAACACTCGTCCTTCATCATGAAGGGATCACACATTCGTAAGGCAGCACATCCACTGCACCCACTTGTGGCATCAAAGCGACTTTATCAGCCACCTAGATAGAAGCACGTCCAGTTCTACCCTGAGAATGAGTGGATGTACGCGACATCCAACCCTCAATCCCGTAAAGAAAACTTCGTGTCCGTATGAGAACAGATATCTCATCCTGAACCCACCCTGGTCTCATGTACATGAAGCTACATTGAGCTTCCTTGACTGCTGGCACAACAAACTGCACTTATCTCCACCATGTTGTCCAATAGCACCTAGGAAGCATCACTACCCGTCTTAGGCTTCTTGAAGGTCCTGAACCTCAGTGCATGCACAAAACAACAATTTTCTACATAAGCCATTTAATCTTTGGTGCCATTGCTCCAACAGCCCCGACCCTCAACTCAACCTGCAACTGTTTGTCTCGACTGGTCCGTCAACCTGTCATGTTGCACTACTGCCAGTCCATCGAGTATATCGGTCTTGTCTTGGTACCATAGCCAAACATATCATTCATTTAAAATTTTCATGGCTTAAACTCATGTTTATTTACAAGCTCCTACTTGTGCCAATTGGCCTTGGGCCCATTGTACGAGATTCTCAAAATCGGGCATATTAGCCCCCAAGTTCCAAAACTGAGGCCTCCGACCTATATGAGCTATTCGAGCTCTTGTCAAGAAGGTCTCCCAAAATGTTTAAGCAGTGGCACACAATCAGGGGAGAGCACTTCCGATAAAATAATCTTTCAGTCGTCCATCATACCAATCGGGTGTGAGGACATCTCCGCTCATAATCGATGAATGGGTTTTCTATTTGCTTCCAGAAAGTTCATCATACCAACTAGGTATGATCTACTTACAACCGGTAAGTAGTTTTTTCGCGTAATTTCCACATCACTCCATTAAGGTGTGATGATTAAAATTCCACTTAGTAGTGGGTTTTAATTTTCGAGGTGCTTATCATTCCAACCGGGTATGATATAAAAATCCCACTGACCCGATAATGTAGTGAATTTACTGTTGATCGGCTTTTGCCTTCACGCGAGCTTATCTTGGCTGGCTTTCCCGGTACTTCATGTTCCTACACGATATGAACATCCTTGTTCATTATCTTTTGGCCTAATAGCCTTCATTCATCATGAATGAATAAAATACCCAAACTTTCCATTATTTACAATTAGGTCCCTAAAGTTCTTTTTCTTTAACTTTAGGTCCCAAATGCTAATTTTTCCCCAAATTGAGTCCCAAAACTTCTACAATTTACTCTGGAACCTCAATTTATTCAAAATTACATAAAGGGGTTCAAGTTTCCCAAATTCCCAATTTGGTCCCCAACTTTTCCAAAATTACCATTTTGCCCCTACTTTACAAAAATTGTAAGTTTCACCCCAAAATTCCAAAAATTGGCCAATTGGTCTGCCAACATTTTTATCATGCCCAATTGGCCTCAATTTTATGAAATTGCCCTTTAGTCCATCAAATTTTCGAAATCCCCAAAATTTCCCCCAATTTCAATCTTCCAACTCAACCAAATTTGATTTCATAAAATTGACCGATGAAATGAGTTTAATTGTTGAAATTGAAGTTAGATTGGAGTTCCTACACCTCCATACGAGCTCAAACTGAGCTTCGCCGGAAAACTGGACTTAGAGAGAGAAAGCTTCGAAAGCTTACCGTCGGGGGCACGTTAGTTTGAGCTTTCGATCTGGGTAGATAGCTCTTATCCTGAGGTTCCTCCTAGGATCAATAATTGCATCAATTGATGTCGAATTGAGGAAGAATTTGATCAGTGAAGTTCTGTCGGTTCTATCACTAGTACTGATCAGAAATTACAGAGTGGAGACAAATTAACTTACCTTTCAGCTCTAATTCAGCTATAGGAGGGTTGTGGAAGTGTTGGGAGGGCTTGTTTTGGTCTGAGAAGGGCTCAAATTGGCTGATTTTAGCTTGACCGAAATAGGGCAGCTTCGGTCCCTGGAGTTGCTTCACTGTTCTATCACGCCAACATTTCTCGAGCGACCCTTAGAGCAAATAGAGACTACAAGCGTGTAGTTGACTTCTCCTCGAATCCAAAGAACCCAACCACACCTTCTTTGGATTAGAAAAATTCCCAAGTCAGAGCTCTGGGTCGAGCTTCACCGAAAAATGGAGCAGTAGGGAGAGACTGGAGTTTTCAAGTGTAAGGAGGATAAATGAGGATGGGCTCTTTATATAGGAACCTTAGAGACTTCTTGGTCATTCAATTGACGCCTTAATGATGGACATTCATTGTCTGAAACTCCTTGGCTAGAGACTTTTCATCTTTATTGGTGCTGCTCAATTTTCGGGTGAGTGAATAGTGCTGTCATCTGAAGGAAGAAGACAACATTGTTCCGAACCGAACCGGTCCGAATTGGGTTCAATGCATAAACCGGCCGGTTTTGGCCCGATTCGATAGAATATTTCAGAATTAAAAACTTCTAAATTCATCTAAATTTATTCTCTATCCAATGGTGGCCTCAATTCTCCAATTTGAATTTTCTAAGCCACCTAGAAAAATGAATTTAGCATTTAGTTTAATAGTGGTTCAAACCGGTTCAATCTAGTTTAGGTCTAGTTCACCTGAACTGATCTGGTTTTCTTTCACAAATTGTCCTAAAGTCCATTTCCAAGGTTTTTATGACTGTTTGGGTCACTCGGGAGTTGTAAATTTCCCGATTTGCCCATTCTCTAGTGGTTGGGGTTCATGAACAGGTTCTGTTTTCTCACCCGGGTTGATAACTTCTTTCCCTAGTTTCCTTGTCTTTAAGGGACGGGATTTACAACTCTCCCCTCCTTTTAGGAGTTTTGTCCCCAAAACTAAATTAGCATTTTTTACTTCGGGATAAACTTTCCTTAATGTTAACTTGGATATGTTAACACTTCGGTTGTTCTTTCACTTAGACCACTTTAAATCAAGCGCTTAAAGAACTTCATTTCCTTTACATTGTTTACTCATTCCATGGAGTTTATTATACCTAGTATGTCTTGCCCATGAGTCGAAAGGTATATCCTTAGGTTCTCATCTTCCTTTACTTAGGGCAAGATTCTTCCCCTTGAGGTTCTTACTCAAGATTTCAAGATTGGGAGTTCCAAGATGCCCAATCGTTACTATGTCTAGTTATTCTCTTCATCGTTGTAACCCTTAGCTCGGTGTTCTTTCGAGCATTACGTACTTTGTTTTCACAAGTTTTGGTGTTATTACCCCTTCGTCCTATTTTGACCCTTCCTTCATCCATTATTTATTACAACTTCGGTCAATATTTTGTCTGACCTCAACATGCTTAGGTCCTTCCTCATTCCCAGTGATATTCTTTACTCAAAGATTTTCCTTTGTCCTTAATCCACTCTTACTTGCTCATGACCATTTCACGATTCCTTTGTTTTGAGTTAATCCCTTTTTGTTCTATGTATTGATTGTTTTGTTTGGGGAGTTCCCTTCTTACGATTTCATTCTCTACTATATCCCTCATAGTAGAGATTTTTAACCTTAAGAGCTACATGCTCAACCTTTTTACCATTTCTTGAATATTTCTTCCTTCATTTCCTTACACCTTCTTCTATGTTAAGGTATTTGACCACTTTAAATCCTTCCTCGTCTTAAAATCCCATTTCATCACTTATTCCTTATCTGTGGAATTTCTGATTATTGCTCTTAATTAGTGTACTCCACACTATGGCCATCCATCCATTCTTTAGGCACCATTAAGTGAGCGTGGACCACAACTCGTCCTAGTGTTAGTGGTTGTTTCCCTAATTTACTTCTTAATTAAGAGCTTACTTCTCCAAGGTTTCTCATACGTTCTTTCCTTTATTCCCTTATTATTGTAGTCCACCAATTCCTAATTGTTACAACATATTTTGATGCTAACATCCTATTTACCCGTTCCTTGGGTTTGATTTACTTCTTGGGCCCTCAAGAATATATTTTTTTTTGTACTTGATCTTTCCATCTCAACCAACATTTCATTGATGAGCTTATCTTTCTTTCCACTTCTGTCAGTTCCTTTACCTCTTTATTGGGATACATATGCCTTTTTGGGGCTTACTTACTTGGTAGGATTCTTTCCCTTTCTCCCAGAATTCCTTTCTCATTAATCCTTAGGAAATATCTAATCATTAAATGACATCCTTTGACGTCGTCCTTCCCGTGTACCCTTCCTGAGAAATCTGGTGATACGCCATTGTATTATTTCCTTAATTCTACTTGTATTTGGCACAAGTTCAGACACAGTTTGTTCTAAGACCTCCTTGTGCGAGGTTTACTTAATCCTCCTCATGGCTTGAGTATGGTCCCCATTTCGTTTTCGGCCATAATTTCCTTTAAGGATTTCCTTTATCCTTCTTTTCCAATATTTGGCCTTTCCACTTCTCTCTTCTTCTCCTAGTTTTAAATCTATAATTCCTACGAGAGTTAGTTCGTTAACTGTCTCTTCCCTACTACTTTCCTTATTTACTTGTCTTGGTTTAGTTGCCCTTCGAGTTCACTTTTCCTTGGTACCTATCTTATCGCCCTTTTTTGAGTGTAGTCTTTACTACTTTCTGGTCCTTCCTAGGGCATCTCCTCCCACATGTACTGGTTACATCTGTTCACTAGATTCTTCTTGGCTCCTCTGCTTTTCCATAGTAGGTTACTCCTTGCTATCCCAAGACATCCTATTTGTCTCTCAACATTCGAGGCTTGTCTTCTCTGTTGGAGGTGCTTTCTTCTTTGCTCCTAGATGGCATGTATCTCTTGTTTAAGGGAAGATTCCCTTAATCTATATTATATTCTTGTTTGGGATTTCTCAAGGTCCTACCTTCAGCCCTTCCTGCCTTCTGTGGCTTTTGATTTTTGGTAGTTGGCGTGCTTCTCGGGAGGTATTACACTAAATCCATGGAGTTTGAGATAGACATCCATTACATGTCCTATCCTCCTATAGGTTAACTTGATTCATGTCCTTAGTAGGGTTGGGCACTTTTCCACATAGTGTCCCTATCGTTCATACTTGTAATTACGTGGACCTAAGTGGTTCCTCCTAGCATCTTTCTAGGGAATTGCTGGTTTTGGTGCTTCATCGTCCTTGAGTCTAGATACCTCAAGAGTTTTCTTGTGTAGTCTTCTTTGCCAAAGGATTACTCAAAGAGTCCTCTTAAATTTCTTGATTCCCTAATTCAGTATCCTTAACTGGGATGAGATTCTACTTAGTTCTATGGTAGCACAAGTTTGTTTGGTTACTTTCCTTTGGGCCATCTTCTGAGCAAGATCACATCCTTTGAGAGATAGGGTTTTTAGGAATTTGGAGTACTTCATTAATAGAGGAGTACAATATATTGGGGGGTTTTAGTCCTATTACAAAAAGTGGTCACAAAATAAATAGGGAACTACGAGATTCTTGATAAGCATCCTCCTAGGTAAGGTCATACGCCCTTTGCTAGCATTTCTAGCTTCAGGTTGGCTTCCTTCGTACTTACAGTTGTGACCTCAATATGTCCTAGCACCATTCTCATGGATACTTCCCCATTTGGTCCTTTGAGACTTCTAATATGCCTCAGCCATTGGGAAACTTCTAGGGTTGTCTTCCAATGAGGACATGGTGTTGAGTAGAGTAAGTCGTAGGTTTCTTGGTTACTCTCCCGGGAGCCATCTAAAAATTTTGAAATTTTCTCTTAGTTACTATATTATATAGTCTTGATAATGTATTCGAGGAATCTGGCTTTGATACCACTCAAGTTGTCACGCCCCGACCCAATTTGGTCAGATCCCTGTGATCAACCCGCCACTCTCCCGATTTATTAAGGGTTTTTCCCCTCTTTTAAACCGTGAAGAGTAAGGCATCCTTTTAAACCCACACCTTTCCTAGAATAACATAAATCAAAATTGCATAAAATTTGAACTTTATCATACCCGTCTCACAAGTGTGGTTAACTTGTAGTCTTTGGGTAGGCTTTCCCCGGGTTACCTGAAAGGGGTATAAGGGAGGGGGTGAGTTCAACGACTTAGTGAATGGGGGTTTAAAGTATGACTTTGAGAAAATAGTTTGAATTAGTGTGCTAGACTCCATATTTTCCTTTAAAAACATTTCATTCTCAAATCTCGGTTTTCATAGCCATTTCTCATCACAACGGTGCGTTTATCAACCAATACCCGCCCTTCATCATGAAGGGATCACACATTCGCACGGTAGCACATCCACTGCACCCACTTGTGGCATCGGAGTGACTTTGTTGGCCACCTAGATAGAAGCATATTCACTTCCATCTTGAAAATGAGTGTATGCACGTGACATCCAACCCTCAATCCCATAAAGAAAACTCTGTGTTCGTATAAGGATAGAGACGTCATCCCGACCCTTGGAGTAAATGGAGACTACAGGCGTGTAGCTGACTTCTCTCCGAATCCAAAGAACCCAACCACATTTTCTTTGGCTCAGAAAAATGCCCAAGTCAGAGCACTGGTTTGAGCTTCACTATAAATTGTAGTAGTAGGGAGAGAGTGGAGTTTTCAGGTGTGAGGAAGATGAATGAGGAGAGGCTCTTTATATAGGAAGCTTAGGGACTTCTTAGTCGTTCGATTGGCACCTTAATGGCGATCATTCATTGCCTGAAACTCCTTGGCCAAAGACTTTTCATCTTCGCCAGTGCTGCTCGATTTTTCGGTGTGTGAACAATGCTGTCATTTGAAAGAAAAAGATGACACTATTCCGAAGCAGACCGAACCAGGTTCAACGCTGAAACCGACCGGTTCAGGCCCGATTTGACTGAGTTTTTCAAAATTAAAAATTTCTAAGTTAATCTAAATTCATTCTCTATCCAATGGTAGCCTCAATTCTCTAATTTGAATTTTCTAAGCCACCTAGAAAAATCAATTTAACATCCGGTTCAATAGTGGTTCAAACCAGTCTAAATCGGTTTAATCCAGTTCAAGTCCAATTCACCTGAACTGGTTTGGTTTTCTTTTCCAAATTGTCCTAAAGTCTCTTTCCAAGGTTATTATGACTCTTTGGGTCACTCAAGAGTTGTAAATTTCACGATTTGCCCATTCTCTAGTGGTTGGGGTTCGTGAATCAGTTTGGTTTTCTCACTCGGGTTGACTAGTTCTTTCCTTGGTTTCCTTTTCTTTAAGGGACGAGGTTTACAAATTGGATAACCACAACTAATCAGAGGAGGACATGTGGCAATGGCACATTATGCCAAGTGGGAAAATTGATGAATTAAAATCACCCAATCTGAGGACACCACATGTCATGGTTAACTGACGGTTAGATTTGGTTAGTTGTCATGTTATATTAAGCGACCAATGTGTCTAGTCAATGGGTCAAAGGGTGACTCGGACGCTGAGTGGGAGGCCGTGTCAGCAATGCCAACAAATCCAGGGTGCCATGTGGCAGCTAACATGTGTGCACACAATGCCGTCTTCTTCCTTCAAACTCTAGAATGGAAGGGGAGATAAACCATCGCCATAACTCCAACTAGCCTTTACTCCCTGCGACAAGGCATTAAACCTTGGAATTGATGGTCAACTGACTGAGAACAGATAGAACCTTTAGTTCCCAAGCTCCCTATATAAAGAGCTCCCCACCATTCGTCCTCTCTACAAATCCACTACTCAAAGAACACACTACAATTTCTGACCATCTCTTAACTATAGCTCCGACATTGACTAATTTCTTCACCTCTGAAAGTAAAGTTAGGTTCTCTTGAATCCCAAGGAAGTCCTCTACCTACCCGCATACACCTTTCAGCTCAAGGACTCCAAGGGAAGTGCCGGTGTTGTCGCACAATACCGTCACTCCGACATACAAGGTAAACCCCATTTTCTCGAAATAAGGAATCAGAAATTTTCGGGAGAAAACTGAGTATCTAAGTGAACTGGAATTTGGTAAAGAATGGTCAAACTGGGAATTTGGAAAGTCCCAAGTAGCCAATAAATACTCCAAAAACCATGGAGAGGAACCATGGGTGAAATTGGATGTGAGAACTAGACCGGTTCAAGGTGAACTGAGCTCGAACCGGATGGAACTGTGAGAAATTGGTTCAAAGAATCATTTTTCTAGGTGGCTTAAAAACATCAATTTGGGAAATTGAAGCCACCATTAGGTAGAAAATGAATTTAAAAATTTTTAAAATTTGAAAAACCGGTCCAATTAGGCATGAATCGACCGATTATTGAATTTGGGTCACCGAACCTAGTCAGATAAGACCAATCAATGGTCTAGCCGATCAAGAACTGCTGCCAGGTCAGTGCCCAATCAGTAGGCGTGATCGATCAGCACGCGACACGTGGTGAAGTGTGCCCAGTCAGCCGCTCAGTTAGAGCCTAGAAGTGCTAGCCAATCAGGAGGCGACATGTGTCCTTGGTCTACGGAGGATAATCCACCACAACGACGACTGACCAATAAGAGAGTAACATATGTCCCGATCAATGGTCAATGTCAGAAGGGCCCAATTAGCAAGACCAACCAATGAGAAGCTGACACGTGGTAAGGGCACCATGTCAGCATCTGATGAGGATGTTAGAGGAACGACTGACCAATCAGAGGTCGACACGTGGCAGTGCCATGTAAAAATGACCTTAGCCAATCAGAGGTTGACATGTGGTAGTGGCACTATGCGTTAGGAGGGAAATCTGACACATTTAAATCAACCAATCAGATGATGCCACATGTCACGGTCAATGGTCAACAGAAATACAGTCAACATGCACATTGGAACGAACAACCAATGGGAGGCTTCCACATGTCCAGTCAGTGAGTCAAAGATTGATTGGGATGCTGAGTAGTAAACCACATCAGTAAAACTAGCCAATTAGATCGTGCCACATGGCAAGTTCGCACGTGCGAGCTCCGCATATGTGGCACAATGTCGTCTTCCTCCTTTGTTGGCTGATAGAAAAAAGAGAGAAAGGGGGTAGTTTTCCGATGACCCAAAATGTGGGACTCGTCCCCTCGGACCAAGAAAACTAGGAGAAAGACCGATAGTATTTTGAAAACCTAACCAAATTAATTTGAGAGAAAGAGGGAGAATTGGAAGATCCCATATGACCAAAAATTTACAAAAATCCTGAGGAAGAACCATGAAGTGAATTGGGGTAGGGAACCGGACTGGTTCGGGGTGAACATAACCCAAACTAGACTGAACCAAGATGAACGATAGTGAATCGATTAAATTATTTATTTTTCTAGGTGGCTTAAAAATATCAATTTGGGAAATTGAAGCCACTATTAGATAGAAAATGAATTTAGAAATTTTTAAATTTCAGAAACCTAGTTGAATTGGGTTTGAATCGACCGATTTTTGAATTCAATTCACCAAACCCGGTTGGACCGGACTGATCAACTGTCCGACTGGTCAACAAATTGGCAAGGTCAACAGTCCAGCCAATCAATAGACTAGACTAGTCAACGGTCAATAGTGCCTAGTCAGCAGCCACGCAAACATGGGCAGCCAATGGGAGGCTGCCACATGTTTGGTCAATAGTCAATGAACAACCCTTCATCTTGCCACACATACATGAGTAGCTAGTGGGAGGCTGCCATGTGTCGAGTCAATCGATCAACGGCTGACGTGGTGACTAAGTAGGACCTCTACGTTAGAAAAACTGGCCAATCACAGTGCATCATGTGGCACACCTGCCACATCATCGTCTTCAACCTTAGTCCACTAATAGAAAGGAGAGAGAGGCCGGGAAAGTGGGAGTCTTCAACGACTCGAAAATTCTTCCGGTCATGTCATCGGCGAGCGGGGCAGGGGGCTAGTCTCACATCGGCTGGTAGCCTGAACAGTTGCCGAGCTCCCTCTATAAAGAGCATCCTCCTACTCATCCTCCTCACCTCTCAAGCGCTCTCTAAAGAAAAACAACTCACTTTTCGATGAAACTCCCATCAAGGCTTTGACGACGGGAAAATTTGCAACCAAAGAAGCTTCGAAGGGTGGCATTAGAATCAGGGAGGAGTCCCCTAGCCCGAGAAGCCCTCAAAGTGACCGGAGGACGGCCGAAGAAGTGTTAGAGCGATAGCACAGTGAAGTTGCTCTGGAATCCAAAATAGCAAGCTCCCGACCAACCCAACCCAACTCTCTCAGCCCTTCCGCCGCTAGAATTGACCACCTCTAACCGCCTGAAACCCTCTCTAGCCCCTCATGGACCCCCGGTAAGCCCAATTTCACCTCTCCTCATCAAAATTTCTAAGTTTTAGAACTCTACCTCCCCAAAACTTATCTTTTCAAATTCCTGCAGTGCAGCAACAAATTGCAGTGGGATTCAATCCTGGTAGGATCCCTTCGACGAGCACTAGCTGTCCCCACCTCAAGCTCTGATCACCGCCCCTCCATTGGTAAGCCAATCAAGCTTTCTCTCTCTATTGTAAATTTTCTAACAAAGCTCCAACGGGGCTCAAAACTCAACCAAATCCGAAAATTTGAAGTGTAGGACAATCGGAGAGAGCTGGAGGAGGCGACCAACAACAAGAAATGAAGAAATTAAGGACTTATAGGCCGTCAATTGGACGAGGTAAGATTCAGATGTTCAAATGTTCAAATTGGGGAAGAAGAAGGGGCAATTTGGGGATTTTCCATAAAAAGGTGACTTTTACGCAATTCTTTAAAATTTGAGGGACGAATGGCAAATTGATCAAATTAAGGGCATTTTCGTAAAATTCACGTCCAATTGAGGGCCATTTGGGCAAAATGGAGGGCTAATTGGCAATTTTGACAAGTTTAGGACCAAGTTGCAAATTTTGGGAAATTAGGAACAAAATGGCAATTTTTGGAAAATTGAGGACAAATTAGGAGTTTTGGTAAGATTACGGACTACGAAGGATAGTTGGAGATCCTAAGGACCTAATTGAAATAAAGGGGCAAGTAGGGACCCAAATGTAAAAAGGACAAACTTTAAGGACCTAAATGAAATTAAGGCCTAATATGACGACCTATACACAAATACTAAAAAATGCAGCATCTTATGCAAAGCGTCCTGATATAGACATTAGTGCCATGTAGGAGCATACTGCCTAAATATTAGCATGTAGAAGCGCAATTGGAGCAAGGTCTCACCGGGACAACCCGTCATTGTCACGATTACTGGGTGAGTGAGAATTTTATAATGTCCATTCCAGTTGGAATGACGACTTGTATTGAAAATGGTTTTCTTGGAATTAGCATCCCCTGATTGGGTGACTCTACTTAAAATATTTGGGAGCCAATTCTGGGACTTAGACTTGGTTTGCAAGGGGCCCAAGTCAATTGTACACCAGTATTGACCAATTCAAAAATTAGCATGTGATAAATGCGACTAATAGATCCAATAAATGGGTAATTGTGTGTCCGAGCCAAGTCTAGGATGTTCGGCTTGTTGGGCCAAATCACTCCTAAGCTGAAGCTAGGTCGTCAAACCTGTTGGGCCAGTACATGTGGGTCAAAGCCAAGCCAACATACCGTTGCACTAGAGGGCCAAAGATAATGGCTATAAGTGAAAAAGATCTTAATTGTGCATGCATTGTGAGATACAGGGCCATCAGGACACTTGGTACGAGGTAGTAATGGATCTCAAGTTCTATTGGACGACCCAAGGTGCATAAGGGCAGTTTGGCATCTAGTATGTCGAGAAGCTCGAGGAGCTTCCTACGCACTAAGATCAAAGCAGTAGGGGAAAGCCGGTCTCGTCCCACCAAGTAGACACCATGAAGTGATTAGGGTTTGAGGGTCAGACGAGCAAGGTCCACTCAAACCCCGGGTAGAGGTAGTTAACCTCTCTGTCAAGGTGGACAATAAAGGAGCTCTTGACCACAAGTGGAATGGTCAGGGACTGTTCTACGAACGTGTGATCCCTCCTATGATAGGAGGGTGGTTGATGCATGAATGATATGCGAAAAACAACTAATGGATGAAGTAACAAAATAAAACAATCGTTATAGAAGTTTCCCTCACTAAGTATATGTACCTATATACTCATTCCCTCCTTTCACCCTTTGAGGACCAGTACCAAGACGGAAAGCTCCAGGACCAGCTTGGACCCTCAAGGTACGTTCCCTATCCCAACTCATTATAAGGGAATGAATGTAAGCATGCCTTTACCTTTCCTGTATCATTACGGTAGGAAAACTTGAATGATGCATGGAAGGGTGGCAGTGTGACACGAAAATTCCATTCCTTGGAGGTTTCCTCCTTCATTTCCTTACATCTCCTTCTATATCGAGGCATTTGCGCACTTTGAATCCTTCCTCGTCTTAAAATTCCATTCCATCCCTTGATCCTTATCTAAGAAACTTTCGATTATTGGATTTATTTCGTGTAATTTACACTATGCCTAGCCGTCCACTCTTTTGGCTCCATCATTTGAGTGTGGACCACAACTAGTCTTAATATCAGTGCTCATTTACTTTAATCACTTCTTAATTGGTGGGCTCACTTCTCCAAGGTTTCTTTTCTTGGTAGGATTTATACTCTTTTCTCCCAAAATTCTCTTCTCATTTGCCATTGAGGACATCTCACCTTAAATGACATCCTTTGACATTGTCTTCTCCTGCTTACCTTTACTTTTGAAACCTTATGTGCACATCTTTTTGCACCCCATCCTCATTCTCACTTGTATCCCAGTACATGTCTATTTCCTTTAGGGAGAGCTTACATCCTCTTTATTTCAAGATCTCTTTAAGGTTTTGCCTTCATCCTCATTTCCCAATTATTTTAGCCTTTCCACCTCTCCTTTCTTGCTGAAGTTTTAACCTTCACGAGGGTTAGTTAGTTAATTGTCTCGTTCCTACTATTCTCCTTGTTCAATTGTATCTAGAATTCACTCGTTCTTGATGCCCATTATATTGTCCTTCTTAGATTATAGTAATTACTACTTCCCGATCCTTCTTAGGGCATTGTTTATCCTCTTTTGACCATCCCATTGTTACTAGTTGCTTCCCTCTATTAGGTTTTCCTAAAATCCCTATTTGGTTCCTCTACTCATCCAAAGCAGGTCACATTCGGCCATCCCGATACAACCTTAACTACTTATGCCCCTTAATGAGGTTTCCTATTTCAGGTTAGTCCTCTTATGATCCACCTATTGGTTACTTATCTTGGAAATTTCCCTTTCTATGGTCCCACTTCCTATCTTTATCCTTCTACCTAGGGACTTCTGTCCTGGGAGTTTTACGTTCAACCTCCCTAACACTCCTTGAAGGCTCTCCTTCTTTCTTTTCTTACACCCTTTTGATATTAATATGGTTATATGCTCTTGATCCTTCCTTGTTCTCCAATTTCTTTTTGTCTCTTATCCTTCCTTCGAGGAGCTCCTAATCATGGTTGGTTCCTAGCACACTACGCTGTGTCCAACCACCGATCAATGGCCCCTTCGAGGGGTACTTAGTCATATCCATCTTTCCATAGTTCCTTTTCCTAGCATACTTCTTCTCTTCTTCACTGTTACCGTGTCCTTACCCTAGAGTTGTCGAGAAATGTTTTCCGCGTCTGCCCTTTCTGAGGGGTTCTAGGTGTATTTCCCATGTAATTTAACTTTATTCTTGTGGTATTGCTCTATGGTTGACCTTCTTAAGAAGAATTTCGAATTACTTTCCCTTACCTCGCTATTTCTTGTCCTCCTTATGAATAGCTTACTTAACTCGCTCCACAGTTTTGGCCTCCGATCCTACTTATATTTGGACTTCGATAGTCGACATCATTCTTAGAAGGTATTGCCCTCAGTCTATGGGGGTATGGAACAGTTCTTGACTACCTGTCCTATTCCCTTATACCTATAACAGGTTACCTTGGTACTCGTCCTTAGTAGGGTTGGGTGATTCCTAACATAGTGTTCCCATCATCCACATTTGTAACAAGTTATTTCCTTGCATGGACTAATGTGGTTCCTCCTTAACTTCGAGCATTGCATGGTCTTTCTAGGGATTTGTTGGTAGTCTAGTGCTTTTCCATCCTTGAGTCAAAACATCTTGAGTCTTCTTTGTCAAAGGATCACTCTTAGAGTCCTCCTAGATTTCTTTGATTCCGTTTCATCAACAGGAATGAGATTCTCCTTAGTTTCTATGGTAGTGCAAGCTTATTTGGTCACTTTTCTTGGGGTTATTTTCCTAGCAAGGTAACATCATTTGAGAGACAGGATTTTTTTTTTAGGAATTTTGAGTACTTCATTATTATAGGAGTACAATATGTTGGGGGGTTTTAGCCCTATTACAAAAAAGTACTCATATAATAGATAAGGAGCTACGGGTGTCCAAGTATCCTCCTTGGTAAGATTATACGCCCTCGATGATGTTCCTTGCCTTAGGCTTGGCTCCCTTCATACTCAGGCTTTGTTAAGATTACGGACCTAGGAATGATAGTTGGAGATCATAGGGGCCTAATTGAAATAAAGGGGCAAGTATGGACCCAAATGTAAAAAGGAAAATCTTTAAGTACCAAAATACAATTAAGGCCTAACATGAGAGCGTATGCACAAATACTAAAAAATGCGGCCTCTTATGCAAAGCGTCTTGATATAGACATTCATGCCATGTAAGAGCATACTGCCCAAATATTAGCACGTGGAAGTGCAACCGGAGTAAGGTCTCACTAGGACAACCTATCACTGTCACAATTACCGGGTGAGTGGAAATTTTATAACGTCCATACTTGTTGGAATGATGGCTTATCATGAAAATGGTTTTCTCAGAATTAACCTCCTCTGGTTGGGTGACTCTACTTAAAACATTTGAGAGATAATTATGAGGCATAGGCTCAGTATGCAAGTGGGCCCAAGGCCGATGGACACGGGTATAGACCCGTTCAAAAATTAGCATGTGATGAATGTTGCTAAAAGATCCAATAAATGGGTAATTGTGTGTGATACCCACCGAGCCAAGTTTGGGATGTTGGGCCAAACCGCTGCTAAGCTGAAACCAGGTCGTCGAACCTGTTAGGCCTGTACATGTGGGCTGAAGCCAAGCCAACATACCATTGCACAAGAAGGCCAAAGATAATGGCTATAAATGAAAAAGACACTTGATTGTGCATGCACCGTGAGATACGGGGCCATCAGGACACCTGGCACAAGGTATGATGGATCCTAAGGGCTGTTGGATGACCTAGGGTGCATAAGGGCGGTATGACATCCAGTATGTCGAGAAGCTTGAGGAGCTTCTTGCGCATTAAGACCAAGGTAGTAGGGGAAAGGAGGTCTCATCCCACCAGGCGAACACCATGAAGTCATTAGGGTTTGAGTGTTGGACGAGCAAGGTCCACTCAAACCCCGAGTAGAGGCAATTAACCTCTATCAGGGTGGATGGTAAAAGTGCTTCAGTCTACAAGTGAAATGGTCGAGGACCGTTCTTCAAATGTGTGATCCCTCTATGATAGGAGGGCGATTGATGCGTGAATGATATGTGAAAAATGACTAACAAATGAAGTAACGAAATAAATCAATTGTTATAGAAGTTTCCCTCACTGAGTATATGTACCTATATACTCATTCCCTCCTCTCAGCCTTTTAGGACTAGTACCAAGACGGAAAGCTCCAGGACCAGTTTGGACCCTCAAGGTATGTTCCCTATCCCAACTCATAGTAAGGGAATGAATATAGGCACACCTTTACCTTCCCTGTATCATTACGGTAGGAATACCCGAATGATGCATGCTGGGTGGTGGGTTGATCACAGGACCTCAACCGAACTGGGTAGAGGCATGACAACTTAAGTGGTATCAGAGCCTAACTTTTCTGACAAGTCCCCAACCAACCTTAATTCTTGATTCCCGAAACCCTTGTAGAAAACATGATAAAAAATGCCAACCAAGAGTATATCCCTTGGATACATGCCATGGAGCAAAGGCTGGAGGCGCTGGAGGAGCCTATCTCTTGGGATGCACCTCGAGAAAGAACCCCTCCCTACTCAATGAAAGACGAAAATTCCCCACCTAGGGAATCAGATCAGGCCCAGATCTCAGATGAATCTAAGAGAAGCTTCTGGGAGGCTTACACCAACTATGTGAGGGTTTTCCTCCAACTCCCTCCAATACATAGTAGTGCGTGCACAACAGGCCCCATACAACATGCCCACAATGCCGCCATCTTGAACCGATATGGGGTGGATGTCTCACCAATAGTGCAAGCCTGGAGGGCTCCTAATTTGTCAGCATCCACAGAGTTTAGGGAACCTAGCATGAATCTGAGCCCCTGCTGTGGGAGATACCACAGAGGCAACTGCCTGCCTAGGAGGAGGAGACGCGCTAGGGAACCTGATGTTGAATCTCGCAACTCGCCTAGGTTTAACTCCTAGTCAATTAACTAGAGAGGTTAGAAAATTAGCAATAAATTCTTGGGGTAATAAACTAAAAAAGGGTCAAATAGGAATAACAAACTATGAAATGATTACAAACAAGTAAGAGTGGATTAAGGCCAGAGGAAAATCCTTGGGAAAAGGATGTCATTGGGAATGATGATGGACCTAAGAAAGGAAAAATACCAGCATGTCAGTAAAACATATGGAAATCAAATAATTGGAACCGAAATACTCAATAAGGAAGTAGAAAAAGGACAAGTGGGTAAGGGAGAACCGACACAGTTGTGTAAATTGAGTTAATAACGGTAAAGGTAGTCGTGGAATACTACTAGAGGAAAAGAGGGATGAAGTTATGCAATCCCTGAGAGGTTGAAAAATAAGGAATAACCCTAAAGGAGGTGTTTTAGAGATCTATCGATACAAGATCTAGGAAACATCATGTTGTAAGGGACAAGAAAACTCAAAAATCCTGATGAAAACATGACTCAAAATAAGGGAGAGTCGGTTAATAAGCATGAGAAAGTTAAGGAGGGTGGGATTATACTTCTTCTAGTTCAACCCGCAAGTTGGTGCCCATCTTAGGAGTGAGGTTAGGTTGGCCAAATACATGGGTGAATTCCTCATATAATCTTTGATGCTCCCCGCTGAGTCCAGGAAGGGTTATCTGGGCTGCTCTGAGAGTTTCTACAGGTAGGGGTGGTTGAGCGGTGTTGGAGACGGTAGCCCTAGTTCTCTTGGTTCCCTTTTTTTAAGCCATTTCTGTAAAATTTTTAAAATGACTTCTATTAGTTATTATATTTTCTAGTCTTGATTATGTATTCGAGGAAATAGGCTCTGATACCACTAAAGTTGTCACACCCTGACCCGGTTTAGTCGGATCCCCGTGATAGAAGTACGTCCACTTCTACCCTTAGAATGAGTGGATGTACGTGACATCCGATCCTCAATCCCAAAACCAATTCTCTATGTTTGTATCAAGATAGAGACCTCATCCCGTCCCCACCCCAGTCTCATCCACTTAGTGCTACTCCAAATTTCGCACGGTCACCTGGTATGACGAACTGCCCTTATACTCACCGGGTCGTCCAGGGCCCTTAGGATGCATCACTACCCCACATGGGCATCTTGATGATCCCGTAATCATAGTGCATGCACAAACAATATTTTCTTATCATGCCATATAATTTGTGTATCCACTGGTCCAATGGCCTTGACTCTCAACTCAACTTGCAACTGTTTTTCTTGACTAGTCTGGAGACTTGTCATGTCACACTGCCATTAGTTGACTGAATATGTCGGTCCTATCTTGGTACTATGGCCAAACAATTTATTTATTTAGTTTTATGACACATATCTCATGTTTATTTACGAGCCCTTGCTCGTGCCCACTGTCCTATGGCCCACTTGTTCGAGATTTTCAAAATCGGGCATAATAGCCCCCAAGTTCCAAAACTGAGGCCCCTGGCCTATAAGAGCTATTCGAGCTCCCATCAAGAAGGTCCCCAAATCGTTTAAGCATTGGAATACAGACAGGGGAGAGCACTTCCGACAAAAATATATTTTCAGTTGTCCATTATACTAACCAGGTATAAGGATATCTCCGCTCATAACCGATGAACGGGTTTTCAACCTCCTTTGAGTAAGTTTCATAATACCAACCGGTATGATCTACTTACAACTGATAATTAGTTTTTCCGCATGATTTTCACATCACTCCACTAAGTTGTGATGTTTAAAATACTACTTAGTAGTGGGTTTTCTTTTCGAGGTACTTATCATCCCCAACCGGGTATGATATAAAATCCCACTCACCTGTTAATGCCGTGAATTCCACTAGACCGGTTCCTTGATTTCATGCGAGCTTGTCCTTTGCTGGCGTTCCTGGTGCTTCATGTTCCTACATGATATGAACATCTTGGTTCTACATGTTCATTTCCAATTGACCAGTCAAACATTTCCAATTGTTGAAATTGAAGTTGAAATCAAGTTTCTACATGTTCATATGATTATTTAGCAATTTGAATCGCAAATTTTAATGTCGGAATGAGCTCAAATGGAGCTTCGCCAGAAAATGAACTATAGAGAGAGAAAGCTTCGATTACTCACCAGTGATGGCACGACGGTCTGAGCTTTCTATCTAGGCAGGTAGTTCTCCTCCTAAGGTTATTCCTTGGATCAAGAATGACATCAATTGATGTCGAATTGGATTAGAATTTCATCATTGAAATTTGGCCAACCCTCTCTTTAACATCAATCGAAAATTGTAGAGGGGAGCCGAATTGGCTTACCTTTCCATCCTAGTTCGGCTGTGGGAGGGCTGAGGAAGTGTTGGGAGATCTTGGTTTGACCTGAGGAGGGCTCGAATTGGCCAATTTTAACTCGGCCAAAATAGGGTAGCTTCGGTCCGCCGGAGGTGCTTCACTGTTCAATCATGCCGGCGCTTCTCAGGCGACTCTCGGAATGAATGGAAGTCACCACCGTGTAGCTGACTTCTCCCTGGTTCTAATGAACCCAACCTCACCTTCTTTGGCTCAGAAATGACCCTATATTGAAACTCTGGTTTGAGCTTCACCAGAAAACTAAGCAACTAAGAGAGAGTGAGATTTTCAAATGTGGAGAGGATGAATGGAGAGGGGCTCTTTATATAGGTAGCTCGGGGACTTGTCGGCTGTCCGTTTGGCATCTTTATGATAGGCATTGATGACCATAAACATATTGAACGGAGACATTTCTTCTTCGCCGGCGCTGATTCAATTTTTCGATGAGTAAACAATGCTGTCATCTGAAGGAATAAGACGACACTGTTCCGAACTGGACCAGACTGGTCCGAACTAGGTTCAAAGCTTAAATAGGTCGGTTCACCCCTCATTTGAATGAATTTTTCAAATCTAAAAATTTCTAAATTCATTTTCTATCCAGTGGTGGCTTAAATTCTCAAATTTGAATTCTTTAAGCCACCTAGAAAAATAAATTTAGAAATCGGTTCAATAGTGGTCCAAACCTGTTCAATCCGGTTCACCTAAACCAGTTTGGTTTTTCTATCCAATTGATTCTCAAGTCTGTTTCTATGACTTTTGGGACTCTTTGGGTCACTTGGGATCCATAAATTTCTTGGTTTGCCCTTTCTCTATTGATTCTGGTTCATGAGTCGACTCGGTTCACAAACCGGTTCACTTGAACTAGTCCAGTTTTTCTTCCCCAATTCGTCCTAAGGTTCTTTTCCAAGATTTATGAACCATTTTGAGTCACATGGAAGTTGTAAATTCTCAATTTGCCCATTTCTTATTAATCGAGCTTGTAGACCGATTCGGTTTAAAATTCAAAATTGACCGGTTCTTTCCCCGGTTTTCTCATTATCAAAGGACAGGGTTTACAACACAACCCTTTGGATGAAAAATCCCTCAATCCACTAGTGCTGAACCCTAGGATGACCAATATGTAGGAGTGGAGTAGTAGTTAATGGGTAGGATACATTGCTTGGCCTATGTAATAAGCCACTATTTGTAGCTAACGCAATTGATGAATAAAATTTTCTTTTCATAAAGGTTTATGATCTCATATCATAAAAGAGTTGAATAAAGGAAAGAAAACCCTTTTAAGAAGAGGGGTGAAAAAGCCAAAGAATGGAAAAGGAAGGATTAAGAGGATCCTTAGTCCAAATAATGCCAGGAGAAAGAATTGACCAAAAAAGGATCCAACTACCCTAAAGGTAATACAAAATTTTGGGAATCTGGAAACCCCTTATTATAAAGTTCAAAGCCTAGTTGATGAGTTATGATTCAAAAGTGAGTCATTAACATCCTCGAGAAGAAAGATAAGAGATCTTTGCCTTCTTGTAGAAAGGAAACTCGTGAATGGAACACAAGTGGAAATAATGATTGAGTACTAGGGTGTACTCAGGAGATTAAGGGAAGAGAGATAATCCTAATGAATGGGTAAACGAGGAGGTGGCATCAATGGATGTCATAAAATTTAGGATGGGTCAGATACACATAATGATGGATTTATGGAAAATACTTCCGAAAGAAAGAAACGAGGAGTACCTGGTGGAGAGGGAAGAAAGTAGGTTACCCAATTAAAGGAATAATGAGAAGGGCATGTGGACATTAAGAGGAATGAGTCCACCCCCACTTAATGGAGCTTGAGATGAAAGGACACAGTGTGGAGTAACCAAAATAAGACACCGATGAGCAGAATTCCCTGGATAGGAAATAAACTTCAAAAAGGGGAAAGTCAAATTTGGTATAGGATTAGAACGCGAATAATGCACCCACAAAGGAGGTATAAGGATATAATGGAAGGAAACCTTCAAGGAATGGTAATAAGTTTGGGTGCCTAGTATTAAAGATGAAAGTCTTAAATTGTATGGATGTGTAGGAATTCAAATCTACCTTCAATTTTAACAATTAACTTCAATTGATCAGTAAATTTGTTGAAATCAAATCCGATCAGGTTGGAAAGTTAAAATTAGGGGAAATTTTGGGGATTTCAAAAATTCGAGGGACTAAAGTGCAATTTCCTAAAATTGAGGGCCAATTGGGCATGATTAAGATGTGGGAGGACCAATTGGTCAATTTTTGGAGTGAAACTTTCCATTTTTGTAAAGTAGGGGCAAAATGGTAATTTTGGAAAAGTTGGGGACCAAATTGGAAATTTGGGAAACTTTAACGATCTTTTGTGATTTTGAATAAATTGAGGTCCTAAGGTAAATTTTAGAAGTTTTGGGACTCAATTTGGGGAAAAATAGGCATTAGAGACCTAAAGTTAAAGAAAAAGAACTTTAGGGACCTATTTACAATTAATTAAAAAGCTTGAGTATTTTATCCATTCATGATGAATGAAGGCTATTAGGCCAAGGAATAATGAAAAGGATGTTCATATTGTGTAGGAACACGAAGTACCAAGTACGCCAATAAGGATAAGCTCGCGTGAAGACAAAGAACCGGTTAAGAGGAAATCACTGCGTTATCGGGTGAGTGGGATTTTCACATCATACCCAGTTGGGATGATGAGCACCTCGATAAAGAAAACCCACTACTAAGTGGAATTGTGAGCATCACATCTCAATGGAGTGATATGGAAATTACACGGAAAAACTACTTGCCGATTGTAAGTAGATCATACCTGGTTGGTATGATAAACTTCCTGGAAGGAAGTAGAAAACCCGCTTATCGGTTATAAGCGGAGATGTCCCCACACCCGGTTGATGTGATAAATAGATGAAAAGAATATTTTGTCGGAAGTGCTCTCCCCTGACTATGTGCCACTGCTTAAACTTTTTGGGAGACCTTCTTGATAGGAGCTCGAATAGCTCAAATAGGTCGAAGGTCTTAATTTTGGAACTTGGGGGCTAATATGCTCGATTTTGAAAATCTCGTACAATGGGTCCAAGGCCAGCTGGCATGAGTAGGAGCTCATAAACAAACATGAGTTTAAGCCATGAAAAATTTAAATGAATGATGTGTTTGGCCATGGTACCAAGTCAAGACTGACATACTCGATGGATTAGTGGCAGTGCGACAAGACTGATGGATGGACTAGTCAAGACAAACAGCTGCAGGTCGAGTTGAGAGTTGGAGCTGTTTAACCAGTGGCACCAAAGATTATATGGCTTATGAGGAAAACTATTGTTTTTTTCATGCACTAAGGTATGAGACCTTCAAGATACCCAAGAGGGGTAGTGATGCGTCCTAGGGGCTACCAGACGACATGGTGGAGATAAGGGCATATTGTTGTGCCAACAGTCAGGGAAGCTCGACTTAGCTTCATGTGCATGAGACTGGGGTGGGGTCGGGATGAGGGCGTACGTTGGTTGTATACACACCATTTGTGGTTAATGGCTATAAAAATTGAGATTTGAGGAGGAAATGTTTTAAAAAAAATAAGGAGTCTGGCACACTCCAATTCACTAAGTCGTTGAACTCATTCACCGAGTCGTTGAACTCACCCCCTCCCTTATACCCCTTTTCAGGTAACCAAGGGAAAGCCTACCCAAAGACCTCAAGCTAACCAAACATGTAGGACAGGTATGTTAAGTTTAAAATTTCTTGCAGTTTTGATTGATGTTATTCCAGGAAAATTACAGGTTTAAAGGATGCCTTACTCCTCACGGTTCAAAAGACAGGGAAAACCCTTAATAAATCAGAAGAGTGGCGGGTTGCTCACGGGGATCCAACCAAACTAGGTTGGGGCATGAAAAGGTAGCTCTCGTCTTGAGGTTTCTCCTAGGATCAATAATTGCAACAATTCATATCGAATTGAGGGAGAATTTGATTAGTGAAGTTTCATAGTTTCTCTCTCTAACGCTGATAAGAAATTACAGAGTAGAGCTGAATTGGCTTACCTTTCGCTTCTAATTCGGTCGTGTGAGGGTTGTGGAAGTGTTGGGAGAGCTTGGTTTGGCCTGAGGAGGGCTAAACTTGGTTGATTTCAGCTCAGCCGAAATATGGCAGCTTTAGTCTACCAGAGCTGCTTCATTATTTGATTACACCAGCGCTTCTCAGGCGGTCCTCGGTTCAAATGTAGACTACCGTCAGGTAGCTGACTTCTCCTGCAACCTAAGGAACCTGACCTTACCTTCTAAGGCTTAGAAAAACCTCAATGTCGGAGCTCTGGTTCGAGCTTCACTGAAAAACTGAGTACTTGAGAGAGAGTGGAGTTTTCAGGTATGAGGTTTGTGAGTGGAGATGAGCTCTTTATATAGGGAGCTCGGGGACTTTCTAGTTGATCGTTTGGCACATTAATGGCACACATTCATGGCTTGAAACGCCCTAAATGGAAATATTTAATTTCCCCCGGCGCGGTTCATTTTACCGGCGAGTGAACTAATGTGAGTCCAACTAAGGGTGCTGCCAATTCGCATGGTGCAATCACAAGGTCAAGGACCAAAAGAATTAAAGAAGAAATGCAAGGGCTGATTGGAGCAATTGCAGGAAGCCAAGCTGGGAGCACAATTGAAGAGTACAATAAGAGCACTAAAGAAGGATACAATTCAAATGAGAGATTTATTAATATCATAAGATTAAATATGGAAATAATATATGTCCTAAATATGTCTAAGATTATATGCCAAGTCTAGAATATTTTATTATCTTAGTCATCTCTAAATAAGGGAGCAAGGAATATATTAGTAATATTCGATATGGTTGGCGTGCCAACCATAATATTTTATTTCCTTATTTAGAGAATACCTAATATTCATAAGTGCCTATAAAAGGCTAACTTCAGAGCATTGTAAAGATAGATATTTGATTTCAATGTTATTGTGAGGTTTATGTATTCTTTCTCTTTTGAGATAACTTTTGAACTTATTAGGTTTTTACTTGTGGCGTTTAAGCAATCAGACTTATTATCAAGATTTTGTAAGAGTTCTTAGAGGATTTGGGTGTGGCATCTATATATATTTGTACCTTGTTTCTTAACAAAACAACTTGGGTTATGAAAGTCTTGGCGTCTTTTCCATATTTGGTGTAGCGTATCCTCATTATATTGGTGGGGTTCGCATCATGAACAATGCCATCATCTGGAGGAAGAAGACGACACTTTTCTGAACTGGACCATACCGGTCTAAACCAGGTTCAATGCTTAAACTTGTTAGTTCAGGTTTGATTCGATCGAGTTTTTCGTAATTAAAATTTTCTAAATTCATTATTTATCCAATGGTAGCTTCAATGATGGTTCAAATCGGTCAAAACCAGTTCAGATCTGGTTCACCTGAACTGGTCTGGTTTTCTCTTCCAAATTGTCTCAAAGTCCCTTTCCATGGTTTTTAAGACGCTTTTGGGTCACTCGGGATTTGTAAATTTCCCAATTTGTCCATTCTCTAATGGTTGAAGTTCATGAACCAATTCGATTTTCTCACTTGGGTTGACCGGTTCTTTCCCTAGTTTCCTTATATTTAAGTGGCGAAGTTTACAATCCTCCCCTCTTAGGAGTTTTGTCCCCAAAACTTATTCATCATCATTCGCATAGGAAATAACTTCCCTTGATGTCAACTTGGAGTTTGTTTGACATGCTAGCACTTCTGTTATTTTCACTTAGCCCCTTTATAACACACACTTTAAGGAATTTCTTTTCCTTTCCATTATTCACTCATTCTATGGGGCTTATCCTAGCTAAGCATGTCTTACCTATGAGTTCAAGGGTATATCCTTGGGTTCACATCTTCCTTTGCTTGAGGCAAGATACTTCCCCTTGAGACTCTTACTCAGAATTTCATATTAGGAGTTCCAAGATGCCCAATCATTCCTCTGTATAGTCATTCTTTTTACCATCGAAACTCTTAGCCCAATGTCCTTAGCGTTACGTACTTGCTTTCGCAGGTTTCGGTGTTATCATCCTCATTGTCTGATTTTGTCCCTTCCCTTATTCATTATTTATTACAACTTCTGTCAGAACTTAATGTTTGACCTTGTCCTGCTTAACTAACTGACTCTTCCGTACTAGAGTCATATTTTTCACTTGGACAGTTGGACTTACTTGTCCCTTATCTTATGATGTGTTATAAAATGTTCTTGTCTATAATTTTAGATCTTTTTCCTCGATAACTATTCGTGCATTTCCGACCGTTAGAAATCATGTGCCTTTATTCCTTTTTGTTACTTGGTAGTGTTCCCTTACTACCTTTTGCATTATCCACTAGTCCCTCTACCATCTGACATCATGATTTTGTCAGTTTGTCCTTATCTAATCATCCTTTACCATCTTCCTTATTGATTTGCCCTAGGTTTCAATCATCAGTTTTCCCATCGATCCTTCAACACGTTGAGATTCTTTCTTACTTATGTCCTTTATGTTATTGTCTTTCACTCAAGGGTTTCTCTTCCCTCTATTCTTTGTTTCTTACTTGTGACAATTCACCAACTTCTTATTCCGAGTTGACTTCTCTTGGGCCTAGGTATGACTTTCCTGTTTGGGGAGGTTTTTCCCTTTAATGGTTTCCATTAATTGAGTGGAAACCATTACTAGTCTTAGCATTAGTGATCATTCACTTTAATCACTTCTTAACTGGAATACTTACTTTTCTGAGGATTCATAGAGGTGCTTTCCTCTGCCTCCTTTTTATAGGTAATCCACCTCTTTCTTATTCGTATGACATCTTTTGATGCTATCTCCCTACTTACGCGTTATTGGGATTTACTTACTCCTTGTGTCCTCATGAGTACTTTTCCTTTATACTTGATCTTTCCATCTCAACCAATATATTTTTGATGAGTCTATCTCCATTCCACTTCTATTGGTCCTATTAACTCTTAATTGGGACACTTATGTCCTTCTAAGGTTTCCTTCCTTGGTAGTTTATACTCTTTTCTCCCGGGGTTCTCTTCCAGTTTCACCATTGAGGACATCTAGTCTTAATTGGCATTCTTTGATGCCATACTCTCCTTCTTACTTTTACTCTTGAAACTTTACGTGTACTTCTTGTGTACCTCATCTTCCTTCTCACTTGTTCCTAGTACCCATCTATTTTTTTTATGTGGAATTCACATTTTCTTTGTTTTAATATCTCTTGATTGTCCTTAATATCCACCCCCTTTTCCTATTTGGGTGTAGTCCTTATACTTTATGATCTTTCTTAGGACGTAGTTTATTCTCCCTGACTATCTTGTTGTTTATTAATTATTTCCTTTAACTAGGTCCATATGAGATCCCTATTTAGCTGCACTGCTCTTCCAGAGGAGGTTATACTTGGCCATTCTAGTACGTCCTTAACTCCATATGCCTTTTAATGAGGTTCCTTATTTGGGTTCAAGCCTCCTATGGTTCATTTTTTGGTTACTTAGCTTAGGAATTTCTCTTTCCAATGGTCCCACTTCCTATCTTTATCCTTCTTCCTAGGGACTTCCGTCCTAGGAGTTTCACATTCGACCTCCATAATGCTTCTTGAAAGCTTTTCCTTCATTCTTTTCTTACACCTTTCTAACATTAGTATGGTTATTTGCCCTTGATTCATCCATGTCCTCCAATTTATTTTTATTCTTTAACCTTCCTTCGAGAAGCTCCTGATTGTTGTTGAAATCCTAATAATTTGTGTCCTACCTATCACTAACTCTTTCAGGGTAGTTGTATTATTCATTCAAGTTTTCTTCCTACCATACTTCTTTCCTATTCCCTCTCTCCTTGTATTATCCCAAAATGACTTAACATCTTTCGCACTCCCATTTCTTCCTTACTTTCCTCCTGGTCAGATTCCATTCCACTGATTCCCCTTGGGCCAGTCCAATCCTTCTTGGTTTCCTAACTTTTAGAGAGTTCTTCCTTAACTTCTTATGGCCTTTATGCTTTCACTACTTTTGTACCTTTTAATGCTTACTTCCTTTACCCCGAACTTCACACTCTTCTTCTTCCTCCCCTTAGTTAGGGTATGTCTTCCTTGGTGAACTTTAGGTAGACTATTCTAGAATTTCTTTCCAAGTCTTGTTGTCTTTTCCCCATTCTCCAAGTAGGGGAAAACTTACTTGGCTACATTAAAGGTTTGGGTTACTAGAGGTGACCCGTAGTTTTCCTTCCTTATGTGATCCTTTCTCTACCCGTTACTCTGATCCTTATTAGTATACCTTCATTTCTGTTGGTTGTTCTTGTCATTATCAAGGAAGAAAAATTTTAAATCAATGAAAACTAAATTTTTATTCATTCCAAGAGATGGTCTCTTATCGTACTTGGATTATTTATAGGAAAATTTCTATTCCCTAGTCCCTTATTGTCACGCCCCAACTTGGTTTGGTCGGATCCCCGTGAACAACCCGCCACTCTCCCAGTTTATTAAAAGGTTTCCCCTTATTATAATCCGTAAAGAGTAAGGCATCCTTTAAACCTGCACTATTTCCTAGAATAGAATAATCAAAACTGCATGAAAATTTAAACTTTACATACGTATCTTACAGGCATCTTAGTTGATTGTCTTTCAAGGTAGGCTTTCCGGGATTTCCTAAAAGAGATATAAGGGAGGGGGTGAGTACGACTACTCGGTGAATGAGTTTTTAAAGGTCTACTTTTACTTTTAAGAAAAACATTTATATGGAGTGTGCTAGACTCCTTTCTTTTCAAAAATCCCTTCATTAAAAAATTTGGGTTTTTCCATTATTTCTTAGTTACCGGTGTGTCATCACCCAACACACATCCTTCATCACGAAGGTTACACACATTCGCAAGTCAGTATCACTACTGAACCCGCTAGTGGCTTCGGAGCGACTTTTCCTGCCACCCGGATAGAAGTACAACCACTTTTACCCTGGGAATGAGTGGATGTACGCGACATCCGACCCACAATCCAGAAATCACTTCTTCGTGTCCGTATGAGGACAGAGACCTCATCCTGTCCCCACCCCCATCTCATGCGCTTGGTGCTACTCCAGATTTCACACAGACACCTGGAACGACGATCTGCCCTTATACTCACCGGGTCGTCCAGGGACCTTAGGACACATCACTACCCCTCATGGGCGTCTTAATGATCCCGTACTCATAGTACATGCACAAACAATGTTTTCTCATATTGCAATGTAATCTGTGGTGCCACTGGTCCAACAGTTTCGACTCTCAACTCAGCCCGCAGTTGTTTGTCTTGATTGGTCTGTCGACCTGTCATGTCGCACTGTCGCTAGTTGACTGAGCATGTCAGTCCTATCTTGATACCATGGCAAAACAATTCACTTATTAAGTTTTATGGCACATATATCATGTTCGTTTACGAGCTCCTGCTCGTGCCAATTGGCCTTAGGCCTACTGTATGAGATTTTCAAAATCGGGCGTTTAGCCCCCAAGTTCCAAAACCGAGGCCCCCGGCCTATCAGAGATATTCGAGCTCCCATCAAGAAGGTCTTCTAAATTTTTTAAGCATTGGCACACAGTTAGGGGAGAGCACTTCCAAAAAGACATATGTTTTCTCTATCCATTATACCGCTCGAGTATAAGGACACCTCCATTCATAATCGATGAACGGGTTTTCAACTTCCTTCGAGGAAGTCTCATCATACTAACCGGGTATGATCTACTTACAATCGGTAAGTAGTTTTTTCGCATGATTTTCACATCACTTCCTCTAACTAGTGATGTTTAAAATACCACTTAATAGTGGGTTTTCATACCGAGGTACTTATCATTCCCAACCGGGTATGATATAAAAATTTTCACTCACAACCGGTAAGTGGTTTTTAATTTTAAGTTGTGCTCATCATCCCAACCGAGTATGATGTTAGTAAACCCACTCACCTGTTAATGCCGTGAATTCCACTAGACCAGTTCTTAGTATTCACGTGAGCTTGTCCTTGCTAGCATTCCCGGTACTTCGTGTTCCAACACGATATGAACATCCTTGTTCATTATTACTTGACATAACAGCCTTCATTCATTTCCAATGAATGAGAAAACCCAAACTTTTAGTTATTTGCAATTAGGTTCCTATAGTTATTTCTCTTTAACTTTAAGTCCCAAATGTTGGTTTTTCCTCAAATTGAGTCCCGTAACTTTTCAAATTTATCTTGGGACCTCAATTTATTCAATTTCACCAAAAAGGGGTTTAATACCCCAAATTTCCAATTTGGTCCCCCAATTTTTCCAAAATTACCATTTTGCCCTTCCTTTACAAAAATGGTAAGTTTTGCCCCAAAAATTCCAAAATTCCTCAATTGGTCCTCCAAAATTATTTTCATCCTAAATTTCCCCAAAATTTTCCCCAATTTCTCCCTTTCAAACTGGCTGAATTTGATTTCATCAAATTGACCATTCAACCAAGTTTAATTGTTGAAATTGGAGGTATAATTTAGTTCCTCCACATCCATACGATTCAATTGAGCTTTGAATTGCATGAATTGAGGCCAAAACAAGCTCAAATGGAGCTTCGCTAGAAAACTATGCGTAGAGAGAGAAAGCTTCAAAAGCTTACTATCGGAGGTGCCACGGTCCGAGCTTTCTATCGGGGTAGGTAGCTCTCATCTCGAGTTTCTCCTAGGCTCAAGAATTGCAAGAATTCATATCGAATTGAAGGAGAATTTGATCAGTGAAGTTTCACAGATTCTCTCTCTAATGTTGATCGGAAATTATAGAGGGGAGCCGAATTGACTTGCCTTACAGCTCTAATTCTTTCCTGTGAGGACTGTGAGAGTGATGGGAGAGCTTGGTTTGGCCTAAAGAGGGCTGAACTCAGCCAAAATAGGGTAGCTTCGGTCTTCCGGAGCTGCTTCATTATTTGATTACGTCGACGCTTCTCTGGCGGTCCTCAGAACAAATGGAGATTTCCATATGGTAGCTAACTTCTCCCAGAATCTAAAGAACCCGACCTCACCTTCTAAGTCTCCGAAAAAACTCAATGTCGGAGCTCTAGTGTTCGAGCTTCGCTAGAAAACTGAGTAGTTGAGAGTGAGTGGAGTTTTTAGGTGTGAGGAGGATGAATGGAGAGGAGCTCTTTATATAGGGAGCTCTAGGACTCTCTGGCCGATAGTTTGGCACCTTAATGACACACATTAATGGTCTGAAATGCCCTAAATAGAAACGTTTCATTTCCACCGGTGCTATTCATTTTTTCAGTGAGTGAACAGTGCTGTCATCTAGAGGAAGAAGATGACACTGTTCCGAACTAAATCAGACCGGTTTGAACCGGGTTCATTGCTTAAACCAATCGGTTCAGGCTTGATTTGACCGAGTTTTTAGAAATTAAAAATTTCTAAATTCATTATCTATCCAATGGTTGCTTCAATTCCCCAATTTAAATATTTTAAGCCACCTAGAAAAATGAATTTAGCAACCAGTTCAATGATGGTTCAAACCGGTTCACTCCAATTCATATCCGGTTCACATGTACCTATCTTGTTTTCTCTTCCAAATTGTCCCAAAGTCTCTTTCCATGGTTTTTAAGACCCTTTTGGGTCACTCATGATTTGTAAATTTCCCAATTTTCCCATTCCCTAATGGTTGGGGTTCATGAACCGGTTCAATTTTCTCACTTGGGTTAGCCGATTCTTTCCCCAGTTTCCTTATATTTAAGGGACGTAGTTTATAGTCGTCTTCTTCCTTGGGATGACAACATTGTCCATATGGCAGAAAAACTTTCCTTCTCCAGTGAATGAATATTCTCTTCGATTTGGGCATTTTCTAAATAGGATAAGCTCGACCAATATGGAAACTAGTAGGGTAGAGGGTCCTTGAGCTCCCTATATAAAAAGCTCCCCTCCATTCATCTTGTACACACCTCAAATCCTCTCCTCCTCCGAAGTGCTCTATATTCTTGTGAAGCTCGAACCAGAGCTCTGACTTGGGAACTTTTCTTAGCCTTAGAAGGCAAGGTCGGGTCCTACTTTAAACCCCACGCTTTGGAGCTAAGGAAAAACAAGGGAAAGAACTGGTCAAATTGAGTGAGAAAACCGAACTGGTTCACAAACCCCGATAACCAGTGAACAAGTAAATCGGGAAATAGACAACTCCTGAGTGATCCAAAGAGTCATAAAAACCTTGGAAAGAGACCTTATGACAATTTTGGAAAGAAAACCAGACCGGTTCAGGTGAACCAGATCCAAACTAGATTGAACCGGTTTGAACCACTATTGAACCAAATGTTAAATTCATTTTTTTAGGTGGCTTAGAAAATTAAAATTGGAGAATTGAGGCCACCATTGGATAGAAAATGAATTTAGATTAATTTAAAAAATTTTAATTTTGAAAAACTCAGTCGAATCGGGCATGAACCGGCCGGTTTAAGCGTTGAACCCGGTTCGGGCCAGTCCGGTCTAATTCGGAATAGTGTCATCTTCTTCCTTCAGATGACAGCACTGTTTACTCGCCGAAAAATTTAACAGCACCGACAAAGAAGAAATATTTTTGTTTAGTACGTTTTAGGCCATCAATGACTGTCATTAAGGTGCCAAACGGACGGCCGGAGAGTCCCTAAGCTCCCTATTTAAAGAGACCATATCCATTCATACTCCACACAACAGAAAACCTCACCCTCTCTCAGCTACACAATTTTTCGACGAAGCTCAAACCAGAGCTCTGATATAGGATCTTTTCTGAGCTAAAGAAGGTGTGGTTGGGTTCTTTAGACTCGAGGAGAAGTCAGCTACACTGTGGTAGTCTCCAATTTCTCCGAGGATCGCTAGAGAAGCGCCAGCGTGATCGAATAGTGAAGTAGCTTCGGCATACTAAAGCTGCCCTATTTTTGTCGAGCTGAAATCAGCCAATTCGAGCCCACCTTAGGAAAAACTAAGCTATCCTAACACTTCCTTAACCCTCATACAACTGAATTAGAGCAAAAAAGTAAGCCAATTTGGCTCACTTTGTGAATTCCGATCGATGCTAAAGAGAGAACCGACAAATCTTTACAGACCAAAATTTCCCTCAATTCATCGAATTGAGGTGATTCTTGATTCTAGGAGCAACCTCAAGATGAGAGCTATCTGCCCAGATTGAAAGCTTGGACCACCACGCTCCCAACGGTAAGGTTTTGAAGGTTTCTCTCTCTACATTCAGTTTTCCGGCGAAGTTCCATTTGAGCTCGTTCCAGCGTCAATTTATGTGATTCAAAGTGAAATTTGAATCGTATGGATGTGTAGAAACTTGAATCTACCTTCAATTTCAATAATTAACCTCGTTTGATTGGAGAATTTGATGAAATCAAATTTGGCCAGGCTAAAATGTTAAAATTGGGGAAATTTTGGGGATTTCGAAAATTTGAGGGACTAAAGTGCAATTTCCTAAAGTTGAGGGCCAATTGGGCATGGAAAAGATGTTGGAGGACCAATTGGTCTATTTTTGGAAATTTTGCAGTGAAATTTACCATTTTTGTAAAGTAGGGGCAAAATGGAAATTTTGGAAAAGTTGGGGACCAAATTGGGAAATTGGGAAACTTGAACCCCTTTCTATAATTTTGAATAAATTGAGGAACCAAAGTAAAATTTTCATATTTCAGGACTCAATTTGGGGAAAACCCAGAATTAGGGACCTAAAATTAAAGAAAAAGAACTTTAGGGACCTAATTGCAATTAATTGAAAGGTTTGGGTATTTTATTTATTAGTGACGAATGAAGGCAATCAAGCCAAAGGATAATGAAAAAGGATGTTCATATCGTGTAGAAACGTGGAGTACCAGTAACGCCAGCTAAGACTGGCTCCCAAGGAGACAAAAAGCCGGTTAAGGAGGAATTCACTACATTAACGGGTGAGTGGGATTATTTGTATCATACCGGTTGGGATAATGAGCACCTTGGAGATGAAAAACCACTACTAAGTAGAATTTTAGACATCACACCTAGATGGAGTGATGTGGAAATTACATGGAAAACTAATTACCGGTTGTAAGTAGATCATACCTGGTTGGTATGATGAACTTCCTGGAAGGAAGTAGAAAACTCGTTCATCGATTATGAGCAGAGATGTCCTCACAGCTGGTTGGTGTGAGGGACGACTGAAAGATTATTTTATTAGAAGTGCTCTCCCCTGATTGTGTGCCACTACTTAAACATTTTGGGAGACCTTCTTTATGGGAGCTCGATTAGCTCAGATAGGTCGGAGGCCTCGGTTTTAGAACTCGGAGTCTGATATGCCTGATTTTGAAAACCTCTTATAGTAGGCCCAAGGCCAGTTGGCACGAGTAGGAGCTCGTAAAAAAACATGAGTTTAAGCCATGAAAACTTTAAATGAATGATATGTTTAGACATGGTACCAAGACAGGACCGTCATACTTGATGGACTAGTGGCAGTGTGATTAGACAGGTTGATGGACCAGTCAAGACAAATAGCTGCAGGTTGAGTTAAGCCTAAGAGGGGTAGTGATGCGTCCTAGGGGCTACTGGACAACATGGTGGAGATAAGGGTAGTTTGACGTGCCAGCAATTAGGGGAGCTCAACGTAGCTTCATGCGCATCAAATCGGGGTGGGGTCAGGATGAGATCTCTGTACTTGCACGGAATAGAGTTTATTCACAGGATTGAGGGTTAGATGTCGCATACATCCACTCATTCTCAGGGTAGAAGTGCATGGGCTTCTATCTAGGTGGCCGGTAAAGTCACTCCGTCGCCACAAGTAGGTGGAGAGGACGTGCTGCCCTACGAATGTGTGATCCCTTCATGATGAAGGGCGTGTGTTGATTGTTAAGCACACCAAATGTGGTTGATAAGGATTAATGGTTTTGAGAACAGAGAAATTAAGGAAATAATTTTAAGAAAATAAGGAATCTGGCACACTCTAATTCAAAATATTATTTTTATTGAAACTTTATTTTTTTTTAAAATCATTCACTGAGTTGTGGAAACTCACCCACCCACTGAATAGAGAAATGACTAGGGATAACACCAGGCCTTACCCTCTATCAGGCATGCTTGATTTTATTAAGCTTTCATTTTATTTGATATATGTCTTACAGGGAACAAGGTTGAAATTTTGTATGGCTCCTCTTGAATTTAAGAAGGGGGAAACCCCTCTTTAACCAAGAGAGCGACAAGTTGTTCACGAGGATCCGACCAAACCGGGTCGGGGCATGACAACTTGAGTGGTATCGGTGCTAAGTTCCCTTGAAACATTATCAATATTATGCGCTAACATTAATCAAACTCTAACTATCATGTAGGAAGGAGAATCCCTAGGAAGTTTGTTGTGAAATCTAATCCTTCACCCAAAACCCTAAAAAAGAAACCTACCCCAAGGGAGGCGGCTGTCCAACAATTCTTAAAGGGCAAGAAAAGAGTACCCAAGGACATGGTCGAAGACTATAGGAAACTTGTAGGAGCCCTACTTGAACCAGAAGGTATCACATACCCTCCTCCAAGACAAGAGGAACATGTATCTCCTCCTACGAGCCCAACTCCTCCTCCAACCCCACAATAACCGAAGAGGAATCCAACTAAGAAGGAGGCCTATGATAACTACTGTGATGCATATGCCACCTTCATGAAGGTCCACCAAATACCCTCACCTACTCAGTTCAGCTTCAATCCTTCCCAATGGATGAAGTGGACGTAAGAGTGTGAGGTAGAGATATTAAGGTGGTATGGATTGGAGGCCATACATGAAATTCGTCCCATAAGGGAATACGAATGGACCCCAACTAGTTCCTCATAGCCATCTAATCAAGAGTCCCACAACCGTTCTAGAGCTAACTCTCGGCCTATGACCCCAAGGGATTAGGGGTAGATAATTTTTGTAATAAGCCAACTATGGCAAGAAAATGTTTGTTGAATGAATGAAAGTTAATTTTCTTGATAAAATTTATGAGTCTCCTTGATAAATTCAAGAATGCTAATAAAGCAAAAGGTAGGAAATTACATAAGGAAGGGATACTTCTAGTTAACCTCAACCATAAAGATTTTCCCTCAAAAGTATGGTAAAATTTGGTCAAGGAAGAGACTCTTAGAGTTCACTCAAGGGAGACAAATCCTAAGGAAAGGGAGGAAGAGTTTGGAACAAGGGCATCAAAGAGCATGGGATTAGTGAGAGTTTAAGGAGTTAAGGAAAGGCTCAAAGAATAAGAGTAAGGAAAATCAGAAGGAATAGGCAATTTCAAAGGAAAAGGAAGGCGAAAAGCTTTGGAAATAAGGACAGAGAAAAGTCTTAAGAGAGAGATGAGTAAGACAAGAGTAACTGTCCAAAAAGTTATGAGAAGTTTAAATAAGCTTCTACAAGACGATCAAGAGATTGGGAAACTAAGGGAATATGAACTCCACCTCAGAGAAATAAGTGAGTATTGGTAGCAAGTGAGAATGAAGATGAATTATACAAAAAGTAACCGTAAAACCACAGGGGTAAAGGTAAGCAAGAGAGGATGGCATCAAAGAATTGTCATTAAGGTTAGACGTTCGCAACGGTAAAACTAGAAGGAAATTCCAAGAGAAAACGAATATAAAACTTACCAAGGAAGAAAATCTTGGAAAAACATGTGTTCCAAATGGGAGGTAATAGAACCAACATAATTGGAAAGAAGATAAACTCCTCAAAGATAAGCTGTCGAAGATGAAGGGATCAAGTGCAAGGAAAAGTTATCGTGAGGGTCCAAGGGGTAAGTTAAACCCAAATAACAAGTAAGTAGGCACATAATGTTAAAAAGATGCCATATGAATAAGAAAAGAACTAAATCGAAATAGAGAATCATGAAATGATCATGAGTAAGTAAGGAATGGATTAAGAAAAAGAAAAGTTCATAAGGGAAAGGACGCCACTAGTAATGAGGAATGATGTAAGAAAGGAAGAGTTTCAGCATGTCAACAAGTTGTCAAGAAACTCAGACTTGAAAATTGAAGGTCCTAATAAAGAAGTTTGGAAAAGACAAGTGAGGAAACCAATACGGTTATAAAGGATATGACGTTAAAAGGCAAAATGGACGGTTGGATAATAATGATGATAATTAGGAAATTCCACCAGATGAAAAGATGGATGGCGTTATACTATCCCTGGAATATAGAGAAATTGAAAATAACCATTATGGAAGTGTCTTAAAAAATGTTAAAATGCCAAAGACAAGTTCTAGAGAATGTCGTGTTGTGATGGATAAGTAAACCCCACTATCCTAGGGAAATATGACTCAGGTAAGGAAGAGTATTTTAGTTGAGCATGACAAGGTCAAGCATTAAATTTGGAACGAAGTTATGTTAACCAATGAATGAGGGATGGATCAATGTAGGATGAAAAGGTGATAACACCAACTCCTGTGGAAGCATGTATGTGGTGCTTGAACAAACACTAAGCTAAGGAGTCAACAAATAAAGTGAATAACTAGATACAAAAATGATTGGGTATTGTGGAACTCCCAATCTTAAACTCTTAAGTGAAGAATCTCGGACATGAGAAATAATGCTTTAAGGAACGAAGGGTGTGGATTTAAAGATATGATTTTAATCCTTCCAATGAGATAGGTTTAAGAAATAAGCTCCATGAATTGAGGAAATGATGGAAAAGAAAAGAAGATCTTAAGTGTATGTTATATAAGGGAGAGATGGAAATAATCGAAGGGATTGTATGTCGAGAAACTACAAGTGGATATCAAGGGAAGTTCATTCAGGTAAAAAAAGTGTGAAATTAGTTTTGGGGATAAAACTCCTAATAGGAGGGGAGAGTTGTAAACCCCGCCCTTTAGAGCTAAGGAAAAACTAGAGAAAGAACCTGTCAAACTGAGTGAGAAAGTCGAAACGGTTCACAAACCCCGATCACTAGAGAATGGGCAAATCGGGAAATTAACAACTCCTGAGTGAACTAGAGAGTCATAAAAACCTTGGAAAGGGACCTTAAGACAAATTGGGAAAGAAAACAAATTGGTTCAGGTGAACCAGATTTGAACAGATTTGTATCGGTTTGAACCACTATTGAACTAGATGTTAAATTCAATTTTCTAGGTGATTTAGAAAGTTCAAATTGGAGAATTGAAGCCACCATTTGATAGAGAATAAATTTACAAAATTTTAATTTTGAAAAATTCGGTTGAATCAGGACTAAACCGGCCAGTATAAATGTGAACCTGGTTCGGACCGGTCCGGTCCAATTTGGAATAGTGTCATCTTCTTCCTTAAGATGACATCATTGTTCATTCACCGGAAAATTTAACAGCGCTGGTGAAGAAGAAATGTTTATGTTCAGTATGTTTTAAGATATCAATGGTTGTCATTAAGGTGCCAAACGGACGGTCGGAGAGTCCTCGAGCTCCCTATATAAAGAGTCCCTCTTCATTCAACCTCTACACACCTAAAAACCTCACTCTCTATCAGCTACTCAGTTTTCCAATGAATCTTGAACCAGAGCTCCGATATAGGGTGTTTTCGGAGCCAAAGAAGGTGTGGTCGAGTTCCATAGACTCGGGGAGATGTCAGCAACACGGTGGTAGTCTCCAATTTCTCCGTGGATCGTCGGCATGATCGAACAGTGAAGTAGCTCTGGTGTACCAAAGCTGCCATATAAAACCCGCACTTTTGAGTTAAGGAAAACCAGGAAAAGAACTGGTCAAACCGAGTAAGAAAATTGAGCCGGTTTACAAACTCGATCATTTGGGAACAAGCAATTTAGAAATTTATAACTCCCGAGTGATCCAAAGGGATCATTAAACCTTGGAAAAGAAACTTAAGACAAATTAGAAGAGAAAAACTAAATTGGTTCAGGTGAATGAGATCCTATAAGAATTGTAAAGTTAAGTGTGCTTGCTTAAGAGTAGTGTGAGGATGGGTGACCTCTTGGGAAGTATTAATCTTTTTTTGTAACTCGAAATTTAATTTATTGCAATATTAATACTAGTAATAAATCTCTCCCATTTAATACATGATTTTACACCTATATAAAGAGGTCATCCCCATTCATTCTTCTCACACCTGAACACTTCTCTCTCTCTACTGCTCCATTTCCCGGTAAAGCTCGAACCAGAGCTTCGACTTGAACATTTTTCTTAACCTTGAAGGAGAGGGTCAGGCTCTTTAGAACCAGGGAAAAGTCAGTTATCTAATAGCAAACTCTAATCAATCCAAGAATCGCTGGAAAAGCACTGACATGATAGAATAGTGAAGTAGCTCTGACTGACTGAAGCTGCCCTATTTCGGCCAAGTTGAAATTGGCCAATTCGAGTCCTCCTCATGCCAAACCAAGCTCTCTTGACACCTCCTCAGCCCTTCCGCGGCCGAATTAGGACTGAAAGGTAAGCCAATTCGGCTCCCCTTTACAATTTTAGATCGTTGTTAGAGAGAGAGTCGATTGAATTTCAATGAAGAAATTCTAATCCAATTCGACATCAATTGATGTCATTCTTGATCCTAGGAAGAACCTCTGGAGGAGAGCTACCTGCCCAAATAGAAAACTCTAACCGCCACACCCTCATCGGTGAGAAATCGAAGCTTTCTCTCTCTATAATCTATTTTTCGACAAAGCTCGGTTTGACCTTGTTCCGGCGTTAAAATCTGCGATTCAAAGTTCCTTAGAATCATATGAACATGTAGGAACTCAATTTCAACAATTAGAGGTGTTTGATCGTCATTCTAAGTTTCTGTGCAAAATTTAGAGTAGCACCAAGCGCATGAGACCGGGGTGGGGACAGGATGAGGTCTCTGTCCTCATATGGACACGAAGAAGCAATTTCGGGAATTGAGGGTCAGATGTTGTGTACATCCACTCATTCCCAGGGTAGAAGTGGTTGTGCTTCTATCCAGGTGGCAGGTAAAGTCACTCTAAAGCCACTAGTGGGTTCAATAGTCATACTGACCTGCGAATGTGTGTAACTTTCATGACGAAGGATGGGTGTTAGGTGACGACACACCAGTAACTAAGAATAATGGAAAAATAACCCTAATTTTTAAATAAAGGGATTTTTGAAAAGAAATGAGTATGGCACACTCCATATAAATATTTTTTTTAATGTCAAAAGATTTCAATCTCATTCACTGAGTAGTTGTACTCACCCCCTCCCTTATTCCCCTTTCAGGAAGTCTCGGAAAGTCGAACCTTAAAAGACTTGCGCAATTAAATGCCTGCAAGATAGGTATGATTAAATTAAATTACTATACAGTTTTGATTTATGATATTCTTGGAAAAAGGTGCAGCTCTAAAGAATGCCTTACTCTTTACGGTTTATAATATAAGGGGAAACCCTTTAGTAAATTCGGAGAGTGGCGGGTTGATCACAGGGATTCGACCAAACCGGGTCGGGGCGTGACATCTAGAGTGGTATCAAATCCTATTTCCTCGAATACATAGTAAAGACTAGAAAATATAGTAACTAATAGGATTGTTTTAAATTTGACAGAATGACTCCAAAGAAAGGAACCAAGAGAACTAGGGCTACTGTCTCCAACACCGCCCAGCCACCCCTACCGGTAGAAACTCCCAAAGTAGCCCAGACAACTCCTCCTAGACTCAGCAGGGAGCATCAAAGATTGTATGAGGAGTTCACCTGTGTATTTGGCCAACCTAACCTTACTCCTGAGACAGGCACCAACTCACAGGTTGAGCCCGAGGAATTGCAATCCCACCCTCTCCCTGCTAATCCAACCACTCCAACGGACATACCTAGAAATCTCAAAACTCTCCGACAACTAGGGTGTAAACCTTTCCTTGGAGAAAAGGATGCTGGGACTGCCATGGACTGGCTGGCCAATATCAAGAAGTTGATGGGAATTATCCGGATACTACCAGAGGATAGGGTGATCCTGATGGAATTCTTTCTGGAAGGAAGCGCTAGACGATGGTGGGACAATGTTTGAAACCTACATGCCACTGCCTCCACTTGGGAGCAATTTGAGGAAAGATATTCGGAGGAGTACCTGGCACCCCACCTAATAAATGAGAAGAAACAAGAGTTCATACGACTTTGACAAGGGATTAGTTCCATAGCAGAGTATGAAACAAAATTCAACGAGTTAAGACCCTTTGCTCCTGACCTAGCTGGAGCAGCTGACATATGCCAGAGGTTTGTGGATGGTCTCAAATTGGATATTCGAGACCGTATGAGAGTACTGGGACACCCCATACACCTAACAGTTGTAATTAGTATGGCTCATGAATGCGAGCGACTGGTACTGACTCGACGTCGTCGAATGGAGCAGATGACTAGAAAGGGAGATAAAGATTCAAACCGTCAAAGAGTACGGAGAGAATATACCAGCCCAAGGGGAGGAAACAAAAAGGTATTGCAATGGAGAAGGAACATGCCTCCACCCCTTCCCAGAGTAGTCCCTACCTTACCCCAAGGGAACCCTCACTGTCCGAAGTGTCAAAGGAATCATGAGGGAGCATGCCATGCCTGTTTCACCTACGAACAATCGGGACACTTTATGAAGGATTGTCCTACTCTTAGGGAGAACAGACAGAAAAATACTCTTGGACCACCTCAAGGGAACTCCAAGAACCCCGGACCGGAAGCTACGGCAAGAGTACCGACTAGAGTATACAACCTCACTCAGGAGGAGGCTAGAGGAGACCCTAGCACTGTCGCGAGTACATCCCAAAACCTTACCAACTAGTCCAAAAGAGTCATGTAAACTGAACGTCTTTTGAATTAATAAAGAGAATTCCTTCTAAAATATACGTTTCTTAAATCAGGGTATATACAGCTGTGGGGACAACTAGTTTATGCTCTTTTTTACTCTGGAGCAAAACGATCTTTTATCAAGGAAGAGTTGGTTTCTAAGATACCCCTAGAGCTCACTCCTCTTGTACAAAACCTTAACGTCCTTACACCCTTAGGAGAAGGTCTGAACAGAAATAAACAACTAAAGGGGTGTGAGATAGTAATTGGAGGAATCAAACTTGAAGCTGACTTGATTCCGTTACCACTAAGAGAAGTGGAAGTAATCCTGGGGATGGACTGGCTGAGTAATCATCAGGCAAGGATGGACTGTAGAAGGAAGATAGTAACTTTCCATACCTCCAAGACTAAGGGACAAAAGTTCCAGGGAGATAAAAGAAAAAGTGAAGTAAAATTTGTGTCCCACCTGAAGGTTCAAAAGATGATTCAGAAAGAATGTACAGTTGTGCTGGCCATGGTGGTAAATGAAGATTTTGAAGAAAAGAAAATGGAAGACATTCCGATAGTCAGGCATTATCCAGAAGAGCTACATGGACTACCTCCAAGTCGCCAAGTGGAGTTTACTATAGAAATAACCCCAAGAACCAACCCCATATCCCAAGCCCCATATCGCATGGCTCCGACAGAACTGAAAGAACTAAAGGAACAACTGGACAAATTATTGGAAAAGGATTTCATACGTCCAAGTCAGTCTCCATGGGGTGCTCCTATTATGTTCGTGAAGAAAAATGACAGGAGCATGAGACTATGCATTGACTATAGGAAGCTGAATCAGATCACCATCAAGAATCGATACCCACTCCCAAGGATAGATAATTTGCTTGATCAGTTAAAAGGAGCAGCATACTTCTCAAAAATAGATCTTCGATCGGGCTACCACTAACTAAGGAATAGAGAAGAGGACATCCCTAAGACAGCGTTTCTATCCAAATATGGACACTATGAATTTCGAGTGATGCCGTTCAGATTGACAAATTCCCCTACAGCTTTCATGGACCTAATGAACTGCGTGTTCCAACCTCATCTAGACAGGTTCGTGATATTATTCATAAATGATATCCTTATATACTCACGGACCATGTCAGAACACGAAGAGCATCTGGCAATTACATTGGAAATCTTGAAGAAAAACCAATTATATGCAAAGTTTTCCAAGTGTGAATTCTGGTTCCAAGAAGTAGGATTCTTAGGGCACATCGTATCTAAGGACGGAGTTAAGGTGGATCCAACCAAAGTGGAAGCTATATCAAAATGGAAAGCTCCAAGGAATCCTACAGAAATTAGAAGTTTCTTAGGATTGGTAGGATACTATAGGCAGTTTATGCAAGACTTTTCTAAAATAGCAACTCCTCTAACTCGACTCACCAGGAAGGGAGTTGAGTATAAATGGGATGAGGATTGTGAAAAGTCTTTTCAGGAGTTAAAGACTCGACTGACAACTGCATCAGTACTCTCCTTACCCGACCCTACTGCAGGAGAGTGAACAGTCTATAGTGATGCCTCAAGACAAGGACTGGGATGTGTTTTAATGCAACAAGGAAAGGTTATCATGTATGCCTCGCAACAACTGAAGATACATGAGAGAAATTACCTGACTCAAGACTTGGAATTAGCTGCAATAGTGTTTGCCTTGAAGATATGGCGACACTACCTTTTATGGGGTTAAGTGTAGGATATACACAGATCACAAGAGCCTTAAGTACTTCCTAACTCAGAAGGAGTTAAATCTTCGTAAGAGGAGATGGCTAGAATTGGTGAAGGACTATGATCTTGTGATAGAATACTACCCCGAAAAGGCAAATGTGGTAGTAGAATCCTTAAGTTGCAAGTATCAAACTGAGGTGACACAAGTCAAGACAAGCTACTTACCTTTGTTGCAACAATTGGGAAGAATGGAAGTGAGTCTGAGGATGGACCGACAGGAAAAATACCTAGTGGCGAATGTAGCGTTAAGGCCTAGTCTAACCGAGAATATAAAGGCCCAACAAAAGATTAATAAAGAACTTCAGTCCTACTTGGATTCAACTAATAGAGAAAGGAAACCGGACTACGATTTACGAGGTAACGGAGTACTGACTTATAAGGGTAGGGTATGTGTACCTCAAGACAAGGAGTTACGGAGATTAATATTGGAAGAGGCACACGATTCAGTGTATGCTATGCATCTGGGCAGTACTAAAATGTATCGCACCCTCAAACAAGGATAGTGGTGGAAGGGTATGAAGAGGGACATTACGGAATATGTAGCCCGTTGCTTGTCCTGTCAACAGATAAAAGCAGAGCATCAGAAGCCGCCAGGGCTACTACAACCCTTACCAATTCCGGAATGGAAATGGGAACACATCACCATGGATTTCGTCATGGGCCTGCCAGTGACCAGAAAAGGTCGAGATGCGATTTGGATAAGTGTGGATAGATTGACCAAATCAGCTCATTTCCTTCCTATAAGAGTGACAGACACAGTAGAACAGCTAGCCATGCTATACATGAAGGAAATAATAAGACTCCACGGTGTCCCGGTGAGTATAGTATCAGATAGAGATCCGAGATTTACTTCTAGGTTTTGGTCGAGTCTGCAAAATGCCATGGGAACCAAACTCCACATGAGTATGGCATTTCACCCTCAGACAGATAGTCAGTCTGAGTAAACCATCCAAACCTTGGAAGACATGCTAAGGGCATGTCTACTCACCATGAATAAAAGTTGGGAGGAATACTTATGCCTGATGGAATTTGCGTATAATAATAGTTATCAGGCCAGCATCCAGAAGGCTCCCTTTGAAGCCCTTTATGGATGACCCTGTCGTACCCCTTTGTTTTGGGAAGAAGTGGGCGAAAGTAAGTTAAAGAAAACTGAGATAATAGAGGATGCCACAGAGAAGATAAAATTAATAAGGAGTCGTCTTAAGACTGCACAGGATAGGCAGAAGAGTTATGCAGACAATCGAAGGAAGGATTTGGAGTTCAAAGTAGGTGATGAGGTATTCCTCAAAGTATCTCCATGGAGAGGAATACTTAGGTTTCAGTAAAGAGGAAAGTTAAAACTCAGATATATCGGTCCATATCCCATTATTCAAGGGATAAGACCAGTAGCTTATAAATTAGAACCGCCTCCTAATCTGCAGAGAATACATGACGTATTCCACATTTCAATACTTCAGAAATATCAGCTTGATCCTAGTCATGTACTAGACCAACCTCGAATGGAACTGGAAGAGAACCTGACTTATCAGACAGAGCCGGTACGAATCATCGATCGGAGAGAAAAGAGTTTGAGGAACAAGAAAATCCCTATGGTTAAGGTGTTGTGGCAGAACGGACCCATGCAGGAAGAGACATGGGAAACCGAGTCTATGATGAGGGATAGTTATCCTTAGTTATTTAACGTGTAATTGTTTTGGGGACAAAACTCCTAAAAGGAGGGGTGAGTTGTAAAACCCGCACTTTTGAGTTAAGGAAAACTGGGAAAAGAACCGGTCAAACCGAGTAAGAAAACCAAGCCGGTTTACAAACCCGATCATTTGGAAACAAGCAATTTGGAAATTTACAACTTCTGAGTGATCCAAAGGCATTAAACCTTGGAAAAGAAACATAAGACAAATTAGAAGAGAAAAACTAAATTGGTTTAGGTGAACGAGATCCCATAAGAATTGTAAAGTTAAGTATGCTTACCTAAGAGTAGTGCGAGGATGTGTAACCTCCTGGAAAGTATGAATTTTTTTTTGTAACCCAAAATTTCAGTCAAAAAATTTTTATGTGAATGTAAGCATTATCATAAATAGCCATAAATTAATATATATTTAATTATTATAATTAATACTAATAATTTAATAACTAAATTAAATTATTGGAATTAATATCAACAATTTATGACAATATTAATACTAGTAATAAATCTCTCCTATTTAATACACGATTTTACACCTATATAAATAGGTCATCCCCATTCATTTTTCTCACACCTGAACACTTCTCTCTCTACTACTCCATTTCACGGTGGAGCTCGAACTAGAGCTTTGACTTGAACATTTTTCTTAACCTCTAAAGGAGAGGTCAGGCTCTTTAGAACCAGGGATAAGTCAGTTATCTAAAAGCGCCGACATGATGGAACAGTGAAGCACCTCCGGTAGACCGAAGCTGCCCTATTTCGGCCAAGCTGAAATTGGCCAATTCGAGCCCTCCTCAGGCCAAACCAAGCTCTCCTAACACCTCCTCAGCCCTTCTGCGGCCAAATTAGGACCGAAAGGTAAGCCAATTCGGCTCCCCTTTACAATTTCAGATCGTTGTTAGAGAGAGAGTCGGTCGAATTTCAATGAAGAAATTCTAATCCAATTCAATATCAATTGATGTCATTCTTGATCCTAGGAAGAACATCTGGATGAGAGCTACCTACCCAGATAGAAAGCTCCGACCGCCGCACCCTCACCGGTGAGAAATCGAAGCTTTCCCTCTCTATAGTCTGTTTTCCGATGAAGCTCCGTTTGAGCTCGTTCCAGTGTTAAAATATGTGATTCAAAGTTCCTTAGAATCGTATAAACATGTAGGAACTCAATTTCAACTCCAATTTCAACAATTAGAGGTGTTTGATCAATCAATTTGATGAAATAAAATTCAACAGTGTTAAAGAGTTGAAATTGGGGAAAATTTGGGGAAATTTAGGGATTTTCAAAAATTCAAAGGACCAAAATATAATTTTCAAAAATTGAGGGTCAATTGGTCATGATAAGAATATTAGAGGGCTAATTGAGAAATTTTAGAATTTTTGGGGCAAAATTTACTATTTTCTAAAGAAGGGGCAAAATGGTAATTTTGGGAAAATTGATGGACCAAATTGGAAATTTGGGAAATTAAACCCCTTTGTATGAAATCAAATGATTTGAGGTCCTAAGATAAATTTTAAAAGTTTTGGGACTCGAATTTTGGAAAAACTCGACAATAGGGACTTAAAGTTAAAGAAAAATAACTTTAGGGACCTAATTGCAAATATATGTAAAGTTGGGTTTTCTCATTCATTTAGAACGAATGTGGGCTATTAGGCCAAAGAATAATGAACAATTATGTGAATTTCATGTAGGAGAATGAGACATGGGGAACGCCATTCGAGGTCCAGCGTGCTAAGGACGGAACCCGACTAAGTGGAATTTCACTACACTATCAGATGAGTGGGATTATATACCATACCCGGTTGGGGATGATAAATGCCTTAGTATAAAAACCCACTATTTAGTGGAATTTTAATCATCACAACTTAGAGAAAGTGATGTGAAAACCATGCGGAAAAACTACATACCGGTTGTAAGTAGATCATACCCGGTTTGTATGATGAGACTTCCTCGAAGGAAGTTGAAAACCCGTTCATTGGTCATGAACGGAGATGTCCTTATACTAGTCAGTATAATGGACAATGAAAACCTATTTTGTCGAAAGTGTTCTCCCTTGACGGTGTGCCAATGCTTAATCTATTTGGGAGACCTTCTTGATGGGAGCTCGAATAGCTCTTATAGGCCAGGGGCCTCGGTTTTGGAACTTGCGGGCTAATATGCCCTGTTTTTGAAAAACTCAAACAGTGGGCCATAGGCCAATGGACATGAGCAGGAGCTCGTAAATGAACATGATACATGTGCCATAAAACCTAATAAGTGAATTGTTTGGTCATGGTACCAAAGTAGGTCCGACATACTCAGTCAACTAGTAGCAGTGCAACATGACCGATCTTCGGACTAGTCAAGACAAACAACTACAGGTTGAGTTGAAGGTCGAGACCATTGGGACAAATGGCACCACATATTACATGGCAATTTAAGAAAACTTTGTTTGTGCATGCACCATGAGTACGGGATCATCAAGATGCCCATGAGGGGTAGTGATGTGTCCTAAGGGCCTTGGACGACCCGGTGAATATAAGGGCAGATCATCGTTCCAGGTGTCTGTATGAAATTTGGAGTAGCACCAAGCACATGAGACTGGAGTGGGGACAGGATTAGGTCTCTATCCTCATATGGACACGAAGAAGCGGTTTCGGGAATTGAGGGTCGGATGTCGTGTACATCCACTCATTCCCAGGGTAGAAGTGGTTGTGCTTCTCTCCGGGTGGCAGATAAAGTTGCTCCGAAGCCCCTTGTGGGTTCAGTAGACATACTGACCTACGAATGTGTGTAACCTTCATGACGAAGTATGTGTGTTGGGTGATGACACACTAGTAACTAAAAATAATGGAAAAAAATCTGAATTTTTAAATGAAGGGTTTTTTAAAAAGAAAGGAGTTTGGCACATACCATATAAATGTTTTTTTAAAGTCAAATGATTTGAATCCCATTTATTGAGTAGTTGTGCTCACCCCCTCCCTTATACCCCTTTCAGGAAGTCCCGGAAAGCCTAACCTTAAAAGACTTGCGTAATTAAATGCTTGCAAGGCAGGTACGATTAAATTAAATTACTATACAGTTTTAATTTATGATATTCCTGGAAAAAAGTGCAAGTCTAAAGAATGCCTTACTTTTTACGGTTTATAATATAAGGGGAAACACTTTAGTAAATCGGGAGAGTGGCAGGTTAATCACGGGGATCCGACCAAACCGGGTCGAGACGTGACATGCCATGTTTCTGTCAAGCTGAATTCAGCCAATTCAAGCCCTACTCAAGCCAAACTAAGCTCTTCTAACACTTTCTCAGGCCTCATACGACTGAATTAGAGTGGAAAGGTAAGCCAATTTGGCTCTCCTTTGTGAATTCCCATCGATGCTAGAGAGAGAACCGACAGATCATTACTATCCAAATTCTCCCTCAATTCTACATGAATTGAGGCGATTCTTGATTATAGGAGGAACCTCAAGATGAGAGCTATCTGCCCAGATCGAAAGCTCGGACCGCCGTGCTCCCGACGATAAGCTTTTGAAGCTTTTTCTCTCTACATTCAGTTTTTTGACGAATCTCCATTTAGCTCATTTCGGCATCAATTCATGCAATTCAAAGTGAAATTTGAATCGAATGGATGTGTAGAAACTTGAATCTACCTTCAATTTCAATAATTAACCTTGTTTGATCGGTCAATTTGATAAAATCAAATTTGGCCAACTTGAAATGCTGAAATTAGGGGAAAATTGGGGAAATTTTGGGGATTTCGAAAATTCGAGGGCCAATTGGGTATGGAAAAGATGTTGGAGGACCAATTGGTCAATTTTTGGAATTTTGGGGTGAAATTTACCATTTTTGTAAAGTAGGGGCAAAATGGAAAATTTGGAAAAGTTGGGGACCAAATTGGGAAACTTGAACCCCTTTCTATAATTTTGAATAAATTGAGGTACCAAAGTAAATTTTTAAAGTTTTGGGACTCAATTTGGAAAAAACCCGAAATTAGGGACCTAAAGTTAAATAAAAAGAACTTTAGGACCTAATTGCAATTAATTGAAAAGTTTGGGTATTTTATTCATTTGTTATGAATGAAGGCTATTAAGCCAAAGGATAATGAACAAGGATGTTCATATCATGTAGGAATGCAAAGTACCGGGAATGATAGCTAAGACAAGCTCGTGATCAGACAAAAAGTTATTTAAGTAGGAATTCACTGCATTAACAGGTGAGTGGAATTATTCATATCATACCCGGTTGGGATGATTAGCACCTCAGACATGAAAATCCACTAATAAGTGGAATTTTAGACATCACACCTAGATTGAGTGATGTGGAAATTATGCAGAAAAACTAATTAACAGTTGTAAGTAGATCATACCCGGTTGGTATGATGAACTTTATAGAAGGAAGTAGAAAACTCATTCATCGATTATGAGCGGAGATGTCCTCACACCTGGTTGAGGGGATGGACGGCTAAAAGATTATTTTGTCGAAAGTGCTCTCCCTTGACTGTGTGCCATTGCATAAACATTTTGGGAGACCTTCATGGGAGCTCGATTAGCTCGGATAGGCCGGAGTCCTCAGTTTAGGAACTTGGGGGCTAATATGCCCAATTTTGAAAAACTCGTACAGTGGGCCCAAGGCCAGTTGTTACGAGTAGGAGCTCGTAAACAAACATGAGTTTAAGCCATGAAAACTTTAAATGAATGATATGTTTGGCCAAGGTACCAAGATAGGACCGACATACTCGATGGACTAGTGGCAATGCGACATGATAGGTCGACAGACCAGTCAAGACAAATAGCTGTAGGTCGAGTTGAGGGTCGGGGTCGTTGGACTAGTGGCACCAAAGGTTAAATAGCTTTGAGAAAAACTATTGTTTTGTGCATGCAATGAGGTTCGGGGCCTTCAAGATGCCCAATAGGGGTAGTGATGCATCCTAGGGGCTACTCAATGACATGGTGGAGATAAGGGTAGTTTGTCATGCCAGCAGTCTAGGAAGCTCGACATAGCTTCATGCACATGAGACCAGGGTGGGGTCGGGATGAGGTCTCTGTCCTCATTTGGACACAGAGTTTCTTTACGTGCTTGAGGGTCAGATGTCGCGTACATCCACTCATTCTCAGGGTAGAAGTGCATGGCTTCTATTTAGGTGGCCGATAAAGTCGCTTTGACGCCACAAGTGGGTGTAGTGGACGTGCTGCCCTACGAATGTGTGATCCCTTTATGATGAAGGGCGTGTGTTGATTGTTAAACATACCGAATGTGAATGATGAGGATTAAAGGTTTTAAAAATAGTGAAATTGATAAAATTATTTTAAGAATATAAGGAGTCTGGCACACTCTAATTCAAAATATTATTTTTATTGAAACTTTATTTAAAAAAAACATTCACTAAGTTTAAAAATTCACCTACCCTTTTTATCACTTTTTAGGAATAGAGAAATGACTAGGGATAACACCAGGTCTTATCCTCTGTCAGGTATGCTTGATTTTATTAAGCTTTCATTTTATTTGATATATGTCTTCCAGTGAATAAGGTTGAAATTTCACATGGCTCCTCTTGAATTTAAGAAGGGGAAACCCCTCTTGAACCAAGAGAGCGACGGGTTGTTCTAGAAGATCTGACCAAACCAGGTCGGGATGTGACAAGTTGAGTGGTATCAAAGCTAAGTTCCCTTGAAACATTATCATTATTATGCCCTGACATTAATCAAACTCTAACTTTCGTGTAGGAAGGAGAATCCCTAGGAAGTTTGTTGTGAAATCCAATCCTTCACCCACAACCCTGAAAAAGACACCTACCCCAAGGGAGGCAGCTGTCCAACAATTCTTAGAGGGTGATTAAAGAGTACCCAAGGTCATGGTGGAAGACTATAGGAAACTTGGAGGAGCCCTACTGGAACTAGAAGGTATAACATACCCTCCTCCAAGATAAGAGGAACATGTACCTCCTCCTAAGAGCTTAACTCCTCCTCAAGCCCCACAATAACTAGAGAGGAATCCAACTAAGAATGAGGCATGGGATAACTATTGGGATGCATATGTCACCTTCATGAAGGTCGACCAAATACCCCCACCTACTTAGTTCAGCTTCAATCCCACCCAATGGATGAAGTGGATGTATGAGTGCGAGGTAGAGGTATTAAGGCAGTACGAATTAGAGACCATACATGAAATTTGTCCCATAAGGGAATATGAATGGACCCCAACTAGTTCCTTAGAGCCATCTGATCAAGAGTCTCACAATCGTTCTAGAGATAACTCTTGGCCTATGACCCCAATGGATTAGGGGGTAGAGAATTTTTCTAATAAGCCAAGTATGGTAAGAAAATATTTCTTGAATGAATGAAAGTTAATTTTCTTGATAGAATTTCTGAGTCTCCTGGATAAAATCAAGCATGCTAATAAAGCAAACAATAGGAAATTACCTAAGGAAGGGATACTTCTAGTTAATCTCAACCTTAAAGATTTTCCCTAAAAAATACAATAAAATTTGGGCAAGGAAGAGACTCTTAGAGTTCACTCAAGGGAGACAAATCCTAAGAAAAGGGAGGTAGAGTTTGCAATAAGGGCATCAAAGAGCATGGGATTAGTGAGAGTTTAAGGAGTTAATAAAAGGCTCAAAGAATAAGAGTAAGAAAATTAGAAGGAATAGACTATTCCAAAGGAATGGAAGCTGATCGGGAAGGAAGAAAGAAGATTATGGGGAGCACTTAGGATGTTAAGACAATTAAGACAGTGCAAGGAGAAGATACAATAGCAAGAAAAGCCCAAGAATAATACCCACTTGGAGAAAGTTAGGATACCACTTCTTAAGAACACCATGAATTTGGGGATTTATGGGAAGTGGAGATATGAAACAAAAAGGGAGGAATACAGACAAAGGTCCTTAAGTATAAGTAAAGAATAAAAGAAGAACTTCTAGGGAGCAGTAGGATGATGGAGACGAAGAATACCAGAAACGGAGACTTCTTGAAGAAAGAGTAAGGATGAGAGATGGAACCATGAAGGCAGGAAGTTCTAAGTGCAGGTAACCAACCAACGAACTACTATAAGATTTAAGGCTGGAATAGAGACTTTATTAAAAGTAGACATAGGTGTCTAATAACGTACCTAGATTGTCAGGTGTGACCTACTTTCAAGAATAACAAATCAAATAAGGATTTTAGACTGATCCAGTTGAAAAAGATAACCCTTAATAACCAGATCATCCGGGAGGATAGACTATACTCTAAGAAGGATTGGGGAGTAGTAAGGACTACACCATAAATAGTGCAAAAGGATGGATACTGAGGACAAGGTTTGAGTGACGACCATCTCAAAATAATTAAACTAATAGGATAATACGGGTGAAGCCATTATTGAATGGACCCTTGTGAAGGTCACAATCCTAGTAAGGAAGGAAAGGACAAGAAGGCCAAAAGCTTTGGAAATAAGGACAGAGAAAAGTCTTAGAGAGAGAGATGAGTAAGACAGGAGTAATTGTCCAAAAAGTTACGAGAAGGTTAAATCAGCATCTACAGGGCAATCAAGAGATTGGGAAACTATAGGAATATGAACTCTGCCTTAGAGAATTGAGTACTGGTAGAAAATGAGAATGCATATGAAGTATACAAGAAGTAACCATAAAGCCACAAGGGTAAAGGTAAGCAGGAGAGGATGGCATCAAAGAATTGTCATTAAGGTTAGACGTTCACAACAGTAAAACTAGAAGGAAATTCTGAGAGAAAAGGAGTATAAAACTTACCAAGGAATAAAATCATGGAAAAACAAATGTGTCCCATATAGGAGGTAATGGAACCAACAGAATTGGAAAGAAGATAAACTCCTCAAAGATAAGCTATTGGAGATAAAGGGATCAAGTACATGGAAAAGTAATCGTGTGGGTCCATGGGGTAAGTTAAACCCAAATAACAAGTAAGTAGGCACATATCATTAAAATGATGCCATACAAATAAGAAAAGAACTAACTTGGAATAGAGAATCGTGAAATGATCACGAGTAAGGAATGGATTTAGAAAAAGAAGAGTTCTTAAAGGAAAGGACACCACTAGGAATGAAGAATCACGTAAGAAATGAAGAGTTTCAGCATGTCAACAAGTTATTGGGAAACTCAAAGACTTGAAAATTGAAGGACCTAATAAAGAAATTTGAAAAAGACGAGTAAGTGAGGAAACCAATATGGTTATAAAGGATTTGACGTTAAAAGGCAAAAATGGACTGTTGGATAATAATGATGATAATTAGGAAATTCCACCAAATGAAAAGATGGATGACGTTATACTATCCCTGGAAGATAGAGAAATTGAAAATAACCATTATGGAAGTGCCTTAAAAATGTAAAAATGGAAAAGACAAGTTCTAGAGAATGTCATGTTGTGATGGATAAGTGAACCCCACTATCCCAGGGAAATATGACTCAGGTAAGGAAGAGTATTTTAGTTGAGCATGACAAGGTTAAGCATTAAATTTGGAACGAAGTTATGATAACCAATGAATGAGGAATGGATCAATGTAGGATGAAAAGGTGATAACACCAACACCTGTGGAAGCATGTACGTGGTGCTTGAACAAACACTAAGCTAAGGAGTCAACAAATAAAGTGAATAACTGGATACAAAAATGATTGGGTATTGTGGAACTCCCAGTCTTGAACTATTAATTAAAGAATCTCGGACAGGGGAAATAATGCTTTAAGGAACGAAGGGTGTGAATTTAAGGATATGACCTTAAACCTTCCAATGAGATAAGTTTAATGAAATAAGCTCCATGGAATGAGGAAATGAAGGAAAAGAAAAGAAGATCGTAAGTGTATGTTATATAAGGGAGATATGGAATAACCGAAGGGATTGTATGTCGAGAAACTACAAGTGGATATAAAGGGAAGTTCATTCTAGTACAAAAACTATGAAATACGTTTTGGGGATAAACCTGCTAAAAGGAGGGGAGAGTTGTAGACCCCACCCTTTGGAGCTAAGGAAAAACGAGGGAAAGAACTGGTCAAACTGAGTGAGAAAACCGTACCGGTTCACAAACACAGATCATCGAAGAACGGGCAAATCGGGAAATTGACAACTCTCGAGTGACCCAAAGAGTCATAAAAACCTTGGAAAGGGACCTTATGACAAATTGGAAAAGAAAACCTGACTGGTTTAGGTGAACAGGATCTGAACCGGATTGAACCGGTTTTTATCGGTTTAAACCACTACTAAACCAAATGCTAAATTCATTATTCTAGGTGACTTAGAAAATTCAAGTTGCAGAATTGAGGCCACCATTTGATAATAAATTTAGATGAATTTAAAAATTTTTAATTTTGAAAAACTCGGTCGAATTAGGCATGAACTGACTGGTTTAAGCGTTGAACCCAGTTTGGAATAGTTTCATCTTCTTCCTTCTAACGACAGCACTGTTCATTCACCGAAAACTTTAACAGCGTTAACGAAGAAGAAACATTTCCGTTCAATACATTCGGGCTATCAATGGCTGCATTAAGGTGCCAAACGGATAACCGAAGAGTCCCCGAGCTCCCTATATAAAGAGCCCCTCTCCATTCATCCTCCCCACAATTGAAAACCTCACTCTCTCTCAACTACTCAATTTTCTAACGAAGCTCAAACTAGATCTCCGATAAAAGGTCTTTTATGAGCCAAAGAAGGTGTGGTAGAGTTCCTTATACTCGGGGAGAAGTCGGCTACACGGTGGTAGTCTCCAATTTCTTCGAGGATCGTTGGAGAAGCATCTGCGTGATCGAATAGTGAAGCAGCTCCGGCGGACTAATGCTACCTTGTTTCTATCAAGCTAAAATCAGCCAATTCGAGCCCCCCTCAAGCCAAACTAAGCTCTCTTAACACTTCCTCAGCCCTCATACGACCAAATTAGAGCATAAAGGTATGCCAATTTGGCTCCCCTCTATGAAATCCAATCGGTGCTAGAGAGAGAACCAGTAGATCTTTACTGACCAAATTCGACATGAATTGAGGTGATTCTTAATTTTAGGAGAGACCTTAGGACGAGAGCTATCTGTCCATATCGAAAGCTCGGACCGTTGTGCCCCCGACGGTAATCTTTTGAAGCTTTCTCTTTCTACATTCAGTTTTCTAGTGAAGCTCTGTTTGAGCTCGTTCTAGCATTAATTCATGCGATTCAAAGTGAAATTTGAATCGTATGGATGTGTAGTAACTTAAATGTACCTTCAATTTCAACAATTAACCACATTTGATAGGTCAATTTGATGAAATCAAATTTGGGCAAGTTGAAATGTTAAAATTGGGGATTTCAAAAATTCAAGGGACTAAAGTGCAATTTCCTAAAATTGAGGGCCAATTGGGCATCGAAAAGATGTTGGAGGACCAATTGGTCAATTGTTGGAATTTTTGCGGTGAAATTTACCATTTTTGTAAAGTAGGGGAAATGGTAATTTTGGAAATGTTGGGGACCAAATTGGGAATTTTGGAAACTTGAACTCCTTTCTATAATTTTGAATAAATTGAGGTACCAAAGTAAATTTTTTGAAGTTTTGAGACTAAATTTGGGGAAAACCCAGCATTAGGGACCTAAAGTTAAGGAAAAAGAACTTTATGGACCTAATTGCAATTAATTGAAAAGTGGGTATTTTATTCATTTGTGATGAATGAAGGCTATCAAGCCAAATGATAATGAACAAGGATGTTCATATCGTGTAGGAATGTGAAGTATTAGGAACGCTAGCTAAGACAGGATTGCGAGGAGACAAAAAGCCGATTAAGGAGGAATTCACTACATTAACGGGTGAGTGAGATTATTAACATCATACCCATTTGGGATGATGAGCACCTCAAAAATGAAAACCCACTACTAAGTGGAATTTTAGACATAACACCTGGATGGAGTGATGTGGAAATTATGCGGAAAAACTACTTACCAGTTGTAAGTAGATCATACCCGGTTGGTATGATAAACTTTCTAGAAGGAAGTGGAAAACCCGTTCATCGATTATGAGAGGAGATGTAAACCCCGTTCTTTGGAGTTAAGGAAAACCGGGAAAAGAACTGGTCAAACCGAGTGAGAAAACCGAACCGGTTCACAAACCTAATCATCAGAGAATAGGCCATTTGAGAAATTTACAACTCTTAGGTGTCCCAAAGGGTTCATAAAACCTTGTAAAGGAACCTTAGGATAAATTGGAAGAGAAAAAAATAGACCGGTTCAGATGAACCGGATACAAGCCGGATTGAACTAGTTTATGAATCGAGCCGGTTTATGAACCAGAACTGGTGGAGACATGGCAAACTGGAAAATTTATGGATTCCGAGTGACCTAAAGGGTCACAAAAGTCATGAAAAAGGACTTTAGGATGAATGGGGGATGAAAACCAAACCGGTTCAGGTGAACCAAATCCGAACCAGATTGAACCTATTTGAATCACAATTGAACCGGATGCTAAATTCATTTTTCTAGGTAGCTTAGAAAATTCAAATTGGAGAATTGATGCCACCATTTGATAGATAATGAATTTAGATGAATTTAGAAATTTTTAATTTTGAAAAACTCGGTCGAATCAGGCCTGAACCAACCAGTTTATGCTTTGAACCCGGTATGCACCGATCCGGATCGGTTCGAAACAGTGTTGTCTTATTGCTTCAGATTACAACATTGTTCACTCACCGAAAAATTAAACCAGCGTTGGTGAAGAGGAAACATTTCAGTTCAGTACATTTTAGGCCATCAATGACTATCACAAAGGTGCCAAACGGATGTCCGATGAGTCCCTGAGCTCCTTATATAAAGAGCCCCTCTCCATTCATCCACTCCACACTTGAAAACCTGACTCTCTCTCAGCTACTCAATTTTTTGGCGGAGCACAAACCAGAGCTCCAATATAGGGTCTTTTTTTATCCAAAGAAGGTGTGGTCAGGTACCTTAGACTCCGGGAGAAGTCAGATACACAGTGGTAATCTCTAATTGCTCCGAGGGTCGCCAGAGATGCATCGGCGTGATCAAACAGTGAAGCAGCTCCAGTGGACCGAAGCTGCCCTGTTTTGGCCGAGCTGAAATCGGCCAATTCGAACCCTCTTCAGACCAAACCAAACCAAGCTCTCTCAACACCTTCTCGGCCCTCCTACGACCAAATTAGAACAGAAAGGTAAGCCAATTTGGCTACCCTCTATAAATTTCGATCAATGTTAGAAAGAGAACTGAAATATTTTAAATGACTAAATTCTCACTCAATTTGACATCAATTGATGCAATTCTTGATCCTAGGAGTAACCTCAAGATAAGAGTTATCTATTCAGATCGAAAGCTTAGACCGCCACGCCACCGACTGCAAGCATTCAAAGCTTTCTCTCTTTACATTCACTTTTCTAGCGAATCTTCGTTTGAGCTCGTTCCAGCATCAAATCATGCGATTTAAAGTGCAATTGAATCGTATGACGATGTAGGAACTCCAATTTAACTTCAATTTCGACAATTAAATTCGTTTGATCAGTCAATTTGATTAAATCAAATTTAGTTGTGTTGGAAAGTTGAAATTGGGGGAAATTTGGGGATTTCAAAAATTCGAGGGACTAAAATACAATTTCATAAAATTGAGGTCCAATTAGGTATGATAAGGGTGGTTGAGGACCAATTGTGCAATTTTTGGAATTTTTGGGGTAAAACTTACCATTTTTGTAAAAGAGGGGCAAAATGGTAATTTTGGAAAAATTGATGACCAAATTGGGAATGTGGGAAACATGAACCCCTTTTTGTGAATTTGAATAAATTGAGGTCCTAAGGTGAAGTTTAAAAGTTTCAAGACTCAATTTGGGGAAAACCAATATTTTGGGCCTAAAGTAAAAGAAAAAGAACTTGAAGGACAAAATTGTAAATATTTGAAAAGTTGGATATTTTTTTATTTATTCATAATGAATGAAAGCTATCAAGCCAAATGATAATGAACAAGGATGTTCGTACCGTGTAGGAACACGAGACATCGGGAATGCCAACTAAGACAAAGCTCGCACCTACATAATAGGGTGAGTGGGATTTTATATTATACCTAGTTGGGATGATAAGCACCTCGAAAAAGGAAAACCCACTACTAAGTGGTATTTTAATCATCACACCTATAAGGAGTGATGTGGGAATTTCATGGAAAGAACTACTTACCAGTTGTAAGTAAATCATACCCGGTTAGTATGATGAAACTTTCAGAAAAGGAAGTAGAAAATCCGCTTATCGGTTATAAACGAAGATGTCCTCATACTCGGTTGGTGTGATGGACAGCTAAAAGTTTATTTTTGTCAGAAGTGCTCTCCCCTAACTATGTGCCACTGCTTAAACATTTTGGGGGACCTTTTTGACAGGAGCTCAAATAGCTCAGATAGGCCGGAGGCCTCGATTTTGGAACTTGAGGTCTAATATGCCCGATTTTGAAAATCTCAAACAGTGAGCCCTAGGCTAGTCGGCACGAGCAATAGCTCGTAAACAAACATGAGTTTATGCCATGAGAACTTTAACTGAATGATATGTTTGGCCATGGTACCAAGATAGGACCGACATACTTAATGGACTGGCAGCAGTGTGACATAACAGGTCTATGGACCAGTCGAGCCAAACAGTTACAGGTCGAGTTGATGGTCGGGGCCATTGGACTAGTGGCACCACAGATTATGTAGCTTATGTTGAAAAATTATTGATTTGTGCATGCACTGTGTTACGGGACCTTTAAGATGCCCAAGAGGGGTAGTGATGCATCCTAGGGCTCTGGATGACATGGTGGAGATAAGGGCAGCTACTTGTACTAACAGTCATGGAAGCTCAACGTAGCTTCATGCGCATGAGATCGGGGTGGGGTCGAGATGAGGTCTCTGTCCTCATACGGACACGGAGTTTTGTTACAGGATTGAGGGTTGGATGTCACATACATCCACTCATTTTCAGGGTAGAAGTGGACATGCTTCTATCTAGGTGGCCGGTAAAGTCGTTCCAACGCTACAAGTGGGTATAGTGGACGTGCTAGCCAGCGAATGTGTGTTCCCTTCATGATTAAGGGCATGTGTTGGTTGATAAACACACTGTTATGATGAGTAATAGCTATAAAAAACTGAGATTTTAAAAATGAGAAATTATAAAGAAATTAAGGAGTCTAGCGCACTCCAATTTAAAATTTATTTTATTAAAACTTCATTTTTTTTAAAATACCCATTCACTTAGTTGTAGAAACTCACCCACCCTTATTATCCATTTTCAATAAATAGAGAAATGACTATGGATAACACCAAGCCTTACCCTCTATAGGGTATGCTTAATTTCTCTTAAGCTTGCATTTTATTTGATATATGTTATTCCAGGGAACAATGTTAAAATTACGCCTAGCTTCTCTTGAGTTAAAGAAGGGGGAAACCCCTCTTGAGCCAAGAGAGCGGCGGGTTGTTCACGGGGATTCGACCAAACCGAGTCGGGGCATGATTGGAGATGTCCTCACATCCAATTGGTGTGATGGACGGTTGAAAGATTATTTTGTCGGAAGTGCTCTACCCTGACTGTGTACCACTGCTTAAACTTTTTGGAATACCTTCATGATGGGAGCTCGATTAGCTCAGATAGGCCAGATGCCTCGGTTTTGATACTTGGGGGCTAATATGCCTGATTTTGAAAACCTAGTACAGTAGTCCAAAGGCTAGTTGGCATGAGCAAAAGCTCTTAAACAAACATGAGTTTAAGCCATGAAAAAATTAAATGAATGATATGTTTGGTCATGGTACCAAGTCAGGACCGACATACTCAATGGACTAGTGGCAGTACGACAAGACAGGTCGATGGACTAGTCGAGACAAATAGCTGCAGGTCAAGTTGAGGGTCAGGGCCATTGGACCAGTGGCACCAAAGACTAAATGTCTTTGAGCAAAACTATTGTTTTGTGCATGCACTGAGGTTGAGGGATTGAGGGTTGGATGTTGCGTGCATCCACTCATTCTCAGGGTAGAAGAGGACGGGCTTCTTTCTAGGTGGCTGGTAAAGTCACTCTTATGCCAAAGTGGGTGTTGTGGACGTGTTGCCCTGTGAATTTGTGATCCCTTCATGATGAAGGGCGTGTGTTGATTGTTAAACACACCAAATGTGGTTGATGAGGATTAAAGGTTTTGAAAATTGAAAAATTGATAAAATGCTTTTAAGAAAATAAGGAGTATGGCACACTCCAATTCAAAATATTATTTTTATTGAAACTTTTTTTTAAAACAATTCACTAAGTTATAGAAACTCACCCACCCTTTTTATCCATTTTCAAGAATAGAGAAATGACTAGGGATAACACTAGTCCTTACCCTCTATCAGATATGCTTGATTTTATTAAGCTTGCATTTTATTTGATATATGTCTTCTAGGGAACAAGGTTGAAATTTCTCCTGGCTCCTCTTGAATTTAGGAAAGGGGAAACCCCTCTTGAACTAAGAGAGTGACAGATTGTTCACGGGAATTTGACCAAACCAAGTCGGGGTGTGACAACTTGAGTGGTATCAGTGCTAAGTTCCCTTGAAACATTATCAATATTATGCCCTGATATTAATGAAACTCTAACTATCATGTAGGAAGTTTGCTGTGAAATCCAATCCTTCACCCATAACCTTGAAAAAGACACCTACCCCAAGGGAGGCGGTTGTCCAACGATTCTTAAAGGGTGAGAAAAGAGTACCCAAGGACATGGTGGAAGACTATAGGAAACTTGTAGGAGCCCTACTGGAACCAAAAGGTATCACATACCCTCCTCCAGGACAAGAGGAACATGTACCTCCTCCTCAGAGCCCAACTCCTCCTCCATCCCCACAACAACCGAAGTGGAATCCAACTAAGGAGTCTTGGGATAACTACTGGGATGTATATGCCACCTTACTGAAGGTCCACCAAATACCCCCACCTACTCAGTTCAGCTTCAATTGCTCCCAATGGATGAAGTGGACGTATGAGTGCGAGGTAGAGGTATTAAGGCGGTACGGATTGGAGGCCATACATAAAATTCGTCCCATAAGGGAATACGTATGGCCCTCCTTCGTCGTTGCAGATCGGTGTTAGAGAGAGAAAGCGTCAAATTTCAATGATAAAATCACCTTCACATGGACTTCAATTATAGCAATTCTTGATCCTAGAAGGATCCTAAGGACAAGAGCTACCTCCCCAGATCGAGAGCTCAGACCGCCGCACCTTCGATGGTAAGCTTTCGAAGCTTTCTCCCTCTACAAACAGTTTTCCGGTGAAGCTCCTTTTGAGCTCGTTTCGGACTTAAATTCTACTATTCAAAGCTCCATTTGATTGTATGGAAGTGTAAGAACCGATCCATGCCATCAACTGGAGATATTAACCTCAATTGAATATCCAATTTGAAGAAATCAAATTTGGTTAGAAAAGGGCGAAGAAATTGGGGGAAATTGGGGATTTCAAAAAAATTGCGGGACCTCCATGCAATTTCTCAAAATTGAAAGCTAGTTGGCAATGAGAAATATTTTGGGGGACCAATTGGTCAATTTTTGAAAGATTTGGGGTTAAATGGTTATTTTTGGAAAATTGGGGACCAAATTGGAAATTTGGAAAACTTAAGCCCTTTATACAATTTTGAATAAAATGAGGATCCGTAGAGGATATTGGAAAACTTGGAATTTAATTTGGGAGAAAATTTAGCATTATGACCTAAAGTCAAGAAAAATGAACTTTAGGGACCCAAGTGCAATAAACCAAGAATTTGGGCATAGTCGCCCATACGTGAGAAAACAAATGCTGCCACACCTAACCCTTATTGATAATGATACCCAAATCGTGTAGGGACATGTGAGATCGCAACATCGGCAAGAAAAAGTAAAAACCTACTTACTGGTATTGAGTGGGAATTTTATACATCATACCGGTTGGGATGATGAGCCCTGTTTTTAAAGGATAAAACCTACTTACCAGTTGTGAGTAGGAATAAACAAATATCAAACCCAATTGGTATGATGAGTTTCCTTAAGAAAAGGAGAAAATTGCCTACCGATTGTAAGCGGATCCATCATCACACCCTGTTGGTGTGATGAAATAAAAAGTAATTTTTGTCAGAAGTGTTCTCCTCTGACTATGTGACAACTACTTAAACTATTTGGAATACCTTCTTGATGGGAGCTAGAATTGCTCTAATAGGCAAGTGGCCTCGATTTTTGAACTCATAGGGCTCAAGGCCCAGTTTTGGAAAACACGTGTAAGTGGGCCCAAGGCTAGTGGGCACTGGCAGAAGCCCCTAAACAAACAAGATTAGGAAGAGCCATGAAAACTCATAATTAAAATGGAATTGTTTGTGTGATGCGCCACGGTATCGAGTCAGAACAGACAATGCTCGATGGACTGGTGGTAGTGCGTTAGGGCAAAGTCAGCGAACCAGCCTAGACATACAGCTGCAGGTCGGGTTGTGTCGTTGCCGTTGGACCGTTGGCACCAAAGAGGATGGCTAAATAGATGAAAACTTTTGTTTGTGCATGTACTTAAGGATTTGGACCATTAAGACGCCCCATGGGGTAGTGATGGGTCACAAGGGCTATTGGACGACATGGGGTAGGGCGATAAGGGTAGTTTATTGTGGCAATCAGTCTTAAAGCTATGGGAGCTTATTGCACATGAGACCCGAGTGTGGATAGGATGAGATCTCCATCCTCATATGGATATGAAGTGGGATTCGGGTCTAAGGGTCAGACGTCTGGTAGAATCTTTGGCGATAAAAAAATTGTAAGAATTATTTAAAAAATTACCAAAAATAAATTTTAAAATAAACTACTATAACAATTTATTAATAAACTACAAAAATAATAAATAACAATAAAAAATACAAAATAATAGTGAGGAATTGGGTAATTGGATGAAATGGAGGGTCAATTGGTAATTTTGAAAATTCAAGGACCAATTGGTAAATTTTAAGAAATTGAGAACCAATTGGCAATTTAAAAAAAATTGAGAACCAATTGGTAACTTTGGAAAATTCAAGGACCCGTGAGGAAAAATTGAAGGTCCTAGGGACTTAATAAAAAATAAGTTGAGTATTAGGGACCTAAAGTCAAAATTTATGAACTTTAGGGCCCAAATCGTAATAAGGCATAAATCAAGGACCTATATGAAAATATATGGAAGTAAGAGGTCTTTTATGTCAAACCATCCTGATGCAAATACTCGAACCATGTAGGCACGAGTCATAAAAGTACGAGTGCCAAGGAGCACATTGAAGATCGGAAATCCAGCCAGTACGAATCCGTCACAATACCAGGTGAGTGGGATTTTCAGCATTATACCCAGTTAGGGGTGATGAGAACTGTTCTTACATTTGAAAGTCATTTTTCTAGGAATGGTCTCCCCTAACTACGTGAAACTACTTAAATATTTTGGGAGACATTCCTGAAGGGAGTCAGAACTGCTCCAATAGGATTGAGGCCTCAAATTTGAAAATGATAGGGCTAAGGGCCCGATTTTGGAAAACTCGTGAAGTGGGCCCAAGGTTAGTGTGCACGAGTTAGACCTATAGATAAATGTGAATTATAAGTACCATGAAAAATCTCATGAAACTGGAAAATATTGTGTGACTTGCCACAGAGCCAAGATAGGATTGGCAAGGCTCGATGGACTAGTGGTAGTGTGCCCAGATCAGGTCAACGGGTCAGTCAAGGCAAACAACTGCAAGCTAGGTCGAGTGTTAAGGTCGTTGGACCGTTGGCACCAAAGATCGTGGTTAATGATTCAAAATTGTTGTTATGCATGAATGAGGATTCTGGGAGCATCTAGACACCCAAAAAGGGGTAGTCGATGAGTCCCAAATGTTGTTGGATGACCCAAGGGGGCATAACGGCAGTTTGGCATCTAGTATGCTAAGAAGCTCTAATAGCTTCCTGCGCACTAAGACTGAGGCCGGAGGGGAAATGAGGTCTCAAGACCAAGGTAGTGTACCTCTACCATTAGAGGCAGTGTACCTCTATCAATGGAGGCAATGTACCTCTATCAATAGATTAAAGTTGAACATTAGAAACCTTCAAGACTACTACAACCCTTATCAACAGAAAGGGGGCAAGACTCAATTTGGGTTATTGTGGATAGATTGACCAAGTCCACCCATTTCCTACCTATAAGAGTGATGGATTCAGTGGAACAATTGGTCGTCTTATACATGAAGGAAATTGTGTGTTACGCCCCGACCTGGTTTGGTCAGATCCCCATGATCAACTCGCCACTCTCCTGGTTTATTAAGGGTTTTCCCTTCTTTTAGTCCGTGAGGAGTAAGGTGTCCTTTAAACCTGTAAATTTCCTAGAATAACATTAATCAAAACTACATAAAATTTAAACTTCCCATACCTATCTCACAGGTGTAGTTAACTGAAAGTCCTTAGGTAGGTTTTCCCCGGGATTTACCTAAAAGGGGTATAAGGGAGGGGGTGAGTTCAACGACTTAGTGAATTGGTATTTAAAGATGACTTTCATAAAATAGTTTGAATTGGAGAGTGTCAGACACTTTATTTTTCCTTTAAAACCTTTCATTCCCAAATCTCAGTTTTTCATAGCCATTTCTCATCTCAACGATGTGTTTATCAACCAACACACGCCCTTTGTCATGAAGGGGACACACATTCGCAAGCTAGCACATCCATTGTACCCATATGTGGCATAGATAGAGACCATATCCATTGCACATCCCGGCCACCAAGATAGAAGCATATACACTTCTACCCTGAGAATGAGTGGATGTACGTGACATCCGACCCTCAATCCCATAATAAAAACTCTATGTTAGAATGAGGACAGAGACCATATCCCGGTCTCGTGCGCATGAAAATCAAACATGGTAGCTTCAGGAAGCCCCAAACACAATAGCCTCATGGAGTTCAAACATAGTAACATCATGGAGTCCAAACATAGTAACTCCATGACTAATTGGTACGATGAGAAATGCAAACATAGTAGCTTTTCTTTCCCTTATCACCACCATGTCGTCCAAAAGCCCTTAGGACGCATCACTACACCTCTTGGGAATCTTAATGGTCTCAAACCTCAAGTGCATGAACAAACAAAGTTTTCCTCAAAAGCCATTTAATCTTTGGTGCCACTGGTCCAAAGGCCTCAACCCTCAACTCAACCTGCAGCTGTTTGTAACGACTGGTTTGTTGACCTATCTTGTCACATGGCCACCAGTCCATCAAGTATGTCGATCCTATCTTAGTACCATGGCCAAACAAATCATTCATTTAAAGTTTTTATGGCTTAACTCATGTTTGTTTACGAGCTCCTGCTCGTGACAACTGGCCTTGGGCCCACTTTACAAGATTTTCAAAATCGGGCATATTAGCCCCCAAGTTCCAAACCCGAGGCCTCCGGCCTATCTGAGCTATTCGAGCTCCCATCAAGAAGGTCTCCCAAAAAGTTTAAGTAGTGGCACACAGTTAGGGGAGAGCACTTTTGACAAAAATAACCTTTTAATTGTCCATCATACCAATCAAGTGTGAGAATATCTCCACTTATAACCAATAAGCGGGTTTTCTACTTCCTTACAAGAAGTTCATCATACCAACTGAGTATGATTTTAAATATCCCACTCAACCGATCGTGCAGTGAATTCCTCTTATTTGGATCTTTGCCTCTACACAAGCTTGTACATGATGGTGTTCCCAGTACTCCGTGTTCCTACACGATATGAACATATATGTTCATTATCCTTTGGCCTATTAGCCTTCATTCACTACGAATGAATAAAATACTCATACTTTTTTATTTATTTCAATTAGGTCTCTAAAGTTCTTTTTCTTTAACTTTAGGTCTCTAATGTCGATTTCCCCCCAAATTGAGTCCTGAGATCTCTAATTTCATCTTAGAACCTCAATTTATTCAAAATCACCAAAAAGGGGTTCAAGTTACCCAAATTTCTAATTTTGTCTCCAACTTTTCCAAAATTACCATTTTGCCCCTTACTTTACAAAAATGGTAAATTTCATCCCAAAAATTCCAAAAATTGACCAATTGGTCTTCCAACATCTTTTCCATGCCCAATTGGTCCTCAATTTTGAGAAATTGCACTTTAGTCCCTCGAATTTTCAAAATCCCCAAACTTTCCCCAATTTTTCCCCAATTGCAACCTTCTAACTCGACCGAATTTGATTTTATCAAATTGAGCGATCAAATGAGTTTAATTGTTGAAATTGACATTAGATTTAAGTTCCTACACCTACATACGATTCAATTGCACTTTGAATCGCATGATTTGACGCTGAAATGAGCTCAAACGTCGGAAAACTGGACTTAGAGAGAGAAAGCTTCAAAAGCTTACCGTCGGGGGTGCGGCGGTCTGAACTTTTGATATGGGCATATAGCTTTTATCTTGAGGTTCCTCCTAGGATCAAGAATCACATCAATTGATGCTAAATTGAGGGAGAATTTGGTCAATGAAGTTTTGTCGATTCTCTCTCTAGCACTGATCATAAATTATAGAGGGGAGTTAAATTGGCTTCATTTTCAGCTCTAATTCAGCTGTATGAGGCATGGGGAAGTGTTGAGAGTGCTTGGTTTGACCTAAGAAGGGCTCGAAATGGTCGTTTTTAGCTCAGTCAAAACAGGTCAGCTTTGGTCCACAAGAGCTGCTTCACTATTCTATCACGCCAGCATTTCTCCAGCAACCCTCACAGCGAATGGAAGCTACCGCCGTGTAGCTGACTTCTCTCCAAATCTAAAGAACCCGGCCTCGCCTTATTTGGCTCAGAAAAGTGGCCAAGTCGGAGCTCTAGTTCGAGCTTCACTAAAAAAATGAAGCATGTAAACCCTGCTCTTTGGAGTTAAGGAAAACTGGGAAAAGAACCAGTCAAATTGAGTGAGAAAACCGAACTGGTTCACAAACCCGATTATCAAGAAACATGAAAATTGGAGAATTTACAACTCCCAAGTGACTCAAAATGGTTCATAAACCTAGGAAAAGAACCTTAGGAGAAATTGAGAGAGAAAAACCAAACTGGTTAGGGTATATTACAACCATGGGGACAACAAATCTACGCCCTCTTTGATTTCGGAGCTAAGATATCCTTCATCAAGGAAGAATTGGTTTCAAGAGTACCCCTAGAGCTCACTCCACTAGAACAAAGCATTAATATCCTTCCACCTTTAGTTGAAGGTCTAAATAGGAATGAACAATTGAAGGGATGTGAGATAAGGATTGGAGGAATCCAACTTGAAGATGACTTGATTTCGTTACCCTTAAAGGAGGTTGAAGTAATCCTAGGGATGAACTAGCTAAGTAACCATTAGGCGAGGATGGACTGTGGAAAGAAAATGATAACCTTCCACACTCCCAAGACGAAAGGATTAAAGTTTCAAGGAGATAGAAAGAAAAATGAGGTACAAATGGTGTCACATTTGAAAGCTCAAAAGTTGATACAGAAAGGCTGTACAACTTTCCTAGCCATGGTCATAGATGAAAAGTCCGAAGAGAAGAGGCTGGAAGACATTCCGGTAGTGAGACACTACCTAGAGGTATTTCCAAAAGAACTACCCGAACTACCTCCAAATCGGTAAGTGGAGTTCACCATAGAAATAATTCCAGGAACAAACCCCATATCCCAAGCCTCATATCACATGGCTTCAGCAGAGTTGAAAGAATTAAAGGAATAATTGAATGAATTATTGGAGAAGGATTTCATACGTCCAAGTTAGTCTCCGTGGGGTGCTCCTATTTTATTCATAAAGAAAAAGGACGGAAGCATGAGACTGTGCATCAACTACAAAAAGCTGAACCAAGTTACTATCAAGAATCGATACCCACTCACAAGGATAGGTGATTTGTTTAAACAGTTAAAAGGAGCAGTTTACTTCTCCAAAATAGACCTTCGGTCGGGCTATCACCAACTCAGGATTTGAGAAGAGGACATCCCTAAAATGGCATTTCGATCCAGATATGGACATTATGAGTTCAGAGTGATGTCGTTCGGATTGACGAATGCCCTTGCAGCCTTCGTGGACTTGATGAACCGTATGTTCCAACCTCATTTGGACAAGTTCGTGATAGTATTCATAGATGACATCCTTATATACTCACGAACCAGGTTAGAACATGAAGAGCATTTGGCAACCACCTTGGAAATATTAAAGGAAAATTAATTATATGCAAAATTTTCCAAGTGTGAGTTCTGGCTGCATGAGGTAGGATTCTTAGGGCATATTGTATCCAAGGATGGAGTCAAAGTAGATCTAGCTAAGGTGGAAGCCATATCAGATTGGAAGGCTCCAAGGAATCCTACAAAAATAAGAAGTTTCTGAGGATTAGCAGGATAGCATAGACAGTTTGTACAAGACTTTTCTAAGATAGCAGTTCCTCTAACTCAACTCACCAGGAAGGGAGTTGAGTATAACTGGGATGAATGTTATGAGAAGTCTTTTCAAGAGTTAAAGACTCGACTAACAACTGCACCGGTACTCTCCTTACCCGATCCTAATGCAAGAGAGTACATAGTCTATAGTGATGCATCCGGACAAGGACTTGGATGTGCCTTAATGCAACAAGGGAAGGTTATCGCTTATGCCTTGCGACAACTAAAGGTACACAAAAGAAATTACCCGACTCATGACTTAGAATTAGCTGCAATAGTGTTTGCCCTAAAGATATGGCAACACTACCTTTAGGGGGTTAAGTGTAGGATATACACAGATCACAATAGTCTTAAGTACTTCAAAACTCAGAAGGAGTTAAATCTCTACCAGAGGAGATGGAGGAATTGGTGAAGGATTATGATCTTGTGATTGAGTATCACCCTAGAGAGGCAAATGTGGTAGTAAATGCCTAAAGTCACAAGTACCAAACTGAGGCAGCACAAGTAAAGACAAGTTACCTACACTTGTTGTAATAATTGGGAAGGATGGAGGTGGACCTGAGGATGGACAAGAAGGAAAAATGTTTGGTGGCTAATGTGGCAGTGAGGCCTAATCTAACTGAGCATACTAAGGCTCAACAAAAGGCTGATAAAGAACTCCAATCTCATTTGGACTCAGTTAATAGAGAAAAGAAACCAAACTACGACTTGCAAGCTGATGGAGTACTAACCTACATGGGTAGGGTATGTGTGCCTCAAGAAAAGAAGTTGAAGAGGTTAATTTTGGAAGAGGCACATGATTCGGTCTATGCAATACATTCGGGCAATACCAAGATGTACCGCACCCTCAAACATGGATACTTGTGGAAAGGCATGAAGAGGGACATTGCGAAATATGTAACCCGATGTTTCTCCTATCAATAGATAAAAGCATAGCATCAGAAACCGTTAGGATTGCTACAACCTTACCAATTCCAGAGTGGAAATGGGAGCACATCACCATGGACTTCGTCACGGGTCTACCAGTGACAAGAAAGGGTCGAGATGCGATTTAGATCATCATGGATAAATTGACCAAATCAGCTCATTACCTTCCTATAAGAGTGATGGGCATAGTAGAACAACTGGTCGTCTTATACATGAGGGAAATTGTAAGACTTCATGGTGTTCTGGTGAGTATAGTATCGGATAGAGATCCGAGATTTACTTCAAGGTTTTGGCCAAATTTACAAAATGCCATGGGAACCAAGCTTCACATGAGCACGGCATTCCACCCTCAGACAGATGGACAGTTTGAGTGAACCATCCAAACCTTAGAAGACATGTTGAGAGCGTGCGTACTCACCATGAATAAAAGCTGGGAGGAATACTTGTGCCTGATGGAATTTGCTTACAATAATATTTATCAAGTTAGTATTCAGATGGCTCCCTATGAAGCCCTTTATGGATGACTATGCCGTACCCCTCTATTTTGGGAAGAAGTGGGGGAAAGGAAGTTGGAAAGGGCAAAACTAATTGAGGATGCCACAGAGAAGATAAAATTAATTAGGGGTCATCTTAAGACCGCACAGGATAGGAAAAAGAGTTATGCAAACAATCGAAGGAAGGATTTGGAGTTCGAGGTGGGAGACAAAGTATTCATCAAAGTATCCCCATGGAGAGGAATATTTACATTTCAGTAAAGAGGAAAGTTGAAACCAAGATATATCGGTCCATACCCCATCATTCAAAGGGTAGGACCGGTAGCCTATAATTTGGAACTACCTCCTAACAGGCAGAGAATACATGATGTATTCCACATCTTAGTGCTTCAGAAATATCAGCATGATCCTAGTCATGTATTGGACCGACCTCCATTAGAATTAGAAGAGAACCTGACCTATCAAATAGAACTGGTATGAATCATCAACCGGAGGGACAAGAACTTAAGGAACAAGAGAATTCCTATGGTCAAGGTTTAGTGGTAGAATGGACCCGTGCAAGAAGAGACATGGGAAACCGAGAGTATGATGAGGGATAGTTACCCTCAATTATTTAACATGTAACTATTTTGGGGACAAAAACCCTAAAAGGAGGGGAGAGTTGTAAAGCCCATCCTTTGATAATAAGAAAAATGGGGAAAGAACCGATCATTTTCAAATTTAAAACTGAGTCGGTCTACAAACCCGATTAACAGGAAATGGGCAAATCAGGGAATTTACAACTCCCAAGTAACTCAAAATGGTTCATAAACCTTTGAAAAGAACCTTAGGACAAATTGGGAGAGAAAAACCAGACCCATTCGGGTGAACCGGATCCGAACCAGATTGAACCGATTTATGAATCGAGCCGGTTTATAAACTAGAATTGATAGAGAGAGGGTAAACTAGGGAATTTATGGATACCAAGTGACCTAAAGAGTCACATAAGCCATGAAAAAGGACTTTAGGATGAATGGGGGATGAAAACCAAACTGGTTTAGGTGAATCGGATCTGAATCGGATTGAACCGGTTTAGACCGGTTTGAACCACTATTAAATCGAATGCTAAATTCATTTTTCTAGGTGGCTTAAAATTTTCAATTTGAGATTTGAGGCCATCATTGGATAGAAAATAAATTTTTATGAATTTAGAATATTTTAGATTTGAAAAATTCGATCGAATTGGGGGTGAATTGGCTGGTTAAAGCTTTGAACTCAGTTCGGACCAGTCTAGTCTGGTTCAAAACAGTGTCGTCTTCTTCCTTTAGATGATACCACTGTTCACTCACTAGAAAATCGTGCAGCACTGATGAAGCTGGAAAGTCTCTGGCTGAGGAGTTTTAGGAAATGAATGACCGTCATTAAGGCACCAATCGGACGGCCAAGAAGTCCCCGAGCTTCCTATATAATGAGCCCTTCCTCATTCATCCTCTCCATATATGAAAACTCTATTATCTCTCAGTTGCTTAGTTTTCTAGCGAATCTCGAACTAGAGCTCCGATATAGGGACTTTTTTTAGCCAAAGAAGGTGTGGTCAGGTTCTTTAGAACCGGGGAGAAGTCAGCTACACACCTGTAGTCTCTAATTGCTCTGAGAGTCACCGAAGAAATGACTGCATGATCGAACAGTGAAGCAGTTCCAGCAGACTGAAGCTGCCCTGTTTCGGCTGTGCTAAAATTGGCAGATTCGAGCTCTCCTCAGGCCAAACCAAGCTCTCCAGACACTTCCTCAGCCCTCCCACGGTCAAATTAGGACTGAAAGGTAAGCCAATTAGGCTCCCATCAGCAATTTCCAACCGATGCTAGAGAGAGAATGGGTAGAATTTCGATGATAGAATTCTAATACAATTCGACATCAATTGATGCAATTATTAATTCTAGGAGGAACCTCATAAGACAAGCTATCAGCCCAGATAGAAAGCTCAGACCTTTGCGCCCCCGATGGTGAGCAATTGAATCTTTCTCTCTCTATAGACTATTTTTTCACGAAGCTTCGTTTGAGCTCGTTCCAGTGTCAAAACTTGCGATTCAAAGTGCTATTAATTGTATGAAGATGTAGAAACCCAATTTTAACTTCAATTTCAACAATTAGAAGTGTTTGATCAGTCAATGTGATGAAATCAAATTCAGTTGTGTTAGGAAGTTGAAATTGGGGAAAATTGGGGATTTTCGAAAATTTGAAGGACCAATATACAATTTTATAAAATTGATGGTCAATTGGGCATGATAAGAATGTTAGAGGGCCAATTGAGAAATTTTAGAATTTTTTGGGTAAAACTTAACATTTTTGTAAAAGAACGGCAAAATGGTAATTTTGGAAAATTTGGTGGCCAAATTGGGAATTTGGAAAACTTGAACCCCTTTTATGAAATTGAGTAAATTGAAGTCCCAAGAGAAATTTTGAAAGTTTCAGGACTCAATTTAGAGAAAAACTGGCAATTGGGGCCTAATGTAAAAGGAAAAATAACTTTAGAGACCAATTTGCAAATATTAGAAAAAGTTGTGAATTAAGTCATTTATATTGAATGAGATGACAAGTCAGATGATAATGAACAACGATGCTCATTTCATGTAGGAACATGAGACACTGGGAATGCCAACTGAGATTATGCTTGGAAGGCACAAAATCCTACTTAGTGGGATTTCACTGCACGATCGGCACACTTTGTTTAAAGCTCTCAAGGATTTTGGCACACTTTGTTTAAAGCTGGTTGTTTATGAAAATTCGCTCCTAACACTCATTCACTGAGTTATAGAACTCACCCCATTCCTTTACCCATTTTCAAGTAACCAAGGGAAACCAACCTTAAAAACCTTTATGTAGCCGAACCTTAAGACATGTATGTAAGATTTATATTCAGTTTTGTATAATGTTATTATAGGAAAAAAAAAAGGAAAAAGGACGCCTTACTACTCGTGGTTTAGAAAAGGGTGAAACTCTTCATAAAATAAAGGGAGTGGCGGGTTTCTCACAAGGATCCGACCAAATTGGGGCGGGGCGTGACAATGTACCCAAAGCTCAAAGAGCAAAGCAAAGCTGAAGGAAGGAGTAGTAGAAAGATAACCTCAAATGATGACATAATAAGTGGGAATGGGTGGAATACCCATAATGAAGAAACCTAGGGAAGGATACCCGAGAGACCTTGGAGAAGGCGCCCTTCAACTAAGAGGTGATAAAGGGAAACCTTCAAGAAAAGATGAGAATGATGAATGTGCAACTCGAAGGATGGAAAATCTTGACCTTAAAGTACAAGAGTAGGAGATTAAACCAACAAAGGGAACTTCTTCAGGTGAAATCAAGGAATGGATAAGTAAGCCATAAGAGATTAATTTGGAATAAAATAACCGTAAAATGGTCACGAGCGAGTAAAGATGCTTCTGAGAAAAAGAAGTCCTTGAGTAATTGGAAACAGAGAAACCAAACAAGAAAGCGATATAAGAATGGAATAAGGGACCAACATTGGACAAGAAGGGGATAACATTGAAACCCATGAAAAATAAGCATGAAAAGCTCGATGGGACAACGAGCTAAGGAGATTAAGCGACCAAGAAAGTAAATAGACCTGGGTACGATCGGACTTGCAGGGACTCTCAATTTCGGACAAAACCCTCAAGAGAAAAAGTCTAACCCCAAACGGCGGGGAGCATTGAACTTAAGAAATTATTTAGACACAGGGGTAAGGCGAGTCAAAAGAACTAAGTCCAAGGTAGTAAATGAATGAACAAAGAGGGGTAATAAGAGCGATAGGATATCAAATCAAACCCCAAGTTTACAGCAAGAGAATTCATTTTTGATGTCAAGGATGGGTGGCTAAGTTTTGAGGACAAAACTCCTAAAAGGAGGGGAGAGTTGTGAAACCTATTTCCCGGATCAAGTAAACTAGGGAAGGAACCGGCGATTTGGAGAAAATCGAGTCGAAAAAGAAACCAAAAATGACAAAGAATGGTTAAAATGGGAAATTGGAAAATTCCAAGTGACCAGAAATTCATAAAAACCATGAGGAAGAACCAGGAAGTGGAATTGATGAGAGAACCAGACCAGTTCGGGGTGAACCGGACTCGAACCAGACTGAACTGGGACGAACCATAGTGAACTGGTTCAATAATTCATTTGTCTAGATGGCTTAAAAATATCAATTTGGGAAATTGAGGTCACAATTAGATAGAAAATAAATTTATATTAATTTAGAAATTTTTAAATTTCAGAAAAAAAAAAAAGGTCGAATTGGGTCGAAACCGACCAATTTTTAAATTCGAGTCATCAAACCCAATCGAACCGGACCGGTCAATGAACTAGACCGGTCAATGATTAGATTGGTCAATGGCACCCAGTCAGCAGCCACACAAGCATGGATAGCCAATGAGAGGTTGTCACGTGTCCAATCAACGATTAACGGATGACTGATCAGCATGCCAGGCAAACACAGGCAACCAATGGGAGGCTACCATGTGTCCGGTCAACGGGTCAATGGCTGACTTGGCGTCCTATCTAGACCTCCACATTAGAAAAACTGGCATATCACAGTGTGCCACATGGCACATCCACCACGTCATCGTCTTCAACCTTTAGTCGCTGACAAAGAGAACAGACGAGAGAGAGAGAGGCCGGATAAGCTGGAGTCTCCAACGACTCGAAAAACTTTCCAATCAAGTCTCTAGCAGCTGAGTCTTACGCTGGCAGGTAGCCTGAATAGTTGTCGAGCTCCTTATATAAAGATCACCCCTCCATTCATTCTTAGCATCCCACAATCGACCAAACAAGACGATCTACTTAGTTTTTTGGCGAGCAGCAAACCAGAGCTCCGACATTGAGGCTTTTCTACACCTTTGAAGCTACATTTGGTCTCATTAGAACTGGGAGGAAGTCCTTTACACAACCATACGCTCCGTTCAGCTTGAGAGCCATCGAGGAGGAGTGAGGGAGCTAAAACAATACTGCTGCTGCTCAACCAGAAAATAGCCGACCTTTTGCATCCCACTTTGAGCTTTCTCCCGACCAATTGTGGCCAAGTCAAACCCCCCAAACTCCACCTAAAGGTGCCCCGAGCTTGTAAACCCTGTCCCTTTAAAGATTAGAAAACTGGGAAAAGAACTGGTCGTTTCGAAAAATAAAATTGAGTTGATTAAGGAACCATAACCAGTAAAGAAAGGGCAAAGTGGGAAATTTAAAAATCCCAAATGGCTCAAAGAGTGATAAAAATCATGGAAAGGAACCATAGAGCAAATTGGAAGAGGAAACCAGACTGTCTAAGGGTGAACTGAACCTGAACCTAATTGAACCGGTTTGAACCATACTTGAACAAGTTTCTAAATTCAATTTTCTTGGTGGCTTAAAATGTACAAATTAGGAAATTAAAGCCACCATTAGAAGGAGAATGAATTTAGATTAATTTAGAAATTTTTAATTTTGAGAAAATTGGTTGAACGGGCTTGAACCAAACGACTTTCACCATTGAACCCGATTAGAACGATCTAGTCTGGTTCGGAACAGTGTCATCTTCTTCCTCAAGATGAAAGCACTGTTCATAAATGCAGAAAACTTCCTTCTCCGGTGAAGGTGTAACCACTCCGATCAGGCCATTTTCGGGCGAGCTCAAACTAGAGCTCCGACTTGGGTAGTTTTCTTAGCCTCATAAGGCAAGGTCAGGTCCTACAAACTCCGGGGGAAGTCATCTACCTGACAGTAACCTCCCTTCGACCCGAGGACCGCCGAAGAAGGACTGACAGAATCAAACAGTGAAGCACCTCCAACAAACTGAAGTTGCCCTATTTTGGCTGAGCTAAATTCGGCCAAATTCAGCCCTTCTCTGGCCAAACCAAGCCTCTCTAACACCCACATGGGCCTTACATGGCCTCAATAGAGCTGAAAGGTAAGCCAATTCGGACCTACTCCGTCATTACCGATCGGTGTTAGAGAGAGAAAGTGTTGAATTTCACTGATTAAATTCGCCCCCGTTTGGACTTCAATTGTAACAAACAGGACCGCCGCACCTTTGATGGTATGCTTTCTAAGCTTTCTCTCTTTACGAACAGTTTTCCAGTGAAGCTCCATTAGAGCTCAATTCAAACCCAAATGTTGTGGTTCAAAGCTCAGTTGAATCGTATGGAAGTATTGGAACTGATCCATACCTTCAATTGGAGTAATTAACCCCGATTGAATGGCCAAATTGAATAAATCAAATTCGGTCAGTTTGAAAGGGAGAAATTGGGGGAAAAGTTTGGGGAAAATTGGGGGTTTCAAAAAAATTGATGGACCTATATGCAATTTCCCAAAACTAAAGACTAATTGGCCATGAAAAAGGTGTTGGGGGACCAATTGGCCAATTTTTTAAATATTTGGGGCCAAATTATTACTTTTGAAAGGTAGGAGCAAAACCATAATTTTTGGAAATTTTGGAACCAAATTGAAAATTTGGAAAAACTTGAGCCCATTTCACAATCTTGAGTAAAGTGAGGACCCGAAGGGAATTTTGGAAGCCTTGGGACTCAATTTGGGGAAAAGTTAGCATTAGGGACCTAAAGTTAAAGAAAATGAACTTTAGGGACCTAAGTGCAATAAACCAACAATTTTGAGCCTAGTCGCTCATACGTGAGAAAATAATGGCTATCATGCCAAACCTTAATTGATAAGGATACCCAAATCATGTAGGGATACGACATACTGAAACGCCAATAAGGAAAAGCTTGAGTGGACTAGGAAATTGACTGAGGACGAACATGTCACAGTCATTGGGTGAGTGGGCTAATTTACATATCATACCGGTTGGGATGATGAGCACTACTTTTAACGAATAAAACCTACTTACGGGTTGTGAGAAGAGATAATCATACCCTGTTGGTATGATGAGTTTTCTTGAGAAAAGGAGAAACCCCCTACCAGTTGTAAGCGGAGATATCATCATGCCCGACTGGTGTGATGAATTGAAAATGAATTTTTGTCCGAAGTGTTCTCCCCTAACTGTGTGGCAATGCTTAAAACATTTGGGAGACCTTCTTGACAGGAGATAGAATAGCTCAGATAGGCTAGGGGCCTCAATTTTTGAACTCATGGTGCTAAATGCCCAGTTTTGGAAAAACACGTGCAGTGGGGGGCCTAAGGCCAGTAGGCCCAAGGCCAATGGGCACGAGTAGAAGCTTGTAAACAAACTTGATTAAGAAAGAGTCATGAAAATTTCTAATGAAATGGATCATATGATTTCACCATGGTACCAAGTTAGGACCGACGGTGCTCGATGGACTGGTGGCAATGCATCAAGGCTAGGTCGATGGACCGACCAAGACAAATAGTTGCAGGTCGAGTTGAGCATCGGGGTTGTTGGACTGCTGTCACCAAAGATGATGGCTATATGTGAAAAACTCTTGTTTGTGCATGCACTTGTGGTACGGAACCATCAAGACGCCCTAGGGGCTAGTGATGGGTCCTAAGGGCTACTAGACGACATGGTGGAGATAAGGGCAGTTCATCGTGCCAGTCTATCTTAAAGCTCGAAGTAACTTCTTACGCATGAGACCAGGGTGGGGTCGGGATGAGATCTCTGTCCTCATATGAACACGGAGCGGCATTCGGGTCTGAGGGTCGGATGTCTTGGATATCCACTCAAACCCAAGGTAGAAGTGGATAGGCTTCTATCTTGGTGGACGGTAAAGACGCTCCAAGCCACAAGTAGGTGCAGTGGACGGGCTGCACCTACAAATGTGTGTACCTTTCCTAATGAAGGGCATGTGTTTGTTTGTTATACGCCTCCTGAGGCAAGGGATGGGTTAAGAGAGATAAACACACCAAATACAGAAATGGAAAAAAGGTTTTGAAAACCAAATTTGAGAAAAAAAAATCCTTATTAAAGGAAACGATAGCCTTGTCACAGTCTGGATAAAGTTATTTTGAAAACTCACTCCCAACACCCACTTACTAAGTTGTAGAACTCACCTCCTTCCTTTACCCCTTTTTCAAGAGTAAGGAGATAGAGAGCGCAAAGATGTACCCTCCGTTAGGTATGTTTAAAGTTTCTTTTAAGCTTGCATTAGATTGATTTATGTTGTTCTAGGGAACAAGGTTTTAATTTATGCCTAGCTCCTTTTGAACAAAAGAAGGGGAAACCCCTCTTAAATCAAGGGGGCGACGGGTTGATCACAGGGATCCGACCAAATCGGGTGGGGGCATGACAACTTGAGTGATATTAGAGCTATGTTCCCTTGAAAGCATTATCAATACTATGCCCTGACACTAACAAAAACTTAATTACCTTGTATGAAGAAAAGTCCCTAGGAAGTTCGTCGTGCAAACTAAACCCACGCACGAAATCATGAAAAAGGCTCCTGCCCCCAATAAGATAAACCTTAAAGGTTTGTTGAAGTCGAGAAGAGAGTGCCAAAAGACATGGTCGAAGACTATAAGATGCTTGTTGGAGCATTATTAGAGCTAGGCGGCATAACATGTCCTCATTCAAGGTAGGAAGAACCTACCCCTCCTCTGAGGAGCCCTACACAACCTCCAGTCCCCGAACAACCAAAAAGGACCCCAACTCGGAGGGAGGCCTATGACAACTACTAGGATGCCTACACAACCTTCATGAAAGTTCATCTAGCACCCCAACTGGCTCAATACAACTTTAACCCCCCCCTCCCCCCGCATCGTTCAAACACTGATTTTTATCAACTGTAGCAAAGAAAGGAACTTCATAGAAGTTGAAGTATGAGTGTGAAGCGGAGGTGCTGGGAAAGTACAGACTTGAGGTAATTCTTGAAGTTCGTCCCAGCTAGGAAGCCCGATGAGAGTATGGATGGATGTCAACCAGTTCATCAAAGCCCTCGGACCACGAATATTGAAACAATTCAGAAGCTAACTCCCGGCCTATGATCCCAAGGAACTAGAATAGGAAGTAGTGAGAAAATTTCCTGTAATAAGTTGAGTGCGGCAAGAAACTACCTCCTTGAATGAATAAAGACCATTGTTTTTCGTTTAATAGTTAGTCTCCCTATTAACGACAAGTACCATTAATGGATTGGAATCAGGAACTAGGGAAAATGTGGAGAAAAGGCCACCTGAGAAGGAAGACTACAGACCACCTCTAGCTAACTATAAGTGATAACCCTAAGATAGCCAACCTAAAGTCGAATAGTACCCCACAAGAACTAAGGAGCTCCCAATGTAGAGTAACAAGGCAACAAGTTAAGACGAAAAGCTAAGAAGGAAGTTTCCAGGAAGGAACAAAGAGCCTACCTAAAAAGGGAGTCATTAGAAAAGATATGACATAACCAAGGGACAAAGAACCTAATTGAAACGGGAAAAGGAAAGAGTGTGCTCATAAGGGGTTGAGTGTAAGGGAAGTAATACTCCTACGGAGTTATAGAATAGGACTAATCTAGGGAAGGGAAAAGGAGAAGGCAACATCAAGAGATGCAGTAAGAGTGGAAGGATTAGTAAGAAAACCTTAGGACCAACAAGGGATTGAGCGAGCCCTCATACAGGAGTTAAGAAACAAAGAGGAATTGAGGTTGCCTCTAAGAAGGACAAGTTAAAAGAAAGAAAAGAAAGAATAGAGGTAAGGTATAGGGGAAGTACACCTAAAACCCCCTCAGAAAGGGCAAACGCAGAAAACGCCCTCTAGTAACTCTAGGGTAAGACACAGTAAGAATGAAGAGGAGAAGAAATGTGCTAGGAAAGGAAACTCTAGAAATGATGGATACGACTAAGGACCCCTCAAAGGGACCATTGATGGGTGGCTTGGTATAATGTGGAGTGTAAGGAACCAACCCATAAGCAGGAACTCCTCGAAGGGAGGATAAGGAACAAAAGGGAAATTCCCAAGCTAGGGAATCAACAAGTGGATCATAAGAGGCATAACCTGAAATAAGGAACCTCAAAAAGGGGCATAAGGGCTTAAGGATGTCTTGGGATGGCAAGTGTGACTTGCTTTGGAAAAAGGAGAGTGGCCAAGTATGAAGCAACTAGTGACAACGGAATGATCAAGGAGAATATACGACGCCCTACGAAGGACCAAGAAATAATATCAACTACACCCTATAAAGGGCGACAAGATGGGCATCAAGGACGAGTGAATTCTAGATATAGCTGCCGCCAAATTGTTGGACAAGAAAAATAGTAGGGACGAGTCAGTTAACGGACTGGCCCTTAGGAGAACCATTGATTTAAACCTCGGCAAGGAAGGGAGAAGTGACTAGGCCCAACATCGAAAAGAAGGATGAAGGAAATCTCTAAAAAATCAATGGTCAAAAATGGATTAACGACCAAACTCAAACCATGAGAAGAATCAAGTAAGCCTCTAGCAAGGTGATCAAGAGACCTTGAAACATGTAGGATTTGAATGCCTCCCTAAAAGGGATAAGATTGGTACAGTGATGCAAGTCGAAATGATGATAGTGTACAAATGACATGCCCACAAGATTCCCCAAAGTAAGGGTAAGCAGGAGAGGATGACATGAAAGGATGTCATGAGGTTGACCTAAAGATAGATACCCAAGAAGACGAAGGAAAGAGGAAATCTGGGAAAAGAGGAGGAAGCCTGAAGGGAGCCCTGGAGAGGCATTCATACCCCAACGAAGGAGGAATGAACCCAATTAAAATGGAATAGAAGGTAAAATCGCAAAAGGAATGCAAGTTGGGATAAAGGCCCAATTACAAGGGAAGTATACTCAAAACCTAAAGAGTAAGTTAAACCTAATGAATGGGTAAGTAGGAAGATAGCATCAAAAAATGTCGTACAAGTAAGAAAGGGGTAGACTGCCCATAATAAGGAAATAGAGGAAAGAACATCTAAGAAACCTTGGAGAAATAAGCCATCCAAATAAGAAGTGATTAAGGGAAATGACCACTGACATTAAGACTGGTCATGGTTCACGCTCGCTCAATGAAGCCTAAAGAGTGGATGGTTGGGCATACTATGGAGGACCCGAAATAAGACCCCATAATCGGAAGTTCCTCGAATTGGGAATAAGGGATGAAATGGAGATGAAGAAAGGAAACCTTCAAGGAATGGTAAGAAGGTTGAACATGTAACTCCTAAGGTGAAAGTCTCTATTTTGAAGAACATATTAGAGAATGAAACTGTAAAAATGGAACTCCCCAAACAAAATAATCGACACGTAGACCGAAAGGGATCAACTCGAAATAAAAAATTGTGAAAAGGTCACGAGCAAGTAAGAGTGGATGGATGAAGGGGGGGAAGTCTTTGAGTAAAGGACGCCACTAGAAATGAGGAAGGACACAAGAAGGGAAGAATCCTCACGTGTCGGTAGGTCATCGGGAAACCCAATGGTTGGAACTAGGGAAAAACTAATAAGGAAATTAGTAAAGGACAAGTAGATAAGGAAAATCGACACCATTATGAAATACATGACGCCAAAGTTAAAAGGATGATTGGATAATGGTGAAGGTCGTCAAGGAATACTACCAAATGAACAGCAAGGATGAAGTGATACGATCCCCGAAAGGTTGGAAGGTCGAAAACAACCATCAAGGAATTGTAATGGACAAAAATAAGTTCTAGAACATGTCATGCAGTAAGGGACATGTAGGTCCAACAGTCCCAAGAAAATGTGACTCAAGTAAAAAAGAATCAGTCAGTTAAGCATGACAAGGTTAAACATAAAACTTGGAACGATGTGGTAATAAACAAAAGATGGAGGAAGGACCAAAATAATGGTAAAAAGGGAATGTTCTTTTTACTAAGTTTAGGTCATTGGACTGCCCAAATGTCCACTTTGGCCATGCAAGAGTTCATATTTTCACTTTAGCCTCGAACTTTGAATTTATTGCAAAAAGGTCCCTAAATGTTTTCTAATAGGCAAAACCAGTCCCCAAACTTCACCAAACTTCCCAAAAAACCCTAACACCTTATTTAGATCGTTAGGAAAACCCCATAAAAATCTTACTCCCAATTGGATCCCCTAACTTTTATATCTTTACAATTTGGTCACTAACCTTGGACCCACAACTTAAGTGTCTCCCAAAATTCTCAAATTAAGTGTGGAGGTCCCCCTAGCCTCCCTCTACCCAGTTACATGCCTGGTTCAGCCAAGGTCAGTCAGAGTCGCTCCAACCTAGCTTGATCAAAAAATTCATCCCAACCTATAGAAAATTGGGTCAATGTCGTAAAATCACCAGAGGTGGAACGTTAGTCATCAAGGCTAGTGGGGTTGGGAAGCTGACACTGCCAGGAGTCTGCAGCCACTTAAACTAACTCAATTGGTAGTCTGTAACTTTTGCAATTAATGTTTTTGTCGGCTGGGTCACTTTGCCCATTATCCGATACTTCCAATATTTAATTTAGCTCCATTTCTGGATCAATTCGAGCAAAATCGAAGGCTATGGAATTGTGGTGTAAGGGACTCAACCAGTTTTTCTCAACATGAAAGAGCAATCAAGGCCATCAAAATTGGCCCCGAAAGTTGATGTTGTATTTCGGTTCGCTAAAGAAAATTTAGTGTGTGATCTCGCCAGCGCTGGTAGAGGAAGAGTCGAAGGTCGAGAGGAGTGGCAATAGAAAGTTGGGGTCCTTAGCTTTCTAGGGATACCAAGAACGTCGTTGGAGGTGACCGGACGATGGGGATATTGTCTCTGGTAGTCAGGTCGCTGGAAAAGTAAGTAGTCAGTGGTTGGGATGGAATTTTGAGCAATTGTTCGCGAGGTAGCAGCCCCAATTTATATGGCTAGGTTCTAGACCTTTGTGGCAATCTATCTATAGCTTCCTTTCATTAATTCATTGCATGTGGTGCTAGGAATAAATTAATTTCCCAAGCGGTGGAGTCAGTGGGTCAACATATGAGGTGTCAGGTGAAATAGGGCAAACCTGGGTCAGTTGTCAGGCGGAGAAGATGACACGCGCGCATGGCCATGCGTGCAACATGTGCGTACACCCAACTTCCCTACTGATTGGTTCAACATTGTAGCAAACCGACTTCTTGTGAATTTCTCAATTGGTTCAATGGTTTTTAGCCCGGTTCACCCTATTTCTAGTCAATTCTTGAGAAAATAAAAATAACTAAAAATTCTACATTTAATTTCCCATTAAATTAACTCAAGAACAACTCAATTTGGATTTGTTTTGACCCCTTAAAAATTTGGGGGGTTTATGACTCCATTTAGCTTGAATTCGATTTGAACCAGTTTTCTCCCAACCCTTAATTCTGAGTCTCACAACCCTCCTAAGGGTTTCTCATGACCCTTTTCCATCCATCATGACAAGTCATTTACCTCTTTCCTCCTTCTGATTTAATTTACTCCCCTGTTACCCATCAGTTCTTGGTTTGATCCCACTTCCCAGTTCAGTTCGTCCTGATTATGTAGTTAGTATTTTGCTTGGCCTTTGTAATCCTCACCCTTTGGAGTTAAGGAAGATAGGGAAAAGAACTTATCAACCCGAATGAGAAAATTGAACCAGTTCATGAACCCTGACCATTAGAGAACAAGCAAATTGGGAAATTTACAACTCCCGGTGGTCCAAAGAGTCATAAGAACCATGGAAAGGGACTTTAGTATAATTTGGAATAGAAAACCAGACCGGTTCAGGTGAACCGGATGATAAATTCATTTTTTTAGGTGGTTTAGAAAATTCAAATTGGAGAATTGAGGCCATCATTAGATAGAGAAAGAATTTAGATAAATTTATAATTTTACAATTTTGATAAACTCGGTCAAATCAAGCCTAAACCAGCTGGTTTAAGCATTGAACCCGGTTCGAACCAGTCCAGTTCGGTTCAGAACAACGTCGTCTTCTTCCTTTAGATGACGGCACTGTTCACAAGCCAAAAAATCAAGCAGCGCCAGCGAAGATAAAAAGTCTCTAACTAGGCAGTTTCAGGCAATGAATGACTACCATAAAGGCGCTAATTGGACGACCAAGAAGTCCCCGAGCTTCCTATATAAAGAGCCCCTCCTCATTCATTCTCTCACACCTGAAAACTCCATGCTCTCCCTATTGCTCCATTTTCCAGTGAAGCTCGAACCAGAGCTCCGACTTGGGCATTTTTATGAGCCAAATAAGGCAAGGTCAGGTTCTTTAGATTTGGGGATTTGCTACGAAGATCGTCGGAGAAATGTCAGCATGATCGAACAGTGAAACAGCTCTAGCAGACCAAAGTTGCCCTGTTTCGACCAAGATGAAAACAGCCAATTCGAGCCCTTCTCATGCCCAACCAAGCTCTCCAAAATCTTCAACAGCCCTCTTATTACTGAATTAAAGCTAAAAGGTAAGTCAATTTGGCTCTCCTATTTAATTTCTAGTTAGTGTTAGAGAGAGAACCGGTGAAACTTCACTAACCAAATTCTCCATCAATTCAACATGAATTGATGTGATTCTTGATCTTAGGAGGAAACTCAAGATAAGAGCTATCTGCCTAGATCGAAAGCTTGAAATGCCAGCAAGGTTAAGCTCGCTTGGAGGTAGAAACTACTTTAAGAGGAATTCACTCAACTATCAGGTGAGTGGAAATTTTCACATTATACCTGGCTGGGATAATGAGTACCTCAAAATGAAAAAAAACCACTATTAAGTGGAATTTTAACATCACTCCTGGATGGGGTGATGTGGAAACTATGCGGAAAAACTACTTATCGGTTGTAAGTAGATCATACCCTATTAGTATGATAAACTTCTTTGAAGAAAGTGGAAAATCCATTTATTGGTTGTAAGCGAAGATGTCATCACACCCGATTGGTGTGATAGACGAATGAAAAGAGTATTTTTGTCAAAAGTGATATCCCCTGACTATGTGCCTCTACTTAAACCTTTTGGGAGACCTTCTTCACGGGAGCTCGAATAGCTCATATTGGCTGTAAGCCTCGATTTTGGAACTTGGGAGCTAGAATGCCTGATTTTGAAAATCTCATACAGTGGGCACAAGGTCAGTTGGCACGAGCAAGAGATCGTATATAAACATGATGTTAATCCATGAAAACTTTAATGAATGATGTGTTTTGGCCATGGTACCAAGTTAGGACCGACATACTCAATAGACTGGTGATAGTGCAAAAAGATAAGTCGACAAACCAGTCGAGACAAATAGCTGTGGGTCGAGTTGAGGGTCAAGGTCGTTGGACCAGTGGCACCAAATATTATTTTTGTGCATACACTGAGGTTTAGAACCATCAAGATGCCCAAGAGGGGTAGTGATACGTCCTAGGTGCTATTGGATGACATGGTGGAGATAAGGGCAATTTGTTGTGCCAGTAGTCAGGGAAGCTCAATGTAGCTTCATGCGCATGAGTCCGGGGTGGGGTTGGGATGAGGTCTCTGTCCTCATATGGAAATGGAGTTTCTCTTCGAGTTTGAGGGTCAGATGTCGCATACATCCACTCATTCCCAAGGGAGAAGTGGATAAAGGATGTTGGATAAGTTTTAGGGATAAAACTCCTAAAAGGAGGGGAGAGTTGTAAATCCTGCCCTTTGGAGTTGAAGAAAACTGGGAAAAGAATAGGTCAACACGAGTGAGAAAACTGAACAAGTTCATGAACCCTAACCATTAGAGAATGGACAAATTGGGAAATTTACAACTCTGAGTGACCCAAAGAGTCAGAAAAACCTTAGAAATGGACTTTAGGACAATTTGCGAAAGAAAACCAGACCGGTTCATGTGAATCGGATCCGAACTAGTTTGAACAAGTATGAGCCGGTGTGAACACTATTGAACTGGATGCTAAATTCATTTTTCTAGGTGGCTTTGAAAATTCAAATTGGAGAATTGAGGCCTCTATTGGATAGAGAATGAATTTTGATGAATTTACAAATTTTTAATTTTGAAAAAGTCGGTCGAATCAGGCATGAACCGGTCGGTTTAAGCATTGATCCCGGTTCGGAACAATGTCATCTTCTTCGTTCAGATGACAGCATTGCTCACTCACAAGAAAATTGAGCAGTGCCAGTGAAGATGAAAAGACTCCAGCCATGGAGTTTTAGGAAATGAATTACCACCATAAATGCGCCAATCGGACAACCAAGAAGTCCCCGAGCTTCCTATATAAAGAACCATTCCTCATTCATCCTCCTTACACCTGAAAACTCCACTCTCTCCCTATTGCTCCATTTTCCGGTGAAGCTCGAACCAAAGCTCTGACTTGGGGATTTTTCTAAGCCAAATAAGGTGAGGTCGAGTTCTTTAGATTCGGGGAGAAGTCAGCTACCCAAAGGTAGTCTCCATTTGCTCCGAGGATCGTCGGAGAAATGCTGGCATGATCGAACAGTGAAGCAGCTCCGGTGGACCAAAGCTGCCATGTTTCAGCCGAGCTGAAAACGGCCAATTTGAGCCCTTCTCAAGCCAAACCAAGCTCTCCCAACATTCCATAACCCTCATACAACTAAATTAGAGATGAAAGGTAAGTCAATTTAGCCCCACTCTATAATTTATGGTCAATGCTAGAGAGAGAACCGACGAAACTTCACTGACCAAATTCTCCATCAATTCGACATCAATACAAGAGCTATCTACTTAGATTGAAAGCTCGAACCGCTGTGCCCCCAACGGTAAGCTTTCGAAGATTTTTCTCTTTAAGTCCAGTTTTTTAGTAAAGCTCCGTTTGATCTCATTCTAGCATCAATTCATGCCATTCAAAGTGCAATTGAATCATATGGATGTGTAGAAACTCAATTTTACATTCAATTTCAATAATGAACCTCGATTGATCGATCAATTTGATGAAATCAAATTCATCCAATTTGAAAGGGGGAAATTTTTGGGGGAAATTGGGAATTTCAAAATTTTGAGGGACTAAAGTGTAATTTCCCAAAATTGAGGGCCAATTGTCCATGGAAAAGATGTTGGAGGACCAATTGGTCCATTCTTGGAATTATTGGGGTCAATTTTCCATTTTTGTAAAGTAGGGGAAAATGGTAATTTTTTAAAAGTTGGCAACCAAATTGGGAATTTGGGAAACTTGAACCCCTTTTTGTGATTTTGAATAAATTGAGGTCCCAAAGCAAATTTTAGAAGTTCTGGGACTCAATTTGGGAGAAAATTGGTATTAGGGACCTAAAGTTAAAGAAAAAGAACTTTAGGGACCTAACTGCAAATAATTAAAAAGTTTATGCATTTTATTCATTCGATATGAATAAAGGGTATTAGGCCAAAGGATAATGAACAAGGATGTTCATATCATGTAGGAACACGAATTACCAAGAATGCCAGCAAGGCTAAGCTCACGTGGAGGCAGAAACCACTTTAAGAAGAATTCATTGCACTATCAGGTGAGTGGAAATTTTCACATCATACCCGATTGGGATGATTAGTATATCAAAATGAAAAAAAACCACTACTAAGTGGAATTTTAACATCACACCTGGAAGGGGTGATGTGGAAACTACGCGGAAAAACTAATTATCAGTTGTAAGTAGATCATACCCGGTTGGTATAATGAACTTTCTCGAAGGAAGTAGAAAACCCGCTTACCGGTTGTAAGCAAAGATGTCATCACACTCGGTTGGTGTGATGGATGAGTTAAAAAAGTTATTTTGTCAAAAGTGTTCTCCCCTAACTGTGTGCCAATGCTTAAACCTTTTGGGAGACCTTCTTGACGGGAGCTCGAATAGGCTAGAGGCCTCGATTTTGGAACTTGGGGGCTAGAATACCCGATTTTGAAAATCTCGTACAATGGGCCCAAGGCTAGTTGACACAAGTAGGAGCTCGTAGACAAACATGATATTAAGCCATGAAAACTTTAATGAATGATGTGTTTTGGCCATGGTACCAAGTCAGGACCGACATAATCGATGGATTGGTGATAGTGCGACAAGACAGGTCTAGGATCAGTCGAGACGAACAGTTGCGGGTCGAGTTGAGAGTCAAGGCCGTTGGACCAGTGGCACCAAAGATTATATGGCTTATATGGAAAATTATTGTTTTGTGCATACACTGAGGTTCGGGACCATCAAGATGCCCAAGAGAGGTAGTGATGCGTCATAGGGGCTACTGGACAACATGGTGGAGATAAGGGTAATTTGTCGTGCCAACAGTCAGGGAAGCTTGACGTAGCTTCATGCGCATGAGATCGGGGTGGGATTAGGATGAGGTCTCTATCCTCATACGAACCCGAAGTTTCTTTTCAGGTTTGAGGGTCGAATGTTACGTACATCCACTTATTCCCAGGGTAGAAGTTGATGGCCTTCTATCTAGGTAGCCGGTAAAGTCGCTCTAACGCCACAAGTGGGTGCAGTGGATGGGTTGCCCTGCGAATGTGTGATCCTTTCATGATGAAGGGCGTGTGTTGATTGGTAAACACACTGACTGTGAAAAAATGTGGAAAAGTTTTTTAAAACCAAGAATATCATAAAGGAAAATTTTTGAAAGGAAATTAAGGAGTTTGACACAATTCAAATTATTTTATTGAAACTCTTTTTAAATCTCCCATTCACTAAGTTGTAGAAACTCACCCAACATTTTTATAATAGAGAATGACTAGGGATAACACTAGGATATACCCTCTGTCAAGTATGCTTAAATTTTTTTTATGCTTACATTATTATTGATATATGTTATTCCAGGGAATGAGGTTGAGATTTTGTCTGGCTCCCCTTGAATTAAAGAAGGGAGAAACCACTCTTGAGCCAAGGGAGTGGCGGGTTGTTCACGGAGATTCGACCAAACCTGATCGGAGCGTGACAGCCTTACACTATTGTTGCAGGTAACTCTGTCTCTTCCCATTTCCCATGTCTTCCCATATACTTATTTCCCCAGCACTTGATTCAAGATTACCCTCCTCTGAATAAGATTAGGTGTTATTAGTTTCTTAAAATAGTTCTCCAAGCGACACAGAGGCTTTACTTCCCCCAAGTTCCCGAGTCTTCAGACGAATCATTACATGTTCCCAAGATGGTGCTCTACCACCTTGTCATTTTACTATTAATCCTATCATTATCATTACTACGTCTCTTTAGAAATAATCAAAATATGCTCAAGCCAATAAACATTCTTACTAGGTTCAAGCAATGGGTGGTGAATATTTGGCACTTCTCCAAAATCACACTTGTGATATAGTTTCTGTCTCTTCTCACTAGAATATTATTAAATGTAAGTGAGTCTATAAAATCAAATAAAATTCGAGCAGCTTCACCTTGGATTGTCATGGTTTCATTGCTTGCATACTTTCTTACTCACATTAGATTTTTAGGGTTCAATTATTAATACCTCGTTATTTATCTATAAAACACACATCTTTGTTGTCATCCTGCTCATCTATATAAATGACACTATTATCATTGGCTCACTTCATACTCCCAACACCCTTATATATATCCTTCGTTAGAAATTTTCTATCAAAAACTTTGGATCCTCTATCATGTTTTGGGTATTGAGGTACACCTTCATTCAACTAGACTTATTTTAACACAATCCATTAACAAAATCCAAATACATTGAGCATATTTTATCTTGGGTCTATATGCTCAATTACAAACTCATTTCCACTATTGGTCACATTTATCTCCATGATGGACACACGCCTGCGAATCTACAACTATAAAGACAATTAGTCCATTTACTCTAGTATCTTATATTGAGTTGGCTTGATTATCATACATCATCACTCAAGTATATTAATTTATTCATTAATACTCATTCGCTCATAAGATTATTGTTAAATATGTTTTTCAATATCTTCATGGGACTTATACTCTTATGTACTCTATTTATGGAGTAATATTGCACCTCATCTTTACAATTTTTTTGAGGTAGAATGGGATAACAACCTTAATGACGGTTAGTCCATGACTAGTTTTGAAATATTTCTTAATTTTTTTACTTAACAAAATAGTTCTTAATTATAAAATAATCTATTATAACTCAAAAAAGTAGTGTATTATTTATGGATCTAGTGTTGAAATTAAATATAAGAATATTAATAATATCACTGTTAAAATTATCTAAACTGGAACACTACTTGGTTACACTATAGGGTGAGAATCTTTATTTTATTTATCTTATCAATCAAATTGTAGAGATATTAACAAAAAAAAATGAAATCTTTTAATTTAAACTCTCTCAACGTTTGCGCTCTACCTTTAAACTTGAGAAAGTAATAAAAAAATAACATATTAGCATTTACAAATAGCATATAATTGTTTATAAGCACAAATGATAATTATAGATTATTTACTTGTGATCAATTAACACATTCTTAACAAATATTTTTCCTTCATGTATTTGTAAGTATTTCTTTCATACATATATAATGTAATACAAAATACTAAATAAAGCATTCAATCAATTAAATGCATTCTTATTCTTCAAAATCTTTTAGATCCTACTAAATTTATTTTAAAAAATAAATGCACTTGTCAAAAAATTGTACAATCTCTCCATACAAGCTCAAGTTGGGGTATAAAACGGGTGCATGTGAGAAAAATGGTATTCGCTTAGCACAAATGGTCGAGTGTAAAGATAAATTTCTTTTACAAACCTAATTATTTCTCAAAGTACATTGGTTGGAATTATTTATTACTTATAGTTAACTAATTAAATAATCATATCAATATATTATTTGTATAGTGGTAAAATAATAATATATAATGATACAAACCAAGTTTGTGTGTAAAAAATAGTTTGTGCAATATTTTTAAATTATTTGTTCTATATGTGTATATCAATTGTACAATTAAATCTTTTTGATAATTAGACTCGTAAAATTCCAATTTCACCCAACATGGTTATGATCCCGTCATCCTCGTAACATTCTTGGACATGATCTTGGGTAGGTCAGGTTGGAGCATGTCCGAGCCTTCCCTATATACGTATTTATTCAATTCTTTAGTTAGTTCTTTAATTTCTACTGTGGTAAATTGGTTTTCAATTTCTCATTTCAATTTAGTCTTTAAGTTTATAATATTATCCTTTAGTTTCAATTTTTTTTTCATTTTTTTACAAATTGGCCTAGGAATGTTTTTTATTTGCAAAGAAGTTCTCAAATGCAACCATATTGTACATATTTCATCACTTACTCAACATTTTATAATTGCAAAACATTTCTTTAAAATTCTCGTATTTATAAAATAGTTATTTAGCTTTTAAAATTACTCAAACGGATTCTTAAAACTTCATAAAATATTTAAATTAAGAGCGATCATTTTTTCTAACATTTTTCTAAGATTTATCAATTCAAATATGAAATTAATTATAATAGAACATTAAGAACATCGAAGGAAACTATTTGTGTGAAGGAAATTGAGCAAATATTGATATGGTTAAGGTTGTGAACTTCATGGAAATGATTTGCTTGAAATAAAATGTAAAATAAAATAATATAACATATAAAAGATATATAATTATAATATTAGGTAATTAAATAAGATAGATTATATTGTACTAAAAAATTATATAATCCATAATTTTATAAATGGATTATATATATTAAAAATTATATAACTAGATAATTTTATCATGTAAAAAAATGTGAAAATAATATTTTTTTTTGCTGAAAGTGTAAAATAATATACTGTTGTGTAAAATATATAATAAAATTACATTATATATGAATGTATGTATACATGAATGAATTTTGTAATTCATACTAGTATAATAAATTATTTATACTATAAAATGATATAATTATATTATATATATATATGAATAAAAATTTTATTAGTATAATTTATTGAGTAATTGAAGAATGCAAAGGTAATTGAGTTGCTAATTAACAATGAAAAATAAAATTAAATGTTGAAATGAATCAAATAATTAATATTATTATTAAAATAAAATTTTAATAAGTGATAAAAAATATACATATTATTTTTACCACTTGAATATTGAATATGGAGTTAGCCACGAATACAAGCTCAATAATTTTTATATATTTAATAAGCTATTTTGTATCGATAATATATTTAAATTATTTATATTTAAAAGTTATAATTTTTTGGTAGTTAAATTTTTCTAAAATTATAAAACTAAAATATTTATATACTTTATCTAGTTTGGTATAATATTTTTAACATAATTTATACAAAATTTTGATTATACGTTATTCTTAAACTATTCTTATTGGATTGTTGGGCGTCCTACACTAGTCATAGTCCCCAATGAAATTCAGCATGTTTTTAGGAATAACTCTTAATGATTATTTTAATCTAATATCGGATTAAAATGAATTGACTCATCTCACTAATCATCTTTACCCGTCTTGCCTTTATCCTAAATTCATTGATCTCCTATAATAAAAAAAATAATTACCTTATTTTTATACTTGACCTTGGAACTTAAGAAACATTATAATTTAGCCTATACAAAAGACTCTAGCATGTACTTAAGGTCAAATTAATATATGAGCTTACCGTGTTGATCATCACATCTCAAAGTTCCACCAACCATGTCCTCCCAAACCTACTCTTATCTTATATTATCTGAATTAGTAACATTCTGTTCACATTTTGCATTGTTGTTATTATCACGGGTACAACAACGCAGTGAGGGTGTTAAGAATCGTCAACTGAACATGCTAGAAGAGTCGAACTCGTGAGATCGCTAACTGGCATATAAAAGAAAAAGGAAATGACGAAATGTCTTTGAGTATTGGTGCCTCTATTAGTTTTTTTAGGATTATTTAAAAGTTCTAACATCTAAATTCAATTTTTTTATTTCCTCAATAATTCAATTTAAATTTTATAATGTATATAACTTATTTTTCTTTCTATTTTACATTCTACAAGGTTTATTCTAAATTGTAACACATATGAACTCACCTTTTCTTTTACCAAACTATGCACATTTTCTATACTCGAATTAGAAACAATAACATTATCTTACACTTTAAAAGTTTGGTTTATAAATTTCTCTTTCAAACATAATTACTAAATTTTTTTTCTTTCAATTGACCAATACTCAATATATTAGATTTAAGTAAAGGAACATAAAACACATATCTTACACTTCCTATTTCCAATTTAATTTTCTCTTTTAGGAACACTCAAAGTAGAAATTTTGTCACTAAACTCTACTATTTTCTCCATTATATCATTAAAATAATAAAAAAATAAAAAAATTAATCCCTAAATTTGCACATATCATTACTATTACTACAAGCTAAGTTTACATACCACACATTTTCACCAATTTTATTGATTTTTAGATTTATATCTAACATTTTTTTTATTTCCTAGTTTTTATCCATAAAACTTTTCAAATTTCATGTTACTTAAATTACTCCAACTTATTAATTTCTAAACATACATATGCCCTAATTATTTTCCTCTAATATATTTATAAATATCTTTAAATCTTAATATCTTTTTAATTATTATTTTTTTATACACATTTTCTCCAATAATTTTATAACATTTGTTATAGTTATTATTGATAATATAATTACCATTAAATCACAAGGTATTTCACTTCCTTCTCAACTCAGTATTTTTCACGCATTTACAACTCACACATCTACATTATATCATGCTAAGACTTTTTATAGAACTAAGGCTATTGATTTGTACAACTAATTTACAACCACTTTCAAACACCCTTTTAAATTTCATATGAAATAGAAGAGCTTCTCCATTGAAAAGGTACAGTACAATATACAGCAATGAATTAAGTATGTGAGAATCTTATCCTTCTCCATTGAAACATCCAAAGGGACACATGAAATACTAGGTACACAGACAACTACCGTCTTGCTCCATAAAGCCAAATATAAGTTAACACAGCTATTGGGTTCCACTTGTTTTTTGCCCTTCAAAGTAAACAACACGATACTATCGACTCTACTTTCATTTCTACTATTATCTTGCTATATACACTGAATTAAGAGATTAGCAGTTGATCCCACACTGACCTCTAGCAGCAGTCTTGTTGGCATCGGAGGTGAAGGGGTCGATCCTGACCCACAGAAGCGAGAAAATAGAAGCAAGCAGTATGGACCACACAATTACAATTGTAGGTGTCCGGTTCTGCCTGCCCAACAGACCCTTCAGGAAAGGGTAAAGATGCGCAATGACCCATATGGCGAAGAAGAGTTTGCCAAAGAGGGGACCCCAGGACTGGTACCCACTATTGATTGCAAAAGAGACACCAGCTACGATTCCCACCAGGTTTACTATGAGTACAGTGGTTGGCGGAATGAGGAGAGAAGTCCACTTGAAGACATACAGCTCTGCAAAGTCCCCATCTTCATCTGAGGCCTTCGACGTGACAGTGAAGTTGGTGTCGATTCCGGCAAGGACCTTCAGGAGACCCTGGAAGACTGCAAATAAGTGGGCAGAGGTGCCACCAATGACCCAGAACTGTTCATTTCTCCACCAGTCCTCAATGCTGACCCCACTCCATCGGAGCTCGAGGATGCCCGTAGCAAAAATAGAAACAAAGAGAAGAATGAACCACATGCTTGCAAAGTTGCTTATCTGCGTCATCGTACTTACGTCAGTTAAAGGGGGCAGATGCCTTATAGTAAGGAATACAGTTGGCATAAATTCTACTAATGAATTTAGGATACCCAAGGAATTTCAAGGTTGATGTTCAAGCAGAAACCTAGAAAGTGGACTGTGGGTAAGTTCAATATTTTTTTCACTTCAATATTTGATAAAGGGTAAATTGCCTAAAAAATATGAAAACTTCTGGAATTTCTCAAAATAGATGTGACCTTTAATAACCACCAAAAAACCACACGCCTTATTCAGTCTACAAAATGACATCCATACATGCTTGTAAAAAAATCACGTGTACCTTATTTTGTGAACTAAATAATAAAAGTCCTATTTTTCTAGACAATTACTAAAAGTTATCAATTTTGAGAAATTTAGGAAAGTCCCATGGTTTTTTTTTGGGTAATTTTTGCCTAGATAAAAGCATGATACCATACTAGTAAAAACACTTCTAATGGCTTTCTATCATGGACTGACATCACCAGCACAATTAAGTAATACAAACATCTAAAAAGAGAGAACTGTCAATTTAAACTATTATGTAGCTGCTCTCTTATATTATAAAGAGGACTGGGGATCATTACAAAAGAAATACTAGAAATACAGAGAAAGCCAATATGATCACTTACCTCTGGGATAATAAATTTCCCGGTGAGGAGGCAAAATGCAGGAAGCATACAATATGCAATAAGTGGGATAGAAGTGAGGGGGTACACGATGGTATTGATGTAGGCAATTCTCTCCAATAACTTAAGTCTCCCATTATAGCCATACCATATAGGACAATGCCGACTCAACAAGATCTCTATAGAACCCAATGCCCACCGGAGTACCTGGTTCAAACGATCTGACAGGTTGATAGGGGCAGAACCCTTGAAGGCTGGGCGAGGTGGCATACAATAGATTGAAATCCATCCACGAGCATGCATTTTAAATCCAGTTAAAATATCCTCTGTGACTGAACCATAAATCCACCCAATCTGTTAACATAAGAAGAGTTTCACTCATTATTATTACAAGAGAAACACAAAAAAATCAAATGAATTTCTTCTTCACATGGAAGTTCTTTTTCTTTTAATTTTGGAGTCTGCAAATATAAATTATTATAATCTAACCAACCTCTTTTCCCCATTCAGTCTTGTCCTCATAGCCACAGCTAATAACATGTATAGCTTCTTTCAGAAGGGTAGTAGGATTTGTGGATGGTGGAATGCCACCCTGTTCCTGGAAGGTTGCGGCAATGAAGACAGGGGACTGACCAAACCTCTTTTCTAATCTCTTTTGAGACATTAGAAGTTGCCTCTCCTCATCATACCCTGAAGAGAAAAGGACAATGTTATGAAGATAGAAAATGATCCAAACAAACTTTCCATCTTCAACAAGGTCTCACACATTCCGAGAACAAATGGATAACCCAGTCAGAAAATATATACCCAATAATAGTGTATCAATAATTTTGGATGATGGAAACCTCTAAGACTTACCATCTACACCATCCTCAATGTCATCCGCATTGAAAATGGGAATGTTGGACTCAGTTCTGCTCATAGCCCTCTTCTTATCGATGTACTTCTTGTTGCTAGCTTTTCCCTTCTTTCTAGAACCACAGCAACTTTTAACAATAATATTTGGTTCCAGATCTGCCTCAGTCAATACTGGGTTATACCCATAAAGAGCCTGCCGGTTAAAACAGCATCCAGTACCCACATATACAGGACCCTGAATGCCATCAAGACCCTTCAAGTTGATCTGCATAAAACAGGAGAGAGAGATGAAAAAAGTTGCATATCGATCATGTAAGTCAATAGTAAAGGGTATGATCTTTAAAAGAAACAATAGTAAAGAGAATTTACATCAAAGAAGACAATGTTACGGTTAGCATATCGATCATGTAAGTCAATGCCATCAAAACGCTGAGGGAACTGCACATAGCATGTTTTCTTTCCAAGAGCAGGATCCATCATGAAACACATGGCTTCTTTAAGAGCTTTGCTGTTGTTGAAATAGTGATCACAATCAACATTGAGGAGATAAGCGCCATTTGTCAAGACAGCAGAGACACGGATCTGTTATAACATCGGGTGAACATGAGTTAGCAGGGTACCAACATGTTTCAATCATGTGCATACCTGAGAAAACCCCATCCATAGTAACCACATAACATGAAAGACCAACCAAATGTACAGTAAATTCAAAAGTTCACATTTGATATACCAAGGCATTCATTGCACCAGCTTTCTTATGATGCTGAAAACCAGGACGCTTTTCACGAGAAACATACACAAGACGGGGTAACTCATTTCCGTCAGTGTCAAGACCCCCACTGTGGCCCAAGAAAACCTGCATTCACAAAGGAAGAATATTAACAAAGGTTGCAAGTATAATTAGAAATCCTTGAGAGAGTACCTGAATCATTCCTGGATGATCCCTTGGGTTGTTTCCAGGCCAGGGAGTCCCATCCTGCATTGTCCATCCTTCTTCTGGCACCTTCTGAGCTTTAGCAACTAAAGCATTTATCCGTATCTTGAATTCTTCATATTCTCTCTGTAAAAGAAAACTTAGTTTCTCAGTAATTCCAATGACTATAAGGATTCCAGGCAGATGAAAAAAGCTCAGAAGTTAAATATTCTCTTTCCAATTTTTGTGCAATGCTTAAGGGATAGCATCACCAAAAGATCTATAGCCGTCATTCTTACCTTCATAGTTCTACGCTCTTTTACAAATGAAGGCTGTATCTTGTCTTTCAAGTAATCTATTTTTTGAGCAAAATAAAATTCAGGTGCCCTAGGCTCTATGTTGTGCTTTTTGCAGAAGGGCACCCATTTCCTTGCAAATTCTGCAGTCTCTGAAAGTGCTTCAAATGTTAACATTGCAGATCCATCATCAGAAACATAGCATGAAACTTTATCAACAGGATAATCCACTGCCAAGATGGACAGGACTGTGTTTGCTGTTATAAGAGGAGGTTCTTTGAGTGGATCTACTGTACTAACAAAGATATCAACAGGAACCAACTGTGAAGGTTCTCCTTCACGGTCATATCTGCAATAGAGGATTCTTGTTAGGACATTGATAAATTGCTAAATCCTTTCTGTCATATTTGGTAGCAAGGAATGGAAATAGAATGAAATTTCAAGAGTATTTTATTAATTATATTACAAAAGTTGCCACAACTGATTCCAACTTAATAAGCTTTCTTCTTATTGTCATGGAATGAACATTCCCTAAGAATAATTAAGAAATGCTCATTCCATGGTATTAAGAAGAGAATTCATTAAAATGGAATCACATACACCAAGTATTCTAGTGTACTTGAGTTAAAATACTCTTGAAATCTCATTCCTATTCCATTCCTTCACAAAATGGGACTTTCATGCCTATCCTTGACAGTGTGATTCCAATTATTCTACTGCAGTAAAGGAAAAACACTCTTGAAATCTCATTCCAATTCCATTCCCCCACTAAATGGGACTTTCATGTCTATCCTTGACAGTGTGATTCCAACAAACAAATGATGAACTAACCTCAAAGCTAGTCGCTCTAGATAAGTCTCACGGTTGATGGGTGACCACTTTGGGAATTGATCCAAGAGCCACGATAAGGCAAACCAAATCTCACAAATAACTGAAGTCAACCATAATGGATAAGCATCTTTCACGGGATGGGTTGCACGATATTGCAAGAAAAATGCCAAAATGATAAGTCTGAGGATAATAACAACACGGTATGGTGTGAGGTGTGATGATGATATGGGGACTACTCGACTCAAAGGTTGGCGAGCATCATCAGCCCTGTGACATATAAGGAAATCCAAGTTCAGCTTATTCATGTAAGTCATGGATTGAACTTTCTCCATTACATGTATTATGCAAAATAGGCTCAGAAATCAAAGTTACACAGTTACAAGAAGAAAAACATCTAACCTTTGAAAAAGAAAGAAAAGCATCCACTAGTATTCATCTAACATTGAAAAATTCAATGGTGTTGTTACAATGACATATAAACGATAACTGCAGTTCATGAAGGTAAAATATAAACAAACTAATAAATCCGTCTGTTCACAAAAAAAGTGTACATGCAAGAAAAAAGTAGAGTATAATTATGCTTGTAAAATGTTACATAATACTTTTGAAGATGAAATAACAATTAGATAATACTCCCTGCACATAGTACTAACATTTGGAGCTCCTCTCCATTAGAACCAGTGCCCTCCATGTCTCCTTTCCCATCAGTGTATCTATTTGGCATATGGATGATATTTTTTTCCTGCTTGAGTTTCCAACCTTCAACTCTCTCTTTCCAGTCAACACTTCCAAGTCCATAAGAATTTAAGTCCTTTGAAGGATCAACAATCCGTACAGGTACTGCAAAACAAAACAGAATTGCCATGCCTTGTCATGAACTATAAAGTTTCATTTGTCAAAAAATTGTTATCGACAAATAAATCATAAAATTTTAGTCACTAGAGAACAAAGGTCAGTAAAATACCTGGTTGCCTTGGATCAACATAAGGAAGTGAATGAACTTGTCTATCAGAAGGGCCCAAGGGTCCAGACGTCGTCCTAACAGATTGTGTATCAGGTGTAGCACAAGGGATTTCACCAGACACCTACAAATTTTCAGTCATATAATAAGGTTATTATTAAACTAATTTCCTCAAGTTATTCTACAGTATATTGCATTCACTTTGATGCCCAAGTAAATTACATCAAACAATAAAGAACAGAAAATGAGATAGAAAAATGCTAAATGGTTCTTATCAATTTTGTACACAGCTTGACACAATCAGTAATGGTAAATATCATAAACATTTGGCTGAACAATCACAGCATGAAATTAGTTTTTTTAATGAAAAAAAACAGATACAAACATATAAAAGAAGCAAATAACTATTAAGACTTAACAGCCTACCGGCAGGCCATTTGTTAGAAGACGGATTTGATGTTGAGACTCGTGTCTAGAAGATGAAGAAAGATCGAGATCCTCTCCCTGCCATTGGCACCTTGCAGCACTTTTCCCTTTAACATAATTTAACTCGTTCTCTAGGTCATCAAAATCATCCTCATCATCATCTCCATCCACACAGGGACTCCCTGTAAAATGTAAACTCTGTCAACATTATACTACGGGCAAGAAGCTGCACAGAAGATTGTATTCCACATCAAAACAGACCTTTCTGCCTTTTGTAACGAGTTTTGCACTGTGGACAAGATTGATTGCCATCTCTGCGCTCATACTCATAACAAGGACGGCAGACAGGGAATCCACACTCATTGCAAGCAATAAAGGCATCACCACTTGCAGTAAGTCCTACTGTATCACCACAGATCTGGCACACTTGACTATTCAAGTGCCTTGAAGGCTTGGGCTGTATAAGTAGACATTAGAATCCTTGTTTAGACATTGTTGGCCATGCAAAGAGAAACTATTCCAGTATCCATAGTGCATGAAGCATACGTTGCTATCAGGACCAATAAAAAAGCTGAAGGCCGAATGTCAAATACTAGATTAAAAACCAGGAAAATTTACCTAAACAGGCAGGCATTAATTTTTTTTTTTTTTGCATTGTCTCCAACATTTTTTTTCTCATTTAGCACTACACTTTTAACTTTGTATTTCATTTGAGATCAAATTTATTTTTTTCATACAAAACTAACAGCACAATTAATTTTTTGCGCTTGGTGAGGATCATGTGGCCTTGCCTCTTTCACTAATTAAGGCATAGGACACCAAGATAAAATCCCTAATTCAGCCAAATTCTCTGAATATCCCCAAATTGCACCATGAATAACCCTAGTTAGGGAGGGTAACAAAACCACAACGTTATTCATATGACATATTAGCCAATTAATTGGGCCAAATCAGCGGCTATTTCACATCTTAAGGAAAACCCTTTCCGCTTAGCCCTAACACCCCTCTAGGGGGTTAATAATTGGTCGAATCTGTGAAGCGGGTAAACAACGGAAACAGAGAAAAAAAGCTTTTTATGACCCCTAAAAGATGGCAAATTGGTCCGATAGCCCACAAAACCCTGCTTTTACCAGAATGATGACTTCACCACCCCTTGAAATTTGAAGACAGGTGACAAGTTACAATAAAACATAGAGATCCAAAGTAGAAAATAGCATGTACAAGGTCACCAAAGAAAATATGATTTGAAAATTGTAGAATAGAACATGTCATGGTCACCAAAGTAAACGTGAATTGATCATCAAATCATAGTACAGCTCGAAGATTTCACTTTTAAGCTATATTTTCAAGATGAAGCTAGCTTCCAATTATATAATCAAGAAAAAGCCCAATAGAGGGAGCTCCTCGTGGAAATGAAAACTTAATATACCATCAGAAGAATAACGGCTAAATTCAAGATCTAACATCAGTCAAGAACCAGATTCAGTCAATGGAGCATCGGAAAACAATGAAACATACAGAGAAGAACATCTAAGCTGGTTTCATAGTCTCACCGCATAGATTGATATGCAGGTGGAAAGAAAACATGTCCACCCTGTCGACACTCGGTCAAAAATTGGAGAGATCCATCGGAGCTTAATCTAGTGATAAGGTGAAAAGAAGAGACCATTGAACAAAATGAGTGAAGTAGAGAACGAACCGCGCTATCCGAGTCATGGCGAATCGTAACTAGCTCGTTCCTCTTGTAAGATCCAGCCACCATGCCAGCCTTTGCCTCCATTTCGGATTAGTTAGATCAGAATGAGATCCACAGGACGATTAGAAACGGAATAGGAGAGACCTGGAGCTGAAGATAAATTATCACGGTAGAGTGAGAAGCGAGTGGCGTCGCTCTCGCCCTGTAAAATTCCGACACACTCTCCTCAATGGCTCCAGCCAGCCATCCATGAATAGTGGACTTATCTTTATTACGGTATCATTTCTTTTTCCTTTAAGATAAATTATTTATTTTTCAGTTATAATTATATTTTCTTCTAAATTTTCAATTGGATTATTTATTGAAAATAATATTTTAATTGTATGGACATTTATGCAAAAAAAATTGTATGTACATAATATTCCTGGCTTGGATGAAATATTATATAAGTTGCCTAGATATTCTATGTTTTTAATATTTTATTTTAAAAGCTGATATCTTCAAATTTAAAAGAAATAGATATTTAAAGTAAAACAAAATTAATATAAATGATTAGTTATAACTTTTTAATTTACTTATACATTTAACATTTTCCAGAGATTGATAAATTATGTATTTCAAACTTTTATTTAAAAAATTATAATTATATATCACGATGATATCTTAATATATTATATGAATTATTTAAAAATTCTAAGAAAATATAAATTATTAATTTAAAAAAATACATATTTTGTTAGGATAAATTTATTTTGTTTACATATGTTATAAGTTAAAGAGTAATTAGATTAATTGAAAAAAATATTAATATAATTTGAGATAGGATAACACTTAATTTGACAAGTGATAAGTTTTTATATGTATTTTATTTATAATTTTAGTAATTGATGTATCTTTAATTAAAGTTATTAAAATGAGGTGTCTCGATTCTCATTAAATTAGTACGATAATATCAACATTCATAATAAAAAAAATTATAAATTGACAAGTTTTTATATGTATATTTATTAATATATTACTAATAATATCAACGCTAAAAATAAAAAAAATTACTCATAATTTACAATGAAAATTAAAACTTTCTTTTATAAGTAAATAATCTAAAAAAAACTAGATATAAAATTCATGTAAATATAATTACTAATAATAATATAAGGAAACATTTGTAAAAAATAATTTAAGTTGTATACCTCAAAACTTTATAAATGATATAAATGATCTCTAACTCTATTAAATCTCACAAACTTCTTATTTTACTTTAAATTTGTTAGGGTGTGAATAAGTTTCTACAACTTAGTGAATAGTTATTTAAAAAAAATAAAGTTTCGATAAAATAGTTTTAAAATTGTAGTTTATCAGACTTCTTAATTTTTTTTAAATATTTCATTCTTGAAATCCCGAGTTTTAATAACCATTTCTTATAGCAATGGTGTGTTTATTAATCAACACACGCCATTTATCATGAATAAAACACACAATTATAGGCCAGCTCGTTCATTATACCCACTTGTGGCGTTGGAGCGATTTTACCGATCACCTATATAGAATCACATCCACTTTTACTCTGAGAATGAGTAGATATATGCAAAATTCCGACCCTCAATACTGTAACAAAACTCTGTGTCCGTATGAGGACAAATACCTCATCCCGTCCCCACCCCGGTCTCATGCGTAATGAAACTACGTCGAGCTTCTCAAGACTTCTAGTACGATTGACTGCTCTTATCTCTACCAGGTCGTACAGAGCCCTAGGACGCATCACTACCCCTCTTGGACGTCTTGAAGGTCCCATAACACAGTGCATGCACAAATCAATATTTTTTCCACATAATCCATATAATTTGTGGTGCCACTAGTCCAACGGCCCCGACCCTCAACTCATCATAGAGCTACGTCTTGACTAGTTTGAAGACTTGTCATGTCGCACTACCGCCAGTCCATCAAGTATGTCGGTCATGTCTCGATACCATGGCCAAACAATTCATTCACTTAAGTTTTCATTGCTTAAAATCATGTTTGTTTACGAGCTCCAGCTCGTGCCAATTGGCCTAGGGCCTATTGTTCAAGATTTTCAAAATCGGGCATATTAGCTCCCAAGTTCCAAAACCGAGGCCTCCAACCTATATGAGCTATTTGAGCTCACGTCAAGAAGGTCTCCCAAAATTTTTAAGTAGTGGCACATAGTCAGGGGAGCGCACTTCCGATAAAATGAACTTTTAGCTGTTCACCACACCAACTGGGTATGAGGACATCTCCAATTATAACTAATAAGTGGGTTTTCTACTTCCAAAAAGTTTCATCATACCAATCGAGTATGATCTACTTACAACCGATAATTAATTTTTCTACATAATTTTCACATCACTCATCATAAGTGTGATGGTTAAAATACCACTTAGTAGTGGATTTTCATTTCCGAGGTGCTTATCATCCTAATTGGGTATGATATTAAATCTCACTCACCCGATAGTGTAGTGAATTTCCTATTAGTTAGATTGTTGCCTTCACGCGAACTTGTCTTAGCTGTCGTTCTTGGTACTTCGTGTTCCTAAATGATATGAACATTTTTATTTATTATCCTTTGACTTAATAGCCTTTATTCATCCCAAATGAATGAGAAAACCCAAACTTTTCATTTATTTATAATTAGATCCCAAAAGTTATTTTTTCTTTAACTTTAAGTCCCTAATGCTAGTTTTTCCCCCCAAATTGAGTTTCGAAACTCTAAAATTCACCTTAGGACCTCAATTTATTCAAAACCACAAAAGGGGTTCAAGTTTCCCAAATTTCCAATTTGGTCCCCCAACTTTTCCAAAATTACCATTTTGACAAAAATGGTAAGTTTTGCCTAAAAAATTCCAAAATTTGCCCAATTGGTCCTCCAACATCTTTATCATGCCCAATTGGGCCTCAATTTTATGAAATTGCACTTTAGTCCCTCAAATTTTTGAAATCCCCAATTTTCCCCCCAATTTCAACCTTCTAACTCAGCTGAATTTGATTTCATCAAATTGACAGATCAAATGAGTTTAATTGTTGAAATTGAAGTTAGATTGGAGTTCCTACACCTTCATACGATTCAATTGCACTTTGAATTGCACGATTTGATGCCAGAATGAGCTCAAACGAAGCTTTGCTGGAAAATTGGACTTAGAGAGAGAAAGCTTCGAAAGCTTACCGTCGGGGGCGTGATGATCTGAGCTTTCAATCTGGACAGATAGCTCTTGTCCTAAGGTTCCTACTAAGATCGAGAATTGCATCAATTAATGCTGAATTGAGTGATAATTTAGTCATCAAAGTTCTGTCGGTTCTCTCTAGCACCGATCGGAATTTACGGAAGGGAACTAAATTGGCTTACCTTTCAGCTCTAATTTAGCTGTAGGAGGACTATGAAGGTGTTGGAAGGGCTTAGTTTGGCCTAAGAAGGACTCAAATTGGCTGATTTTAGCTCGATCGAAATAGGAGAGCTTCGGTCCGCTGGAGCTGCTTCACTATTCTATCACGCAAACGTTTCTCTGACGACCCTCGAAGCAAATGGAGACTACATGTGTGTAGCTAACTTCTCTCCAAATCCAAAGAACCCAACCATGCCTTCTTTGGCTCAGAAAAATGCCCAAGTCGAAGCCCTGGTTTGAGCTTTACCAGAAAATGGAGCAATTGAGAGAGAATAGAGTTTTCAGGTGTGAGGATTATGAATGAGGAGGGGCTCTTTATATAGGAAGCTCGGGGACTTATTGGCCTTTCGATTGGCACCTTAATGACGGTCATTCATTGCCTGAAACTCCCTGGCCAGAGACATTTCAGCTTCACTGGCGCTGCTCGATTTTTCGGTGAGTGAACAGTGTTGTCATCTGAAGGAAGAAGATGACACTGTTCCAAACCAGGTTCAAAGCTTAAACTGACCGGTTCAGTCCCAATTCGACTGAGTTTTTCAAAATTAAAAATTTCTAAATTCATCTAAATTTATTCTCTATCAAATAGTTGCCTCAATTCTCAAATTGGAATTTTGTAAGCCACCTAGAAAAATGAATTTAGCCTCCGGTCCAAACTGGTTCAATCCGGTTCACCCAAACCAGTCTGGTTTTTCTCTCCCAATTTGTCCTAAGGTTCTTTTCCAAGGTTTATGAACCCTTTTGGGTCACTCAGAAGTTTTAAATTCCCTAATTTGCCCATTCCCCGATTATTGGGTTTGTGAACCGATTCAATTTTTTTCTCACTCGGTTTGACCAATTCTTTTTCCGATTTTCCTTAACTCTAAAGAGCGGGGTTTACAACTCTCCCCTCATTTTAGTAGTTTTGTTCCCAAATCTTATTTCGCACATTTTACGTAATGGAATAAACTTTTTATTGATATATAAATTTTCTAGTTTATCGTCTTACAACCTTCTCAGTTGTTTCTGTTCATCCCTTATATCACATACCTAAGATTCTCGTCTCATTCTCATCCTTTCCTCATTCCATGAAACTTACTTTAGCTAAGCATATCTCCCTAGAAAACTTAGAATCATTTCCTTTAGTTACATCCTTCTTTTCCCACGGCACCATTTCTCTATTCCAAACTCCTTTACCTAAGATTTCAGGACTATGAGTTCCAATCATTTTCTTCCACAAATTTTGGTGTTTATCACCTTTTCATACTACATGGATCCTTCCTTGCCTAAGTCATATTTTCCCTGGGATAATTGGGTTTACATGCCCCTTACCGCATGACATTCTTCGGAACTTGTCTTTGACTTCACATCACTATAACTGTATCGATTTCCTTACTTACTCTTTTCTGACTTCTATATTTGGTCATTCAATCTTTAAGTCCTTGAGCTTCTGATAACTTATTGACATACTAAAGCTCTTTCTTATTTCATTCCTCATTTCCACTAGCGCCCTTCCCTTTTAAGGTCTCTTCTCCTCTTAAATCAATTTTTAATCACACTATGATCATTTATGTCACGCCCCAACCCGATTTGGTCGGTTCCCCGTGAGCAACCCGCCACTCTCCCGGTTTATTAAGGGTTTTCCCCTTCTTTAAACTGTGAGGAGTAAGGCATCCTTTATACCTACGCCTTTCTTGGAATAACATTAATAAAAAATGAATAATTTAAACTTACATACCGGTCTTGCAGGTTTAACTAGCGGAATGTATGCAGGTAGGTTTTTCCCTCGGTTACCTGAAAATGGGTAATGGGAGGGGGTGAGTTCGACAACTCAATGAGTAGGTGTTTGAGAAATGAGTTTCATATAAAATAGTTTGAATTGGAGTGTGCGAAACTCCTTATTTTCTTTGAAAATATTTTTTTCTCAAATTCTGATTTTCAACACCTTTTTTCAAGGTTTTCATAACCTTTTTCCCATTTCTATATTCGGTGTGTTTCACAAACAACATGACCTTCATCATGAAGGGATCACATACATTCGCGAGATGCAGTTACCCCGACTGCACCCACTTGTGGATTAGAGCATCTTTACCATCCACCCAAATAGCAGTCTTTGACTTCTACCTAAAGTTTGAGTGAACGTCTCTGATGTCCTACCCTCAGACCAAAAATACTCTGTGTCCGTATGAGGATACAGACCTCATCCTGTCCCCAACCCGGTATCATGTGCAATGAAGCTACGTTGAGCTTTGTAAGACTTCTGGTACAACTAACTGCCCTTATCTCCATTAGGTCGTCCAAAGCCCTAGGACGCATCACTACCCCTTTTGGGCATCTTGAAGGTCCCGTAACATAGTGCATGCACAATCAACAGTTTTTCACATAATGCCATATAATTTGTGGTGCCACTAGTCCAACTGCCCCAACCCTCAAAACGACCTACAACTGTTTGTCTTAACTAGTCTAAAGACTTGTCATGTCACACTACTATTAGTTGATTGAGTATGTCGGTCTTATCTCGGTACCATAGCCAAACAATACATTTACTTAAGTTTTCATGGCATATTAATCATGTTTGTTTATGAGCTCCTGCTCGTGCCAACTAGCCCATGGCCTATTGTTCAAAATTTTTAAACTCGGGCATATTAGCCCCCAAGTTCCAAAACTGAGGCACTCGGCCTAACAGATCTATTTGAGCTCATGTCAAGAAGGTCTCCCAAAATGTTTAAGTAGTGACACATAATTAGGGGAGAGCACTTCCGAAAAAATATACTTTTCAACTGTCCATCATACCAACCGAGTGTGAGAACATCTCCGCTCATAACCAATGAACGAGTTTTCCACTTCCTTTGAGGAAGTTTCACCATACCAACCGAGTATGATCTACTTACACTCGGTAAGTGGTTTTTTCACTTAATTTCCACATCAATCCTCTTAGGTGTGATGATTAAAACACTACTTAGCAGTGGGTTTTCATTTTCGAGGTGCTTATCATCCCAACAGGGTATGATATTAAATTCTCACTCACCCATCAATGCAGTGAATTTCTCTTGACCAGTTCTATTTATTCACGTGAGCTTGTCCTTGTTGGTGTTCCCAGTACTTCATGTTCCTACATAATATGAACATCCTTGTTCATTATCGCTCGGCTTAATAGCCTTCATTCATTCTAATGAATGAGAAAATAAACTTTTCATTTATTTGTAATTAGGTCCCTAAAGTTATTTTTCTTTAACTTTAAGTCCATAATGCTGGTTTTCCTCAAATTGAGTCTTGAAACTTTTAAAATTCACCTTGGGACCTCAATTTATTCAATTTCACAAAAAGGGGTTCAATTTCCTAAATTTCCTAGTTGGTCCCCCCAACTTTTCCAAAATTACCATTTTGCCCCTACTTTACAAAATGGTAAGTTTTGCCCAAAAAATTCCAAAATTGCCCAGTTGGTCCTCCAACATCTTTATCTTGCCCAATTGGTCCTCAATTTTATGAAAGTTCACTTCAGTCCCTCAAAATTTTGAAATTCCTAAATTTCTCCCAATTTCAACATTCTAACTCAACCGAATTTGATTTCATCAAATTGACCGATCAAATGAGTTTAATTGTTGAAATTGAAGTTAGATTGGAGTTCCTACACCTTCATATGATTCAATTGCACTTTGAATTGTACGATTTGATACTGGAATGAACTCAAATGGAGTTTCACTGGAAAATTGGACTTAAAGAGAGAAAGCTTCAAAAGCTTACCGTCGGGGGCGCGACGGTCCAAGCTTTCAATATGGGCAGATAGCTCTCGTCCTGTGGTTTCTCCTAGGATCAAGATTTGCATCAATTTATGCCAAATTGTGTGAGAATTTAGTGATCGAAGTTATGTCAATTCACTCTTTAGCACCGATCGAAATTTACAGCTCTAATTTAGCTATAGGAGGGTTGTGCAGGTGTTCAGAGGGCTTGGTTTGGTCTGAGTAGGGCTCAAATTGGCCGATTTTAGCTGAGTCGAAACAAGGCAGGTTCGGTCTGCTGGAGCTGCTTTCCTGTTCGATCACGTCGGCGCTTCTCCGACGACCCTCACAACAAATGGAGACTATAGGCGTATCACGCCCCGACCTAGTTTGGTCAGATCCCCGTGAATAACCCACCACTCTCCCGGTTTATTAAAGGGTTTCCCCTTATTATAAACCATAAAGTGTAAGGCGTCCTTTAAACCTATACTTTTCATGGAATAACATAAATCAAAACTATATAATATTTCAAATTTATCATACGTGTCCCACAGGCGTCTTAGTTGATGGTCTTTAAGGGTAGGCGTTCTGGAATTTCCTAAAAGGGATATAAGGGAGGGGGTTAGTGGTTTTTAACTTTAAGTTGTGCTCATCATCCCAACCGAGTATGACGTTAGTAAATCCACTCACCCATTAATTTAGTGAATTCCACTAAACCGGTTCTTTGTATTCACGCGAGCTTGTCCTTGCTGGCGTTCCCGGTACTTCATGTTCCTACACGATATGAACATCTCGGTTCATTATCATTCGGCCTAATAGCCTTCATTCATTCCAATTGAATAAGAAAAACTAAACTTTCATTTATTTGCAATTAGGTCCCTAATCTCTTTAACTTTAAGTCCCTAATACCAATTTTTCCTTAAATTGAGTCCCAAAACTTTTAAAATTTATCATAGGACCTCAATTTATCCATTTCACAAAAAGGGGTTTAATTTCCCAAATTTCCAATTTAGTCCCCCAACTTTTCCAAAATTACCATTTTGCCTTTTACAAAAATGGTAAGTTTTACCCCAAAAATTCTAAGATTCCTCAATTGGCCCTTTAACATACTTATCATGCCCAATTGACCCTCAATTTTATAAAATTGCATCTTGGTCCTTCGAATTTTCAAAAATCCCCAATTTCAACTCCTTAACATTGTCGAATTTGATTTCATCAAATTGACTAATCAAACACTTCTAATTGTTGAAATTGAGTTTCTACATGTTCATACGATTACTCACCGTCGGGGGCACGACAATCCGAGCTTTCAATCTGGACAGATAGCTCTCGTCCTAAGGTTCATCTTAGAATCAAGAATTGCATCAATTGATGCCGAATTGAGTTAGAATTTCATCATCAAAATTCTGCCGATTCTCTCTTTAGCACCGGTCGGAAATTGTAAAGGGGAGCATTGGCTTACCTTTCAATTTTAATTTGGCTGTGGGAGGGCTGAGGAAGTGTTAGGAGGGCTTGGTTTGGTCTGAGGAGGGCTCGAATTGGCCGATTTCATCTTAGCCAAAATTGGGCAGCTTCGGTCTGTCGGAGCTGCTTCACTGTTCCATCATGTCGACGCTTCTCCGGTGATTCTCGGATTGACTAGAGTTGCTATTAAATAGCTAACTTCTTCCCGGTTCTAAAGAGCCCGGCCTCTCCTTCCGAGGTTAAGAAAAATGCTCAAGTCGAAGCTCTAGTTTGAGCTTCACCAAGAAATGGAGCAGTAGAGAGAGAGAGAAGTGTTCAGGTCTAAGAAGAATAAATGAGGATGAGCTCTTTATATAGGTGTAAAATTGTGTATTAAATGGGGGAGATTTATTACTAGTATTAATATTGTCATAAATTATTAGTATTAATTCCAATAATTTAATTTAGGTATTAAATTATTAGTATTAATTACAATAATTAAATATATATTAATTTATGGATATTTATGATAGGGCTAGGTTCACATAAAATTTTTTGACCGAAATTTAGGGTTACAAAAAAAACATCGCATAAAAATTTTTGACTAAAATTTCAGATTACAAAAAAAAACATACTTCCCAAGATGTCACCCATCTTCGCACTACTCTTGTGTAAACATGCTTAACTTTAAAGTTTTGATGGGATCTCATTCACCTGAACCAATTTGGTTTTTCTCTTTTAATTTGTGTGAAGTTTCTTTTCCAAGGTTTTATGAACCCTTTGGATCACTCGGAAGTTGTAAATTTCCAAATTGCTTATTCCCAAATGATCAGGTTTGTAAATTGGCTCAGTTTTCTTACTCGGTTTGACCGGTTATTTTCCCGATTTTCCTTAACTCAAAAGTATGGGGTTTACAAGGCGTGTAGTTGACTTCTCCTTGAATCCAAAGAAGCCGACCTCACCTGGTTTGGCTTAGAAAAGTGCCCAAGTCGAAGCTCTGGTTTGAGTTTCACTGAAAATTGGAGTAGTTGAGAGAGAATAGATTTTTTAGGTGTGGAGATGATGAATGAGGAGGGGCTCTTTATATAGGAAGCTTGAGGACTTCTTGGCTGTTCGATTGACGCCTTAATTGTTGTCATTCATTGCTTGAAACTCCCTGGCTGGAGACTTTTCAACATCGCTAGTGTCTACTCAATTTTTCGATGAGTGAATAGTGTTGTCATCTGAAGGAAAAAGATGACATTGTTTCGAACCGAACCGGACAGATCCAAACCGGGTTCAAAGCATAAACTGGCTAGTTCAACCTCAATTTAACCAAAATTTTCAAATATAAAAATTTCTAAATTCATTTTCTATCCAATGGTGGCTCAAATATCAAATTTGAATTTTCTAAGCCATCTAGAAAAATGAATTTAGCATCCAGTTCAATAGTGGTTCAAACTGGTTCAATCTGGTTCGGATCCGGTTCACCTAAAGCAGTTTAGTTTTCATCTCCAATTCATCCTAAAGGTTTTTTCTTTTCTTTTGTGACTATTTAAGTCAGTAAGGATCCATAATTTTTACAGTTTTCCCTTTCTCTATCGGTTTCAGTTCATGAACCGACTCGGTTCATAAACTAGTTCAATGTAGTTGGATCTAGTTCATCTAAATCAGTCTGGTTTTTCTCTTCCAATTTGTCCTAAATTTCTTTTCCAAGGTTTTATGAACCCTTTGGGTCACTCGAGAGTTGTAAATTTCCCAAATTGCCCATTCCTAATAATCGGATTTGTGAACTAGTTTAGTTTTCTCACTTGGTTTAACTAATTCTTTTCCTAGTTTTCCTTAACTCCAAAAAACGGGGTTTACAACTCTCCCCTCCTTATAGAAAGTTTTGTCCCCAAAACTTATTCAACGTTCTTTGCACTAGAAATAACTTCCCTTCAATATCAACTTGTAGTTTATTAATATACGACCTTCTCAGTTATTTCCATTTATCCCTTATATCACATACACTTAAGGTTCTCTTTTCCTTCCCATCACTTTCTCATTCCATAGAACTTACTTTAGCTAAGCATATCTCATTGGAGTGTTTAGGGTCATATCCTTAATTTCATATCCTTAGTTCCTTAAAGTATAATTTCTCCATCCCGAGATTATTTACTTAATATTTCAGAATCAAGAGTTCCAAAATACCCAATTGTTCTCGTATCTAGTTATTCTCTTGGTCGTTGAGACCCTTAGCTTAGTGTTCTTTCTAGCATTACGTACTTGTGTTCATGGGTTTTCTATGTTATCACCCTTTTTGTCTTATTTTGACCCTTCCTTCATCCGTTATTCATTACATCTTTGGTCCAAATTCGATATTGACCTTATTATACTTAACTAACTGAATCTTCCTTAGTTTAGTCATATCCTTCCCTAGGTTGCATGGCTTGTGTGTCCCTTTGGGAAATAAGGATGAAGGAAAGCCTTAAAGAGATCAATGGCTGAGGCTAGAATAACGATAAAAAGGCCATGAGAAGGTTAAGCAAGCCTCTTGTTGGATGATAAAGAGATCTTAAAATAAAGAGGATGTTAATTTCACTTAAAAGAAATAGATGGATACTGGGAATAAGGGAGAATGAAAATGAGGTATAAAAGAAGTACATGTAAACTTTCATGAGTAATGGTAAGTAGGAGAGGATGGCATCAGAGAATAACATTTAAGGCTAGATGTCCTCAATGGCAAAATTGGAAGAGAAACTGGAAGAAAGGAGTATAAACTACCAAGGAAAGAAACCTTGGAAGGACATAAGTGTCCCAATTAAGAGGTAATGGGACTAACATAAGTGGAAAGGAGATAAGCTCACCAAGGATATGCTGGTTGAGATGGAAAGATCAAGTACAAAGGAAAGGTACTCAGGAGGACCCAAGGAGTAAGTTAAGTCCAAGTAATATGTAAGTAGGAAAACAACATCAAAAGATAGGAATAGAGGAAAGCACATCTATGAACCCTTGGAAAAGTAAACCCTCCAATTAAGAAGTAATTAAAGTAAATCATCACTCACATCAAGACTGGTCGTGGTCTACGCTCAATTGATGGAAGCTAAAGAGAGAATGACTAGATATAGTGTGGAGTACATGGAATAAGACCAAGAATCAGAAGTATATCAAGTAAAGATTAAGGGATGGAACTGAATTTTTAGTTAGAGAAGGATTCAAAGCAGGCAAATACCCTAATATAAAAAGGAGTATGAATAAAGGAAGGAAGGAAAACTTCAAGAAATGATAAGAATGATGAGCATGTAGTTTTTAAGGTGAAATTCTCTACTATGAGGGACATTGTAAACTCCGCACTTTTGAGTTAAGGAAAATCGGGAAAAGAATCGGTCAAACCGAATAAGAAAATCGATTCGGTTTACATCTGGGAACAAGCAATATGGAAATTTACAACTTTCGGGTGACCTAAAGGGTTCATTAAACCTTGGAAAAGAAACTTAAGACAAATTAGAAAACAAAAACCAAATTGGTTCAGGTGAACTAGATTCCATAAGAACTTTAAAGTTAAACGTGCTTATGATTTTTTTGTAACCCGAAATTTCGGTCAAAAATTTTTATGGCTTATCATAAATAGCCATAAATTAATATATATTGAATTATTGTAATTAATACCAATAATTTAATACCCAAATTAAATTATTGGAAATAATATAAATAATTTAATACCGAAATTAAATTATTGGAATTAATATTAATAATTTATGGCAATATTAATACTAGTAATAAATCTCTTCTATTTAATAGACGGTTTTACACCTATATAAAGAGATCATCCCCATTTATTATCCTCACACCCGAACACTTCTTTCTCTCTCTATCTCTCTCTCTCTCTTTGTACTGCTCCATTTCCTAGTGAAGCTTAAACCAGAGCTTCGACTTGAACATTTTTCCTAACCTCAAAAGGAGAGGTCAGGCTATTTAAAACCGGGGAAAAGTTAGCTATCTGATAGAAAACTCCAGTCAATTTGAGAATCATTAGAGAAGTGCCGACACGATGGAACAGTGAAGCAACTCCGGTGGACCGAAGCTGCCCTATTTTGGCCGAGTTGAAATTGGCAATTTTGAGCCATCCTCAGGCAAAACCAAGCCTTCCCAACACTTCCTCAGCCCTCCCACGGCTAAATTACGACTGAAAGGTAAACCAATTCGGCTCCCTTCTACAATTTCTGGTCAGTGCTAGAGAGAGAACCGGTAGAATTTCAATAATGAAATTCTAATTCAATTCAGCATTAATTGATGTGATTCTTTATTCTAGGATGAACCTCAAGATGAGAGCTATCTGCCTAGATCGAAAGCTTAGACTGTCGTGCCCTCACCGGTGAGAAATCGAAGCTTTCTCTCTCTACAGTCTGTTTTCCGGCGAAGCTCCGTTTGAGCTCGTTCCGGCGTTAAAATCTGCGATTCAAAGTTTCTTAGAATCATATGAACATGTAAGAACTCAATTTCAACTCCAATTTCAACAATTAGAAGTGTTTGATCGGTCAATTTGATGAAATTAAATTCGGTAGTGTTGAAGAGTTGAAATTGGGAATTTTCAAAATTCAAATGGCCAAAATGTTATTTTATGAAATTGAGGGTCAATTGGGCATGAAAATAATGTTGGAGGATCAATTGAGAAATTTTGAAAATTTTGGGGCAAAACTTACCATTTTTGTAAAGGAAGGGCAAAATGGTAATTTTGGAAAAATTGGGGGACCAAATTGGAAATTTGGGAAATTAAACCCCTTTTTGGTGAAATTCAATAAATTGAGGTCCCAAGATAAATTTTAAAAGTTATGGGACTCAATTTGAGGAAAAACCAAAATTTGGGACTTAAAGTTAAAGATAAATAACTTTAGGGACCTAATTGCAAATAACTAAAAGTTCGGGTTTTCTCATACATTGGAAATGAATTAAGGCTACTATGCCGAGTAATAATGAACAAGTATGTTCATATCATGTAGGAACGCGAAATACCGGGAACGCCAGCATGGACGAGCTTGCATGAATACAAAGAATCGGTCAAGTGGAATTCACTGCGTTAACGGGTGAGTGGGTTTACTAACATCATAACCGGTTAGGATGTTGAGCACAACTTAAAATTAAAAATCACTTACTGGTTGTGAGTGGAAATTTTATATCATATCCGGTTGGTAATTATAAGTACCTCGGTATGAAAACCCACTATTTAGTGGTATTTTAAACATCACTACTTAGAGGAAGTGATGTGAAAATCATGCGGAAAAACTACTTACCGGTTGTAAGTAGATCATACTCGGTTGGTATGATGAGACTTCCTCGAAGGAAGTTGAAAACCCATTCATTGGTTATGAATGGAGGTGTCTTTATACCGGGCGGTATAATTGATAGAGAAAACATATGTTTTGTTGGAAGTGCTCTCCACGAGCTGTGTGCCAATGCTTAAATAATTTGGGAGAGTTTCTCGACGGGAGCTCGAATAGCTTTGATAGGCCGGGGGCCTCGGTTTTGGAACTTGGGGGCTAAATGCCCAATTTTGAAAATCTCGTATAGTGGGCCCAAGGCCAGTTGGCACGAGCAGAAGCTCATAAACGAACATGATATATGTGCCATAAAACTTAATAAGTGAATTGTTTGGCCATGGTACCAAGATAGGACCGACAAGCTCAGTCAACTAGCGGTAGTGCGACATGACAGGTCGACGGACCAGTCAAGACAAACAACTGCGGGTTGAGTTGAGAGTCGGGGCCGTTGGACCAGTGGCACCACAGATTAAATGGCAATATGAGAAAACATTGTTTGTGCATGCACTATGAGTATGAGATCATCAAGACGCCCACGAGGGGTCAAATTTGCCATTTTGTAATGTAGAGGCAAAATGGTAATTTTTGAAAAGTTGGGGACCAAATTGGAAATTTGTGAAACTTGAACCCCTTTTGTGATTTTGAATAAATTGAGGTCCCAAAGTGAATTTTAAAAGTTTTGGTACTCAATTTGGGAAAAAATTGGCATTAGGGATCTAAATGCAAATAATTAAAAGTTTGGCATTTTATTCATTTGTGATGAATGATGGCTATTAGGCCAAATGTTAATGATCAAGGATTTCATATCGTATAGGAACATGAAGTACCAAGAACGCCAGAAAGGATAAAGTTGTGTGAGGCAAAGAGCCGGTTAAGAGGAAAAATACACTACACTTATCGGGTGAGTGGGAATTTTCACATCATATCTGGTTGGGATGATGAGTACATCGGAATGAAAAACCACTTCTAAGTGGAATTTTAACATCACACCTGGATGGGGTGATATGGAAACTAAACGGAAAAACTACTTACCGGTTGTAAGTAGATCATACCCGATTAGCATGATGAACTTCCTCGAAGGAAGTGGAAAACTCATTTACCGGTTGTAAGCGAAGATGTCATCACACCTAGTTGGTGTGATCGACGAGTGAAAACATTTTTTTTTGTCATAAGTGTTCTCCACTGAATATGTGTCACTACTTAAAGATTTTGGAAGACCTTCTTGACAAGAGCTAGAATAGATCAGTTAGGTCAGAGGCCTTGATTTTGGAACTTGGGGGCTAGAACACTCGATTTTGAAAATCTCGTACAGTGGGCCCAAGGCTGGTTGGCATGAGCAGGAGCTCGTAAACAAACATAATGTTAAGCCATAAAAATGTTAATGAATGTTGTTATTTGGTCATGGTAACAAGACTAAAACAACATACTTGATGGATTGGTGGCACTGCGACAAGACTAGGTTGACGGGTCGGTCTAGACAAACAGTTGCAAATCGAGTTGAGGGTCGGGGCTATTGGACTAGTGACACCAAAGATTAATGGTTTATATGAAAAATTATTGTTTGTGCATGAACTGAGGTTCGGGACCATTAAGATGCCTAAGAGGGGTAGTGACGCGTCCTAGGGGCTACTTGTCACGCCCCGACCAGGTTTGGTCGAATCCCCGCTGCTACTCTCCGGATTTATTAAAGGGTTTCCCCTTATTGTAAACCGTAAAGAGTAAGGCGTCCTTTAACCTGCACCTTTTTCTTGGAATAGCATAATCAAAACTATATGAAATTTTAAACTTTACAACATACCTATCTTACAGGCGTCTTAGTTGATGGTCTTTAAGGGTAGACTTTTCGGGATTTCCTGAAAGGGATATAAGGGAGAGGGTGAGTATGACTACACAGTGAATGGGTTTTCAAAGGTCTACTTTTAACTTTTAAGAAAGAAATATTTATATGAAGTGTGCCAGACTCCTTTCTTTTTCAAAAATCCCTTCATTTAAAAATTTGGATTTTTCTATCATTTCTTAGTTACCACGGTGTGTCATCACCCAATACACATCCTTCATCATGAAGGTTACACACATTCGCAAGTTAGTATCACTACTGAACCCGCTAGTGGCTTCAAAGCGACTTTTCCGGCCACCCGAATAGAAGCACAACCACTTCTACCCTAGGAATGAGTGGATGTATGCGACATCCAACCCACAATCCCGAAATCACTTCTCCATGTTCGTATGAGAACAGAGACCTCATCCTGTCCCCACCCCAGTCTCATGCGCTTGGTGCCACTCCAAATTTCACATTGATAGCTGGAACGACCAACTGCCTTATAGCCACCAGGTCGTCCAATGCCCTTAGGACGCATCACTACCCCTCATGGGCGTCTTGCTGATCTTGTACTCACAGTGCATGCACAAACAATGTTTTATCATATTGCCATGTAATCTGTGGTGCCACTAGTCCAATGGCCCCGACTCTCAACTCAACCCGCAGTTGTTTGAGCATGTCGGTCCTATCTTTATACCATGGCCAAACAATTCATTTATTAAGTTTTATGGAACATATATCATGTTCGTTTACGAGCTTCTGCTCGTGCCAACTGGCCTTGGGCCCACTGTACGAGATTTTAAAAATCGGGCATTTAGCCCCCAAGTTCTAAAACTGAGGCCCCTGGCCTATCAGAGCCATTCGAGCTCCCGTCGAGAAGGTCTCCCAAATTGTTTAAGCATTGGCACACAGTCAGGGGAGAGCACTTCTGACAAAACATATATTTTCTCTATCCATTATACCGCCCGGGTATAAGGACATCTCCGTTCATAACCGATGAATGGGTTTTTAACTTCCTTCAAGGAAGTCTAATCATACCAACCGGGTATGATCTACTTACAACCGGTAAGTAGTTTTTTTGCATAATTTTCACATCACTTCCTTTAAGTAGTGATGTTTAAAATACCACTTAATAGTGGGTTTTCATATCGAGATACTTATCATTCCCAATCAGGTATGATATAAACTTTTCTCTCACAACCGGTAAGTGATTTTTAATTTTAAGTTGTGCTAATCATCTCAACTGGGTATGATGTTAGTAAACCCGCTCACAACTGGTAAGTGGTTTTTATCTTTAAGTTGTGCTCATCATCCCAACCGGGTATGATGTTAGTAAACCTACTCACAACCGGTAAGTGGTTTTTATCTTTAAGTTGTGCTCATCATCCCAAAGGGTATAATGTTAGTAAACCCACTCACCCGTTAATGCTGTGAATTCCACTAGACCGGTTCTTTGTATTGACGGGAGCTCGTCCATGCTGGCATTCCCGGTATTTCATGTTCCAACATGATAGGAACATTCTTGTTCATTATTACTCGGCATAACAGCATTCATTCATTGGGATGACAAAAGTTTCTCAAATTAAAAGGTAATGGGATCAACAAAAATAGAGATGAGATAAATTTATCCAAGATATGTCGATCAAGTAGAAAAGAAAGGTACACAAGAGGACCCAAGGAGTATGTTAAGTTCAATTAATGAGAAAGTAGGAAAAACACATCAAAGGATGTCATGTGTGTAAAACCCGCCCTTTTGAGCTAAGGAAAACCAGGAAAAGAACCGGTCAAACCAAGTGAGGATTCAGAACCGGTTCACAAACCCAATTATTTTTGAATGGGCAACTTGGGAATTTACAACTCTCGGGTGATCCAAAGGGTTCATTAAACCTTCTAAAAGAAACTTAAGACAAATTAGAAAACAAAAATCAAAGTGGTTCAGGTGAACTAGATTCCATAAGAACTTTAAAGTTAAGCGTGCTTGCCCGAGAGTAGTGTGAGGATGGGTGACCTCCTCGCCCATTTAATACACGGGTTTTATGCCTATATAAAGAGGTCATCCCCATTTCATTCTCCTCACACCTGAACACTTCTCTCTCTCTCTCCACTGCTCCATTTCCCGGTAAAACTCGAACGAGAGCTTCGACTTGAACAAAGGTCGGGCTCTTTAGAACCGGGGAGAAGACAGTAATCTGATAGCAAACTCCAATCAATCCGAGAATCGTTGGAGAAGCGCCGACATGATGGAATAGTGAAGCAACTCTAGCGGACCGAAGCTGCCCTATTTTGGCCAAGCTGAAATCGGCCATTTCAAGCCCTCCTCAGGCCAAACCAAGCCCTCCCAACACTTTCTCAGCCTTTCCACGGCCGAATGAGGACTGAAAGGTAAGCCAATTCGGCTCCCCTTTACAATTTTCGATCGGTGCTAGAGAGAGAGTCGACCGAATTTCAATGACGAAATTCTAATCCAATTTCGCATCAATTGATGCAATTCTTAATTCTAGGATGAACCTCAGGATGAGACCTATCTGCCCAGATCAAAAGCTCGGACCGCCATGCCTTCACCGGTGAGAAATCGAAGCTTTCTCTCTACAGTCTATTTTTCGGCGAAGCTCCGTTTGAGCTCGTTCCGGCGTTAAAATCTGTGATTCAAAGTTTCTTAGAATCATATGAACATGCAGGAACTCAATTTCAACTCCAATTTCAATAATTAGAAGTGTTTGATCAGTCAATTTGATAAAATCAAATTCGGTAGAGTTGAAGAGTTGAAATTGGGGAAAATTGGGGATTTTCGAAATTCAAAGGGCCAAAATACAATTTTATGAAATTGAGGGTCAATTGGGCATGAAAATAATCTTGGAGGACCAATTGAGGAATTTTGGAAATTTTGGGGCAGAACTTACCATTTTTGTAAAAGAAGGGCAAAATGGTAATTTTGGAAAAATTGGGGGACCAAATTAGAAATTTGGGAAATTAAACCTCATTTTGGTGAAATTGAATAAATTGAGGTCCCAGAATAAATTTTAAGAGTTACGAGACTCAATTTGAGGAAAAACCGACATTAGGGACTTAAAGTTAAAGAGAAATAACTTTAGGGACCTAATTGTAAATAACTAAAAGTTTGGGTTTTCTCATTCATTGGAAATGAATGAAGGCTGTTCTGCCGAGTAATAATGAACAAGGTTGTTCATATCGTGTAGGAACATGAAGTACCGGGAACGCCAGCAAGGACAAGCTCGCGTGAATACCAAGAACCGGTCTAGTGGAATTCACGGCATTAACGGGTGAGTGGGTTTATTAACATCATACCCGGTTGGGATGATGAGCACAACTTAAACTTAAAAACCACTTACCAGTTGTGAGTGGGTTATTCACATCATACCCAGTTGGGATGATGAGCACAGTTTAAAGTTAAAAACCACTTACCGGTTGTGAGTGGGTTTACTAACATCATACCCGGTTGGGGATGATAAGTGCCTCGATATAAAAACCCACTGTTTAGTGGTATTTTAATCATCACTACTTAGAGAAAGTGACGTTAAAGTTATGCGAAAAAAACTACTTACGGGTTGTAAGTAGATCATACCCAGTTGGTATGATGAGACTTCCTCGAAGGAAGTTGAAAACCCGTTCATCGGTTATGAACGGAGGTGTCCTTATACCGGTCGGTATGATGAACAGTAAAAACTTATTTTGTCGGAAGTGCTCTCCCCTGACTGTGTGCCATTGCTTAAACAATTTGGGAGACCTTCTCGACGGGAGCTCGAATAGCTCTAATAGGTCGGGGGCCTCGATTTTGGAACTTGGGGGCTAAATGCCCGATTTTGAAAATCTCGTACAATGGGCCCAAGGCTAGTTGGCACGAGCATGAGCTCGTAAATGAACATGATATATGTGCCATAAAACTTAATAAGTGAATTGTTTGGCCATGGTACCAAGATAGGACTGACATGCTCAGTCAACTAGCGGCAGTGCGACATGACAGGTCGACGGACTAGTCAAGACAAACAGCTGTGGGTTGAGTTGAGAGTCGGGGCCGTTGGACTAGTGGCACTACAAATTACATGGCAATATAAGAAAATATTGTTTGTGCATGCACTGTGAGTACGGGATCATCAAGACGCCCATGAGGGGTAGTGATGCGTCCTTAGGGCACTGGACGAACTGGTGGCTATAAGGGCAGTTCGTCGTTCCAGGTGTCTGTGTGAAATCTAGAGTAGCACGAAGCGCATGAGACCGGGGTGGGGACAGGATGAGGTCTCTGTCCTCATACGGACATGAAGAAGTGATTTCGGGATTGTGGGTAGGATGTCACGTACATCCACTCATTCCCAGGGTAGAAGTGGTCGTACTTCTATTCGGGTGGCAGGAAAAGTCGCTCTGAAGCCACTAGCGGGTTCAGTAGTGATACTGACTTGCGAATGTGTGTAATCTTCATGATGAAGGATGTGTGTTGGGTGATGACACACTGTGGTAACTAAGAAATAATGGAAAAATCCAAATTTTTAAATGATGGGATTTTTGAAAAAAAAAAGAGTCTGGCACACTCCATATAAATATTTTTCTTAAAAGTTAAAAGCTTTTAAAAACCCATTCACTGAGTAGTCGTACTCACCCCTTCCCTTAAATCCCTTTCAGGAAATCCCGGAAAGCCTACCCTTAAAGACCGTCAACTAAGATGCCTGTAAGACAGGTATGTAAAGGTTTTAAATTTCATACAGTTTTGATTATGCTATTCCAGGAAAAAGGTGCAAGTTAAATGACGCCTTACTCTTTACAGTTTACGATAAGGGGAAACCCTTTAATAAACCGGGAGAGTGGCGGGTTGATCACGGGGATCCGACCAAACCGGGTCGGGGCGTGACAATGTGAGTAAGAAGGGGGTGGATTGCCCATAAAAAAGAAAATAGAGGAAAACACATCTAATAATCCTTGGAAAAGTTAACCCCTTAGTTAGGAAGGGATTTAAGTAAACAATCACTGACATCATGGCTAGTAGTGATCAACACTCAAGTTGATAAAGCCTCTAAAGAAAACGACTAGACATAGTGTGGAGTAGCCAGAATGGGATCAAGAATTGAAAATGTCATGGGTAAAGAATAAGGAAAGGGACTGAAATTCTAGTTAGAGAAGGATTCAAAAGGAAGAATACCCTATTATAGGAAAGGTGTATGAAGAAATGAAGGAATTAAAATTTCAAAGAAATGATGAGGGGGTGAATGTGTAGTTCCCAAGGTGGACGTCTCTTAAGTAAGAGATAGGGTAGCGAGAAAAAAATTGAAATAAGAGAACAATTACAAGTAAGCTACCGATACTTAAAACTGAAGGAGATAAACTATTATAAGAATTTTAAAGTAATCACGAAAGAATAAGAGTTGCCTAAAAGCAGAGAAAGTCCTTGAGAAAAGGATACCATTGGAACTAAGGGGACATAGAAATGGTAAAATTGGATAAAAGGGAGTTAACACCAAAAACTATGGAGTGAGTAGATGGTGCTCAAGAGGACCCTGAACTAAGGGTTTTAATGACAAAGGAAGTGACTACACACGGGAATGGGTGGGTATCTTGGAACTACCAATCCTGAAATTTTGAGTGAAGAACCTCAAGAGAAAGATTTATGCTTTAAGGAAAGAGGGACATGAATTTAAGGATATAGCCTTAAACCCTCAAGTAAGTAATGCTTAGCTTAAGTGAGCTCCATGGAATGGATAATGAGAAGGAAAATAAATGTATAAGTGTGTTATACCGGGACTAAATGGAAATAATCAAGAACGTTGTAGGTCAATAAACAACAAGCTGATATTAAGAGAAGTTCATTCAAGTGTGAAGGATGTTGAATAAGTTTTTGGGACAAAACACTAAAAATGAGGGGAGAGTATGTAAACCTTGCCCTCAGAGTTGAGGAAAATCGAGAAAGAACCGGTCAACCCGAGTGAGAAAACTGAAACGGTTCACAAACTCCGACCACCATAGAATGGGCAAATTGGGAAATTTACAACTACCGAGTGACCCAAAGAGTCATAAAAACCTTGGAAAGGGACTTTAGGACAATTTGGGAAAGAAAACCAAACCGGTTTGAACAATCATTAAACCAAATGCTAAATTCAATTTTATAGGTGGCTTAGAAAATTAAAATTGGATAATTGAGGCCACAATTGGATAGAGAATAAATTTAGATGAATTTTAAAATTTTTAATTTTGAAATACTCAGTAGAATCAGGCCTGAACCGGTCGATTTAACCGTAGAACCCGATTCGGACTGTTTCGGAACAGTGTCATCTTCTTCCTTCAGATGACAGCACTGTTCACTCGCCGAAAAATTGAACAGCGCTGGCAGAATGGAAACATTTTCGTTCAGGATATTTCAGGCCATCAATTACTACCATTAAAGTACCAAATAGATGGTCGGAGAGTCCTCGAGCTCCCTATATAAAGAGCCTCTCTCTATTCATCCTCTACACACCTGAAAACCTCACTCTCTCTAAGCTACACAGTTTGCCGATGAAGCTCGAACTAGAGCTCCAACATAAAGGTTTTTCTAAGCCAAACAAGGCATGGTTCTTTAGTCTCGGGGGGAAGTCAGCTACCCGACGGTAGTCTCCAATAACTTCGAGGATCGCCGAAGAAGCGTCGGCGTGATCGAACAGTGAAGCAACTCCAGCGGACCGAAGCTGCCTTATTTTTGTCGAGTTGAAATCAGCTAAATTGAGCACTCCTTAGGCCAAACCAAGCTCTCCCAACACACCCTCAGCCCCCATACGATCGAATTAGAGTGGAAAGGTAAGCCAATTTAGCTACTCTCTGTAATTTTTTATCAGTATTAGAGAGAGAATCGATGAATTTTCACTGACCAAATTCTCAATCAATTTGACATGATTTGATATGATTATTGATCCTAGGAGTAACCTTAGGACGAGAGCTATCTGTCTAGATTAAAAGCTCGGACCGTCACACCTCCGACGGTAATCTTTTAAAGCTTTCTATCTCCAAGTTCAGTTTTTTGGCGAAGCTCCATTTGAGCTCGTTCCAATGTCAATTCATGCGATTCGTATGGATGTGTAGGAACTCCATTTCACCTTCAATTTCAACAATTAACCCCAATTGATCGTTCAATTTGATAAAATCAAATTCGGCCAGGTTGAAAGGGGGAAATTGGGAATTTTGAAAAAATTAGGGACTAAAGTGCAATTTCCCAAAATTGAGGACCAATTGGCCATGAAAAAGATGTTGGAGGATGAATTGATCGATTTTTGGGATTTTTGGGGGTCAAATTGCCATTTTTGTAAAGTAGGGGCAAAATGGTAATTTTTGAAAAGTTAGGAACCAAATTGGAAATTTGGGAAACTTGAACCCTTTTTGGGATTTTGGATAAATTGAGGACCCATAATGAATTTTTGAAAGTTTCGCTAATAAGTGGAATTTTAATATCACACTTGGATGGGGGGATGTGGAAACTACGTGGAAAAATTATTTATCAATTGTAAGTATATCATACCTAGTTGGTATAATAAACTTCCTATAAGGAAGTGGAAAACCCGTTTATCGATTGTAAGTGGAGATGTCATCACACCCGATTGGTGTGATCGACGAGTGAAAACATATTTTTTCATAAGTATTCTCCTTTTACTGTGTGCCACTACTTAAAGATTTTGGGAGACCTTATTGACGGGAGCTCGAATAGCTCAATTAGGTTAGAGGCCATAGTTTTGGAACTTGGGGGCTAAAATGCCCGGTTTTGAAAATCTTGTACAGTGGGCCCAAGGCTAGTTGGCACGAGCAGGAGCTCATAAACAAACATGATGCTGAGCCATGAAAACTTTAATGAATGATGTGATTTGGCCATGGTACCAAGACAGACATACTCGATGGATTGGCGGCAGTGCATCAAGACCCGGTCGACAGACTGGTCTAGACAAACAGGTGGAGGTCAAGTTGAGGGTCGGGGTCGTTGGACCAATGGCACCAAAGATAAATGGCTATGTAAAAATTTTTATTTGTGCATGCACTGAGGTTTGAGACCATCAAGATGCCTAAGAGGAGTAGTGATGCGTCCTAGGGGCTATTGGATGACATGGTGAAGATAAGGGTAGTTCGTCATGCCAGCAGTCAAGGGAACTTGATGTAGCTTCATGCGCATGAGACTGGGATGGGGTCGGGATGAGGACTCTGTCCTCATACGAACACGGAGTTTCTTTTCGGGTTTGAGGGTTAGATGTCGAGGAAGTGATGGAGCCTAAGCCAAAGTCTAGAAACCATTAGAGGAGAATTGTGTCAAGGTGACCGACATGATCATGTATCTCCTGGAACGACAGACATAATTATTGTAGACAATAGATTAATAATGAGTGACCCTTTCTCATTAATGGTATGAGGAGTAAAACGAATACCAGAAGCAAGCATTCAGCATGCCATAGGTGCCAAAAGTATCATGGGGGACATTGTCAGAAAGCATCTTAACTTGCTATAAGTATTGGCAATCATGGCACATTTCCCAAAATTTCCCACGGGCAACTCCTAATCAAGACCTACGATGATGATCACACCTCGCTCAACAATATACTGAGACCCCCGAAAAGGGAAGGGTATTATGATGAGCGATGGTTCTAAGGGGTAGCACATTGGAGCAAACTAGATCACCAAGGGATTCAAGAGAGAGGATCCAATATGGCACAATGTGATAGATGACATAATCAACCATAACAGGAAACACTCAAGACCCTCAGGGGATTTAGATTATATAAGGGGTTGTAATGAAACACTTTTTGTAAAATATATATGTATTGTGAATGCTTGAATGAACCATTGTTTATTTTGAAATATTGCAAGAAATAATTTTTTGAGTAAATGAGTAACAAGTGCGTATAAATGGATGCAACGAGAAATTTTCATGAGATGGAGGCATAGGACCTCAACGATTTGGGAATGAACCCAAGTCACTTTGAGATATAAATGACATCCATACCACCATGAGCAATTGGTTCATGAGGATAAGATGTGCACAAAAAGGTGAAATGAAGGGGAGAGCCAAGTGCTTTGAAAAATAGTAAGGCATAAGCAGGACTACATCATTTAAGATGGATAGTAGTCCAAATTTAAAATATGATGAGGGGTATTGTCCTAAAAATTTGTGGATTGTTAAAGAATCACAACTGAATTTCGGTTATCAAGAATGGGATAAACTATTAAACACCAAAAGGTGAAAAAAGGAAAAATGTCCCTGTTGGGATGATACAGGGAGACTCTCGATAGTTTCCGATTGTTACTACCAAAGAGATATTAAGTAAGGGATATGTGTTATCCTTGAGTAAAGAGAGAGGTATACCCTAGATTCAGGAGGGTACTACCAATAAAGATTATAAACTCAAACCCAGGACTAGATGGGTTAACTAAAGATGTCCTTAAAGAACATGGACACTAAGAGTAATAGATAGATTTACTAAGATAATGTTAGGAGCTTTCTAAGAAGGATTCCAAGAAAATTGGTATAGAGAATGATGGGATATTCTCGAGTCATGCGTTGGAAAAAGGTTACCTTGAGCCTAAGGTATGTGACGGGGATAAGGTAGATAAGGAGATCAGACAAAAGAAGAGTGGTTCATGAAAATGTGAATTTGAGAGGTTAAGGATAATATCATAAAAATTGGGTGAAAATGGGAAGACAAGAAATTAATCATGGAAGGAATAACCTCCCTAATACATATAAGTTTTGAGAATAAAATTCCTAAAATATGGGGAGTAGTTGTAACACCATTATTTCCTAAAGGAAATTTTCAACTCAATTGGATCGAAAATTGGGTTTAAACTAGGGACGGGAACCCTACGGTGGGAGTGGAAAATGTTTCCCAATAAGAAACCTTAATTTTTGGAAAGTGAGTATAGACTAGTGGAGATTGGAGGGGACATTATTTAAATTAACGAGAAAATTCGAAAAGGAAAAAATGCAATTTTTAAAAAATGTGAAATTAAAAAAATTAAAAAAAGGGTCTCTAAGTCGGGTCATCAGAACTGACCCGACTCCCTCCGCCTAACCCAAGTGCCTCTCTCCCTTCATCCACTCCTCAACACATCCCTTTAGATTTTGGTTGCATGCTATCAAGAAAATTGGTCAAATCAATTTGATATTTTGCCAAATTACACACAAAAAAGCACACGCTTGGGCTAACAACTCTTGTGCCACTCTCCCTATGAAATTAATTGAGTTATCGCCTACCCATCAGATCAATCGAAAGTTTTGAAACACATTATACCCAAGTAATTGACCAAGTAATTCTCCCTCACCCGATTACCAAATGAGATGTTTGTTGTCTTAAAATGGTGTGGAGAAACTCCACTAGGGATCCTATTCCTTACCTTAATTTTGTTTGGCCACCACCATAGAACGAGTTTCCTATTCCTTACCTTAATTTTGCCTATCCTCTTACCATCGATGGTGCCTTCTCCTGTCAGTATTTCCAGGCAACCCTTTGGTAGCTCGGTTTCGACCATTTTTTAAAAATGGCCAAATTTGACCAAATTTGATTAGGATAAGACTCTCAACTCCTCCCACAAGCCCTTAGAAGATATTTGGGTGAATTTGGGAAGTTCTAAGTTGTTTAGAGTTATTTTCATTTTATAAATAGTGCCATAAGGCATGTCTATAAAAGTGGATAAAGATCATTTTTATAAAATAGCTTATGGCACTATTTATAAAAGAGGTATAATGTCCAATGGTGATGAAAGGGGATAACACTATGCTTATAAAATGGTTTAAGTTGCTATTTATAAAAGAGATATAAGGCCTAAATGTTTATGAAATGGTTTAAGTTTCATATTTATAAAATATTTTAAGCCACTATTTATAATAGGAATATAAGGCCCAATGATTCCCATGCTTATAATATGTTTTAGTCCACTATTAGGAAAGGCATAAGTTCCAATATTTATGAAAGTGACTAACACTTATGTTTATAAAATGGCTTAGGCAATTATTTATTAAATGGGCATAATGTCTAATGTTTATGAAAAGTGGTAAGGTCAGATGTTAGAAAATAGACGGGTTCAAAAAGTTTAAAAATTGCTTGGAATCCACAATTTAAGAAATAGAGCGAATGACCAAATAATTTATGTGAAATATGATAAGACCTACATTGAAAAAATAGAACTAAAACCTAATATAGGAATGAACATTGATCCATGAAATTTTAAGAAACAATGGTATACGGGACAATTTTAAGAATGGGTAGTAATCCAACACTTTATATGATAAATGGTATATTTGGGTAAGGAAAAAAATTTTCCTTAATAAGGAAATATTGTTTGAAGGCCCTAGGATGTTTTTGTGCTTTTTGATAGAAGTATTAAACATATAGCAAATCAATTATTAAATCTAAATGATATCTTTAATAACACTTGCATTAGGAATAGTGATAAGGAGGAGAAAATTTATTCTAATTTAAGGATGATGATAAGGAGATAATAGATACAACGGGAAATGGTGATAAGGGAGAAATGTTATAATTGATTTGATAAATTTATGCATGTGTCATGCCTCTAATGAGGTATTTAGTTTGATTTGTACATCATTTATTTGAGACTTAATAAATATGTACATGTGCCTCATCATTTAAAAATGTTCGATCACAATAAGTGAGAATAGAAAAATTCTATATAAATAAAACAAATACGAATATAATATCATTTGTAAAATTGAAATTGATAATAAGCGCGCCTCCATGAATTTCACTGGTATGGGAAAAGAGTTTTTAAATAATAATTAATGAATAATTTAAATTAATATATAACAGCAAATTTTGTGATGAATTATCATAGATGACATGTTTTAAAAATATTTCATAATCGAGTTTGCAAATCTTAAAGATAGTTTTAAAAAATGAATTAAAAAAGTAAAAAATGATAAAATTTTATATTAATTATTTTAAGTAAATATAATATCAATAATATGCACGACCGGATAATCAATATTTGTAATAAGAATTACTCACCCCTATTTGATATATTTTTAGTAGTTAGAGAATTAATAGATAATAAGAAAAGGATATTAAGCATCGAAATACCGCTTGAGGAATTGAATTAGAGATTTTCAAAGAAAATTAAACAAAAACTTTACATTAGTATTACTTAATATTTGTAATTTTGTTATTTAAATTTATAAAAAAAATATTATTTTAGTAAAAATATATGTATTTTATATTTTAAATATTCCTTAATATCAGTACTAAATAGATGAAATATAACTAGTGTACTATTAAATAGTATAATATATTAATAGTTTTAATGATTTACTTGTGCCTATAAAAAAATATTTTTTTTACAAAAGTCTAGTATCACTTAGTTTTCTGATCGGTAACGATAAGAGACTTGCACCTAATAAATTATTTACATTGAAAAACTAAGTTTATGTTAAATTTATTACTTAGTATCTCAATTTAAAATATTTTCTTGGAACGTGTTAGATTCTTGGCCTCATAGGTGTGATGATTCTCAGTTTGTGCAATGTCTTGTACAACGTCGGCCCGCGCACATTTTTTCGTACAACCTCGTTGTACCTCGCTTATGCGTGTGCTGGCCGATGAGCTTACTCGCAAACTGGTCTGCGGGCCTGTCGGGCTCACCAAGCGGTAGCCCGCATCCGTGTTATGCTAGGGCGTAAGTTGGCTCCATGCGCACGCCAAAGTCGTCCATTTGTTAGAACGTGCGTTGGTTGGGCTCGCCTATGGTGCAAGTCTCCTGGGTGCACGTTGCGTCGCGGCTGGCCCCGTGGGCTCGTTGGTCCACGTCATGTACTTATGGTAATGCATGTCGTACTCCACGTGATGAAATTGGCCTTGTATGACAAATTCAATCATTATAAAAAGTTAAAAGGGAAGTATGAAATGACCCTAAAATTCGAGTATTTTTTTGTCTTTAACCTATATTTTACCTAATCATCATATGGCAGCTATTAAAACTAAGATTTTACTAAAGAGCCAAAAAATAATTATTGATAAATAAATCAAATATGATAAGGCACAAGTGAATGTACATAAAAATGGGTAGAGGGAGCCCACAAGCCAAAACAAAAAACAAATACTTGATCACTACTATCTGGGACCGGATAGCCGCATAGCTGAGAGATAGGCATCACTGTTGCAATCCGACGGCCCGGACGAAGTCCCCTCTTCACTGATGGACTTGAAGAAGCTCGAATAGAGCCTACCCCCAAGTGGAGAAGAAATTGGGGGCTGAGGAGTTGGACAGAGCCCCTCGAGCATTTGCACAACCCGAGTCATTGGGGGCCTGAGGGACATGTCCTCCTGTATGCACCACAGGGCAACCTTAATGGCTCTAGTTACCCGCTCGTCCTCTTCATCGTACCTGAGGCTGGTGTCGAGGATGTCTCTCAACTTCCCCTCCTCCATCATCTTGAAAGCATAGGAAGGAAAATGGGACTTCTCGGAGGACTCCGAGGGGTCAAAGTTCTTCCTTCCACCAATAATCTCCAGCAGCACCATGCCATAGCTGTACACATCGCTCTTCTCTGAAATGGCATAGTTTGTGATCCACTCGGGCGCAAGGTATCCTCTTGTGCCCCGCATGGTTGTGAAGACATGGCTCTGCTCCTTGGTCATCAGCTTTGCAAGCCCGAAATCGGAGACCTTTGCTACGAAGCTATCGTCTAACAGGACATTCTCGGGCTTTATGTCACAGTGCACAATCTTCACATCACAGTCTTCATGAAGGTAAGCCATACCCTTTGCAGTGCCTAGTGCAATGTTGAATCTGGTGTCCCAGTTGAGCATTTCCCCCTGGTTTTTCCTAAATATCCATCTATCTAGGGAACCGTTAGCCATGAACTCATAAGCCAGGAGGCGGTGGGAACCCTCCGCGCAGAAGCCCCTGAGGCGTACCAAGTGGTGGTGGTGAATACTCCCAATGATGCAAACCTCTGCTCGGAACTCTTTCTTCCCCTGTCCGATTCCCTCCAGCTTCTTCACGGCCAATCTTGTTTGATCAGGCAACACTCCTTTGTACACGGAACCGAATCCACCATGGCCAAGCTTCACGGAGAAGTTGTCCGTTGCTGTTTGGAGGTCTTTGTAAGTGAAACGAATAGGCATCCCTGATAAGTTTTCGAGGAAGTTGTCCTCCTCTGAAACCACTTCGGGAGTCTCCGGGACCTTATCCTTTGGCTTATGATACCGATATCCCACGTATATCAAGATAAGAATCACAATAACTGTTGCAACAATGATTACTACGACAATCGCAACATGCTTGTTACTGTTGCTCCCATTTCTAGCGGGGCTTGCTCCAGCCCCTCCATTGCCCAATACCTTCACGTATGCTGCATAGTCCGAGCCCTTGCCTGAGTCCTGGAATGCTCCCACCGAATTGAACATGTAACAGTTTCCAGTGCTGTTCTGGAAGAACATTGTGAGGCATGAACAGTTACTCATACATGAAGACTTGCAGCTCTCAATACTGGCTTTATCAAGGCTGGGTGAGGTGAAGCTGAGAGCAAAGTACTCGATACCATCTCCTGCACTGACAAGGCTTGTTGTGAGGGCCTTAGAACTACTACTGCACGGAGAAGAAGCAAACCCGACTGAACAATTCTGATAAGACTTGAGAGCTGGGAGACAGCTGCATCGACTACTAGTGTCATGACAGACCCGGTAAGAGTCGCAAGGCTCGGGCGTGCTGCACAAATCCATCGGGATTTTCTGATCAGAAGTTGAGATGCTGCCTCCTGAACCTTGTCCAGGCAGACTGCGGAAAGACACTGTTCCATCCTGACCCAGGACTGCAATCCAAGTTGAATTTGATGCCGAATTGGAGAAGACAAACTGCCACAACAAGCTGCTGCTATTATCATAGAATCGCCACGAATTCTCCTGGAGCCTAGCATAGCTGACCTGGTTCCCATCCTTGTTTATGATCCTTCGGGTGTCTCTCCCCATGGACCAATAGGTTTGCGGGGTCTGGTAATCCACGGAGAGGTACATGTCCCCGGACATTATCTGGAGAATGTACTGACTCTTCAACCCCATTCCAACAAGCTTCATCCCCTTGGAGAACTTCTGCCCAGATACTAAAGTATCACTAGGGTGGTCAAAGCTCTGCCAAAGAATTCCTCCATCAGACCCCAACAATACAAGGTTTCCATTGTTCTGCAGCTCCATCGAAGAGACACCCTTGTTGGCAGTTCCTGTGGACCAGACCACCGTGCCGCCCTTGTACAGGAGCAGGTCCCCGGCGTCCGAAAAAGAGAAATTGTCGGTGTTCGAAACCAGCGAGCCCCGATTTGCCGACCAGACCACGGTTTGGGTCCCGGCATGGATTATACCGAACAAGAACAGGGTGGTATTGCTGCTCGTAGTGATAAAGCCTACGGAAAAATTCGAGTCATTCGACATGAGGAATATACCTTTCCTGTCGATAAAGTCCATCTGGGTCCCTCCAAACCCAGGCTTAACGCTCCCAACGTTCAGATAAGCAGCCATAGTTGTACCGGATAGAATCATTAGAGAAACACAAATAGAGAAGCCCAGAAAGAAAATCGAACTCGAGGTACCCATGGCTCCTCCAAGCCACTAAAATTGAGCCAAATATCACAAAGCCGAGAACCCAAATTGAACAGACGAGCCAGCCAAAGTAAAAGCTAAAGAGGAGAGACCTCAGAAGGTGCGGTTGAGGAGATTAGAATCCAGCAAAAAACGGATCGATGAGAGGAACCCAACTCAGTAGGAACCGAAATGAAGATCTAGTCGCAGGCAACAGCAGGAGGAGGTGGATATTGTGCTTAGGGAGTTTTTCGTGCAAAGCAGCAGGATTTGGGGCTATAGGTAGGGTAAAAAAGATAGATTTGTGGGGACAGCCAATAATAGACTAACTAGCTGTATTATATTGTATTGTATGTACCGTGTAAAGAGACAGTGACCTGGGAAAATAATAATCACTTCGAGTTCAACCTAGTTAGCTAGCGTATGCTGGGTTACTCCCCCATTTTCACAAGCAAAAGCACAACAAAAGAAGGGAAGATTTGCCTGGGGATTGGAATTTGAGAAGCTAGCTATGCTTTTAAATTGTTTCAACTGGAGGCTTCTTTTTGGGGATCTAAGTGTTAACTGAACACAAGCCGGCACAAATTCTGGGTTAAATTTTTAGCTAAATAATAAATTAAAAAATAATAATAATTTAATGACATAAGTTTTTCGTGTCATATAGGAAGAAAGTTGAAAAGTATGTATATGTTATTTAAGGTGCCTTTATTGACACTTTGTTGACTATTGTTTTCTCTACTTGTATGGGTGGAAGTGAAAATTAGAGTTGATTAAATTAAGGGTTAAATGATAAAACAGGTTGCAACTTTATAGTCCAACTTATAACAATATTAAAAAAAATTAATATTTTTAAATAATAAAAATTACAAATGGAGGGGCGTTTCTTAACTTAATGTTCAGGAGGGACTACTAAAAAAGGAGGCGGGAAGGAGCATGTCACCCAAATTTTAGTTCGCTTGATTCGAAATAATGGCACGATTAACATCTTATTATCCTACTCTAAAATAATCTTCCTATACCCCCACTCCCACTTCAAATCTCAGCTATCATCAAAGAACTTTGATGTTTTACATGAATCTACAGTACACCACCGTTCCCAATAATCTCTAGAAATTCTGGCGTATTTATTACCCTTGCCAACCCCATTGTTATAAGTTCAAGTTAAATACCGCTGGGGTCTCCTCCACCATACATTTTGCCGTACTTTCTGCCAGTAGAATTCTGGCTCATCAAACGTTCCTAACAAGAACTCAGTTTACTAGAACGAAAATGTTGAAAAAGCAATAATGGCGCATAATGGCAGCCAAAGACTTGAAAGGAAGAAAGAGCCGAGTCTCTCTCTTACCTGCCTTTGGTGGGTCCAACATTCACAGCTCATTGTATTCTTTTTCATTGAACATACCACTTGATCATTAAATTTATCATTTATTATTGCTTACGAAATTTCAAAATTAATTATTTCAGTAAAAATATTATAGTTTTGTTCAATATTTTGCACCATTACCATGGTGTTGATATGGCCCTACTGATGCTAGTCTATTATCATGCCATGATAATTTTTTATTGAACAGATGAAAAAAATTAACTAAAATATTAGATAAGATTGAAATAGTTGAGTTAAATTATTTAATATTAAATTTTAAGGTTAAAATGAAATGACAAATTGAGAACTAAAAATTAGTCCACTCACTTTTGTCCTTTCTTCTTCTAATGCAATCCTTCCTAACTCAACTTATTTTTGTTGTTTTAAGAAGCAACCACTCTTCAATGAACAATAACGGAAAAGTGTTTTCAATGCCAGCTAACCTGTTGTCTTTGAGAGTACGAATTTAATCTTAGTAAATAGCACTTAAGGTTTTCAAATTATATAATATAATTTGAGGTTAGAATATTCGGATAACAAAAAATAAAAAATAAAAAATCAACATGACTATAAAATAGAGAAATATAAATATATTGTTCAATATGGATGATGAATATAAAATAGAGAAACATAAATATGTTGTTCAATATAGATAGTGTAGAATGATTATCAACTTTTTCATATAGTCACTACATACATATTAATTAAAAAATCAAGCACTTTGAACCAACTTGCATTCAAATTTATTCTTATGGTCATAATTTTGACTAATAATTGCTGAAATATTATTTCTACCATTAGTAATATTAGAATTTCAGTAACAAAATTAAATGGAAATTTATTTTTCGACATATTTCAATTAGATAAATATTAAAATTTTAGTTTAAATGTATAAATAAATAAAATTTTAAGAATTAAATTAAATTGATCAAAATAAATCAATCCAAATCGAGTCGAGCTATACAAACTTAACCAATCGACTTCTTAACACGTCAGCTATCTTGTTTTTAATACTTTGACAATACATGTAAATCATTGAAAAAAATACATGATTTTAATAATTTTTGTTAAAATATAATAAATGCATGAATTTTTAACCTCCTCCTTCACCTTCCCTCTTAATTATGACTCGAGTGAACTCTTGGATCACCAATAAAAATTCACTCTAAAACTATGATCAAAGTTTTGAATCTCTATTTTTTTACAACTATAGTTTCAAACAGACCCTAGGTTAACTTTTCAAAGTCTTCCACCATTGAGGGACCTTAACCAAACTCAATTTTGCGCAACATTAACTTTACAATCCCGCCTGATCACAAACCCCATTTTCACCGCAAAATAGGGGCGATACTCAAATGGTATTACCGCCTTTACTAGTGCAATTCTGATTCATGAAGCACCTATAAAACTCTATCGACCCTCCTTAACCTCCCTTGCGACCTTCATGCCTCGATATTAAGTCTTCTCATCCCAAACTTTATTATTTTATTTTTTACAGTATTTTTCTAGTGATTTAATTGAGTATCTTTAAGCGAAATCAATACTCTAACCAAGGTTTTCTGAACTATGGAATACCTAGATGAACTACTCGATAATTTTTCTAACATCGAGAATTTTATAAGTGAAATTTAAACTCAATTAGATTAAAAATTGAGGTTGAACAGGGAATGAAAACCCGAGTAAAGATTAAAATCAAATTAGATTGAAAATTGGTTAGAATTGAAATCTTAAAAATTGGTAAGAGTAACCTAAAAAAATTCCAAATAACCTCCTTGATTAAGAATTGAGCAGCGGGAAGCAATTTTTTGGAAAACCAGAGGCAATTAGGGTCGAACCACACTACACCTTAGACTCATAGATTTTTTCAAGTGGTTTTAGGAAGGAGGAAAATGTAATTCTTAGCCCCATATATTAGAAAATAAGGTGAACAATTTTTAGAAAATTAAATTTGGATTAGAACTAGTTGAATTGGAGGTGAGTTCAACAAGAAAATACTAAAATTGATGGAATTAACAAATTTAATTGTCAAAAATCAATTCTCTACAATGCCAAATGGACAATGCGATTGACAAACCACTTGCACACGTCGTGAGTGCACTGCACATGCGTTGTCTCCCTCGTCCGATTCGACCCAACACTGTTCACACCCGACCTAAAATTCCCCCTTCACCCAATTTTTGTCGAATATTCTACCACATGCCACTAATTGTTCACACACCAAATATACTCAATTTTTTTTACCAAATTACAAGAAACAAGAACCATGATTGAGCTGAAAAAATATCGCTCTATATCCCATTAAGAGCAATTACATTTTCATCTACCCAGATGATCAAATTTTGCTGTGAAAGTAGATAGAGAAAGCTTCTGGTGACTTTCCAATCACTGAAGCTTTTAAGCATGAATTCTCTCTTATCCGACCACCAAACAAGTTGATATTTGTCTCAAAAGAAAGCTAAGGAATTACTATTGGGTTTTGTAGCATGTCCCAACTCAAACATGGTCGAAAACCATTGCACAAGACCATTTTCAAATCTTGGTTTTTTGGATTGAAAAAATCAAGTGACACCACTGATCTTTTGGTGCCAAATTTTGCCACATCAAACCACCCCTCCGGTCAACACTTGTGCTAAAAGGATAACCTGACTCTCCTCCACATCTCTCAAGCCTTGCCCAACCTCCGGCAAGCCAACTTTGAGCTGTTCGAGCTAATTTTTAACAATGGGTATATTATGCAACCCTTGGCCTTGACCATTTAATGCTAAAATTTAACTAGCTTTGGTGACCCCTTATAACACCTAAATTTAAGAATAATTAAGTTACACCACAATTTAGGAGCAAGAAATTGACACAAACCGAAATTAGAAGAAATAATACAAGGATCGACTTGGATATCTCAAGACTTAGATCTAGAATTTGTATTTTTTTAACAAATTTAAATTCGAGTCGAAGTCATGTAGTTTGATAAAAACCCCAAGGATAGGCTAACCTAATTAGGACACGATTACACGAGACATAAATAATTTAAGAGGGGTAGCCCAAAAAGTTTTATTCAGATGGGTTTTGAATGTTATACATAAAGACCTAATAGATACTGCTCACTACACATACATTGTCAACATTGTCCTCCTGGACCAAGGGAATCGAGAATGGAGAACCAAAAGTTTTCAAGAGGGGGGGAGAGAGAGAGGGAGAGAGAAACCGATAGCTTAAATGAACCAGAAGTTGCTAAATGAGGGTCAGATCGGGAATTTGAAAAATCCCTAGTAGCAAATAAATCACAAAACTCACGGGGAAGAGCCATGAAGTGGATTGGGTGTGAAAACCGAACCGATTCTAGGTGAACTAGACCTGAACCGAATTGAACCAGAGTGAATTGGGTTGAACTGTGAAGAACCGGTTCAAAGATATATTTTTCTAGGTGGATTAAAAATATGAAATTGGAAAATTGAATGCACCATTAGATAGAAAATGAATTTAAATGAATTTAAATGAATTTAAATGAATTTAAAAAATTTTAATTTTTAGAAAACCAATCGAATCGGGCCTGAACCAACCGATTTACGATTTCGAGTAATTGAACCTAGTCGAACCTGACCGGTCAATAGACCGCTGCCAAGTTAGCGTCTAGTCAACAAGCATGACCAATCAAAATTCCCAAATTTCCACCAATTTCAACCTTCTAACTCAGCCGAATTTGATTTCATCAAATTAATTGATCAAATGAGTTTAATTGTTGAAATTGAACTTAGATTGGAGTTTCTACAACTTCATACAATTCAATTGCACTTTGAATCGCACGATTTGATGCCAGAATGAGCTCAAACGGAACTTCGCCGAAAAACTAGACTTAGAGGGAGAAAGCTTCGAAAGATTATTGTCGGGGGCACGACAATCCGAGCTTTTGATCTGGGCAGATAGCTCTCATCCTGAGGTTCATCCTAAAATCAAGAATTGCATCAATTTATGTCGAATTGAATGAGAATTTAGTCATCGAACTTCTGTCGGTTCTCTCTCTAGCATCGATCAGAATTTATAAAGGGAAGCCAAATTGGCTTACCTTTTTGCTCTAATTTAGCTGTAGGAGGGTTGTGGAGGTGCTGGGAAGGCTTGGTTTGGCATGAGAAGGGTTCAAATAGGCAAATTTTAGCTCAGCCGAAATAGGGCAGCTTCGGTCCACCGGAGCTGCTTCACTGTTCTATCACACCGGTGACCCTCGGAGCAAATGGAGACTACTGTTGGGTAGTTGACTTCTCCCCAGTTCTAAAGACCCGACCACGCCATCTTTGGCTCAAAAGAGACCCTCTATCGGAGCTTTGGTTCGAGTTTCGTCAAAAATTGGAGCAACTCAGAGAGAATAGAGTTTTTAGGTGTGGAGAGAATGAATGAGGAGGGGCTCTTTAAGTTTTCATGACTCTTCCTAATCATGTTTGTTTACAAGCTTCAGCTCGTGCCCACTGGCCTTGGCCCCACTGCACGTGTTTTCCAAAACTCTGGCTTGAGCCCAATGAGTTCAAAAACTAAGGCCCTAGCCTATTTGAGCTATTTTAGCACCCATCAAAAAGGTCTTCCAAATATTTTAAGTAGTTGTCACACAGTCAGGGAAGAACACTTCTGACAAAAATTATATTTTTATCTCACCACACCAATCGGGTGTGATGATGGATTCGCTTACAACCGGTAGGCGGTTTTCTCCTTTCCTTAAGAAAACTCATTATACCAAACAAATATGATGTTGGTTCATGCCTATTCACAACCTATAAATAGTTTTTATTCGTTAAAAATAGTGCTCATCATCCCAACTGATATGATGTATAAAATTTCCACTCACCTAGTGACTCTAACGCGCTTGTCCCTAGCCGGTTCTCCAAATTCGAGTCTAACCTTTCTATTAGCGTTCCGATCTTAAGAGTCCCTATAGAGTTTGGCCACTCTTATATGTTAGGGTTTTGTATAAAAGCTTCCTAGCTTTTCAGTATGGGCTTACTAGGCCCATATTTCTTTTTTATTACTCTTAATTCCTTAAAGTTCATACTCTTTGACATTAGGACCATAGTGTTAAATTTTCTTCAAATAAAGTCCCAAGAACTTTCAATATCTTCCTTGAGTCCTCAATTTAATCAAAATTATGTAATGGGCTCAAATTTTCTAAATTTCCAATTTGGTCCCCAATTTTCCAAAAATTATAATTTTGCCCCTACTTTGTAAAAATAGCCATTTGACCTCAAATCTTTCAAAAATTGACCCATTGGTCCCCCAACATCTTTCATATTTCCAATTGACGTTCAATTTTGAGAAATTACATGGAGGTCCCTCAATTCTTCAAAATCCCCAATTTTTTCCTCCAAATTTCCCCCCTTTTCTGATCGAATTTTATTTCTTCAAATTAGTTATTCAATTGGGGTTAATTGCTCCAATTGATGACATGGATCTATTCCTACACTTCCATACAATCAAATGGAGCTTTTAATTGTAGAATTTTAGTCCGAAATGAGCTCAAACGAATCTTCGCCAGAAAACTGTTCATAGAGAGAGAAAGCTTCGAAAGCTTATCGTCGGAGGTGTGGCAATCCAAGCTCTCGATCTGGGGAGGTAGCTCTCATCCTTAGGTTTCTTATAGGATCATGAATTACAATAATTGAAGTCCATACGAGGGTGAATTGTGTTAGTGAAATTCAACACTTTCTCTCTCTAGCACCGATCTACAGCGACGGAGGAGGCCCGAATTGGCTTATTTTTCACATTTGTGGAGGTCATGTGAGGGTCATGGGGATGTTAGGGAGGCTTGGTTTGGCTGGAGGAGGTCTGAATTTGGCCAAATTCAGCTCGGCCAAAATAGGGCAGTATTGGTCCATCGGAGCTGCTTCACTTTTTTATTCCGCCGACGCTTCTCTAGCGGTCCTCGAGTCGAAGGGAGATTGCTCTCTGGTAGCTGACTTCCCCCGAGTCTATAAAACCTGACCTTGCCTTCTAAGGCTAATAAAGGTCCCCAAGTCAGAGATCTGGTTTGAGCTTCCCTGAAAAATGGAGCACTTTATATAGAGAATGACGATTTGAGCTGTGTGGATGATGAATGGAGGGGAGCTCGAGGACCCTCTGCCCGACCAGTTTCCATTTTGGTCGAGCTTATCCTCTTCAAAAAATGCCCAGATTGGAGAGGATATTCCATCACTAGAGAAGGAAAGTTTTTTAATCAATGAACAGTACTGTCATCCTGAGGAAGAAGACGACACTGTTCCGAACCGAACCGATCCGACTAGGTTTAATGGCGAAAATCGACCGCTTCATGCACGATTCAATTAGTTTTCTCAAATCTAAAAATTCCTAAATTCGTCTAAATTTATCTCCTATCCAATTGGGGCTTCAATTTTCCAATTTGATCATGTCAAGCCACCAACAAAAATAAATTTATAAATTGGTTCATATGTAGTTCAAACCGATTCAATCCGGTTTAGGTTCGGTTCACCCTGAACCGGTCTGATTTTCTCTTTCAATTTGTTCCATGGTTCTTCTCTATGAATTTTATCAATCTTTGAGTCACTTGGGACTCTCCAATTTCCCATTTTACCCCTTTTTTTTTACCGGTTTTGGTTCGTTAAATGGCTTGGTTTTTCTCTTTTGAATCGACTAGTTCTTTTCCCAGTTTTTCTTATCTTTAAAGGAACAAGATTTACAACTCTTCCATCCTTTTAGGGGTTTTGTCCTCAAAACTAATTTTTGCCACCTTTTTCTTTGGAAATCTCCCTTGATGTCAACTTGGGTTAGTTTAACATGCTCTCCTCTAATTGTTCCTTTATTTAATCCTTTTTTATCCACGCATTACTAGAATTTCTCTTTCATTCCATTAATCACCCGCTCAATGGAGGGTATCTGGTTTCATGTGTCTTACCTAGTATTCCACAAGTATGCCTTTAAGCCCATTCCCTATTCCACTTAGGGCAAGGTCCTTCTTGTCACTTGATAGTGTCTCTTAACTATTATCGGTGTTATCTAGTCGTCCTTTCTCCTTGGCATCATGCCCTCTTTTGGATGCTCTTAGTTTTATTTTATTGGATTTCCCTATTCCGACCTCTATGTTTCTATCTAATTTTGGACTTACTGACTTATTCAGAATCCTCTCTCCCATTCCTTTTGTAAACCCCATCCCTAGAAGTTAAGGAAAAACTAGGAAAGAACCGGTTAACCCAAGTGAGAAAACCGAACCGGTTCACAAACCCCAACCGTTAGAGAAAGGGAAAATTGGGAAATTTACACATCGCGAGTGACCCAAAGAGTCACAAAAACCATGGAAATGGGCTTTAGGACAATTTGGGAGAGAAAACCAGACCGGTTCAGGTGAATCGGATTGAACTAGTTTGAACCATCATTGAACTGGATGCTAAATTTATTTTTCTAGGTGGCTTAAAATATTCAAATTGGAGAATTAAAGCCACCATTGGATAGAGAATGAATTTAGAAATTTTTAATTTTGAAAAACTCGGTCGAATCGGGCTTAAACCTTCCTATTTAAGCATTGAACCCAGTTCAGACCGGTCCGGTCCCGTCTAGTTTGGAACAATGTCGCCTTCCTCCTTCAGATGACAACACTACTTACTCGCTGAAAAAATGAACAGCACCAACAGAAAGGAGACGTTTTCATTCCAGATGTTTCAAGCCAACAATAAGTGTCATTAAGGTGCCAAACGAACGGTCGAAAAGTCCCCGAGCTCCCTATATAAAGAGCCGCTCTCCATTCAACCTCCATACACCTGAAAACTTCACTCTCCCTTAGCTACTCAATTTTCTGATGAAGCTTGAACCAGAGCTCCAACATAGGGGTTTTTCTAAGCCAATGAAGGCGAGGTTGGGTTCCTTAGACTCTGGGAGAAGTTAGCTACCTGACGGTTATCACCATTTGATCCAAGGAACGTCGGAGAAGCGTTGGCGTAATCAAACGGTGAAGCAGCTCCGGCGGACCAAAGCTGCCCTATTTCGACTGAGTTGAGAATAGCCAAATTCATCCCTCCTCAAGCCAAACCAAGCTCTTCCAACACTTTATCAGCCCTCATACGACCGAATTAGAGTAGAAAGGTATGCCAATTTGGCTTCACTCGGTAATTTCTGATCAGTGTTAGAGAGAGAACCGATAAAATTTCACTGACCAAATTCTCCCTCAATTCAACATGAATTGTTGTAATTCTTGATCCTAGAAGGAACATTAGAATGAGAGCTACATGCCCTGATCAAAAGCTCGGACTGTCACACCTCTGACAGTAAGCTTTTGAAACTTTCTCTATCTAAGTTCAATTTTTCAGTGAAGCTCCGTTTGAGCTCGTTCCAGCCACAAATCATGTGATTCAAAGCTTAATTTAATCGTATGGATGTGTAGGAACTCAATTTTACCTTCAATTTCAACAATTAACCTCGATTGAATGGTCAATTTGATGAAATCAAATTTGGCCAATTTGAAAGGGGGAAATTGGGGGAAGTATTTGGGGAAATTTGGGGATTTTGTAAAATTGAGGGCCAATTGGCCATGAAAAAGATGTTGGAGGATCAATTGGTCAATTTTTGAAATTTATTGGGATCAAATTGACATTTTTGTTAAGTAGGGGCAAAATGGTCATTTTTAAAAAGTTGGGGACCAAATTGGAAATTTAGGAAACTTGAACCCCTTTTTATCATTTTGAATAAATTGAGGTCCCAAAGTGAATTTTAGAAGTTTCGAGACTCGATTTGGGAGAAAATTAGTATTAGGGACCTAAAGTTAAGGAAAAATAACTTTAGGGACCTAAATGCAAATAATTCAAAATTTTGGGCATGTTGTTCATACTGAGGAATGAAGGCCATTATGCCAGATGTTAATAAACTAGGATGTCTAAATCATGTAGGAACACGAAGTACCAGAACACCAGCAAGGATAAGCTCACGTGGAGGCAAAAAGCCGCTTTAGAGAAAATACACTACAAATATCGGGTTAGTGGGATTATTCATATCATACCCGGTTGGGATGATGAATACTTCGGAAATGAAAAACCACTTCTATGTGAAATTTGTTAACATCACACCTGGTTTGAGTGATATGAGAAATACATGGAAAAACGTTATCAGTTATAAGTAGATCATACCTGATTGGTATGATTATCTTCCTAGAAGGAAGAAGAAAACCCGTTTGCTGGTTGTAAACGGAGATGTCATCACACCTAGTTGGTGTGATGGATGAAAAGTTATTTTGTTAGAAGTGTTCTCCCATGATTGTGTGTCAATGCTTAAAACTTTTGATAGACCTTCTTGACGAGAGTAGGAATAGCCCAGATAGGCTAGAGGCCTTAGTTTTGGAACTTTGGGACTAAAATGCCCAATTTTAGAAAATCAAGTATAGTGGGCACAAGGCCAGTTGGCATGAGTAGGAGCTCCTAAATAAACATGATGATAAGCCATGAAAATTTCTAATGACTGAATGATGTGATTTGACCATGGTACCAAGATAGGTCCGACATACTCAATGGTTTGGCGACAGTACGACAGGACTAGGTCGACAAACCGGTCTAGACAAACAACTGCATGTTGAGTTGAGGGTCGGAGCCATTGGACCAGTGGCACCAAAGGTTAATTGCTTTGTGGAAAAAATTTTGTTTGTGCATGCACTTGAGGTTCGGGACCATCAAGATGCCCAAGAGGGGTAGTGATGCGTCACAGGGGCTACTGGACGACATGGTGGAGATAAAGGGCAGTTTGTCGTGCCAGCAGTTAGGGAAGCTCGACATAGCTTCATGCACATAAGACCTGGGTGGGGTCAGGATGAGGTCTTTGTCCTTATATGGACACAGAGTTGATTTTGGGTTTGAGGATCGGATGTCACGAACATCCACTCATTCCTAGGGTAGAAGTGGACAGGCTTCTCTCTAGGTGGCCGGTAAAGTCACTGGGGAAACCTCTCTTGAACCAAGAGAGTGGCGGGTTGATCATGAGGATCTAACAAAATCGGGTGGGGGCATGACAACTTGAGTGGTATCATAGCCAAGTTCCCTTGAAACATTATCAATATTATGCCCTTACACTAATAAAACCATAACTACCGTGTAGGAAAGAGAATCCCTAGAAAGTTCACTGTGAAATCTAATCCTCCACACCTGACCTTGAAAAAGACGACTACCCCAAGAGAGGTAGCTGTTCAAGGATTCCTGAAGGACGAGAAGAGAGTGCCCAAAGATATGGTGGAGGATTATTAAAAACTCGTGGGAGCCTTACTAGAACCAGAGGGCATTACCTACCCTCCTCCAAGGCAAGAGGAACTTGTTCCTTCCTCTAGGAGCCCAACACCTTCTCCAGCCCCACAACAATCGAAGAGGAATTCCACTAAGAAGGAGGCTTAGGATAACTATTGGGATGCATATGCCACCTTCATGAAAGTCCACTAAGTACCCCTACCTACTCAGTCCAGCTTCAATCCCTCTCAATGGATGAGGTAGACATATGAGTGTGATGCTGAGGTAATAAGGCGGTACGAATTAGAGGTCATATATGAAGTTCGTCCCATAAGGGAATATGGATGGACTTCAACCAGTTACTTAGAGCCATTAGATCATGAATCCCATAATCATTCTAAGGCTAACTCCCGACCTATGACCCCAAGGGACTAGGAGTTAGAAAATCTCTATAATAAGCCAAGTATGGCAAAACAATTAGAGAATGAATAAAAGTCCGATTTTTCCTTGAATAAATTTTTAGTCTTCTTGATAAATACAACTAATAGAAATAGGAATATGTCAACAAAGATCGAAGTAAGGGTAGAGAAAAGATTACCTATGGAAGGAAAACTACAGGTTAACCCAACCTTTAAAGTAGCCAAGTGAGTTTTTCCCATCTAGAGAAAGGAAAAACAAGACAATAAGATGTGGCAAGAAAATTTTAAAAGAGTCTACTAGGATTCACCAAGGAAGACAAATCTCAACTAAGGGAAGGAAGAAGAAGTCTGGTGCAAGGGAAATAAACATCAGAGGGTACGGGACTAGTGGAAGTCTAAAGAAAAACTATGGATAAAAGTAAGGAAACAAGAGGGATTAGACTATTCCAAGGGAAACCAATGGAAGGGAAGCTGACCAGGAAGGAAGTAAGAAAGACATGAGAGCACTAAAAATGTTATGTCAATTGGAGATAAGACAAGGAGAAAGGAGAAAGGAAAGAAGTATTGTCACGCCCCAACCCAGTTTGGTCGAATCCCCGTGAGCAACCTGCCACTCTCCCAGTTTACTGAGGGTTTTCCCCTTCTTTAACCCGGGAGGAGTAAGGTGTCCTTTAAACTTTTATCTTTACTAGAATAACATAAATCAAAACCGCAAAAAAAAAATTTACATACTTGTCTTGCAAGTGTGAATAACAGGAGGTATTCGGTTAGGTTTTCCTTGGTTACCTGAAAAGGGATATAACGGAGGGGGTGAGTTCAACGACTCACTGAATGGGTTTTTTAAAGTTTGACTTTTAGGAAAAGTGTTTGAATCGGAGTATGCCAGACTCCTTATTTTCTTTTAAAATAATTCATCCTTAAAATCTCGTTTTCATAGCCATTATTCAATCCTCCATCATAACAGGTGTATTTATCAACCAACACATTCCCTTCATCATGAAGGGAACATACATTCGCAGGACAGCACGTCCACTTCTACCCTGAGAATGAGTGAGGTTCTCCCTGGCTTCCGGGGTGGCTAAGGTAGTGTGGGTTTGTTTGGCTACTTTTCTTAGGGACATCTGAAATTTTTTAAAATTATTCCAATCAATTATTATGTTATCTAGTCTTGATAATGTATTCAAGAAAATAGGCTCTAATACCACTCAAGTTGTCACACCTGACCCGGTTTGGTAGGATCCCCATGAGCAACCTGCCACTCTCCCGATTTACTAAGGGTCCCCTTCTTTAACCCGGGAGGAGTAAGGCGTCCTTTAAACCTGTACCTTTCCTGGAATAAAATAAATCAAAACTAAATAAAAATTTTAATTTACATACCTATCCTGCAGGTGTGACTAACATGAGGTCTTTGGGTAGATTTTCCTTGGTTACTTGAAAAAGGATATAAGGGAGGGGTGAGTTCAACGACTCTATGAATGGATTTTTTCAATTGACTTTTAGGAAAAGTGTCTGAATAGGAGTGTGCCAGACTACTTATTTTCTTTTAAAACAATTCATCCTTAAAATCTTGTTTTCATAGCCATTATTCAATCCTTAATCATAACTAGTGTGTTTATCAACCAACACACGCCTTCATCATGAAGGGAACATACATTTGCAGGGCAACACATCCACTGCACCCACTTGTTGCGTCGGAGAGAATTTACCGGCCACCTAGATAGAAGCACATCCACTTCTACCCTGAGAATGAATGGATGTACGCAACATCCGACCATCAATCCCGTAACAAAATTTCGTGTCCATATCAGGACAAAGACCTCACCCCGACCCCACCCCGGTCTCATGCGCATGAAGCTACGTCGAGCTTTTAAGACTACTAGCATGACTAACTGCCCTTATCTCCACCATGTCATCCAGTAGCCCTAGGACGCATCACTACCCCTCTTGGACATCTTGAAGGTCCAGTAACATCAATGCATGCACAAATGAATAATTTTCCACATAAGCCATATAATCTGTTGTGCCACTGGTCTAACGGCCCTGACCCTCAACTCAACTTGCAGTTGTTTGTCTCGAATGATCCGTAGACCTGTCATGTCGCGTTGTTGCCAGTCCATAGAGTATGTCAATCCTGCCTTGGTACCATGGCCAAACAATCCATTCATTAAACGTTTTCATGGCTTAACCTAATGTTTGTTTACGAGCTCCTCCTCATGCCAACTGGCCTAGGGCCCACTGTACGAGATTTTCAAATTCGAGCATATTAGACCCCAAGTTCCAAAACCGAGGCCTCCGACCTATCTAAGCTATTCGAGCTCCCATCAAGAAGGTCTCCCAAAAGTTTTAAGCAGTGGCACACAGTCAAGGGAGAGCACTTCCGACAAAATAAACTTTTCATCCGTCCATCATACCAACTAGGTGTGAGGATATCTTCGCTTATAACCGATAAGCGGGTTTTCTACTTCCTTACAGGAAGTTCATCATACCAACCGGGTATGATCTACTTACAACTGGTAAGTATTTTTTCCGTGAAATTTCCACATCACTCCTCTCAGGTGTGATGGTTAAAATACTACTAAATAGTAGGTTTTCATTTCCAAGGTGCTTATCATCCCAACCGGGTATGATATTAAATTCCATTCACCTAATCATGTAGTGAATTCCTCTTATTTGGCTCTTTGCCACCATGCGAGCTTGTACTTGCTGGCAATCTCGGTACTTCGTATTCCTACATGATATAAACATCCATATTCATTATCATTTGTTCTATTAGCCTTCATTCAACACGAAGGAATAAAATACTCCAACTTTTTGATTTATTGCAATTAGGTCCCTAACGTTTTTTTCTTTAACTTTAGGTCCCTAATACCGATTTTCCCCCAAATTGAGTCTCGAAACTTCTAAATTTCACCTTAGGATCTCAATTTATTCAAAATCACAAAAGGGGGTTCAAGTTTCCCAAATTTCTAATTTGGTCCCCAACTTTTCCAAAATTACCATTTTGCCCCTACTTTACCAAGATGGTAAATTTCACACCAAAAATTCCAATAATTAGCCAATTGGTCCTCCAATATCTTTATCATGCATAATTGGCCCTTAATTTTATGAAATTGTACTTTAGTCCATCAAATTTCTAAAATCCCCCAATTTTTCCCCAACTTCAACCTTCCAACTTAGCCGAATTTGATTTCATCAAATTGACCGATCAAATAAGTTTAATTGTTGAAATTGAAGTTAGATTGGAGTTCCCACATCTTCATACAATTCAATTGCACTTTAAATCAAACGATTTGACGCTAGAACGAGCTCAAACGGAGCTTCACCGAAAAACTGAACTTAGAGAGAGAAAGCTTCGAAAGCTTACCGTCGAGGGTGCGACGGTCCGAGCTTTCGATCTGGACAGATAGATCTCATCCTGAGGTTTCTCCTAGGATTAAGAATCGCATCAATTGATGTCAAATTAAGGGAGAATTTGGTCAATGAATTTCTGTCGTTTCTCTTTGTAAACCCCACACATTTGAGTTAAGGAAAACCAGGAAAAGAATCGGTCAAACCGAATAAGAAAACCAAACCGGTTTACATTTGGGAATAAGCAATATGAAAATTTACAACTTTTGGTTGATTCAAAGGATTTATTAAACATTGGAAAAGGAACTTAAGACAAACTAGAAAATAAAAATTAAATTAGTTCAAGTGAACTAGATTTCATAAGAATTTCAAAGTTAAGCGTGCTGGGAAGTATGATTTTTTTGTAACCCGAAATTTCGGTAAAAAATTTCTATGCGAACGTACGACTTATCATAAATAGCCATCAATTAATATATATTTAATTATTGAAATTAATACCAATAATTTAATACCTATATTTAATTATTGGAATTAATACAAATAATTTAATATCGAAATTAAATTATTGGAATTAATACCAATAATTTATGGCAATATTAATACTAATAATAAATCTCGTCCATTTAATACACGGGTTTTACAAATATATAAAGAGGTCATCCCCATTTCATTCTCCTCACACGTAAACACTTCTCTCTCTCTCTCTACTGCTCCATTTCCCGGTAAAGCTCGAACCAAAGCTTCGACTTGAACAAAGGTTGGGCTCTTTAGAACCGGAGAGAATACAGCTATCTGATAGCAAACTCCAGTCAATCCGAGAATCGTTGGAGAAGCACCGACATGATGGAATAGTGAAGCAACTCCGGCGGACTGAAGCTGCCCTATTTTGGCCAAGCTGAAATCGGCCATTTCAAGCCCTCCTCATGCCAAACCAAGCCCTCCCAACACTTCTTCAGCCTTTCTACGGCCGAATTAGGACCAAAAGGTAAGCCAATTCGGCTCCCCTTTATAATTTTCGATCGGTGCTAGAGAGAGAGTCGACCGAATTTCAATGACAAAATTTTAATCCAATTCCGCATCAATTGATACAATACTTGATTTTAGGATGAACCTCAGGACAAGACCTATCTGCCTAGATCGAAAGCTCAGATTGTCGTGTCTTCACCGGTGAGTAATCGAAGCTTTCTCTCTCTACAGTCTGTTTTCCGGCAAAGCTCCGTTTGAGCTCATTCCGACGTTAAAATTTTCGATTCAAAGTTTCTTAGAATCTTATGAACATACAGGAACTCAATTTCAACTACAATTTCAATAATTAGAAGTGTTTGATTGGTTAATTTGATGAAATCAAATTCGGTAGTGTTGAAGAGTTGAAATTAGGGGAAAATTTGGGGATTTTTGAAATTCAAAGGGGCCAAAATACAAATTTATGAAATTGAGGGTCAATTGGGCATGAAAATAATGTTGGATGACCAATTGAGGAATTTTGGAAATTTTGGGGAAAAACTTACCATTTTTGTGAAAGAAGGGCAAAATGGTAATTTTGGAAAAATTGGGGAACCAAATTGGAAATTTGGAAAATTAAACCCCTTTTTGGTGAAATTGAATAAATTGAGGTCCCACAATAAATTTTAAAAGTTACGGGACTCAATTTGAGGAAAAACCGACATTAGGGACTTAAAGTTAAAGAGAAATAACTTTAGGGACCTAATTGCAAATAACTAAAAGTTTGGGTTTTCTCATTCATTAATGAATGAAGGCTGTTATGCCGAGTAATAATGAACAAGATTGTTCATATCGTGTAGGAACGTTAAATACCGGGAACGCCAGCAAGGATAAGCTCGCGTGAATACAAAGAACCAGTTTAGTGGAATTCACGGAATTAACGGGTGAATGGGTTTACAAACATCATACCCGATTGGGATGATGAGCACACCTTATAATTTAAAAACTACTTACCGGTTGTGAGTGGGTTTACAAACATCATACCCGATTGGGATGATGAGCACACCTTATAATTTAAAAACCACTTACCGGTTGTGAGTGGGTTACAAAAATCATACCCGATTGGGATGATGAGCACACCTTATAATTTAAAAACCACTTACCGGTTGTGAGTGGGTTATTCACATCATACCCAGTTGGGATGATGAGCACAGTTTAAAGTTAAAAACCACTTATCGGTTGTGAGTGGGTTTACTAACATCATACCCGGTTGGGGATGATAAGTGCCTCGATATAAAAATCCACTGTTTAGTGGTATTTTAATCATCACTACTTAGAGAAAGTGATGTGAAAGTTATGTGAAAAAAAACTACTTACGAGTTGTAAGTAGATCATACTCGGTTGGTATGATGAGACTTCCTCGAAGGAAGTTGAAAACTCGTTCATCGGTTATGAACGGAGATGTCCTTATACCAATCAGTATGATGGATAGTAAAAACCTATTTTTGTCGGAAGTGCCCTCCCCTGACTGTGTGCCAATGCTTAAACAATTTGGGAGACCTTCTCGACGGGAGCTCGAATAGCTCTAATAAGCCGAGGGCCTCGATTTTGGAACTTGGGGGCTAAATGCCCGATTTTGAAAATCTCGTACAGTGGGCCCAAGGCCAGTTGGCACGAGTAGGAGCTCGTAAATGAACATGATATATGTGCCATAAAACTTAATAAGTGAATTGTTTGGCCATGGTACCAAGATAGGACCGACATGCTCAGTCAGCTAGCAGCAGTGCGACATGACAGGTCGACGGACTAGTCAAGACAAACAGCTGCGGGTTGAGTTGAGAGTCGGGGCCGTTGGACTAGTGGCACCATAGATTACATGGCAATATAAGAAAACATTGTTTGTGCATGCACTGTGAGTACGGGATCATCAAGACGCCCATGAGGGGTAGTGATGCGTCCTAAGGGCACTGGACGACCTAGTGGCTATAAGGGCAGTTCGTCGTTCTAGGTGTCTGTGCGAAATCTGGAGTAGCACGAAGCGCATGAGACCGGGGTGGGGACAGGATGAGGTCTCTGTCCTCATACAAACATGAAGAAGTGATTTCGGGATTGTGGGTAGGATGTCACATACATCCACTCATTCCCAGGGTAAAAGTGGTCGTACTTCTATCCGGGTGGTAGGAAAAGTCGCTCCGAAGCCACTAGCGGGTTCAGTAGTGATACTGACTTGCGAATGTGTGTAACCTTCATGATGAATGATGTGTGTTGGGTGATGACACACCGTGCTAACTAAGAAATAATGGAAAAATCCAAATTTTTAAATGATGGGATTTTTGAAAACAAAGGAGTCTGGCACACTTCATATAAATATTTTTCTTAAAAGTCAAAAGCTTTTAAAAACCCATTCACTGAGTAGTCGTACTCACCCCCTTCCTTATATCCCTTTCAGGAAATCCCGGAAAGCCTCCCCTTAAAGACCGTCAACTAAGATGCCTGTAAGACAGGTATGTAAAGTTTTAAATTTCTACAGTTTTGATTATGCTATTCCAGGAAAAAGGTGCAAGTTAAAGGACGTCTTACTCTTTACGGTTTACAATAAGGGGAAACCCTTTAATAAACCGGGAGAGTGGCGGGTTGATCACAGGGATCCAACCAAACCGGGTCGGGGCGTGACACTCTCTCTGGCACTGATAAGAAATTACATAGGGGAGCCAAATTGGCTAACATTACCGCTCTAATTCAGCTGTAATAGGGTTGTGGAAGTGTTGGGAGGGCTTGGTTTTTCCTGAAAAGGGCTCGAATTGGCCGATTTCAGCTTAGCCAAAATAGGGGAGCTTCGGTCCGCCGAAGCTGCTTCACTGTTCTACCATGCCAATGTTTTTCTGGCGACCCTCGGAGTAAATGGAGACTACAGGCGTGTAGCTCACTTCTCTCCAAATCCAAAGAACCCAACCATGCCTTCTTTGGCTCAGAAAAATACCCAAGACGAAGCTCTGGTTTGAGGTTCATTGGAAAATGGAGCGGTGGGGAGAGAGTGGAGTTTTCAGGTGAGAGGAGGATGAATGAGGAGGGTCTCTTTATATAGGAAGGTCGGGGACTTTTTGGCCGCCTGATTGCTGCCTTAATGGCGGTCATTCATTGCCTAGAACTCCCTAGCAAGAGACTTTTCATCTTCATCGGCACTACTCAATTTTTCGGTGAGTGAACAATGCTATCATCTGAAGGAAGAAGACGACATTGTTCCAAACCGGACAGTACCAGTCCGAACCAGGTTCAAATCTTAAACTAGCCGATTTAGGCCCGTTTTGAACGAGTTTTTCAAAATTAAAAATTTTTAAATTGATCTAAATTCATTATTTATCAAATGGTAGCCTCAATTCTCCATTTTGAATTTTCTAAGCCACCTAGAAAAATGAATTTAGCATCGGGTTTAATAGTGGTTCAAACTGGTCCAAGCCAGTTCAATCCGGTTCGGATCCAATTCACCTGAACCTGTTTGATTTTCATCTCCAATTCATCCTAAAGTCAATTTTCTTGACTTTTGTGACTCTTTAGGTCACTCACAATCCATAAATTTCCCGATTTTCCCTTTCTCTATTAGTTCCGATTCTTGAATCGACTCGATTCATAAACCGGTTCAATCCGGCTCAGATCTGGTTCTCCTGAACTGGTCTGGTTTTCTATTCCAAATTATCCTAAGGTCCTTTTCCAAGGTTTTATGAACCCTTTGGATCACTCGAAAGTTGTAAATTTCCCAAATTTCTCGTTCTCTAATTATTGGGCTTGTGAACCGGTTCGGTGCTTCTCACTCTCTTTGACCTGTTCTTTTCCCAATTTTCCTTAACTCCAAAGGGCGGGGTTTACAAGTATGGTAGAAAGAAAACCACAAGAATAATACAAGTACCCCTAAAAGTTTTTTTAATAAGAAAGACAAAAATCACGAGAAACTCAATAGCAATCAGAAATTTCTCAAAGGAATGATTTTTGGGAGGCAAGGAGGCATCAGGAGCTAATAACCATACCAATGATAGAAGGGTGTAAGAAGCGAAGAAGGGTAAAACTTTCAAGATATCGTTAAGAGGGTAGAACGTGAAACTCCTAGAACGTAAGTCCCTAGATGAAACATAAGGATAGGAAATGGGATCGTGGAAGGAGAAAGTTTCAAGCTAAGGTAATCGACAAATAAAACATCATAAATTAGAGCGGAAATAAAGACCCCATTAAAAGAAATAGGAGGCTAAGTAAATACTAGGATGGTCAGGTGTGATCTACTTTCAAGAGAATAGAGAAACCAAATATGGATTTCAAATAGACCCAGTTGAAGGAAATAACTCATAACAACAAAATAATTTGGGAGAATAAATGACGCCCTAAGATGGACTGGGAAGTAGTGAGGACTACACCCTAAAAGGGGAATGAGATGGGTATTAAGGACAAATACGACTCAAGAGATGACGACCTGAAGATTATATGACAAGGAGAATGATAAGATTGAGGTAATTAATGAACTAACCCTCGGGAGTATTATAAATTTAAACTCCAGTAAAGAAGGAAGAGATGGAAAGGCCAAACATTTGGTAATTAAAGATGAAGGAAAAAATTTTAAAGAGATCAACGACCAAGACCTGATTAACGACCAAAATCAAGACAGAAGAAGATTTAGTAAGCCTCTCACAAGATGATCGTGAGTTCTTAAAATAAGGAAGATGTGAATCCAATCTAAAAGAAATAGATGAATACAAGAAAGAAAGGAGAATGAAGACAAGTACATGTAGGTTCTCAAGAGTGATGTAAGCAGGAAAGGATGGCATTTGGGAATACCTTTTAAGGTTAGATATTATAAATAGAAAAACTGGAAGAGAACCCGAGAGAAAAGAGTATAAACTACCAAAGAAGGAAACCTTGGAAAGACAAAAGTGTCCCAATTAAAAGGGAATGGGATCAACAGAAGTGGAGATGAGATAAATTCATCCAAGATATGCTGGTCGAGATGCAAAGATCAAGTACAAAGAAAAGGTATTCCGGAGGACCCAAGGAGTAAGTTAAGTATAAATAATGTGTAAGTAGGAAAACACATCAAAGGAGGTCGTGCGAGTAAGAAGGGGGTGGATTGCCCATAAAAGAGGAAACAAAGGAAAGCACTCCTATGACACCCTAAAAAAATAAACCCTCCAGTTAAGAAGTGATTAAAGTAAATGATAATTGACATCAAGATTTGGTGGTGGTCAACGCTCAATTGATAAAGCTTAAAGAGGACGACTAGACATAATATGGAATAAACGAAATAAGACCAAGAATCTGAAGTGTCCCACGTATTGTATAAGGGATGAGACTGAAATTTCAGTTAAATGAGCAAATATCCCAATATAAAAAGGAACTTGAAGAAAGGAAGGAAAGAAACATTCAAGGAATGATGAGAAGGTTGAGCATGTAGTCCCTAATATGAAAGTCTCTACTATAAGGAACATAGTAGAAAATAAAATCGAAATAAGGTCATTTTCCCAAACAAGTAATCGACACTTAAGACAAAAAGGAGATTTACTCGAAAAAAGAATCGTGAAGTGATCACGAGAGAGTTAGAGTGGACTACAGGAAAGTAAAGTTTTTGAGAAAAGACGCTAATGGAAATGAGGAAGGATATAAGAAGGGTCCCAAAACTAGACAAAATGAGCTAACCCAAAAAACTATGAAAGCAAGTACATAGTGCTCGAAGGGACACCAAGTTAAGGGTTCCAATGAGAAAGGAAGAGATTACACACAAGAATGATTGGGTATTTTCAAACTTCTCAATCCTGAAATCCTAAGTACAGAACCTCAAGGGGAGAATCTTGCTCTAAGAAAAAGGAGATGTTAATCTAAGGATATACCCTTGAACTCTCAAGTAAGATATGCTTAGTGGGAATGAGATCCATGAAAGGAGTAAGCTATCAAAAGGAAAACAAAAAATTTTTAAGTACATATTATAAAGGAGCTAAGTGAAAATAACTGAAATGGGTGGATGTCAATAAACATCAAGTCAATAGCAAGGGAAGTTATTCCCAGTACAAAGGATGTTGAATAAGTTTTGGGTAAAAAAACTCCTAAAATGAGGGGAGAGTTGTAAACCCCGTCCCTGGAAGTTAAGGAAAAACCGGGAAAGAACCGGTCAACCCAAGTGAGAAAATCGAACCAGTTTACAAACCCCAACCGTTAGAGAAAGGGCAAATTGAAAAATTTACACATCTCGAGTGACCTAAAGAGTCATAAAAACCATGGAAAGGGACCTTAGGACAATTTGGGAGAGAAAACCATACCAGTTTAGGTGAACCGGATTGAACTGGCTTGGACCGATTTGAACCATCATTGAATTGAATGCTAAATTCATTTTTCTAGGTGGCTAAAAATATTCAAATTGGAGAATTGAAGCCACCATTGGATAGAGAATGAATTTAGAAATCATTAATTTTGAAAAACTTGGTTGAATGGGGCCTGAACCGGCTGGTTTAAGCAATGAACCTAGTTCGGACAAGTCCGGTCCCGTTCGGAACAGTGTTGTCTTCTTCCTTCAGATGACAGCATTGTTCACTCGCTAGAAAAATGAACAGCACTGGCGAAAATGAAACGTTTCTGTTCAGGACATTTCAGTCTATCAATGAGTGTCATTAAGGTGCCAAATGATGATCGAAGAGTCCTCGAGCTCCATATATAAAGAGCCCATCTCCATTCATCCTCCACACACCTGAAAACTTCACTCTCCCTTAGCTACTAGGGGAAACTTTTGGGGAAAATTGGGGATTTCATAAAATTGATGGACCAAAGTGTAATTTCCCAAAATTGAGGGCCAATTGGCCATGAAAAAGATGTTGAAGGATCAATTGGTCGATTTTTTAAAATTTATTAGGGTTAAATTGCTATTTTTGTAAAGTATGGGAAAAATGGTAATTTTTGAAAAGTTAGGGACCAAATTAGAAATTTGAGAAAATTGAACCCTTTTTGTGATTTTGAATAAATTGAGGTACCAAAGTGAATTTTAGAAGTTTTGGGACTCAATTTGGGGGAAAATTAGCATTAGGCACCTAAAGTTAAGGAAAAAAATTTTAGGGACATAAATGCAAATAAATAAAAAGTTTGGGCATTTTGTTCATACGTGAGTAATGAAGGCCATTATGCCAGATGTTAATAAACTAGGATGTCTAAATCATGTAGGAACATGAAGGACCGGAACGCCAAAAAGGATAAGTTCGTGTGGAGGCAAAAAGCCGCTTAAGAGGAAATATACTACGAATATTGTGTGAGTGAGATTATTCCATCAAACCCAGTTAGGATGATGAGTACTTCGAAAATGAAAAACCACATCTATGTGGAATTTTTTAACATCACACCTGGTTGGAGTGATGTGAGAAATACGCGGAAAAACTACTTATCGGTTGTAAGTAGATCATACCCAATTGGTATGATGATCTTCCTAGAAAGAAGAAGAAAACCCGCTTGCCGGTTGTAAGCAGAGATGTCATCACACCTAGTTGGTATGATGGATGAAAAGTTATTTTGTCAGAAGTGTTCTCCCCTAACTGTGTGCCACTGCTTAAAACTTTTGGGAGATCTTCTTGACGAGAGTTAGAATAGCTCAGATAGGCAAGAGGCTCGGTTTTGGGACTTGGGGGCTAAAATGCCCGGTTTTGGAAAATCACATACAATGGGCCCAAGGCCAGTTGGCACGAGCAGGAGTTTGTAAACAAACATGATGATAAGCCATGAAAATTTCTAATGAATGAATGATGTGATTTGGTTATGGTACCAAGATAGGACCAACATACTCGATGGACTGACGACAGTGCGATAGGACTAGGTCAACGGACCGGTTTAGACAAATAGCTCCAGGTTGAGTTGAGGGTCGGGGTTGTTGGACCAGTTGCACCAAAGATTAATGGCTTTGTGAAAAAACTTTTGTTTATGCGTGCACTTGAGGTTCGAGACCATCAAGACGCCCAAGAGAGGTAGTGATGCGTCCTAGGGTCTGCTAGACAACATGGTGGAGATAAGGGGAGTTTGTCGTGCCAGTAGTCATGGAAGCTCGACGTAGCTTCATGTGCATGAGATTGGGGTGGGGTCGGGATAGTGTCTTTGTCCTCGTTCAGACACGAAGTTGATTTTGGGTTTGAGGGTCGAATGTCTTGAACATCCACTAATTCTTATGGTAGAAGTGGACGGGCTTCTATCTAGGTGGGTGGTAAAGTCGCTTCGACGCCACAAGTGGGTGCAGTGGACGAGTTGCCCTATAAATGTGTGATCCCTTCATGATGAAGGGTATGTTTTGATTGTTAAACACACCGATTGTGAATAATGAGGAAAAGTGATTAAAACTGAAATTTGAGGAAAAAATGATCTTAAAGAAAATAAGGAGTCTCGCACACTCCAATTAAAAACTATTTTATAGAAACTCTTTTTCAAACACCCATTCACTAAGTTGTAGAAACTCACCCCTCTCTTTCTATTCATTTTCAGGAGTAGAGAAAATGACTAGAGATAATACCAGGATCTACCCTCTGTCAGGTATGCTTAGAAGTATTTGTTTAAGTTTTTATTTTTATTGATATATGTTATTCTAGGGAACAAGGTTGAGATTTCTCCTGACTCCTCTTGATTTTGCCTTCCTTCTAATACATTCTCAACCATTATGCCCCTTTCTAGGTTCCTTGTATTAGGTAAAGCCTCTTAGAATTCTACTATTAGTTCTTTAGTTGAATCTTACTTCCTACTTTTATCCGTCTATGTAGATATTTCAGTCTTGGGAATCTCGAGTCCCACTCCTCCACATTTTACGAAGGTCCTTCCTTCCTCTCCTCCTTACCGCATGGTTGTCAACCCTTAATCCTTCATTGTCCTCAAATTTCCCTTTTTGTCCTTCATGCGCCCCCTCCCCCATGTGAGGAATTTACACTTATTGGGTCTTCTTACTCCTATCCATTTTTCAGGCGTGGATTAATTGTTTTCCCAAGTCCGTTGGGTCCATCATCTCTCTATTAGGGACATACACTTTCCCAGAGGTCTTTTCTTTTCTAAACTCCTTCCGTTCCTTGTCCTTATGATCATCTGATCTTATTGTAGCTTAATGTCATCTCTTGTTGTCACTCTTCTTATTTATCCTTCCCTGAAATTTTTTGGGTACATCCCTGTGTATTTCATACTAGTCTACTTCTTTGGGACGACTTCGAGTGCCGTTAGTTTTAGAGATTTCTTGTCCTGCTTGTGTGAGGCTTATATTTTAATCCTTCTCATTGCCTGAGGGGGGATTGCTGTTTTCATTTTTCAGCCCTTAGTTCATTAAGAATTTCCTTCATCTTTCTTCCCATCATTTGTCCCTTCCACCTCTCTCCTCTTCGTCGAGTTTATGTTCATGGTTCTCACAAGGTTGGGTCGCTAACCGCCTCGTCCTTACTACTCTTCTTGTTAAATTTGAGGTCGTTGTCTCTCGAGTTCTCTTGTCTCTGATGCCCATCCTATTGCTCTTTTTTAGGGTGTAGTCATAACTACTTCCCAATCCTTCCTTCCTCCTTTGATGGACTCATGTGTGTCGAGTTCCTTTTGTATGTTCTATACTATGTCCAACCATTCAGTCGTGACTCCCTTGACTTGTACATACCCTTTCTAGACTTTCTTCCCTTAATACTTTTTTTCCTTCCTTGCTTCTATTGCTACCGACCCTGGCACCTTTTGATGTCGTTTCCCAAGTTTGCTTCTTTTTGGGGAAATCCCGTGGGTACATCTTATGTGCCATTATTGCCTTTCTCTCAAGTTGTCCTTCTCGAGGGCAACTCGGTAACGCTTTGTTTTGGAATTTCTTGACTCTTGCATCAGGACTCTTTGATCTCTGTTAGTCATTAGGTTCCTTCTTGTACTAATCTTCCTACTCCTGCCATCTTTTTCTTTCCCTTTTCTTTTTTCCCCGGATTTATCCTATTCTCTGATTCCATAGAAGTATGCTTCCCTTACACTCGGCCCTCTTATGAGGATATTATTTTTCCCTTTCAGTTGGGTCATTTGCCTCTTGGTTAGATAATGATTTTCTTTCTGGGTAAGCTTCTTTATTCTTCCCTGGAATCCTACTAGTCTCTTGACTTGTTGTCTTGGGTCGGGGGTTCCTTATTTTTGTGGGAACTAGTCGAGTTTAGGTTAGGTAATCTTAGGGTTGTCAGTTAGTACTAACTAGATGTGGCATGTAGTCTTCCTTCTCAGACTACCCTGAATCCTTATTGGTATATTCTTATTCTTGTTGTTAATAGGGAGACTAATACTTAAGACAAAAAAAATTTATTTATTTTTATTTATTCAAGAAAATAAATTTTTTGTGAAATTAACTTTCAATTGTGGTCCAGTTGGCAATTTGGATGAAATTGAGGACCAATTGGTGATTTTGAGAAAAATTGGTGACCAATTGGTAATTTGGATGAAATTAAGGTACAATTAGTAATTTTGGAAAAATTAAGGACATAAATATAATTAAGTATAAACTTGAGGTCTTAATTGTAATTAAGGGAAAGATATAGGACTTGGATGAAAATAAAAGTAATTAGGGACCTAAGAGGTAAATTGGAAACTTTAGGGATCTAATTGCAATTTAGGCATGATTAAGGACCTAGGTGCCAACTTTACTAATGTGAATGCTCATACCATGTATGAAGGGTGATTCAAGGGCTTGTGCAAAGGAACACATAGTCAACCAAGAACCTTCCTGGAACGAGTCATGGCGTACCAGGTGAGTGGATTTTTAGCACCACGTCCGGTTGGGTTGATGAAAGCATCTTCCCAAATTGAAAAGTATTTTTTGGAAATGCTCTCCTTGAATGCTTGAACTAGCTTAAAATTTTTGGGAGACTCTTACGATGAGAGCATGAATCATGCAATAAGTAGAGCTAGTATTGCTCAAGTGGGCCCAAGTCCAATGGGCTCAGGCTTAAGCCCGTAGATAAATAGATGAGTAATTAATTTATGAAAACTCATATAACGGATAAATTTTGTGTGATAGCTATCGGGTTATTACCAGAATTGTCAAACTCGTTGGACTAGTGATCACCGAGCCAAATACAGGTCGTCGAACCCGTTAGGTTAGTAATGTGATAATCTTGGGTATTATGGTAATATTGCACGAATAACATGCACATAATTTTTGTCATCTTGTGGGGTATTTTACTAGAGTGCATTTTGGTAATTTAACCAAAGCCTAACCATCGCTCAAGTCCTCTCATCTAGATGCTCATTTCATCTGCCCAATGCTCTCCAGCCTTAATCATCGATCGCCCCTGATCCTTCTGATAGCAATGATGTTAACGCATCATGTCCATTCCTCCTTACCTGGTATGGTTCCTCAGCTATGTCGTTTGTTCCTCTAGTAAGTCCCTCTTTCCTATTTTTTAATTGTAGTCATTTCTCTTTGTAGATCTCTTTGTAGATAATAGCCTAGTGGAGCTCTGGTATTTATCTTCATTCCACCAAGCTCTCCATGCTGCTCCGGTCTTTTGGGTTGAGATTCTCCTTCAATTTTGCTAAGCATTATTTCTTTAGCTCGCTTTCTACGCTCACTCATATATACCGTTCTTTATTTGTAGCTCATTCATTTCTAGCAACACTGATGTTACTGCTCCAATTGATGTCTACGATTGTGCCTCTTGGAATCCAATTTCTCATTTAGGTAACCTACACCTACTCATATCTTCTTTCACTTCCTTTCATTGCAGGGCCCCTCGTCTCGATCTATTTGTCTACTCACTTGTAGGACGACCCTAAGATATGTCATTCCCCAACGATTATTGTAGCATCTCTATCTCTAATTCCTTTGGGAATCTTTGTGGCATTTTAGCTCTTCGAACTTTAGATAATTCTTTATTTTCATTCGTTCTAATGCAATGTTTTTTATAGCTCTCACTTGATTAGGTTTTTTTGTCCACTTGATAGTGGGTTCTATAACCTTTTTATAGGAGTTGTGTAGCTACCAATTAATATTAGTATTTAGGATGTTATTAAATTCTTTGAGGCTACTCCCATTTCTTTCATCAGTTTTTTAGATTAATACCCGAAGTGATTAACTTTATTCCATTCTTTTATTTCTGATAATGTATTATCATCATTTTTTTAACCTCCTTGTAAAGTGATAATTAAGGATGATTCATGACCATTTGGAATTTTCCAAAAAGGATTACTCATAAACTTATAGCCTAATGACTTAGTTTTAGATGGATATGAAATGTTATGTTTTTTTTTCCCAAAATACAAAATGATAAGGTTTTGACCAAATCGATATATATATATATATATATATTTGAGGTTAGTGTAAATTTCTTGAACATTATAGACATTTATAATACAATTGCTCAATCCATTTCACTTTTTTACATTGAAATATAATAATAATAATTCATACTCTTAATATTTACATAACTAGGAATAAAGTGGATGTTTATTGCTGCTTTATTCAATTACAGGTATTAATTTATATCTTTTGTAATTGATGGTTTGCCAATCATTTGTTTCGGTAGTTTTTAGTGGAATATTTTTCACTTTAATGACTTATAGGTTTGTTATTTTAATTGAAAGATTTTCCACTAGAGACAAAGTAATTACATCCACATTAAATTAAGTTCTTATATACAACTTTTATTATTATTTTTTAATTAAAAGATAACATTTTTCACTAAAGATAAAGTAATTAAATCCATTTAAAGAAGGTTTTTATGCCCACCTTTATTATTATTTTTTAATTGAAAAATTAACTTGAGGAGTATTAATTATTTTACAAATCCTCATTACAAGTATGTTTAACATCAAAATGCGGTATCATGTCTTATTCGGAATTGGTGACTTAACTAATCTATCCACAGTTACATAGTATTGATATAATTATTTTGTCTTTAGGATGTTATATAAAAATTTGATCGATATTTAATAAATTTTAGTATTAATTGACGTATAATGTTGATTGATACGTAAGAGTATTCGGGTATAAAAAGCGATTGATAACAAGAATAATTAATAAAAAGAATATACGAGATTGAATTGATACAAACTAATATATAAGACAAAAATATTGGAGTAAGCAGCATAAGATAACACGAGCTAACCTGGTTCCACCTAGAAGGTTGATTGACGTAGAATAATACTATTTTCACATATTAAGCGGTGGATGGTTAAACAATCTTTTCCAATATATTTTCACCAATATCAACGGGGAAGGTTGATTGATACCAAAGGCTATTCCCACACAACAAAGGTGGGATTACGAGACAAAACAACTTCGAATCAACACTTACTAGATTGTCGCATATATTAACACGACAAATAAGATGAATCAGATGGTGCTCCGAATAATTTTTTGATGTTAATCAATTGATCTAAATGAAATGATGATGGATGAAGAAAACCATTCGAGTAGACAGTAAGGGACGAGATGAATTGAGTGTCCACATATAAGAAGCGTAATACCACATTTTCAAATAAATTTTCACTACTGCACTTGAAATGATAAATGATCTCCAAGTATAATTGAAGTTACCCATAATGAGAGGAATACATTTGTCAAACTAGAGCGTGCGAAACAACTGGGACGGTCGAGTATAAAAAAACGTATGTAAGAAATTTAAAAATAATAATAATCTTTAACAGTAAATTATAATAATAAAGAAAGAAAGGAAAAATATATGCATGATGAAAAAATATAATAAAAATCATAATAAAATAAATAATAACTTACATAATAATAATAATATAATAAACAAAATAGATAGTTTGATAAATAATACCAATGTTAAAATAAATAAAATAGCATCATAATCATAAAATAAATAAATATCTTCAATTTGTTTAGGCTAACAGTAATTAAAATTAATTGTTAAATGGAAAATAATAATAAATAATGCAACAAAAATATAACAATAATAAAGTAATAAAATTAGGTAATAATAACCTTAAATAATAATAATAGAAATAGTTTGATAAATAATAAAAATGTTAAAATAGTAAAATGTCATAATATAAATAAATAATAATAAATGACAATAACTAAAAAATATTTTAATCATGGAAAGCTATAATAATAAATAAATAATGCAACATAAAAAATAATAAATAATAAAAAGTATCATAATAATTAAAATAAATTTCAATGATAATAATAACAATACAATAAATAAACAGAATAATAACAATGAAATAAATCAACCAACATAGAAAAATATATATAGTAGAGTGACTATAATAATTAAATAAAAAATATATTAATAATAATAATAAGTAACTATTAAAAAGAATAAAAGAAAGCCGGAGGAAACACTTGGAAAATATTCATTGCAGAGGAGTATATTTCAATGATGGAAGTCAGTAACTACGAGGAAACAACTTGAGTTGCCTGCGAAAAACAAAAAAAATGAGAGTATGTGGAGATGGTTGAAAACAACCAACTATGGAGAAGATCCGGGTGGCCACCTGCACTAAACGTTAACTGTGACTCGAAAATTGAGACTTTTGCAGAAGTATAGAGATGGGTCCAACAAATTGGTGATGGAAAGAATGACGTTGTTGCTCAACAAGCTATTTTATTTTGTTGATGAGAAACACTTCAACACATCAGTGATTTTGGCTACCTTTTATTAATGATTCATTGAAACTACTAAATTGGCAGCTCCTGCGCAGCATGAAGCAGAAATCTTAAATTTCGACTTAGACGAGATCCGGAAAACTATAAAAAGGTAGACCGGAAATGCACCAATGAGATTTGGTGGCTGTCAAGAGTTACAGTTAGTGATAATCGGAAAAGGGAGGCCGACGCTCCAAGCAGAAGCCTTAAATTCCGGCGGCAACCCAAGAACTATAATAAAGTAGATTTGGCTTGCACAAGCGAGATCTCGTGGCTGCATAGAGGTACTGAAAACGGGAAAATGGAGTCCACAACCACCAACACTCCAAGGATAACATTCCGACAATTATAACGTTAATTTGAGAACGTGTAAAAGAAAATGTTAAGAATATTATCTCGTTCCGTTATTAATTTATAAATTTAAAAATTTTAAACTATTTTTAAATAATTAATTTTAATTTAAAATATATTATAATATTTATTAATACACAATAAATTCTCTTGTTTTATTAAAGTTAATGTATTTGCACATTTAACTAATTTAAAATTAGAAATTCGACTTATAATTGAAAAATAATAACAAGTTTGTATACATTTATTTAGTGCAATTTTAAAAATAAAAGTGAAAAATGTATACCAATTATATTTATGTGCGAATTTTAATAATATTATTAAATATATATAAAATATTGTATTGTTTATAAAATTAAAAATATTATACCATTTAAAAGTTATAGATTTTATCTTACCAAGTAAATTAAGAGTATTATTTTATTATATTAAAATTTTTACATGTATTTAAAACATATAAATTAATAAATTTTATCATATTGCGGATTCTCATCCGGTCTATCATAATAATTACACAATTATTATATGATTTAATTATATAATAAAAATATAATACATATATTTTTTATATATAATATAATTATATATTTTTATTTTATATTAATATCTACTATATATTATATATTTTTAATAATATAGATTTAATTTAATAACATTTAAACAATTAATATGATATTACTTAATAAATTGTTGCATTTAATTACAAAATAGTAAATTTATCTTTTTTAATTTTTCAAAATATATCTCATGAATTAAACGAATAAATTTGTATGCTTATTATTGTGCAAAAAAAAATTGTATGCTTATCAAATGTCTACAAACTCTTTACTTTTCTTATTCTCCAAATTCTTCCTAATATTTAATTTAAATAAAGTGTAAGACTTATTTTTTAATTAAAAAACTGAAAAAAATATTTAAACATAATTTCTAATTATAATATTTAGTCTGATTTTAAGGAGACAATTATTGGGCGGTGTGAATAGGGGTGGATGTAGAGGATTAAGTCAAAGGAATGGGAGAAAAAAACGGTGCACCTTTTCAGTGTAAGACTTATTTTTTAATTAAAAAACTGAAAAAAATATTTAAACATAATTTCTAATTATAATATTTAGTCTGATTTTAAGGAGACAATTATTGGGCGGTGTGAGTAGGGGTGGATATAGAGGATTAAGTCAAAGGAATGGGAGAAAAAAACGGTGCACCTTTTCAGAGTCCTGTGTCGTTTTTTTGCTAATGATGATGGGATAAAATCATAAATTTCCAATATGTTAAATAAAAATTCAATTTGTTCTTATTTTATCAGTATTATTATTTATTATTTATTAATATAATATTTTTAATCATATAAATATTTAAAAATGATTACTAATTATGAAAATAAAATAAAATTTGTGTTTTAGAATTATGATTGCAATGATATTTTAGAATATTTACCCTCGTCATAATGCTACTTGGCTTATAATATTGTGCTCTCACATTGTCATCTACCAAAGGGAAGTAAGACACGAAAACTGGTTAAGGAACTCTCTCTATTTACATCCTTTCACTTTAGGTGCAAAAATAAATAAATAAGTGCAAAAAAAATACATTCTTTCACTTCAATCAAAATAATGGCCGGATGAAAACGTATGATATTAGATTCTTACACTTCTTGCAGAAGCCTCCAAGGAAAACATCGGGCTTGCTTTACCCCTCGGTGTGATTTACTCCATAACAAGGTGTTAGAACTATGTTACTACTAGCTGGTATGCAAATGGTAGGCCTACTGATGGAGCCAGTATGCAAAAAGTAACAAATAACCTTGTGCTGAATAACACTCAAAATTGCCCTTTTGCCAATCAAAATCCAGGACCCAAAAGAAACAGCAGGACCAATATGTTTGAATGCCCGTATAACATTATCCAAACTTAAAACATACAAAACATAATGAAGGGTGGATTGTATTAGAATTGTTTGTCACTACTGCTGTTGCTTGTTTATGCTGCCAACAGCACTCCAAACCTGGCCAATGGCCCTCAATAAATGAGGCATCACACTCCCAATCCCGTTAAGAGCTGCACCAGAGACCACTCCAATGGAAAAAGCCTCAGGATAGCCAGGCTTGGAATCAAGCTTCATCTCAAGGATGGCAAGGCGACTAATTACAGAGTCGATCTTGCGGGAGGACTGCTGAGAGAGGAGCTTGTCCTTCCTGCTGCTGCTTCTAGAAGAGATTACCTGAAACAGAACCTTCTGCAGGTCTTCAATGACCTTGAGTGAAGCCTGCTGCGGATCCATGCCCTGTGACTCATAATGGGATATCAATTCCCGTGGGGTTGGCAGCTTCTCTTTTCCTTTCATCATCCTCAGGTCCCTCACAGATGTGCTGCTGCTGTTGGGTTTTGAGGGCTGCTCCATCTAGGATTTCTCTTTTAGAAAATAGGCACTTCAGCCACTCAATCAAATCGGTGATGTCTCTTGGAAAATAAAAGGGGATTTTCTACCATGAAAGAAGATGTTAATAGTATCAATCTTCACATCATATCGGAAACTTCGATGAGCACATATTGTATACCGCATTAGGAAAAGTATAACATCAACAAAGTTTAGAGATCCACTACAGTTTGCATGGATCCTATCATAAATAAAGACCTACGAAAGTGAGATAAGTCATTATTAATCAAATTCAGGGTGGGCAAATCTTTTAATGGGCAGCCAAAGGATTCCATGAATTTAATGAAGAGTGAAGTACAATGCATAACATTCAAATTTATTTCAAAAGCTATAATTACTTTCTCAAAGGGAGTAATCAATACAATGTGATGTGAAAGAAGAATAGATTGAAGGAATGTGATTACACTAAATCATGTCTAAGACCAAAATCACAACCCTAATTAAATACAAGTAGTAACTTAATATCAGCAAATAAATGAATGTGCAAGAAAGAAAAAGATCTAAGCTGGGTGATCAGACAGCATTGTAGACTATGTTACATCTATTTAAGTCAAATATTAGGATCCAGACTTCCAATGGATGCAGTGCTTCCACATTTTCCTTTTCTTCCTCTACAACTGATAGCAATTATGTATTGAAATCCCATGAGCTAAAGGAATGTCAAATGCAAAGATTCTACTGCTCCCAGCTCTTAGTCTTCAGGAAAGCATAATTTATATCTCAACTATGTCTAAGCTACCTAACCTAATATCTCAGCAATTACCCCGGACTATATATCACCAAGTGGAACTAAACATTCTCTCTTGAACCCTAACGCCCTGTTTGTTTGATCACCATGAATCAATGTTGCCCTAATGGTCACTTGGCGCAGCAAGAGCAAAATAGTAAATAACATAGGAAGTTATGGATGAACAATAGCTGAACCATACATAACAAAATAGAGGGGGTGATGATACCTTGAAAATGGAGCTAACTGAAGAAGACAGGGTAAGAGATAGAGACCCAAGGCGTTCGCCAGCTAAAGGCGGGCTGGAGAGGAGGGGAAGATATCAGAAAGATGGAGTAGAGGCGCCAAAAAGCCTAGTACAAAAGAAACTTTGCCCAAATGTGAGATAAATAGTAGATAAGGGTAGGAGGCGACAAATCTCCATCGCTGACTCCAAATTCACTATTTAAGTTTGAAATGGGTGATTGAAGCCTTATTTTGACAACCCTATGAATCTTATAGGTATGGTCCAGTAGTAACTCTAAATTATATATGATGAATGGATTGATTAATTTACATCGTTACCCTTCCAATCGCTTCATGGCGAGTCACCTTCTCCAAAACCATTTTTTCTTCATAGCATATTCATAGAATGTTCATTTCCACCTAGTGATTGATAGATTAGTATTCTCGTTTATGCAGCTCATGAATAACTACTCCCAGGGTATTTATAATACATAATAAATGCTTGTCAAATTATGACGCCATAATTGGGTTAAAATTAACACAATTATGAAATGTTAAGCCGTGTGAGAAATTTAAGAAAATGATACTAAAACTGCCATTTACTTTTCATATAATAATAGGTGCACGATTATATAAATACATAAATACACCTGGTGCAGGGAAATTCTAGGACCTTGTTAGGGCAGTTGACAGTCAACTGTGAATCAGAACGTATTCAGCACCTGCGGGCAATAGATCCCCAGCAGTGGGAGTCAAGTTATTCCTTGAAAGAGGCTTACCAACCTGGGCGTGGGTCTCAGCTTCGTGCTGGAACATCTTAACAAGCTCCTGCAATTCCAGCTTCCTCACCTCTACCTGCCCTTCAGTTATGGGTCTCTTTAACCCAAGGTAAAGCTGCCCCACCACAATCAAAACGAATCCTATAAAAAACAGGATGACGGCAAACAGACCAAATGCATAAGGAGTATTGCTAGCTCCAGGAATCCCATCAACATTTATCCCAAATAGTCCAGTGATGATGGAAAGGATGAGCCCGCAACCTCCAAAAACGGCCAGATTGTGCGTCACTCGAAGGCTTTGATCCTGAGTGAACATCAGCCAATGGTGAGATAAACTAAGAGAAGTCTGCTAAATTACAGCAAACTGTCTCTTCCTTTATTTTATTATACTTTTCTGGGAGGAAAAGGAGCCTTCTTTTGGCATTTCACAATACATATGATTGATACATCAATTCTTCAGGGTAAAAAAAAGTAGACATCACGTCACCTTCAGGATTCAATTGGGTGTTGGAATTTTTTACATCATTTTTAGTTAAAAAGATGGAAACCCCAACATATTCTTGCAAATTCTGAAACCCCAACAAGAGATGGAAAACTGCAACAGTCTTCTAACTTCATTCTTATAAGGGTGACTAAGTATATATAAGAAAATAAGTACAAGTCTTCTAACTTTTTTTCACACAAAGACATCAAATAATGTAAAATTTGATGGTATTGCAGATTATAGGTTTAAAATGCATATTTTAGCAAAGAATACAGAAGCAGGTAGGAATCCTTGTCCAAATAATGTTTTAGTTAGACATTCTTAACTGTCTTTTATTCTATCTAAAATAGTTTATCCATCAGCTATGAGTAAATTCACCAAGGTTTTATACACACGAACAATTCTAGATTTTTAAAACCAAAAACTAAATCATGAAAAAGAATTATTAAACTTACCTGCAACCAAGCACGGACTGTGCTCTGCATAACATCTTGAATCGTAAACAAGCGGCCACGAACAGCTTCTTGCTCCTCAATCATTTCCCTTGTACTCTTCCTTATAGCCTCTAAAATATTTCTTGTTACATTTCCTTTCAAATGCTGAAGGAGCTCAAACACAATCTCCTCTCTTGCATGAAGAGACCATTTCACTCGAATCACCTGGAAGTAATGCATTACAACAACTTGAATTATCAGAATTAACTCAGTCAAGGAAAATAAGCACCTTGGTGAATGGCAACAGAAAGATAGGCCATATTTGAACAATAGGACAGAAACATAACAGAGAATTTTCGTATAGAATCCATATAAAATTAAAGGGTGATTGCTTTGCATTTAGTTTCAATTCACACACTTCAATCAACGTTAGCAGTTCATGCAAACAATCCTACAATCATAGCTAACAAACATCCCAGACTAGTTTCTATATGATGTTTGGTATGATAGCAATATTTAGCTATTTTCTGCATATCTTTATATTCAAGAAGAAAAGAACTCAGAATTGAAAACTATAGGCAACAAAATTCTCTCCAATAAATCTCCAGGACAATTAAATGATTCATATAGTCTGTGGCCCACTAAAATATCAATGAAATGGATGCATCATATTGAATCTTCAAGCATTTTTAGCAATCAAAATAATTATTAATTTTACCTAACCTAATCACATCTTATTTTATTACTCTTTTAACTACAAGTTGACATATTTAGGGGATATAAATATTATCAGTAATAACCTTGTTTTTGTGTAGGAAAGTAAATACCTGTCTTGACAACCTCTGAATTTCTTGGTTCAAAATTATACTTAAAAGATTCATATCTTCATGGGTCCGCCTATTTCACAAAAAGATACCCAAATAAGGAAAAATACAAGGTAATAAATGGATAGATTGGGTAACAGATTAAACCTGTTCATAAACTTCAGTTCAATCTCATCAGCTGCCCCAAATATTGATTTACGAAATAGCCTGAAGTAATAAACTCAACAAAAGAATAAGATAGAAGAAATATTAAATGATTAATATTCTAGAAAATCTCAATCTTCTACTATTTTAAAGATTTTGGAAGGAACCCTTTTTAATTGGCCTGCTTAACATTGATCTATTGTTTATTTATTGCTTCAGCACTCTGTTAGTCTTTTGTCAACAAATTCGTCAAAAACAAACAAGATTGTCCACATGGCACAATAAGCCCGCCTATACATCAAACATTCACTGACATGAAATTATCATACATGACTTGCGAACCCTACTTTGTAAAATGTATTTTTTATCTTTTGATCAATTATCTTGAAAATAGTGAGTCAAATAGGATGAAGAAATGAAAGTTTGGTGTTAAGTAGGTTATAAATTATTGAGATATTATGTTAGATTGTTATGATAGTATTTTATATAGTTACGATATTTGATATAATCTTAACCAGTTAAAATTATATTATGATATTCTAAAATTATTTATTTCTATCTTGGTATTATTTTTAGTCTATAAATAGACAGGTTGCTTATTTAATTCATTGAGTAATTTATCAATAAAATCTTATTTATGTGTTTAGGCATATAGCTAACCAAGTCTATCTTTCAACATCTCTCTCATGCATCTATCACGTATTTTAAATTTAACATGGGATTAGAACATATTCGATAAAATATGCTACCCAATTGCTACAACTAAAGTGAAGTCCAAGATTTTGAAGGTATGAATAAACCGCTAGGCCTGCGGTATTGAAAATGGTTCATCTAGTGTCTATTATACTGATGGAATAGAAAATGACTTCTGATTAGTGTCCACTATATCAACAGAACAGAAAATGACTTGTGATTGGTGTGTGCTATGTCGATAGAATAGAAAACATATCTGTTTAGTGTCTACTATGTCAACGGAATAGAAAATGGTTATGGTTACTTGGTCTTAAGTTAACATTCCCTATATCAAGTTTATGATTTTTCAAGATGAACATTTTGTGTAACCTTATGTTCATCAGGGGTGTTAAAATATTACAATAGATTGTTAGAATAGTTAGGATATTTAATATAATCTTAATTAGTTAAGATTATATCATTACATTCTAATATTATTTGTTTTTATATTGGTGTTATTCTTAACCTATAAATAGGGATGTCTCTTATATAATTCTTTAAATAATTTATTAATAAAGTTTTGTTCTTGTGTTTAGACCTACTATTGACCACATCTATCTCTCAACATCTCTATCATCCATCTATCACATATTTTAATTTTAACATAAATAGAAAACATTTGTACCAAAATACTTAAAATGTCCAAAGTTACTCTCTTCCCAGGTTATTAACCTTATAATTTTGGATGAAAAACAAACTACATACCCAACCAGACAAATAAATACAAGTTCATGCTAAGTAGAACAACTTAAAAGTTTGTGCCCAAATATTTAAAATAGTCAAAGTTTGTGTATATTTATTTAGGTTATTAACTCTTCAATGAAAGTCAAATGTTTACCATAGAAATAGTGTCCCTAGAGAAGATTAGTTGGAACTATTGATGTTGTATATTTAGGTTATTAACTCTTCAAAGAAAGTCAAATGTTTACCATAGAAACAATGTCCATAGAGAAGATTAGTTGGAACTAATGATGCTGTATAGATGCATTGACATCTCAATGATAAAAAAAATGAAGATACTTTAGCATTGGGTTAACAAGATTTGGTAGATTTTCATAGTTTGATTTTTTTGGGTTTAATATTTTAAGTTATTTTATTAAAATTTAGATGGTTTTAGATAATTACATAGAATTTTAAAAATGGTTACTTCATTTTACTTGACAGCCCCTAAGTTATGTCATGTTTTGGGCATTACAAGCAAGTCGAATATGCTCAATTACTACATATAAAATAATGTCAACTAGGGAAGTTATGTTCAAATACAACGAGAAACAGATATGAAATGAGGAAGTTACAGCTAGTGGTAATTAATCTGCATAGAAGAAATTACTAACTACTGAGGATCATGACTTCAAGAAGAGCAGGCCAGGGCTATATGCTCCTGTTACTGTTGACTTCTTTTCCCTTTGTCAGGATTTTGTGGATTAATTTTAAGGAGATGATTTGTTTTTGTTATCAGAAGGCTATCTACATTTATACAAGACAGAAACAAAATATTGCTTTTGAATAAGAAACTTCTAGTGGGTAAAACATGTTTATTACATATATGACATCCTAAATTTCTTCAAAGGGAGAACCGGCTAACAGTGTCAAAAACATAACTTTGGCTTTCTAGGAGTAGGCTTAAATATGATTTCTCAAGTTATTATTTTACTACCTCTTTAGCTTCTTTTGTTCATATTAGACATATATCAACTTCTCTAATGCTCATAAAGAAGACTAAGAAAGTCAATGGATCCTAAAATTATATTTCCACAATTATGAACAATGCCATGATTGGGATCTCGATATGCTGTATAAGTTATTATGATCAACAAAAGATAAATAAGTTAGCCGCTGATAGCATAGTCAGTTTCCATAACTTGTAATTTTAAATAGGCATTAGAGGAATATGTATATGAAATTGATTAGAAATTAAGATTTGCATTATTTTATCTAATCAGTATCAACTAGTAATTTTATAAATTTTCTTTCAGAAATGTAATCTTTTAGACAGTCATCCAACAATGTAAGAGTATTCTTTCTTTGAATGCCTAGTAAGAAAACATTGTACCTATCATCCCATCGAGTAAGCCGGCAAGCTAGAAGAGCTATGACTTCATGCACTGTACTTGGAAAATTGTAACCACCAGCAAGCAAAAGTTCCTGATTGAAAGAGAAAGTCAAATAAACTACTAGAAAAGCACATAATCATGCATAATTGCAAAACTTCCACCACTTATTGACCACCTGAACTTCAGCAATCCCCAGCACATTCAAGGTTGATACAGATCCTTTAATGTGCAACACAGTAACCAGAAACTTCTGAGCTTGCCATGAGCGAAGAACCACTGGAATATCATCCTCATTAACAAATGGTTCACCGGCTGATTGCCCCAGAAGCTCAAATAGAAGTCCTCCAGCAACTCGTACTGGGACCTGAAATCAAAGACGTTAAAACAAAGATTTAACTGACTTGTAGTCCACAACAGATATGCAGACTTTCATTTGACTTGATGTGCATTTTATATATCTTACTAGGGGAGGGAAATGTGAGACTGCAAGAAAGGTCATGTACTTAAAGGAACTTGCTGAGAAGGGCAATATGGATTGGAGGATGGTTTCCTACTTGAAGACTTCATAAGACTTCATAAGGATTTCTTATAGTGACTATAGGTAAAGACACGGTGGAGGAAGAGCCTTTTAGTTGGCCACTTACTGCATCAGTAATAGTGGAAATCTCTTTTAGGAATAACTTTCCAAGTGATTAAACCATTTCTCATGCACATAGATGAAAGAGGTGATGTTTAAATTACAATTACAACAATTATTCAAAATAATTATTACGATAGCGATAATATACACTATTTTCATCTCATAGATTAGGAGATGTTGAGACCATTATTTCGAATTTACTGCAGGTTATCTACATGCATGAGTCTCTCATCACAAAGCCAAGCTAACTGGACGAGTTAAATACTTTTAACTCCAGATTCAAGAAAATAACCGGATATTACATACTCTAGCAGTATATAACAAAAAGGCACTTTAAGTTAATAAAATATTGGGATGATAAAGAAAAAGAAACACATACCTCATATAACAGGTGTTTCATCCGCTCACTAATGAGTCGTTCTTCATCTCTTAAAGCTAGACCAATGGCTGGATGTAGCCACTGAGCATTTCTGAGCCATGCCTCAACAAAAGGATGACCTGCTGACAGGTGGCACCACCACACAGGTCCATCTGGGCGCTCCCAATAAGGAGCAGCTAAATCTGCCAAACTGATATCTTCATCATCATCCATGGGCTCGATTTGCTGTGTTGACCAACTTGCATCTATTTTTACATGTTTGACAAGCTCAAATAATCTAACCCACCCTATTGGTGTCCAATGGTTTTCATCTAGCTTGTCGAAGCTATGAAACTGTCCTAATGGATGAATCAGAGTATCATTGTAGTCCTTCCGAGCTGCATCTGAATGCAAAACATGCTGAGGTGAAGTGTCTGGAAATGTTTGCCCATCTAAACTCTGACGAGAAACAACACTGTCACCATTAGAAGCAACTCGCCCCTTTGATTGTTCAAGGATTTGAGTTCTGATGGAGGCTTTTAGAACAGGTTTAGAGATGGAGGATACTCTGCAGCCTCGAATGAGCTCAAAAGCACAAATAAGCCCATCCTTCCAAAGGCCACTAGTATGCAAGGAATCCTGATTTGAATTTAGCCTATGACCATCTGGTCTCATCATTTTACTGCACGGCCAAGCAGAGTAACCAATACCAAAGCCATCCTTTTACTCCATTTCTGATATGATGGAGCCCTTGCAACAAAAAGAATGAAGATTGTTCTTAATCTACGAGAAAGGGAATCCTAAAAATACATGGTCTAGGCCATTGTAAAACCTGAAGCAATCATTGAAGACACTACTAAACGATGTCAATTATAATGTCTCGCCTGCTGAATGATTACTAGAAAAAATTCACCCCTTCCTTCCATCGCATATATGATACCAAAAGAGAGGCATTAACCCACCCCCGTAAACTACCTTCAGTTCGAAGTGCTACATAAACCGAGATAGTGCAGCAGAAAAGTGCGCGAGGAGAAAAAAAATCAACTTTGATGTTTAACACGGAAAAAAACAGCAAAGGAAATTTTACCAAATTGAACCGACTAGTACGGATAGGATCGTTGAAGGGAAACATGCACAAAAGCAATTTAAGATAGAAAAAGGTGGAATGATCCTCACTGCAAGTTATGAGCAACCGAAATTACCAGCAGGCAAAGACAAAATGTGGGAGATGTTCGACATAAAAGAAGCAGACAGAGTCTGGTTAATGTCAGAGGAAGTGGAGGGCAAGAGAGGTAAGTTAGAGCTAAAGAGAAGCATCCCGCATCGCCACCGAAGTAAAGTAATGAGAATCCGTAGAGGGGAATGAATAAAGCAGTGTTTAATTATGCTATTCCACTAGTTTTGCAAGAACGGGCATAAAACCAATTCGTCTAAGAAAAGAACTAATCACAAAGATTAATTTTACATTGTAAGTGATATTTTTTTATTCTTGAATTTTCTAAAGAGAAAATCCATTATAAATAGAGTACATGAATATCTGAATTTTAATAATTTATACTATAATTTAAATATTTTTAAACAATTTGATGGAATTAAAAATTTTACTTGGTTGACAAATCCATCTCCAATATGATGCTTAAATTGTAAAAAATATTATTATTTTTAGTTTTTTTTTATAAAAAATGAATATTGTGCTAAATAGATATAAAACTAAAATTTTAGTTTGAATAAAAAACTTTTATAGTAAAATTAATTTATCATAATTTAATATCATTAATTTTCTAAATATATAAATAAGTGAATTTGTAGTTATATTCACAAATTTAATACTAACTCTTTGAATATCACACGATTTTATTCTGAAACGGTAAAAATGTGGGTAAATGCGCTAATTTATTCGGTAGGGTTTCCGTTTCGAAATAACCCTTTATAGAGACCATACAGTCCTTTAATATGATAGCATCTAACACTCCATGGTGCGCCCATAATGTCCCTTGAACTACAGTAGTAACTTAAGCCTCCAAGATAGTGCACCTAATTTGATTATCATCGAGTGATCTTGAATACTTGTTAGGCAGTCTTTGTTATTACGTGTAACACTAAAATATCCAAAAGTGGGAATTAAGTTCAATTGTATTGAAAATTGGGATTGTATTGTAAATAGAAATTCAAATTATAATTAAAATTTGAAAAAGAAGTTTGAATTAAAAACCTAAATAATCAATTATGTCATATAAATCACGTCCAAATGACTTTCATTACTAGAAAATAAAAAATTATAAAAAGTTGAATTAAAAATCAATTCGACTTTAAATTAATAAAATCTTCATATTTTAAAAAATAATTATATAAATTATAAAATAAAAATTATTGAATTTGTAAAAAATACCACTCCTCTCATGTGTGATCATTAAAATACCAGTTAGTAGTGGGTTTTCATTTTCAAGGTGCTTATCATCCCAACTAGGTATGATATTAAATCCCCACTCACCCGATAGTATAGTGAATATCATCTTAGCTGGCTTGTTGTCTTTACTCGAACTTGTCTTAGCTAGCGTTCTCGGTATTTAATGTTCCTATACGATATGAACACTTTTGTTCATTATCCTTTGGCCTAATAGCTCTCATTCATCCCAAATGAATGAGAAAACTAAACTTTTCCTTTATTTGCAATTAGGTCCCTAAAGTTATTTTTCTTTAACTTTAAGTCCATAATGCCGATGTTTCCTCAAATTGAGTCCCGAAACTTTTAAAATTCACCTTGGGACATTAATTTATTCAAATTCACACAAAGGGGTTTAATTTTCAATTTGGTCTCCCAACTTTTCCAAAATTACCTTTTTGCCCCTACTTCACAAAAAATGTAAGTTTTACCCTAAAAATTCCAAAAATTGCCCAGTTGGTCCTCCAACATCTTTATCATGCCCAATTGGTCCTCAATTTTATGAAATTGCACTTTAGTCGCTCAAATATTTGAAATTCACAAATTTCCCCTCAATTTCAACATTCTAACTCGGCCGAATTTGATTTAATCAAATTGATCGATCAAATTAGTTTAATTTGGAAATTGAAGTTAGATTGGGGTTCCTACACCTTCATTCGATTCAATTGCACTTTGAATCGCACGATTTGGTGTCGGAATGAGCTCAAATGGAGCTTCGCTAGAAAACTGTACTTAGAGAGAGAAAGCTTCGAAAGCTTATTGTCGAGGGCGTGACAATCCAAGCTTTCGATCTGGGCAGGTAGCTCTCATCCTGAGGTTTCTCCTAGGATCAAGAATTGCATCAACTGATGCTGAATTGAATGAGAATTTAGTCATTGAAGTTCTGTCGGTTCTCTCTCTAGCATCGATCGAAATTTACAGTGAGGAGTCGAATTGACTTACCTTTTTGCTCTAATTCAGCTGTAGGAGGCTATGGAAGTGTTGGGAGGGCTTGTTTTGGCCCGAGGAGGGCTTGAATTGGCCAATTTCAGCTCATCCAAAATAGGACACCTTCGGTCCACCGGAGCTGCTTCACTATTCGATCACGCTGGCGCTTCTTCGGCGACCATCGAAGCAAATGGTGACTACAGGTGTGTAGTTGACTTCACCCCGAATCCAAAGAACTCGACCATGCCTTCTTTGGCTTAGAAAAGGCACTATGTCAAAGCTCTAATTCAAGCTTCACCAGAAATTGGAGCAGTTGAGAGAGAATGGAGTTTTCAGGTGTGGAGAGGATGAATGAGGAGGGGCTCTTTATATAGGAAGCTCGGGGACTTCTTGGCCATCCGATTGGCACCTTAATGGTGGCCATTCATTGCTTGAAACTCCTGGTCGGAGACTTTTTAGCTTCATCAGCACTGCGTGATTTTTTGGCGAGTGAATAGTGTTGTCATCTGAAGGAAGAAAACGACACTGTTCCGAACGGGACCAGACCGGTTCGAATCGGGTTCAAATCTTAAACTGGTCGGTTCACCCCCGATTTAACTGAATATTTAAAAAATAAAATTTTATAAATTCATTTTTTATCGAATGGTGGCCTCAAATCTCAAATTTGAATTTTCTAAGTCACCTAGAAAAATTAATTTAGCATCCGGTTAAATAGTAGTTCAAACCGGTCCAAACCGGTTAAATCTAGTTTGGATCCTTTTCACCTAAACTAGTTTGGTTTTCATCTACAATTCATCCTTAAGTCCTTTTTCATGACTTTTGGGACTATTTGGGTCATTTAGAATCCATAAATTTCCCAATTTTCCTTTTTTTATCGGTTCCGATTTGTAGACCGACTCCATTTTCAAATTGAAAATAACCGGTTCTTTCCCTGATTTTCTAATTATCAAAGGACGAGGTTTTACATTTTCTCCATCCTTTGACACTCTTTGTCCTAAGAAGCCCACCTCTTATAGCCAAAATCCGCACATTGAAAATTTGGCGTAGAGTCGATTTTCCCATAAGGTACCTAGTGTGGTTTCTAGGTGCACTTGGTGCTCTTCTTCTGCTTGGGAGTATATGAGGATATCTTCTATTAACAAAAATACAAACTTATCCAAGTATGGCTAGAACACCCAGATCATTAGGTCTATGAAGGTTGCAGTTGAGTTTGTCAGTCCGAAAGGCATTACCCTAAACTCGTAATACCCATATCGTGATAAGAATGTGGTTTTCTGTATGTCCTCCTCCCTAATCTTCAATTGGTGGTAACTAGATCACAGGTCGATTTTGGAGAAGTAGGTTGCTCCCCGTAGCCGATCGAATAAATCATTTATTATGGGAAGAGGGTACTTATTCTTAATGGTTACTTGGTTCAACTTCCAATAGTCAATGTAGAGCCTCATGCTTCCGTCCTTCTTCTTGACGAATAGAATTGGTGCACCCCACGGGGATTGGCTCGAGCGTATGAAGCCCTTCTCTAGTAGTTCGTCCAATTGGTCCTTCAGTTCCTTAAGTTCGGCGGGCGCCATATGGTAGGGAGCTTATGATATGGGGTGGGTTCCTGGCACTACCTCAATTATGAATTCTAGTTGGCGATTTGGGGGTAGGTTGGGTAGTTCTTCTGGGAACACGTTGGGTTAGCTGTTGACTATCGAAACTTCTTTTAGTCCTTTCTTTAGTGAATCCTTGCAAGTGATCTGGGTGAGGAACATCTTACATCCTTTTCTTAGTAAGTCCTACGCCTCCAAGCATGACATCAGGTGTATTCTGACTCTCCCCTTGTCCCCTTAAAATACTCCCTCCTCTTTCTCAAGAGTGTGGAACGTTATTCATTTATTCATGCAATCTACCTTAGCATATTGTGTGCTTAGCTAGTCCATCCCCATGATAAATTCTACTTCCCTTAGCGGGAGGGGAATCAAATCTATTTCTAGGGTTACTCCCCTTATCTGAATTTCGCATGCCTCGAGAAGCCCATGTTGTGGTAGTTCCTCTCCTAGTGGCATAAGGATGTTGAGGGGTGGTGTGAGGGGAGAGAGTTTCCTAGGAAGAACTGGAACCAAGGTCTCCTTAATGAAGGATCTCTCTGCCCCTGTATCGAAGAGAGCGTATATCCTCTTCCCAAATATTTGCACGTAACCTGAGTGAGATTTAACAAAAATTTTGAGGGAATGCATTTTATTAAATTGGGAAAATGGACTACAGTACTCGGGACTACAGACTCGGTTTAAAGGGATGGTTGGGACGTACCAGCCACTACGTTGGGGTCCTTCTGAACTTCTTCTTGGGTAAGGTTGTTGACCTAGGTCGGGACTCGGGTGGGTGCCTCCCTTCCTTGAGTGGTTGCCTTCTGAATTCCGACCAGTGGTTGTGGGGCATTTCATGGGGTGTTGTCCTATAGCGTCGAGCAATTTCTTATGTAGTGCCCGAGCTGCCCACATCCAAAGCACGTTGGGCATGCCCCTTCATGACTCCTTTGGCACCTAGGGCAGTAGGGGCCCTTCCTCTGAGGGAGTGTGTTCACCTCCCTTTGGGCTTGGTAACCCTCCTCCCTTCTCGAGAACCTTGGCATATTCCCCCATCACAACCTACCTTATTCCCTTGGGCCTCATCTACTACCCTAGCCCTTCTCTTCCCTTCACTTGTTCTGCTCTATTCGGTGGCGTCTCATTTGGAATAGCCACTCGCATTCATGGGCCATACTAACTATGGCGACCAAATTGGTAGGGTGTCCTAATACCCCTATCTGATCCCTCACGTCCATAGTGAGTTTGTCGATAAACTTTTGGCAGATGTCTGCCGATCCCACCAAGTCAGGGGCGAAGGATCTCAACTCATTAAATCTGATCTCATATTCTGAGACCATACTTGCCTTTTCATAGCCTAAAGAACTCCATATTCTTCTCATTGATTAAGTGGGGAGTTAGGTACTCTTCCAAGTACCTCTCTTTGAACTCCTCCCAAGTGGAGGTGACGGGGAAGAGACTCCTCATGTTGTCCTACTACCTCTTTGTGCTAGACTCTAGAAAGAACTCGGCCAGTGTTACCATCTCCTCCAGGGGTGTCCTTAGGTTCCCCATGAATTTCTTGAGGCTGGCTAGCCAATCCATGGCTGCCCGAGCATCCTTCTCCCCTTGGAAGGGCTGGCACTCCAATTGTCGGAGTGTCTTCATGTACTTAGGGATGTTGAAGAGATGCGGGACAAGGGCAGAAGTGGATTGGGATTGTTCCTCCTCGGGTCAAGTTTGGGATTTAGAGTCTATGTGGGGTTTGTTGTTGAGGTGGGGTTCTCTAAACACCCTGGTAAATTCTCCGTATAGTCGTTGGTGTTCGGAGCTAAGACCTTAAGGGGTCGGTTGTGCCCCCGAGGATTCTTCCTGTGGGAGGGGTCTGACGGTGGAATCTGTGATTGTCACCCTCGTTCCCTTAGCTCCCATTTTTGGTGCCATAGCTAATTTAAGATTTTTAATTAGTCTTTAGGTTATAAAGTTTTGATAATGCATTTGGGAAACACAAGCTCTAATACCACATAAGTTGTCATGCCCCAACCCGGTTTGGTCAGAACCTTATGATCAAGCCGCCACTCTCCCGGACCTCGAGTAGGGACTCCTCCACAGGATCGGGAAGAGTCAGGTGTAGTGTCACGCCCCGACCCAATTTGGTCAAATCCTCGTGATCAACCTGTCGCTCCCTTGGTTTAAGAGGGGTTTTCCCCTTTTGTTAACCAATAGGAGCCAGGCGTAATTTAAACCTTGTTCCCTTGAATAACATAAATCAATAAAAATGTAAGCTTAAAATAACTTTTAAGCATACTTGACGAAGGGTAGATCCAAGTATTATCTTTAGTCATATTTTCTCTACTCCTGAAAAGTGATATAAAAGAGGGGTGAGTTTTATAACTCAGTGAGTGGGGATTAGAAGTAAATTTTTAAACATATAGTTGTTGACTAAGTGTATCAAGGTTATTGTTTTTCCTTCAAAAGAGATTCTCCTTAGAATTCAGTTTTCAAAACCCTTTTTTACTCAATTCCACATTATGTGTGTTTAGCAGACAACACACTCCCTTCAATAGGAAGGGAACACACATTCGCAGGGCAACTCATCCACTGCACCCACTTGTGGCTTGGAGCGTCTTTACCGTCCACCAAGATAGATGTCCATCCACTTCTACCCTAGGTCTGAGTGGATGTTCGCGACATTTGACCTGAAAGCAACTTTGTGTCCGTATGAGGACAAAGACCTCATCCTGACCCCACCCCGGTCTCATGCGCAAGAAGCTACGTCGAGCATCCCGACTACTGACACGACGAACTGACCTTATCTCCACCATGTCATCTAGTAACCCTTAGGACACATCACTACCCCTCTTGGGTGTCTTGATGGTCATGTACCTCAAGTGCTTGCACAAAACAATAATTTTCACATTTGGTCATTTATCTTTGGTGCCACTAGTCCAACAACACCGACCCTCAACCTGACCTGTAGTTATTTGTCTAGGCCGGTCCATCGACTTGGCATTAGCACACTGCCGCTAGTCCATCAAGTATGTCAGTCCTGTTTTGATACCATGGCGAAATCACATAACCATTTCATTAAGAGTTTTTCATGGCTTTCATATCTCATGTTTGTTTACAAGCTCTTGCTCGTGTCCACTGGCCTTGGGCCCACTGTACGTGATTTTCCAAAACTGGGCATTTAGCCCAAAAAGTTCAAAAACTGAGGCCTCTTGCCTATTTGAGCTATTTTAGCTCTCGTTAAGAAGGTCTCCCAAAAAGTTTAAGCATTGGCACACAGTCAGGGGAGAACACTTCTGACAAAAATAAAGTTTCACTTCATCGCACCAACCGGGTGTGATGATATCTTCATTTACAATCCGCAAGTGGGTTTCTTATTCTTTTAAGGAAGTCCATCATACCAACTTGGTATGATTTCCTCTACTTACAACCGGTAAGTAGGTTTTAGCTTAGTTTGCCCATCATCTCATCTGGGTATGATGTCAAAATCCCACTTACAAGTGGTTTTTCATTTCTAAAGTGCTCATCATCACAACCGAGTATGATATGAATTTGTCCACTCACCCGATAACCGTAGTGTATTGCTTTCTAGTTGGTTTTCACCTCAACGCTAGCTTATCCTTGCTAGCATTCCAGTCTCTCATGTTCCTACACATTTTGGGCACTCTTATCTATTAGAATTTGGCATAATAGCCTTCGTTTCTCACATATGAGCGACTAGACTCAAAATTGTTAGTTAATTGTACTTAGGTGCCTAAAGTTCATTTTCCTTGACTTTAGGTCCCTAGTGCTAACTTTTCCCTAAATTAAGTCCCAAAACCTCCAAAAATTCACTTTGGGTCCTCAATTTACTTAAAATTATTTAAGGGCTCAAGTTTTCCAAATTTCCAATTTGGTCCCAAACTTTTCAAAAATTACCATTTTGCCCCTACTTTCCAAAAATGGAAAATTTACCCCAATTATTTCAAAAACCGACCAATTGGTCCTCCAACATCTTTTTCGTGGCCATTTGGTCCTCAATTTTGGAAAATTGCAAAGAAGTCCCTTAATTTTATGAAATCCCCAATTTCCACCCAATTTCACCATTCCAAACTGGCCGAATGTGATTTTATCAAATTGACCATTCAATCAGGGTTAATTGCTTCAATTGGAGGTGTAAACCAGTTTCTACACTTCCATACAATTCAATTGAGCTTTGAATCGCATGAATTGAGGCTGAAACAAGCTGAAATGGAGCTTCACCGGAAAACTGTGCGTAGAGAGAAAAAGCTTTGAAAGCTTACCGTCAGAGGTGTGATAGTCCGTGCTCTCTATCTGGGTAGGTAGCTCTCATCCTGAGGTTTCTCTTGGGATCAAGAATTGCTACAATTAATATCGAATTGAGGGAGAATTTTGTTGGTGAAGTTTTATAGTTTCTCTCTCTAATTTCAACCGGAAATGATAGAGGGGAGGTCGGATTGGCTTACCTTTCATCTCAATTGAGGTCGTATGAGGGCTGTGGGGATGTTGGTAGGTTTTGGTATGGCAAGAGGAGGGCTGAATTTGGCCGATTTTAGCTCAGGAAAAATAGGGCAGCTTCGGTCTTTCGGAGCTACTTCACTATTCGATTCCGTCGGTGGTCGTTGGATCGAATGTAGGTTGCTATCAGGTAGCTAACTACCCCGGAGTCTAAAGAACCTGACCTCACCTTTTGAGGCTTAGAAAAACCCCTATGTCGGAGCTCTGGTTCGAGCTTCACTGGAAAATGGAGCAGTTGAGAGAGAATGGAGATTTCAGGTGTGAGAAGGATGAATGGAGATAAGCTCTTTATATAGGGAGCTCGAGAACTCTCTACCCGACCGTTTCACCTCTTGGTCAAGCTTACCCTCGACCTAAAATGCCATAAATAGAGGTGTTTTCTCTTCATTGGTGTTGTTCGTTCATGCATTAAATGAATAGTGTCGTCATCTAAAGGAAGAAGACAATATTATTCTGAACTAGATTGGACCGGTTCGACTAGGTTCAATGCTTAAACCAGCTGGTTTAGGCTTGATTTGACCGATTTTCTCAAAATTAAATATTTCAAAATTCATCTAAAATCATTCTTATCCAATGGTGGCTTCAATTCTCCAATTTGAATATTTTAAGCCACCTAGAAAATTGAATTTAACAACCGGTTCAATGATGGTTCAAATAGGTTCAGATCTAGTTTACCTTAACTAGTTTGGTTTTCTCTTCCAATTTGTCCCAAAGTCCTTTTCCATGATTTTTAGCACTTTTTAGGTCACTCGGGATTTGTAAATTTCCCAATTTTCCCTTTCTCTATCGATTAAGGTTCATGAATCGGCTCAATTTTCTATTTGGAAACTATCAATTCTTTTCTTGGATTTCTTATCTATAAGGGATGAGGTTTACATGTAATACCTATCATGTCTTCCTAGAATAACATTAAACAAAACTAGGATTTTAATTCATATATGGTTCAGGTCCTAGCGAGGAAAGTTCCCATGTAGTTCTCTTCCTTCTTGAAAAAATGTTTAGAGGGATGGGGTGAGTTCCACGACTCAATGAGTGGGAGAAATCTTAGGGTGCATTTAGTTTGGTATCATCAAGTTGATAGTATTTCAATTTCTACCACTTCTCTAGTTGGCAAACAATCACATGCCCTTCCTATCATTGAAAGAGATCACACGTTCGTAGGACAGTTATCGACCATTCCACATGTGGACCGGAGCGCCTTTATCGTCCACCCTAATAAAGGTTAATAGCCTCTACCCTGAGTTTGAGTGGACCTTGCTCGTCCGACCCTCAAACCTCAATCACACTTCGTGTCAGCTTTGTGGGACGAGACCTCTTTTCCCCTACTGCCTTAGTCTCAGTGTATAGGAAGCTCCCAGAGCTTCTCGACATACTGAACGACAGATCGCCCTTATGCTTCCTAGGTCGTCCAATAGTCCTTGGACACCACTAACTCGTACCAAGTGTCCTAATGGCCCCACATCACATTTGTATGCACAATCAAGAGTCTTTTCATTTATAAACATCATCTTTGGCCCTCAAGCTCAAGGGTCTGTTGGCTTGGCTTTCGGCCCATGCACACCAACCCAATAGGTTTAACAACCTAACTTCAACTTAGTAGCTATTCGGCCCAACAAGCCCAACATCCCAACCTTGTCTTGGTGGCTATCACAAATAATTACCCATTATTAGGACTTTTAGCTGTTCATAACATGCTCACTCTGAACGGGTCCATACCTGTGTCCATCAGCCTTGGGTCCACTTGTATCACTGAGCCTAAGCCCCAGAATTTTCTCCCAATTATTTTAAGCAGAGTCACCAAGTTAGGGGAGGAAAATTCAAAGAAAATTATTTTTGAAGCAAAACCATCGTTCCAAATGGGAACCGATGTTGTAGACTTTTCACTCACTCAATAATAGCGACGGGTCGTCTCGGTGAGACCTTGATCCATGTTGTGCTCCTTTGCATCAGTATTTGGGCAACCCATTCCTACATGGCACGAGTATCTATATTAGGAGGATTGGCATAAGAGGTCGCATACTTTTGAGTATTTTGCGCATAGGTCCTCACATTATGCCTTAATTGTATTTTGGTCCCTATTCATCTCTTAATTTCAATAAAGCCCTTAGGATTTCCAATTATTCTTATTGGATCCTTAATTTTTCCAAAACCACCAATTGGCCCTCAATTTTTCTAGAAATGCCGTTTGGTACTTAATTTCCCAAAAATTGCCAATTGGCCCTTAATTTCTTAAAATTTGCCAATTGGTCTTCCATTTCATCCAATTTGCCCAATTGGGCCTCAATTGGGAGTTAATTTCATGAAAATCCCCCAAATTTTCATGAAATTAGTTCCCAATTTTCCCAAAATCCCCAAATAGCCCAATTTCTCAAAAAATTCAATTTGGTCCCCAAATCACAATTTCATTCAATTAATCCCCAAACTTGGTTAATTGCCTCCATTCGTAATTAGAATCATCTTCCCTATGTTTCCCTCATCATTTCAAGCCTTGTACCGCTTCATTTGGCTTAGAAATGAGCCCAAACAAAGCTTTGCTGGAAAATGCAGTCTAGAGAGAGAGAGATTTGATATCTTACCGGTGAGGGTCCAGTGACCAGAGCTCTTACCGTCACTGAGTTGCTCTCTTCATGGGAATCCTTCCTGGATTAAACCACACCTCAATTGGTGTCTTGAGAAGCGTGAATTTCTTAGTTTAAGTTTTTACAGAAATGCTATATGAACAGTATTTTCTGCATGAGGGATGACAGAGGGGACTTAACTTCTTAGCTCGAGGGAAGGTCAGGGCACCTTTAGGTGGAGTTTGGGTAGCTCGATTTGGTAGGAATTGGCCTGGGGATGGCTCAACTTGAGCTTCAATGGTTTGGGTCGCTTCCTGGTATTGGAGTGGCAGTATTGTTTGAGCTTCATCGCTCTTCTCCGGTGATCCTTGGGATGAAAGAAGGGTGTAGTTGGATAGAAAATTTCCCCCTAGTTCTAATGACACCAAATGTGGCTTTGGAGGTTGAGAAAAGTCCCATTGCTAGAGCTCTAGTTTGCAACTCACCAAAAACTGGGACAATTCACCTTTTTCGCTCGATCGTGGGAAGTTGAGAACGAAGAGAGGGGTGCTCTTTATATAAGGAGCTCGGCAATTGACCGGGCTACCGGCTGGTGTAGGATTCGGCCTCTGACTCGGCTACCGACGGTCATACTAGAGGTCTTGCCCGGTCGCTGGAGGAATAGACCTCCCTCTCTCTCTAACCCTTCTATCAATAGACTAAGGAAGATGACGATGATGTGGCACACGTGCCATGTGGCATGCTGTGATTGACTGCTTTTTTGGATGTACTATTCCAACTCAACCGTTGCGTCATCCATTGACTGGTTGACCGGACACATGGCAACCTCTCATTGGTTGTTCGTGTCTGTGTGGCAAGATGACCGGTTGTCCGCTGACCGCTGACCAGACATATGGTAACCTCCCATTTGCTGCTAGTGTCTATGTGGCTGCTGATTGGGTGTCGTTGATCATTGACCGATTCGGTCTTTTGATCGGCTGAACTGTTGACTAGTCCAATTTGTTGACTAGCTTGATTGTTGACTGGTCCGGTTTGATCTGGTTTGGTGACCCGAATTAAAAAATCGGCCGATTTAGGCCCGATTCGACTGATTTTCTGAAATTTAATAATTTCTAGATTCATTTTCTATCTAATGGTGGCCTCAATTTCCCAAATTGACATTTTTAAGCCACCTAGAAAAATGAATCATTGAATTGGTTCACTATGGTTCAATCCGGTTTAGTCCAATTTTGGTCTAGTTCACCCTGAATCGGTCCAATTTTCCCATCCAATTCACTTCATGGTTCTTCCCCATGATTTTTGTGAATTTTTGGTCACTTGGGATTTTTCAATCTCCCATATTAACACTTCTTTACTATTTTTGGTTCATTAATTGACTCAGCTTTTCATATAAAAATTGGCTAGTTCTTTTTCCAGTTTTCCTTGGTCCGAGAGGATAGGTAATATAGGTCATGCGTAACTCGGAAGTGCCACCCGAGTGCATGTCGTATTGTTATGGGGGACCGTGTCCTATGTTTAAATTCAATGAATTAAGGGCATGAATACTCAAAAAGGGGGAGACCGAGGATAACTTGACTGTAGAATAGAGACGAGTCAGAAGACCCGAGACTTTATCTCAAAGGAGAGAAAATAAACCATGAAGCTCTCATGGGCGATGTGAGCATCATGTGTAGATTTTACTACTAGGTGGTTTATGGGAAAGGCTTGGGTCATAAGCCATATAGTGGCACGACGTTAGTATCCAACTCACAGAGTTGTGAGCTCACCCCTCCCCTAACATATGTGCAGATAGGCCGAAGATGCAAGGGAAGTGGAGAAGGGGAAGGTTAGGACCGAGACCCCCTTTGTCACACCCCAACCTTATTTGGTCAAATCCCCATGATCAACCCGCCACTCTCCTGGTTTATTGAAGGGTTTCCCCTTATTATAGACCGTAAAGAGTAAGGCGTCCTTTAAACCTGCACCTTTTCCAGGAATAACATAAACAAAACTGCATAAAGGTTTATCATACTTGTATCATAGGCGTCTTAGTTGATGGTCTTTAAGGGAAGGCTTTTTGAAATCACCTGAAAGCGATATAAGGGAGGGTGAGTACGACTACTCAGTGAATGGGTTTTTAAAACTTTTTATCTTTAGGAAAAAGATAAATTTTGGAGTGTCCCAGACTCCTTTTTTTCAAAAATCATTTCATTCAAAATCTCCGGTTTTATCACCATTTCCTTATTTAATCACGGCGTATCATCACCCAACACACATCTTTCATCATGAAGGTTACACACATTCGCAAGTCAGTATCACTACTGAACCCGCAAGTGGCTTCGGAGCGACTTTTCCTGCCACCCGGATAGAAGCACGACCACTTCTACCCTAAGAATGAGTGAATGTTTGCAACATGCGACCCTCAATCTTGAAATTGCTTCTTCGTGTCCATATGAGGATAGATACCTAATCCTGTCCCCACCCCAGTCTTATGCACTTGGTGATACTCCAAATTTCACACAGACACCTCGAACGACGATCTGCCCTTATACTCACCGGGTCGTCCAGGGTCCTTAGGACACATCACTACCTCTCATGGGTGTCTTGATGATACTGTACTCATAGTGCATGCACAAACAATGTTTCTTATCAAGCCATATAATATGTAGTGCCACTAGTCCAACGGCCCCGACTCTCAACTCAACCCGCAGTTGTTTGTTTTGACTGGTCCGTCGACCTGTTATGTCACATTGCTGTTAGTTGACTGAGCATGTCGGTCCAATCTTGGTACCATGGCTAAACAATTCACTTATTAATTTTTATGGCACAAATATCATGTTCATTTATGAGCTTCTGCTCGTGCCAACTAGCCTTGGGCCCACTGTACGAGATTTTAAAAAATCTGGGCATTCTAGCCTTCAAGTTCCAAAACCGAGGCCCCCGGCCTATAAGAGCTATTCAAGCTCCCATCAAGAAGGTCTCCCAAATAATTTAAGCATTGGCACACAGTCAGGGGAGAACACTTCCGACAAAATAGGTTTTTACTGTCCATTATACCGACGGTATAAGGACATCTCCATTCATAACCGATGAACGGGTTTTCAACTTCCTTCGAGTAAGTTTTATCATACCAACTAGGTATGATCTACTTACAACCGGTCAGTAGTTTTTTCGTATAATTTTCACATCACTTTCTCTAAGTGGTGATGATTAAAATACCACTAAATAGTGGGTTTTTATATCGAGGTGCTTATCATCCCCTAGCGGGTATGATATAAAATTTCCTCCCACAACCGGTAAGTAGTTTTTATCTTTAAGTTGTGCTCATCATCCCAACCGGATATGATGTTAGTAAACCCACTCACTCGTTAACGCAATGAATTCCACTATACCGGTTCTTTGTATTCACGCGAGCTCGTCCATGCTGGCGTTCCCGGTACTTCGTGTTCCTACACGATATGAACATCCTTGTTCACTATTACTCGACTTAACAACCTTCATTCATTTCCAATAAATGAAAAAACCCAAACTTTTTAGTTATTTGCAATTAGGTACCTAAAGTTATTTCTCTTTAACTTTAAGTCCTCAAATGCAGGTTTTTCCTCAAATTGACTCCCGAAACTTTTAAAATTTATCTTGGAACCTCAATTTATTCAATTTCAGAAAAAAGGCTTTAATTTCCCAAATTTCCAATTTGGTCCCCCAACTTTTCCAAAATTACCATTTTGTCATTCCTTTACAAAAATGGTAAGTTTTGCCCCAAAAATTCCAAAATTTCTCAATTGGTTCTCCAACATTATTTTCATGTCCAATTGACCCTCAATTTCATAAAATTGTATTTTGGTCCTTTGAATTTTGAAAATCCCCAAAATTTCCCCCAATTTCAACTCCTTAGCACAGCCAAATTTGATTTCAACAAATTGACCAATCAAACACCTCTAATTGTTGAAATTGAAGTTAAAATTGAGTTCCTCCATCCTCTTACGATTCAATAGCACTTTGAATCGCAAGTTTTGACGTCAGAATGAGCTCAAATGGAGCTTTGCCGGAAAACGGACTATAGAGAGAGAAAGCTTTGATTACACAATGGTGAGGGCACGGCGGTCCGAGCTTTTGATCTGGGTAGATAGCTCTTATACTGAGGTTCATCCTAAAATCAAGAATTGCATCAATTGATACCTAATTGAGTTAGAATTTCATCATTGAATTTCTATCGGTTTTCTCTTTAGCACCGGCCGAAAATTGCAAAGTGGAGCTAAATTGGCTTATCTTTCAGTCCTAATTCGACTGTGGGAGGGCTGAGTAAGTGTTGGGAAGGCTTGGTTTGGCCTGAGGAGGGCTCAAAACGGCTGATTTCAGCTTGGCCGAAATAGGGCAGATTCGGTCCATCGGAGCTGCTTCACTATTCCATCATGCTGGTGCTTCTCCAATGATTCTCGGATTGACTAGAGTTTGCTATCAGATAGATGTCTTCTTCCCGGTTCTAAAGAGCTCAACCTATCCTTCTAAGTTTAAGAAAAATGTTAAAGTCGAAGCTCTGGTTCGAGCTTCACCGAGAAATGGAGCAGTAGAGAAAGATATAAGTGTTCGGGTGTGAGGAGAATGAATGGGGATGACCTCTTTATATAGGTGTAAAAACGTGTATTAAATGGGAGAGATTTATTACTAGTATTAATATTGCCATAAATTATTGCTATTAATTCTAACAGTTTAATTTAGGTATTAAATTTTTTTTATTAATTCTAATAATTTAATTTAGGTATTAAATTATTGGTATTAATTACAATAATTAAATATATATTAATTTATGGCTATTTATGATGAGATGTACATTCTTATAAAATTTTTTTACTGAAATTACGGGTTACAAAAAAAAATCATACTTTTCAGCCATTCTCACACTACTTTCAAGCAAGCACGCTTAACTTTAAAGTTTTTATGGGATCTCGTTCACCTAAACCAATTTGGTTTTTCTTTTCTAATTTGTTTTAAGTTTCTTTTTCAAGGTTTAATGAACCATTTAGATCACCCGGAAGTTGTAAATTTCCAAATTGCTTGTTCCCAAATGATTTGGTTTATAAATCGACTCGATTTTCTTACTTAGTTTGATTGGTTCTTTTCTCAGTTTTCCTTAGCTGAAAAGTGCAAGGTTTACACCCTTCCTACGAGGTGAGCACACCTCCCGCTTGCGAATGTATGAGTCCCTTATTATATCATGTCATTGCTATTCTTGTGATTTTTAACTATGCCATTTAAGGAGCCCCCATAAAGTGACTTTGATACAAAAGAGTTTGAAATTTTCGTTGTCATTTTACTAGCTACACAGTTCTGAGCCTTTTTCCTACCGGTGTCACCTTGACGATGGTATCCACCTCTGTAATGACGAGGGAATTGGTGGGGTGCACGAGACTCTAGCGAAGGCGACATAGGGTCAGGGCATGAAAGCCCATTGGTGGTATCAGAGCCGGAGTTTTCAAAAGTCATAAATTTTAAAACAATGTCCTTATAAAATGATGCAAAATGGGAATAATCATGATAGGGCTTTCATTGAAAATCTTAAAAAGGAGGAAATACTCATATACTAATACAAATCTACATTCCTCCATTGAGAAATGGAGCATACCAACGAGTCGATGGGAGGACCCAACCGATGATACCTCAACGAGGGCTCGTCAGGAGTTCCAATTAGGGACTCACACGCGGAGGCGCTAGCTTTGACGTATGTCTAGGCTTTCCAGGAACTAATGAGGGAGTATGCATGGGTCCAATGCCAACTAAAGTCCTTCCCCTCGCGGTAGCTCCAGTTGTAGAGGTACCAGAGTTAGCACCACCTCCGAAAGAGCACTAGCTCCACCTAGGGAACCTTAAAGGTTTGATGTGCCTCACAACCTTAAAGCCCTAAGGCAAATAGGGTGCACGACCTTTGTGGGAGAGAAGGATGTTGTCATCGCCATGGATTGGACAAGCACAACAAAGAAATTCATGGCATTGGTCGAGGTTCCAAATAAGGACAAAGTGACCATTGTGGAATTCTTCATATAAGGGAACGCTGACAGGTGGTGACTAAATCTGCAAGCCACCACACTAGAGCCCCTCAGCTGGGAAACCTTTGAGAGGGAGTTTAATGAAGTACTTATCTTTCGTACCTCATGAACGAAAAGAAACAAGAGTTTCTCGGACTCCACCAAGAACGAGAGGGGGTCTTCGGGGCTGGTTGATCCATATAAAAGAGTTTGTCACACCTCGTGCACAAGAATGAGAGATTTGACGGCATCTATTGTCATCGAGTTCAGTGTTGCTGATAACCCTAAGGTAAGAGATTCTCATTCATAACCCATACCTACTAACATACGATTCTTGATTTATTTTGGAGTTTTAGGATGTCCAATTTGAGCAAAACTTATTGCCTAATTGATAGAAAAGAAATAGGTGAACATAAGACTATCAAGCTTCTTGATGTCACACCATTGTTGGTTCGAAATATCCTATTGAGCATGCACTTGACAGGTGAATGTGTTTCGAACGGTAGCCAAGTTTTAACAATTGTAGTAGGCCCAACAACTTGTAGATTTACTTTAGTTGTGAGTAAAACAAGCATTGTGATAAAAATAGAACTTATTGTGAGTTTCTCATATTTCAAATTCTAAGTTTGATAGTTTGTAGTTATCTCTTTTTTTAATTGTCTCAACAATAAACTTTAGGTTGGAGGTAAAGTGTCATCAACATATCCAAGTAGGTAATGTAGTAATATGGTAGTAATACCGGAAAAAAACTGAGTTGGAGTTCTTGTTGTTTCTTGTTTGATGGAGGGAGATGATGAGATCCTATCGAGGGAAGAAAAAATACAAGAAAAAGATGGAAAGGGACTTCCTAATATAATTGATTAAATATTCTCTAATATCATAAGAAAAATTATAAAATTAAGAAATAATGTATCTACCATTTTATATTCTTATATTAGTTTGTTTATATTTTATACAATTTTAATATAATACAAACAAAATATAGTATATACAAATTCGTACAATTTATATAGTAGGAAGTGGATGGAATTGTAGGTGAGGTGATGCAAACAATATGAAGATGATGCATGCTAATGCTATAATAAAAAGGATGGTGAAGTGGTCTAACCTTAGTAACCCGTCTTAGCTAACCCATAAATTTTGCAATACAGCCAAAGTATGTTCTCTTATTTAACATTTTAGACATAATATTTCATTAAAAAAAGGCATGATTAGTAAAGAATAGGTGGCAAACATTTTTACACGATTTAATCATTCTATAAAAAATCACATTATTAAACTTTAAATATTATTATTGTCAAGTTAAACATGAGTAAGGAAGATTCTGTGCAAAAAAACGAGTAGGAGAGAGAAACTCTCTTCAATTTTCACATCTTTTGGGCTGCATCAATGGATTTTCTTCTCCTGCATCCTCACCCTACCGCCAGCTTCCCAGCTTTCTCTTCTTCAGTCAAGCAACCTCTGAGGCTCCGTAACCCCAATTTATCTCTCAATGGTGAGGATATTTCTCCAACCCTATGCAGCAGTCTCGAACTCTGTTGTTTTTGCGGCATTCTGCGTTTGAGTTCTTGAAATCCTCAAAATAGAGGAGGGGCCTTGCATTGCCAGTGTTGTTTTCTATTTCTTTCCCCCTCTTTGGGTTTCAGAATCATCTATCATCAACTGTCTATTCTCTGATGAATCCATTCGAATATTTATGTTCCAATTATCAGGACATTAGATGTAATTTTCCTTCTAGTACGAATCAATGAAATATTCCTCAGCGATTGTTCATCTTTGACCATCACCTAGAAGTCCCTGGTGTAAAATTATCTTCTACACAGAGGGTATCTTACTCATCTAAATGCTTTATATTAATATTTCCCTGGCTGTACAGTGGACTTGCATTCTCTCGGAGGACCAATTTCTCTTCATTTTGTGTCTTACCGACACTAATTACTGACAATCGGACTCTATTATTCTTAGTGCTCTGCTTATTGGGGGCTTGAACCGGGGATTGCTTGATGTGCTATCAGATATTTCCTTGGAGTCTTTTATGCTTTATAGTCTGAGTAGCCAATTTCTTGATGCAGCTTGTTGAATTTGGCAGAGATTTCAGTGGTTCCCTTGGTCTTTAATTCGAAGGAGCAGCATCAGCTTCAGCTTGTGACCTCTAGCATAAAATTCAATGGAAGTAAAGGTGGGCGATCTCCTCGCAAAAATTCTGCTTCCCGTAGAATTGGAAAGCAAGCTCAGATTAAGCAGTCCGATTCATTAAAAGGGAAGGTGAGCTCAACTGATCAGGAAGAGATCATCTCTCTGTTCAGAAGGATTCATTCTTCGATCCTGGAAGGAGGGTCAGAAGATTCCAAAACGAGAAGTTCTGATTCCCCAGGGGTTAAGCCTGCAACTGAGTCAGTGTTGGAGATTATTCGTAGTTCAAGGAAGCAGTCAGGAGGTAATGCATCCAAAATTAATTTTTGAGATAAAATTTCATTTTGGGATTAGCAAGTTGGTTGCAAATGCATGCTGTGCCAATAGTTGTATCAGTTCACCACTTGAAGATTATAAATTCTTCCGATTCTGCTCCTAAACATTGGCACAGTTTACCTGTCAAATACTTGGTTATGTTGCTCTGTGCATTTTGGGTGAAGGGTAAACTAGCCTTTTTTGTAACCATAAAAATGGAAGAAGAAAGTGTTACTGTCTTGCAACCTTAAAAATTATTTCTATGCAAAACAATTACTTCGTTCTAAACCTTTTTCTTATTTGATTGTACATCATGAAACATGCATGTGGTTTCCCCAGCATGCTTTTTGTGAACTAATCTGTCCTTTTTGTTTCATACAAAGAACTGTTTGAGGTCATGAAATACCTGCTGCAAGTTCAAGTGCAGTTTTTTTAGCCATGGTTTTCTATAAAAGCATTTAAAAACCTTATTCTTTGGAATGAATTAGTAATCTAATATGTTAAGTAAGTAGTAATGAAATAATTGAATATAATATTTCCCAAATTCATACTAGATTAAGTAGATAATTGGTAAGTCAAATCATGAAAATTGTATATTATCAGTATAATTGTAACTGATAATAATGAATTTAAAGGTTGATCATAAAATTTTGGCATGTGTTGGCCCCGGCCCGTTTTTTGTAGCTTTCTTATATAAAAAAAAACTCCAAATTTTATATAGGATCACAAAATGCAAACAGTTTCTTGTTGCTATTGGTTCAGGTATTTTGATTTTTTCTTTCACTCCTAATACTTCATCATGCATTTTCTTCCCATATTTCTTTCTTGTTGAACTTGCCTTAGAATATCTAACACCTTTAGTTGCTTGCTTAATTGCTTCTATCAGGCAAGCTTCCACCAAAAGATGGGAGTAAGCAGATATCCCCAAGAAGTCTGCCCAAGGGAGAGAAGGGCGTTAAAGTTGAGGACTATGACCCTGCAACAAACTTTGTATTAACCCGGCCACCTTCCAACTTTTTAAAGAGGTCTCCAATCTCATATCCATCATCCCCTAGGAGAAAGGAATCCCCAGTAATCAGTGAAGAATCACCACCAATTATTGATACAGCCATGCCCCAGTTGAAGAAACTCCAAGGAATGAAGCTTGTTGAGCTCAAGGAGCAAGCCAAGTCACGAGGTATTAAAGGATATTCAAAACTGAAAAAGAAAGAGCTTATAAAGCTTTTGAGCTTACAAGGCTACTTTTGATGCGCCTTGGTAAAAGTTGAACAGAGATTGCTTATATATGCTAGCAAAATCTTTTGCTCTTTTAATCTCAATTGCTATCTTTTAATCTCATTATTGGCCGAAATCGAAATGCTCTCATTTTTAAATCTTTTATTAAATAAAGAATATAATTACATGTCTATATCAATATCACATCAAATTGTGATGCAGAAGGGAATAATCATCAGGTTGCCTATTTAGGTAGAGATATGGCATCTAGTTCCAAGTGCTATCCTCTGAAAAAGCCTGTTCTTTTTTCCTTTTATCAGTAACCTCTTGTAAATTTTGTATATGGAACATTGACATATTTTCATGAATCACTACTCTAATGGCATGTTGTGTCATTTGGTAGGTAAAATATATTGAATTGATTTGTAGGATTCTAAAATACAATCTTCTACTCAAAGAAATTTTGAGGGTTACTTTTATTTAAATATTTGTAATATTTTATATATATTTTAAACAAATTTATATATTAATAATATTTTATATAAAATGGTATGATATAATATATAATAAAAATAGTATGCATAAAAATTAATATATCCTATAAAAAATAAAGTTTATATATTATTTTTATTATAATTAAATAAATATATTATATAAATAGTATTAATTCATTTTTTATTTTAACAATAATTCTATTATTTTATTAAATTGCATTATATAATAAAATATAATAGGTATAATTTATCATATAAAATAATTATGTATTTTTTTATTTATATTAATATTTTATTTTATCATGTAATACTATATACTTTACATATTTATTATATTATAAATTATTAAATTTAATTATAAAATAAAATTATTATTTTCAATTTTTATTAACATTCTTTATACAAATGATAGATTTGAATAGGTTACAAAATCTTAGAAACATTTCAATTCAACTTCAATCAGCGGATCCAAACAAAGTCTACTTGGTGATGGTTACTTCTAACCATGTTGAACCATCCTTGGAGACTAAGCACTAAAAATTAATTGAGTGACATGGAAGATGCTCTCCTAACACTTTAATATTTGGTGGAGAGGCAACTGAGTGGCATAAGTAAGGCTACCTTAATCTTTCTTGCTGAATCGGTGGCTGGCTTAAAATAAACAAAGAGAGCTGCATGTCATGGTACATCGTCTTCAATCCGAATCATCTGACATTTCAGCTCCGGGTTTCAAATCCATAACCATCCTAGTTAGTGATTCTCCCATGTCTTCCAACTCATCCCTACTGAAACCTCAACCTCAACCTGATAGCAACTCGGATAAGACAGCTCCTCGTTGAATTCCAAACCTCATAAGATTGTTCGACCTGTTAAGATATGACAAAATGGCACTGCTCTTCCTTAGCCTTGTTGTCAGGGGATCCCTGGATTGCTCGGTGAAGGGCCTTTTATGGATCCACAATGTAGCTTCCCCTGACTACCCACAAGACTACTGAAGAAAGAAGGAAATGGCAGAGGTATCCGAAGCGGAGTATGGGTCACTGATAGGTGGCAAAACTTTGGCCTTGCATTGAGCCGAATCAAGAGTCCTTCACTTCAGAAACGGAAGCCTGAGCACCCAGAGACGATCACACAACATAAGACATCATTTCTTACAATATACAATCAGAATATCATATTCCTACATGTGAAAAGGAAACTCGCAGAAAGGAAGGAACCTCTAAAATAATTTGAAAGCAAATCGATATTGGAAAGAGATGCCTAATATTGGAAAATGATACTTGAACCTTCTTCCACCGTAAAAGGAAAAACAAAAGGTGATGGATTCATTTGGTAATAGTAATGGGTAATATTCTCATATAGTATAGCTAGTGTCATCTTTTAACCTTGTAAGAATTTGACAGTTTCATCTATTCAAACTTTTAATAATGAGCAAAACAATTAAACAGCAGCAACCAAATACAAACTTTAATGGAATTTATATATTCTTCCCATTTTGTGTTATAAAAAGTTTATTTATGTAGCTAAATTATAATTTTGCATAAATTTTTTTTAATTTAATGTAAAATTTTTAATTTTACATTATTACTTTGCAGGCCAATATCTGAAATTTCCTGGGATAAATAAGGGTAAGAATATGGGTGGGTGGAGTTTCTAGCATCGAACACTATTGTATCGATAATATATGATTATTTGCAACTTGAAAACTTTTTTCCAAAAATTAAATCATATAACTTTGTGAAACTGTAAACCCCATTCTCTCGTAATAAGAAAAGTCGGAAACGAGAACAAAAAACTCTATGAAACAAGGGTAAGAATATGGGTAGTTGGAGTTTCTATCATCGAGTACGATTGTATCGATAATATATGATTATTTGCAACTTGAAAACTTTTTTTTTTCAAAAATTAAATCACATAACTCTGTGAATCTGTAAACCCCGTCCTCTCATAATAAAAAAGTCAGAAACGAGAACAAAAAACTTTAAAGAGAAAATCGAAGTTCAAAGTGAACTGAAAATTTGTATAGAGAAGCCAAAACGAGAAATTGAAAAATTCCAATTGTTCAAATATTGTCCAAAAATGATGGAAATGAATTATTAACCAAATTGGATATGAGTATCGGATCGGTATAAAGTGACCTGAACCTAAACCGGATTGAATGAAGATGAATCGAGAAGAACCGATTCAAATATTCATTTTTCTAGATAACATTAAAATACCAATTTGGGAAATTAAAGTCACCAATGTGTAGAAAATGAATTTTGATAAATTGAGAAATTTTTAATTTTGAGAAAGTTGTTCGAATTGGGCCTGAATCTACTGATTTTCTATTTCGGGTCACTGAACCTGGTCCGACTGAACCAGTCAATGATCCAGTTGATTAACGGACCACCTGCTAAGTCATCACCCAGTTAACACATGTGATCAATTAGCGCATGGCGTGTGGCGAAACACACCCAGTCAGCTGCTTGGTCAACGTCTGAAGGCACTGGCCAATCAGAACATAACAAGTATCCATTGTCAACGGTTATACGAAGAAAATGACATGTCATCGAAAACTAACCAATGAGAACGTGACATGTGTCCTCAATCAACGGTAAGCCGAGGAGAATCCCTGTTAGCTAGGCTGACCAATGAGAGGCTGACACGTGGCAAGGGTGCCGACCAATTAGGATGTTGGAGAACGGTCGACCAATCAAAAGTTGACACATGGCAAAGTCACGTCAGATGACCGCAGCCAATCAGAGGCTCCCATGTGGAAATGACACAGTACGCTAGGTGGGAAAACTGATAAATTTAAATCAGTCAATCAAATGATACCACGTGTCATAGTCAACCAATGGTCAGATTTGGTCAAACGCCACAATGGACAAAGCGGAATGGGAAGTCGCCATGTGTCTGGTCAATTAGTCAACAAACGACTAAGATGCCGAGTAATACGTCGCGTCAGCAAAGCCATCCAATCGTAGAGTGCCACATGACATTCCACATGTCATGCTCCGACCCGGTTTGGTCGGATCCCCATGAACAACCCGCCACTCCATTTGGTTTATGAAGAGAACCCCTTTCTAAACCGTGAGGAGTAAGGCATCATTTTTCCCGTTTTTCCTCGAATAACATTATACAAAATTGAATATATTAAATCTTACATACATGTCTTTCAGGTTTGGCTACAATAAAGTCTTTAGGTTCAATTTCCCTTGGTTACCTGAAAAGGAGTAAAGGGAGGGGGTGAGTTCTAAAACTTAGTGAATGGGTGTTGGGAGTGAGTTTTCATAAGTAGTTTTAATCCAAGGGTGCCAAAAATTCTTATTTCCTTTAAGAAGGATCTTTCCTCAAATTCTGATTTTTCAAAACTTTTTTTTTCTCATTTTTCACATTAAGTGTGTTTAACAATCAACACACACCCTTCATTAGAAAGGGATCACACATTCGCAGGTGCAACCTGTCCACTGCACCCACTTGTGGCTCGGAGAGTATTTACTAGCCACCAAGATAGAAGCCCGTCCACTTCTACCTTGGCTTTGAGTGAATTTTCGTGACATCCGAACCTTAGACCCAAAAATAACTCCATGTTCGTATGAGGACAAAGACCTCATCCCAACCCCACCTCGATCTCATGCGCAAGAAGCTACGCCGAGCTTTCCATCACTAGCACAACAAACTGCCCTTATCTCCACCATGTCGTCCAATTGCCTTTAGGACACATCACTACCTTTCTTAGGCATTTTAATGGTCTTGTACCTCAAGTGCATATAGAAATAATAGTTTTTCCACATAGCTATTTATCTTTGGTGCCACTAGTCAAACGGCCTCGACCCTCAACTCAACCTACAACTATTTGTTTAGGCCGATCCGTCGACCTGACCCTAACACACTACCACCAGTCCATAGAGTATGTCAGTCCTGTCTTGGTAACATGTCAAAATGACATAACCATTTCATTAAGCATTTTCATGGCTTTCATAATCTCATATTTGTTAACGAGCTCTTCCTTCTGCCCACTAGCCTTGGGCCTACTATACGTGATTTTCTAAAATCGAGGCCTCCAGCGTATCTGAGAAAATCTAGCTCCGGTCAAGAAGGTCTCCCAAAAAGTTTATGCATTGGCACACAGTGTGGGGAGAACACTTTTGACAAAAATGATTTTCACTTTATCACACCAACCGGGTGTGATGACATCTCCGCTTACAACCGACAAGTGGGTTTCTCCTTCCTTCAAGTAAGTCCATCATACCGACCAGGTGTGATTTCCATACATACAACCGGTAAATAGTTTTTAGCTTAGTTCGCACATCACTCCAACCAGGTGTGATGTTAAAATCTCACATATAAGTGGTTTTTTGTTTCTAAAGTGCTCATAATCCCAACCAGGTATGATGTGAATAAGCCCACTCACTCGATAACCATGACGTGTTCATCCTTGGTCGGTTTTCCGATTCTACGTGAGCTTTCCCTTGCCTGCTTTCTCGTCATACGTGTCCCTACACAATTTGGGCACCCTTATCATTTATGGTTTAGCATAAAAGCCTAGGCTCACAATTTTTGATTAATTGCACTTAGGTCCCTAAAGTTCATTTCTCTTCACTTTAGGTCCCTAATGACCATGTTTGCCCAATTTGAGTCCCAAGATTTCCAAAATTTTCCTTTGAGTCATCATTTTACTCAAAATTGTATAAGGGGATTATGTTTTCCAAATTTTCAATTTTGTCCCTAACTTTTCAAAATTACCATTTTGCCCATACTTTCCAAAAATGGTAATTTGGCCATCAATTTTGGGAAATGGTAAAATGGTCCCTCAATTTTAAAAAATCCCCAAATTTCCCCAAAATTTTTCCCTAATCCCTCCTTTCAAACTGGCCGAATTTGATCTCTTCAAATTGACCATTCAATCGGGGTTAATTATTTCAATTGGAGGTGTAAATTAGTTCCTACACTTCCATACAATTCAATGGAGCTTTGAATCGCAAGAATTGAGGCCAAAATGAGATCAAATGGAGCTTCGCCCAAAAACTGTACGTAGAAAGAGAAAGTTTCAAAAGCTTACCGTCAGAGGTGCGGCGGTTCGAGCTCTCTATCGGGGTAGGTAGACATCTTCTTGAGGTACCTTCTAGGATTAAGAATTTCTACAATTCACCTCGAATCGAGGGAGAATTTCATCAGTGAAATTTCTTAGTTTCTCTCTCTAACTCCGACCTGCAATGATTGAGGAGTGCCAAATTAGCTTACCTTTTAGTTTAGTTGAGGTTGTATGAAGGACGTGGGAGTGTCGGGAGGGCTTGTTTTAGCTAGAGGAGGGCTGAATTTGGCCTATTTCAGCTCGACCGAAACAATGCAGCTTCGATCCTTCGGAGTTGCTTCATTGTTTGATTCCATCTGCGCTTCTTCGGCGGTCCTCGGGTCGAACGGAAGTTGCTATCATGTAGCTGACTTCCTCCGGAATCTAAAGAACTCAACCTTGCCTACCGAGGTTCATTATTTAAATTAGCCGGTTCAGGCCCGATTCGACCAATTTTCTCAAAATTAAAAATTTCTAAATTCATCTAAATTCATTATTACCCAATGGTGGCTTCAATTCCTCAATTTGAATATTTTAAACTACCTAGAAAAATGAATTTAGCAATTGGTTCAATGATGGTTCAAACCGGTTCAGGTCTGGTTTACCTAAACCGATCTAGTTTTCTCTTTCAATTTGTACCAGTCCTTTTCCATGGTTTTTTTTTACTCTTTGGGTTAGTAAATTTCCCAATTTGCCAGTTCTCTATTGGTTTTGGTTCATGAATTGGCTCGATTTTCTCTTTTGAAATGACCGGTTCTTTTCCCGATTTTATTATCTATAAAGGTACGGGGTTTACAATTCTCCCTCCTTTTAGGGGTTTTGTCCCCAAAATAGTTTACATATCAAACAATTGAGGGTACCCCTTCTTCATAATGCTTTCGGTTTCCCATGTCTCCTCTTGTACGAGTCTGTTCCGCCAAAGAACTTTGACCATAGGAATCTTCTTATTCCTTAGGTTCTTGTCTCTCTAGTTGATGATTTGCATCGGTTCTACTTGGTAAGTCAGGTTCTCTTCTAATTCTAGTGAAGGTTGGTCCAACACATGGCTAGGATCAGGATAGTACTTCCGGATTACCGAGATATGGAATACATCATGTATTCTTTGCAAGTCTGGAGGCAATTCTAGTTTATATGCCACTGGCCATATCCTTTGGACTAATGTGTAAGGACCAATGTACCTTAGCTTCAACTTTCCTCATTGTTGAAACGTAAGTATTCCCCTCCGTGGGGATACTTTTAAGAACACTTTGTCCCCCACATTAAATTCCAGATCTCCTCTCCGATGATCCGCATAACTCTATTGCTTGTCCCAGGTGGCCTTAAGTTGACTCCTTATTATCTTAATATTTTTAGTGCCCTCCTTGATTAGTTCGACCATTTTCAGCTTCATTTCTCCCACTTCTTCCCAAAATAAAGGGGTACAACATGGTCGTCCATAAAGGGCCTCATAAGGTGCCATTTGAATATTGGCCTCGTAACTATTATTGTACGCAAACTCCATTAGGCATAAGTATTCCTTCCAACCGTTATTCATGGTGAGTATGAATGCCCTTAGCATGTCTTTTAGGGTTTGGATCATCCATTCAGACTATCCATCGGTCTGAGAATGAAATGTCATACTCATGTGGAGCTTAGTTTCGAAGACACTTTGCAAACTAAGCCAGAACTTCGAGGTAAATCTTGGGTCTCTATCCGACACTATGCTCATCGGGACGCCATAGAGTCTCACTATCTCCTTCATGTATAAGATGACTAGTTGTTCCACTGAATCCGTCACTCTTATAGGTAGGAAATGGGTGAACTTGGTTAATCTGTCCACAATTACCTAGATTGCGTCTTGTCCTTTTCTAGTCACAGGTAATCCCATGACAAAATCTATAGTGATGTGTTTCCATTTCTATTCGAGGATTGGCAAGGGTTGTATCAGTCTTGATGGTTTCTAATGCTCAACTTTAATATGCTAATAGGACAAGCATCGGGCTACATATTCCACAATATCCCTCTTCACCCCTTTCCACCAATAACCTTGTTTGAGGGTGTGGTACATCTTAGTACTGTCTGGATGCATTGCATAAACAAAGTCATGTGCCTCTTCCAAAATTAACCTCTTCAGTTCCTTATCTCAAGGCACACACACTCTACCCTTGTAGGTCAGTACTCCATTGCTTCAAAGGTCATAGTCCAATTTCGTCCCTCCTTTGACCAGATCCAAATAGGGTTGGAGTTTCTTATCCACTTTTTGTTAAACCTTAATTTGCTCTATTAGGTTGGGTCTCACCAGTACGTCAGCCAACAAGCATTTCTCCCTCTGGTCCACCTTAAGGTCCACCTCCATTCTTCCCAACTATTGCAACAAGGGCAAGTAGCTTATTTTTATCCGCGTTGCCTCAGTTTGGCACTTACGACTTAGAGCATCTGCCACTAAATTGGCCTTCCTAGGGTGATATTCTATCACAATGTCATAGTCTTTAACCAATTCCAGCCATCTCCTCTGGCGGAGGTTCAACTCCTTTTGAGGGATTCTTGGGTGCCTTCCAATCAGATATGGCTTCCACCTTCGCTAGGTCTTCCTTGACTCCATCATTGGACACTCTGTGCCCTAAGAATCATACCTCCTGCATCCAGAACTCACACTTGGAGAATTTTTCATATAAGCAGTTCTCTCGTAGTGTCTCCAAGGTGATAGTCAGATGTTCTTTGTGCTCTAACCTAGTTCATGAGTATATAAGTATGTCATCTATGAATACTATCACAAACTTGTCCAAGTGTGGCTAGAACATTCGGTTCATCAAATCCATGAAAGCTGCAGGGGCATTTATCAAGCCAAAAGACATCACCCTAAATTCATAATGTCTGTATCAAGACCGAAATGCGATCTTAGGAATATCTTCCTCTCGTATCCTAAGTTGGTGGTATCATAAACGAAGGTCTATCTTGGAGAAGTAGGCTGCTCCTTTTAGTTGGTCGAACAGGTCATCAATCCGTGAAAGTGGATACTTATTCTTTATGGTGACCTAGTTCAACTTCCGATAGTCTATACATAACCTCATGCTCTCGTAATTTTTCTTTACGAATAGGACTAGTGCACCACATGGAGACTGATTGGGAGTATGAAGTCCTTCTCCAATAGCTCGTCCAGTTGCTCCTTCAATTCCTTTAGTTCTACAGGGGCCATGTGATAAGGGATTTGGGATATAGGATGTGTTCTTGGGATAACTTCTATGGTGAACTCCAATTATCAGCTTGGGGGGTAGTTTGGGTAATTATTTTAGAAATACGTCTGGGTAGTACTCAACTATCGGAATGCCTCTTGATCCCTTTTCCTTTGACTTCCTGTTGATGATCATTGCCATAAAAGCTTTATAACCTTTTTGTATCATCTTTTGGGCTCTTATGTGGGATACCATTTGTACTTCTCCCTTCCTCCTATCTCCTTGGAATTGTAGTCCGAGTGTTTTGGGAGTGTGGAAAGTTACTATCTTCTTCCCATGGTCCATCTTAGCTTGATGGGTACTTAGCCAATCCATCCCAAATATTACTTCTACCTCCCTTAGAGGTAATGGGATCAAATCTCCCTCTAGTTTGATTCCAACAATCTTAATCTCACATCCCTTTTACTATTTGTCCCTATTTAATCTCCTAAGGGTGTGAGGATGTTGAGACTTTATTTTAGAGAGGTAAGTTCTAAGGGAAGACTTGAGATTAGATCTTCCTTTACAAAGGATCTCTCTATGCTCTCGAATCAAAGAGGGCGTAGACCTTTTTTCCCCACAAGTATACATACTCTGGTTGAGGAAATGCATGTTTTTAGAAAAGATTCCTTTTGTTGAATGAAATATGAATTACATGTTTATCTCAATATTCGTTTGGAGGGTTTTGGGAAGTACCCGCTACGGTACTAGGGTCTTCCCTAGCCTCTACTTGGTTGAGGTTGTATACCCTAGCTAGTACTCTAGTTGTGGTGTCTTGTCGGGGAGTCCTTGGGTTCTCTTGGGGTGGTCCAAGTGTGTTTTGTTGCTTTTCTCCCTAAGGATGGGACATTCCTTTGCAAAGCACCCCACTTGCCCACATGCGAATCAGGACAAGCAAACTCCCTCATGGTACTTTTGGCACCTAGGGCAGCGCGAGTTCCCTTGTGGTAAGGTGGGGATCACTCTTCATGGGGGTGATGGAATGTCCTTTCTCTTTTGGAAACTCACCCTATTTCCCCATCTTGGACCATTTTGCTCCTTCCGTCTCCAAGACGGCCTTGGCCCTTATCCTCCTACTGATTTGCCTGCTCCATTCGGCGACATCGGGTTTGTTCAAGTTGTTCACATTCGTGAGCGATACTGAGCACCACTACTAGATCCATAGGACATCTTAGTACTCCCATCTAGTCTCGTATGTCCATATTGAGTCCGTCAATGAATCACTGGCATATGTCTACCAGTTTGGCCAGATTAGTGGAAAATGGTCTTAACTCATTGAACTTTGTTTCATACTCCAAAATAAAGTTAAGCCCTTATCAGAGTCGGAGGAAATCCTACTTCTTCTAATTATTTAGGCAGAGCTAGGTACTCCTCTGCGTACCTCTCCTCAAATTGTTCCCAGGTGGGTGTGGAGGTATGCAAGCTTTGGACATTATCCCACCATCTTTTGGCACTGCCCTTTAGGAAATATTCTATTAGGATCACTGTCATGCCCCGACTCGATTTGGTCGGATCCTCATGAACAACCTGTCGCTCCCTTGGTTTAAGAGTGGTTTCCTCGTTCCTTAATTCAAGAGTAGCCAGACCTAATCTCAATCTTGTTCCCTAGAATAATATATATCAATAAAAATGCAATCTCAAGAAAATTAAGCATACCTGAGAGAGGGTAAGACCTGGTGTTATCTCTAGTTATTTCTCTATTCTTGAAAATGAATAAAAGGGGTGGGTGATTTTCTACAACTCAATGAATGGGTTTTTAAAAAAATAACTTCAATAAAATAATTTTTGAATTGGAGTGTGCCAAACTCCTTATTTACTTTAAAATTAGTTCTTTCAAAATTTCTCAGTTTTCAAACCCATTACTCATCATTTACTACAAATGGTGTGTTTAGCAACAAACACACGCCCTTCATCATGATGGGATCACACATTTGCAGGGCAGCCCGCCCACTGCACCCACTTGTGGCGTCGGAGCGACTTTACCGGACACTTATATAGAAGCCCATCCATTTCTACTTTGTGAATGAGTGGATGTATGCGACATCCAACCCTCAAACCTAAAAAAAAACTCCATGTCCATATGAGGACAGAAACCTCATCCTGACCCCACCCCGGTCTCATGCGCATGAAGCTACGACGAGCTTCCCTTACTGCTGGCACCATAAATTGCCCTTATCTCCACTATGTCGTACAGTAACCCCTAGGACGCATCACTACCCCTCTTGGGCGTCTTGATGGTCCCAAACCTTAGTGCATGCACAAAACAATAGTTTTTCTCATAAGCCATTTAATCTTTGGTGCCACTGGTCTAACGGCCCCAACCCTCAACTCGACCTGTAGTTGTTTGTCTCGACTGGTCCGTCAACCTGTCTTGTTGCACTACTGCCAGTCCATCGAGTATGTCGATCCTATCTTGCTACCATGGACAAACACATCATTCATTAAAGTTTTCATGGCTTAATCTCATGTTTGTTTATGAGCTCCTGCTCGTGCCAATTGGTCTTGGGCCTACTGTACGAGATTTTCAAAATCAGGCATTTTAGCCCCTAAGTTCCAAAATCAAGGCCTCCGACCTATCTAAGCTATTCGAGCTCCTGTCAAGAAGATCTTACAAAAATGTTTAAGTAGTGGCACACAGTTAGGGGATAGCACTTCTGACAAAAATAATTTTTTAGCTGTCCATCACACCAACCGGGTATGAGGACATCTCCACTCATAACCGATAAGCGGGTTTTCTACTTCCTTCCATTAAGTTCATCATACCAACCAGGTATGATCTACTTATAATCGGTAAGTAGTTTTTCTGCATGTTTTCTCACATCACCCCATCTAGGTGTGATGTTAAAATGCCACTTAGTAGTGGTTTTTAAATTCTGAGGTACTCATCATTCCAATCGAGTATGATGCGAAAATTTCCACTCACCCCTTAATATAGTGAATTGCTCTTAATTGGCTTTTTGCTTCCACATGAGCTTGTCTTGGCTGGTGTTCCTAGTACTTCGTGTTCCTACATGATATGAATATCCTTGTTAATTATCCTTTGGCCTAATAGCCTTCATTCATCACGATGAATAAAAACCCAAACTTTTCAATTATTTGCAATTAGGCCCCTAAAGTTCTTTTTCTTTAACTTTAGGTCCCTAATACTAATTTTTCCCCAAACTGTGTCCTGAAATTTTAAAAAATTCATTGTGGGTCCCCAATTTATAAAAAATCTCAAAAATGTTTCAAGTTTCTCAAATTTCCAATTTGGTCCCAAAATTTTCAAAATTACCATTTTCCCCTACTTTACAAAAATGCAAATTTGACCCCCAAAATTTCCAAAATTCAACCCATTGGTCCTCCAATATTTTTTTTCATGGACAATGGCCTTCAATTTTAGGAAATTGCACTTTAGTTCCTCGAATTTTTGAAATCCCCAAATCCCCCCAAAAATTTCCCTCAGTTTCCTCCTTTTAACCTGGCCGAATTTGATTTCATTAAATTAACCGATCAATCGAGGTTAATTGTTGAAATTAAAGGTAGATTTGAGTTCCTACACATCCATACGATTTAATTTCACTTTGAATCGCATGAATTGATATCAGAACGAGCTTAAATGGAGGTTCATTGGAAAATTGGATGTAGAGAGAGAGAGAGCTTCGAAAGCTTATCGTCAGGGGTGTGGCAGTCCGAGCTTTTGATCTAGGCAGATAGCTCTCGTACTAAGGTTTCTTCTAGAATCAAGAATTGGCTCAATTCATGTCGAATTGTGGGAGAATTCGGTCAATAAAGATTCGCCAGTTCTCTCTCTAGCACTGATCATAATTCACAAAGGAGAGCCAAATAGGCTTACATTGAAGCTCTAATTCGGTTGTATGACGGCTGAGGGAGTGTTGAGAGAGCTTGGTTTGGCCTGTGGAGTTCTCGAATCGACAGATTTCAGCTTGACAAAAATTGGACAGCTTCGGTCCACCGGAGGTACTTCACTGTTCGATCACACCGGTGCTTCTCCAGCGATCCACGGAGAAATTGGAGACCATCGTCGGGTAGCTGACTTCTCTCCGAGTCTAAAGAACCCGACTATAACTTCTTTGGCTCATAAAAGGCCTTATGTCGAAGCTCTGGTTTGAGCTTTGTCAGAAAACTGAGTAGCTGAGAAAGAGTGAGGCTTTCAGGTATGTGGATGATGAATAGAGAGGGGCTCTTTATATAGGGAGCTTAGGGACTCTCTGACCATTCGTTTGGAACTTTAATGGTAATCATTGATGGCCTAAAATGTACTGAACGAAAATGTTTCCTCTTCTCCAGCACTGTTCGAATTTCAGACAAGTGAACAATGATGTCATCTAAAGGAAGAAGACAACACTGTTCTGACCCGGACCGTACCGTTCCAAACCGGGTTCAACGCTTAAACCAGTCGGTTTAGAACCGATTCGACCAAGTTTTTCAAAATTAAAAATTTCTAAATTCATCTAAAATTATTCTCTATCCAATGGTTGCCTCAATTCTCCAATTGAAAATTTCTAAGCCACATAGAAAAATGAATTTAGCACTCGGTTCAAAAGTGGTTCGAACCAATCCAAACCGGTTCAATCCAATTTAGATCTGGTTCACTTGAACCGGTCTGGTTTTCTCTCCCAAATTGTCCTAAGGTCCCTTTCCAAGGTTTTTTTTTGGTTCTTTGGGTCATTTGAGAGTTGTAAATTTCCTAATTTACCCATTCTTTGGTAATCGGAGTTTGTGAACCAGATCAGTTTTTCTCACTCGGTTTAACCAATTCTTTCCCTAGTTTTCCTTAACTCCAAAGGGCTGGGTTTACAACTCTCCCCTCCTTTTAGGAGTTTTGTCCCCAAAACGTATTCAACATTTTTCGCATTGGAAGGAACTTCCCTTGATATCAATTTGTTGTTCATATACATTCAACCTTCTCGGTTACTTTCATTTATCCCTTATGTAATATACACTTGAGATTTTGTTTTCCTTCCCATCACTTTCTCATTCCATGGAGCTTACTTTAGCTAAGTATATCTCACTTGAAAGTTTAAGATCATATCCTTAAATTCACATGCTTCGTTTCTTAAAGTACAATTTCTCCATCCCGAGATTCTTTACTTAAGATTTCAGGATTGGAAGTTTAAAAATACCCAGTCATTCCTATATCTAGTTATTCTCTTTATTGTTGACCTACTCAGCTTAGTGTCTGTTCAAGCACCACGTACATGCTTACACATGTGTAGGTGTTATCACCTTTTCATCCTACTCTGATCATTCCCTCATTCGTTGGTTATTACAACTTCGTTCCAAATTTAATACCTGTCCTTGTCATACTCAATTAATAGACTCTTCCTTATCTGAGTCCTATTTCCCTAGAACAGTTGGGCTTACAAGTCCCTCACAACACAACATTATCTGAAACTTGTCTTTGACCATTAAACATTTTAAAACACTTCCATAATAATTATTCTCAATCTTTCTATCTTTCAGGGATGGTATAATGTTGCCCCTCTTTTCATCTTGTGGTATTTCTTAACTATCATTGTTGTTATCCAATCATCCATTTTTCCTTTAACGTCCCATCCTTTATAACTGTATTGGTTTCCTTACTTAATTGTCTTTTCCAAACTTCTTTATTGGGTCTTTTAAATTTCAAGATTTTGAGTTTCCCGATAACTTACTAACATGATGAAACTCTTCCCTTCTACGTCATTCCTCATTCCTAGTGGTGTCCTCTCTTTTAAGTACTTTTCTTTTCTTAATCCATTCTTACTTTTACAACATCATTTGATGTTGTCTTCCTACTTACCCATTAATTGGGTTTAACTTACCCCTTGGACCCTAACAATTACTTTTCCTTTGCACTTGATCCTTTCATCTACAACTGCTTGTCTTTGAGGAGCTTATCTTCTTTCCAACTCTGTTGGTTTCATTTCCCCTTAATTGGAACACATATGTTTTTCCAAGATTTACTTCCTTGGTAAGTTTTATTGTCACACCTTGACTCGGTTTGGTCGGATCCCCATGAATAACCCACCGCTCTCTTGGTTCAAGAGGGGTTTCCCCCTTCTTTTACTCAAGAGGAGCCAGGCGTAATCTCAACCTTGTTCATTGGAATAACATATATCAAATAAAAAACAAGCTTAAGAAAAATTAAGCATACCTGACAAAGGGTAAGGCTTGGTGTTATCCCTAGTCATCTTTCTATTTTCCTAAAAAGGGATAAAAAGGGCGGGTGAGTTTCTACAACTCAGTGAATGAGTATTTTCAAAAAATGAAGTTTTAAAATTGGAGTGTGTCAAACTCCTTAATTTCTTTAAAATATCTCATTCTTGGAATCTTCATTTTTATAGCCATTTCCCAATCCTCATTCATCACTGGTGTGTTTATAAACCAAAACATGCCCTTCATCATGAAGGGAATACACATTTGCAAGGCAGCATGTCCACTGCACCCACTTGTGGCATTAGAGCGACTTTACCGACCACCTAGATAGAAGCACGCCCACTTCAACACTGAGAATGAGTGGATGTATGAGACATCCGACCGTCAATCCCATAAATAAAACTCTATGTCTGTATGAGGATAGAGACCTCATCGCGACCCCACTTTGGTCTCATGCGCATGAAGCTACGTTGAACTTCCAAGACTGCTAGCATGACTAACTGCCCTTATCTCCACCATGTCATCTAGTAGCCCTAGGATGCATCACTACCCCTCTTGGGCATCTTGAAGGTCCCGTAACTCAGTGCATGCACAAAACAATAGTTTTTCACACAAGACATTTAATATGTGGTGCTACTAGTCCAACGACCCCGATCCTCAATTCGACTGGTCCATCGACCTGTCATGTCGCACTACCGCTAGCCCATCGAGTATGTCTGTCATATCTTCATACCATGGCCAAACAAATCATTCATTTAAAGTTTTCATGGCTTAACTCATGTTTATCTTACGAGCTCCTACTTGTGCCAACTGGCCTTGGGCCCACTGTACGAGATTTTCAAAATTGGGCATATTAGCCCGCCCCCAAGTTCCAAAACCGAGGCCTTCGGCTAATCTTGAGCTATTCGAGCTACCGTCAAGATGGTCTCCCAAAAAGTTCAAGCAGTGGCACATAGGCAAGGGAGAGCACTTCCGAGAAAATAAACTTTTAGCTATCCATCACACCAACCAGGTATGAGGACATCTTCACTTATAACCGATAAGCGGGTTTTCTACTTCCTTCCAAGAAGTTCATCATACTAACCGGGTATGATCTACTGACAACTGTTAAATAGTTTTTTTCCACGTAATTTTCACATCACTTCTCTCAGGTGTGATGGTTAAAATACCACTTAGTAGTGGATTTTCATTTCTGAGGTGCTTATCATCCCAACCAGGTATGATATAAAAATCTCACTCGATAAACGCAATGTATTCCTTCTTAGTCAGTTTTGCCTCTACGCTAGCTTATACTTACTGGCGTTCCCAATACCTCGTGTTCCTACATGGTATGAACATTCTTTTTCATTATCCTTTTGCTTGAAAGCCTTCATTCACTATGAATGAATAAAAATATCCAATTTTTTAAATATTTACAATTTCGTCCCTAAAGTTAATTTTCTTTTACTTTAGGTCCCAAATGACGAATTTTCCCAAATTAAGTACCAAAACTTTTAAAATTCACGTTGGGATCTCAATTTATTCAAAATCATAAAAAGGGGTTCAAGTTTCCCAAATTTCCAATTTGGTCCCCAATTTTTCCAAAATTACCATTTTGCCCCTACTTTACAAAAATGGTATGTTTTGCACCAAAAATTGTCCAATTGGTCCTCCAACATCTTTATCATGCCTAATTAGCCCTCAATTATAAGAAATTGCATTTTAGTCCCTCAAAATTTTGAAATCCCCAAATTTCCCCCAATTTTAACCTTCTAACTCAGTTAAATTTGATTTTATCAAATTGACCAATCAAATGAGTTTAATTGTTGAAATTGAAGTTAGATTGGTGTTCCTACACCTTCATACGATTCAATTGTACTTTGAATCGCATGATTTGATGTCGGAATTAGCTCAAACAGAGCTTTGCTAGAAAATTGAGCATAGAGAGAAAAAGCTTCGAATGCTTACCATTAAGGGCGCGACGGTTTGAGCTTTCGATCTATGCATATAGCTCTCATTCTAAGGTTCCTCCTAGGATCAAGAATTGTATCAATTAATGTAGAATTGAGTGAGAATTTAGTCATTAAAAATTTGTCGGTTCTCTCTCTAGCACCAATGAGAATTTACAAAGGGGAGTGAAATTGGCTTATTTTTTCGCACTAATTAAATCATAGGAGGGCTGAGGAGGTGTTGGGAGAGCTTGGTTTGGCCTGAGGAGGGCTTGAATTGGTTGATTTTAGCTAGAAAAAAATAGGGCAGCTTCGGTTCACCGGAGCTACTTCACTGTTCAATCACATCGATACTTTTCTAGCGACTCTTGTAGTAATTGGAGACTACGACTGTGTAGCTGACTTCTCCATGAGTCTAAAGAACCCGACCATGCCTTCTTTGGCTAAGAAAAGACCCTATTTCGGAGCTCTTGTTCGAGCTTCACCGGAAAACTGAGTAGTTGAGAGAGAGTGAGGTTTTCATGTGTGGAGAGGATGAATGGAGAAGGGCTCTTTATATAGGGAGCTCGGGGACTCGTCAACCGTCCATTTGGCACCTTTATGATTGTCAATGCTGGCTTGAAACGTACTGAACGAAAATATTTCCTATTCACCGATGCTGGTTTGATTTTCCGGCGAGTGAACAGTGCTGTCATCTGAAGGAAGAAGACGACACTGTTCTGAACCGGACCGGACTTATCCAAACCGGGTTCAAAGCTTAAGCCGGCCGGTTCAAGCCTGAATCGACCGAGTTTTTCAAATTTAAAATTTTCTAAATTCATTCTCTATCCAATGGTGGCCTCAATTATCAAATTTGAATTTTCTAAGCCACATAGAAAAATGAATTTAGCATTCGGTTTAATAGTGCTTAAAACCGATCCAAATCGATTCAATCTGGTTGGGATCTGGTTCACCTGAACCGGTTTGGTTTCCTCTCCCGAATTGTCCTAAGGTCCTTTTCAAGGTTTTTATGAACTCTTTGGGTCACTCAAAAGTTGTAAATTTCCCAAGTTGCCCATTCTTTGATGATCGGGTTTGTGAACCGGTTCATTTTTTCTAACTTGGTTTGACCGGTTCTTTTTCTTGGTTTTCCTTAACTCCAAAGAACGAGTTTTACAACTCTCCCCTCATTTTAGGAGTTTTGTCCCCAAAATGTATTTCACACTTTTTGAACTAGAATGAACCTTCATTGATATATATTTCATAGTTTATCGATCTACAACCTTCTAAGTTGTTTCTGTTTATCCCTTATATCACATACTTAAAATTTTCTTTTCATTCATATCCCTTTCTCATTCCATGGAGCTTACTTTAGCTAAACTTATCTCACTAGAAGGCTTAAGGTCATATCCTTAAATTTACATTCTTCATTTTCCCCGAGCACTATTTCTCCCTTTCCAAATCATTTACTTAAGATTTCAGGATTAGGAGTTCAAAATACTCGATCCTTCTTACATTCAGTTATTTCCTTTATTGTTGACCTTTTTAGCTCAGTGAACATTCCCGCATTATGTGTATGCTTCTACAGATGCTGATGTTGTCACCTTTTCCTCCTACATTGATCCTTCTCCCATTCTTTGGTTATTACAACTTCGTTCTACATTTATTGTTTGACTTTATCATGCTCAAATTATAAACTCGTCCTTACCTAATTTATATTTCCCTGGGATAGTTGGGCTTACATGTCCCTTACGGCATGACAGTCTTTGGGATTTTTCTTTGACCTCGCATCCTTCTGACTGTATTGGTTTCCTCACTTATTCATCTTTTTCAAACTCCTTTATTAGGTCATTCAACTTTTAAGTCTGAGTTTCTCGATAACTTTCTGACATGTTGAAACTCTTACTTTCGTTTAGGGTCTCTTCTCTTTCTTAATCCATTCTTACTCACTCGTGATCAATCTACATCTAGCATTCGTTGATGTTGTCTGCCTACTTACCCATTACTTGGGATTTAACTTGCCCATGGTATCTTCACGATCTCTTCCCCTTTGTACTTGATCCTTTCATTTCCAACAACTTATCTTTGATGAGCTTATCTTCTCTTCAGTTCCATTGGTTCCATTTCCTCCTAATTTGGTATATGTGTGTCTTTCCAATGTTCCCTTCTTTGGTAAGTTTTACACTTCATTTCTCCCGGAATTTCCTTCTAGTTTTATCATTTTGATTGTCTAGCCTTAAATGACATTCCTTGATTCCATTCTCTCCTGTTCACGCTTACCCTTGTGACCCTACAAATACTTCTTGTATATATCGTTCTCATTCTTACTCCTTTTTCCAGTACTTAATTTATTTCTTTGAGGTGGAGTTCACATTCCCTTACCTCCCTCATCTCCTGATTATCCGACTTAATGTTCATTTAGCTTTTTCATAGTTTTTCAGTTAAATTACTCTTATCTTGCCCATTGGTGTCTTCACGACTTTTCTCTTCCCTCAAGTCTCAAAGGTTTTTACCTTTCCATCATTTCCTTCTTTATTGGGTCTATGACCTTCACAAGGATCGATTTTTTATTGTCTTGTTCACTTTATCCTCTTCATTATTTATTTTGAGAGAATTATCTCTTGAGTCCTCTTGTCTTTAGTATTAATCCCTTCGCCCTATTTTAGGTATGATCCTGATCATTTTTCAATCTTTCTTGGAGTGTAGTTTATTTCCTAAATGATTTGGTTGCTATGGGTTATCTCCTTCAACCAGGTTCATCTAAAATTTCCTATTTGGGTTTCCATGCATTTTTGCAAGTAGATCATACTTAACCTCCCCAAACACTCACTTAGCCACTCGTACTTCTTACTGAGGTTCTTGTTTTGGCTCTAGTTTCTGCGACATTTCCTTGGTAAAATTTCTTAATTTGGAGTTTTCTACTTTCACGATCCAACTTTCTATTCTCATCCTTCTGCTGGTGTCTCCTATTCTGGGATTCTTATGTTCGATCTCCCTACTATTCCTTAAATGTTCTTCTTTTTGTCTCCACTTATACTTAAGGATCTTATATGGTTCATTCATTCTGGCTTTTCTTCCGTTTTGGTTCCATACTTCTTCTTTCCACAAGTCTCCTTATTTTACGGAGTTCCTAAGAAATTGTTTCTTAGTTCTTTATAAGTAGGTGTTATACTTGAGCTTTCTTGCTCTTAGATTTTCTTCTTATCTTGTCCTAGTGTTCTTGACATCCTTGGTGTTTCCCCATAACTTAGTTCCTTTCTTCTTGATCATCTTCCATTTCTTTGGTTCCCTCTGTAATATTCTACTCCTTCTTGTTTTTCCTTACTCTTATTCTTTGGGCCTTTTCCTAACTCCCGAACTCTCCATAAGTCCATACTCTTTGATGTTCACTTCCCTTAGTTCCAACTTCTTCTTCTTTTTCTTAGATAAGATCTCCCTTGGATGAACTCTTCCTTGTCAAACTTATTGTACTTCTGAAAGAAGGTCTTAAGGGTTGACGTTAACTATAAATAACCCATCTTTTCTTCCTTATGTGATTTCCTATCTTTTACTTTAGTCACTCTCTTTTTGCTTTGAATTTATCAAGGAACTTAGAAGTTTTATAAAAAATTTCACTTTCATTCATTCAAGAAATATTTTCTTGCCATACTTAGCTTATTATAAGAATTTCCACCTCTTAATCCCTTAGGGTCATATGCCAGGAATTAACCCTAGAACGGTTGTGAGATCTTGATCAGAAGGCTCTAAGGAACTAGTTGGGGTCCACTCATATTCTCTTGTAGGGTGAATCTCATGTATGTCCTCTAGTCCGTATCGCCTTAGTACCTCGACCTCACACTCAAACGTCCACTTCATATATTTGAGAGGGATTGAAGTTGGGATGAGTAGGTGGGGGTACTTGGTGGACTTTCATGAAGGTGGCATATGCATCCCAATAATTGTCCCAAGCCTCCTTGGTTGGATTCCTCTACGGTTATTGTGGCACTGGAGGAGGAGTTGGGCTCATAGGAGGAGGTATAGGTTCCTCTTGTCATGGAGGAGGGTATGTGATGCCTTCTGGTTCCAATAAGGCTCCTACTAGTTTCTGGTAGTGTTCCACCATGTCTTTGGGTACTCTTTTCTCACCTTTTAGAAATCTTTAAATGGCTTCCTCCCTTGGGTTGGATGTCTTTTTCAGGGTTATGAGTGGAGGGTTGGATTTCATCGTGAACTTCCTAGGGATTCTCCTTCCTACATGATAGTTTAAAGTTTGATTAATGTCATTGAATAATATTGATAATATTTCAATAGAACTTAGCTCTGATACCCCCTAAAGTTGTCACGCCCTGACCCGGTTTGGTCGGATCCCCGTGAATAACCTACCGCTATCTTGGTTCAAGAGGGGTTTTCTCTTTCTTTTACTCAAGAGGAGTCAAGCGTAATATCTACCTTGTTCCCTGGAATAACATATATCAAATAAAATGCAAGCTTAAGAAAAATTAAGCATACGTGATAGAGGGCTTGGTGTTATCCCTAGTCATCATTCTATTTTCCTGAAAAGAGATAAAAAGGGTGGGTGAGTTTCTACAACTTAGTGAATGGGTATTTTTTAAAAAAAATGAAGTTTAAAAAAATGGTTTTTAAATTGGAGTGTGCCAGACTGCTTAATTTCTTTAAAATACCTCATTCTTAAAATCTCTGTTTTTATAGCCATTTCTCAATCCTCATTCATAACCGGTGTGTTTATCAACCAACACACACCCTTAATCATGAAGGGAACACACATTCGTAGGGTAGCACATCCACTACAACAACTTGTGGTGTCAAAGCGACTTTACCGGCCACCTAGATAGAAGCACGTCCACTTGTACCCTGAGAATGAGTGGATGTACATGACATCTGACCCTCAATCTCATAAATAAAACTCTGTGTCCGTATGAGGACAAAGACCTCATCCCAACCCCACCCCAATCTCATGCGCATGAAGCTACGTCGAGCTTCCAAGACTGCAGGCACGACTAACTGCCTTTATCTCCACCATGTCGTCCAATAGCCCTAGGACACATCACTACCCCTCTTGGATATCTTGAAGGTCCGATAATTCAGTGCATGTACAAAACTATAGTTTTCCACATAAGCCATTTAATCTATGGTTTCGCTAGTGCAATGGCCTCGACTCTCAACTTGACCTGCAGCTGTTTATCTTGATTGGTCCGTCGACCTCTCTTGTCACACTGTTGCCAGCCCATCGAGTATGTTGGTCCTGTCTTGGTACCATGGCCAAACAAGTGATTCATTTAAAGTTTTCATTGCTTGACTCATGTTTTATTTACGAGCTCCTACTCATGCCAACTAGCCTTGGGCACATTGTACGAGATTTTCAAAATCGGGCATATTAGCCCCCAAGTTCCAAAACCGAGGCCTCTGACCTAGTTTGAGCTATTCGAGTTCCCGTCAAGAAGGTCTCCCAAAAAGTTCAAGCAGTGGCACACAGTCAGGGGAGAGCACTTTCGACAAAATAAACTTTTAGTCGTCCATCATACCAACCGGGTATGACGACATCTCTGCTTATAATTGATAAGCGAGTTTTCTACTTCCTTCTAGGAAGTTCATCATTCTAACCAGGTATGATCTACTTACAACTGGTAAGTAATTTTTTCTGCATAATTTTCATATCACTCCTCTCAGGTGCGATGGTTAAAATATCACTTAGTAGTGGGTTTTCATTTCCAAGATGCTTATCATCCCAACCCGGTATGATATAAAAATGCCACTCACCCGATAAACGAAGTGTATTCCTTCTTAGTTGGTTTCACCTCCATGCTAGCTTATCATTGCTAGCAATCCCGATACCTTCTATTCCTACACATTATGAACATCATTGTTCATTATCGTTTGGCTTGATAGCCTCCATTCACTATGAATGAATAAAAATATCCAACTTGTCAAATATTTGCAATTTGGTTCGTAATGTTAATTTTCATTTACTTTAGGTCCCAAATCCTGATTTTCCCCAAATTGAGTTCCGAAACTTTTAAAATTCACATTTGGATCTCAATTTATTCAAAATCATAGAAAGGGGTTCAATTTTCCCAAATTTCCAATTTGGTCCCCAATTTTTCCAAAATTACCATTTTGCCTCTGCCTGAGTTTAATTGTTGAACTTGAAGTTATATTGGAGTTCCTACACCTTCATACGATTCAATTGCACTTTGAATCGCATAATTTGATGTGGAATGAGCTCAAACGGAGCTTCGCCGGAAAACTGAGCATAGAGAGAGAAGGCTTCGACTACTTATAGTCGGGGGTGCGGCGGTCCAAGATTTTGATTTAGGCAGATAGCTCTCGTCTTGAGGTTACTCCTAGGAACAAGAATTGCATCAATTGATGTTGAATTGAGTGAGAATTTAATCATTGGAAATCTGTTGGATTCTCTCTAGCACTGATAAGAATTTATAGAGGGGAGCCAAATTGGCTTACCTTTCTGTACTAATTCGACCGTAGGAGGGCTGAGGAGGTGTTGGGAGAACTTGGTTTGACTTGAGGAGGGCTCGAATTGGCTAATTTCAGCTTGACAGAAATAGAGAAACTTCGGTCCACTGGAGCTGCTTCACTATTTGAACACGCTTGTGCTTCTCCGGTGACTGTCAGAGCAATTGGAGACTATCACAGTGTAGCTGACTTCTCCCAAAGTCTAAGGAACCTGACCATGCTTTCTTTGGCTCAGGAAAGACCCTATATCGGAGCTCTAGTTTGAGATTTGCCAAAAAATTGAGTAGTTGAGAGAGAGTGAGGTTTACAGGTGTGAAGAGGATGAATGGAGAAGGGCTCTTTATATAGGGAGCTAGGGGACTCGTCGGTCGTCCATTTGGCACTTTATGACAGTTATTGATGGCCTGAAACATACTAAATGGAAACATTTCCTCTTCACTGGTGCTGGTTTGATTTTTCAGCAAGTGAATATTGCTGTCATCTAAAGGAAGAAGATGATACTGTTCCGAACCGGACCGTACTAGTCTAAATCAGGTTCAAAGCTTAAACTAGCCGATTTAGGCCCGATTTGACAAGGTTTTTCAAATTTATAAATTTATAAATTCATCTAAATTCATTCTCTATCCAATGTGGCCTCAATTATCAAATTTGAATTTTCTAAGCCATCTAGAAAAATGAATTTAGCATCTGATTCAATAGTGGTTCAAACCGGTCCAAACTGGTTCAATCTGGTTCGGATCCGGTTTACCTAAATTGGTATGGTTTCCTCTCCCAAATTGTCCTAAGGTCCTTTTTCAAGATTTTTATGAACTCTTTGGGTCACTCGAAAGTTGTAAATTTCCCAAGTTGCTCGTTCTCTGATGATCGGGTTTATGAACTAGTTCGGTTTTCTCACTCGGTTTGACGGGTTCTTTTCCCCGATTTTCCTTAACTCCAAAGAGCAGGGTTTACATTTATACTCCTTTTATCTCGAAATTCTTTTCTAGTTTTACCATTGCAAATGTCTAACCTTAAATGACATTCTTTGATGCCATCCTCTCCTGCTTACCTTTACCCTTGAGACCCAACAGGTACCTCTTGTATATTTCATTATGATTCTTACTTGTTCCCACTACTCATCTATTTTTTTCTCAGGTGGAGTTCACATCCCTTTAGTTTCACAATTTCTTGACCGTCCTACAGAAAGCTTATTTAGCCTTCTCATAACTTTTGGGTCGTTACTCTTGTCCTTATTATATCCGTTGATCTCTTTAAGGCTCTCATATATCCTTATTTCCCAAAAAGGTTTTTGGCCTTTCCATCCTTTCTTTCTTTATGGGGATTATGACCTTCACAAGGGTCAATTCATTAACTATCTTGCTCATATTATCCTCTTAGTTTAATTATTTTGAGAGGATTGTCTCTCAAATCCTCTTGTCTTTGGTATCCATTCCTTTGCCCTATTTAGGGTATAGTCCTTACTACTCCCCAATCCTTCTTGGAGTGTAGTTTATTTTCCCGGATGATCAAGTTCTTATGGGTTATTTCCTTCATCTGAGTCCGTCTAGAATCCCTATTTGGTTTCCCTGCTTTCTTGTAAGTAGATCATACTTAACCTCTCCAAGCACTCACTTAGCCACTTGTACTTTTCACGGAAGTCCTTATTTCGACTCTAGTTTTGTGATATTTCCTCTATTGATTTTCTTAACTTGGACCTTTCCCCTTCCATGATGCCACTTCCTATTCTCACCCTTCTTCTAAGGTCTTCCGTTCTAGGATTCTTAGGTTCGATCTCCCTACTTCTCCTTAAAAGTTCTTCCTTCATTCTTTTCTTATACTTGCGCATCTTTGTATGGCTTATTCACACTAGATTCCTCCCTTTTCATTCCATATCTCTGCTTCCCATAAGTCCCCCTATTTTATGAAGTTCTTAAGAAATTGTATCCTAACTCTTTCCAAGTATGCATTATTCCTGGGGCTTTGTTGTTATCGTATTTTCTCCTTATCTTATCTTAATTGTCTTAACATCCTTATTTTTCCCCATAACCTTCTTTCTTTCTTCCCAATCAGCTTCCATTCCTTTGGTTAGTTTATTCCTGCTTGTTTTCCTTACTCTTATTCTTTGAGCCTTTCCTTAACTCCTTTGACTCTCACTAATCCCAAGCTCTTTGATGCTCACTTCCCTTATTCCAAACTTCTCCATCATTTCCTTAGTTAGGATTTGTCTCCCTTGGGTGAACTCTAAGAGTCACTTCCTTAACAAATTTTATTGTACCCCTGACGGAAAATCTTAAAGGTTGAGGTTAACTAGAAATGACCCTTTTTTCCTTCCTTAGGTGATTTCCTACCCTTTACTTTGATCTTTACTAGTATACTCTTATTGCTTAAATTTGTCAAGGAGACTCAGACGTTTTATCAATAAAATTAACTTTCATTCATTCAAAAAATATTTTCTTGCCATACGTGGCTTATTACAGAAATTTCCTACCTCTTAATCCCTTGGGGTCATAGGCCGAGAGTTAGCTTTAGAACGGTTGTGGGACTCTTGATTAGATGGCTCTGAGGAACTAGTTAGGGTCCATTCATATTCTCTTATGGGATGAATTTCATGTATGGCCTCCAATCCATACCACCTTAATACCTCTTGTCCTTATTATATCCTGACTGTTGGCAAGACAAACTACCCTTATCTTCACCATGTCGTCTAGTAGCCTCTGTGACGCATCACTACCCCTCTTTTGTTTCTTGAAGGTCTCGTACCATAATGCATACACAAAACAAGAATTTTCCACATAAGCCATTTAATCTTTAGTGCCACTGGTTCAACGATGCCGACCTTAAACTCGACCTGCAGTTGTTTGTCTTAACTGGTCCATCGACCTGTTTTGTCACACTACCACTAGTTCATCGAGTATGTCGGTCTAGTCTTGGTACCATGGCCAAACACATCATTCATTAAAGTTTTCATGGATTAAACTCATGTTTGTTTACGAGCTCCTACTCATGCCAACTGGCCTTGGGCCCACTGTACTAGATTTTCAAAATCGAGCATATTAGGCCCCAAGTTCCAAAACCAAGGCCTCCGACCTATCTGAGCTATTCGAGCTCCTATCACCAAAAGGTAAGCAGTGACACATAGTCAGGGGGGAGTACTTCTAACAAAACTCACATTTCAGCTGTCCATCACACCAACCGGGTGTGGGAACATCTCCGCTCATAACTGATGAATAAGTTTTCTACTTCCTTCTAGAAAGTTCATCATACCAACCAGGTATGATCTACTTACAATCGGTAAGTAGGTTTTCCGTGTGTTTTCTCACATCACCCCATCCAGGTGTGACATTAAAATCCCACATAGTAGCGAATGTTTATTACCGAGGTGCTCATCATCCCAATTGGGTATGATGTATAAATCTTACTCACCCGTGAATGCCATGAATCCTTCTTAACCAGCTTTTTGTCCCCTTGCGAGCTTGTCTTAGCCGTCGTACCCGGTTCTTCATGTTCCTACATAATATGAACACCCTTATTCATTATCCTTTCACTTGATAGCCTTCAATTATCAAGAATGAATAAAATACCCAAACTTTTCAATGAATTGCAATTATCCCTAAAGTTCTTTTTCTTTAACTTTAGGTTCCTAATGCCAATTTTCCCCAAATTGAGTCCAAAAACTTCAAAAATATACTTTGGGACTTGAATTTATTCTAAATTACAAAAAGGGGTTCAAGTTTCCCAAATTCCCAATTTGGGCCCCAACTTTTCTAAAATTACCATTTTGCCCCTAATTTACAAAAAAATGTAAATTTCACCCCAAAAATACAAAAAATTGATCAATTGGTCCTCCAATGTCTTTTACATGCCCAATTAACCCTCAATTTTAGGAAATTACACTTTAGCCCCTCAAAATTTTGAAATCCCCAAAATTTTCCCCAATTTCAATCTTTCAAATTAGCTGAATTTGATTTCAACAAATTGACCAATCAAACGAGGTTAATTATTGAAATTGAAGGTAGATTTAAGTTCCTAAACATCCATATGATTCAATTGAACTTTGAATCTCATGAATTGACGTTGGAATGAGCTCAAACGGAGCTTCGCCGAAAAATTGAATGTAGAGAGAGAAAGCTTCGAAAGCTTATCGTCAGGAGCGCGGCGGTTCAAGCTTTCGATCTTGGCAGATAACTCTTATCCTAAGGTTCCTCCTAGAATCAAGAATCACTTAATTCAAGTTGAATTGATGGAGAATTTGCTCAGTAAAGATTTGTCGATTCTCTCTTTAGCACTAATCGGAGTTCATAGAGGGGAGCCAAATTGGCTTACCTTTTCGTTCTAATTTGGTCATATGAGGGCTGAGGGAGTATTGGGGAAGCTTAGTTTGGCTTGAGGAGGGCTCGAATTGGCTGATTTCATCTCGACAAAAATAGGGCAACTTCGGTCCGCCGGAGCTGCCTCACTATACGATCATGCCAGGGCTTCTCGGCCGATCCTTAGAGCAATTGGAGACTACCACCATGTAGCTAACTTCTCCCTGAGTCTAAGGAACCCAACCATGCCTTCTTTGTCTAAAAAAAGACCCTATGTCAGAGCTCTAGTTTGAGCTTCATCGAAAAACTAAGTAGCTAAGAGAGAGTGAGGTTTTCAGGTGTGTGGAGGATGAATGGAAAGGGGCTCTTCATATAGGGAGCTCGAGGACTCTTCGACCATCCGTTTGGCACCTTAATAACAATCATTGATGGCCTGAAATGTACTAAATGAAAATGTCTTTTCTTTCCTGGCGCTGTTCAATTTTTCAGTGAGTGAACAGTGCTGTTATCAGAAGGAAGAAGACGACACTGTTCCGAACCGGTCCGAACCAGATTTAATGCTTAAACTAATCGTTCAAGCCCGATTCGATTGCATTTTTCAAAATTAAAAAATTTTAAATTCATCTAAATTCATTCTCTACCCAATGGTGGCCTTAATTCTCCCATTTTAATTATCTATGCAACCTAGAAAAATAAATTTAGCATTCGGTTTAATAGTGGTTCAAACTGTTCCAAACCAGTTCAATCCAGTTTGGATCTACTTCACCTGAACCGGTTTGGTTTTCTCTACCAAATTGTCCTAAGGTCCTTTCCCAAGGTTTTTATGACTCTTTGGGTCACTCGGGAGTTGTAAATTTCTCAATTTGCCCGTTCTCTAGTTATTGGGGTTTGTGAATCGGTTCAATTTTCTCACTCGGTTTGACCGGTTCTTTCCCCTATTTTCCTTAACTCCAAAGGGCGGGATTTACAACTCTCCCCTCCTTTTAGGAGTTTTGTCCCAAAAACTTATTCCACATCCTTTGTACTGGAATTAACTTTCATTGATATCAATTTGTAGTTTATCGACACATAACCTTCTCGGTTGTTTCCGTTTATCCCTTATATCACATGCACTTAAAATTTTCTTTTCATTCACATCACCTTCTCATTCCATGAAGTTTACTTTAGTTAAGCATATTTCACTCGAAGGGTTAAGGTCATATCCTTAAATTCACATCCTTTGTTCCTTAAAGCACTATTTCTCCATTATAAGATCATTTACTTAAGATTTCAGGATTGGGAGTTCCAAAATACCCAATCCTTCATATATCCAATTATTATCTTTATTGTTGAGCTCCTTAACTCAGTGTCCGTTCAATTACCATGTACATACTTCCACAGGTGTCGGAGTTATCACCTTTTCATCCTATATTGGTCATTCCCTCATTTATTGGTTATTACAACTTCGCTCCACATTTAATGCCTAACTTTGTCATGCTCAAATCACAGACTCTTCCTTACCTAAGTCATATTTCCCTGGGACTATTGAGCTTACATGTCCCTTAGAGCATGACATTCTTTGGAACTTGTCTTTAAACATCTAACATTTTTAAAGTACTTCCATAATGGTCTTTCTTAATCTTTCTATCTTTCAAGGATGGTATAATATCGTCCCTCTTTTTGTTTGTTGGTATTTCTTGACTATCATCATTGTTATCCAATCATCCATTTTGCCTTTGACAACATATCCTTTATAACCATATTGGTTTCCGTACTTACTCGTATTTTCCCAACTTCTTTATTGGGTCAGTCAAATTTCAAGTCTTTTAGTTTCCCGATAACTTACTGACATGTTGAAACTCTTCCTTTCTTATGTCATTCCTAATTCCCAATGGTGTCCTTTCCCTTAAGGACTTTTCTTTTTCTTAATCTACTCTTACTCACTCGTGATCATTTCATGATTCTTTATTCCAAGTTAATTCCAATCATACTCCTAAGACATCTTTTGATGTTGTCTTCCTACTTACTCATTACTTGGTTTTAACTTACCCCTAGGACCCTTACGATTTTTCTTCTTTTGCACTTGATCCTTTCATCTACAACAGCTTGTCTTTGAGGAGCTAATCTTCTTTCCAATTCTATTGGTTCCATTTCCTCCTAATTGTAACACATATGTTTTTTCAAGGTTCCCTTCCTTGGTAAGTTTTATACTCCTTTTCTCCCGGAATTCTCTTCTAATTTTACCATTGCGAATGTCCAACCTTAAATGACATTCTTTGATGCCATCCTCTCCTGCTTATCTTTACCCTTGAGACCCTATGGGTGCCTCTTGTATACTTCATCTTCATTCTTATTCGCTCCCAGTACTCATCTATTTTTTTTTTCTGAGGTGGAGTTCACATCCCTTTAGTTTCACAATTTCTTGATCGTCCTGGAGAAAGCTTATTTAGTCTTCTCATAGCTTTTGGGTTGTTACTCCTGTCCTTATTATATCCATTGATCTCTTTAAGGCTCTCCTTTGTCCTTATTTCCTAAAAAGTTTTTGGCCTTTCCATCCTTTACTTCTTCACAGGGATTATGACCAAGGGACAATTCATTAACTATCTCACTCATATTATCCTCTTAGTTTAATTATTTTGAGAGGATTTCCTCTCAAATTCACTTGTCTTTGGTATCCATCCCTTTGCCTTATTTAGTATATATTCCTTACTACTCCCTAATCCTTCTTGGAGTGTAGTTCATTCTCCTGGGTGATCCGATTGTTATGGTTTATTCCTTCAACTGGGTCCGTCTAGAATCCCCATTTGATTTCCCTACTTTCTTGCAAGTAGATCTTACTTAACCTCTCCAAGCACTCACTTAGTCACTTGTACTACTTACTGAAGTCCTTATTTCGGCTCTCATTTTGTGATATTTCCTCTGTTGATTTCTTAACTTGGAGCTTTTCTCCTTCCATGACCCCACTTTCTTTTCTCATCCTTCTTCTAAGGTGTCCCGTTCAGGGATTCTTACGTTTGATCTCCCTACTATTCCTTAGAAGTTCTTCTTTTTATCCTTTACTGATACTTAAGGATTTTTGTATGGTTTATTCACTCTGGATTTCTCTCTTTTTGGTTCCATATCTTTGCTTTCCATAAGTCTCCTTATTTTATGGAGTTCCTAAGAAATTGTGTCCTAGTTCTTTCTAAGTAGGTGTTATTTCTAGGCTTTCTTGCTATCGTATTTTCTCCTTATCCCACCTTAATGGTCTTAACATCCATGGTATTTCCCCATAACCTACTTTCTTTCTTCCTGATCAGCTTCCATTCCTTTGGTTTCCTTTGGAATAATCTATTCCTTCTTGTTTTTCCTTACTCTTATTCTTTGATACTTTCCTTAACTCTTTAACCCTCCATAATTCCATGCTCTTTGATGTTTACTTCCCTTTGGTCCAACTTCTCCTTCCTTTCCTTAATTAAGATCTCCTTTGGGTGAACTCTTCCTTGCCAAATTTTATTGTACTTTTGAGGGAAAGTCTTAAAGCTTGAGTTTAAATAGAAATAACCCGTTTTTCCTTCCTTAGGTGATTTTCTACCTTTTACTTTGATCTTTATTAGCATACTCTTATTGCTTTGAATTTATCAAGGAAATTTAGAAGTTTTATCAAGAAAATTCACTTTCATTCATTCAAGATATATTTTCTTGCCATACTTGGCTTATTACAGAAATTTTCTACTACCTAATCTTTTAGGGTCATAAGCCGAGATTTAGCCTTAGAACAGTTGTGGGACTCTTGATCAGATGGCTCTAAGGAACTAGTTGGGATCCACTCGTATTCCCTTATAGGACAAACTTCGTGTATGGTCTCCATTTTGTATCACCTCAATACCTCTCCTTCACACTCACATGTCCACTTCATCCATTAGGAGAGATTGAAGTTGGATTGAGTAGGTGGTGGTACTTGGTGGACCTTCATGAGGGTGGCATACTCATCCTAGTAGTTATACCAGGCCTCGTTCTTGGTTGGATTCCTCTCCGGTTGTTGGGGGTTGAAGGAGGAGTTAGGCTCCTAGGAGGAGGTATAGGTTCTTCTTGTGTAAGAGGAGGGTATGTGATGCCTTCTGGTTCCATTAAAGCTCCCACATGTTTCCGATAATCTTTCACCATGTCCTTGGGTACTCTTTTCTCGCCCTTTAAGAATCTTTGAACGGCTGCCTCCCTTGGCGTAGGTGTCTTTTTTAGGGTTATGGGTGGACAACTGGATTTCACAGCAAACTTCCTAGGGATTCTCCTCCCTACACGATTAGTTAAAGTTTAATTAATGTTAGGGCATAATTTGATATTGCTTCAAGGAAACTTGGCTTTGAAACAACTTAAGTTTTCATGCCCCGACCCGGTTTGGTTGTATTCCCATGAACAAACAGCCGCTCTCTTGGTTCAAGAGGGGTTTCCCCCTTCTTTTATTCAAGAGGAGCTAGGCGTAATCTCAACCTTGTTCTCTGGAATGACATATATCAATAAAAATTCAAGCTCAAGATAATTAAGCATACCTGACAGAGGGTAAGGCCAGGTATTATCACTAGTCATTTCTCTATTTCCTGAAAAGGGATAAAAAGGGTGGGTGAGTTTCTACAACTCAGTAAATGGGTATTGGAAAAATAAAGTTTTAATAAAATAGGTTTTGAATTGGAGTGTGCCAGACTCCTTATTTTCTTTAAAATGCTTTCTTCCTTGGTTTCTTAGTTTTCAAAGCCCTTTCTCATCATTAACCACAAATGATGTGTTTAGCAACCAACATACACCTTTCATCATGAAGGGATCACACATTCACTGGGTAGCCCGTCCACTGCACCCACTTGTGGTGTCGGAGTGACTTTATCAACCACCAATATAGAAGCCCGTCCACTTTTACCCTAAGAATGAGTGGAGGTACGTGACATCCAACCCTCAATACCGTAAAGAAACTCTGTGTCCATATGAGGATAGAGACCTCATCCCGACCCCACCCCGGTCTCATGTGCTTGAAGCTACATCGTGCTTCCCTGACTGTTGGCACGACAAACTACCATTATCACCACCATGTCGTCTAGTAACCTTTATGATGCATCACTACCCCTCTTGGGCATCTTGAAGGCCCTGTACCTCAGTGCATGCACAAAACATGAATTTTCCATATAAGCCATTTAATCTTTGGTGCCTTTGGTCTAACGGCCCCATCAACTCGACCTACAGCTATTGGTCTCAATTGATCTGTCAACATGTCTTATCTCACTGCTGCCAGTCCATCGAGTATATCAGTCCTGTCTTGGTACCATGGCCAAACACATCATTCATTGAAGTTTTCATGGCTTAAACTCATGTTTCTTTACAAGCTCCTACTCATTCCAATTGGCCTTGGGCCCACGGTATGAGATTTTCAAAATCGGGCATATTAGCCCCCAAGTTCCAAAACCGAGGCGTCTGACCTACCTTGAGCTATTCGAGTTCCTATCAAGAAGGTCTCCCAAAAAGTTAGTGCAGTGGCACACAGTTAGGGGAGAGCACTTCCGACAAAATAAAATTTTAGCCATCCATCACACCAACCAGGTATGACGACATCTCCACTTATAACTGATAAGCGGGTTTTCTACTTCCTTCTAGAAAGTTCATCATTCTAACCGGGTATAATCTACTTAACACCGGTAAGTAAGTTTTTCGTGTGTTTTCTCACATCACCTCGTCTAGGTGTGATATTAAAATCCCACATAGTAGCAGGTTTTTATTACTACAGTGCTCATCATCCCAACCGGGTATGATGTAAAAATCACACTCACATGTGAATGTCGTGAATCCTTCTTAACTGGCTTTTTGTCTCCTCACAAGCTTGTCTTAGCCGGTGGGTACTTCACATTCTTACATGATATGAACATCCTTGTTCATTATCCTTTGGATTGATAGCCTTCATTTATCACGAATGAATAAAATACTCAAACTTTTCAATTAATTGCAATTAGGTCCCTAAAGTTTTTTTTAACTTTAGCTCCCTAATGTCGATTTTCCCCAAATTGAGTCCCAAAACTTCAAATTTTTTACTTTGGGACTTCAATTTATTCAAAATTACAAAAAGGGGTTCAAGTTTCCCAAATTCCTAATTTCATCCTCAACTTTTCCAAAAATATCATTTTGCCCCTACTTTACAAAAATGGTAAATTTCACTGAAAAAAATTCCAAAAATTGACCAATTGGTCCTCAAACATTTTTTTCCATGCCCAATTAGCCCTCAATTTTTCGAAATTGCACTTTAGTCCCTCAAAATTTTTAAATCCCAAAAATTTTCCCCAATTTTAACCTTTCAATTTGGCTGAATTTGATTTCATCAAATTGACCAATCAAACGAGGTTAATTATTGAAATTGAAGGTAGATTTAAGTTACTACACATCCATACGATTCAATTGCACTTTGAATCGCATGAATTGATGCCAAAATGAGCTTAAACGAAGCTTTGTCGAAAAACTGAACGTAGATAGAGAAAGTTTTGAAAGCATATTGTCGGGGGCATGGCAGTCTGAGCTTTTGATCCGGGCAGATAGCTCTCGTCCTGTGGTTCATCCTAGAATCAAGAATCACCTAAAATCATATCGAATTGAGGCAGAATTTGGTCAGTAAAAATCTACCGGTTCTCTCTCTAGCATCGATCAGAAATAAAAGAGGGGAGCCAAATTCTCTTACCTTTCTGTTCTAATTTGGTTCTAGGATGGCTGAGGGATTGTTAAGGAAGCTTGGTTTAGCTTGAGGATGGCTCGAATTGGTTGATTTCAGCTCGACAGAAACAGGGCAGCTTCGATCTATCAAAGCTGCTTCATTGTTCCATCACATCGGTGCTTCTCCAGCGATCCTCGGAGCAAATGGAGACTACCATCATGTAGTTGACTTCTCCCCGAGTCTAAGGAACCTAACCACACCTTCTTTGGCTCAGAAAAGACCCTATTTCTGAGCTCTGGTTTGAGCTCCGTCAGAAAACTAAGTAGCTGAGAGAGAGTGAGGTTTTTAGTTGTGTGGAGGATGAATGGAGAGGAGCTCTTTATATAGGGAGCTCGGGGACTCTTCGATCATCCGTTTGGCACCTTTATAATAGTCATGGATGGCCTGAAATGTACTGAATGGAAACGTTTCTTCTTTGCCATCGCTGTTCAATTTTCTAATGAGTGAACAGTGTTGTCATCCGAAGGAAGAAGACAACACTATTCTGAATAGGACCGAATCGGTCTAACCGGGTTCAATGCTTAAATTGACCGGTTCAGGCCCGATTCGACCGAGTTTTTCAAGATTAAAAATTTCTAAATTCATGCTTTCTCCAATGGTGTCCTCAATTCTACAAATTGTATTTTTTAAGCCACCTAGAAAAATGAATTTAGCATCTAGTTCAATAGTGGTTCAAACCGGTCAAAACAAGTTCAATCCGGTTCGGATTCGGTTCACCTAAACCGGTCTGATTTTCTCTCCCAAATTGTCTTAAGGTTCCTTTCCAAGGTTTTTATGACTCTTTGGGTCACTCGGGAGTTGTAAATTTTTTTATTTGCCCACTCAAGTTATTAGGGTCTATGAACGAGTTCAATTTTCTCATTCAATTTGACCAGTTCTTTCCCTAGTTTTCCTTAACTCTAAAGGGTGAGGTTTTCATTTGAGTTTCTACACATCCATAAAATTCAATTGCACATTAAACCGTATGAATTGACATTGAAATGAGCTCAAATGGAGCTTCATCGGGAAACTGGATGTAGAGACAGAAAGCTTCGAAAGTTTACCATAGGAGGTGCGACGGTCTGAGCTTTCGATCTAGGCAGATAACTCTCATACTGAGGTTTCTCGTAGAATCAAGAATTGCCTCAATTCATGTCAAATTGAGGGAGAATTCGATTAGTTAACATTTACCGATTCTCTCTCTAGCACCAATTGGAATTCACAAAGGGAGCCAAATTGGCTTACCTTTCCGCTCTATTTCGATCGTATGAGGGCTGAGGGAGTGTTGGGAGAGCTTGATTTGTCTTGAGGAGGGCTCGAATCGGCTGATTTTAGAACGACATAAATAGGGCAGCTTCGGTCCACCAGAGCTGCTTCATTGTTCGATCACGCCGGTGCTTCTCCGACGATCCTCGATGCAATTGGAGACCACCGTCACATAGCTGACTTCTCCCCGAGTCTAAAGAACCTGACCACACCTTCTTTGGCTTAGAAAAGACCATATGTCAGAGCTTTGGTTTGAGCTTCATCGGAAAATTGAGTATCTGAGAGAGAGTGAGGTTTTCAAGTGTGTGGAGGATAAATGGAGAGGGGCTCTTTATATAGGCAGCTTAGGGTCTCACCGGCCGTCCATTTGGCACCTTAATGGTAGTCATTGATGGCCTAAAACGTACTAATTGGAAATGTTTCCTTTTCATCGGCGCTGTTCAATTTTCCAACGAGTGAACAGTGTTGTCATCTGAAGGAAGAAGATGACACTGTTCTGAACTGGACTGAACTGGTTCGAATCAGGTTCAATGCTTAAATTGATTGGTTCAGGCCCAATTTTACCGAGTTTTTCAAAACTAAAAATTTCTAAATTATTCTAAATTCATTCTCTATCCAATGATGGCCTCAATTGTTCAATTTGTATTTTCTAAGCTGCCTAGAAAAATAAATTTAGCATTTGGTTCAATAGTGGTTCAAACCTGTCTAAACTAGTTCAACCTGGTTCGGATCTGGTTTGGATCTAGTTCACCTAAACCGGTCTAGTTTTCTCTCCCAAATTGTTCTAAGGTCCCTTTGCAAGCCCAATTGTAAATTTACTAATTTACCCATTCTCTAGTGATCGGGGTTTGTGAACCGGTTCGATTTTTCTCACTCAGTTTAACCAGTTCTTTCCCCAATTTTCGTTAACTCTAAAGGGCGGGGTTTACTCTTTACCCAAGCCTGTGTAAATTGAAATTTTGGTCAATCATGTTTGAGCCTTTTAAGTTTATGGTTCCAGTTAGATGCTTATTTTGGCAAGTAATCCATCACTTTGGTTTTGTTATGAACTTACAATGAACTTATTAGAATTTGCATTTTACCTTCATTTAAAATAGATTTCCATAATTTAGTTGCATGCTTTTATTAAAGCCCTAGAGTGGAGCTCCTTAAGTCCAACTTTCACTAATTACTCCAAGTATACTTTAGCTTAGGAATTTTATGTAATTCCATTTCTTTTGCTTTAATGTTCAAATTATTGGCAAGTATGATAATAGACCTTTCCATCTTATACATTTCAAGATTTCATAAGGCCATATTTTGTGGTTTAAACATCACTTAACTATTGTTACTAAATGTCACAATGGCCTTTGTCTTTCCTGTCTATCACATGCATAGCCCCATATTTAGGACAGGCAATTCTCATAGTTTAATAGCCCAATGCTATCCTTTGTTAGCCTTCTATTTATTTCATAAATGCTTATGTTTCATTTGTAAGAAAATGAATTAGGTTTCTTTAGTTCATGAAGTAAAATTGGGCTTTATTTCTAAGCGATAATGATAGTTATTACTAGTTTATGTTTCACATTCTATAGTTTCAGTGTCCTTCCTAAATATAAAGTTAGGAACTTCTTATTTAATGTATGAATATTCAGTGCATGGGGATTTCTCATTTCCTCGATAAGTATTCTTCCTCTTGAGTTTTGTTGTGGGCATACTGTAAACCGTGTCCTCTCGAACTAAGTAAAATCGAAAAATGGAACTGGAAAATTTTGAGAGAAAGACTAAGGAGTGAACCGGAAATGGTAAAGAAAGGTCAAAAAGGAGATTTGAAAAATCTCAAGTAGCTAAAAAATACCTAAACATCATGGAAAAGAACCATGAAGGGGATAGGGTGTGAAACCGGACCGGTTTAGGGTGAACCGAACCAGAACCAGATTAAACTGTGAAGAAGTAGTTCAATAATTCATTTTTTCAGATGGCTTAAAAATGTCAAATTCAGAAATTGAAGCCATCATTATATAGAAAATGAATTTAGAAATTTTTAATTTTTGGAAAATCGGTCAAATTGGGCCTTAACTGACTGATTTTCATTTTCGGGTCACCAAACCTGGTCAGACCGAACTGGTCAACGGTCTAGCGGTTAATGGACCGATGTTAGGTCAAAGCCCAGTCAGCAAGCACAACCAATTAGCATGTGACACGTGGCAAAGCGCACCCATTCGGTGCTTGGAAGCGCTAGCCAATCAAGAGAGTGACATGTGTCCTTGTCAATAGTCAATGATGGAAAGACTCTATTAGCAAGGCTGACCAATGAGGAGCTGACACATGGCAAGGATGCCACGTCAGCATCCGACAAGGATGTCAAAGAAATGACCGACCAATTAGAGGTTGATACGTGGTAGTGGCACTGTATGTCAGGTGGGAAACTTGACAGATTTAAATCAGCTAATCAGAGGACACTACGTGTCATGGTCAATGGTTAGCATCCATGTGTGCATGAGCAGCCAATGGAAGGCTTCCACATGTCCGGTCAATGAGTCAATGGCTATCTAGGCTGCTGAGTAGAAAGTTGCGTCAGCAAAGCTAACCAATCACTTAGCGCCACGTGACAAGTCTGCATGTGCGAAGCTTGTATGCGTGGAACAATGTCGTCTCCAAACTTTAGATGACAACATTGTTCATGGAAGGATTCCATTTTCCTTTTCCGATGAGGGAATATTCCCTTTGACAATGGCAATTTCGGAGAGTATAAGTACGATCAATTTAGAAACCGATAGAGCCAAGGGTCCCTAAGCTCCCTGAAACACTCGAAAAAGAAGAAGTGCTCGATTTCCTGGTGAAACTCATACTAGAGCTTCGACTTGGGCACTTCTCTCTCCTTAGAAGGTGAATTCGGGTTTCCTCGAATTTGAAGGAAGTTGGCTACCCGACGACACCCTCCATTCAGCTTAAGGATCATCGGAAAAGTGCTGACGGATCCAAACAGTGAAGTTGCTTCGTAGTTCTCAAAGCTGCTCGTTTTTGCCTAGTCCATGTTCGACCATCCCCGACCTCCTACAGCCGAAGCAAGCTATCCCCAACTCCCTCTAGCCTACTCTCGACTTCCCAAGAGAGAGAGAGTACCCCGATTTCACTAACCAAATTCCCACTACTCTAGACGTGAATTGGAGCTGCTCTTGATCTACGAAGGACCCCCTAGAAAAGAGCTATTGTGAAACCCATCCTCTCAGACCAAGGAAACCGAGAAAAGACCGGTGACTTACATAAGGAAAACCGAACAATTTTATGAAGCAAAAATGGTAAAGAAGGGGTTGAAGGGGGAAATTTTAATATACCAAGTGACCAAAAATTCATAAAAATCATAAGAACCATGAGCTGAATTGGATGAGAAAACCAAACTGGTTCAGGGTGAATCGAATTAAATTGGGGTGAACCGTGGTGAACCAATTCAAGAATTCATTTTTCTATGCGGCTTAAAAAGATCAATTTGGAAATTTGAAGCCTCCATTGGATAGAAAATGAATTTATATTAATTTAGAAAATTTTAATTTTGAGAAAACCAGTCAAATCAAGCCTGACTTGATTGATGTTCATTTTCAGGTCACTAGACCCGGTCAGACCGGACGGTCAACGATCCAGCCAGTCAATGGACCACTGACCGGTCATTGCTCAATCAGCACACACAACCAATCAAAGTAAGACGCGTGGCAAGGAGCACCCCATTAGCTGCTCAGTCAGTGCTTAAAAGTGCTGACCAATCATGGAGAGGCACATATTCAGTCAACGGACAACAATCAACGAATGCCTTGTCAATAGCCATACACACATGAGCAACTAATGAGAGGCTGCCATGTGTCCATCAACTAGTCAAAGAGTGACATGTCGGCTGAGTTGGATCACCATTTCAGCCGGACCAGCCAATCACGTGCTGCCACGTGGTCAGTCCACACGTGCGAAGATCGCACGTGCAGAACAATGTCATCTTCCTCCTCCGTCCGATGAAACTATTCATCAAGGAAAGATTTTCTTTCCATTTCTAGTAAAGGAAACTTTCTCTAATTTGAGCAAGTTCAGATCATGATGAGCACAACCAGTATGGAAACTAGTAGGGTAGAGGGCCCCTAAGCTCCCTATATAAAGAGCTCCCCTCCGTTCATCCTCCACACACCTCAATTCTTCTCTCCCTCTAAAGTGCTCAATTTTCCGGTGAAACTCAAATCAGAGCTCTGACTTGGGCACTACCTGATGCCCACCTCCAACTGACCCGAGGATTGCCGGAGAAGCACTTACGAGCCAAAATAGTGAAGCAGCTTCGTCGTATCGAAGCTGCTCTATTTCGGTCAATCTGAATTCGACCAATTCAGACCTCCTGTGGCTGAATTGAGTCCTCCCATAGCCCCCACGACCATCACATGACCCCTCTAGAGGTGAAAGGTAAGATAGTTTGGCCATCCTCCGTTGGTACAATTTAGTTATAGAGAGAGAAAGTAATAGATTTCGTGGATCTAATTCCTGCTGATCCTAATAGCAATTGTCCCAATTCTTGATCCTAGGAGGACCTTGAGGACAAGAGCTAACTCCCCAGATCAAGAACTTGGATCGTCGTACCTATGATGGTAAGCATTCGAAGCTTTCTCTGTCTACGTCAAGTTTTTTGGGAAAGCTCCATTTGAGCTTATTTTAGACCCAAATCCTGCAATTCAAAGCTCAATTGGATTGTATGGAAGTATAGAAACTGATTCATGCCACTAATTTGAGAAAATAACTCTATTTGAATTGCCAATTTGAAGAAATTAATTTCAATTAGTAGAAAGGGGTGAAAATTGGGCAAAATTTGGGGATTATGAAAAAATTGAAGGACCTCCATGCAATTTCTCAAAATTGAAGGTCAATTGGCAATGAGAAAGATGTTGAAGGACTAATTTGTAAGTTTTCGAAAGAATTGGGGCCAATTGGCCAATTTTGGAAAGTAAGGGGCAAAAAACAATAATTTTAGAAAAGTTGCGGACCAATTTGAGAATTTAAAAATTTTGAGCCCCATTTATTATTTTAAGAAAATTATGGAACCAAGGAGGGTATTGGAAGTTCTTGGGACTTGATTGGGGTAAAAGTAAACACTAGGAACCTAAAGTCAAGAAGTTTGAACTTTAGGGACCTAAGTGCAATAAAACCAAGATTTGGGCCTACTTGTCAATACATGAGAACAAGAAGGCTTTCATGCCGAACCTTTCCTTATAAGGATGCTTAAACCATGTAGGAACACAATGGACAAAGAAGTGAACCAAAAAGGGAGCACTACTTGAACTTGGAAAACCGACTGTGGACGAACACGTTACAGTCATCGGGTGAGTGGGAATTTATAAATCATATCGATTGTGATGATGAGCACACTTTAAATTTAAAGACCACTGTGAGTGGGAATGTTATACATAATACCAGTTGGGATGATGAGCACACTTTAAATTGAAAACCCACTGTGAGTGAGACTTTTCAAACATCATACCCGGTTGGGATGATGGGCAACATTTTATGAAAGGAAAAACCCACTTACCAGTTGTAAGTGGACTCACCACTATCATCACACCCGGTTGGTGTGATGAGTACTTTAAGCTAAAAGAAATTTCGTTAGAAATGTTCTCCCCTGATTGTGTGCCATTGCTTAAACTATTTGGGAGACTTTACTAATGAGAGCTAGAATAGCTCTAACAGGAAAGGGGCCTCGAATTTGAACTCATAGGGCTGAAGGCCCAATTTTTGAAAAACTCATGAAGTGGGCCCAAGGCCAGTGGACATGGGTTGGAGTCCCTAAACAAACATGAGTAAGAAGAGACATGAAAATCTCATAAAAATGGAAATGTTTGTGTGAATTACCATGGTACCAAGTTAGGATTGACAAGGCTCGATGGGATAGTGGCAGTGCGCCAAGACTAGGTCGACAAACCGGTCAAGGCAACAACTACATGTCAGGTTGAGTGTTGGGGCCATTGGACCCTCGACGCCAAAGATAATGGCTATATTTAAAAACTATTTTTTGTGCATGCACTCTAATTCAGGACCTTCAGGACACACAAGTGGGGTAGTGATGGGTTCCAAGGGCTGTTGGACGAGCCGAGTGTGATAAGGGCATTTTATCGTACCAGTTAGTCAGGAAGCTACTATGTTTGGGCTTCATGTGCATGAGAATGGGGTGGGGGGGATGAGGTCTCCATCCTCATATGGACATGAAGAGATTTTGAGTCTTAGGTCCTAACGCTCAGGGCGTCGCTCAAATCTAGGGTAGAAGTCAAGGACTTCTATTAAGATGGACGGTACGGATGCTCTAATCCACAAGTTGGTGAAGTGGGCATGCTACATCGATGAACGTTTGTACCCTTTAAGATAAAGGTCATGTGTATGATTTTTAAATGCTTCCCGAGGAAAGGGGATGTGCTAAAAGGGATAAAGACACATAATAAGTGAAAGTGGTGAAAAGCTTGGAAAACAAATGAAAGATTTTGGGAATGATTTTAATAAACTAAATAAATCTTTTTGAAAACTCACTTCCAACACCCGCTCACTGAGTTGTAGAAACTCACACCCTCCCTTTTTCCCTTTTTTTAGGAGAAAGGAAACCAAACCAAGAAAGCCCACGAAGATGAAACCTAAGTCATGTACGCTTAAAGTTCTTTAAGCTTTTCTTTAGTCTTGATTAATGCTATTCTAGGGAACAAGTTCGAAAATTATGCTTGGTTCCTCTTTCCTAAAAGAAGGGGTGATCCTTCTTGAACCAAGGGAGTGACGGGTTGCTCACAGGGACCTGACCAAACCGGGTCAGGGCATGACAACTTGAGTGGTATCAGAGCGTGTTTCCCTGGAAAGCATTGTCAAGACTATAACCTAACACTAATAAGACTTAATTATCATTTAGGAAGAAGATTACCTAGGAAATTCTCCGTTCGAACTTGCCCCACTATTAGACCTTTGAAGAAGGTCCCTACCACAAGCAAGACAAGCAGTCAAAAACATGCTGAGTTAAAAAAGAGTGTACCGAAGGACATGGTTGCAGACTATAGAAAACTTCTTGGGGAGGTACTAAAACACATTAACCTACCAAATCCTCCACCAAGACAAGAAGAGCCCATACCTCCTCGAAGAGACCCAACACCTCCCCCAGCACCATAATAGTCGGAAAGGACCTCGTCACAAAGGGAGGCCGGGAACAACTACTAGGAAGCTCACATGACTTTCATGATGGTTTTCCAAGAGCCCCCACCAGCCCAAAACAACTTAGACCCCACCAATTGGATAAGGTGGGCCTACAAGTGAGAGACCAAAATGCTGGGAAGGTACGAGCTCGAGGTATTCCATGGGGTTCACCCCATCAACCATGCCCACCGGGAGTATAGATGGACATCCATGAGCTCGATGCCTTCGGAGCCCTCAAATCGCAAATCCCAAAGTAATTCAGAGGTAAAATACCGATCTATAATCCCAAGGGATTAGTATAAGGGTAGAAATAAATGCTTGTAATAAGCTGCAGACAGTAAGAACTACTTCCGTAAATGAATAAGAATGAATGCATATTTTTCTTTTTATACAACAACTCCTTTTTGCAAGTTATCACACACACATCAAGAGATATGGAAAAATTCCTAAGTAAAGCGACCTAGTGAAACAAATGAACTGAGGTATTACATGAAAGGACCACCAAGAAAAACCTCCCTAAAAACAAAAAGAACCAAAGGAGTTAGTGTTAACTTTAGGACAACCTGACTTAAGCTCAAGTAGTCTCAAATAGGGTCAAGGAACTTCATAGCACAAAGAGACCCGAACTTTAACTAACTAGGAAGGAACCTCAAGGGGTACAAATAAAACAGAGAAAAAGAGGCACCAAGGACGGTCCTCAAGATCACCACAGACAAGTGAAGGGGAGGGCAACAAGTCGGATTAAAGGTTACACAACTTTAGAAATGAATTTCAAGAAGACAGGGGACCTACCAAGAAAGGGGGTCATGCGAAGGACATATCCCAACAAAGAGGCAAAAGACCTGACAGAGTTGGGAGGAGAAGACAAATTTGCAAACAAAGTATATGCTGAGATGGAAAGGAGCAAACACAAGGAAAACACCTTCACAAGAATCCAAGAGGTAAGATAAAACCAAGGAGAGGGTAAGTAGGAGGAATGTCCAAGGCAAGAAATACAATGACCAAAAAGGACTAGTAACCAAACCCAAAACACAGAACGGATTAAGTGAGCCTCTCGCTAAGGGACCGAGAAGTTTCGAAGTAAAGAAAATCTGAACACTCTCCTTAAGGAGGTCAACTGGAAAGGAATACAACTGATAACAGGGGTAGGGTACATAGGACATACCCCTAGGATTTCCTCGGAAAGGGTAGACACGAAAAACGACATCTAGATGTTCTAGGATAGGTAACTATAAAAGTGAAGAAGGGAAGAAAGGAGTTAGGAAAGGGAGTCCCTAAAGGATGCATACGACTCAACACAACTCGAGAGGAACATAAATGGATGGTTGGACATAACGTGGAGTACAAGGAACAAACCCTTCAATCAAGAACTCCTCAAGGGGAGCATAAGGGATGGAAAGGGAATAGGAAGACAATGAAGGATTACAAGCGGACAAGTACACCAATATAAAAGGCACAACCTGTGGCAAGGAGCGCCCCATCAGCCGCTAGGTCAGCACCTGAAGGCACTGACCAATCAGGGAGAGACACGTGTCCAGTCAACAGTCAGCCATAGGCCAAACAATAGTCATGTAGACACGAGTAGCCAATGGGAGGCTGCCACATGTCCATTCAACCGATCAATGGCTAACATGGTGATTGAGTAGGATTGCCATGTCATGCCCCAACCCGGTTTGGTCGGATCCCCGTGATAAACCCGCCACTCTCCCGGTTTACTAAGGGTTGCCCCTGTTTTTATAAATCGTGAGGAATAAGGCTTCCTTTAAACTTGTACCTTTCCTAAAATAAAATAAATCAAAACTGCATAAAATTTTAAACTTAGCATACCTGCCTCACAGGTGTGTTTGCTAGTGGTCTCTGGGTAAGCTTTCTAGGGTTACATGAAAGGGATATAAGGGAAGGGGTGAGTTCAACGACTTAGTGAATGGGTGTTTAAAGTTTGATTTTTAGAAAAAGTTTGAATTTGGAGTGTGTCAAACTCCTTATTTCCGTTTAAAAACATTTCATTCTCAAATCTTGATTTTCAAAATCATTTCTCATCATAATGATATGTTTATCAACCAACAGACGCCCTTCATCATGAAGGAAACACACATTCACAGGCTAGCCCATCCACTATACCCACTTGTGGCATCGGAGCGACTTTACCAGCCACCTAAAAAGAAGTACATCCACTTCTACCCTAAGAATGAGTGGATGTATGTGACATCCGACCCTCAATCCCATAACAAAACTCCATGTCCATATGAGGACAGAGACCTCATCCCGTCCCTACCCCTGTCTCATGCACATGAAGCTACATCGAGCTTCTCAAGATTTTTGGTACAACTAACTGCCCTTACTTCCATCAGGTTGTCTAGAGCCTTGGGATGCATCACTACCCCTCTTGGGGTTTCTTGAAGGTCCTGTAACATAGTGCATGCATAAATCAACAATTTTTCACATAAGCCGTATAATTTGTGGTGCCACTAGTTCAATGGCCCTGACTCTCAACTCAACAAGAAACTGTTTGTCATGACTGATCCGTAGACCTATCATGTCGCACTGCTACTAGTCCATCAAGTATGTCGGTTATGTCTCAGTACCATGGCCAAACAACTCATTTACTTAAGTTTTCATGTCTTAATAATCATGTTTGTTTATGAGCTCTTACTCGTGCCAACTGACCTAGGGCCCACTGTTTGAAATTTTCAAAATCGGGCATATTAGCCCCCAAGTTTGAAAAGTGAGGCATCTGTACTATATGAGCTATTCGAGCTCCCGTCAAGAAGATCTCCCAAAAATTTTAAGTAGTGGCACACAATCAGGGGAGAACATTTCTAAAAAAATAAAGTTTACTGTCGTCCATCACACTAACCAAATATGAGGACATCTCCACTTATAACCGATAAGCGAGTTTTCCACTTCATTCAAGGAAGTTTCATCATACTAATCGGGTATGATCTACTTACAACCGGTAAGTAGTTTTTCCACGTGATTTTCACATCACTCCTCACAGGTGTGATGGTTAAAATATCACTTAGTAGAGGGTTTTCATTTTCGAGGTTGTTATCATCCCAACCGAGTATGATATAAAATTTCCACTCACACGATAGTATAGTGAATTTCCTCTTAGTTGGATTGTTGCCTTTACGCGAACTTGTCTTAGCTGGCCTTCCTAGTACTTCGTGTTCCTACATGATATGAGCATCCATGTTCATTATCCTTTGGCCTAATAGCCTTTATTCATCCCAAGTGAATGAGAAAACTAAACTTTTCATTTATTTGCAATTAGGTCCTTAAAGTTATTTTTCTTTAACTTTAAGTCCCTAATGCCGATTTTTTCCTCAAATTGAGTCCCAAAACTTTTAAAATTCACCTCGGTACCTCAATTTATTCAAATTTACAAAAAGGGTTCAATTTCTCAAATTTCCAATTTGGTCCCCAACTTTTCTAAAATTACCATTTTGCCCCTACTTTACAAAAATGGTAAGTTTTGCCCAAAAAATTCCAAAATTTGCTCAATTAGTCCTCCAACATCATTATCATGCCCAATTGAACCTCAATTTTATGAAATTCCACTTTAGTCCCTCAAAAATTTGAAATTACCAAAATTCCCCCCAATTTTTCCACCAATTTTAAGCTTCTAAATCAGTCGAATTTGATTTCATCAAACTGACTGATCAAATGAGTTTAATTGTTGAAATTGAAGTTAGATTGGTGTTCCTACACCTTCATAAGATTCAATTGCACTTTGAATTGCATGATTTGATGTCGGAATGAGCTCAAATGGAGTTTCGCCATAAAACTGGACTTAGAGAGAAAAGCTTCGAAAGCTTACTATCGGAAACGCGATGGTCCGAGCTTTCAATCTGGGCAGATAGCTCTTATCCTGAGGTTCCTCCTAGGATCAAGAATTGCATCAATTGATACTGAATTGAGTGAGAATTTTTTCATCAAAATTTTATCGGTTCTGTCTCTAGCACAGATCAGAATTTAAAGAGGGGAGCCAAATTGGCTTACCTTTCAACTCTAATTTAGCTGTAGAAGGACTGTGGAGGTGTTGTGAGGGCTTGGTTTGGCCTAAGAAGGGCTCGAATTGGCAAATTTCAGCTCGGTCAAAATAGGGCAGCTTCGGTCCACCACAGCTACTTCACTATTCGATCACACCAATCCTTCTCCAATGACCCTTGGAGCAAATGGAGACTACAGGCATGTATCTGACTTCTCATCGAATCCAAAGAACTCGACCACACCTTCTTTGGCTAAAAAAATTGCCCAAGTTGGAGCTCTAGTTCAAGCTTCACCGGAAATTGGAGGAGTTGAGAGAGAATTGAGTTTTCAGGTGTGAGGAGGATGAATTAGGAAGAGCACTTTAAATAGGAAGCTCGAGGACTTCTTGGCCATCCAATTGGTACCTTAATGGTGGCCATCACTTCTGGCGAGTGAACACTGATGTCATCTGAATGAAGAAGACGATACTATTCCGAACTGGACTGGACTGGTTCGAACCAGGTTCAAGCTCGATTTGACCAAAATTTTCCAAATTAAAATTTTCAAAATTCATTCTCTATCCAATGGGGGCCTCAATTCTCCAATTTGAATTTTCTAAGCCACCTAGAAAAATGAATATATCATCTAGTTCAATAATGGTTCAATCCAGTTCATTCTTGTTCAGATTCGGTTCACCTAAATCGGTTTGGTTTTCATCTCTAATTTATCCTAAAATCTTTTTTCATGACTTTTGTGACTCTTTGGGTCATTGGGGATCTATAAATTTCCCGGTTTGTCCTTTTTTCTGTCGGTTCCAGTCTGTAAACTGACTCGATTTTCAATTTGGAAATGACTGGTTCTTATTATCAAATGACAGGGTTTACAACTCTCCCCTCCTTTTAGGGGTTTTGTCCCCAAAATAGTTATATGCCAAATAATTGAGGTAAACTATCCCTCATCACACTTTCGGTTTCACATGTCTCTTCCTGCATGGGTTCATTCTACCACAAAACCTTGACCATAGGAATTCTCTTATTCCTTAAATTCTTATCCCTCTGATTGATGATTCATACTAGTTCCATTTGATAGGTCAGGTTCTCTTCCAGTTACAGTGGAGGTTGGTCCAATACATGGCTAGGATTAGGTTGATGCTTCCAAAGCACAAAGATATGGAATACACCGTGTATTCTCTATAGGTATGGAGGTAGTTCCAATTTATAGGCCACCGGTCTTATCCTTTGAATGATGGGATATGGATCAATATACCTTGGTTTCAACTTTTCTCATTTTTGAAACCTAAGTATTCCCCTCCATGGGGACACTTTGAGAAATACTTGATCTCCCACCTCAAACTCCATATCTTTCCTTTGATGATACGCATAACTCTTTTGCCTATCCTATGCAGTCTTAAGGCGACTCCTGATTAGTTTTATCTTCTCCATGGCATCCTCAATTAGTTCTACCCTTTCTAGACTTCTTTCCCCCACTTCTTCCCAAAATAGAGGGGTACGTCATGGTCATCCATAAAGGGCTTCATAGGGAGCCATCTGAATACTAACCTAATAGCTATTATTGTAAGCAAACTCCATCAGACGCAAGTATTCTTCCCAACCTTTGTTCATGGTGAGTACGCACGCTCTTAGCATGTTCTCTAAGGTTTGAATGGTTTGGTCATACTGCCCATCTATCTGAGGATGAAATGTCATGGTCATTTGGAGCTTGGTCCCCATGGCACTTTGTAAGCTTGGCCAGAACCTTGAAGTAAATCTTGGATCTCTATCTGTTACTATACTCACTAGAATGCCAAGGATCCTCACTATCTCCCTCATGTATAAGACGGCCAGTTGTTCCACTATATCTGTCACTCTTATAGGAAGAAAATGAGGTGATTTGGTCAATCTATCCACGATGACCCAAATTACATCTCATCCCTTTCTTGTCACTAGTAGTCCTATGACAAAGTCCATGGTGATGTGCTCTCATTTCCATTCTAGAATTGCTAAGGGTTACAGTAGTCTTGACGGTTTCTGATGCCCCACTTTTTATCTGATGACAAGACAATCATCTGGCTACATATTTCACAATGTCCCTCTTCATACCTTTCCACCAATATCCTTGTTTGAGGGTGTGGTACATTTTGGTACTACCCGGATGCATTGCATACACTTAATCGTGTGCCTGCTATAGAATTAACTTCCTTAGTTCCTTAATTTGAGGCATACATACCCTACCCTTGTAGGTTTTCACTCCATCACTTCGCAAGTCGTAGTCTGGTTAAGTTTCTCTATTAACCAGATCTAGGTAGGGTTGAAGCTCCTTATCGGCTTTTTGTTGAACCTGGATATGATCAGTTAGACTAGGCCTCACTACTACGTTAGCCACCAAGCACCTTTCCTGTTTGTCCATTTTCAAGTCCACCTCCATTCTTCCCAATTGTTGCAACAAGGGTATGTAACTCATCTTTAGTTGAGCTACCTCAGTTTGGTACTTGCGACTTAAGGCATCTACTACTACATTTGCCTTTCTAGGGTGATATTCTATCACAAGGTCATAGTCCTTAACCAATTTTAGCCATCTCCTCTGGCAGATATTTAACTCCTTCTGAGTTAGGAAGTACATAATAATCTTGTGATCTGTGTATATTCTACACTTAACCCCGTAAAGGTAGTGTTGCCAAATCTTTAGGGCAAACACTATTGCAGATAATTCCAAATCATGAGTTGGATAGTTTCTTTCATATACCTTAAGTTGTTACGAGGCACATAAGCAATAACCTTCCCTTGTTGCATCAAAACACATCTAAGTCCTTGTCTAGATGCATCATTATAGATAGTGCACTCTCCCGCATTAGGGTTGGGTAGGGAGAGTACCGGTGTAGTTGTCAATCGAGTCTTTAACTCTAAAAAAGTATTCTCACATCTTTCATCCCACTTACACTCAACTCCTTTCCTGGTGAGTCGAATTAGAGGAGCTGCTACCCTAGAAAAGTCTTGCGCGAACCGTCTATAGTATCCTACCAGGCCTAAGAAACTCCGTATTTCTATAAGATTCCTTGGAGCCTTCCAATCTGATATGTCTTCCACCTTAGTTGGATCTACTTTGACTCCATCCTTTGACACTATATGTCCCAAAAATCCTACCTCCTGCAGCCAGAACTCACACTTGGAAAATTTTGCATATAATTTATTTTCTTTTAATATCTCAAAGGTGATTTCGAAATGCTCTTCATGTTCCAACCTAGTTCGTGAGTATATAAGAATGTCATCTATGAATACTATCACGAACATGTCCAAATATGGTTGGAACATATGGTTCATCAAATCCATGAAGGCTGTAGAGGAATTCGTTAATCTGAACGACATTACAATAAACTCATAATGTTCATATCTTGATCTGAATGTCGTTTTGGGAATGTCCTCCTCTCGAATCATGAGTTGATGATAGCCCGACCGAAGGTCTATTTTGGAGAAGTAAGCTAATCTTTTTAATTGATCGAATAGGTCATCTATCTACGAAAGTGGGTATCGATTCTTGAAGGTGACTTGGTTCAGCTTCCTATAGTCTATGCACAGTCTCACACTTTCATCCTTTTTCTTGACGAATAGGATGAGTGCACCCCATGGAGACTAACTAGGACGTATGAAATCCTTCTCCAATAATTCGTCTAATTGCTCCTTCAATTTCTTCATGCTAGAGCCATACGGTATGGGGCTTGGGATATGGGGTTTGTTCCTGGGATTATTTCTATAGTGAACTCCACTTGCGGACTTGGAGGTAGTCAGGGTAGTTCTTCTAGAAATACTTGTGGGTAGTGCCTAACTATCGAAATGTCTTCAAGTCTCTTCTCTTCAGATTCTTTGTTGATAATCATGGTCAAGAAAATCGTTCAGCCTTTCTATATCATCTTTTGGGCTTTCAAATGGGACACCATCTGTACTTCACTTTTCCTTCGTTCTCCTTGGAACTTTAATCCATTCGTCTTGAGAGTGTGGAAGGTCACCGTCTTCTTTCCACAGTCCATCCTAGCCTAATGGTTACTTAACCAATCCATTCCAAGGATTACTTCAACCTCCTTCAAGGGTAATGGAATCAAGTCAACTTCAAGTTTGATTCCTCCAATCTTTATCTCTCAACCTTTTAATTGTTTATTCTTGTTTAATCCTTCTCCTACAGGGTGAGTATATTAAGACTTTGTTCTAGTGGAGTGAGTTATAGGGGTACACTTGAAATCAACTCTTCCATGATGAATGATCTTTCAGCTCTTGAATGGAAGAGGGCATAGATTTAATATCCCCATAATATTATATATCCTGATTAAAGAAGCGCGTATTTTAGAGGAAAGATTTTCTTTATTAAATAAAAATTTTTTAGTTTACACGATTCTCTTGAACTAGTTTGGAGGGTTTTGGAATGTACCCGCTACAGTGCTAGGGACTCTTCTAGCCTCCTCCTGGGTGAGGTTATATAACCTAGCTGGTACTCATGTTGTAGCATTTGGCCTCGGATTACGGGGGTTCCCTTGAGGTGGTCCAAGGGTATTCGTCTGCTTGTTCTCCCTAAGAGTGGGACATTGCAAAGTGCCCCACTTGTCCATATGCAAAGCAGGTAAAGCATGCTCTCTCATGGTTCTTTTGACACCTTGGACAGCGAGGGTTTCCTTGAGGTAAGGTGGGGACTACTCTCTGGGGAGGTGGTGGCATGTCCTTTCTCCTTTTAAATGCCATTCTATTTCCCCATTTTGGACCGTTATGCTCCTTTAGTCCTCCCTAACGATTTGGACCCTTATCCTCCTTTCGGGTCGTTTGCTCCATCTGACGACGTCTGGTCTACACCAGTCGCTCACACTCATGAGCCATACTAATTACTACTACCAGGTCCATGAGGTGTCCTAGTACTCTCATACGGTCTAGAATATCCATATTGAGACTATCGACGAACCTTTGGCATATGTCTACTGGCCCAGCTAGGTTAGGAGTAAAGGGTCTTAACTCGTTGAATTTCATTTCGTACTCCGATATGGAGTTAAGCCCTTCCCGAAGCTGAATGAACTCGTATTTCTTCTCATTTATCAAATGAGGTGCCAAGTACTCCTCCGATTACCTCTCCTCGAACTATTTCCAAGTGGGGATGGGGGTATGTAGGTTTCGGACATTGTCCCACCATCGTTTGGTATTTCCCTCCATGAATAATTCTGTCAGGATCACCATATCCTCTAGTGGTATCCTGACGATTCCCATGGCGACACTAGCATCCTTTTCTCTGAGGAAGGTTTTACTCCCTAGTTGTCGGAGAGTCTTGAGGTTTCTGGGAATGTCTATTGTAGGGGGATGGTTAATAGGGGGAGGATGGGATTGTACTTCCTCTAGTTCAGCCCGAGAATTAGTGCCTACCTCAAAGACGAGGTTAGATTGCCCAAATACATGGGTGAACTCCTCATATAGCCTCTAGTATTCCATGCTAAGTCTAGGAAGAGTTGTATGGGCTTCCTTGGGAGTTTCCACAAGTAGGGGTGGTTGGGCAGTGTTAGATATTGCAGCCCTAGTTCTCTTGGTTCCCTTCTTCGGAGCCATTTTGAAAATTTTAAGATCAATCATATTAGTTACTATATTTTCTAGTATTTATTATGTATTCGAGGAAACAAGCTCTAATACCACTCAAGTTATCACATCTTGACCCGGTTTGGTCGGATCCCCGTGATCAACCCGCCACACTCCAAGTTTACTAAGGGTTGCACCTTCTTTTATAAACCGTGAGAAGTAAGGCGTCCTTTAAACATGTACTTTTCTGGTAAAAACATAAATCAAAATTGCATGAAATTATAAACTTATCATAACCGTCTCATAGGTGTGTTAGCTGGTAGTCTTTGGGTAAGCTTTCCAAGGTTACTTGAAAGGGATATAAGGGAGGGGGTGATTTCAACAACTTAGTGAATGGGTGTTTAAAGTTTGATTTTTAGAAAAATAGCTTGAATTTGGAGTGTGTCAAACTCTTTATTTTTCTTTTTAAAACATTCCATTCCCAAATCTCGATTTTCATAACCATTTCTCATCATAATGGTGTGTTTATCAACCAATACAAGCCCTTCATCATGATGGAAACACACATTCACAGGCCAGCTCGTCCACTGTACCCACTTGTGGCGTTAGAGCGACTTTACAGGCTACCTAGATAGAAATACATCCACTTCTATCCTAAGAATGATTGATGTACACGACATGCAACCCTCAATCCTATAACAAAACTCCATGACCGTATGACGACAAAGACCTCATCCCGTCCCCACCCCGATCTCATGTGCATGAAGCTACATCGAGCTTATCAAGACTTTGGTACGACTAACTACCATTATTTCCACCAGGTTGTCCAGAGATCTAGGACGCATCAATACCACTCTTGGGTGTCTTGAAGGTCCCGTAACATAGTGTATGCACAAATAAACAATTTTTCACATAAACCATATAATGTGTGGTGCCACTAGTCCAACAGCTCTAACTCTCAACTTGACTTGCAGCTGTTTGTCTTGACTGATCCGTAGAACTATCATGTCGCACTACCGCTAGTCCATTGAGTATGTCTGTCATCTCTCAATACCATGGCTAAACAATTCATTTACTTAAGTTTTCATGGCTTAATAATCATGTTTGTTTATGAGCTCATGCTCATGCCAACTAGCATAGAGCCCACTATTCGAGATTTTCAAAATCGAGAATATTAGACCCCAAGTTCCAAAACCGAGGCCTCTGGCATATATGAGCTATTTGAGCTCCCATCAAGAAGATCTCCCAAAAATTTTAAGCATTGGCACACAATAAAGGGAGAACACTTCAAACAAAATAAACTTTTCTTTTGTCCATCACCCTAACTGAGTATGAGGACATCTCCGCTTATAACCGATAAGCGAGTTTTCCACTTCCTTCCAGCAAGTTTTATCATACCAACCGGGTATGATCTAGTTACAACTGGTAAGTAGTTTTATCGCGTGATTTCCACATCACTCCTCACAGGTGTGATGGTTAAAATACTAATAAGTAGTGGGTTTTCATTTCTAAGATGCTTATCATCCCAACTGGATATGATATAAAATTCCCACTCACTTGATAATGCAGTGAGTTTCCTCTTAGCGGCTTGTTGCTTTTACAAGAACATGACTTAGCTAGCGTTCCTGGTACTTCCTGTTCCTACACAATTTGAACATCCTTTTCATTATCCTTTGGCCAAATAGCCTTCATTCATCCCAAATGAATTATAAAAATAAACTTTTCATTTATTTGTAATTAGGTCCCTAAAGTTATTATTCTTTAAGTCCCTAATGCCAATTTTTTCCTCAAATTGAGTCCCAAATCTATTAAAATTCACCTTTGGACCACAATTTATTCAAATTAATAAAAAAGGGTTCAATTTCCCAAATTTTCAATTCTGTCCCCAACTTTTCCAAAATTACCATTTTGCCCCTACTTTACAAAAATGGTAAGTTTTGCCCCAAAAATTCCAAAATTTGCCTAATTAGTCCACCAACTTATCATGCCCATTTGGACCTCAATTTTATGAAATTCCACATTAGTCCCTCGAATTTTCAAAATTCCCAAATTTCCTCCCAATTTTAATCTTCTAACTCAATTGAATTTGATTTTATCAAATTTGTCACTCCCCAACCCAGTTTGGTTGGATCCCCATGAACAACCCGCCGCTCTTTCTTCGTTCAAGAGGAGTTTTCTCCTTCTTTCACTCGAGAGGAGCCAAGCAAAATTTCAACCTTGTTACTCCTAGTCATTTTCAATTAAAATGCAAGCTTAAGGAAAAATTAAGCATACCTGATCAAGAGTAAGGCTCGGTGTTACTCCTAGTCATTTTCTCTTTTTCTGAAAAGGGATAGAAAAGAGGGGTGGTTTCTATATCTCAGTGAATGGGTTTTTCAAAAGTCTACTTTTAACTTATAGGAAAAACATTTATATTGGAGTGTGCCAGACTCCTCGCTTTTAAAAAATCTCTTCATTTAAAAATTTGGGTTTTTCCACCATTTCTTATTATCACAGTGTGTCATCACCCAACACACATCCTTCAACATGAAGGTTACACACATTCGCAGGCCAACACGACCACTAAACCCACTTGTGGCTTCGGAGCGACTTTACTGGCCACCTAGATAGAAGTACGACCACTTCTACCCTGAGAATGAGCAGATGTACGTGACATCCGACCCTCAATCCCGAAATTGATTCTTTGTGTCCATATGAGGACAGAGACCTCATCCCTTCCCTACCCCGGTCTCATGCGCTTGGTGCTACTCCAAATTTCGCACGATCATCGGGAGCGACGAATTGCCCTTATACTCACCGGGTCATCCAGGGCCCTTAGGACGCATCACTACCCCTCATGGGCGTCTTGGTGATCCCGTACTCATAGTGCATGCATAAACAATGTTTTCTTATTATGCCATATAATCTATGGTGCCATTAGTCCAATGGTCTCAACTTTCAACTCAACTTGCAGTTGTTTGTCTTGACTGGTCCGAAGACTGGTCATGTCACACTGCAGCTAGTTGACTGAGAATGTCGGACCAGCCTTGTTACCATGACTATACAATTTACTTATTAAAGTTTTATGGCATATATATTATACTCATTTACGAGCTCCTGCTCGTGCCCATTGGCCTATGGCCCACTGTTCGAGATTTTCAAAAATCGAGCATATTAGCCCCCAAGTTCCAAAACCGAGGCCCCCAACCTATAAGAGCTATTCAAGCTCCCATCGAGAAGGTCTCCCAAATTGTTTAAGCATTGGCACATAGCCAGGGTAGAACACTTCCGACAAAAATATGTTTTCACTATCCATTATACCGACTCGATATAAGGACATCTCTGTTCATAACGATGAACAGGTTTTTAACTTCCTTCGAGTAAATTTCATCATACCAACTAAGTATGATCTACTTACCACCGTTAAGTAGTTTTTCCGCATGGTTTTCACATCACTACTCTAAGTCGTGATGTTTAAAATACCACATAGTAATGGGGTTTTATTTTGATGTGCTTATAATCCCCAATCGGATATAATATAAAATCCCACTCACAACTAGTAAGTGGTTTTTAACTTTAAGTTATGCCCATCATCCCAACTGGGTATGACGTTAGTAAACCCACTCACCCGATCGTGTAGTGAAATTCCACTTTGTCGAGTTCCGTCCCTTACCCACTGGACCTCAACTAGCGTTCCCCATGTCTTGTTCTCCTTCACAAAATGAACATAGTTGTTCAGTATTCCTTGGCCTAATAGCCGTCATTTGTTCCAATGAATGAAAAAACCTAACTTTATATATATTTTCAATTAGGTCCCTAAATTTATTTATCTTTAACTTTAAGTCCCTATTGTCGGGTTTTTTCTCAAATTAAGTCCCAAAACTTTTAAAATTTATATTAGGACTCAATTTATTAAATTCCGCAAAAAGGGATTTAATTTCCCAAATTTTTAATTTGGTCCCTCAATTTTCCTAAAATTACCATTTTGCCCTTCCTTTACAAAAATGGTAAATTTTGCCCCAAAAATTCTAAAATTTCTCAATTAGCCCTCTAATTTTCTTATCATGACCAATTGACCCTCAATTTTAGAAAATTACATTTTGGTTCTTCGAATTTTTGAAAATCCCCAAAATTTTCCCCAATTTCAACTCTTTAACACGCCAAATTTGATTTCATCAAATTAACCAATCAAACACCTCTATTTGTTGAAATTGAAGTTGAAAATAAGTTTCTACATGTTCACACAATTCTAAGGAACTTTGAATCGTAGGTTTTAATGTCGGAATGAGCTCAAACGGAGCTATAACGGAAAATAGACTATAGTGAGAGAAAGCTTCGATTTCTCACCAGTGAGGGCGCGACGGTCTGAGCTTTCTATCTAGGCAGGTAGCTCTCCTCCAGAGGTTCTTCCTTGGATCAAGAATGACATCAATTGATATTAAATTAGATTAGAATTTACTAATAAAAATTTGGTTGACTCTCTCCCTAACACTGATCGGAAATTGCAAAGAGGAGCCGAATTGGCTTACCTTTCGTTCTGAATTTGGCTGTGGAAGGGCTGAGGAGGTGTTGGGAGAGCTTGGTTTGGCCTGAGAAGGGCTCGAATTGGCCAATTTCAACTCGGCCAAAATAGGGCAGCTTCGGTCCGCCGGGGCTGCTTCACTGTCCGATCACACCGGCGCTTCTCTAGTGACTCTTAGAATGAAGGGATGTCACCACCATGTAGCTAACTTCTCTCCGGTTCTAATGAACCCGACCTCGCCATCTTTGGCTCAAAATTGACCCTATATTGGAGCTCTGGTTCAAGCTTCATCGGAAAACTAAGCAACTTAGAGAGAGTAAGCTTTTCAGGTGTGGAGAGGATGAATGGAGAAGGGCACTTTATATAGGGAGCTTGGGGACCCATTGGCCGTTCGTTTGGCACCTTTATGACAAGCATTGAATACCTAAAACGTACTGAATGGAAATGTTTCTTTGATTTTCTAGCGAGTGAATAGTGCTGTCATCCTAAGGAAGAAGATGACATTGTTCCAAACCGGACCGGACCGGTACGAACCGGGTTCAAAGCTTAAACTGGTCGGTGTACCCCTCATTCGACTGAGTTTTTCGAATATAAAAATTTCTAAATTTATCTAAATTCATTTTCTATCCAATGGTAGCCTCAAATCTCTAATTTGATTATTTAAGCCACCTAGAAAAATGCATTTAGGATTCGGTTCAATAGTGATTCAAATCAGTCCGAACCAATTTGGATCCAGTTCACCTAAACCGGTTTAGTTTCATCCCCAATTCCTTCACAAGTCCATTTTCATGTCTTTTGTGACTCCTTGGGTCACTTAGGGTCCATACAAATTCTCAGTTTACCATCTCTTAATCGATTTTGGTTCATAAACCGGCTCGGTTCTTAAACTGGTTTAATCCGGTTCGGGTCTGGTTCACTCGAACTGATATGGTTTTTCTCTCCCACATTTTTCTAAGGTTCCTTCCCAAGGATTATAGATCTCTTTGAATCACAAGGGATCCATAAGCTTCTTGGTTTACCCATTCTCTATCGTGAATCAGCTCGGTTCATATATCGGTTCTATCCAGTTCGGACCCGGTTCTCTTGAACTGCTTCGGCCTTTCCTCCTTATTTCATCCTGAGGTCCTTTTCCCAAGTTTATTAACCTTTTTTAGTCACATGGGAGTTAGAATTTTTCAAATTTTCTCGTCCCCTAACAATCGGGCTTGTAGACCAATTCGATTTAAAGATTCAAATTTACCAGTTATTTCCTTGATTTTCTCATTACTAAAGGATAGGGTTTACAAAATTGACCAATTAAATGAGTTTAATCGTTGAAATTGGAGTTAGATTAGAGTTCCTACACCTCATACGATTCAATTGACCTTTGAATCGCATGATTTGATGCCGGAATGAGCTCAAAGGGAGCTTTACCGGAAAACTAGACTTAGAGAGAGAAAGCCTTAAAAGCTTACCATCAATGGTGCAGCAGTCCGGGCTTTTAATCTGGGAAGATAGCTCTTGTCCTAAGGTTCCTCCTAGGATCAAGAATTGCATCAATTGCAGCCGAATTGAGTGATAATTTTGTCATCAAAATTCTGCTAATTCTCTCTCTAGCACCGATTGAAATTTACAAAGGGAAGCCAAATTGGCTTATCTTTCATCTCTAATTCAGCTGTAGGAGGACTATGGAGGTTTTGGAAGGGCTTGGTTTGGCTTGAGAATGGCTCAAATTGGCTGATTTTAGCTCAGCCAAAATAGGACAGCTTCAGTCCATCGGAGCTGCTTCACTGTTCGATCACACCAGTGCTTCTCCGGCAACCCTTGGAGCAAATGGAGACTACAATGTGTAGTGACTTCTCCCCGAATCCAAAGAACTCGACCATGCCTTCTTAGGCTCAAAAAAATGCCCAAGTTCGAGATATAGTTTGAGCTTCACCGGAAATTGGAGCAGTTGAGAGAGAATGGAGTTTTCAGGTGTGAGGAGGATGAACGAGGAGGGGCTCTTTATATAGGAAGCTTGAAGACTTTTTGCCCGTCATATTGGTGCCTTAATGGCAGTCATTCATTGTCTAAAACTCCCTAACCGGAGACTTTTTATCTTCGCCAGCGCTACTCGATTTTCCGACAAGTGAACTGTGTTGTCATCTGAAGGAAGAAGACGACACTGTTCCGATTTGGACTAGACCGGTATGAACCATGTTCAAAGCTTAAATCGGTTGGTTCAAGCCCGATTTGACCAAATTTTTCAAAATTAAAATTTTTTAAATTCATCTAAATTCATTCTCTATCCAATGGTGGCCTCAATTCTTCAATTTTAATTTTCAAAGCCACTTAGAAAAATGAATTTATCATCCGGTTCAATAGTGATTCAAACTGGTTCAATCTGATTCGGATCTGGTTCACCTTAATTTGTTTGGTTTTCATCTCCAATTTATCATAAATTCCTTTTTCATGACTTTTGTTATTATTTGGGTCACTCGGGATCCATAAATTTCCTAGTTAGTCCTTTTTCTATCGGTTCCGATATGTAAACCGACTCGATTTTAAAATTGGAAATAACTGGTTCTTTCCTCAATTTTCTTATTATCAAAGGATGGAGTTTACATGCCATGTCAACTGGACCAGCCAATCACGTGTTGCCACGTGGCCAGTCCACAAGTGGAAGCTTACATGTGAGGAATAGTATCATCTTCCTCCTCCATTCGATGACACTGTTCCTCGAGGAAAGATTTTCTTTCCTTTTCCAGTGAAGGAAACTTTTTATGATTTGGGCAATTTCCTATCAGGATGAGCACAACTAGTATAGAAACTTGTAGGGCAAAGGGTCCCCAAGCTCCCTATATAAAGAGCTCCCCTCTATTCATTGTCCACACACCTCAATTCTCCTCTCCCCCTAAAGTGCTTAGTTTTTCGGCCAAGCTCAAACCAAAGCTCTGACTTGGGTACTTACTTCGGCCTTAGAAGATGAATTCGGGTCCTACAGACTTAGGAGGAAGTCAGCTACCTGACGCCCACCTCTATCCGACCCGAGGATCATCGAAGAAGTGCCGACAAGCCCAAACAATGAAGCAGCCCAATCAAACAAATTGAAGGACCTCCATGCATTTTCTCAAAATTGAAGGTCAATTGGCAATGAGAAAGATGCCAGAGGACCAATTGGTTAGTTTTCAAAAGAATTGGGGCCAATTGGCCATTAATGGAAAGTTAGGGGCAAAAATAGTAATTTTAGAAAAGTTGGATACCAATTTGGGAATTTGGAAAATTTGACCCCATTTACATTTTGAAGTAAAATAAGGATCCAAGGAGTGTATTGGAAGTCCTGGGGACTTGAGTGGGGGAAAATTAAACACTAGGGACTTAAGGTCAAGAAGTATGAACTTTAGGGAACTAAGTGCAATAAAACCAAGATTTGGGCCTGGTTGTCAATATGTGAGAACAAGAAGGCTTTCATGCTGAACCTTTCCTTATAAGGATGCTCAAACCGTGTAGGAACACGTTTGACCAGGGAGTGAACCAAAAAGGAAGCACAACTTGGACTTGGAAAAGCGACTGGGAACAAACACTTCACAGTCATGTAGTGAGTGGGAACTTTATACATCATACTGGTTGGGATGATGAGAACACTTTAAATTTAAATACCACTATGAGTGGGAACTTTATACATCATACCAGTTGGGATGATAAGCACACTTTAAATTTAAAAACCACTATGAGTGGGAACTTTATACATCATACCAATTGGGATGATGAGCACATTTAAAATTGAAAGACCACTATGAGTTGGACTTTTCAAATAGCATTCCTAGTTGGGATGATGGGCAACCTTTTATGAAAGGAAAAACCCACTTACCGATTGTAAGTGGACCCACCTATATCATCACGCTCAGTTGGTGCGATGAGTACTTTAAGCTAAAAAAAAATTTGTCAAAAATGATCTCCCCTGACTGTGTTCCATTATTTAAACTATTTGGGAGATTTTAATGATAAGAGCTAGAACAGCTCTAACAAGTTGGGGCCTCAAATTTGAACTTATAAGGCTCAAGGCCCAATTTTTGAAAAACTCGTGAAGTGGGCCCAAAGCCGGTGAGCATGTGCTTGAGCCCGTAAACAAAATGTGTAAGAAGAGCCATTAAAACTCTCATAAAAATGGAAATGTTTGTGTGATTTTCCACGATACCAAGTCAGGACTAACAAGGCTCGATGGGCTAGTGGCAGTGCGTCAAGACTAGGTCAATGGACCGGTCAGGCAAACAACTACAGGTCGGGTCTAGTGTTGGGGTCATAGAACTATTGGCACCAAAGATAATGGCTATATGTGAAAACTATTATGTGTGCATGATTAAGGACCATCAAGACACCCAAGAGGGGTAGTGATGGGTTCCAATGGCTATTGGACGACCCAGATGCAATAAGGGTAGTTTGTCGTACTAGTTAGTCATGAAGCTACTGGGTTTGGGCTTCTTGCACATGAGACTAGGGTGGGGCGGGATGAGGTCTCCATCCTCAAACGGACACGAAGAGATTTTGAGTTTGAGGGCTAGACGCTCAGGGCATCGCTCAGATCCAGGGTTGAAGTCGAGGACTTCTATCAAGGTGGACAAAAAAGACGCTCCGATCCACAAGTGGGTGTAGTGGACGTCCTGCATCGACAAACGTTTGTACCCTTTATGATAAAGGGCGTGTGTATGATTGTTAAATGCCTCTTGAGGAAAGGGGATATGCTAAAATGGCTAAACACACTTAATAAGTGAAAGTGGTGAGAAGCTTGGAGAACAAATGAAAGATTATGGGAATGATTTTAATAAACTAAATAAATCTTTTTGAAAACTCACTTCCAACACCCGCTCACTGAGTTGTAGAAACTCACCCCTCCCCCTTTCTTAGGAGAAAGGAAACCAAACCAAGAAAGCCCACGAAGACGAACCTTAAGTCAAGTACGCTTAAAGTTCTTTAAGCTTTTCTTTAGTCGGTTAATGCTATTCCAGGGAACAAGTTCAGAAATTACACCTGGCTCCTCTTGCCTAAAATAATGGGTAATCCTTCTTAAACCAAGGGAGTGGCGGGTTGCTCATGGGGACCTGACCAAATCAGGTCGGGGCATTACAACTATCATACCAAATCAAGAGCTCTAACCACCGCAGCTCCATCAGTAAGCTTCTAAAACTTCCCTAAAGTTCCCTTATGTGCCAAAACTTCCCTTATGAGGCCTAGTTGCTAATACTTGGAAGTAAGAGGCCCTTTGTGCCCAAACTTCCCTTATGAGAGTACTCGAACCATGTAGGAACGGGTTGAACGAGTACGTGTGCAAAGGAGTACAATAAGGATTGGACATCCAATTAGGACGAACACGTCACAATTATTAGGTGAGTGGGCTTTCTAACGTCATACCTAGTTGGGGTGATGAGTACCTTTTTGAAATTAAAAACCACGATGAGCGGGACTTTTTAATATCATTCCCAGTTGAGATGATAAGCATGTTTTAATTGAAAAACCATTGTGAATGGAGATTGTCAACATCATACCAGGTTGGGGTGATGAGTACCCTTTTTGAAAATTGAAAATCATTTTCCAAGAATGATCTCCCCTGACTGTGTGCAACTGCTTAAACATTTTGGGAAGATTTTTTAGAGGAGAGCTGGGACGGCTCCAATAGGCCAGAGGCCTCGATTTTGAAATTTTAGGACTTACAACCCAATTTTAAAAACTTATGAAGTGGGCCCAAGGCTAGTGGGCATGGGTTGGAGCCCATAAACAAATAAGATTATGAGCCATGAAAACTTTCATAATTGGCTAATTGTGTGAATCACCACTATGCCAAACCCAAACCGACAGACTCAATGGACTAGTAGATGTAAAGCCAAGTCGACAAACCTATTGGGCTAGTAGTTATGGAGCCAAAGACGAGTGTCGGGACCGTTGGGCTAGTAGCACCAAAGATAATGGATAAAAATCTTAAGACTTTTTACTTGTGCATGCACTGTGATATGGAACCATCGAGATGCCAAGATGGGGTAGTGTTGGTTCTAAGGGCTGATAGACGACCGAGATGCAATAAGGGCAGTGTTGTTATCCAGTGAGTCACGAAGCTCAGAGTGGCTTCCTATACCTCGAGACCGAGGTAGGGTCAAGAGAGGTCTCATCTAACATAGCGGACACGAAGAATCTTTGGATATGAGGGTCGAACAATTGATGTCTACTCAGATTCTGGGTATAAGTCAAGGACTTCTATCAGGGTGGATGTTAAACACGCTCCGATCCACAAGTGGGTGTAGTCAGCGTAACTACATCTCGCGAATGTATGAACCCTTTATGATAAAGGGTGTGTGATTGTTTACAAAATACATCCCGAGTAAGGGGAAAAGATGAAGTGTAAACCCCACTCTTTAAAGTTAAGTAAAACTAGGAAAAGAACCAGTCAAACCAAGTGAGAAAATCAAACCAGTTCACAATCCCAATCATTAGAGAATGGGCAATTTTGGAAATTTACAACTCCCGAGTGACCCAAAAGGTTCATAAAAACCTTGGAAAACGACCTTAGGACAATTTGGGGGAGAAAACTAGACCAGTTCAGGTGAACTGGATCCATGTAGGATTAACCGGTTTATGAACCGTAACAATAGAGAAAGGGATAACCAAGAATAACATAAACAAAACTGTATAATAATTTATATTTATCATACTTCTATAACAGGCGTCTTAGTTGATGGTCTTTTAAGGGTAGGTTTTCTGAAATCTCCTGAAAGGGATATAAGCGAGGGAGTGAGTACGACTACTCAGTGAATGGGTTCTAAATCTTTTGACTTTCAAAAAAACATTTATATTGGAGTGTGCCAGACTCCTTTCTTTCAAAAATCATTTCATTCAAAATCTTGGGTTTTATCACCATTTCCTTATTTAATCATGGTGTGTCATCACCCAATACACATCCTTCATCATGAAGGTTACACACATTCGTAGGTCAGCACCACCACTGAACCCACTTGTGGCTTCAAAGCGACTTTATCGGCCACCCGGATAGAAGTACGTCCACTTTTACCTTGAGAATGAGCGGATGTTTGTGACATTCGACTCTCATTCCCAAAATAAATTCTTCATGTCCAAATGAGTACAAAGACCTCATCCTGTTCCCACCCCGGTCTCATGCGCTTGGTGCTACTCCAAATTTCACACGATCACTTGGAACAACGAACTGCCCTTATACTCACCAGGTTGTCCAGGGCTCCTAGGACGCATCGCTACCCCTCATGGGCGTCTTGATGATCTCGTACTAATAGTGCATGCATAAACAATGTTTTCTTATTATGACATGTAATTTGTGGTGTCATTAGTCCAACGGTCCCGACTTTCAACTCAACCTACAACTATTTGTCATGACTGGTCTGGAGACCAATCATGTCGTTGGTGTTCCATTAGACCGGTTATTTGTATTCATGCGAGCTTGTCATTGCTGGCATTCCCAGTACTTCGTGTTCCTACACGATATGAACATCTCAATTCATTATCCTTCGACCTAATAGCCTCCATTCATTCCTAATGAATGAGAAAGTTAAACTTTCATTTATTTGCAATTAAGTCCCTAAAGTTATTTCTCTATAACTTTAAGTCCCTAATGGTGGTTTTTCCTCAAATTGAGTTCCGAAACTTTTAAAATTTACCGTAGGACCTCAATTTATTCCATTTCACAAAAGGGGATAAATTTCCCAAATTTCCAATTTGGTCCCCCAACTTTTCCAAAATTACCATTTTGCCCTTCCTTTACAAAAATGGTAAGTTTCACCCCAAAAATTCTAAAATTCCTCAATTGGCCCTCTAACATTTTTTATCATGCCCAATTGACCCTCAATTTTAGGAAATTGCATTTCGGTCCCTTTAATTTTTGAAAATCCCCAATTTCCCAAATTTTCCCCCAATTTCAACTCTTTAACACAGCCAAAGTTGCTTTCATCAAATTGACCAATCAAACACCTCTAATTGTTGAAATTGAGTTTCTCCATGTTCATACAATTCCATAGAACTTTGAATTGCGAGTTTTAACACCAGAACGAGCTCAAACAGAGCTTCGCCGAAAAATAGACTATAGAGAGAGAAAGCGTTGGTTACTCACCGGTAAGGGCACGACGGTCTGACCTTTCGATCTGTGCAGTTAGCTCTAATCTTGAGGTTCATCCTAAAATCAAGAATTACATCAATTGATACCGAATTTAGTTAGAATTTCATTATTGAAATTCTTTCGGTTCTCTCTCTAGCACCGGTGGAAAATTGCATAGAGTAGCTGAATTGGCTTACCTTTCGGTCCTAATTCGGTCATGGGAGGGCTGAGGAAGTGTTGGGAGGGCTTGGTTTGGCCTGAGGAGGTCTCTTAATGGCCAATTTCAGCTTGTCCGAAATAGACCAGCTTCGGTCCATCAGAGCTGCTTCACTGTTCCATCATGCCGGCGCTTCTCTAGCTATTCTCGGATTGACTAGAGTTTGCTATCAGATAGCTGACTTCTCCCCGATTCTAAAGAGCCTAACCTCTCCTTCCAAGATTAAGAAAAATATTCAAGTTGAAGCTCTGGTTCGTGCTTCACCAGGAAATGGAGCAGTAGAGAGAGAGAGAAGTATTGGGGTGTGAGGAGAATGAATGGGGATGACCTCTTTATATAGGTGTAAAATCGTGTATTAAATGGGAGAGATTTATTAAAAGTATTAATATTGACATAAATTATTGGTATTAATTATAAAAATTAAATATATATATATATTAATTTATGGCTATTTATGATCAAGCGTACATTCGCATAAAAAATTTTTACCGAAATTTCGGGTTACAAAAAACAATCATACTTCCTAGGAGGTCACAAAAAAAAATCATACTTCCCAGGAGGTCACAAAAAAAATCATGCTTCCCAAGAGATCACCCATCCTCGCACTACTCTCAAGCAAGCACACTTAACTTCAAAGTTCTTATGGGATCTCGTTCACCTAAACTAATTTGGTTTTTCTCTTCTAATTTGTCTTAAGTTTCTTTTTGAAGGTTTAATGAACACTTTGGATCATCCGAAAGTTGTAAATTTTCAAATTGCTTGTTCCCAAATGATCGGGATTGTAAACCGGCTCGATTTTCTTACTTGGTTTGACCGGTTCTTTTCCTAGTTTTCCTTAACTCAAAAGGGTGGGGTTTACAACTCTCCCCTCCTTTTAGGAGTTTTGTCCCCAAAACTTAATTATCAACCTTGCATGAAGAATCATTTCCTTTGATGTTCCTTTGGTGTTTGCTTAACATGCAAACTCTTCTCTTGTTATTTCAATTAGCCCCTTTTTTTTACATCCTTCACATAAGGAAATTTCTTTTCCTTTATATTATTTACTCCCTCCATGGAGTTTATCATAACTAGACATAACTTATTCCATGGTATATCCTTAGATTCATATCTTTCTTTGCTTAGAGCAACATTCTTCCCTTTGAGATTCTGTACTCAAGATTGGGAATTCCAAGATAACTAATCATTCTCGTATCTAGCTATCCTTATGGTAATTGAAACCTTTAGCTTGATGTTCTTTCGAGTGTTACGTACTTGTTTCCATGGTTTTTCGTTATTATAAATTTTTCGTCCTATTTTGGCCCTTCCTTCATTCGTTGTCTATTATAACTTTGGTCCAAATTTTTTTTATTCGACCTTCTCATGCTTATTAGTAGACTCTTCCTTTCTTTGAGTCATATTCTCCTCAGGATTGTTGGGCTTATATGCCCCTTACAGCATGGCATTTTCTAGGACCTATCTCTGTCCGTTAGATTTCTAGAACACCTCCTCGAGGGTCTCTCTTAGCTTTTCGACCTTTTAGGGATCGTATAACTTCATCCCTCTTTTCTTTTGATAGCATTCCTCAACTATCCTTTTTACCATTATCCTCTCCTCCATCATGCCTTTGAAGTTATGTCTCACATAACCGCATGGATTCCTCTTACCTACTAATCCTTCCCTAACTTCTTTATTGGGTCTTTTCAGTTCTAATTGATTGGGTTTTCCACTACTATACCGACAAGCTAGGATTCATCCAAGTTCCCAATGACATCCTTTAGTCAAGGATTTTACTTTGGCCTTAATCCACCCTTACTTATTCATAATCATTTCACAATTCTTTATACCTAGTTGATTCCTTTTGGTCTACATGTCGATTAGCTTGGTTTTGGGGAGTTTTCCTTATTTTTTTTCGGTTTCATTCTCTACTATTTCCTTCAAAGTAGAGACTTTCACCTTAGAAGTTACATGTTCAACCCTCTTACCATTTCTTGAAGGTTTCCTTTCCTCATCTCCTTACACCCTTTTTATATCGGGGCATTTGCCCGCTTTTAGTCCTCCATTGTCTTAAATTTTTCATTCCATTCCTTATTCTTTATTTGAGTAGCTTCCGATTATCGATCTTATTTCGTGTACTCCACCCTATGCCCAGCCATCCACTCTTTAGGCTCTATTATGCGAGTGTGGACCACAATCCATCTTGACATTAGTGGTTGTTCCCCCTTAACCACTTCTTATTTAGGGAGCTTACTTTCCCAAGGTTTCTCGAACGTTCTTTCCTTTATTTTCTTATTATGGGTAGTCTACCCATTCTTACTTGTTACGGCATCTATTGATGCTATCTTTCTACCTATTCGTTCCATGAGTTTAACTTACTCCTTAGGTTCTCCTAGTATGTTTCCCTTGGTTCTTTCACCTCACCATGCACTTCATTTGCAAGTTTGCCTCCTCATCACTCGTCACTTGGTCCCATTTCCTCTTAGTTGGGACATTTATCCCTCCTCAGGGTTTCCTTCCTTGGTAAGATTCTTTCCCATTCTCCCGAAATTCCTTCTTTATTCGTTTTTGTATGTACATGTCCTTGAATGACATCCTTTGATGCCATCCCCTTCCGTTTACCTTTACTCTTGAAATCTTGCAGGTAAATCCTTTGTACCTCGTCCTCATTCCAACTTGTACCCCTGTGCACGTCTATTTCCTTGAAGTAGAGCTCAAATCCTCCTTGTTTCTAAATCTCTCAATCATCCTGCAATAGGCTTACTTAATCTTCTCCTAGCTTTGAGTTTCGTCATCAATCCGTTCTTGGCCATTGATCTCTTTAAGCATTTCCTACATCTATTTTTTTCAAATTTTGGCCTTTCCACCTCTCCCTTCTTTACTAGAGATTAAATTTATGACATTCACGAGGGTTAGTTTGTTAACTGACTCATCCCTACTATTCTCCTTGTCTAATTATCTTTAGACTGTTGTCTCTCAAGTCTTCTTGTCCTCAATGCCCATCCCATTGCCCTTTTTAGGGTGTAGTCCTTACTACTTCCCAGTCCTCCTTAGGGCGTCATTCATTCTCCTTAACTATCTTGTTGTTACGATTTGCTTCTTTCCGCTATGTTGGTCCGAAACTTTACTTCTCTACTTTTTCCAAAGCAAGTCGTACTTATCATCCCAAAACATCCCATTTGTCATCAATTGCTCAGCTTGTCTTCTCTTATAGAGGTGCTTCCTTCCTTGATCCCAAATAGCTGGAAATTTCTTCTTAAGGAAGAATTCTCTTCATCTACTCTTTATTTTATTTGCGGTTGATTGAGGTCCTACCTTCAGTCCTTTTCCTCCCTCATCTAGTTGAGACACACCATTACACCATCATTGAAGGACAAAAATTTTTATGAACTTAAAATTTACTTTTGAAATAAGAGTATCAAATTGGGGCTTTAGCTTTTCCTAAAAGAGATTGGGTCGGGAAGTACCCGCCACTATGTTAGGATCTTGAAGAGCTTCCTCCTGGTATGGTTGAAGTTCAAGTAGGAGTCATATTTCATGGGGTGGAATACTTTCGGACTCATGTAGCTGTAGAGGCATTGTTCTTGGAAGGTATTGTTCTAAATCCTTGTGATGTGGGGCAATCCTTCACTTCATGCCCCATTTCCCTTACACCTATAAAAGGTTATCTTGATACTTGTCCTTAGTAGTGGTGAGCACTTTCTCGAGTAGTGTTCCTATTATCCTCACCTTGTAACAGGTCATTTCCTTGCCCAGTAGTTACTACCAGAGTTCTCACTCCTTAGTCTCCTTGTTGGTTTTCTTGTCGAGCATTCTCTGCCTACTAGTTTTCCCATAAGAGTTCTCCTAGACTCTTTAGTCTTTTGTTTCATTTCCTTATTTGGGATGGGATTCTCCTCGGTCCCCACGGTTTGTTTGGTTACTTTTCTTGAGGCAATCTTCCTACAGTTGAGGCTTACATCCTTTTTAGAGACATGGGTTCAGGAACTTGGAATTCTTCATTAATGGAGAAGGAGTACAATATCTTAGGGTCTTAACCATATTACAAAGAAGTGGTTATGAAATAAATAGAAGGCTAGATGGTGTTTGATAAGCATCCTCCATGGTAAGGTTATAAGCCCTAGTTGGTGTTCCTTGTTTCAGGCTTGGCTCCCTTTGTACTCAAGGGTGTGACCTCAACAGGTCCAAGCATCATCCTCTTGGATACTTTGTCATTTGATCCTTGGGGATTTCTATCGTGCCCCATGCATTTGGGAAGCTTCTAAAGTTGTCTTCCTACGAGGGCAGGGTGCTGAGTAGAGTCATTCTTAGTTTTCTTAGTTCCTCTCCTGGGAGCCATCTGAAAATTTTAAGATAAATCCTATCAGATACTATATTTCCTAGTCTTGATTATGTATTCAAGGAAATAGGCTCTGATACCACTCTAGTTGTCACGCCCCGACCATGTTTGGTCAGATCCACATGATCAACCCGTCACTCTCCCGGATTATTAAAGGGTTTCCCCATATTATAGACCGTAAAGAGTAAGGCGTCCTTTAAACCTGCACCTTTTCCAAGAATAACATAAACAAAACTGCATAATAATTTAGATTTATCATACCTGTATAACAGGCATCTTAGTTGATGGTCTTTTAAGGGTAGGCTTTCCAAAATCTCCTGAAAGGGATATAAGGGAGGGGGTGAGTACAACTACTCAGTGAATGAGTTCTAAATCTTTATTTCAAAAAAACATTTATATTGGAGTGTGCCAGACTCCTTTATTTCAAAAATCATTTCATTTGAAATCTTGGGTTTATCACCATTTCTTTTTAACCATAGTGTGTAATCACCCAACACACATCCTTTATCATGAAGGTTACACACATTCGCAGGTGAGCACGACCACTGAACCCACTTGTGGCTTTGGAGCAACTTTACCAGCCACCCGGATAGAAGTACATCCACTTTTACCCTGAGAATGAGTGGATGTTTGCGACATCTAACTCTCATTCCCGAAATAAATTCTTCGTGTCCATATGAGGACAATGACCTCATCCTGTCCCCACCCCGGTCACATGCGCTTGGTGCTACTCCAAATTTTGCACAGTCACCTGGAATGACGAACTGCCCTTATACGCATCACTACCCCTCATGGGTGTCTTGATGATCCCATACTCATAGTGCATGCACAAACAATGTTTTCTTATTATGCCATGTAATCTATGGTGTCATTAGTCCAACGATCCCGAATTTCAACGAAACCTGCAGCTATTTGTCTTGACTGGTCCAGAGACCAGGCATGTCGCACTGCTGCCAATTGACTAAGAATGTCAGACCAACCTTTGTACCATTACCAAACAATTTACTTATTAAATTTTTATGGCTAATATATCATGTTCGTTTACTAGCTTCAACTCGTGCCCATTGGCCTATGGCCCACTATGTGAGATTTTCAAAACCGGGCATATTTGCCCCCAAGTTCCAAAACCGAGGCCCCTGGCCTATAAGAGCTATTCGAGCTCCCGTCGAGAAGGTCTCCCATATTGTTTAAGCATTGGCACATACTTAGGGGAGAACACTTCCGACAAAAATATATTTTCACTGTTCATTATAACGATCTGATATAAGGACATCTCCGTTCATAACCGATGAACGGGTTTTTAACTTCCTTCAAGTAAGTTTCATCATACCAATCGTGTATGATCTACTTACCACTGGTAAGTAGTTTTTCCGCACGATTTTGACATCACTACTCTAAGTCGTTATGTTTAAAATACCACATAGTAGTGGGTTTTTATTTCGATGTACTTATCATCCCCAACCGGGTATGATATAAAATCCCACTCACAACCGGTAAGTGGTTTTTAACTTTAAGTTGTACTCATCATCCCATCCGCGTATGACGTTAGTAAACCCACTCACCCGTTAATGTCATGAATTCAACTACAGCGGTTCTTTGTATTCACGCGAGCTTGTCCTTCCTGGCGTTCCCGGTACTTCATGTTCCTACACGATATGAACATCTCAGTTCATTATCCTTCAGCCTAATAGCCTTCATTCATTTTTAATGAATGAGAAATTTAAACTTTCATTTATTTGCAATTAGGTCCCTAAAGTTATTTCTCTTTAACTTTAAGTACCTAATGTCGGTTTTTCCTCAAATTGAGTCCTGAAACTTTTAAAATTTTATTATAGGACCTCAATTTATTCCATTTCACAAAAAGGAGATTAATTTCCCAAATTTTCAATTTGGTCCCCCAACTTTTCCAAAATTACCATTTTGCCCTTCCTTTACAAAAATGATAAGTTTCACTCCAAAAATTCTAAAATTCCCCAATTGGCCCTCTAACAATTTTATCATGCCCAATTGACCCTCAATTTTAGGAAATTGCATTTCGGTCCCTCAAATTTTTGAAAATCCCCAATTTCCCAATTTTTCCCCCAATTTCAACTCTTTAACATAGTCAAAGTTGATTTCATCAAATTGACCGATCAAACACCTCTAATTGTTAAAATTGAAGTTGAAATTGAGTTTCTCCATGTTCATACGATTCCATAGAACTTTGAATCGCAAGTTTTAACCTTGGAACAAGCTCAAACGGAGCTTCGCCGGAAAATAGACTGTAGAGAGAGAAAGCGTTGATTATTCACCGATGAAGGCACGACAATCCGAGCTTTCGATCTGAGCAGATAGCTCTCATCCTAAGGTTCATCCTAGAATCAAGAATCGCATCAATTGATGCCAAATTGAGTTAGAATTTCATCATTGAAATTCTATCGGTTCTCTCTCTAGCACAGGTATAAAATTGTAGAGAGTAGCTGAAGTGGCTTACCTTTCAGTCCTAATTCGGCCATAGGAGGGCTGAGGAAGTGTTGGAAGGGCTTTGTTTGGCCTGAAGAGGGCTCTAAAGGGCAGATTTCAGCTTGGCCGAAATAGGCCAGCTTCAGTCCACCAGAGCTGCTTCACTGTTCCATCATGCCAGCGCTTCTCCAGCGATTCTCGGATTGACTGGAGTTTGCTATCAGATAGCTTACTTCTCTCTCGTTCTAAAGAGCCCAACCTCTCCTTCCAAGGTTAAGAGAAATGTTCAAGTCGAAGCTCTAGTTCGAGCTTCACCGGGAAATGGAGCAGTAGAGAGAGAGAGAAGTGTTCGGGTGTGAGGAGAATGAATGGGGATGACCTCTTTATATAGGTGTAAAATCATGTATTAAATGGGAGAGATTTATTTTAAGTATTAATATTTTCTTAAATTATTGGTATTAATTCGAATAATTTAATTTAGGTATTAATTACAATAATTAAATATTTATTAATTTATGGAGAATTGAGGCCACTATTTGATAGATAATGAATTTAGTTGAATTTAGAAATTTTTAATTTTGAAAAACTTGGTCGAATTGGGCCTGAACCGACCTTTTTAATCTTTGAACCCGATTCGGACCAGAACGGTTCAGAACAGTGTCATCTTCTTCCTTTGGATGACAACACAGTTCACTCACCGGAAAATCCAGCAGCTCCGGTGAAAATGAAAAGACTCCATCCATAGAGTTTCAAGCAATGAATGATCGCCATTAAGGCGCCAATCAAATGGCCATGAAGTCCCCGAGCTTACTATATAAGGAGCCCCCCCTCATTCATCCTCCTCACACTTGAAAACTCCACTCTCTCCCTACTGCTCCTTTTTTCGATGAAGCTCGAACTAGAGCTCTAACTTGGGCATTTTTCTTAGCCAAAGAAGGCATGGTGAGGTTCTTTGGATTCAGGAAGAAGTCAGCAACATGCATGTTGTCTCCATTTGCTCCGACAGTCACCGGAGAAATGCCGGCATGATAGTACAATGAAGCAGCTCCAATGGATCGAAGCTGCCCCTATTTCGGCCGAGCTGAAATCGGCCAATTCGATCCCTTCTTAGGCCAAACCAAGCCATCCCAACACCTCCACAGCCCTTCTACAACTGAATTAGAGCAGAAAGGTAAGCCAATTTGGCTCTTCTCTATAAATTTCAATCGGTGCTAGAGAGAGAACCGGCAGATTTTCAATGACTAAATTCACACTCAATTAGGCATTAATTAATGCAATTCTTGATCCTAGGAAGAACCTCAGAACAAGAGCTATCTGCCCAGATTGAAAGCTCAGACCATCGAACCCCGACGATAAGCTTTCGAAGCTTTCTCTCTCTAAGTCCAATTTCTAGTGAAGCTTTGTTTGAGCTCATTCTGACACAAATCATGCAATTCAAAGTGCAATTGAATCGTATGAAGGTGTAGGAACTCCAATCTAACTTCAATTTCGACAATTAAACTCATTTGATAGGTCAATTAGATTAACTCATATTCAACTGTGTTGGAAGGTTGAAATTGGAGGAAATTTGGTAATTTCAAATTTTTGAGGGACTAAAGTGTGATTTCATAAAATTGAGGGCCAATTGGGCATGATAAAGATGTTTTTAGGACCAATTGGGTAATTTTTGGAATTTCTTGGGCAAAACTTACAATTTTTGTAAAGTAGGGGCAAAATGGTAATTTTGGAAAATTTGGGGACCAAATTTGAAATTTGGGAAACTTGAACCTCTTTTTGTGATTTTGAACAAATTGAGGTCCTAAGGTGAATACTAGAGTTTTTGGACTCAATTTGTTGGAAAACTGGCATTAGGGACCTAAATCTATAGAAAAATAACTTTAGGGACCTAATTGTAAATAAATGAAAAGTTTGGTTATTTCATTCATTTGTGATGAATGAAGGCTATTAGGCCAAAGTATAATGAACAAGGAATGTTCATATCATGTAGGTACATGAAGAAACAGGAATGCCTGCTAAGACAAGTTCGCATAAAGGCAACAAGTCGGTTAAGAGGAAATTCACTACACTATCGGGTGAGTGGGATTTTTATATCATACCCAGTCGGGATTATAAGCACCTTGGAAATGAAAACCCACTATTAAGTGGTATTTTAACCATCACACCTAAGAGGAGTGATGTAGAAATTATGTGAAAAAAAATACTTACCGGTTGTTAGTAGATCATACCCGATTGGAATGATAAAACTTCCTAGAAGGAAGTAGAAAACCCGCTTATCGGTTATAAGCGGAGATGTCCTCATACTAGGTTGGTGTGATGGATCGCTAAAATTTTATTTTTTTTGAAAGTGCTCTCCCCTAACTATGTGCCACTACTTAAACTTTTTGGGAGACCTTCTTGATGGGAGCTCAAATAGCTCAGATAGGTCGGAGGCCTTGGTGGAGATAACGGCAGTTAGTCGTGCTAATAGTCTTGAGAAGCTCGACGTAGCTTCATTGTGCATGAGACCAGGATGGGGTCGGGATGAGGTCTCTCTCCTCATATGGACATGGAGTTTTATTTATGGGATTGAGGATCAGATGTCATGTACATCCACTCATTCTCAAGGTAGAAGTAGACGTACTTCTATCAAGGTGGCCGGTAAAGTCACTCCGACGCCACAAGTGGGTGTAGTGGAGGTGTTGCCCTATGAATGTGTGTTCCCTTCATGATAAAGGGCATGTGTTGGTTGATAAACACACCGGTTATGATTGAGGATTGAGTAATGGCTTTGAAAACGAGATTTTAGGGATGAATTGTTTTAAAAAGAAATTAAGGAATTTGGCACACTCTGATTCAAACATTTTTCTTAAAAGTTAAAATTTTAAAACTCATTCACTAAGTTGTTAAACTCCCCCCCATATCCCTTTACAGGTAACCAAGGGAAACCTACCCAAGACCTCCTGTTAGTTACACCTACAAGACATGTAAGTTCAAATTTATGCAATTTTGATTTATGTTATTCTAGGAAAGGTATAGGTTTAAAGAACGCATTACTCCTTCCAGATTAAAGAAGGGGAAAGTCCTAAATAAACCAGGAGAGTGGCAGGTTGCTCACGGGGATCCAACCAAATTGGGTCAGGGCGTGACATGAAGAATGCTCTTCATAAATTTGCAACCAAAGAAAGAGATTATAAACTTTGTTTTGAAAATCTACCCTAACACCCATTCACTGAGTTGTAGAAACTCACCCCCTGCCTTTAAACCATTTTTCAGGAAAAGAGACGGCCCTTTAATGAACCCTTACATCATGACTATGAATTCAGGTAATCTATTTATGTGATTATTAGTTTTGTGTATTGTTATTCTAGGGAACAACGACGGAAGGTATGTCTTACTCCTTTGATTTTGGAAGTGGTAACTTTTCCTAGACCAATGGGAGTGACAGGTTGCTCACAGGGTTCTGACCAAACTAGGTCGGGGCATGACACTTACCCATAACTTATTGGAAGTTTGATTTAGCAATTTAATTGCATGAGACTAGTAAATCCTTGGGTGAAGACATCCAAAGTGTTTCCAACATTTTTAATAGGGTAGTTATGAGATCCATTATTGATAATCCTCTTCATATCCCATTTCTAGTTAGGCCTTTCATAACTACCTGTTTGACGGAGGTGATATTTTATCTTATACATTCCATGGTACTTCGACCTTGACTTTCTTATTGGTAATTTATCAATTATTTTCTTCTTAGTGGTGAACCATTCTGCAACTTAAGTGCAAGGCGTTCAGACTATCTTTTATCTCGACCTTAATCCCTTTAAAGGTCAACATGGAGGGTCAACATTGTTGCTCAAGGCTTCATATATTAGCATGTTAGCTATTTTATTTGGATTGTCTGTACACACAAGGCCTTAAGGTAGCCTTATAATTAATTTGTTGCATAGATATGTATGGGTTCATTATTGTAAGGCTCCTTATTTGTATGTAACTTTTGTTTAGGCCTTTTTCTTGTATCTTTAGCCCATTGATTTGGACTTTGTATATTTGCGCTTAAGATTTCCCCTTGTTCTTTTAGGAACAATCCTAATTCAACTCTCTAAGTTACATTTTCTTTGCAATATGTAATATGTACATTTATATTTATACACAGATTCATTTATGTGTGATTCCATTTCTTTTATTTAAATTATATCATTTTGATCTCAAATAAGTCAGCATGATTAGATGTTATCTAATTTGTTCAATCCGATTTCATTAAATCATACCGAATTTTAATTTTTGTTCAAAAATTTTGGGTCCGTAAAAGGTGGTATTACAACCATGATGAAATGGGACTTCAGTCCACATTTAAGAAAAAACGGTTATGAGTATTTTTTTTAAATAAATATTATGGAATGCTATCAACGACGATTGCAAATTTTGATGTTTGTAACCACTGAGACACAACATTAGAGGGGATTTGGTCACATAGTGATGCTAGCCACTATCGTTGTTTTGTGATATTGTTATTGAAATTTTTTTATTGAGGTGGATGTGAGACGGTACTAGTAGACGCCCATAAGTTGGGATAGTACCAATTACTAATGGATATATGGGAGATGAAAAAATAAGGGGGAGAGATACTTAATTCCAAGTATCCAAAACATAGGAATTATACGATAGTGTCCATTGATTGATTGAGCGGTGGCTGGAAATTGTCATAGTATTTCAAAGGCATCAATGGTCTAATCCATTGTGAGTACGAGGGGTACTCTTCCTGACATGATTCAAGAAAGGCTAGTAGAGAGATACTGAAACATCCCACTAGGCCCCAACCGAAAGGGGCATGATTTCAATACTAGGTTGTTACCATACTACGCATATATTGTGTGGATGAAAATAATATGGTTTTTGAGTCAATGCATGAGTTATTTCTAGGTGGTATTATATGATTGTGTGGATAGGGACTCATTCTTCTAATAAGACAAATGAGAAAAAAAATATGTGTATCTTTAATGAGAAACATTTTTTAAAGAATCTTTATAGTCAATGCTAGTATATTTTTAATAGTGGTTTTGTTCGTGGATATAATGTCCTAACATTAGAGCCCTAATTACTAAGCCTCATAGCTCACCCCTCTCCCTAACCCCTTTTAGGTACTATACAACTTGAGCCTCAAGATCTTAATGTAGTCTCGATACAAATCTCGAGATAAGCCATCTCAACAATAACTATACGAGTCTCTCTAGAAGTAGAGGATTTTCGGGTTATGGGTTATTTTTATTCATGATGTTTTGCGAAGGAAATTTATGTCAAAAATATTACTTTGTATATTATGAGCCTTACAACCTATTGACACTATAGTAGTGAGAGCCCTACTAATTTAGCATTAGGAGGGCATGTCGGTTGTGACAATAGTCCGACCTGAGGTATCAGGTTGGGGCATTATAACTAAAATGGTATCAGAGTCATGTTTTCAAACAAGTTTTGAAAAAAAAATGTAATATTGGGAATTTCAAAAGATGAGCAGAGAAAACCTTGGGCAGAGAATTTTCTTGATAACCATAATAAGAGGGAAAACATTTAGTAAATGAAAACTTTGTATTATAGAGGGAAAACTATCACCCCAACCCAATTTGGTCAAAACCCCGTGAACAACCACCAGTACTCTCAATACTATAATAGAGACCACAACTATCATCATAGTATTGACGAGAGCAAGTCACTGAACAACAGAAAATAGTGCAACAATTGATGTTTTCTATGTATTCCTATATATAAATATTGTTGTACATAAATCTATAAAAGAGAATAACATACCGATTAGGTAATTCATTTTTTAATGTCCTTCTTGACATTTTTAAAACCTAGAAGGGATAAGGAGGGCGTGAGTCCATAACTCAGTGAGAGTTCCTACTGACATCGTGACTTCCTCTCCACAATTCAGCACATACACAAAAGTATAATGATTTCTTTTCCTTAAATCAAAGGGTTTGGGTAATCAAAATAAACAAACTTCTACTTATTTTAACATTGAAAATTTTTTCTCATGATTTCTCAATTTCAAACCACTACTTGGAAGAACTTTTCAAGATTTGCTTATGGTAAACTTCCCTCGGTTTGTATTAGACAAACAACAAATCAAATACCCTTTTCTTATAAAAGGGATCAATCATTCACAAAACATATTATGTGAGGCTACAACCTCAGTTTGTCCCACTTGTGGTCCAAAGTGGCTTTACCATCTACCTTGGGGAGAGACTACAACCACTACCACATTGGTGCGGGGCTACAACCTCGACCACTTATCTATGTGAGCACCATCTTCCAACCCCTGGACATTTCCAAAATGAATTTGTCCTCTATTGAGGGACGATACCTCTCCCCTAAACAAAGCTCCCAGACCTCCAATACATACTAGACCAGCATAGCTTCTCTTGTACCAACCTCAGTGTTGAGTAACCCCTAGAACCAGCACTATCCCATACATGGCATCTTCTTAATTTTAAACGATTGAAATCACAAACAAGTATATTTTGATTTAAGATCTTTCACTTTGTTCCACTTAAGCAACTTAAGCAAACATTAACAATGAGTGATAACTTTTATCAAGCTCTTAAATCAGATCTTATTAACAAGATTTGACCCGTTTCCATTGGTCTTAGGCCCACTAGTATGAGTTTTTAAAACACGACCTTAGGCACACTTCTATTTTCAAAACTGTGGCCTTGTACCAACTTTCACATAATAAGATCTAATGAACTATTTGTCAATCATGGGTCTCACACATATCCAGTATCGACAGTTGAATTAAATTAACCTCTTGAAGTGTATCCGCACACATTTTAAGGGTAGTCCTACTAACATGATTCATGCATGCAACATAAATAACTACCAAAATAGTTTAAGTAGTTTCACGCAGTCATAGAATTTTATTTCAAGAATAGAGTTTTTCAATTCTTTCAAGTAATAACCCGTCATCAGTCCAATCAGACTCGATGCCAAAAATCTCACTCACCTATATTCCGAGACTTGTTCATCCTAAGGGATTTATGAGATTGTCGTGCCTTTGGACTTGTAGGTGATTGATTGCTACAACAAATTGGGCAATTAAGTCCCAAATAATAAGTTATTTACACTTAAAACCCATAACTTTTCTTTATTTAAAATTTGGTACTTAAGTTATATCTTATCTCTAATTAAGTCCCAAAGATTCCCAAATCTTCATCTTGGCCCCTAATTTCTCCTTATATCCAATCGGACACTTAATTTCTCATTATTTGCATTGAAATACCCAATTTTCAAAAAAATTGCAATTTAATCCCCAAACTTTTTAAAATTGCAATTTAGTCCTCCATCTTTGATTAACCTTAAATTGATCTTAAACCTTCTCAATTGGATCCTAACATAATTCTAAGCATATTCCCTATATTCTAAGGATTATTTCAAGCTTTTAATCATCCAATTTGGCTTATAAATTATCTTAAATGGTGTTTCAACGAAAAATCATTCTAGAGAGAGAAAGCTTTGATTACTTATTGGTGAGGGCCTGATGGTCAGAGGTTTTGATACCAAAAGATTGCCCTTTTCCTAGGGATCCTTACTGGATCAAATCGTGCCTCAATTGATAGCCTAAGTAGTGTGAATTCATTGATTTAGGTTTTGGGAAAAATGCACCATGAATGGTAAATTCTAACAAAGGGTGATGGTGGGGACTTACCATGATTGTGTTAGAAAGTTGTGGACTCCACGAGGGAAGGTCTAGAGGGCTTGGTTTGGTCGTGGGTGTCTCAAATTGAGCTCGGGTTTCTCTAGTTTCAAATGATCGAAGGAGTAGAACTACTATGTGTGCTTGTCGGTGCTTCTCCGGTGATTCTCAAGCCAGATGGATTATGCAATGGTGTAAAGGATTTTTTTAGGAATCCAAAGAACCCAAATTCACCTTCTCAGGTGAAGAAAAGTACCCAAGTCGAAGCTTTGGTTCGTAGGTGTTCAGAAAATGGAGCAGTTCATCTTTCTCGAGCTTTGAGGGATGGAAATGATGAAGAGGAAAGCTCTTTATATAAGAAGCTCGAGGACTGTCGTTCTTATATAGACAACCATCGACCGACCATTAACTCCCCGATTTACTATATTGTTAGAGTTTTAATGGCCCCTAGAGTTATGGAAACCTTCAGCCTCCTCCTCTATTCATCCACATGAAGGAAGAAGACGACATAGTGAGCATGCATGCTGACTTTGCATGTGTGAATTGCCACGTGGCATGTTGTGATTAACTGGCATTGCTAACGCAATCTCCAACTCAATGCCCGAGTCATCTGTTGACCCGTTGATTGGCCACGTGGCAACCTTCCATTGGTCACTCTGTCCTACGTGGCAATTGATCGAGTCTGTCAATCTGATGACCTACCACATGGCATCCTTTGATTGGCTAATTTACATTCATATGTTTACCACTTGACGCACTATGCCATTACCATGTGTCCTCCTCTAATTGGCTCTAGCCATCCGATGTGGCATTGCCACATGTCGACTCCAGATTGGTCGACCATTCTAAGACATTCTAGTTGGACCCTACATGGTATCCTTGCCAGGTGCCAACCTCTCATTGGTAAGCCCTACTATGTGGGATTTTCCTCAGCTAGCCATTGACTAAGGACATGTGTCAACTCCCATTAGTCAATTCCAAATAATGTGGTTTTTTTCGTTTGACCGTTGACTTGTGACACATGTCATGCTTTGATTAGTCAACACTTTCAGACGCTGACCTAACACTGACAAGGTGCGCTTCACCACGCGTCACGCGCTGACCTGGTAGGTGGTTTTTTGATCCATCTGGACCATTGACAAGTATAATTGGACTCGGTTCGGTGACCCAACATCGAAAATTGATTGGTTTAGGCCTGATTTAACCAAATTTCTAAAAATTAAAATTTTCTAAATTCATTTTTTACATAGTGGTAACTTCAATTTACCAAATTGACATCTCTAAGTCATCTTTAGAAAAACTAGTCAAATCTGGCATGAACCGATCAATTTTCAATTTTGGGACAGTAAACCCGGTCCAACCAAATCGGTCAACAGTCTAGTCGGTCAATGAACCGCATGCCAAGTTAATGCATAGTCAATGTGTATGACCAATCAACGCATAACACGTGGTGAAGCACACCCTATCAACTGCTAGGTCAGCATCTTAAAGAGCTAACTAATCAAGGTGTGACACATGTACTCGGCCAATGGTCAGATGAAGAAAATCCACGTCACCAAGGACTGAACAATAGGTGCATAACACATGTCCTTGGTCAACGATCACCGGGGGGATCCTCGTCAATAGAGCTAAACAATGAAAGGTTGACACTCGAAAAACTTGTCAGGTCAGCATCAAATGAGGATGTCCAAGAAAGGTCAACCAATCAGAAGTCAACAACCAATTAGAGGAGGACACGTAGCAATGGCACAATACATCATATTTGAAAACTAATAAATTTAAATCTGCCAATTAGAAGAAGCCACGTGTCTTTGTCAACTAACAGATAGATTCGATCAGCCACCACATCGAATAGAGCAACCAACGGGAGGTAACCATGTGTCCTATCGATGAGTCAATAGATGGCTCAAACGTTGAGTAAGACATTATATTAGCAATGTCAATGTAAACCCCGCACTTTTGAGTTAAGGAAAACTAGGAAAAGAACTGGTCAAACCAAGTAAGAAAACTGAGCCAGTTTACAAACCTGATCATTTGGGAACAAGCAATTTGGAAATTTATAATTTTCGGGTGATCCAAAGGGCTCATAAAACCTTGGAAAAGAAACTTAAGACAAATTAGAAGAGAAAAACCAAATTGGTTCAGGTGAACGAGAACCCATCAGAACTCTGAAGTTAAGCGTGCTTGTAGGTGAATAAATCTCCCACATTTAATAAACAATTTTACACCTACATAACGAGCTCATCCCCATTCATTCTCCTCACACTTCTCTCTCTCTACTGCTCCATTTCCCGGTGAAGCTCGAACTAGAGCTTCGACTTGAGCATTTTTCTTAACATCGAAAGAAGAGGTCGGGCTCCTTAGAACCGGGGAGAAGTCAGCTATTTGATAGCAAACTCTAGTCAATCCGAGAATCATCGAAGAAGCGTCGGCATGATGGAAAGTTGAAGTAGCTCCGGCGGACCGAAGCTGCCCTATTTTGGCCAAGATGAAATCGGCCATTTCAAGCCCTCCTCAGGCCAAACCATGCCCTCCCAACACTTTCTCAGCCCTCCCACAGCTGAATTAGGACTGAAAAATAAGCCAATTCGACTCCCCTCTACAATTTCCGACTGTTGCTAGAGAGAGAACCGAAAGAATTTCGATGATGAAATTATAACTCAATTTGACATCAATTTATGCAATTCTTGATTCTGGGATGAAACTCAAGATGAGAGCTATCTGCCCAGATCAGAAGCTCGGACCGTCGTGCCCTCACTGGAGAGTAATCAAAGCTTTCTCTCTCTATAGTTCATTTTCTAGCGAATCTCCCTTTGAGCTCATTTCGATGTTAAAACTTACGATTCAAATTGCTAAAGAATCGTATAAACATGTAGAAACTCAACTTCAACTTCAATTTCAATAATTGGAATCATTTGATCGGTCAATTTGATGAAATCAAATTCGGTTGTGTTAAGAAGTTGTAATTGGGGGAAAATTGGGGAAATTTAGGGAATTTCAAAAATTCAAAGGACCAAAATGCAATTTTCTAAAATTGAAGGTCAATAGGGCATGATAATAATGTTAGAGGACCAATTGAGGAAATTTTGGACTTTTTGGGGAAAAACTTGCCATTTTTGTAAAGGAAGGCCAAAATGGTAATTTTGGAAAAGTTGGGGGACCAAATTGGAAATTTGGAAATTAAACCCCTTTTTGTGAAATGGAATAAATTGAGGTCCTATGATAAATTTTAAAAGTTTCGGGACTCAATTTGAGGACAAACCGGCATTAGGGACCTAAAGTTAAAGAGAAATAACTTTAGGCACCTAATTGCAAATAAATAAAAGTTTGGTTTTCTCATTCATTTGGAATGAATGAAGACTATTAGGCCGAGTCATAATGAACTGGGATGTTCATATCGTGTAGGAACACGAGGTACTAGGAATGCCAGTAAGAACAATCTCACGTGAATACAAAGAACCAGTCTAATAGAATTCACTGCATTAATGGGTGACTGGATTTACTAACGTCATACCCGGTTGGGATGATGAGCACAACTTAAAGTTAAAAACCACTTACCGGTTGTGACTGGAATTCTATGTCATACCCGGTTGGGGATGAAAAGTACCTCGAAATGAAAACTCACTACTAAGTGGTATTTTAAACATCACAACTTGGAGGAGTGATGTGAAAAATATGCGAAAAACTACTTACCGGTTGTAAGTAGATCATACCCGGTTGGTATGATGAAACTTCCTCGAATGAAGTTGAAAACCCGTTCATCGGTTATGAGCGGAAATATCCTTATACTCGGTCGATATAATGGACAATTGAAAATATATTTTTTTCGGAAGTGCTCTCCCCCGACTGTGTGTCAATGCTTAAATGATTCGGGAGACCTTCTTATTAGGAGCTCGAATAGCTCTTGCTGAGGGCCTCAGTTTTGGAACTTGGGGGCTAATATGCCTGATTTTGAAAATCTTGTACAGTGGGCCCAATGCCAATTGGCACGAGCAGGAGCTCATAAACAAACATGAGTTATATGCCATAAAACTTTAAATAAAGGAATTGTTTGGTCATGGTACTAAGACAGGACTGACATACTCAGTCAACTAGTGGCAATACTACATGACAAGTCAACAGACCAGTCAAGACAAACGACTGTGAGTTGAGTTGAGGGTCGAGGCCATTGGACCAGTGGCACCACAGATTATATGGCATGATAAGAAAATACTGATTGTGCATGCACTGTGATTATGGGACCATCAAGACGCCCAAGAGGGGTAGTGATGCGTCCTAAGGGGCCTGGAAAACCTGGTGAGTATAAGGGCAGTTAGTCGTACCAGGTGACCGTGCAAAATTTGGAGTAGCACTAAGTGCATGAGACCGGGGTGGGGACGAGATGAGGTCTCTATTCTCATACGGACATGGAGAATTGATTTCGGGATTGAGGGTCGGATGTCGCATACATCCACTCATTCTCGGGGTAGAAGTGGATGTGCTTCTATCTAGGTAGCCGGTAAAGTCACTCCGAAGCCACAAGTGGGTCCAGTGGTCGTGCTGGCATGCAAATGTGTGTTGGGTGATGACACACCGTGATTAATATCGAAATGGTGGTAAAAATTGAGATTTGAATTGAAAGGATTTTTGAAAGAAATGAGTCTGGCACACTCCGATACAAATCTTTTTCATAAAAGTAAAATTTTTGAAAAACCCATTCACTAAGTAGTCGTACTCACCCCTCCCTTATATCCCTTTTCAGAAAATTTTGGAAAGCCTACACTTAAAGACCATCAACTAAGATGCATGTGAGACAGGTATGAAAATTTTAAAATATTATGCAATTTTTATTTATGTTATTCCAGGAAAAGGTGCAGGTTTAAAGGATGCCTTACTCTTTACGGTTTATAATAAGGGGAAACCCTTTAATAAACCGGGAGAGTGGCGGATTGAACACGGGGATCCGACGAAACTAGGTTGGGGCATAACAACTTGGTGGTATACACTTGTGAAGCGTGCCACGTGGCAGTATACACTTGCCTTGGGCCCGACCAAACTAATCACAGTGTGCCACGTGGCAGTATACACATGTGAAGCTCCTGCGCACATTGTCCCCTTCTTGATTTAGATGGATGAATAGAGGGGAAGGCTAAAGTTCGCCATAACTACAACAGCCAATAAACATCTTTGATAACAGAGCAAATCATGGATTTAATGGCTAGCAGATGATGGTTAGATAGGAATAGCAGTCCTCGAGCTCCCAATATAAATAGCTCTCCTCCATTCATCTTCTCCATCCCTCGAAATTTTGAAAAAGATGAATTGTTCCATTTTCCAATCATCTGCAAACCAAAGCTCCAACTTGGGCATTTTTCTTCACCTCAGAAGCTGAATTTGGATTGCCTGGATTCATGCATACATCCTCTACACAATTGCACTATCCAATTTCATTGAGGTTCATCAGAGAAGCGTTGGTGAGCTCGCACAGTACCGCTGCTCCCTTAGTAATCAATAACAAGAGAAACTCAAACTCAATTCAAACCATCCTCGGACCACCCACAACCAAGTCAAGCCTCTAGACCATCCCTAGTGGAGTCCACACCTTCCCTTAACCATTGTGGTGAGTCCCCACTACTACCCTTCGCAAGAAATTACTATTTACAGTGCATTTTTTTTTCAAAAAACTGAATTGATGAATTCACATTACTGAGGCCATCAATTGATGCACAATTTGATCCAACAAGTATTCTTAGAAAAGAGCAATCTAGTGGTAACCAAAGCTACTACCATCAAGCCCTCACCGGTAAAAAATCGAAGCTTTCTCTCTCTATAATGTTTTTCCAAGCCATCACCATTTATGCTCATTTTTAAACCAAATTGAGTGATTCAAAGCTTGAAATTATACTAGGGACATAGGAAAGATGATTAAAATCATGTTAGGACTCAATTAGGAAGTTTTAAGATCAAATTGATGATAATCAAAGTTGGAGGACTAAATTGTAAATTATTTTGAATGTTTGGGGACTTAATTGCAATCTTCGAAAATTGTGGAAATTTCTGCAAATAGTGAGAAATCAAGTACCCAATTGGAAATAATGAGACATTGGGGACCCAAAGGGAAGATTTGAGAATCTTAGTGAACTAATAGGAAATAAGGTATAACTTAAGAGCCTAATCGTAATTAATGAAAATTTAAAGGTCTTAACTATAAATACCTTATTATTTGGCACTTAATTGCCTGACTTGTTGTAGGAACCAATAACCTACAAGCTCATGCAAAGGAAAGGCACGCCAAGCTCAAAAATCCCTGCGATAAACAAGTCTTAGAATACGAGTGAGTGGGAGTTCAGACATCAAGTCCGAATGGACTGATGACGCATTGTACTTGCAAATATGAAAACGTCTTTTCTAGAAATAGAATCCCATGATTGTGTGAAACTTGTTAAACTATTTTGGGATTTTATTTTTGTTGCCAGCATGAAGCATGTTAATAGGACTACCCTTAAACTGTGTATGGATACACCTCATGGGGATGATCTAATTCCAACCGTCAATGTAGGATATGGGTGAGGCCAATGGTTGACAATGCTTGGTTAGATCTAGTTTTTTGAAAGTGGGCCCAATGCCATGATTTTAAAAACAGAAGTGGTCCTAAGGCCGCATTTTGAAAACTTGTACAAGTGAACTCAAGGCCAATGGTAACGGGTTAATCCCCTAAATAAGTTGTGATTTAAGAGCCTAATAAAATTATCACAAATTAATAATGTTTGTTTAAGCTATTGAGCGAGAGTCGGGTTGGAGTCCGTTGGTCTAGCAACACAAAAAGAAAGGTCTTAAATCAAAATACATTTGTTGTGATCATAATCATTTGTATCCAAGGAGATGTTCGGTACATGGTAGTGTTGGTCCTAGGGCCACTGGACAACAAGGTTGGTAAAAGAGAAGCTACGATGTTCTAGTATATTGTGAAGTTCTAGGAACTTTGTGCACACTGAGACCAAGGGGAAGCAGGATGAGGTCTCATTCCTCAAAAGTGGACAAATGTATTGAAAATGTTTTGGGGTTGGGCAATAGTTCTCACACAAATGAGTGGTAGATGTTGTAGCCTCTCACTAAGGTGGATGGTAAAGGCGCTCCGATCCAATAGTGGGACAAATCGAGGTTTTAGCATCAAAGGCTATGTTATACAAATGTTTGATCCCTTTTATGAGAAAAAGGTTGTTGATTTGTTGTTTTTCTAATACAAACCTATGGATAATTAACCATAAACAAATCAAGTGATATATCTTACGGGTAGGAATGTACATGTTTTAGCTTTGTTTGATACAAGCAATGAGTTTAACTAGTAATAAGACAAGTTGTAACTTGTTTAATAATCCAAACCTTATGAGTTAAATAAATGATATTCCCACACCTTTTGAGTATGTGATGAATCGTGGAAAAGAAGTCACGATAAAAACAATACCTGCTCACTAAGTGGAAGGACAACTCGACTATTGTTTTTATCGTGACTTCTTATCGTGGAAAAGATTTCCTAAAGTAAACTCACCCCTCTCACTAAACTAATTTTAGGAAATCTTTCATTCCAAGAGGAAGGACAACTCGACTATTTAGTCAACTACTAAGGAGAGGTAATAAATTTCATTGAGTTCACTTTGTAAATTTTGTTTTGGAAAATAATCATGTTTTGAGCCTTTATCCTACTTGGACTAATATGGTAGAAATATCATTTTAGTATAGTAAGGGAGGTGGGTTGATCACAGGGTTCCAACTAAATCAGGTCGGGTTGTGATAACTTTAGTGGTATCAGAGACTTGTTTTCCAAAAATTTGAAGGATAAAAATCAGAAAATTTTAGGATCTTATCATAAATTCCTCCTTAATATTGTAGATATGGCCCCCAAGAGTGAAACCAAATGGACTCGCGCTACTATAGTCGAACCCACCCAAAATTAGTGGAAAACCTTATCCCCAATGAGGAGATAAGCTCGAGAGCACAAGAGCCCAGAGGAATTCAAACCACCACACCTCACCTAACTCCCAGACAATGGAAATTATATGAGGTATTTGTCAAGATGTTTAGGGAACCTAACCTTCCTCATAGAGAGAACCCTTACCCTATTGGAAACTCACTCCTGATAAAGAGGTATAATCCCAAAATACCACCATCCTAACCCTCCCCTTTTTTGACATACCAAAGCACCTGAAAACACTCCGACAATTGGGGTTGAAGACATTCAATAAAGAAAATGATGTAGGAGCTACCATGTACTGACTTGCCATTAACAAGAAATTTATGGGAATGATAATAATTCCACTAGAAGAAATGATAACCATGGCAGAATTGTTCTTGGAAGGAAGTACCAAGAGATGGTGGGAGAATGTGAGAAACCTCACTATTGCCATACCATCATGGGAGGTGTTTAAAAGGAGATTCTCCAAGGAACACTTGGTCTCTCACCTAATAAATGTGAAAAAAGCAAGAATTATTCTAATTTTGCTAAGGCTTCAAAAACAAGACTCATTTTAACGAGTTACGACCTTTTGCACTTGATTTGGATGGACCAATGCACATTTTTCAACAATTTGTGGATGGTCTCAATCTGAACATACGAGACCAAATGAGGATACTAGGAAGACCCATTGATTTGGTAGCCATTATTAGTATGACACATGAAAGTGAACATTTGATGTTGGCAAGATGAAGGAGAATGAATGATATTGATAAGAAAGAAGATCGAGGAAATCATCCTCAAGAAGTTTAGAATTTTCCCAACTCTCAAAAAAGCATCAAAAAAGGAAACACACCAAGAATGGAACCCCTTAAGCTAAATAAGGAAGGGAGTAATAATGCACCCCAAAGAAAAACTCCTTATTATCCTAGATGTCAAAGGAACCACTAAGGAGCATTCAGAAAAGTAACATGTTATAGGTGTGGACAACTAGGACACTATGCCAAGAATTATCTAGTGCCACAAGGAAATGTAGTGATACCTTCAGGAAATAATGCTCCTTCAATTGCTAGAGGTCAAGATAATGGAGAAAGAGGAGACACCGCAACTCCCAAGGTCCTGACAAGATTTTAAAATCTCACATAGTAAGAAGCTAACAAGGAACCTACGGTAGTAGAAGGTACTTCTAGACTCCTTACTTAAAGATATTTTCTTTAGTTGAGATGGAATCCTAAAAGAAATGTACTTATTTCAAGATATAATAAAATTCATTTACCATTTCCCCATTTAACACACCTCTATCTTTCAATCAAGATATGTCAAATTATTTAGTACAAAAACGTTTGCCCTCATCAACTCCGGTGTTGAAAGGTCCTTTATTAAGGAGTCATTGATTAACGAAATTCCCAAGGAACCAACCTCACTCAATCCAACTATCAATATCCTTACACCTTTGGGAGAAGAACTAGTTAGAGATAAACTCTTGAAGGATTGTGAAGTGGGGATTATGGAGAGAAAATTAGAAGAAGATTTGATTCTCTTACCATTAAGAGAGGTTGAGTTAATTCTTGGAATGAATTAGCTATATTTACATCATGCAAGGGTGAACTGCCAGGACAAAAGATTAACATTTCACTCCATAAAAGCTAGAGGAGTAATGTTTAAAGGATAAAGGAGTAAGAAGAGAGTGAATTTGATATCCTACCTTAAAGCCCAAAATATACTAAGAAAGGGATGTAAGTCATTTCTATTATTGATCACCAACGAGATCCATGAGAAGAAGAGGCAAGAGGAGATTCAGATAGTAAAATACTATCATGAAGTTTTTCTTGAAGAATTACCTAGATTACCCGAAAGCATAAGTTGGAGTTCCCTATAAAAGTGATTCCTCGAACTCACCCAATTTAAAAAGCCCCTATAGAATGGCTCCAATAGAACAAAAAGAGTTAAATGAGGAATTGGATAAGTTATTGGAAAAGGGTTTTATACAACCCAGTCAATCCCCATGGGACGCACCATGATTATTTGTAAAGAAGAAGGACAAAAGTATTAGATTATGTATAGACTAACAGAAGCTAAACAAAGTAACCATCAAGAACAAATATCCTCTACTAATGATTGATGATTTGTTTAATCAACTAGAAATAGCCACCTATTTATCCAATATAGACTCATATTTCAGTTATTATCAACTCAAGATCAAGATAGAGGATATTCATAAGATGACATTTTGTTCATGTTATGGGCATTACAAGTTTAGAGTTATACCCTTTGGATTAAAAACAGTGCTCCCAAAGCCTTTATGGACCTAATGAATCAAGTGTTCCAACCTTATTTGGACAAATTCGTGATAATGTTCATCGATAACATAATTATATACTCATGGACTAAGGAGGAACATAAAGAACACTTGGGAACCACCTTGAGAATTCTAAAGGAGAATAAACTCTATGCAAAGTTCTCAAAATGCAAATTTTGGCTACAATAAGTGGGTTTTCTAAGGCATATTGTCTCCGAAGATGGAGTTAAAGTGGACCCCACTAAAATAGAAGTAACATCAAATTGCAAAGCACCCATTAGCTTTTAGGTTTAACAGGGTACTACCATAAATTTGTAGAAGATTTCTCTAAAATTGCCGCACCATTGACCTGTTTAACAAGAAAAGGAGGGGAGTACAAATGGGATGAAAGGTTTGAAGCTTCCTTTCAAAAATTAAAGTCACAACTAACATCAGCCCTTATACTAGCTTTACAAGATCCAACTATGGGAGAATATACATTGTATAGTGATATACTTGGACAAGGATTAGGTTGTGTTCCAATGCAACAACGGATAATGATAGCTTACATGTCTAGACAACTGAAGAGACATGAGGTGAATTATCATACTCATGATTTGGAATTGGTCACGATAGTGTCCACACCTAAATTCTGGTGATATTATCTATAAGGAGTCACTTGCAGGATATTCACGAATCATAAAAGTTTGAAGTATTTTATGACCCAAAAAGAACTCAACCTAAGACAAAAAAGATGGTTGGAGTTAATAAGGATTACGACCTAATAATAGAATATCATCCCGACAAAGCAAATGTGGTAGTGGATGCACTCAGTCGAAAATACCACATTGAAGTAGCTTCCATGAAAGTTGCCTATCTACCTCTATTGCAATAAATGAACAATCTAAAGATTGAACTCGGTATGGACTTAGAGAAACATTGCTTATTGGCTAATGTGATAGTGAAACCCAGTCTAATGGAGCAAACCAATATCCAACAAAAACTAAATACGGAACTCAACCCCACATGGATCAAATGGCCAATGGAGTAATATAGGAGTTTACCATAAGAGGTGACAAATTGCTGACTTTTAAAGGGAGGGTATGTGTGCCAAACACATGAGGGGTTAGGAGGCTAATATTAAAAGAACCCCATGATTCGGTGTAGTGATGCATCCTGGAAGCACAAAATTATATCGTACCCTAAAGCTAGGGTATTGGTGGAAGGGAATAAAGAGAGATATAGTTGAGTATGTGTCGAGTTGTCTATCCTACCAATAAATTAAAGTAGAATATCAAAAGCCCTCAAGGTTATTATAACCTTTACTCATCACCGAATGCAAGTAGGAAAATATTATCATGGATTCCATGACAGGATTACATGTGACAAAGAAAGGACATGATGTTATATGAGTAATTGTGGGTCGACTAACTAAGTTAGCTCATTTCTTAACCATAAGAGTGTCTGATTCCATTGAGAGGTTCGCAAATCTCTATATTGGAGAAATTGAGAGATTACACGGAATCCCAGTAAGTATTGTATCAGATTGAGATCCAAGGTTTACGTCCTGGTTCTAGCCTAGTCTATAGGATGCTTTAGGAACAAAACTTCATATAAGTTTGGCATTTCCATCCCAAACATATGGATAACCAGAGCGAACCATTCACACCCTTGAAGACATGCTTGGAGCATGTGTTTTGACTCTGAATCAAAGTTGGGAGGATTATTTATGTCTTATGGAGTTTTCCTATAACAATAGTTATCAAGCCAATATACATATGGCACCATACAAAGTCGTGTATGGTAGATTGTGTCATAAACCCCTAATCTAGGATGATGTGGGAGAAAGGAAGCTCGAAAAGATCGAGCTGATCAAGGACGCCACAAAAAAGATTAAGTAGATAAGAAATCGACTTAAGGCTTCACAAGAGTAACAAAAGAGCTACGTTGGACGAAGGCAAAGAGAATTGGTGTTTGAGGTGGGAGACAATGTATTCCTTAAAGTATTGCCCTCGAGGGGGATTTTAAGGTTCCAACAGAGGGGAAACCTGAAGCTAACGTATATAAGTTCTTATTCCATTGTCCAAAGAGTTGGACATGTGGTGTAAAAGCTTGAATTGCCCCCATATTTACAATGGATACATGATTTTTTTTTTTTACATATCGATATTAAGGAAGTATGAAAAAGACCCAAGTCATATGTTGGAACACCCCCACCCAAGTTGGAACAGAACCTGTCCTATGTGGTGGAGCCAATACAAATCCTCGATAAACCGGAATGGAATCTCATAAACAAGAAGATTCTAATGATAAATGTACATTAGCGTAGTAGCCAAATTGAGGAGAAGATGTGGGAAACAAATTTTGTAATAAGAGAAAAGTATGAAATACATGTTCAATCTTCTAATTATTTCTTTGAATATTTCATTCCTTCCTTTCTTCATACCCCTTCTTTAACTGAAATTTCGGTCTCTTCCCTTATTCTTTACCTAAGACATTTCCAATTATCAATCTCATTCTGTGTACTCCATTCTATGTTTAGTTGTTCTCTCTTTAGGAAATTTGAGCGTTGATCACTACCACACCTGATGTCAGTGATCTTTTACTTTAATCCCTTCCTAACTAAGGGTTTAACTTTTCTAAGGGTTCTTAGGTGTATTTTCCTCTATTTCCTCTTTTAAGGGCAATCCACCCCCTCCTTACTCGCACGGCATCTTTTGATGTGTTTTCCCACTTACACATTACTTCGACTTAACTTGCTCCTTAGGTCCTCCTAAGTACCTTTCCTTTGTACTTGATCTTTCCATCTCAACCTACATATCTTAGATGAATTTATCTCACCTCCATTTTTGTTGATCCCGTTACCTTTTAATTGGGACCCTTTTGTCCTTCCAAGGTTTCCTTCCTTGGTAGTTTATATTCTTTTCTCTCGAGTTCTCTTCCTGTTTTGCTATTTAGAATATCTAACTTTAAAAGGAATTCCCTGATGCCATCCTTTCCTACTTACATTACTCTTGAGAACTTACATGTACTTCATCTTCATTCTCATTTCTTTCCTGTATCCATCTATTTCTTTTAGATGGGATTCACATCTTCCTTATTTTAAGATCTCATGATCATCCTGTGAGAGGCTTACTTAATTTTCACCTATCTTGAGTTTGGTTGTTAATCTACTCTTGGTCGTTGATCTCTTTAAAGATTTTGCCTTCATCTTTAATTACCATAGGTTTGGCTTTTCCATCTCTCCCTTCTTTATTAGAGTTTAAATATATAATCCTCCCGAGGATCGGTTCATTAATTACTTCCATCTTATCCTTCTCCTTGTCATATGATCTTGAGGTTGTCGTCTCTTGAGTCGTATTGTCCTTATTCCGACATTAGTTTTATGACGGTTCGTTTGTTGGTTACTTGAGCTTGGAACTTCCTCCTTCCATAGTTCCACTTTCTATCCTTATCCTTCTTCTAGGTACTTCCGTTCTAGGATTTTCACATTCAGTCTTCCTATTGTTCCTTGAAAGTTCTTCCTTTATTCTTTTCTTATACTTTCTGACCTTTGTATAGTTATTCACTCTAGATTTCTTCCCTATCTTCTATTCCTTTTTGTTCCATATCCTTACTTCAAAAAGTCCACTTATTATTATTGAGTTCCTAATAATTTGTGTTCTAACTCTTTCCATGTACTAGTATTATTCCTGGGGTTTTCTTACTACCGTACTTCTTTTCTTTCCCCTTTCTCCTTGTCTTATCTTAATTGACTTAACATCTTTAGTGCTCCCATATCTTTCTTCCTTTCTTCCTGGTCAACTTCCATTCCATTGGTTTTCCTTGGGATAGTCCAATCCTTCTTGTTTCCTTACTTTTATCCATAGAGTCTTTCCTTAACTCCTTAGACTTCCACTAGTCCCATACTCTTTGGTCTTCACTTCCCTTGCTCTAGACTTCTTCTTCCTTTCCTTAGTTAGGATTTGTCTTCCTTGGGTGAACTTTAGTAGTCTCTTCTTTGCAAAGTCTTATTGTCTTGTGTTTCCCATCTATAGATGGTAAACTTACTCTAAAGGTTTGGGTTAACTAGTAATGGCCCGTTGCTTTTCCTTCCTTAGGTGATCTCTTCCCTACCCATTACTCGGATCCTTATTGGCATACTCTCATTGTTTGAATTCATTAAAGAGACCCAAAAGTTTTATCAAGAAAATTCAATCATTCAAAAAATAGTTTCTTACCATACTTGGCTTATTACAGAGATTTTCTACCTCCTAGTCCATTGGGGTCATAGGCTGGGAGTTAGCCTTGGAACAATTATGAGATTCATGATCTGATGGCTCTGAGGAATTGGATGAAGTCCATCCATATTCCCTTATGGGACAAACTTCTTGTATGGCCTCCAGTCCGTACTGCCTTAATACCTCAGCCTCACACTCATATGGCCACCTCATCCATTGAGAAGGATTGAAGCTGGACTAAGCAGGTGGGGGTACTTGATGGACTTTCATGAAGGTGGCATAAGTCTCCCAGTAGTTGTCCCAAGCCTCCTTCTTAGTCGGATTTATCTCCGGTTGATGTGGGGCTGGAGGAGGTGTTAGGCTTCTAAAGGAAGGAACATGTTCCTCTTACCTTGGAGGAGGTTATGTAATGCCATATGGTTTTAGTAAGGCTCCCACGAGTTTTTGATAATCCTCCACCATATATTTGGGCACTCTCTTCTCAACCATTGAGCGGCTGCCTCCTTTGGGGTAGGCATCATTTTCAGGGTCAGGTGTGGAAGATTGGATTTCATGGCGAACTTTCTAGGGATTATTCTTCCTACACAGTAGTTAAAGTTTTATTAGTGTTAGGGCATAGTATTGATAATGTTTCAAGGGAACTTGGCTTTGATACCACTCAAGTTATCACGCCCCGATCTGGTTTGGTAGGATCCCCCATGATCAACCCGTTGCTCCCTTAGTTCAAGAGGGGTTTCCCCCTTCCTTAAATCAAGAGGAACCAGGCGAAATTTCAACCTTGTTCCCTAGAATAACATATATTAATAAAAATACAAACTTAAAAATAAAAGACTTTTAAGCATATCTTACAAAGGGTAGATCTTGGTGTTATCTCTAGTCATTTTTCTCTACTACTGAAAAGGGATAGAAAGGAATGGGTGAGTTTCTACAACTTAGTTAATGGGTGTTTAAAAAATGAGTTTCTATAAAATAGTTTTTAATTGGAGTGTGCCAGACTTCTTATTGCCTTTAAGATCATTTCTTCCTTAAATTCCTGGTTATCCAAAAATTAATTTCCTCGTTATCCACAATCGGTGTGTTTAACAATCAACACATGTCCTTCATCATGAAGGGATCACACATTCGTAGGGCAACTCATCCACTACACTCACTTGTGGCATCAGAGTGAGTTTATCGGCCACCTAGATAGAAGCCCGACCACTTCTACCCTGGGAATGAGTGGATGTCTATGACATCTAACCCTCAAACCCAAAATCATCTCTGTGTCAGTATGCGGATAGAGACCTCATCCCGACCCTACCCCAATCTCATGTGCATGAAGCTACGCCGGGCTTCCCTGACTGCTGGCACAACAAACTGCCCTTATCTCTACCATGTCATTCAGTAGTCCCTAGGACACATCACTACCCCTCTTGGGCGTTTGGATGGTCCCAAACCTCAAGTGCATGCACAAACAAAGTTCTTTCATAAAGCCATTTATCTTTGGTGCAATTGTTTCAATGTCCCTAACCCCTCAACTTGACATGTAGCTGTTTGTTGAGATTAGTCTGTCGACCTGATCCTATTGCACTGTCGCCAATCCATCGAGTATGTCAGTCCTGTCTTGGTACCGTGGCCAAATCACATAATCATTCATTTATAAATTTTCATGTCTTATCAACATGTTTGTTTATAAGCTCCTACTCGTGCCAACTGGCCTTGGGCCCACTATACAAGATTTTCAAAACTAGGCATTTTAGCCTCCAAGTTCCAAAACCGAGGCCTCTCGCCTATCTGAGCCATTTCAACTCTTGTTAAGAAGGTCTCCCCAAAAGTTTTAAGCAGTGGCACACAGTCAAGGGAGAACACTTTTGATAAAATAACTTTTCGCTCGTCCATCACACCAACCAGATGTGATAACATCTCCACTTACAACCGATAAGCGGGTTTTCTACTTTCTTCTAGGAAATTCATCATACCAACCGGGTATGATCTACTTACAACCGGTAATTAGTTTTCCCGTGTAGCTCTCACATCACTCCCATCAGGTGTGACATTAAATTTCCACAAAATAGTAGTTTTTCATTTTCGAAGTATTCATCATCCCAACCGGGTATGATGTGAATAATCTCACTCACCCGATACTTGTAGTGTATTTTCCTCTTAATCAGCTTTTTGCCTCCACGCGAGCTTATCATTGCTGTCGATCCCCGTCCTTCGTGTTCCTACACAATTTGAACATCCTTGTTCATTAACATTTGGCCTAATAGCCTTCATTCCTTGCAAATGAACAAAATATCCAAACTTTTTCATTATTTGCATTTAGGTCCCTAAAGTTTTTTTTTCCTTAACTTTAGATCCCTAATGCTAATATTCCCCAAATTGAGTCTGAAAACTTCTAAAATCAACTTTGGGTCCTCAATTTATTCAAAATCATAAAAAAAATGTTCAAGTTTTTCAATTTCCAATTTGGTCCCCAACTTTTTAAAAATTACCATTTTGCCGCTACTTTACAAAAAGGCAATTTGACCCCAATAAATTTCAAAAATTGACCAATTGGTCCTCCAGCATCTTTTCCATGGTTAATTAGTACTCAATTTTGGGAAATTGCACTTTGGCCCTCAATTTTACAAAATCCCAATTTCCCCAAATTCCCCCTTTCAAACTGGCCAAATTTGATTTCATCTGATTAACCATTCAATCGAGGTTAATTATTAAAATTGAAGGTAAAATTGAGTTCCTACACATCCATACAATTCAATTAAGCTTTGAATCGCATGATTTGTGGCCGGAATGAGCTCAAACGGAGCTTCGCCGGAAAACTTAACTTAGAGAGAGAAAGCTTTGAAAGCTTACTATCGAGAGTGTGGCAGTCCGAGCTTTCAATTGGGACAGGTAGCTCTCATCTTGAGGTTCTTCCAAAGATCAAGAATTACAACAATTCATGTCAAATTGAGGGAGAATTTGGTCAGTGAAGTTTCATCGATTCTCTTTCAAACATTGATTAGAAATTATAAAGGGGAGCCAAATTGGCTTACCTTTCTGCTCTAATTTTGTCGTATGAGGGCTGAGGGAGTGTTGGGAGAGCTTGGTTTGGCCTTAGGAGGGCTCAATTTGGCCACTTTCAACTCGGTCGAAATAGGGCAACTTCGGTCCGCTAGAGTTGCTTCACTGTTTGATTACGCTAGTGCTTCTTCGGCGATCCTCAGATCGAATGGTGACCACCGTCAGGTAGCTGACTTCTCCTTGAGTCTAAGGAACCTGACCTCACCTTCTTTGGCTTAGAAAAACCCCTATGTCGGAGGTCTGGTTCGAGATTTGTCGAAAAACTGAGTAGCTGAGAGAGACTAAAGTTTTCAGGTGTGTGAAGGATGAATGGAGAGGGGCACTTTATATAGGGAGCTTGGGGACTCTCCAGTCATCCGTTTGACACCTTAATGACACTCATTGATGGCCTAACACGTCCTGAACAGAAACATTTCCTTTCTGCCAGCACTATTTGTTATTTCGGTGAGTGAACAGTGATGTCATCTGAAGGAAGAAGATGACACTATTTCGAACCAGACCGTACTAGTCCGAACCAAGTTTAATGCTTAAACCAGCTAGTTCATGCCTGATTCGACCGAGTTTTTCAAAATTAAAAATTTATAAATTTATTCTCTATCCAATGGTGGCTTCAATTCTACAATTTGAATATTTTAAGCCACCTAGAAAAATGAATTTAGCATTTGGTTCAATTATTGTTCAAACCAGTCCAAATCGATTCAGATCTGTTTTACCTTAACAAAAACATTTCCTTTCTGCCAGCACTATTTGTTATTTCGGTGAGTGAACAGTGATGTCATCTGAAGGAAGAAGATGACACTATTTCGAACCGGACCGTACCAGTCCGAACCAAGTTTAGTGCTTAAACCAGCTAGTTCATGCCTGATTCGACCGAGTTTTTCAAAATTAAAAATTTCTAAATTTATTCTCTATCCAATGGTGGCTTCAATTCTACAATTTGAATATTTTAAGCCACCTAGAAAAATGAATTTAGCATTTAGTTCAATTATTGTTCAAACCAGTCCAAATCGATTCAGATCTGTTTTACCTGAACCAATTTGGTTTTCTCTCCCAAATTGTCCTAAAGTCCCTTTCCAATGTTTTTATGACTCTTTGGGTCACTCGGGAGTTGTAAATTTTCCACTTTTCTCATTTTCTAGTGGTTGGGGTTCTTGAACTGGTTCAGTTTTTCTCACTAGGTTTAACCGATTCTTTCTCAGTTTTCCTTAACTCCAAAGGACGAGGTTTATAGTAGAAGTGGACAAGCCTCTATTTAGGTGACTGGTATAGTCACCCCGATGCCACAAGTGGGTGTAGTGGATGGGTTGCCATACGAATGTGTGATTCTCTTCCTAATGAAAGGTGTGTGTTAATTGTTAAACACACCTGATGTGGAAATGAGGAAAACGGTTTTTTTTTTTTTTTGCACAATGAGGAAAACAGTTTAAACCGGGAGAGTGGCGGGTTGATCACAGGGATCCGACCAAACTGGGTCGGGTTGTGACAACTTAAGTGGTACTAGAGTATGTTTACTCGAATATATTATCAAGACTATATTAAATAGTAACTAAGAGAAAGTTTTAAAATTTTCACATGGCTCCCAAGAGAGGAACCAAGAAAACTAGGACTGGTGTCGCCAACATTACCTAACAATCTGTCCCCGTAGGAAGACCACCCTAAAAGCTCTCCAATGCTTGAGGTGTAGTAGAAGTCACAGAGGACCAAGAGGCATTATGAGGAAGTACCCAATGCCACCAAGGAATGTGGTGCGAGCACTTGTTGAGGTCACATCCATGAGTAAGAGGAGAGCCAACCTAACACCAAGGACACCGTAAGGTACCTATAACCAAGATGGACGATTACTAAAAACCTAGTATAGTAGCTCCACAAGCTGAAATTACTTCTTGTAATAAGGAAAATGCCCAAAATGTATTGTACCTCAAACAAAGTCACGTTCTCATACCTTAGCTATATGAGGAGTGGTCACGGAAGATAAGAAGGACCAGAGGAAATACAACGAAGCATAATATAGATAAAAGGAAAAGAGAAGTAGGAGGAATGTCCTGGATGAGAAATGCAAGGATCAAGGAAATTCCGGTGACTAAAATCTTGGAGTAGGTTAAGTAAGTTGTTCACAAGGAGGTCAAGAAATAACAGGACAAAAAAATCAAACTTATTTTTAAGAAGGTCACACAAGGAAGGAATACCATAAGAATTGAGGTAGGGTACATGCGAAGTACACCTAGAACCCCCTCAAAAAGGGCAAACGAGGAAAATGTCCCTTCAGGGTAGGACACAGAAAGAGTGAAGAGGGAAGAAATGTCACACCATGTTTTTAGTAACCCAAAATTTCGGTGAAAATTTTTTCTGGAATTGTATTATAAGTTTAAAAACCAAGGCCTCTAGCCTATCTGAGTTGTTCTAGCTCCCGTTAAAAAGGTCTCCCAAATAGTTTAAGCAATGGCACACAGTCAAGGGAGAACACTTCTGACAAAAAAATGTATTTTTCACTTCATCACACCAATCGGGTGTGATGATATCTCCACTTACAATTAGTAAGCGGGATTTTCCTTTACTCAAGGAAATTCATCATACCAATCGGGTATGATCATCTCTACTTACAACTAGTAAGTAGGTTTTCTTTTGATAAAAGTGCTAATCATCCCAACCGATATGATGTATAAGATTCCCACTCACAGTAGCGTCCAATTTAGAAAAGGTGATTATCATCCCAACTAGGTATGAAGTGTAAATTAGCCCACTCACCCGTTAACCGTGACGTGTTTGTCCTCGGTTGGTTTTCCAAGTTGACACGAGCTTTTTCTTCCTGGCATTCTGATCACACTTGTTCCATCGGAGGTGCGACGGTTCGAGTTTTCTATTAGGAAAGGTAGCTCTCTTCCTAAAGTACCTTATAGGATCAAGAATTCCTGCAATTGACCTTTCAGCTTCGTTGAGGTCGTATGAGGGTTATGGGGATGTTGGGAGAGCTTGGTTTGGTCAGAGAAGGGCTGAATTCGGCTAATTTTAGCTCGGTCGAAATAGGGTAACTACGGTTTGCTGGAGCTGCTTCACTGTTTGATTACGCCGGTGCTTCTTCGGCGATCCTCAGATCGAATGGAGGTTGCTGTCAAATAGCTGTCTTCCCCTAGAGTCTAAAGAGCCCAACCTCACCTACTAAGGTTGAGAAATGCCAAAGTCAGAGCTCTGGTTCAAGATTCACCGAAAAATGGAGTAGTATAGAGAGAGGAGTTTTTAGATGTAAGGATGATAAATGGGGAGTAGCTCTTTATATAGGTGTAAAAATTTTTGTTAAATGGGGAAATTTTATTACTAAATTATGGGTATTAATGTTGTCATTATTCTCATTAAAATGGAAAATTGATGGGTATTTATGAATATTAATTCCAATAATTAACTATAGGTATTAATTCCAATAATTGAATTTAGGTATTAATTTATGGGTATTTATGGTTATTAATTCCAATAATTAAATGTAGGTATTAAATTTGGGTATTTATGGGTATTAATTCCAATAATTGAATGTATGTATTAATTTATGGGTATTTATGGTAGGGGCATAGGATTAATACTAAAAGTTTCATACTAAAGTAAATTCACATAATTATCTCATTATTTTCACCTAAAGGAATTTATTAGGTATTTACTCTATCCATTCCATCGAGTTATTTATTTTAGTCAAAACAAAACTTTTCATTTTATTTATTCCATTTATTTTTGGGTCGGGGCGTGATAAGAAATGTGCTAGGAAAGTGAACTCTAGGGGGATGTATACGACTAAGTACCTCTTGAAGGGACCATTGATGGGCGGATGGACATAACATGGAGTGCAAGGAACCAATCCATAATCAAGAACTCCTTGAAGGAAGAATAAGGAACAAAAAAGAAATTGGAGGAAAGTAAAGGATAAAGGGAGGATGACCGATGGGTGTAAGAAAGGAAAGAAGAAAAAGCTTTCAAGGAGTGTTAGAGAGGTTGAACATGAAACTCACAGGATGGAAGTCCTTAGGTAGAAGGATAAAGGTAGTAAGTGGGACCATAAAAAAAAGGGGAAATTCCCAAGCCAAGGAACCGACAGATGGATCATAAGAGGCTTAACCTGAAATAAGGAATCTCATAAAGGGGCATAAGTGGTTAAGGATGTATCGGGATGGCCAAGTGTAACCGACTTTGGAAAAGCAAAGGAGTCAAATAGAGACTTCAAATGAACCTAGCAGAAGGAAGCAACTAGTAACAACGGGATGGTCAAGGAGAATAAACGATGCCCTAAGAAGGACCAGGAAATAATAAGGACTACACCCTAAAGGGCAATAGGATGGATATTGAGAACAAGTAGACTCAAGAGACAATTGTCTCAAGATAATTAGACAATGAGAATAGTAGGGACGAGGCAGTTAACGAACTGACCCTCGGGAAGGTCATAAATTTAAACTCCAACAAAGAAGGGATTGGTGGAAAGGCCAAACATTTGGTAAATAAGGTTGAAGGAAATCCTTAAAGAGATCAATTGCCAATACCGGATTAATGACCAAACTCAAGCAATGAGAAAGTTAAGTAAGCCTCTTGCATGATGATCAAGAGATCGTGAAACAAGGAGAAATTGAGCTCTCCCTAAAAGAAATAGACGTGTACTAGGGTGCAAGTGGGAATGAGGATGGGGTACAAAAGACGTGCCCACAAGGCTTCAAGAGTAAAGGTAAGTAGGAGAGGATGGCATCAAATGATGTCATTTAAGGTTGGATGTCCTCAAGAGCGAATGAAAAGGGATGTCGGGAAACTTATAGTGGGAAAACATCCACAAGAGTAACATGAGTGTTATTAAAAATGTGATATGTGGATTTCAGGGAGAAATCGGAAAATATCCTTATAAAGTATTCATCAAAAGTTTGGAAAGCTGAAAAGATATACAAGAAACCTTATGAATGATACTCAGCAAAGGAGTTGAAGGAAATAGAAAGGAATATGCAATTTCCTTACCTTAAACCTTTACATATTGAATGCCATAAATATAAGTACTTTTATTGAATTACCAAAATTTTGTACTAAATGAAACCCATGAAGGGAAATTGTATTGCAAGTAATAAGAAACTTGCTTGACTACCAATGATAACCACAGGGATGTTGTGGAAAACTTGTAAAAGCCTAACCCAATTGATGAGATGTAACGGATCTAGAACATGAGTCTAAATTGTAAAATGTGAGACAAATGTTTAATAAACCAAACACTCATACAATACGCATAGAGTACCTTGATTTGGATTAATGGATGCAACCAATGACAAATTTGAACGAGAGTGAAATCCTCAAATACCAATGAAATTAGTTCCTAAAGTGGGAAATTCCTTAGGAGGGCATTAAAGGAAAGGCAGCCACATATGCTCGAGATAAAATTTTCTAAAGCAATAGACTCAAATGTACATGACAAGTCCAATGAGATGAAAGTTTTCAAAAAAAGAATGACTTATAAAGTAATAAGTCGTAATGGAGAACAACAAAATAGTTATAAACAAATATCTCAATACCAAAGTATGTGAAGAATGGAAAATCTTGAGAATGATATACCAATATGTCATGACATTAGGAAGGGCATGATGATGGACGATGGAGTAAATAAAAATGTACATGGTATCGTAGACCCAATAAGTTGGTACAATTTTTGTGGAAAAAGACCCTTGAAATGGGAGGATATGGTCCAATGATGGATGCATGAACCGGTGGAGGAAATTTTGTTAAAGATTTTTAGAACATTCGTTGGATTAGAAGGTGTTAGACGAACCTCCTAAAGGAAATGAACAACTAGTAAATATAAAGACCATGTGATCATAGAACATCAAATCTCCAATGAAAGATAGGTATTTGAAAATACTCTAAAAGTGATATTTCCTTTTAAATGGTATATATACAATGCTCACTTAAGAGGGTAAAATTTTTATGTAAACACCAAGTGATCGATTAAGATCTGAAGATACCATTAACTGGTGTGCAATTCAACATTATAAGGAAGCCCCAATCGAAAATTTTAATCGATAATAATGTATGGTTGAATACCCAATCTACTTTGGATGAATTAGATAAGAGAACCTGACTAAAATTATCCACTAATAAAATAAATAGTCTTTAGAAAAGATAACATTATCTTGAGAAGTTATTGTGGTAAAGTAAAAAAATGTCTCTATAGAAAGTTATTGAAAATGAAACCACATAAGTGCACAAAAAAGGGTAAGAAGTAGATACTAATGTTTCATGAGTTTTGGGGACAAAACTCCTAAAATGGTAGGGAGTAGTTGCCACACCGTGTTTTTAGTAATCCAAAATTTTGGTCGGAAATTTTTCTGAAATTGTATTATAAGTTTAAAATTCAATTGATATAATTAGAATAAATTTGATTTAAAATAAAATGAAAAGTGTTGTTTTGACTGAAATAAATAACTCGATAGAATAGATAAGGTACATACCTAATAAATTTATTTATGAGAAAATAATGACATAATTATGTGAATTTGGTTTAGTATGAAATTATTATTAGTTTTACGCCCCTATCATAAATACCCATAAATTAATACCTACATTCAATTACTAGAATTAATACACATAAATACCCATAAATTAATACCAACATTCAATTATTAGAATTAATACCTATAAATTAATACCTACATTTAATTATTGGAATTAATACCCATAAATACCCATAATATAGTAATAAATCTTCCCAATTTAACAAATAATTTTACAGATATATAAAGAGTTTCTTTCCATTCATTCTCCTCACACCTGAAAACTTTATTCTCTCTCAACTACTCCAATTTTCTATGAAGCTCAAACCAGAGCTCCGACTTGAGCATTTTTCTCAACCTTAGAAGGTGAGGTCAGGTTCTTTAGACTTTGGGGGAAGTCAGCTATCTGAGAGAAACCTCCATTTGATCCAAGGACTATCAGAGAAACGTCAATGGAATAAAACAATGAAACAACTCTGGCGGACCGCAATTACCCTATTTCAGTCAAGTTGAAATCGGTCGAATTCAGCCCTCCTCGAGCAAAACCAAGCTCTCCAAATATCTCCACAGCCCTTAGACAACCTCGACTGAGTTGAAAGGTAAGCCAATTCGGCCCTCCTCAGTTGTTGCACGTCGGAGTGAGAGAGAGAAACTGTAGAATTTCACTAATGAAATTCTCACTCGATTCGATGTCAATTGTAGGAATTATTGATCCTAAAAGATATCGTAGGAAGAGAGCTATCTTCCCTGATAGATAGATTGGACCGCTGCACCTCCGCGAAGCTTTCTCTCTCTACGTTCAATTTTCCAACGAAACTCCATTTAAGCTCAATTCGGACCCAAATTACGTGGTTCAAAGCTCAATTGAATTGTATGGAAGTGTAAAAACTGATCAATACCTTCAATTGGAGCAATTGACCCTAATTGAATGGTTAATTTGATGAAATCAAATTTGGCCAGTTTAAAATGGGAAAATTGGGGAAAATTTTGGGGTAATTTGAGGATTTCATAAAATTGAGGGACTAAATTGTAATTTTCCAAAATTGAGGGCCAATTGGCCATGAAAAGGATATTGGAGGACCAATTGGTCAATTTTTAGAATTAATTGGGGTTAAATTACCATTTTTGTAAAGTATGGGCAAAATGGTAATTTTTAAAAAGTTAGGGACCAAATCGGATTATTTGGAAAACTTGAGCCCCTTAAAAAAATTTTAATAAATTGAGAACCCAAAGTGAATTTTAGAAGTTTCAAGACTCAATATGGGGAAAATTGGCATTATGAACCTAAAGTCAAGGAAAATAAATTTTAGGGAATTAAGTGCAATTAACTAGAAATTTTGAGTTTAGTCGTTTATGCGTGAGAAATGAAGGTTGTTATGCCAAATATTAATAGATAAGGATGTCCAAATCATATATGAGCACGAGGGACCAGAACGCCGGCAAGAGAAGCTCGTGTCGACTTGGAAAAATCAACCAAGGACGAACACGTCACGATTAACGAATGAGTGGACTAATTTACACTTGATACCTAGTTGGGAATGATGAGCACATTTTCTAAATTGGAAGCCACCGTGAGTGGATTTATTCACATCATACCTGGTTGGGATGATGAGCACTTGGGAAATGAAAAAACACTTCTATGTGGAATTTTGACATCACACCCAGTTGGAGTGATTTGAGAACTATGCAAAAAAAAATTACTTATCGGTTGTAAGTAGAGAGATCATACCCAGTTGGTATGATAGACTTCTTGTAAGGAAAGAGAAAACTCACTAACCGGTTATAAGCGGAGATGTCATCACACCTGGTTGGTGTGATAGATGGAAAGTTTATTTTTTCAGAAGTGTTCTCCCTTGACTATGTGTCAATGCTTAAAAATTTTGGGAGACTTTCTTGACGAGAGCTAGAATAGCTCAGATAGGCTAGAGGCCACAGTTTTGAAACTTGTGGGCTAAAATGCCCGGTTTTGAAAAATCAAGTATAGTGAGCCCAAGGCCAATGGGCACGAGCAGGAGCTCGTAAACAAACATGTGATATTTATGCCATAAAAATTCTAAATAAATGGAATGTGTGATTTCACCATGGTACTAAGACAGGACCGACATACTCGATGGACTAGCGGTAGTGCGTTAGGGCCATGTCGATGGACCAGCCTAGACAAATAGCTATAGGTAGAGTTGAGGGTCAGAGTTGTTGGACTAATGGCACCAAAGATAAATAGATTTGTGAAAAATTATTGTTTGTGCATGCACTTGAGGTTCGGGACCATCAAGACGTACAAGAGGGTTAGTGATGCGTCCTAGGGGCTACTGGATGACATGGTGGAGATAAGGGTAGTTTGTCATGCCAGCAGTCAGAGAAGTTCGACGTAGCTTCATGCACATGAGACTGGGGTGGGGTCAGGATGAGATCTCTGTCCTCATATGGACACGTAGTTGATTTCAGGTTTGAGGGTCGGATGTCTCGAACATCCACTCATACCTAGGGTAGAAGTGGACGGGCTTCTATATAGGTGGCCGGTAAAGTCGATCCGATGCCACAAGTGGATGCAGTAGATGGGTTGCCCTACAAATGTGTGATTCCCTTCCTCATTAAGGGCGTGTATTAATTATTAAACACACATGATGTGGAAATGAGGAAAACGGATTGAAAAACCAAAATTTGAGAAAATAATATTTTTAAGGAAAATAAAGAGTTTGGCACACTCCAATTAAACATGTTTTGATTATGAAAACTTTCTCCTAACACCCATTCACTGAGTTGTCGAACTCACCCCCTCTCTTTACCCCTTTTCAGGTAATCAAGAGAAAATCCACTTAAAGACTTTATTGTAGCTGAATCTGCAAGATAGGTATGTAAGGTTTAATGTATTCAGTTTTGATTAATATTATTCTAGGAAAGATAGAGGTAAAAAGGATGTATTACTACTCGCGGTTTAGAGAAGGGAAAAGTCTTAATAAATCGAGAGAGTGGCAGGTTGATCACGGGTATCCGACCAAATCAAGTCGAGGCGTGACATTGCTGGTGCGGGACACTAGTGGGAGGTGAAAGTTGAACTTCGTGCAAGTAAAGAGGCACTAAAATTTCTAATTTTGGTGGTCTTAAAAGGAAGAATTTCTTCTAAAAATTCTAGGATGTTGGGAAGTTTCTAGAAGGTATCTCTCTACTTAGCAAAATTCTCTTATTTGAGACCATGAGAGCTAAGTTTTGTATATGAATGGATAAAGAGACGAGTTGTTTTCTAGGCATTAATTTTTGTAGCATGATATTTGATCAATAATTTGGGTTTTATAGTAGTTTTTGGAAGATAATGTGTGTGCGATGCGCAACTGATTCGCAATGTAGCTAACTGGTCTCTGACCAATTAATTCGTAAGTTTGCCCAATTTTAGTATTTTTTAGCTAGTTCGTCTATTTTCTAATTGATTATTTCCATGATTTATTTTTCTAAAATTGTTTAGTCAATTCTCTAAAATTTGAATAAAATAATTTATATTTTCCTATTTTTAAAATCACTTTGATAAATCGTTGTATTTATTGGCTCATCACATTTTGAATCTGATTCGTACTAAATTTCTTATTGGTTCCTATTAGGTAAAGTTTAATTTAAGTAAATTTAGAGCACTTAACTAATTTTATCAGTTTAGTTAAAATTAATTTTTATTTTGATTTAATTTATACTCACATTTCGAGTTTATATTCTCATTTCACTTTCTATTTTGATTCTGATTCCAATTAAATTCATTTAGATTTTAATTTTAAAATTTTTCATCACCTATTTCAATGCAATTTAATCAAACTGCATCATAATTTGTAATACCAATTTAATACAGTTTATATAAACACGTTAATAATAAGAAAATTTGAATTATGCATTCAAGAAATTTTAGTTTTTCTGGTCGTGAGATTTAAGAATATTGTTTTTATAATTATTAGTTATGAAAATTTTACCTATTTTTCTTATATAATTTTTGAAGTATCAACTCAGTAAAATCCTAAGGTAATTCAATTTTTTTTCTTAGTTTAAAACTCATATTTGACTGTTTTATTCCCAACCACTAACATCTCACCCGGTCTTTTAAGGTTCTATTCTCTTCCTTTGGATGACACTAAGTCAACTGACATCATAATTTATTATTCTAATTTCTTATTTAAAGTCATTTTTATCTCTACTATAAAATAATTAGACTATTTTCACAATGTAGGACTATCTAGCGGAATCGATGATGGGCCTGCCGTTATAAGACTCGGAGTGTTGGATTATCTCTTCAGGGTTACTCTTGGTGAGATAGCCCTCCATGACAGATTCAACATTCAGGTTGCCGAAGCAAAAGGCTTTCCCGCCCTCCGAGAATATCAGGATCGCAACATTTGCCCCGCACAGTACGCACAGCTCTGCTGCCTTGTCGAAGAGGCCAGTTCGTCTTTTCGTAAAAGTGACTCTCCGACCTTCAATTTTCTCCCGTTTCTTTATTTCAATCTTCCCCTTTTTCTGACTCAATCTCTTCTAGTGAACTTGAGAAACCATGGTCACCTAAAACTGAGAGTTAGGAAAAGACCAACACTCTCAAAAATAGAGAAGAATAAAGTGGGAAACTCACTATTTGATTTATGTAGAGGGAGGGGGAAAGTGTCCGTTTTTAGAGGGAGGGAGTAAGGGAAAGTGACTGTTTAATTTTGATTCAATAGATTAAAGGCTACTTATAAATATTTATTTAAAAATTATTTTTTTATTTTTGTACATAATTAAAAAATAGAATAAAAACTAAAATATTTAATAACTTTTATGTAGGTTGGTTACTCATTTATTTCATGAACAAAAAGAAAATTCTGGAAGGAAACCTACCAGAGGAGGAGTGGAGGTGCTTGCCTAAGTGATGGAAGCGGAGCAGGAGAGGAAGGGGAGGTGTCGCCATAGCATTGTCGTATATCCGTAATTGCAGCTCTGGCACAAAGCATAGAGACCGGGAACCGAAGGCACCCAAAGGTACAATGAGGAGCAAAAGAGAATGGTAAGGCATGATTGCTCTTCACACGACACCTCGTTATTTCTGCAACTCGAATGTTGAATCAGTGATTGAGTGCTATCTGACGAAAGGGATCTCTAGGGCATGGGGGCCTCTGATGCTTATTACGCCCGTTCCCTCGACGACTATAGGGAGTTTCTACATCGAGGCCTTGAGGGGAGGAGGCTGTGGAAGAAATCGGTGCGTGACAGCAACTCTGCCGAGTTCTGGTGAGCGGGGATGATATTCCGGTGGATGATGTGGGAAAACCACTTGAGTTGGACCCCAAATGGTTTAGTGGGGGAGGCTTGGGCAATGGCCAGTCATGTACTGGTCTTTGCTGCCCATGGCTCGCTAGCTATGAACTAACCCCTAGTGGGTTTGGACTAACCACATATTTTTGTTATATATATATATATATATTATAGATTATTTATTAAAAAATTTTATAGTATATTATAAATTAAATATATATAATATAAATATATTAATACTAATATTTTTGTTATATATATTATTCAATAAATATATAATATATTTAATAATTTCTCAAATTTGGCTTTATACCCGAGACCGATAAAGTTTGAATCCAACTCGGTTAAGATGGTCCATGAATCATCCCTACTATTACACCGGCACCATATCCACTCTGACTCAGCTCATCAACCAATCCTCTGGACTGCTACTGCTTCAGGATACGTTTAAAACTTGCGCAGCTTCCTTGGTGTGCACATTTAATGCTTCAAGCATGACTTCTTCTTTTGTCTTCCTTGGCCCCCACCGACACTTCTATTTATTATGACTTATTTGTGGTGATATTATTGGGTCGTGTCATTAAATGAAGAATCTTTATCTCTTATGGTAAACCTGAAGAGTTCACCCATCAAACTGTTGTTATTGTTCTTAACTTTGCTCTATGCATCATCAGTGAATGGAGGCATGAAATAATTCAGAACCCAATTAGGGTTATCATTTTTTTTTCAGTTGAAGTGGCTAAATCATATGGAAGACTCGCCTTTTCCAGGGAGGAGAAAAGGAGAGAAAGGAATTTCCACCCTCCCAAAGTTAGCTATTTAATCGAAGGATGAACATGGAATATGGATGGCATGTCGTTGAGATGTTGATGGATGAAAATGTCAGATGAAATTCTGAGGAGATTGTGAGTTTCATGTTCACTTTTCATCTCTTCCATTGTTGTCCCGAGCATGATCGGAATATGACCGCAGAGAAGATTTCCGGTGGGTTTGAGCAGCGGCGGTTGTTCAGGAGTCCAGCGAGAAGGGAGTCTGCAGGAGATCGTATGGCGACCACAGGGCGTCTAGTGGGCAAGGACGGTTAGCGTCCAGCCTCACCCATGGCTTCCCCTTGCCGCTCCAATGGAGGAGACTGACGGGGCCGGGGTGGAGGTCCCTGCAGAGCCCCCAGAAGTTGTCGCCGCCGAGGCCGTGCTGGTTCCAGCGGTGGTCCACAGACACGATCCTTCCGGCGAAGACAAGTAAGAACGGCGGGAGGGAGCCGAGCTCATAGATCCGCATCCGCTTCTGGAGCTCCATCCACTCCTCGATCTTGGTCGTGTAGTCGCCGGTGCGCCACCCTGCGAGGTCGATGACCATAACGCCGGTGTTGAAGTAGCAGCGCTTACGGCCGGAGAACGTTGACGAAAGAGAGGGGTTTGACCAGAAGGTCGGGGTGAAGTAGGCGGTGAAGTTGGCGTTGCAGTACTCAGGGGCGGCGAGTATGGTAGAGCCGCCGAGAGGGGTGGCGGAGAGCTTGGCAATGTCGTCGACAAGGACGAGGTCGGAATCGAGGTAGACGACGCGTCGGACGCACGGCGGGATGATGTTGGCTAGGTAGATGCGGGCGTAGTTGAGTGGGCAATCGAGGGCGGAACGGATGGAGCTGGAGATGAGGCGAGCTACGGAGGAGTCATCGAATGGGTAGACCTTGAATTTCAGGTAAGGGAAGGAAGCGACAATGGTGGAGTGGAGGAGGGTGGAGTTGGAGGTGGAAGTGGAAGTGGAGGAGACGAAGTGGAAGGCGACGTTCTCAGGGCAGGCGGAGTGCTGGAGGATGGATAGGATAGCCGCCATGGAGCCGCGGAGGTACTGGGTGTCGAGGGTCATGGCCACGTGGACCGCCGCCGGCGAGCAGAGGATCTCGTCGGAGTCGACTGTAAGGCAATCCGGAGAGTTGTAGAACTCGGGAGCTTCCTTGAATTGCTGCCGCTTCTGCCGGCGGCCTTGTAAGGTGGATCCACTGCCATCCTCAGCCGCAGAGGACAGCGGCCCCAAGGAGAGAAGGAGGAGGAAGGAGAGTGGGACTAAGAAGCGGAGTGAAGATCCGGTCATTGTTGAATAGGTAGCCGGCGACTTAGGTGGGTATGCCGTATGCCTTTTATTAAGACAGAGAGATATTGAGGATATTGTGTGCGTTTAAAATCAAAGTATTATTATAACTCTTCCAATACTTCAAATTTGATGCAAAATTATAGAGTTAATGAGTTTTTGTTTCTTATATCAATTATAATTATATTAATAAATATTTTAAAATATTGTAATTTATAAGTAATTAAACTCATAATGAATAATAAGTAATAATTATTTATATTTTTATAAAACTACAACATTAATAATTTTTAGTAAATATATGATAATTCTCTTCTAAAATATTTTTTTGAGAAAATGTAATTATTATATAAAAATGAACTCATATTTACTTTAAAAATTAAACCTGATAATTTGTGCTTTATATTTTTATAAAACTATATGAATTATAATTATTAATCAATATGGGGTAATTATTTTAACATGCTTCTTTTTTATACATTATTAATATAATAATAAAAAAAGAAATTGTCATTATTAATTATTGGAGGGAGGGGTTGCTAGGTCTTGTAATTTATGGGTAAGGTGTAATTTCTATAATGCCCTTCAAACTTGTGAAGATTGAGATAAGGAGTAAATGTTAAATTGAAGGAACTAGGATGACTTAATATCAAGCAAAAATATTAAAAAATATGCTAAAAATTTAAAATATAATTAAAATTTATATTTAATAAATTCAATTAAGATAAATAAGGTAATTTATAGGATCCGACTTGGGGCCGACCTGAATCGGGTCATTTTCAAATCAATTAAATGTTGAAGGATGGAGTGGCGATCAGGAGAGGTGCAATTTACCCATGGGGAAGCAGATTCTTTTAAGGATAGTCTCCCCTTGCATTGGGGCCATGTTCTCCACTAACCCTTCACCCCCTACCATAATATTGACTTATTCAATAGTACTAGAATTTTAGTCAAACAATATTAATTATTTCATATATTTTTATTTAAATACAAAAATTCAAAATTGTTCTTAGCAGTCAACATCTTAGCAGATATCACTCTTTTAGTTTTCCATTAGGCACGCCTTAGGGGAAGCTAACTTGAACATTTTCTTGGGGGCTAATCACCCGAAAGTACACGTGCTTATTAAAATAAGACACGTGGGGGTCCCTACATAAAATACAACTTCATTGTTTTAATAAATTGTATATTTTATTTAATAATATAAAATATTATAAAACAAAAAAAATATTATATATGAACACTAATTTATAACTTTATATCCATATAAATAAATAATTATTAATAATTAGAATTAGTACATAGCATTGTGAGAAAATTTCAATATCAATAATCTGAATTCAACTTAAATTTTTTTGAATCCAGTGAAATTTTAAATCGATTATAAGTTTGAATTTTTATTTTTATTTTTTACTTAATACTTGAATATTATGTTCAGGTACAACGAACTCAGTTCCGTTTGAGTTATATTAATCAAATTTGGGTTAGTTGAAACTTGACCATACCCAATAGACATTTATATTTATATGAATAAATGTTATGGTGCGTGTCCACTCGGGTCAAGTTCGGATTGAAAATACGGTCATAGTGGCGAAGTTAACATGACTATGTATATGAATGAATGTGATGGTATTGCATGGTAAAAGATATAATAAACGCTGAAAATTAGGGCGTGGGTACAACTACAACACCATTCCACTATTAATAAATTAATAATGTTCTGATATTATATATTTTTATTAATAAAGCCTAAAATTGAGGTATAATCTTTTTAATATTAAGAGTATAGCAATGAATTCTGGAGTCCTTATTTAATATTAAAACATTATTGATTGCATCCACAAGAAGTTCAGTTGCCCTGTTGACCATACCATATATACATAATACACACCATCATAAAAAAAGGTCCTGCTTTAATTCCTAGCCCTTTTTAATTAATTATTAGAAGCAAGCTTTTCCGCCTTTCACACTTCAATATTATCCTGGCAGAACAACCAATCAAGTGAGCCTCCATATTCCATTGTGGGACCCTTCTTGGTCAAGGTGTAGAGATGCAAGCCATAGAGGGATATGCAGCAGACTTATTCAAACTCAAACTCCCTAGATACCAAGACAAATTGGTAATGGTGTTTCTATTTTCCTGGCGAGGGAGTCTTGGTTCGAGCAGTGTACATCGAATAGAGAGAGTTTTTTGTTGGAAAAAAATTATATGCTCATGATATCATGATTTGAAGTAGAAGATATCCTAGCTAATGAGGAAATTTGGGATACTCAAGATTAGTAGATGCTTGGTTGGATATTTTATTAGGCTAAATAACGTATTGAATTCTAGGTTGATAAATAGATGGAAATCCCTGTAGTGCGTACCTAGTGTGCACCTAGACCACCATTGACCAACCTTTGTGTGCTTGCCGACGTGGCATGGACCCCAATACCTTATTTAGGGGAAATCCCTCAGGTGCTTAGCTGTTCTCCCTTCCTATAAAAGATGAATTTCACACCCAACTTAACTCGCTGATATTTCTTTTTCTTACCGCATTACTTGAAGGTAAATTTTGGATTGGATTGAGATTGGGTTATGATCTTTTCTAATAAACTTAAAATACATTAGAGTTAAATTATAGTTAGATTTCAGTAAAGTAAAAATGTATAGTTTTTTTTGTACAGTAAATAGGACACAATAGTCCAATATACACTAGTGAAGTCATCCATTATCTATGATTATTGTATTCAATTTAATTTATCTTATATTAAAAAAATATTCGTTCGGTTTGTTTGAATTTTGATGATAACATTTTTTAAAACTTGATTACTATTAAATTCTATGTGCTATTTTATCATTTATGTATAAATGTATATTTATTTATAAATTATTTAATTATAATTTAAATTAAAGTAAATTTAATTTATATTAAATTTTAATCCAATTAATTAAATTAAAAAAATATTTTACTATATACAATTACTTCACCTCCGTTCTATTTTTTATTAAAATTTTCGATTTTATAAAACATGGTATTATAATTAATATCCTACTTTTTATAAGTTTTTTATTAAAAACTAATAATAGGTAGTACATTATACATATTTCTTTTCTCTCATTATCCATGTTTACCTATTTTATTTGAGTTATATCTAATTTTTATCTCTCATACCTTATATTTTAGAATTCGAATTTTTCTAATTCCATATTTTCTTAAATACATTATATAAACTTCACACTCATTTCCCATCTTATTATCATTTTTGTCCTTAATGGGTTGTTTTACTTTTGTCACTCTTTAGTAATACTCTATATATTGACAAAAAAATATAAATTATTTGTTATTATAAGTATTATCTACATGCTCCATAACTATTTGCCACTAAATTTTCTTACATTCCTTTTATATTCAATAATTTCTTATTATTTATTTATTACTATTTATCTTTAAATAGTTTAAGTCTATAATTTTATCTACTCTTTTGACTCTTTCAATATAATTTAAATTTGATGTAAAATTATATGAGTTTTTATTTCTTATATTAATTTTAATTATATTAATAAAATATTTAAAAATATTTTAATTTATAAGTAATTAAACTCATATTGAATAATAAGTAATAATTATTTATATTTTTATAAAATTGCAACATTAATAATTTTTAGTAAATATATGACAATTCTCTCCTAAAATATTTTTTGAGAAAATATAATTATCATATAAAAATGGACTCATATTTACTTTAAAATTAAACATGATCATTTGTGCTTTAAATTTTTATAAAACTATATGAATTATAATTATTAATCAATATGGGATAATTATTTTAACATTCTTCTTATTTATACATTATTAATTATTGGAGAGAGGGGTTGCTAGGTCTTGTAATTTATGGGTAAGGTGTAATTTCTATAATGCCCTTCAAACTTGTCAAGATTAAGATAAGGAGTAAATGTTAAATTGAAGGAACTAGGATGATTCTAATACTTCCTTGGAAGTTTGTAGATTCACTTAATATCAGCCAAAAATATTAAAATATATAAATATTTTAAAATTTTAAAATATAATTAAAATTTATATTTAATAAAGTCAATTAAGATAAATAAGGTAATTTATAGGATCCAACTTGGACAACGGGCACCGGGGTTGACCTGAATCGGGACTATTCAATCTTAAATTGAAAAATGAGGACTATTCAGTCTAAGCTAAGAAACGGTAAAAATCAAATCTTAACAAGTTACTAATCAAGGAGCCTACATTTAGAGAACAAAATAAATGATTAACCGAGAAGAGGTGGAATGGGATTACCTAGAGTGACCACTAATAAATTGAATGGGAGAAAAATGTAGAGAAGTACTTTGATTGATGTTGTTCCGATCACCAACAAGCCCTGCGAGTATAAGAACGAAAATGGAAGGGATAAATTAAGCTAAGGAAGAGGAACTATAATGTAAACCCGTCCCTTAAAGATAAGAAAACCGAGGAAAAAACTGGTTAACTCAAGAGAGAAAATCGAATCAGTTTATGATCCTTAAGTGATAGAGAAAGGGTAAAATGAGGAATTTACAAATCCCGAGTGACCTAAATAGTCATAAAAACCATGGAAAGGAACTTTGGGATGGAAGAGAAAACCCGACCAATTCAAGTGAACCGGATTGAATCGATTTGAACCATCATTGAACCGATTGCTAAATTTATTTTTCTAAGTAGTTTAAAATATTCAAATTGGGGAATTGAAGTCACTATTGGATAGATAATGAATTTAGAAATTTTTAATTTTGAGAAAATTGGTCGAATCAGGTTTGAACCAGCCGGTTTAAGCATTGAACCTGGTTCGGACTGGTCCAGTCCGGTTCAGAATAGTGTAGTCTTTTTCCTTCAGATGATGACATTGTTCATTTAATGCTTAAATAGATAACGCCAATGAAGAGGAATCGTCTCCGTTCAGGTTGTTTCAGGTCATGAATGAGCTTGACCATGATGCCAAATGATTGAGCAGAGAGTCCACGAGCTCCTTATATAAAGAGCTTCTCTCCATTCATCATCCTCACACCTAAAATCTCCATTATATCTCACTGCTCCATTTTTCGGTGAAGCTCAAACTAGAGCTCCGACTTGGGCAGTTTTCTTATCCTTAGAAGGTGAGGTTATGTTCTTTAAACTCTAAGGGAAGTCAGCTATCTGATAGCAACCTCTATTCGATCTGAGGACTGTCAGAGAAGTGCTAGCAGAATCAAACAATGAAGCAGCTCCGAAGGACCGAAGCTACCATGTTTCGGCCGAGCTAAAATCAACCAAATTTAGCCTTCCTCCAGTCAAACCAATCCCTCCCGTCACTCCCACGACCTTCATACGTCCTCAAATAAGCTGAAAGGTAAGCCAATTCGACCCTCTTTAGTCGTTGCAGGTTGGAGTTAGAGAAAGAAATCGTGAAATTTCACTGATGAAATTCTCCCTCGATTTGAGGTGAATTGTAGAAATTCTTAATACTAGAAAGTACCTCAGGAAGAGAGCTACCTGCCTCGATAGAGAGCTCAGACCGCACCTCCCACGGTAAGCTTTTGAAGCTTTCTTTCTCTACGTACAATTTTCCAGCGAAGCTCCGTTTGAGCTCGTTTCGGCCTCAATTCTTGCAATTCAAAGCTCCATTGAATCATATGGAAGTGTAGGAACTAATTTACACCTCCAATTAAAGAAATTAACTCCAATTGAATAGTCAATTTGAAGAGATCAAATTCGACCAATTTGAAAGGGGGGAATTGGAGAAAATTTTGGGGAAATTTGGGGATTTTGTAAAATTGAGGGACCATTTTGTAATTTCCCAAAATTGAGGGCCAATTGGCCATGGAAAATATGTTGGAGGACCAATTGGTCAATTTTTGGAACAATTGAGGTCAAATTGCCATTTTTGGAAAGTAGGGGCAAAATGGTAATTTTTGAAAAGTTTAGGGACCAAATTGGAAATTTAGAAAACTTGAACCCATTATACAATTTTGAGTAAAATGAAGACTCAAAAGGAAATTTTGGATATCTTGGGGCTCAAATTGGGAAAATATGGGCATTAGGGACCTAAAGTGAAAAGAAATAAAATTTAGGGACCTATGTGTAATTAATCAAAAATTGTAAGCCTAGGCTTTTATGTCAAACCGTGAATGATAAGGCTACCCAATTCGTGCAGGGACAAGTGTAAGTGGAATGCAAGCTAGAGGAAGGTCTCATCGACTTGGAAAAACATTTATGGACGAAGACGTCACGATTAGCGAGTGAGTGGGCTTATTCACATCATATCTGGTTGAGATGATGAGTATTTTAGAAATGAAAAACCACTTATAAGTGGAATTTTGATATCATACCTAGTTAGGGTGATGGGCAAATGAAGTTAAAATTTACTTACCAGTTGTTAATAGAGGGAATCATACCCGGTTGGTATGATGGACTTCCTTAAAGGAAGGAGAAACCCGCTTACTAGTTGTAAGCGGAGGTATCATCACACCCGGTTGGTATGATGAAATGAAATTATGTTTTATCAGAAGTGTTCTCCCCTAACTGTATGCCAATGCTTAAACTCTTTGGGTGACCTTCTTGATGGGAGCTAGAACAACCCAGATAGACTAGAGGCCTCATTTTTTTGAACTTGTGGGACTAAATGCTCGATTTTGGAAAATCACGTATAGTGGGCACGAGCAAGAGCTCGTAAACAAACATTAGACATGAAAGCCATAATAACTCTTAATGAAATGGTTATGTGATTTCGTCATGGCACCAAGACAAGACTGACATACTCGATGGACTAGCGGCAGTGCGTCAAGGCTAGGTCGATGGACCGGCCTAGACAAATAGCTGTAGGTTGGGTTGAGGGTTAGGGCCGTTAGACCAGTGACACCAAAGATAGATGGCTATGTGGAAAAACTATTGTTTATGCATGCACTTGAGGTACATGACCATTAAGATGCCCAAGAGGGGTTGTGATGCGTCCTAAGGGCTACTAGACGACATGATGGAGATGAGGGTAGTTTGTCGTGCCAGTAGTCTGAAAGCTCGATGTAGCTTCTTGTGCATGAGACCGAGGTGGGGTCGGGATGAGGTCTCCATCCTCATTTAGACATGAAGTATTTTGGGTCTAAGGGTCGAACGTTTGGGACGTTGACTCAGACTTCAGGTAGAAGTCATGGACTTCTTTCACAGTGGATGGTAAAGGCGCTCCGATCCACAAGTGGGTGTAGTCGTTGTAACTGCATCTCGCGAATGTGTGTGTACCCTTCCTGATGAAGGGTGTGTGTTGTTTGTGAAACACACCTAATATGAAAATGGAAAAAAGGTTTTGAAAATCTTGGAAAGGATTTGAGAATCCTTGGAAAAGAATTGGTAAACCTTGGAAATAGGTTTTGAAAAACCAGAAATTTGAGGAAAGATCCTCTTAAAGGAAATAAGAATTTTGGCACACTTTGATTAAAGTTATTTTCACAAAAACTCACTCCCAACACCCACTCATTAAGTTGTAGAACTCACCACTCCCTTTATTCCTTTCAGTTAACCAAGGGGAAACCAAAATTTAAAGAACTCCTTGTAAGATAGGTATGTCAATTTTAAAATATTCAGTTTTGTATAATTCTATTCCAGGAAAGATAGAAGAGAAGGAGGCCTTACTACTCATGGTTTTAAAAGGGTGAAACCCTTTACGTACCAAAAGAAGTGGCGGGTTGCTCATGAGGATTCGACCAAACTGGGTCGGAGTGTGACACACAAACCATAGAGAGACTATAGTTTTGACATCAGGAAAAGGAGGCACATTGGACGAACTCGAGCTCGGCATTGATGGGCATCGATAAACCCACCAGAGAGCTAACTAAACTGAGAATATACAAAAACATTGAAGGGGTAAATAAGCTAAACATATCGGAACGTCTGAAGGGAGTAGGAACGGTATTGGCTGACAATAATTACCAGAGGCACGCTAACAAGATGATCATAGAGTGAACATGATTAAGAGCATCAGATAGATGAAATGAGCTCGGGGCACTAAGACCTCGATTGATGGATAAGGTGAGGGTAATTTTGGTTAAATTATCAAAATGCCCTCATGTCAAGAAAAAGACAAAAATGCCCTTACCATAGGGCAAAATTACGAATATGCTTAGCTCAGCAACAATTACAATAATACCATTAGTTATAATTGGAAATTACAAACTCTACCATTTGTCTTCTCAAAATGTCAAAAATACCCTCATTAATAAGATGACCAAAATGCCTTGTGAAGATAACAAAATTTCAAGAATTCTATCAAGGCCATGTTGGGGAGGGTAAATAATGTGAGTATGTTGAAATTATGAAAATACCCATGAAGGCATAAATGGAGTACATGGGAAATTCCAAGCCTCAATGACTGATTCCTGATTCTTCAAGTACAGATTCCGAGTGGGAGGTATAATGGGAGCAAAACATACATGATTGTCCAAGAGCAGCATGAAGATTTGAGAATCCCTCCAGGACAAACATGTCCCCGGATCACGATGAGTGGGATTTCTGGCATCGAGTCTGATTAGACCATTGACACGATATTACTCACAAAACTTTGTTGTGTGATTTTCTTATAAAATTATTTTCCAAAAATATGATCCAAAGACTATGTGAAATTGCTCAAACCATTTTGAGATATATATTTTTGTTAAGAGCATGAATCCTAATTATAGGATTTCCCATGCAAGGTGTGTGAACACACTTAAATGGGAGAATCTAATTCAACTATCGATGCAAGATATGGGTGAGACCCATGATAAAAAAAAAGAGCTGATTAGATTTAGATCTTTGAAAGTGGGCCAAAAGCCATGATTTTGAAAAGAGAAGTGGCACAAGGCTATATTTTGAAAACTCGTACATGTGAGTCCAAGGCCAATGGAATCGGGTCTAATCTCATAAATAAGATTTGATTTAAGAGACAGAGAAAAGTTATCACCAAATGATAATGTTTGCTTAAGTTGCTAAGTTGAGATCGAGTTGGTGCTCATTGGGGCTTGCAGCACAAAGGGAAGGGCTGGTTGACAATGAGACTGGTACAAGAGAAGCTACGCTATTCAAGTATGTCGTGAATCTTTATGAGCTTCATGCACATTGAGACCGAGGGGAAGCAAGATGAGGTATCATCCCTTAATAGTGAATAAATATCATTTTGAAAAGTCTGGAGGTTGGGCAATGGTGCTCACACAGACAATTGATTGAGTTGTAGCCTTGCACCAACGTGGTAGAGGTTGTAGCCTCTCACCAAGTTGGACGGTAAAGGCGCTCTCGGCCACAAGCAGGACAAATCAAGGTTTTAGCCTCAAAGGGTTTGTTCTACGAATGCTTGATCCCTTTAATGAGAAAAGGTGTTTGAATGTTTGTCTCATACAAACACATGTAAATTGTACCTTCAATAAAATTTTGAAAGTTCTTCTAGGTAGGAAAAACATAATTCTAACTTTTGAGATACAAGCGATGAAATTAGCTGAAAATCATGTGAAAGATTTTCAATAATTAAACAAGTAGTAGCTTTTTAAGTAATCTCTTATGTAAACCTCGCCCTTTGGAGTTAAGGAAAACCGAGAAAAGAATCAGTCAAACCTAGTGAGAAGTACCGAACCGGTTCACAAACTGATCATCAGAGAATGGGCAATTTGAGAAAATTACAACTCCCGAGTAACCTAAAGGATTCATAAAAACTTGGAAAAGAACCTTAGGACAAATTGGAAGAGAAAAATCAGACCAATTCAGATGAACCAGATCCAACAAGATTGAACTAGTTTATGAAATGGAACCGATAAGAGAAAGGGCAAACCGGGAAATTTATGGATCCTGAGTGACCTGAAGAGTTACAAAAGTCATGAAAAAGGACTTTAGGATGAATTGAAGATGAAAACCAAACTGATTTAGGTGAACTGAATTGAACCGGTTTGAACCACAATTGAATTAGATGCTAAATTCATTTTTTTAGGTGGCTTAGAAAATTCAAATTTGAGATTTTAGGCCACCATTGGATAGAAAATGAATTTAGATAAATTTAGAAAATTTTAATTTTGAAAAATTTGGTCAAATCGGGCCTAAACCAGCTGGTTTAATCTTTGAACCCTGTTCGGACCTGTCTAGTCCGGTCCGGTTCGGACCTGTCTGGTCCGGTCCGGTTCGGTTCGGAACGGTGTCATCTTCTTCCTTCAGTTGAGAGCATAGTTCACTCACCGGAAAATTGAATAGTGCCGACAAAGCTGAAAAGTCTCCAGCCAGGGAGTTTCATGCAATGAATGACCACCATTAAGGCGTCAATCGGATGGCCAAGAAGTCCCCGAGCTTCATATATAATGATCCCCTTCTCATTCATCCTCTCCACACATGAAAACTCCATTCTCTCTCAACTACTCCAATTTCCGGCGAAGCTTAAACCAGAGCTCCGACTTGGGCATTTTTCTGAGCCAAACAAGGTGAGATCAAATTCATTGGATTCGGGGAGAAGTCACCTACACGTCTGTAGTCTCCATTTTCTCTGAGGGTCATTGGAGAAGCGCTGACGTGATCGAACAGTGAAGCAGCTCCAATGGACCGAAGCAAAAATCAGCCAATTTGAGCCCTTCTTAAGCCAAACCAACCAACCCAACACCTCCATAGCCCTCCTACAGCTGAATTAGAGCGAAAAGGTAAGCTAATTTGGCTCCCCTATGTAAATTTCGATCAGTGCTAGAAAGAGAACCGACAGAACTTTGATAACTAAATTCTCACTCAATTCAGCATCAATTGATGCAATTCTTGATCATAGGAGGAACCTCATGATACTAGCTATCTGCCAAGATTGAAAGCTCGGATCTTCGCACCCCCGACAGTAAGCTTTCGAAGCTTTCTCTATCTAAGTTTAGTTTTCCAACAAAGCTCCGTTTGAGCTCATTCCGGCACCAAATAGGAACTCCAATTTAACTTCAATTTCAACAATTAAACTCATTTGATTGGTCAATTTGATAAAATCAAATTCGATTGAGTTAGATGGTTGAAATTGGGAGAAAAATTGGGGGAAATTGGGAATTTCAAAAATTCGAGGTTCTTAAGTGCAATTTCATAAAATTGAGGATCAGTTGGGCATGATAAAATTGTTGGAGGATTAATTAGATAATTTTGGGGCAAAACTTACATTTTTGTAAAGTAGGTGCAAAATGTTAATTTTTGAAAAGTTGGGGGACCAAATTTTAAATTTGAGAAATTAAACCCTTTGTGAAATTGAATAAATTGAGCTACCAAGATGAATTTTAAAAGTTTCAGGACTCAATTTGAGGAAAAACCGACATTAGGGAGTTAAAGTTAAAGAAAAATTACTTTAGGTACCTAATTGTAAATAAATGAAAAGTTTGGTTTTATCATTCATTTGGAATGAATGAAAGCTTTTAGGCTGAGGAATAATGAACATGGATGTTCATATCGTATAGGGATATGAAGTAACGGGAACGCCAGCAAGGACAAGCTCACGTGAATACAAAGAACCGGTCGAGAGGAATCCACTACATTAACGGATGAGTAAGATTTTTATATCATACCCGGTTGGGATGATAAGCACCTCAAAAATGAAAAATCCATCGCTAAGTGGTATTTTAAACATCACACTTGAGAGGAGTGATGTGAAAATCATGCGGAAAAACTACTTATTGGATAAGTAGATCACACTTGGTTGGTATAATGAAACTTCCTCGAAGGAAGTGGAAAACTTGTTTTTCGGTTATGAGCGGAGATGTCCTCATTCTCGGTTGGTATGAAAGATAGTTGGAAAGTATATTTTGTTAGAAGTGCTCTTGTAAACCCCGTCCTTTGATAATGAGAAAATCGGGGAAAGAACTAGTCAGTATCAAAATTAAAACCGAGTCGGTCTACAAGCTCGATTATCATGAAACAAGCAAATTTGAGAATTTACAAATCCCATGTGACTCAAAATGGTTCATAAACCTTGAAAAATAACCTTAGGATTAATTGGGGGAGAAAAACCAGACCGGTTCGAGTGAATTAGGTCTGAACCGGATAGAACCGGTTTATGAACCAAGTCAATTCATGAACCGAAACCGATAAAGAAATGGCAAACTAGGAAATTTATGGATCTCAAGTGAACCAAAGAGTCCCAAAAGTCATGGAAATGGACTTGAGAAGGAATTGGAGATGAAAACCAAACTGGTTTAGGTGAACTGGATCCGAACCAGATTGGATCGGTTTGGACCAGTTCGAACCACTATTAAACTAGATTCTAAATTTATTTTTCTAGGTGGCTTAAAAAATTCAAATTTGAGATTTGAGGCCACCATTGGAAAGAAAATGAATTTTGAAAATTTTTAGATTTGAAAAATTCGGTTGAATGGTGGGTGAACCGATCGATTTAAGCTTTGAACCCAGTTTGTACCGATCCAGTCCGGTTCAGAATAGTGTCGTCTTCTTCCTTCAGATGACAACACTATTCACTCATCGAAAAATTGTGCAGTGCTGGTGAAGCTAAAAAGTCTCCGACCAAGGAGTTTGAGGCAATGAATGACCGCTATTAAGGTGCCAATCGGACAGCCAAGAAATCCCCGAGCTTCCTATATAAAGATTCCCTCCTCATTCACCTCTCCACACCTGAAAAGCTCATTCTCTCTGAGTTGCTTAGTTTTTCGGTGAAGCTCGAACCATAGCTCTGATATAGGGTCATTTCTAAGCCAAAGAAGGCGAGGCCAGCTTCCTTAGAACCGGGGACAAGTCAGCTACATGTCTGTAGTCTCCGTTTGCTCCAAGATTCACCAGAGAAACACCGACGTTTTATAACAGTGAAGCAGCTTTGGCGGATTGAAGCTGCCCTATTTTATTCAAGCTAAAATCGACCAATTCGAGCCTTCCTTAGGCCAAACCAAGCTCTCCCAACACTCTCTCAGCCCTCCCACGGTCGAATTAGGGCCAAAAGGTAAGCCAATTCGACTTTCCTCTGCAATTTCCGACCGGTGTTAGAGAGAGAGTCGACCGAATTTCAATGATACAATTCTAATCCAATTCGACATTAATTGATGTCATTCTTGATCCTAGGAGGATCCTCAGGAGGAGAGCTATATGCTTAGATAGAAAGCTCAGACTGTCGCGCCCTCACCGGTGAGCAATTGAAGCTTTCTCTCTCTATTGTCTGTTTTTCAGCGAAGCTCCATTTGAGTTTGTTTCGGCGTTATAACTTGCAATTTAAATTGCTATGGAATTGTATGAACATGTAGAAGCTAAATTTCAACTTCAATTTCAACAATTAGAAGTGTTTGATCGATCAATTTGATTAAATCAAATTCAGCTATGTTAGAGAGTTGAAATTGAGGGAAAATTTGGTGAAATTGGTGATTTTCAAAAATTCGAAGGACTAAAATGCAATTTTATAAAATTGAGGCTCAATTGGCAACCATTTTTGTAAAGGAATGGCAAAATGGTAATTTTGAAAAATTTGGGGCCAAATCGGGAATTTTGGAAACTTGAGCCCCATTTTATGGAATAGAGTAAATTGAGATCCCAAGAAGAATTTTAAAAGTTTCGGGACTCAATTTGAGAAAAAAACTAGCATTAGGGACTTAATGTTAAAAGAAAAATAACTTTAGGGACCTAAATGCAAATAAAGGAAAAGTTAGTTTTTCTCATTCATTTGGAATGAATGAGGGCTATTAGGCAAAATAGTAATAAAAACCATGTTTATTTCATGTAGGAAAATGAGACATGGGGAACGCCATCTGAAGTTAAGCTTGCTAGGGATGAAAACAGACTAAGTGAAATTTCACCACAGGATCGGGTGAGTGGGAATTTATATCATACCCGGTTGGGGATGATAAGTACCTCGAAATGAAAACCCACTACTTAGTGGTATTTTAAACATCACAACTTAGAGGAGTGATGTGAAAATAACGTGGAAAAACTACTTATCAGTTGTAAGTAGATCATACCTAGTTGGTATGATGAAACTTCCTCGAAGGAAGTGGAAAACTCGTTCATCGGTTATTAGCAAAGATGTCCTTATACCCGATTGGTATGACGGATAGTTGAAAACATATTTTGTCAGAAGTGCTCTCCCTTGACTATGTGCCATTGCTTAAACGATTTGAGTGACTTTCTTGAAGGGAGCTCGAATAGCTCTTATAGGTCGGGGGCTCGGTTTTGGAACTTGGGGGCTAATATGCTCGATTTTGAAAATCTCGAACAGTGGGCCATAGGCAAATTGGCTCGACCAGGAGCTTGTAAACAAACATGAGATATATGCTGTAAAAATTTAAATAAATGAATTGTTTGGCCATGGTACCAAGACAGGACCGACATATTCAGTCAACTAGTGGCAGTGTGACATGACAAGTCTCCAGACTAGTCAAGACAAACAACTGCAGGTTGAATTGAAGGTCGGGGCCGTTGAACTAGTGGCACCACATATTATATGGCGTGATGTGAAAATACTGATTGTGTATGCACTATGTGTACTTCTCAAATCCTTTCCACGGTTTTCATAACCTCTTTCCCATTTCCATATTAAGAGTGTTTCACAAACAATACTCACCCTTCATCGGGAAGGGTACACACACATATTCGTGAGATGTAGTTACGCCGGCTACATCCACTTGTGGATCGGAGTGTCTTTACCATCCACCCTAATAGAAGTCCCTGACTTCTACTCGGAGTATTAGTAAATATCTCCGATGTTCAACCCTCACACTCAAAATACTTCATGTCCATATGAGGATGGAGACCTCATTCCAACCCCACTCCGGTCTAATGCGCATGAAGCTACGTTGAACTTCCTTGACTGCTGGCATAACAAACTGCCCTTATCCCCACCATGTCGTCCAATAGCCCTTAGGATGCATCACTACCCCTCTTGGGTATTTTGATGGTCCCAAACCTCAAGTGCATGCACAAACAATAATTTTTTTCCACAATGCCATTTATCTTTGGTGCCACTGGTCTAACAACCCCGACCCTCAACCCAACCTGCAGCTATTTGTCTAGACTGATTCGTCGACCTGGTCCTGACTCACTGCTACTAGTCCATCAAGTATGTCGGTCCTGTCTTGGTACCATGGCGAAATCACATAATTCATTCATTAAGAATTTTCATGGCTTAACATCATGTTTGTTTACGAGCTCATGCTCATGCCAATTGGCCTCGGGCCCACTCTACGTGTTTTCAAAACTGAGTGTTTTAGCGCTCAAGTTCCAAAACCGAGTCATCTAGCCTATCTGAGCTATTCGAGCTCTCGTCAATAAGGTCTCCCAATTTTTTTTAGTATTGTCATAGAGTAAGGTGAGAGCACTTCTAACAAAAATCACTTTTCAACTCGTCCATCACACCAACTGGGTGTGATGACATCTCCGCTTACAATAAATAAGTAGGTTTCCTACTTCCTTCCACGAAGTTTATCATACCAATCGGGTATGATCTACTTACAACCGATAAGTAGTTTTTACGTGTAGTTCTCACATCACCCCAACCAGGTGTGATGTTAAAATTTCACATACAACCCAACCAGGTATGATGTGAATAAACCCACTCACTCAATAACCGAAGTGTATTCTTCTCTAGTCAGTTTCTAACGCTAGCTTATCCTTGCTGGCATTCCGATCCCTCATATTTCGTTAGGGCTGCAGCGGTCTGATCTCTCTATAGGGGAAGATAGCTCTCTTCCTTAGGTATCTCCAAGGATCAAGAATTCCTTTCAGCTCAGTTGAGGTCATCTAAGGGCTGTGTGGATGTTAGGAGAGCTTGGTTTTGCCTGAGTAGGCTGAATTTGACTAATTTCAGCTTGGTTGAAATAGGACAGCTTCAGTCCGTCGGAGATGGATCTCTGTTTGATTATGCCGGCACTTCTCTGGTGGTCCTTGGATCGAGTGGAGGTTGCTATTATATAGCTGACTTCTCTCAGAGTCTAAAGAATCCGACCTCGCCTTCTGAGGTTGAGAAAAATGCCCAACTCAGAGCTCTAGTTCGAGCTTCACCGAAAATTGGAGTAGTTGAGAGAGAATGGGGTTTTTAACTATGAGGAGGATGAATGGAGAGGGGCTTTTTATATAGCTATAAAATTGTTTGTTAAATGGGGAAGATTTATTACTATTCAACAATTGTTTGGTTTAATGCCCCTCTTATTATATAACATGAATGCCTTAACCCCACGTAATTTACAATTCCTTTAATGCTTTACATTAAATAGCCCATGTTAAATGGGATGCCCCTTTAACTTTAGCCACATTGATTTTTAAGCATTAAAACTTATAACTAATTATATCTTTGAGTCCTCATTTTACTCAAAATTGTATAAGGGGTTCAAGTTCCGAGAGTCGTCGGAGAAGCGCCAGCGTGATCGAACAGTGAAGCAGCTCCAGCATACCGAAGCTGCTCTGTTTCGGCCGAGTTGAAATCGGCCAATTCGGGCCCTCCTCGGGCCAAACCAAGCCCTCCCAACACTTCCTTAGCCCTCTCACGACCGAATTAGGACCGAAAGGTAAGCCAATTCGGCTCACCTCTGTAATTTCCGTTCAATGTTAGATAGAGTCAGCCGAATTTCAATGACAGAATTCTAATCCAATCCGACATCAATTGATGTCATTCTTGATCCTAGGAGGAACTCAAGAGGAGAGCTACCTGTCCAGATAGAAAGCTCAAACTGCCGCGCCCTCACTAGTGAGAAATCAAACCTTTCTCTCTCTATAGTCTGTTTTCCAGTGAAGCTTCGTTTGAGCTCGTTCTGGCATTAAAACTTACGATTCAAAGTTCTATGGAATTGTATGAACATGTCAATTTCAACAATTTGAGGTGTTTGATCGGTCAATTTGATGAAATCAAATTCGGTTGTGTTAGTGAGTTGAAATTAAGGGAAATTTTGGGGAAATTAGGGATTTTCAAAAATTTGAACGACCAAAATACAATTTTCTAAAATTGAGGGTCAATTGGGCATGATAAGAATGTTAGAAGGCCAATTGAGGAAATTTTATAATTTTTGGGGTGAAACTTACCATTTTTGTAAAGGAAGGGCAAAATAGTAATTTTGGAAAAGTTGGGGGACCAAATTGGAAATTTGGGAAAATAAACCCCCTTTTGGGAATTTAATTAAATTGAGGCCCTAAGATAAATTTTGAATGTTCCGGGACTCAATTTGAGGAAAAACTGACATTATGAACTCAAAGTTAAAGAAAAATAACTTTAGGGGCTTAATTGCAGATAAATAGAAAGTTTGGTTTTCTCATTCATTTGGAATGAATGAAGGCTATTAGACCAAAGAATAATGAACAACTATGTTCATTTCGTGTAGTAAAACGAGACATCGGGAACACCCGCTGAAGTTAAGCTTGCTAGGGACTAAAACCGACTAAGTGGAATTTCACTGCACGATCGGGTGAGTGGGATTTTGTATCATACTCGGTTGGGGATGATAAGTACCTCGAAATGAAAACCCACTACTTAGTGGTATTTTAAAACATCACAACTTAAAGGAGTGATGTGAAAATCACGTAAAAAAAAATATTTACTAGTTGTAAGTAGATCATACCTAGTTGGTATGATGAAACATACTCGGAGGAAGTGGAAAACCCATTCATTGGTTATGAGCGGAGGTATCCTTATACCTGGTTGGTATGATGGATAGTTGAAAATATGTTTTGTTGGAAGTACTCTCCCCTGATTGTGTGCCACTGCTTAAACAATTTGGGAGTCCTTCTTGACGGGAGCTCGAATAGCTTTTATAGGCTGGGGGCCTCGGTTTTGAAACATGGGGACTAATATGCCCGATTTTGAAAATCTCGAACAGTGGGCCATAGGCCAATTGGCACGAGTAGGAGCTCGTAAACAAACATAAGATATATGCCATAAAACTTTAAGTAAATGAATTGTTTGGCCATGGTACTAAGATAGGACCGACATATTCAATCAACTAGTGGCAATGCAACATGACAGGTCTCCGGACTAGTCAAGACAAACAGTTGCAGGTTGAGTTGATGGTCGGGACCATTGAAATAGTGGCACCACAGATTATAAGGCATGATGTTAAAATACTGATTGTGCATGCACTGTGTGTACGGGACCTTTAAGACGCCTAAGAGAGGTAGTGATGTGTCCTAGGGCCCTGGACAACCTGGTGGATATGAGGGTAGTTTGTCGGACCTGGTGACCTTGCGAAGCTCAACGTAGCTTCAAGCGCACGAGACCGGAGTGGGGTCAGGATGAGGTCTTTGTCCTCATACGAACCCGGAGAATTGATTTCAGGATTGAGGGTCAGATGTCGTGTACACCCACTCATTCTTAGGGTAGAAGTGGACGTGTTTCTATCTAGGTGGCCGGTAAAGTCGCTCCGACGCCACAAGTGGGTTTAGTGGACGAGCTGTCCTGTGATTGTGTGATTGACCTTCATGGTGAAGGATGTGGCGTCGGAGCGACTTTACCGTGATTAATAAGAAATGGTGATAAAAATAGAGATTTGAAATGAAATTATTTTTTAAAGAAAATAAGGAGTTTGGCACACTCCAATACAAATCTTTTTCATAAAAGTTAATTTTTGAAAACCCATTTACTAAGTAGTTGTACTCACCACCTCCTTTATATCCTTTTCAGGAAATTTCGGAAAGCTTACCCTTAAAGACCCTCAAATAAGACACCTATAAGACAGGTATGATAAATTTAAAATATTATGTAGTTTTGATTTATGTTATTCCAGGAAAGGTGCAGGTTTAAAGGATGCTTTATTCTTTACGGTTTATAACAATGGGAAACCCTTTAATAAATCGGGAGTGTGGCGGGTTGATCACGAGGTTCCGACCAAACCGGGTTGGGGTGTGACAACTATTTTGCCCCTATTTTCCAAAAATGGTAATTTGTCCCCAGTTGTTCTAAAAATCGACCAATTGGTCCTCTAACATCTTTTCCATGGCCAATTGGCCCTCAATTTTTAGAAATTGCAAAGAAGTCCCTCAATTTTACGAAATCTCAATTTGCCCTTTTTCTATCGGTTGTGGTTTGTGAATTGGGTCAGTTTTCTCTATTAAGTTGTCTGATTCTTTCCCTAGTTTTTCTTATCTTTAAGGGATGGGATTTACAAATGCGATCCAATTAGGGTACGAGTTGATACCCTACCACTTTGGTTACCTCTTTTTGACTCAATCTCGTTGCTCCCTTGGATTTAGTTAGTTTGACTAGTCTTACCCTCGGTGTCCATGAAATTTCTTAGGTCCCATACTTCCTACCGTTTGGGGTCAGACTTTTCTTTAGGAGGGTTTTGTCCAAAATTGGGAGTTCCAACATGTCCAGCCACATCTAGGTCTATTTACTCCCTTGGTCATTGGCACTCCTTAGCCCGTCATCCCTTCGAGCTTTTGCACTTGCTTTTCACGGGTTTAGGTGTTGTTCCCCTTTTTGGTCCTCTAATCTATTCTTTCGTGCTCAAGTCTTCCCTTTTTGTCATGCCGTTGGACCTACATGTCCCTGGTAGCATGACTCCCGCATTCTATTATTTCTCATTAGACCTGAAGTCCCACTTGCCTTGAGGTTTGGTCCATGTTCTTTCACTCCCTTCCTTGGAGTGTACTCCCTTTGTCCTTCCTCTCACATCGTCAAAATACTTCATTACTCGATTCTGACTCACACATCGATTCAGATTCATACGCCCCTTCCATGATCCAATGTCCTTTGGATGTTGACGTCAGGCTCCTTGTGAGGGTTTGGGGTTTCCCACATTTATTCGTCCTGCTCCATTTCCTTATCGGGTCTTCCCGTCTTCAACTATCGGGTTTCCCATCCCCTTCTAGACTTCTCAGCCTACCGGGGTTCTCCTCCCTCAGTCCGTCCTTAGTCCAATGGCATCCTCCAATTGGCGAGGGGTTCTTCCCTCCCCTTCTTCCTCTCTTCTTCCCCTGTTTCGGAGCCATTATGCCTATTGACCCTTGGCAATCGGACCTCCTTGGGGCTTAGTCTTTTCCCTTGTTCCAGACAGTAAGGTTTGGTGTTCACCCCCACAATTGCTTTCTTGCTTAGTCCCTATTCATTTCGCCCTCGGGGACTTCTCCTCTCTTCCGACGTCCACCTACTCTGTGGGACTTACACTGATTCCCTAAGGTTTCCCATTTGTTAAAAAATACGGTCCTAGATCACGTTCTTCTATAGCTTGGAGTAGGTTTCCCCTTTTATCCTCAGTTGCTCCTTTATGTCATTTTTTTCTTTTTTTCGTTTATCAGGTCCATCCATGCTCTTACTTGATTTTGTCATACCTGGATGGGTGACTTTTCTTTCCCTAGGTCGTACCCCATTTTTGGGGGGCTCAGGGCCCACATGCCCCTAGTGGATTGACATGCTCTAGACCTGTTCTCACTTTCTAGAATATCTCTCCCACAATCCCCTAATTTATTGGGATCGTGGGCCCTGCCCTTCGTTATAACTTGGTAGTGTTTTTTCACTACCTTGGGGGCCATCTGGTAGTCTAAGGCCTACATCTATGGCTTGGTCTGTAAACCCCACACTTTTGAGTTAAGGAAAACCGGGAAAAGAACTGGTCAAACCGAATAAGAAAACCGAGCCGGTTTACATTTGGGAATAAGCAATATGAAAATTTACAACTTTCAGGTGATCCAAAGGGTTCATTAAACCTTGGAAAAGAAACTTAAGACAAAATAGAAAATAAAAACCAAATTGGTTCAGGTGAACTAGATTCCATAAGAACTTTAAAGTTAATATATATTTAATTATTGTAATTAATATCAATAATTTAATGTCGAAATTAAATTATTAAAATTAATACCAATAATTTATGGCAATATTAATACTAGTAATAAATCTCTCACATTTAATACACGGTTTTACACCTATATAAAGAGGTCATCCTCATTCATTCTCCTCACACCGGAACACTTTTCTCTCTCTCTCTCTACTGCTCCATTTCCCGGTGAAGCTTAAACTAGAGCTTCGACTTGAAGATTTTTCTTAACCTTGGAAGGAGAGGCTAGGCTCTTTAGAACTGGGGAGAAGTCAGCTATCTGATAGTAAACTTCAGTCAATCCAAGAATTACAAGAGAAGCGCCGACATGATGGAATAGTGAAGTAGCTTCGGCGGACCAAACCTGCCCTATTTCGGCTGAGTTGAAATTGGCCATTTTGAGCCCTACTTAGGCCAAACCAAGCCTTCCCAACACTTCCTCAGCCTTTCCACGGCCGAATTAGGACCGAAAGGTAAGCCAATTCGGCTCTCCCCTTTACAATTTTCGATCGGTGCTAGAGAGAGAGTCGACCAAATTTTAATGATGAAATTCTAACCCAATTCCGCATCAATTGATGCGATTCTTGATTCTAGGATGAACCTCAGGACGAGAGCTATCTGCCCAGATCGAAAGCTCAGACTGTCGTGCCTTCACCGGTGAGTAATCAAAGCTTTCTCTCTCTATAGTTCATTTTCTAACGAAGCTCCGTTTGAGCTCGTCCCGACGTTAAAACTTGCGATTTACATTTCTAAAGAATCGTATGAACATGTAGAAACTCAATTTCAACTTCAATTTCAACAATTGGAAATATTTGATGGGTCAATTTGATGAAATCAAATTCGGCTGTGTTAAGAAGTTGGAATGGGGGGAAAATTGGGGATTTTCGAAATTCAAATGATCAAAATGAAATTTTATGAAATTGAGAGTCAATTGGGCATGAAAATAATGTTGGAGGACCAATTGAGGAATTTTGAAATTTTTGGGGCAAAATTTACCATTTATGTAAATGAAGGGCAAAATGGTAATTTTGGAAAAGTTGGAGGACCAAATTGGAAATTTGGGAAATTAAACCCCTTTTTGTGAAATAGAATAAATTGAGGTCATATGATAAATTTTAGAAGGTTAGGGACTAAATTTAAGGGAAAATCGGCATTTGGGACTTAAAGTTAAAGAGAAATAACTTTAGGGACCTAATTGCAAATAAATGAAAGTTTGACTTTCTCATTCATTTGGAATGAATGAAGGCGATTAGGCCGAATGATAATGAACCAAGATGTTCATATCGTGTAGGAACACAAAGTACCGGGAACGCCAGCAAGAACAAGTTCACTTGAATACCAAAAACCGGTCTAGTGAAATTCACAACATTAACGGGTGAGTGGGTTTACTAACATTATACCCGGTTGGGATGACGAGCACAACTTAAAATTTTAAAACTACTTACTGATTGTGAGTGGAAATTTTATATCAATTTACTTGCCTCGTAATAGTTCTATTTTAGTTTTTAATGGATGATCAAAATAACTTGTAAAAAATAATTTAATGAAGGATCAAAATATAAATTAGAACAATTGGATAATTTAATCGAGGAAGGTTGTGAGATATATGCTCATCACTTTTTTTTGTATAATTATGTGTACATTCCTCATTGCAAATAAGGACATTGATATAATTTATAATATACAAATAAAAAATTTTGTTTTAGGGACATTGATATAGAAAATGAAAACCATGGATATTATTTTTATTTTTCTTGAAAAATAACTTAAAAATTAATAATATATATGACCAAAATTTTATAACATAGAAAGAAAAGTTATATAATGTAATTATTCTCAAATTTTATTAATAATATTATAGTATCTATTCCTTCTTGCATATAGAGTAAATGATATAAAAAATAGACAATTATAAATACCATCTCTATGGTTCTTGAAAAATAAAATAATAAATATAATTGAACGTTTATGGAATATAAATAAAAGATATATAATATAATTATTCCCAAAATTTGTTAATAATATTAGATTATATATTCCCCATTGCATATAGGTAGTTGATATAAAAAGGAGAAAATCATAGAATTTTTTTCTATCTTTTTGAAAAATAATTTAAAAGTTATTATATTAAAAGAATTCAAAATTTTATTTTTTTAAAAAACCATATAATTCAAAATTTGTTAATAATATTATATTATATATTGCCCATTTCTCATAGTTTATAAGTGTACTACGTACAAATAAAATATCTTTTTGAAAAATTCAAAGATATTTATTTTTTTTAAATGGAGCTAAAATTGTAATCCTTAAAAAATCATAGAAAACATTAGATAATAAATGAACTCATTAATTTTTTAAAACATGCAAATGTACAAGTGCATATGATGTGCTTAATTACTAATAAAACATTAGTTCCACTAATGGCTACATTGCATATGGGTGGCTGATATAAAAAGTAAATAATTGTATATATATATATATATATATATATTGTGTGTTGTTCTTAAAAAATAATCTAAATATTACTGTTACATATGACTGAAATTTTATAACATACAAATTAATAATATTATATTATTTATTACTTATTTTAAATTTGATTGTTAATATGAATGAAAAGGAGACAATAATTGATATATTTTCTATTATTTTTTTTTAAAATAATCTAAATATTAATGATACATATAATTCAACTGTTATAATGTCGAAAGAAAATGTATATAATTTAATTATTCTCAAATTTTGTTAATAATATTATATTATCTATTTCTCACTGCATGAGGTGATTGATATAAAAATGAGACAATCATGAATATGATTTCTATAGTTTTTGAAAAATAACATAAATATTAATAATACATATAAATGAAATTTTATAACCTACAAAAAGTATATAATATAATCATTTTCAAATTTTGTTAATAGTATTATAATATATTATACCTTTCATATGTTGTTGATATATAAAAAGGAGACAATTATGGATATAATTTATATGATTTTTGAAAAATAACCTAAATATTAATAACATATATAATTGAACTTTTATAACATATAAATAAAATGTATATAATCTAATAATTGTCAAATTTTGTTAATAATATTATATTATATATTCCCAATTCCATATGTGAAGGTTGATATAAATATAAAAAAATGATTATGAATATGAATTTTGTGGTTCTTCAAAAATAACCTAAATATTAATAATATATATATGAACTTTTATAACATACAAAGAAAATGAATATAATTCAATTATTCTCAAATTTTATTAAAAATATTATAAAATTTATTCCTGCCCTATGTTGATATAAAATGAGACAATTATGAATATGATTTATATAGCTTAAATATTAATGATACATATAACTAAACTTTCATAATATACAAATAAAAAAATATAATTTAATTATTCTCATATGTTGATAATAATATTATATTATCTATACGATCTCTATTAGTATTATGAAATTTGTTGATATCCTAATTTCAATTTAAACCTCATTAGATACCCACCTCTCACTAGTAGTTTCACTATATAGCCTCTTCATTATATGAAATTATTGATAAATTGAAATATATTAAAAGATATTTATTTTTTTAAAAGTGGAGATAAAAATTTAATAATTTCTTAAAGAATTATAGAAAATCTTATATAATAAATAAACTCATTAATTTTATTAAACATTTTATTTTTTGGTCCTTATACAAGTGCATATAATGGACTTAATTAATAATAAACATTAGATCTAATGGGCTGGTCAGATTAAATAATTTCACACCCAAAAACCCTATTCAGGAGAGAGGGATAGGTTTTTCGGTCTCTCTTCTTGTTCTTCTTCATTTCTTTTGGTAGCCGCCGAATATACACAAATATGGTGGGAGGTATCGAGGTGGGCGCTGTCCCGTTCAATCCCGATGGCTGGGGTCCCCCGGAAGCTGCCACTGGAACAGCTACCAGTCTCCTCTACGACGTCCCTTTCGCGACCTTCTCCCGTTCTGACAAGGTTGGGCGAATCGCCGATTGGACTAGGAACACGAACAATCCGGGGAAGAACCCGAAGCAAGGTGGCGGATCTGACTCCATCTTCGATTTCACGGCGGACGACTCCTTCGGAACGGGCGACGAGGACTCTACCTTTCGCCTGGTGGACTCGAAACCCGCACCACGGCCCAAGTTCGGACCAAAATGGCGTTTCAACCAAAACCGCTCGCAGCTTCCCCAGCGTCGTGACGAGGAGGTGGAGGCGCGCAAGCGCGAGGCCGAGAAGGAGCGCGCCCGCCGCGATAGGCTGTATCACCTCAACCGGCCAAACATCAATTCTCAGCGTCGGGAGGCAGCAGTTTTCAAGTCATCCGTCGATATACAGCCGGAATGGAACATGCTGGATCAAATTCCATTCTCCACTTTCTCGAAGCTATCTTTCTCCGTGCCTGACCCTGATGACTTGCTCCTGTGTGGCGCACTTGAGTACTACGATCGTACGTATGATCGTCTTACCCCGAAGAACGAGCGACGCCTTGAAAGGTATGTACTCGGTCAATTCCTTTATGGTTGTCCGATTAGTCTTATGAACTAAAAATTTACTGCGGGAAAAGCGGCTTACTGGATTGATTAGCAATCCCACAAAGTTCTTTTCTCTGGAAAATAATTGGTGTTATGATTGTACAACTAAAATAGAACATTTTGGCTATGCAAATTTTGGCAATGGGTTGATTAATTTTTTAATATTCTGATAAAATCCAGGCTAATTCTTTTCCATTGCAAATGCAGGTTCAAGAACAGGAATTTCTTCAAGGTTACAACCACTGATGATCCTGTGATCCGCCGCTTGGCAAATGAGGATAAAGCCACTGTTTTTGCAACAGACAGTATCCTGTCTACATTGATGTGTGCGCCTAGGTCCGTTTATTCTTGGGATATTGTCATTCAGAGGGTTGGAAACAAGCTATTCTTTGACAAGAGAGATGGATCACAACTTGATTTGCTGTCTGTTCATGAGACATCCCTACAACCTCTGCCTGAGGCTAAAGATGATATTAACTCTGCTTATTCATTGAGTGTTGAGGCTGCATATATAAACCAGAATTTTTCACAGCAGGTGTTAGTCAGGGATGGGGATAAGGTTACCTTTGATGAGCCTAACCCATTTGCCAATGAAGGAGAGGAGGCAGCATCTGTGGCATACAAGTATAGGCGGTGGAAGCTTGATGATGATATGTATCTTGTTGCACGGTGTGAAGTTCAGAGTGTCAATGAGGTCAATAAGCAGAGATCATTTATGACACTTAATGCTCTCAACGAGTTTGATTCAAAATATTCTGGTGTTGATTGGCGACAGAAGCTGGAGACACAGAGAGGTGCTGTGTTGGCTACTGAGCTGAAAAATAATGCAAATAAGTTGGCTAAGTGGACAGCCCAAGCACTCTTAGCAAGTGCAGACTATATGAAACTGGGCTTTGTTTCCCGGGTTCATCCTCGTGACCATTTTAACCATGTGATATTGGCTGTGCAACAGTATAAACCTAGAGACTTTGCATCTCAGATCAATCTGAATACATCTAACATGTGGGGTATTGTGAAATCTATTGTTTCCCTGTGCATGAAACTGAATGAAGGGAAGTATGTTCTGGTGAAGGATCCATCTAAGCCACAGGTGAGGATATATGAGGTTCCAGTTGATGCATTTGAGAATGATTATGTGGAAGAACCATTGCCTGAAGAAGAGCAAGTGCAGCCTCCAGCAGAGGATACTCAGGGTGGTGAAGCCACTGTCACGACAAATGATATAGAAGATAAGGAGGTTGAATCAGTAGCATGAAGGTAGTTATACTTAAATTCATGCTTGTGTTGTTAAACCTAATTTATTTGGGAATTAGTATCACTTATCTATGATTGATTTAGGCTACTGTTTAAGATTCTATGATCACTTTCCTATCATGTACTGCTCCAGGCTACTGATTTTTGTCTTGACCCTTGTTTTAAATGCTGAACTTGGTAATTGGTGTTGGCAATTTTTTTTTGTGTTAACTATTGGGTTATTAAAATGTTGGTAATTGGGGAGGGGTTTGTGGCTTGTCTCAGGCTGTACCCTGATGGATTAGCTGAGTTCTATGCTATTTGGGCACCATTGACATAAAAGCAAAACATTTTTCCCCATTTCCGTTATAAATGGGACCCAAACAACGTTAATTTTTTCCTGTATTCTCTCTCCATTGTTTTCTGTTCTCTTCTCCTCCATTTACATCAAATGCAGACAAGGGTTAAAGCTACCAAAATATTATGATACTATTGCCTAATTAAATATTTTTTTTTCTTATCATTATTATATTTAGTATTGCTCTTGTTTTTGCATGAATATTCTGATGTTTATACATGGGTTAGTACATCCAGATGGCTATTTATTGTACAAGAGCTATTTACTCAAAGCTTTATATAGAAGATGTATCTAGCTAGCCCTTTATGTTCCTCTTATACTGCTAGGTTCTATTTCCTTGTGTCTGTAAAAATGCCCTATTCTGCATGTTCTTTCTCATAAAGCCATTGCTGACAATCATTTTATGTATGTAGACCTGGACTTTCTCTGTTTATACCTGGATGCTGAGCATCATATATTGTCTGTGGACATTAATTTTCGATAAATGGCAGCTTAACTTTACCTGATGTTATCACAAGGTGAAAATTATGCATTTTGCTTTGAATTTCTAGGGTCTCTGGAGGATGGAGCTTGGTTTGTCATGTGTTCCAGGAACGGTTGGTTCATTTTCTTAAGCAAGCTCTAGACAGCTCTCCATCTGATAGGAGATGTTCTTGATATGGTCTTTCTTCAAGCTATGGACAGCTCTTTCTGTATCTCGTCATATTTCTTCCATCTTTGACTTTGCTCTGTTATACGTAATCAGACCAAGTTTGGCCGTATTGGGATTTTATTTTCTTCCTGATTATGTTGGTGGCGTTCTGAGTAGGCATTCTTTCCTGACTATGCCCAGCTGTTTACTGAGTTATCTGTCTCTTAGCTGGATAACTGTCTGTATCTCCAAGGATTCGCATTCACAGTTGATGATTGTGATGGCATGTCTCTTTTGAGTTACAATAACAGAGCAGAATGACTATTTACCCTTAAAATTGTTGATTCGCATTCACAGTTCATGATTGTGATGGGTCTGTTTTGAGATACAACAGAGCCGTATGACTCTTTACTCTTTAAATTGTTGATTCGCATTCACAGTAAATGATTATGATGTTTTTGCAAATTTTAGAATCAGGGGCAAATTTATTTGTAATTGCGGCTACCAAAAGCCTCCATCCAAATTCGTCTTCAAGTCTATTTGTTCTAAACAGGAGAAAAGAAGGTGAGAAGAGGTTCGTGCAATCCTCCACATTTTTTTAACAACTATGTCGAATTCCAAGTTAACATCTCTAGTGTTGTATCCCATCATGACGGTGACGGAGGACACATCATAATTTGCAGCAAAGACGATCGAATGGAACGTGCAAAGGAAGTTTCTCTCGTACATCCAGACGGACCCCATGCTATTCTAGCTGGTTTTATTCTCTATCGCCCTAAATTCGAATGGGCTCTTGTATCTGGAACGTGCAAAGGAAGTTTCTCTCGTACATCCAGACGGACCCCATGCTATTCTAGCTGGTTTTATTCTCTATCGCCCTAAATTCGAATGGGCTCTTGTATCTTCGTTGCATGTTGGAGCTGCCACAATTTCATTAGCTCGACCTCTATGCACCAGAGGCCTAGCTATAACCTCATGTTACTGCCATGCACAGTAGCCCCTGTGGGGCACTTCCGGGAAGGCCTACTCCTGGAACTCGCCGAGTCAAGACGGTATGAATAAGGATGTATTCCAAATAAGTGGATGACATGATTGATTACGGTGATGACAGAGTCCTCATCCCTCTTTTTCTCTAGAACTTCGTTGCCTACTCAGCACAACGTATGGAAGCTGGTTGGCTGGTACATCCAAGGTAACGATCCTTCGAGCATATCTTCAGTTATTGCCATTCATTCATCTCAGCGAAAAGCAACCTCTTCAAGGCGTGGGAGAAAGCGATGAGGGAAAACAGGTCAGTGCTGATTAGAGAGGATACGATCCTTCGAGCACATCTCCAGTTATTGCCATTCATTCATCTCAGCGAAAAGCAATCTCGTCAAGGAGTGGGAGAAGGCACGAGGGAAAACAGGTCAATGTTGATTAGAGAGGATATGACTAAGTATACGACGTGTTTCTTCACCTAGAACTTGCCACCAGGCATGCGTCCATGTTCACGTCAATAACAAGACACGAGATAATTGTTAGCATCTATGTGGGTGAATACTAGAAATCTTATATGTTAGAAACAATTGTATAATGATAGAGTTTGTATGCAATATAGTAGGAATACTTAATAAAATTTGTATTAAGACATTTGTAATAGGTTAGACGTAGTGTATGAAATGTACTAGTGAAATGAGATCTAATTTTTTACAAATAACAATAACTGGACCAAATACGAATGAGATGTGGTTACAAATAACAATAAAGAACCAAACAACCATATACTATGGAGCATGACATGCTAGCCTGCAGTAGAAAGGGATATAGTGATTTTTTTATTAAATATTAGAAAAATAGAATATTATTTAATAAATTAAATTATGAATATATATAAAATTTATTGGTACAATTTAAAAATATAGTCTAATTTATTAATATTACACATTTTTTCTTAATATAAGTGATATATATCTATCATTTCTATTTTATCAAACTTTTAGTTAACAAATTTACTAGTTTTTATATATGGTAACTCTACCATCTTTATATCAATTTTTTTAATAAAAAATCAATTAATTTTTACATGTTTTATAAAACTCGTTCCTCTAGACCAAGTAAACCAGAGAAATGATCGGCAATTTTGAGAAAACCGAGCTAAAAAAGGAATAAAAAATGATAAATAAGGGTTAAAATGAGAAATTAGAAAATTACAAGTGAACAAAAATTCATAAAAATTATAAGTAAAAATCGGGAAGTAGAATTGATGATAGAATCGGACCCGAATCGGGATGAACCATAGAGAACTGGTTCAATGATTTATTTTTCTAAATAACTTAAAAATATCAATTTGGGAAATTGAGGCCACCATTATATAAAAAATGAATTTAGAAAATTTTAAATTTTAGAAAACTGGTCGAATAAGGTCCGAACCGGCCAAATTTCAAATTCGGGTCACCGAACTCAGTCGGACCGGACCGGTCAACGGTCTGACCAGTCAACGAACCGATCAACAGTCAACGACGCCAAGTCAGCAGCCACACAAGCATAGGCAGCCAACGGGAGGCTGCCACTTGTCTAGTCAACGGATCAACGGCTAATATGCCGGCTGAGTTGGACCTCTACGTCAGAAAAACCTGCCAATTATAGTGTGCCACATGGCACACTCGCCACATCATCGTCTTCAATCTCGAGCGAAGAAAGGGAGAAAGAACCTACAATGAATGATAAGGAGATTGAGCATGTAACTCCTAAGATGAGAATCTCTATTGTGAGGGACATAGTAGAGAACGAAACTGGAAGGAGGGAACCTTCCCAAGCAAAGGAATCGACATATAGATCGAAAGCGATTATTGTAGAATGAAGAATCATGAAGTGATTATGAGTAAGTAAAAATAGATTAAGGAAAAAGGAACAATCCTTAAATAAGGAATGCCAAGGACTTAGAAGGAAAGAATCCCAATTTGTTGGTAAACTATCGGGAAAACCAAATAATTGGCACCAAAAAGACCCAATAAAGAACTTGGGAAAGGACGAGTGGGTAAGGAAAACCGACACGGTTATGTAAGATAAGTTGTCAAGATATGAAGGATAATTGGATACTAGTAAATGTAGTTGAGGAATATTACCCGATAAAAGGATGTATGAAATTATACAGTCCCTAAAAGGATGGAAAGTTGGAAACAACCCTATAAGAAGTGTTGTAGAAGTCTGATGGATAGAGACAAGTTCAGAACTATGTCATGTTGTTAGGGACATATAAGCACCAACAATCCCAAGTAAAATGTAACTCGAGTAAGAAGGAGTCAGTTAGTAAACATAATGAGGTTAAATATAAATTTGACCGAAGTTGTAATCAATGACGGATGAAGGATGGGTCAAATTGGGATGAAAGAATAATAACACAGAAACTTGTGAAAAAAGGTACGTAATGCTCGAAAGAATGTCGAGCTAGGGTTTCAACGATGAAAAGAATAACTAGACAAAGGAACGATTGGGCACCTTGGAACTCCCAATCTTGAAATCTTGAGTAATAACCCCAAAAGGAAGAACCTTACTCTAAATAAAGGGAGGTGCGAACCTAAGAATATATATTTGGATTAATAAGACAGACATGCCTCGTTATTATAACTCCATGGAAGGAGTAAGCATGATAAATGAAAAGAAATTCCTTAGATTAATGATTATGAGGACTAAGCAGAAGAGTAATCGAAGTGTTAGCATGTCAAGAAAACCCAAGTTGACATTAAGGGAAATTATTCTCGATGTGGAATACATTGGTTAAGTTTTGGGGATAAAACTCCTAAAAGGAGGGGAGAGTTGTAAACCTCTCCATTTTGAGTTAAGGAAAACTAGGAAAAGAACCAGTCAAACCGAGTGAGAAACACCAAACTGGTTCACAAACCCGTTTATTGGGGAATAGGCAAATTAGAGAAATTTAAACTCCCTTGTGACCTAAAGAGATTTATAAACCTTGGGAAGGAACCTTAGAACATAGTGGGAGAGAAAAACCAGACCGGTTCGGGTGAACCGGACACGAACCGGATTAAACCGATTTAAGAACCGAGTTGATTTATGAACCAGAACCGATAGAGAGATGGTAAATTAGGAAATTTTATGGACCCTAAGTGATCTAAGGAGTTATAAAAGTAATGAAAAAGGACTTTAGGGTGAATTGGAGATGAAAACCACACCAGTTCAGGTGAACTAGATCCGAACTGGGTTGAACCGGTTTGGACCGTTTTGAACCACTATTGATCCAGATTCTAAATTTATTTTTCTAGGTGGCTTAAATAATTCAAATTTGAGATTTGAGGCCACCATTGGATAGAAAATGAATTTAGATAAATTTAGAAATTTTTATATTTGAAAAACTCGGTCGAATGGGAGGGGGGAGGGTGAACCTGCCGGTTTAAGATTTGAACCCGGTTTGGATCGGTCTGGTTTGGTTTGAAACAATTTCATCTTCTTCCTTCAGATGTCAGCACTGTTCACTCACCAAAAAATTGAAGCAACATCGATGAAGAAGAAACGTTTCCGTTTAGTATGTTTCAGGCCATTAATGTCTATTATAAATGTGCCAAACAGACGGCTGACGAGTCCTCGAGCTCCCTATATAAAGAGCACCTTCCCATTCATCCTCTCCACACGTGAAAACTCCATTCTCTCTCAACTGCTCTATTTTCTGATGAAGCTCAAACTAGAGCTTCAACTTGGGCACTTTTCTAAGCCAAACAAGGCGAGGTCAGGTTCTTTAGAACTGGAGAGAAGTCAGCTACACGCTTGTAGTCTCCGTTTACTTCGAGGGTCGTTGGAGAAGCGCTGACATGATGGAATAGTGAAGCAGCTCCGACGGATCGAAGCTGCCCTATTTCGGCCAAGCTGAAATTGGCCAATCCGAGCCCTCCTTAGGCCAAACCAAGCCCTCCTAACACTTCTCCAGCCCTCCCACGGCCGAATTAGGACTGAAAGGTAAGCAAATTCGGCTCTCCTTTGTAATTTTCGACTGGTGCTAAAGAGAGAACCGATAGAATTTTGATGATGAAATTTTAACTCAATTCAGAATCAATTAATGCAATTCTTGATTCTAGGATGAACCTCAGGACGAGAGCTATCTGCCCAGATAAAAAGCTCAGACGCCGTGCCCTCACCGATGAGAAATCGAAGCTTTCTCTCTCTATAGTCTGTTTTTCGGTGAAACTCCGCTTGAGCTCGTTCCGAAGTCAAAACTTGCGATTCAACATGCTATTGAATTGTATGAAGATATAAGATCTCAATTTTAACTTCAATTTTAACAATTAGATGCGTTTGATTGGTCAATTTGATAAAATAAAATTTGGTTGTGTTAAGGAGTTGAAATTGGGGATTTTCGAAAATTCGAAGGACCAAGATGCAATTTTATAAAATTGAGGGTCAGTTGGGCATGATAAGAATGTTAAAGGGCCAATTGAGGAATTTTAGAATTTTTGGGGTGAAACTTATCATTTTTGTAAAGGAAGGGAAAAATGGTAATTTTGGAAAAGTTGGGGGACCAAATTAGAAATTTGGGAAATTAAACCCCTTTTTGAGAATTTAAATAAATTGAGGTCCTAAGATAAATTTTAAAAGTTTCGGGACTCAATTTGAGGAAAAACTGACATTAGGGACTTAAAGTTAAAGAAAAATAATTTTAGGGACCTAATTATAAATAAATAGAAAGTTTGGTTTTCTCATTCATTTGGAATAAATGAAGGCTATTAGGCCGAGGGATAATGAACAATGATATTCATATCGTGTAGGAATACGAAGTACCGAGAACGCCAGCAAGGAGAAGCTCGCGTGAATACAAAGAACTAGTCGAGTGGAATTCACTACATTAACGGGTAAGTGAACTTTCTAACGTCATACTCGGTTGGGATGATGAGTACAACTTAAAGGTAAAAACCACTTAACGGTTGTGAGTGAGATTTTATATCATACCCGGTTGGGGATGATAAGTACCTCGAAATGAAAAACCCACTATTTAGTGGTATTTTAAACATCACAACTTAGAGAAGTGATGTGAAAATCACGCGAAAAAACTACTTACCGATTGTAAGTAGATCATACATAGTTGGTATGATGAAACTTTCTAGAAGGAAGTGGAAAACCCATTCATTGGTTATGAGCGGAGATGTCCTCATACTCAGTTGATATGATGGACAATTGAAAATATATTTTTTCGGAAGTGCTCTCCCCTTACTTTGTGCCAATGCTTAAATGATTTTGGAGACCTTTTTGACGGGAGCTTGAATATCTCTTATAGGCCAAGGGCCTCAGTTTTGTAACTTGGGGGCTATTATGCCCGGTTTTAAAAATCTCGAACAAGTGGGCTATAGGCTAGTGGATATGAGTAGGAGCTCGTAAACAAACATGAGATATGTACCATAAAACTTTAATAAATGAATTGTTTTGCCATGGTATCAAGACAAGACCGACATATTCAATCAACTAGTGATAGTGTGACATGACATGTCTCTGGACCAATCAAGACAAACAACTGCAGGTTGAGTTGAAGGTCAAAGCCATTGGACTAGTGGCACCACATATTTTATGGCATGATAAGAAAATATTGATTGTGCATGCACTATGATTACATGACCATCAAGACGCTTAAGAGGGATAGTAATGCATCCTAAGGGTCCTAGATGACGTGGTGAATATAAGGGCAGTTCGTCGTACCAGGTGACCATGCAAAATTTGGAGTAGCACCAAGCGCACGAGACCGGGGTGGGGACGAGATGCGGTTTTTGTCATCATACGGACACGAAGAATTGATTTCAGGATTGAGGGTCAGATGTCGCGTACATCCACTCATTCTCAGGGTAGAAGTGAACGTGCTTCTATCCGGGTGGCCGGTAAAGTTGCTTCGACGCCATAAGTGGGTTCAGTGGACATACTAGCTTGTGAATGTGTGTTTGACCTTCATGATAAAGGATGTGTGTTAGGTGATGACACACCATGATTAATAAGAAATAGTGGTAAAAAATTGAGATTTGAAATGAAAAGATTTTTTAAAGAAAGATGTTGGCACACTCCAATACAATTCTTTTTCCTAAAGGTTAAAAATTTTGAAAACCCATTCACTGAGTCGTTGTACTCACCCCCTCCCTTATATCCCTTTCAGGAAATTCTGGAAAGCCTACCTTTAAAGACCATCAACTAAGACGCCTGTAAGATAGGTATGATAAATTTAAATATTATGCAGTTTTGATTTATGTTATTCTAGGAAAAGGCACAGGTTTAAAGGATGTCTTACTCTTTACGATTTATAATAAGAGGAAACCCTTTAATAAACCGGGAGAGTGGCAGGTTGATCATGGGGATTCGACCAAATCGGGTTAGGGCATGACACGCTGAGAGAGAGAAGAGAGAAGTGACAGAGGCCGAAAAAGCGGGAGTCTCCGATGACTCAGAAATCTCTCTAGTCAGGTCGCTAGCGGCCGCGTCAGAGGCCGAGTCTTACGCTGGTCGATACCCTAAATAATTGTTGAGCTCCCTATATAAAGAGCACCCCTTCATTCATCCTCAGCATCCCACAATTGACCTAAGAAGGAGAGGTACTCAGTTTTCCAGTGAGCAACAAACTAGAGCTCTGACATTGGGGCTTTTCTCTACCTTCAAAGCTGCATTTAGTACCATTAGAACCAAGAGGAAGTTCTCTACACATTTGCACCCTCCCTTCAGCTTGAGAGCCACCGTAGAAGAGCAAGGAAGCTTAAATAGTAACGCTACTCCTCGGCTGTTAGCAGCTCGAGCCGCTCGAGCTTAACTCGAGCCGCTCGAGCTTAACTCGAGCCATCCCCATGCCATTTCTGGCCAAACCAAGCCTCCCAAACACCACTGAGAGGTGCCCCGACCTTCCTTCGAGATAGCATTGTAAGCCCCTCCGCCGAAAAACACTGTTCACAAAACATTTATGTAAGAACTGAAACTAAGAAATTCACACTGCTTAGGCCACCAATTGAGGCACAGTTTGATCCATGGAGGATCCCCAGGAGGAAAGCAATCTAGATAAAGCAAGAGCTCCGGTTGCCGGATCATCACCGATAAGATATCAAAGCTTTCTCTCTCTAGACTAAATTTTCATGTGAACCTCCGTTTGAGCTCATTTCTAAGCCAAATTGAGCAATTCAAAGCTCAAAATGACGAGGGAGACATAAGGAAGATGATTCAAATCATCAATTGAGATAATTAACCATGTTTTGGGGGTCAATTGAATGAAATTGAGATTTAGGGACCAAATTACAATTTTGAGAAAATTGGGCAATTTGGGGATTTTAGGAAAATTGGGGTCCGAATTGCAATTTAAGGAAATTAGGGGCATTTTCATGAAATTAACTTCCAACTGGGGCTCAATTGGGAAATTGGATGAAATTGAGGACCGATTGGCAATTTTTGAAAGTCCAAGGACCAATTGGTAATTTTTGGGAAATTAAGGACCAATTGGAAATTTTGGAAAAATTGAGAACCACTTGGTAATTTTGGAAAAGTTAAGGACCCGTAAGGAAAAATTGGAAGTCCTAGGGGCTTAACTGAAATCAATGAAGATCAGGGACTAAAATGTAAAGTTATAAACTTTGAAGGACTAAATTGTAATTAAGGCATAGTGTAAGGACCTATGCGCAAATACCATAAAGTATAAGGTCCCTTATGTCAATTCTCCTGACAAGGATGCTCAAACCATGTAGACATGAGTCATACGAGTACAGGTGCCAAGGAGCAAATTAGAGATTGGAAATTTAGCTGGAACGAATTTGTCATAGTATCGGGTGATTGGAATTTTCAACATCATACCCGGTTGGGGGTGATTAGAAATGTTTTAATGTTAAAAAAAATATTTTTACAGGAATGATCTCTCCTAACTGTGTGAAACTGCTTAAACATTTTAAGAGATGTTCTTGATGGGAGAGAGAACTGTTTTGATAGGCTCAAAGCCTCAGATTTGAAAATGATAGGGCCGAAGGCCCAATTTTGGAAAACTCGTGAAGTGGGCCCAATGCCAGTGTGCATGGGTTGGAATCGTAGACAAATGTGAATTATAAGAACCATGAAAACTCTTAAAAAAACCGGAATTGTTGTGTGAATTGCCACGGGGCCAAGACAGGACTGACAAGGCTCGATGGACTAGTGGCAGTGTGCCTAGACCAGGTCAATGGGCCAATCAAGGAAAACATATCATGCCTCGACCCAATTTGGTCAAATCCCCGTGAGCAACCCGCCACTCTCCCAATTTATTAAGGGTTTTCCCCTTTTTTAAACCGTGAGGAGTAAGGAGTCCTTTAAACATATACCTTTCCTAAAATAACACTAATCAAAACTGCATGAAATTTTAAAATTTACATACATGTCTTGTAGGTGTAGTTAACTGGGAGTCTTTGGGTAGGTTTTCCCTGGGTTATTTGAAAAGGGATATAAGGGAGGGAGTGAGTTCAACGACTCAGTGAATGGGTGTTTAAAACTTAATTTTCAGAAAAATAGTTTGAATTGGAGTGTGCTAGACTCTTTATTTTCTTAAAATCATTTTCTCATTTTCTCGGTTTTCAACACCATTATTCCTCATTAACCACAGTCGGTGTGTTTGACAATCAACAAATGCCCTTCATCATGAAGGGATCACACATTCACAGGGCAACCTATCCACTACACCTACTTGTGGCGTTAGAGCGACTTTACCGGCCACCTAGATAGAAACCCATCCACTTCTACCCTGGGAATGAGCGGATATTCGTGACATCTAACCCTCAAACCCGAAAAACAACTCCATGTTTGTATGAGGATAGAGACCATATCCTAGTATTGTGCGCATGAAACTCAAACACAGTAGCTTCAGGAAGCCTCAAACATAGTAGACTCGTGGAGTTCAAACATAGTAACTCTGTGAAGTTCAAACACAGTAACTCCATGACTAACTGGTACAACAAGAAACTCAAACACAGTAGCTTCTCTTTCCCTTATCTCCACCATGTTATCCAATAGCCCCTAGGACTCATCATTACCCCTCTTGGAAATCTTAATGGTCTCAAATCTCAAGTGCATGCACAAACAAAGTTTTCCTCAAAAGCCATTTAATCTTTGGTGCTACTAGTCAAAAGGCCCCAACCCTCAACTCGATCTACAACTATTTGTCTCGACTGGTCTGTCGACCTGTCTTGTCGCACTACCACCAGTCCATTGAGTATGTCGGTCCTAACTTGGTACCATGGCCAAACATATCATTCATTTAAAGTTTTCATGGATTAAACTCATGTTTGTTTACGAGCTCATACTCGTGCCAACTGGCCTTGGGCCCACTATATGGGGTTTTCAAAATCAGCATTTTACCCCCCAAGTTCCAAAACCGAGGCCTCTAGCCTATCTGACTATTCGAGCTCTCATCAAGAAGGTCTCCCAAAATGTTTAAGCAGTGGCACATAGTCAGGGGAGAGCACTTCCAACAAAAATAATTTTTTAGCTGTCCATCACACCAACCGAGTGTGAGGATATTTCCGCTCATAATCGATGAACGGGTTTTCTACTTCCTTCTAGGAAGTTCATCATACCAATAGGGTATGATCTACTTACAAATGGTAAGTAGTTTTTTCGTATGTTTTTTAACATCACCCCATCCAGGTGTGATGTTAGAATCTCACATTGTAGCAATTTTTCATTTCCGAGGTACTTATCATCCCAACCAAGTATGATATAAAAATCCGACTCACCCGGTAATACAATGAATTCCTCATAACCGGCTTTTTCCCTCCACGTGAGTTTATCTTGATTGGCGTTCCCAGTACTTCATGTTCCTACACAATATGAACATCCTTGTTTTTTATCCTTTGGCCTAATAGCCTTCATGCTTCATGAATAAAGTTCAATATCCCAGACTTTTCAATTATTTGCAATTAGGTCACTAAAGTTCTTTCTCTTTAACTTTAGGTCCCTAATGCCAAAATTTCCCAAAATTGAGTCCCGAAACTTCTAAAATTCACTTTAGGACCTCAATTTATTCAAAATCATAAAAGGGTTTCAAGTTTCCCAAATTCCCAAATTGGTCCCCAACTTTTCCAAAATTACCATTTTGCCCTTACTTTACAAAAATGGTAAGTTTCACCCCAAAAATTCAAAAAATTGGCCAACTGCTCCTCCAACATCTTTATCATGCCCAATTGGCCCTCAATTTTATGAAATTGCACTTTAGTCCCTCAAAATTTTGAAATCCCCAAAATTTCCCCCCAATTTCAATCTTCCAACTCAGTCGAATTTGGTTTCATCAAATTGACCGATCAAATGAGTTTATTTAAAATTAGATTTAAGTTCCTACACCACCACATGATTCAATTGCACTTGCAATCGCATGATTTGACGCCGGAATGAGCTCAAATGGAGATTCGTTGGAAAACTAGACTTAGAGAGAGAATGCTTCGAAAGCTTACTGTCAAGGGCACAATGGTCTGAGCTTTCGATATGGGAAGATAGTTCTTGTCCTAAGGTTTCTCCTATTATCAAGAATTTCATAAATTGATTCCGAATTGATTGAGAATTTGGTCAGTGAAGTTCCGCCGGTTCTCTCTCTAGCACTGATCGAAAATTACAGAGTGGAGCCAAATTGGCTTACCTTTCCGCTCTAATTTAGTTGGAGGGCTGTGAAGGTGTTGGGAGGGCTTGGTTTAGCTTGAGGAGAGCTTGAATTGGCCATTTTCAGCTCGACCAAAATAGGGCAGATTCGGTTTGCCAGAGTTGCTTCACTGTTCTATCACGCCAACGTTTCTCCGGTGACCCTCGAAGCGAATGGAGACTACAGGTGTGTAGCTAACTTCTCCTCAAATCCAAAGAACCCAACCATGCCTTCTTTGGCTCAGAAAAATGCCCAAGTAAGAGCTCTGGTTCGAGCTTCACTGGAAAATGGAGTAGTAGGGAGAGAGTGGAGTTTTTAGGTGTGAGGAGGATGAATGAGGAGGGGCTTTTTATATAGGAAGCTCGAGGACTTCTTGGCTGTCTGATTGGCGCCTTAATGGCGGTCATTCATTTCCTAGAACTCCCTGGTCGGAGACTTTTCATCTTTGTTGGCGCTACTCGATTTTTCGACACTGTTCCGAACCAGGTTCAACGCTTAAACTGGCTGGTTCAGGCCCGATTCAACCGAGTTTATCAAAATTAAAATTTTCTAAATTCATCTAAATTCATTCTCTATCCAATAGTGGCCTCAATTCTCCAAATTATATTTTCTAAGCTACCTAGAAAAATGATTTTATCATTCGGTTCAATAGTGGTTTAAACCGGTCCAAACTGATTCAGATTCGATTCACCTGAATTGGTCTGGTTTTTTCCCCAAAATATCCTAAAGTCCCTTTCCAAGGTTTTTATGACCATTTGGTCACTCGAGAGTTGTAAATTTCCCAATTTGCCTGTTTTGTGATGATCGAATTTGTGAACCAGTTCAATTTTTCTCACTTAGTTTGATCGGTTCTTTTCCTTGTTTTCTTTAGCTCCAAAGAGTGGGGTTTAAAAAACAGCTGTAGGCCAAGTCAAGTGTCGAGGCCTTCGTACCATTGGCACCAAAGGGCATGGTTAATGGATTAAAACTCTTGTATTCATACATGAGGAATCCGGAAGCATCTAGATGCCCAAGAGGGGTAGTCAATGGATCCCAAGGACTGTTGGACGATCTGGATGCAATAAGGGCGTGTCTGAAATGCTAATTAGTGATGAAGCTCTAATAGCTTCCTTTGCACTAAGGCTGAGGCCGGAGGGGAAATGAGATCTTGTCCCACAAAGCGGACATGATGAAGCACTAAGATCGATGCTAGAGGGGAAATGAGGTCTTGAGACCGAGGCCGGAGGGAAAATGAGGTGTCTAGACTGAGGCTGGAGGGGAAATGAGTCTCGTCCCACCAAGCGGACATGATTAGGTTTTGAGGGATGGACTATTGTTGTCCACTCAAACTCGGGGTAGAGGTAGTGCACCTCTATCTAGGTGGATGATAAATATGCACTAAACCACAAGTGAAATGGTTGGGGACTGTTCTGTGAACGTGTGATCCCTTTCAATGATAGAAAGGGTGTGAATGCTTATTGAGGCACCTCCTGAGCAAGGGGAAGGGCTCAAGAAGAGATAAACTCATATTATAATACATTAAAAGCATAAAACATTTTCTTGATAGACTGATTATTTTGAAAACTCGCTTCCCATCCTCCACCCACTGAGTTGTATAAACTCACCCCCTCCCATTAAACTTTTTTAGAAGAAACACCTCACTACAACAAGCTGAGGCTAGGAGAGAAAGCCAAGGGCACCACCATCAGGTAACTTTTATGTTTTGTAAAATTTGTGATGGCAAACAGGTACTCCAATGCCTTTACCTTCCCTATATCACTTAGGTAGTAATACCCAGATGATATATGAAAGGGTGACGGGTTGATCACGAACCCCGATCAGACCAGGTCGGGGCATGACATGTTTGGTCATGTCATGTTGAATTGGGTTGTTGACAATATTTATATCAAACTTGTTATCTTGCCATAACTTCATAGGTTTTTCTCTAAATACAAAACTCTATTGGTCAGTTTTTTTATCCAAATTATTTCACAAATAGTTTAAGCTATTGATCTGCACTCTACTTCTATTGATGATCGAGTGACTACGTCTTGTTTCTTACTACTCCATGATACAAGATTACCTCCAACAAACACACAATAGTCAGACGTAGATCTTCTATCATCCATAAAGCTAGCCCAATCTGAATTACAAAAACCTTCTACTTTGGTGTGACTCCAAGCCTTAAACTAAAGTACCTTACTTGGGCTCCTTTTTAAATATCTCAATATCTTCATGATAGCCTCCTGATGATTTGTCCTCGGATTTTGCATATACCCGCTCACAATACTGACTGCATATGTGATGTGATGCCTTGTATGGCATAGATAGATCAATCATCCCACAATCCTCTGATATCGTTATTTATCCACAGGGTTACCTGACTACGCACATAATTTATGATTTAGTTCTATTACTGTCGAAGTTGTTAGACAACTTAACATCTATGTCTTAGTGACTAAATCCAATGTACACTTTCTCTAAGAAAGTACTATTCATTTCTTAGACCTTTCAATCTCAATACTAAGAAAATACTTTAAAGAACCAAATTCTTTCACCTCAAATTCTTTACTTAATTATTTTTTTAGCTGTAATATCTCAGTACCATCATCCCCAATTATGATAATGTCATCCATATATACTGTGAGAATAGCAACTCGACCATTAGAGTGTCGATAGAAAATAGTATAGTCTCCGTTACACTGCTGATAACCCATTTTGACCACCGCACGTCGAAATTAGTCAAACCATGCTGTCGGTGACTCTTTGAGTCCATAAATAGATTTTTCAACCTACATACCTTCCCCATAGTTTTCATCATACCAAATCTAGGTGGAATCTTCATATATATTTTCTATTGTAGGTCTCCATACAAAAATACATTATTTATATCCATTTGATGTAATGTCCACCCAAAATTAACAACACATGAAATAAACATTATGACAGTGCTAATTTTAACTACGGATGCAAAATTCTCATCATAGTCTATTTCATATGTTTGAGTATAACCTTTTCCCACCAACCTTGCTTTGTACCTCACAACTTCCCATTCAGCATTTTGTTTCACATTGAATACCCACTTACATCATATAACTTTTTTCTCATTTGGAAGTTGAGCAAGTTCCCACATTTTATTCTTCTCTAGTGCTTTCATCTCCTAATGCATTGCTCCAAGCCACTTCAAATTCTTTTTAATATCTTGCCAATTCTTTGGTATGTGCACTGACTATACTGACATAATAAACATCTTGTATGCAGGTGGAATAGATGCATATGTGACATAATTAGATATATCATTCTCAAAACCATACACAATTAGAGGTTTCCCTGCATTAGCTAGAATTCTTTACTAATGGCAATAGGTAAAAAAATCATTACCATCGATAATGTCGATGGACCATTAGAGGGTTGATGAATACTCGAGACATTTAGAGGAATGGATTGTAGAATAAGTATTTGTTCTTGTATAGAGTTATTACCTTCTGGTGACGTTGAGTAATTGCCAAAGGGTTGATGGATACCCGATACACCTAGGGGAATGGATTGTGTTGGTATAAATATTTGTCCTGTTGTCTCACCATCATATGAATCATATTTTTTTCCCCTTAGCCCAATCCTTACTCCTACTATATGCCTTCAATTGTGGTTCATCATTATTTTCATCTTTGCTCCTCCAACTTCTAGGACATGTAGTCGCTCCTACAATAATATTTTTAGCACTCTGATCATTGACATTTTTTTTTCATTGATCATTGTTTAACAATTCTTATAATACTATTTAAGTCTGTATTGATTCCTTATAGAATGGTTCATTGTCATTAAAAGTCACATCCATGCTCATAAAGAGTCTATTCTCACTTGAACTCCAATACTTGTGTGCCCTTTGAGTACAATAACCCATATAAATACATTTCAATGCATGAGGATCGAGCTTGCTTACCGAAGGTCGATGATCTCTCACAAAACTTATGTATCCAAACACACGAGTAGTGACTATGTATGTGTTTTTCCCATGAATACTTACAAAGTGATATAAAGTCAACACTTGTAAGGGCATCCGATTAATCAAATACGCTACTGTCAGTACGTCTTCTATCACACCCCGACCCTATTTGGTTGGGATCCTATGAGCAACCTGCCACCTTTCCTTGTGTTACCCAAATATTCCTACCGAGGTAGAACAAGAAAAGTAAAGATGTGCGAGAAGCTAGTTTTCCAAAACAAAAAAAAATCAAAACAATTTTAGGACATCTCCTTCGTACCTTATGAGCATAGGCTTCTTGCTTTGGCCTCTCCCCTCCTGAACATAAGTGTGCTTCCAAAAAAGGGGGATAAATGAGGGTGTGAGTTTTCATAAATCAATGAGGGTTAGGGCATCAATATCTAAGATGTTTATTTAGTCTTTCCAGTTTGATCAGCACACAATCAATCACCCTTTATTATCAAATGGTTCACACATTCGAAGAGCAGTCCTTGATTGTTCCACTTGTGGACCAGAGCGTCTTTAGCGTAGACCTTGGTAGAAGTTCACAACTTCTACCAAAGTCTATGTGGGCATTAATCGCTCAAGTTCTTACTCCGTGTCCACAATTGTGGGACGAGACCTCTCCCCCTCCGACCTCGGTCTCAATGCGCATGAAGCTCCTTGAGCTTCTCAACATATTGAACGACAAAGCTTTCCTTATGCTCCATTGGGTCATTAGCAACCCTTAGAACCATCACTACCCCATACTAGACGCCTCGATGGTTCCGTAACATGACAAGCACAATCAATAGTCTTATTTTACTTTACCTTTATCTTTAGTGCTACTAGCCCAATGAGTTTGACAACTTGGTTTCAGCTCGGAAGATAATCCACACAATCAATTGATTATGAAAATCTTTTAAGAACATAGATTTTAACTTGTTTACGGGCCTAAGCCCATGCCCATTGGCCTTGGGCCCACTCGAGCAAGACTAGCTCTAACAATTCATGGTTTATTATTTCGTCAAAAAAGTCTCCCAAAAGGTTTAAGCTGGCTTAAGCAATCAGGGGAGATAAATTCTAGAAAATCATTTTCAATTCAGGAAAGTGCATTCATTAGCCCAATCAGATGTGATGCCAAAATCCACTCACCTGGTAGGTCGTTACTAGTTTCCCCAAGCTAGATCGTCGACACTTCTGAGTTATTCCGTGGTCATAGGTAGGGGTATCTTTATAGCACCTATAGTATTTTAGATAAGGAGTAATTCAGCTATCTGATTCATTTCACTTAATCCATGAGCTTTATCCTCGTGGCAATTAAATTTCGGGTTCACTGCCAACTCTCATAACTTACTAAGTTTGGCTATAATTCTCATGATTTCCTTTAATTTCTTCAAAATTTCCAATTGGTCCCCAATTTCCTCAAAATCCCCAATTGGCCCTCAATTTAAAAATTAATTTCATAAAAGTACCCCAATTTTGAACAAATTTCCCCCAATTCATTCTTTTTGGTTCCAAAATCATGTTTTATCAAATTGGATCTGCAAACTCAATTAATTGATCCCTAGCATGATACTAATTGTCTTCCCCACCTTCCAACGATCTGTTCAATCTTTGAATCATCTTAATTGACCCCAAAATAAGCTCTAACAAAGCTTCACTAGAAAACTGAACTTAAAGAGAGAAATCTTTGAAATATTATCAGCTGGGGTACAATTGCCAGAGTTCTAGATTTGAGAAGTTAGCCATGTCGGGAAGGTCCTTTGAGGATCAAGAATTGCCCCAATTAATGTCTTGGGTAGGGAGAATTTGATCAATATAATTTTGCCTCTTTCTCTCTCTAGAATTTTACTATTTCGAGGAGTGGAGGCGGAATGGACTAACTCTAAAGCTTTTAGGAGGTCGAGGGTCGGCCAAGAGGAGTCGGGGGAGGGTCGGTTTAGATGTAAGAGATCGGGGGTGGCCGAAATTCAGCTCGACAATGCTTCATCATTGTAGGTTTGTTGGAGCAGCGGTACTATGCAGGCTTTCTAGTGCTCCTCCGGTGGTCGTTGGGTCAAATAGAGGGTGTGGCTGGGGAGAGAACTTCCTCCTGGTTCTAGGGACTCCAAATGCAGCGTGGAAGGCTGAAGAAAGCAGCGATGTTAGAGCCCTAGTTTATGCCTCACTGGAAAGTTGAGTACACTCTCTTCTTCGATTGATTGCAGGATGAGGAAGACGAGTGAGAAGGAGTTCTTTATATAGGGAGCTCGATACTTACCAGGCTATCAGACTGCCCATGACTCGGCCAACGAATCATCTGTTCACGGTCATATCGGAGCGATTTTTGGTCGCTAGAGACTCTTTGGCAAACTCTTCATCCTTATCTTCCAGCGTTCCATGGAGGAAGATGACTTAAATGTCGTGCGTGCGAGCTTGCCACGTGGTGTGCTGTGATTGGTTGGCTTCATTGATGTGACTTCGCACTCAACATCTAAGTCAGCCGTTGACTCTCTAACCAACCACATGGGGACCTCCCATTAGTTGCTCATTCCTACCTGGCAGTTGACCGTATTTCTATCGATTGTTGACCGTGACACGTGGCATCGTCTGATTGGTCAATTTAAATACATCAAATTTCTCTTCCTAACGCACAGTGTCACTCCCGCAAGTGAGCCTTTGGTTGGTTGAGGCTATCCGACATGGCTCTACCATATGTTAACCTTTAATTGTTCGACCGTTTCTCCGACATCCCAGTCAGATGCTGATGTGGCACCTTGGCCACGTGTTCACATCCCATTGATCAGTCTGGCTGACGGGGCTTCTCCGACATTGACCATTGACCGGGGACACATGTCGCTCTCCTATTGGTTGGTTGTTGTTGAGGTGGAGTTTCCTCCTTTGACCGTTGACCGAGTACACGTGTTGTGCTCTTATTGGTCAACGCTTCCAGGCGCTGACTTGGCACACTTCGCCATGAGTCATGCATTGATTGGTCGCACCTGTTGATCTAGTAGTGGTCCATTGACCGGCTAGACTATTGATTGGTCCGATCAGATTGGGTTCGGTGACCTGAATTAAAAAATCGGTCGGTTTAGGTCCGGTTCGATTGGTTTGCTGAATTTTAAAATTTTCTAAATTCGTGTATTTTTATTTTCTATCCAATGGTGACTTTAATTCTCAAAATTGATGTTTTTAAGCTACCTAGAAAAATGAAACTTTAAACTGGTTCTTTATGGTTCATCCTGGTTCGATTTGATTCAGGTTTGTTTCACCCTGAGCTGATCCAGTTCTCACATCCAATTTCATCCATGGTTCCTTTTCATGATTTTTGGGTATTTATCGACCACTTGGGATTTCCAATTTCCTATTTTGACATTTAATTACCACATTCTAGTTTGATTTGATCCTTAGTTTTCTCTAAAAAATTTATGGTTCCCATTTATGATTTCTTATTTTGAGAGAACGAGGTTTACAAGTTCACTCCATAGATTCTTTTGTATATTCATCTTGAAGAGAAGAGAATGAGCAAATTCTAACAAATGATGATTTTTCCTCTCCGCCACACCATTTTGTTTGGGCGTATCCCTATCACACCCCAACCCGGTTTGGTTGGATCCCTGTGAGCAACCCACCACTCTCCCGGTTTAGTAAGGGTGTTCCCTTTCTTTAAAACATCAGGAGTAAGGCGTCTTTTAAATATGTTCATTTCCTAGAATAACATCAATCAAAATTGCAAGAAATTTTAAACTTTACACACCTGTCTTACAGGTGTACTTAACTGGGGTCTTTGAGTAGGTTTTCCCTGGGTTACCTGAAAAGGGATATAAGGGAGGGGGTGAGTACAACGACTCAGTGAATGAGTTTTTAAAGTTTGACTTTTAGGGAGAAATGTTTGAATTGGAGTGTGCCAGAATCCTTATTTTCATTTAAAACCATTCATCCTTAAAAATCTCAGTTTTCATAACCATTTCTCATTATAACGGTGTGTTCATCAACCAACACATGCCCTTCATCATGAAGGAAAGACATATTCGCCGACCAGCCCATCCATTGTACCCACTTATGGCATCGAAACGTCTTTACCAGCCACCTGGATAGAAGTACGTCCACTTCTACCCTGAGAATGAGTGGATGTTCACGACATCCGACCCTCATTCCCATAATAAAACTTTGTGTCAATATGAGGACAAAGACCTCATCCCAGCCCCACCCTATCTCATGCGCTTGAAGCTACGTCGAGCTTCACAAGACTTCTGGTACGACTAACTGCCCTTACACCCACCAGGTTGTCCAGAGCCCTAGGAGGCATCACTATTCCTCTTGGGCATCTTGAAGGTTTTGTAACATAGTGCATGCACAATCAACAATTTTTCACATAATTCCATATAATCTATGGTGCCACTGGTCTGACGGCTCCGACCCTCAACTCGACCTGTAGCTGTTTGTCTTGACTAGTTCGAAGACCTATCATGTCGCACTACCACTAGTCCATCGAGTATGTTGATCATGTCTTAGTACCATGGCCAAACAACTCATTTACTTAAGTTTTCATGGCATAATAATCATGTTTGTTTACGAGCTCCTACTTGTGCCAACTGGACTAGGGCCCACTGTTCGAGATTTTCAAAATCGGTTATATTAGCCCCCAAGTTCCAAAACTGAGGCCTCCAACCTATATGAGCTATTTGAGCTCCCGTCAAGAAAGTCTCCCAAAAGTTTTATGTAGTGGCACACAATCAAGGGAGAGTATTTCCAACAAAATAAACTTTTCAACTGTCCATCATACCAACTGGGCATGAGGACATCTTCGTTTATAACCGACAAGTTGGTTTTCCACTTCCTTCAAGGAAGTTACATCATACCAACCGGGTATGATCTACTTACAATCGATAAGTAGTTTTTTCGGGAGATTTCCACATCACTCCTATGAGGTGTGATGGTTAAAATACCACTTAGCAGTGGGTTTTCATTTCCGAGGTGCTTATCATCCCAACCGGGTATGATATTAAATCTCACTCACCCCATAATGTAGGGAATTTTCCTCTTAGTTGGCTTATTGCTTTTACGCGAACTTGTCTTAGCTGTCATTCCCGGTTCTTCGTATTCCTACATGATATGAGCATCCTTGTTCATTATCCTTTGGCCTAATAGCCTTCATTCATCCCAAATGAATGAGAAAACCAAACTTTTCATTTATTTGCAATTTGGTCCCTAAAGTTATTTATCTTTAACTTTAAGTCCATAATGCTAGTTTTTCCTCAAATTGAATCTCGAAACTTTTAAAATTCACTTTGGGATCTCAATTTATTCAAATTCTCAAAAAGGGGTTTAATTTCCCAAATTTCCAATTTGGTCTCCAATTTTTCCAAAATTACCATTTTTCCCCTACTTAGCAAAAATGGTAAGTTTTGCCCCAAAAATTCCAAAAATTTGCCCAATTGGTCCTCCAACATCTTTATCATATCCAATTGGCCCTCAATTTTATTAAATTTCTCTTTAGTCCCTCGAATTTTTGAAATTCCACAATTTCCCCCAATTTCAACCTTCTAACTCAGCCGAATTTGATTTCATCAAATTGATGGATCAAACGAGTTTAATTGTTAAAATTGAAGTTAGATTGGAGTTTCTACACCTTCATATGATTCAATTGCACTTTGAATCGCACGATTTGATGTCGGAATGAGCTCAAATTGAGCTTTGCTAGAAAACTTAACTTAGAGAGAGAAAGCTTCGGAATGTTACTGTCGGGGGTGCGACAGTCCGAGCTTTCAATTTGGGTAGATAGCTCATGTCCTGAGGTTCCTCCTAGGATCAAGAATTGCATCAATTGATGTCGAATTGAGTGAGAATTTAGTCATCGAAGTTTTGTCGGTTCTCTCTCTAGCACCGATCGAAATTTATAGAGGGGAGCTAAATTTTCTTATTTTTCTTCTCTAATTCAGCTATATGAGGGCTATGAAGGTGTTAGGAGGGCTTGGTTTGGCCCGAGAAGTGCTTGAATTGGCCAATTTTAGCTCGGCCGAAAGAGGGCAGCTTCGGTCCGTCGGAGCTACATCACTGTTCGATTAGGCCAGTGCATTTTCGATGACCCTCAGAGCAAATGGAGACTACAGGCGTGTAGCTGACTTCTTCTCAAATTCAAAGAACCCAACCATGTCTTCTTTGGCTTAGAAAAGACCCTATATTAGAGCTCTAGTTCGAGCTTCACCGAAAATTGGGGCAATTGAGAGAGAATGGAGTTTTTTATTGTGGAGAGGATGAATGAGGAGGGGCTCTTTATATACGAAGCTTGGGAACTTCTTGGCCATCCAATTAGTGCCTTAATGGTGGTCATTCAATGCCTAAAACTCCCTGGCCAGAGACTTTTCAGCTTTACTGGCGCTGCTTGATTTTTCGGCGAGTGAACAGTGTTGTCAATTGAAGGAAGAAGACGACACTCTTCCGAACCGGACCAAACCGGTCCGAACCAGGTTCAAAGTTTAATCCTACTGGTTTAGGCTCGATTCGACTGAGTTTTTTAAAATTAAAAATTTCTAAATTCATCTAAATTCATTATCTATCAAATGGTGGCCTCAATTCTCAAATTTGAATTTTCTAAGCCACCTAGAAAAATGAATTTAGCATCTAGTTCAATAGTGGTTCAAACTGGTTCAATTCGGTTTGGATCCGATTCACCTAAACTGATTTGGTTTTCATCTCCAATTCATTCTAAAGTCCTTTTTCATGACTTTTGTGACTCTTTGGATCACTCAGGATCCATAATTTTCCCGGTTTGCCCTTTCTCTATCAGTTCCAATTTATGAACCGACTCAGTTCATAAACTGGTTCAATCTAGTTGGATCCGTTTCATTTGAACCGATCTGGTTTTTTTTCTCTTCCAATTTATCCTAAGGTTCTTTTCTAAGGTTTTATGAACCCTTTGGGTCACTCGGGTGTTGTAAATTTCCCAAATTGCCCGTTCTGTGATGATCGAATTTGTGAACTGGTTCGGTATTTCTCACTCGGTTTGACTGGTTCTTTTCCTGGTTTCCTTAACTCCAAAGGGTGGGGTTTACAACTCTCCCCTTGTTTTAGGAGTTTTTGTCTCCGAAACTAAATTTCACTCCAGGATAACTTCCCTTAATATCAACTTTGACATGCTAATACTTCAATTTTTCTTTCACTCAGTCCACCTTAAATCACGCACTTAAGGAATTTCTTTTCCTTTATATTGTTTACTCCTTCCATGAAGTTTTATGATAACTAGTATGTCTTGCCCGTGGGTCCAAAGGTATATCCCTATGTTTGCATCTTTCTTTACTTAGGACAAGATTCTTCCCCTTTGGGGTTCTTACTCAAGATTTACGGATTGGGAGTTTCAAGGTGCCCAATCGTTCCTTTGCCTAGTTATTCTCTTCATTGTTAAAATCCTTAGCTCAACGTTCTTTCCAGCATTACGTAATTGATTTCATGGGTTTCAATGTTATTACCCCTTCATCCTATTTTGATTCTTCCTTCATCCATTATTTATTATAACTTTGGTCCAAGTTATGTTTGACCTCGTCATACTTGTGAACAGAATCTTCCTTATTTGACTCATATTTTTCTTTAGGACCGTTGGACCTACGTATCTCTTATAGTACAACAATGCTCTAGAATTTGTCTTTGACATTAAAAATTTTAGAACACTTCCTTGCTGGGTGTTCCCAACCTTTTAAACCTTTAGGGATTGAATAACTTTATCCCTCTTTTCATTAGGTAGTATTCCTTGACTATCTTTGCCATTATCCAGTCGTCCCTCATGCCTTGACAAAATGTCTTACACCACCGTGTCGACTTTCCTTATCTACTCATCCTTTCCCAACTTCTTTGTTGGGTCTTTCTGGTGCAAGTCATTGGATTTCCTGATGACTTATCGACATGCTGGGATTCTTCCTTTCTTATGTCTTTCTTCATTTCTGTTGATGTCCTTTACTCAAGGATTTTCCTTTTCCCTAAACTTACTCTCATTTACTTGTGACCATTTCACAGTTTCTTTATTTTTAGGGAGTTCTCCTTTAATGATTTTTATTCTCTACTACGTCCTTCAAAGTAGAGATTCCCCTTTAGGTGCTAGATGTTCGAATTTCTTACTACTGCTTGAAGATTTTCCTTCCTTTGCATTCTCACACCCCATTTGAATTTAGGCTTTTGTCCACCTTTAATCATTTACTGATCATCGGGTCTTATTTCATGTATTCAACACTATGCCCGCTCCATTATCCTTCTTTAGAGTGTAGTCTCACTATTCCCCGGTCTTTCCTATGGCCTCGTTTATTCTCCTTGACCATCATGTTGTTACTAGTTGCTTCCTTCTTTTATAGGTTCGTCAAAAATCTCTAATTGGCTCCTTTACTCTTCCAAATCAGGTAATACTTTAGCCATCCCGACATACCCTTAACCACTTATAGTTCTTTATAATGTTCTTTATGTCATTTTAAGCCTCTTAGGATCCATCTGGTGGTTCCTTACCTTTGGGACTTCCCTTTTTGAGGTCTCACTTCTTACCTGTATCCTCTATCTAAGGATTCCTGACCTGGTTCAACTTCTTAATGCTTTTTGAAGGCTTTTTCGTCTTCCCTTCTTACACCCTTCTGAGGTTAGTATTGTTTCATGTTCTTTATTCTTCATTGTCCTCCATTTCCTTTTTGTTCCTTAGTTGTTTTCTACTTGCCTCCTTTCTAATTGAAGGCCTTACTTTTCCAAGGTTTTCTGGATGTTCTTTCCTCTTTTTCCTTATGATGGGTAGCCCACCCATTTTCACTTGTCACAGCGTCATTTGATGTTATTTCCTACTTACCCATTCCTTAGGTTTAACTTTCTCCTTGGGTCCTCTTAATGTGCTTCCCTTGGTTCTTTCACCTCAGCTTACACTTCATCTCCCTATCTTTCATCACTTGGTCCATTATTTCTTAATTGGAACATGTATGCCTTCCTAGGGTCTCCTTCCTTGGGAAAGGTTCAGGCACTTATTTGTTCCAAGACCTCTTTGTGTGGGACTTACTAAGTCCTCCTTATGGCTTGAGTGTAGTCATCATTTCATTTTTGGCCATTTATTTCTTCAAGGGTTTTCTTCATCCTTCCTTTCCACTTCCCCCTTCTTTGATAGGTTAGTCTACAACCCTTCTTTGCTCCTTTATTTTTCTAAAGTAGATCATACCTTACTGTCTCAAGGCTTTCTAGTTGTCTTTCATCGTTCATCTTGTCTTCTATGGAGGAGGTGTTTCCTTCTTTGCTCCTAGGTGGTTTGTAGTGCTCCTTAAGGGAAAATTCCCTTTATCTATATTATACTATCTTTGAGTTTTCTTAAGGTCCTACCCTTAATCTTCTTTTCATGATTCTTTCTCTGGAAATTGAGACATACTTTCGTATTATTAAGGAACGTAGAAAATTTCAGAAGTTTAGAATCTTATTTATCGAAGTAAAAATACAGTTTTGGGTTTTAACATCTCTTGAGGAAGATTGTTACAATGATGGGTTGGGGAGTACTCATTACAATTTGCCATTTTTGGTAAGTAGGGGCAAAATTGTAATTTTTGAAAAGTTGGGGACCAAATTGGAAATTTTGAAAACATGAGCCCCTTATACAATTTTGAGTAAATTGAGGACTCAAAGAGAATTTTGGAAGTCTTGGGACTCAATTTGGGGAAAAGTTGGCATTAGGGACCTAAAGTTAAGGAAAATAAACTTTAGGGACCTAAGTGCAATTAATCAACATTTTTTAGCCTAGTCGCTCACACGTGAGAAAATGATGGATGTTATGTCAAACCTTAATTGATAAGGATGCTCAAATCATGTAGGGACGTGAGAGATTAGAACGCCAGCAAGGAAAAGCTAGCGTGTATTCAGAAACCGACTAGGGACGAACACATCACGGTCATCTTGTGAGTGAGAATTTTATATATCATACCCGTTGGGATGATGAGATCACTTTTATGAAAAAAAAATACTTCGCGGTTGTGAGTGGGATTATCTAACTTCATACCCAGTTGAGATGAGGGGTACTATCTCTAACTAATAAAACCTACTTACTGGTTGTAAGTAGAGATAATCATACCCTGTTGGTATGGTAAACTTTCTTGAGGAAACGAAAAACCAGCTTACTCGTTATAAGCAAAGATATCATCACATTCGTTTAGTGTGATGAAGTTGAAAATAATTTTTTTATCAGAAGTGTTCTCCCCTGACTATGTGCCAATGCTTAAAAGATTTGGGAGACCTTCTTGATGGGAGCTAGAACAACCAGAGAGGCAAGAGGCCTTGGTTTTTGAACTCATGGGGCTAAATGTCCGGTTTTGGAAAAACATGTGCAATGGGCCCAAGGCCAGTGGGCACGAGCAAGAGCTCGTAAACAAAATAATTAAAGAAAGCCATGAAAATTTCCAATGAAATTGGTTATGTGATTTCGCCTTGGTACCAAGTTAGGACTGATAGTGCTCGATGGACTGGCGGTAGTGCATTAGGGCTGGGTCAACAGACTGACATAGACAAACTGTTGCAGGTCGAGTTGAGCGTCGGGGCCATTGGACCATTGACACCAAAGATAATGGCCATATGTGAAAAACTGTTGTTTGTGCATGCACTTGTTGTACAGGACTATCAAGACACCCTAGGAGGGTAGTGGTGGGTCCTAAGGGCTACTGGGTGATATGTTGGAGATTAGGGTAGTTCGTTGTGCCAATTAGTCTGGAAGCTCAGAGTAGCTTCGTGCACATGAGACTGGGGTGGCGTCAAGATGAGGTCTCTGTCCTCATATGGACATAAAGTGGCATTCGGGTCTAAGGATCGGATGTCGAGAACATCCACTCAAACCTAGGGTAGAAGTGGACGGGCTTCTATCTTAGTGGATGGTAAAGACGCTCCAATCCACAAGTGGGTGCAATGGACGGGCTGCACTTGTGAATGTGTGTATCCTTCCTGATGAAGGGCGTGGGTTTGTTTGCTAAATGCCTCTCGATGCAAGGGGATGACCTAAAAGAGCTAAACACACCTAATATGGATATGGGAAAAAGTTTTGAAAACTGAACTTTGAGGAAACCTTACTTTTTAAAGGAAATGATAACCTTGGCATGCTTTGACAAACAAATACTATTTTGAAAACTCACTCCCAACACCCCCTCACTGAGTTGTAGGAGATATAACAAAAGAAAACTTGAAGATATACCCTCCGTCAAGTATGCTTAAAGTTACTTTTAAGCTTGCATTTTGATTGATTCATGCTATTTCAGAGAACAAGGTTTGAATTTACGTCTGACTCCTCTTGATTAAAATAAGGGGAAACCCCTCTTAAACCAAGGGAGCGGAGGGTTGATCATGAGGATCCAACCAAACTGGGTTAGGTCGTAACAACTTGAGTAGTATCAGAGCCATGTTCCCTTGAAAGCATTATCAATACTATGCCTTGACACTAGCAAAAACTTAACCATCCTGTAGGAAGAAGAGTTCCTAGGAAGTTCGTTGTGCGAACCAAACCTACACACGAGATTGTGAAAAAGATACCTACCTCTAGAGAGACAACTGTTCAAAGGTTCGTAGAGTTCGATAAGAGAGTGCCCAAAGATATGGTCGATGACTATTGGAAACTGGTTGGAGCATTGTTAGAGCCAGAAGGTATAACATATCCTTCTCCAAGGCAGAAAGAAACTATCCCTCCTCAAAGGAGCCTGACACCCCCTCTAGCCCTACGACATCCAAAAAGGTCTCCAACTAAGAAGGAGGCATGGGATAACTATTGGGATGCCCGCACAACCTTTATGAAAGTCCACCAGGCACCCCCGCCAACTCAATACAACTTTAACCCTTCCTAATGGATGAAGTGGACCTATGAGTGTGAGGCTGAGGTGCTAAGAAGGTACGGACTCAAGGTATTCCATGAAGTCCATCCTAGCATGGAAGTTAGATGAGAGCATGGATGGACGTAAACTAGTTCATCAAAGTCCTCGAACCACGAATCCCGAAACTATTCGTAGGCTAACTCCCGACCTATGACTCTAAGGGACTTGGAAGTAGTGAGAGATTCCTGTAATAAGCCGAGTACGACAAGAAACTACCTCTTGAATGAATAAATGCCATTGTTTTAAAAGTTAGTTTCCCTTATTAACGACAAAACTACAACTAACAGATTGGAGTATACCAATCAGGACCCATGGTAATAGATGGAGAGAAGGCCACCTAAGGAGGAAGACTGCAGGTCACCCCTATTTAATTCTAACCTTAAGATAGCTAACCTAAACAGTTCCCCACAAGAACTAAGGAACTCCCAACACAAGGCAACGAGTTAAGACAAAAGGCTAAGAAGAAAGTTTCTAGGAAGGAATAAAGAACCTACTTGAAAAGGGAATTGTCAGAAAGGACATGCCCTAGCCTAGGAAAGAGCGTGCTAATAAGGGGTCGAGTATAAGGGAAGCAATACTTCTATGAAGTCAAAGAATAGGATCAACCTAGGGAAAGTGAAAATGAGAAGGCAACATCAAGAGATGCAAGAGGAGTGGTAGGATTAGTACTAGAGGGAGAACCTAAGGACCGACAAGGAATTGAGTGAGCCCTCATACAGGAGTTAAGAAACAAAGAGGAATTGAGTTTGACTCTAAGAGGAACAAGTTGAATGAAAGACAACAAAGAAGAGAGGTAAGGTACAAGGGAAGTGCACCTTAAACCCCTCGGAAAGGGAAAATATGAAAAATGCCCTCCGATAATTCTAGGGTATGACATGACAAGTGTGAAGAGGAGAAGAAACATGCTAGGAAAGGGAATTATGGAAGAATGTATACGATTAAGGATCCTCAAAGGGACCATTGATGTGCGGCTGGATGCAACATTAGTGCATGGAACCAACCCATTAAACATGAACTCCTTGAAGGGAGGATAAGGAACAAAAAGGGAAATTTTTGAGCTAAGGAGTTGAAAAGTAGATCATAAGAGGCATAACCCGAAATAAGGGAACCTCAAAGAGGGGCATACGTGGTTAAGGATGTCTCGAAATGGCAAGTGTGACCTACCTTGGAAAAGCAGAGGAACCAAATAGGGATTTCGGAAGAACCTAATGGAAGGAAGTAACTAGTGACAACAGGATGCTTAGGGAGAATAAATGCTGCCCTAAGAAGGACCGGAAAGTAGTAAAGACTACACCCTAAGAAGGACCGAAAAGTAGTAAAGACTACACCCTAAGAAGGGAAAAAGGATGGACATTAAGGACAAGTAGGCTTGAGAGACAACTATCTCAAGATAATTAGACCAGGAAAATAGTAAGGGTGAGGCAGTTAACAAATTGACCCTTGGGGAAACCATGGATTTAAACCCGGTGAAGAAGGGGGAAGTGAATAGGCCAAACTTTGAAAAAGAAGGGTGGAGGAGATCCTTAATGAATCAAGGAACCAAAATGGATTAACGACCAAACCCAAGTCATGAGAAGAATTAAGTAAGTCTTCTACCAGATTATGAAGAGACTTTGAAACAAGGAGGATTTGGACCTCCTAAAGAAATAAACCGATACTGGGATATAAGTTAGAATGATGATAGGGTGCAAATGACATGCCCTCAAGATTTCAAAAGAGAGGGTAAGTAGAAAGGAATGACATCAAGGGATGTCATAAAATTTCTCTAAGGTCGGATACTTGTAAGTGCGAAGGATGAAACCAAGCTAGGAAAGAAGTCCTAGGGAAGTATATGCCCCAACAAAGAAGCGATGGATCTAATTAAAGTGGGAAGAGAAGGTAAGCTCATAAAGGCTATGCTAGTTGAGATGGGAAGATCAAGTACAAAGGAAAAGTACTCATGAGGATCCAAAGAGTAAGTTAAAACTAGAGAATGGGTACGTGGGAAGATAGCATCAAAAGATGTCATACATGTATGAGAGGGGTGGACTACCCATTATAAGGAAATAGAGGAAAACTCCTCTAAGAAACCTTGAAGAAGTAAACCCTCTAGTTAAGAATGGTGTAAAGGAAATGATCGCTGACATCAACACTAGTCGTGGTCCGCATTCACTTAATGAAGCCTACAAAGTGGACGGCTGGGCATAGGGTGGAGTACGTGGAATAAGATGGATAATCAGAAGTTTCTCAAATAAGGAATAAGGGATGAAATGGAAATTTTAGGATAATAAAAGATTTAAAAGCAGGCAAACACCACAAGGTAAAGAAGAGCGTAAAGGAGGTAAGGGAAAGAAACTTTCAGGGAATGGTAAAAGTATAGCCCTAAGATGGAAGTCTCTACTTTGAAGGACATAGTAGAGAATGAAAACTATAAAAGGTAGACCTCCCCAAATAAGGAATCAATACGTAGACCGAAAAGGGGTCCACTCAGAATAAGGAATGGTGTAGTGGGCACAAGCAAGCAAGAATGGATGGATGAAAGGAAAGCTCTTGAGCAAAAAGACGCTATTGAAAATGAGGAAGGACATAAGTGAGAAAGAGTCCCAATGTGTCAGTAAGTTATCGAAAAACTTGATGGTTGGAACCGAAGAAAAATCCATAGAAACGTTGAAAAGGATGAGTAAATAAGGATAAACCAACACGATCCTGATGTTAAAATTTAAAGGACAATTGGACAACACCGAAGGTAGTTGGGGAACACTACCGGTTAATAAGAAGGAACGAAGCTATATGTTTCCTAAATGGTTGGAAAGGCATGAACCGTTATCAAGTACACACATTCTGGAGCTATAATGTTTAAGGACATTTTTAGAACAAGTCATGTTGTAAAGAACATGTAGTTCCAACAGCTCCAAGGAAAGGCGACCTAAGTAAGACTGAGTCCGTTAGTCAAATCTAAGAAATGGAACCAGAGTCGTAGTAAACCAAACATGGAGGAAGGACCAAAATAAGATAAGGAAGAAATTATATCAAGACTCACGGGGTTAAGGATAAAAAGTCCTAAAGGATGCTAAACTAAGAGAATCAACAATCTAGGAAATGATTGGGAAACGGGGACGATTGGATATATATATGGAACGTACAATCCAATTACATGAATAAGAACCCTTAAGAAGAAGAGTCTTACCATAAGAAGAGCAAGAAGTAGTCCTAAGGAGGTACCTTGAGATGGGTACTTTGGACATGACTGATTGCGATACACTCTGTGGGGTGAGTGGAAAATAGAAAGGGAGAAAGACTCCTCAAGTACGTGGCTAAAGGACTAAGTGAAAGGAATAACCAAAGTGATAACATACCAAGAAAACCCTAAGAGGGCATCAAGGAAAGTCACTCTTAGTGTATATGATTGCTGACTCGGTTTTGGGGACAAAACTCCTAAAAGGAGGGGAGAGTTGAAACTGGTTCACAAACTTTAACCGATAAAGAAAGGGTAAAATGGGAAACTGACAAACCCAAGTGACTCAAAGAGTCATAAAAATCATGGAAAAGAATGTTGGGACAAGTGGGGTGAGAAAACCATATCGGTTTAGGGTAAACCAGACCTGAATTGGATTGAACCAGTTTGAACCATACTTGAACTGGTTTCAAAATTAATTTTTCTTGGTGGCTTAAAATATTCAAATTGAGAAATTGAAGCCACCATTAGATGGAAAATAAATTTATATTAATTTATAAATTTTTAATTTTGAGAAAATTGGTCGAATCGGCCCTGAACCAGCCGATTTCGCCACTAAACCCAGTCGGACCGGTCCAGTCTGGTTCGGAACAGTGTCATCTTCTTCCTCAGGTTGACAACACTATTCATAAATGCAGAAAGCTTCCTTCTCTGATGAAGGTGTAACGTCTCCAAACAGGCCATTTTTGGGCGAGGATAAGCTCGACCAAAATGGAAAGTGGTAGGGAGAGGGTCCCTAAGCTCCTCTCCATTCATCCTCCACACACCTCAAATCTCTATTCTCTCTCAACTGCTCCATTTTTCGGTAAAGTTAGAACCAAAACTCTGATATGGGCTTTTTTCTCAGCCTTAGAAGGCAAGGTTAGGTCCTATAGACTCCATGGGAAGTCAGCTACGTGACAGCAACTTCCTTTCAACCTGAGGACCACCGTAGAAGTGTCGCTGGAATCAAACAGTGAAGCAACTTCGATAGACCGAAGCTGCCCTATTTTGGCCATGTTGAATTCGGCCAAATTCAGCCCTCCTCCAGCCAAACCAGCCTCTCTGACACCCCCACGACCCTCACACGACTGCAACAGAGCTGAAAGGTAAGCCAATTCGGCCCTTCTCCATCTCTACAGTTCAATTCTAGGGAGAGAAAGTAACAAATTTTGTTGATCGAATTCCTATTGTTCCTGACAGTAATTGTCCCAATTCTTGATCCAAGAAAGAACCTCAGGACTAGAGCTACCTCTCCAGATCGAGGCTCAGACCGCCATTGTCATGCACTGACCTAGTTTGGTCGGATCTCCGTGATCAACCTGTCGCTCCATTGGTTTAAGAGGGGTTTCCCCCTTTCATTAATCAAGAGGAGCCAGACATAAATTAACCTTGTTCCCTGGAATAACATAAATCAATAAAAATACCAGCTTAAAATAACTTTTAAGCATACCTGACAAAGGGTAGATCCGAGTGTTTTCCTTAGTCATTTTCTCTACTCCTGAAAATAGATATAAATTAGGAGTGAGTTTTCATAAATAAAACTGCTTTTAATCGGAGTGTGCCAAACTTCTTATTTCCTTTAAGAATATTCTTTCCTCAAATTTCGATTTTTAAAACCCTTTTTTCCTCATTTTTCACATTAGGTGTGTTTAACAGTTAACACATGCCCTTCATCAAGATGGGATCACACATTCGCAAGGCAGCCCATCCATTGCACCCACTTGTGGCTTGAAGCGACTTTTTCGGCCACCAAGATAGAAGCACATCCACTTCTACCCTAGGTTTGAGTGGATATTCGCGACATCCGACCCCCAAACCTAAAATTAACTTTGTGTTCGTATGAGGACAAAGACCTCATCCCGACCCCACCTCGATTTCATGTGCATGAAGCTACGTCGAGCTTCCCTAACTGCTAGCACGACAAACTACCCTTATCTCCACCAAGTTTTCCAATAGCCCTTAGGACGCATCACTACTTCTCTTGGGTGTCTTGATGGTCCTGAACCTCAAGTGCATGCACAAACAATAGTTTTCCACAAAGCCATTTATCTTTGGTACCACCGGTCCAATGGCCCCGATCCTCAACTTGACCTGTAGCTGTTTGTTCAGGTCGGTCCGTCGACCTAGCCCCAATGCACTGCCACCAGTCCATCGAGTATGTTGGTCCTGTCTTGGTACCATGGCGAAATTACATAATCCATTCATTTAGAATTTTCATGGCTTAAATATATCATGTTTGTTTATGAGCTCCTACTTGTGCCAACAAGCCTTGGGCCTACAACGCGTGATTTTCCAAAATTGAGCATTTAGCCCCACAAGTTCCAAAATCGAGGCCTATGGCTTATTTGAGCTCTTCTAGCTCCCATCAAGAAGGTCTCCCAAAATGTTTAAGCATTGGCACAGAGTCAGGGGAGAACACTTCTGACAATTTATCAAACCAACCGAGTGTGATGATATATCCGCTTACAACAGGCAAGAGGGTTTTCTCCTTCCTTCAAGGAAGTCCTTCATACAAAATGGGTAGAATTTTCTCTACTTACAATCGTTAAATAGTTTTTTACTTAGTTCTCACATCACTTCAATCCGGTGTGATATTAAAATCCCACATATAACTGGTTTTTCATTTTTGAGGTGATCATTATCCCTACCAGGTATGATGAAAATAAATCTACTCAACCGATAATCGTGGTATATTCCTTCTCGTCGGTTTTTGCCTCCACACAAGCTTATCCTTCCTGGAGTTTTGGTCTCTTGTGTTCTACATGATATGGAAATCCTTATCTATTAATATTTGGCATAAGAGCCTTCGTTTCTCACATATGAACATCTAGGTCCATAATTTTCAATTAATTGCATTTAGGTCCCTAAAGTTCATTTTCCTTGACTTTAGGACCCCCAATGCTAACTTTTCCCCAATTTGAGTCCTGAAACATCCAAAAATTCACTTTGGGTCCTCAATTTACTCATAATTGTTTAAGGGCTAAAGTTTTTCAAATTTCCAATTTGGTCCCCAACTTTTCAAAAATTACCATTTTGCCCCTACATTCCAAAAATGGCAATTTGACCCCAAATGTTCCAAAAATCAACCAATTGGTAATCCAACATCTTTTTCATTGCCAATTGACCCTTAATTTTGGGAAATTACAATTTGATCCCTCAATTTTATGAAATCCTCAAAATTTCCCAAAATTTTCACCCAATTTTCCCCTTTCAAACTAGCTGAATTTGATTTCATCAAATTGACCATTAAATCGGGGTTAATTACTTCAATTGTAGCTATAATTCAGTTCCTACACATCCATATGATTCAAGTGCGCTTTGAATTGTATGAATTGAGGCCGAAACGAGCTCAAACAGAGCTTCGTTGAAAAACTATGCGTAGAGAGAGAAAGCTTTGAAAGCTTACCGTTAGAGGTGCGGCGATCCTAGCTTTCTATCTGGGCAGGTAGCTCTCATCCTGAGGTTCCTCCTATGATCAATAATTGATACAATTCATATTAAATCGATGGAGAATTCGGTTAGTAAAGTTTTCACAATTTCTCTCTCTAACACTGATCGGAAATGATAGAGTGGGGACCGAATTGGCTTACCTTTCAACTCTATTATGGTCATGCGAGGCAGTGGAAGTATCGAGAGGGCTTGGTTTGGCCTAAGGAGGTCTGAATTCGGCCAATTTGAGCTTAGCCAAAATAGGGTAGCTTCATTCCATCAGAGCTACTTTACTGTTTGATTCCGTAGGTGCTTATCTGGTAGTTTTCAAATCAAACGGAGGTTGCTATGAGATAGCTGACTCCCTCCAAAGTCTAAAGAACCTGACCTCGCCTTCTAAGGTTAAGAAAAACCCCTATGTCGGAGCTTTGGTTTGAGCTTCACCGCAAAACTGAGTAGTTGAGAGAGAATGGAGATTTTAGGTGTGAGGAGAATGAATGGAGAGGGGCTCTTTATATAGGAGCTTGGGGACTCTCTGCTCGACCATTTGGCATCTTGGTCAAGCTCATTGATGACCAGAAATGCCCTGAATAGAGGTGTTTCTTCTTCTCTGGTGTTGTCCGTTCATCCTTTGAATGAACAGTGTCATCATCTAAAGGAAGAAGAGACACTATACCAAACCGGACCGGACCGATTCAACTGGGTTCAATGCTTAAATTGACCAGTACAAGCCCGATTCAACCAAGTTTTTCAAAATTAAAAATTTCTAAATTCATTCTTTATCCAATGGTGGCTTCAATTCCCCAATTTGAATGTTTTAAGCTACCTAAAAAAATGAATTTAGCAACCGGTCCAAATTGGTTCAGGTCCGGTTCACTTGAACCGCTCTGGTTTTCTCTTCCAATTTGTTCCAAAGTCCCTTTCCATATTTTTTTATGACTCTTTGGGTCACTCGGGATTTGTAAATTTCCCAATTTGCCCTTTCTCTATCGGTTGGGCTTTGTGAACCGATTCTTTCCCCAATTTTATTATCCTAAAGGGACGAGGTTTACAACTGCACCTTTCACAGTAAACTTTCGAAGCTTTCTCTCTCTACGAATGATTTTCCAGTGAAAGTCCGTTTGACCTCAGTTCAGACTCAAATCATGTGATTCAAAGCTCAATTGAATTATATGGAAGTGTAGGAACTGATTCATACCTTTAATTGAATCAATTAAGCCCGATTGAATGGCCAATTTGAAGAAATCAAATTCGGTTAGTTTGAAGGGGAGAAATTTGGTAAGAAATTAGGGAAAATTTGGGGATTTTGAAAAATGGAGGGACCTCTTTGCAATTTTTTCACAATTGAAGGCCAATTGGCCATATGAAAGATGTTGGAGGACCAATTAATCAATTTTTGGAAAATTTGGGGTCAAATTTTCCATTTTTGGAAAGTAGGGGCACAATTATAATTTTTGAAAAGTTGGGGAGAAATTGGAAATTTTGAAAACTTGAGACCCTTATACAATTTTAAATAAATTGAGGACTCAAAGAGAATTTTGGAAGTCTTGGAACTCAATTTGGGGAAAAGTTGGCATTAGGAACCTAAAGTTAAGGAAAATGAACTTTATATACCTAAGTACAAATAATCAACAATTTTTAGTGTAATCGCTTACACGTGAGAAAACTATGTATGCCAAATTATAATTGATAAGGATGCCCAAATTGTATAGGGATGTGAGAGATCGGAACGCCGACAAGGAAAAGCTAGTGTAGATTCGAAAACCGACTAGGGATGAACATGTCACGGTCAATGTGTGAGTGGAAATTTTATACATCATACCGGCTGGGATGACCATGACACATGGCATCCTCTGATTGGTTAATTTAAATTCGTCAATTTCCCACCTAACGTACTGTGCCAATGTCATGTGTCAGTCTCTAATTGGTTGGGGTCAACCGATGTGGGTCTGCCACGTATCGACCTCTAATTAGTTGACCATTCTCTAACATCCTAGTCGACCATTGACATGACACATTTGCCATATGTTAACACCTCATTGGTCAGTCCGTCTGATGAGTCTTCTCCTCAATTGACCTTTGACTAGAGACATGTGTTGTTCCCTCATTGGTCAGTCTTTAGTAATATGAGTTTTTCTCCATTGACCATTGACTAAGTACATCTGTCACGTTCTTATTGGTCAGCGTTTCCATACATTGACCAAGCGGCTTTCTAGGCACAATTCGCCATGTGTTGTATGTTGATTGGTCACACACGCTGATTGGTATCTGACTTGGCAGATGGTCCATTAATCGGCTAGACCGTTGAGCGGTTTGGTTGGACTTGGTACGGTGACTAGAAATAAAAAATTGGTCGGTGCAGGTTCGATTCAACTAATTTTTCTAAAATTAAAAAAATTTAAATTAATCTAAATTAATTTTTTACACTGGTGAATTCAATTTCCTAAATTAATATTTTTTTCAACTAGAAAAATAAATATTTAAATCGATTTATTCTAGTTTAGTGCAGTTCGTATCTAGCTCGCCTTTAACTGGTTTAGTTTTTTTCTCCAATTAAATTTATGGCTTTTTTTCATGATTTTTAGCTATTTATTACCCATAAAAATTTTAAATTCCTGTTTTAATTTTTTTAACCAATTTCGGTTCGATTTAATAATTGATTTTCTCTCGATATTTTTTTATTCTCCTTTCTGAGTTTTTTATTTTTGAAAAAGAGTTTAAAGAAAATAATAAAAACTCTAAATTCTTTACTTTTAGTATGAATTAGGTATATATATAAAATCTATGATAAATCATTATGGTTGTTGCTATCTAAAATGTGGCCTAAATGGGCTAATTTATTTCGTCACTCGAACGAACTCGACCTGAAGTTACGTCTCTTTTCCATTTTCCAAACATGCAAGAGAGGCAATTTATGTTATTTCCCACCCCTATTTTATTAGCTCACATTAATCGAGGGCAACACTATAATTTATCCCGACCATCAACAGTACCTTATCTTAACATCGAAACTTCTAAAGCGTCATTTTACCTTTATCCTCTCTAGCTGAAATTCACTATAGCTCGACAATGTTTGAATCGAACGCCCTCATTTTGGCTCATCCTCCATTATGAACTTGGATTCAATTTTTTATACAAGAAATTTGGTACCCTTAGATTCCTTTTGTCTGGTAAGCTTTGCTCAGTCAAAATCCATAACTTTGCCCTCTTCATATCAAGTTGTCCCATTTGTGAGTATGTGATTCTTGTTTCCAAGCATCCGAATCTGAAGCTTGCTCCACATTTGGTTCCAGGTTCATCAAATTCAGATCGAGATCTAGAAACTCAAAGTTTTCAAGGTGAGATCTCTTTTCAGCTTAACTCCTTTTTTTTTTTTAATTGCTGGGCCCTAACCACCAAGGCCACGTCTTCCACTTTCGACTTCCATGGTCAAAGGTTTGACGTTGTCCTCTCGTCTAAGAATGGTTCCAAAAGGTTTGTATTTCCTTGGCTTCGGAAGGGGGCTCTCACAGGTTTCAATTAACAACCTTCGTCGATCCAGCGGGAATTCTTCTTAGTGGGTGGAGGTTACCCTCACCTTCAACCCTCTTTGTCATTTAATTGTAGGCAGAACATTCAAACTTCTGTCCTCTATGGGTCAATTGCGTACTAAATCAATAGGGTGAAGTTTTTCCTATATGTCCAACTTATATCTTCCAAAAGTCTAATTTTTTATTTATTGCATGTTGACGGGAAATTACAAGCATTTGATACGACTATGTATTGCTTAGGAATATAAAGCAAATTTATGTGACTTACCATGATGCCACTCTCCTTTGTTTATTAATGTAGAATTTCACTTGATGGGACTAATTTATCTACTTTCCTTCAAGTCCCTCTTATATTGTTAATTAATTAAATTCTCCTTTGTTTCCCCTTAATTCCCATTGTACTACAATTCCTTAATATAAAGTGAAATATTCAGTTTTATTTTATGGTAGAGCTAATTTCTTTATTTGCTTGGTTACATAAATCCAACAGGGGATAAGATACTCACCGGATGTTTGATCGCATCAAATGTCGGGAGGTGACCAACTTCCCCCAGTATATAAGAAGTCATTTGAGCTTCAATGGTGAGTTTCACGGCTAATGAGCAAGGGTATCAATTATTGTTATGGTCTTATTGAGCAATCTAATTATTCTTTTGTAGAATTAGACAAAATTATCCCATGGAAAGTACCCTACTGAATTAGGGATATTGTTAGAAGAGATTGATCATTCAAATCTCACGAGGTTATACAACTTGGTTCTTCCCCACTCTACTCCCCTCTACTATTTTGGGAGGGATTCTTGGCTCATCTCTTTCCGCCTTATTTTTTTCTCACTTGGTATATTAGAGATATCATTTAGTACTTTCATTTTAATGTAGGGGTAATTAAGGTGAGGATGTTGAATTCCATAGGTAACCGAAAAATTAAATTCTTACATTTGACCAAGTTGATACTCTATAATCATAATGGGGTCTTTCAGTTCTCAAAAGATAGAGTTAACAATTATAATATTCTTTGCAGGCTTTGAACAATGTGGAAAGGATAGAAGGCTGGGATAAATTTATAAGTGGATCTTTCTGCCAATATCTGACGGGCTTCCATTAAGCCCAATGTATCAAATCTTGCATTTTGTCTGTATTGCAGGTGTGTGATGGAAAATTGAGATCCACGACTAGGATATGCTTCACCCATCATTTTGGCTTGATTTTGTTTGACATTGAACACATAATTTCTTGTAGGGGACATGGAATATCCTTTGTAAAAGGATGCTCGAGCTTCACTTCAAGTACTCTTATCAGTTAGGTGTCTGGATCTCCCCATTTTCAAATTGATTTGTGCCTAAGTTCAATCATTTTGGCGAGGCCTTCCTCCAAGCCTTATCTCGAAACCTTCATCTAGTTAGGCATCATGCATGTTCGGTTTAATCAGTAGGTAGTCCAACTTTAGTTGCTTGTCTTTATTTGTTAGTGAGTTGATTATTATGGGTTTCCCAGTTTGCTTTTCCGAGCCCATCTGCGTTGGCCTAGAACGTTTTATTGGATTTCTATTTTAACGGTTTATTTTAATTTTTATGGTGATGTATAATGATATTTGATGTATAATGGGTTTGAATTTCCTTGTTATTGGGTGGTATTTGTGGTTGCCGCTTTTATGAATATTGAGCTAATGTAATTCATATTATTTTGTATTATTAAAAATATTTAGCCTAATATTTGGAGCCTCATTTTCTATTTTATTTATGGGTTATATGTGTAATGTCCAATTCTTTAATGTTCATTTCTATTAAATTCACCTATATATATATATACTTGTTTATTTAATAATTATATAATTCCAATGATTTAAATTAAATCATTTGAGCTAAATTAGCTCAAACTCATTAAGGTTCATTCAACCTGTTTTATAAATTAAATTTGATCCTAAATAATTGAATTCTTATTTTGAATACATTTTTTAAAATTATTTTCATTTTCAATTCACTTTCTATTCCAATTTAAATTTCTAATTTAAATTCAAAGCTTTCAAAAATATAGTATTATACCTTATTTTAGTATTTATTTTGGGTAAAATTATTATTTTGTGATTTATAACTTAAAATTCACTATTTTTGCTGCATGGATTTTACAAATTCTTTCACTTAGGTAATCAATTTTCTTTTAATCTCATTCTTGTACTCAATTACCTTAGAATATTTCCTAAATCTCATTTTCTCATTTTTTTGTAAAATAGTCCTTAAATGGAGAAAAATTACCATTGTCATTTATGACATAAAATTCAACGTTTTTGAACCCTAAAATTTTCCAACTCTTTCACTTTGGTCCTCAAGTTTATTTGGGTCTGATCATGGTCCCCAAATACCTTAAAATATTTCATAAGTCATATTTTCTCAATATTTGCAAAATAGTCTTTAAGTTGGGTAAAATTACCTTACCCCTATACTTCAGAACTTATCTTTTTGGGACAATAAATTCTCCAGATCTTATGCTTGGGTCCCCATACTTCATTAAGTCTCACTTGGGTATTCAAACTTTCCAAAACTCACTTTTGGGCACAAAAATATCTTTGTTTGCCCTCTAGTCCTTAAAATTTCTCTTTTGTCCCTTTTTATTCCTTAGACATCCAAAACTTACCATCTAAGTTTCAAAATATTAAAAATCTTTCCAAATTATCCCTAAATCTTCTTCAGACACTTAAAAAGACCCCCAAGAAAATTTATTCTCAAATGGGTCCTTTGACTTATCCATATTTACATTTTTTTCCCCAACCATTTATAACCAACAAAATTATTTTTAAAAAAAATCTCAAACTCAAATATGATGTTCCTAAAGATTTCCCTTAGGCCATCGTGGCCTCTTCCTAGCTAGGCCTGGCTGGAACAGTGATGATCATAGCTAATAGTTTATCGAGTAATAGTGGGGTCAAGGTCGATAAACTATTATAGGTAGTGTTGGAAAGTTGACTTAAGTAGCTTTTCGTGGACACCTAAATCACTAATTTTGGTGGTGGGGGAGAAAATGGTGCTCTCTACAATTTCGACCACTAGAAAATAGAGGTAAGTGAGTTTTAGAGAGAATTTCGATCGCCAGCTAACCAAGGAACATCTAAGCTTTCTATTTTCATAAACTAGACTTAACTAGCTATCTCATCATATATTCCTTTCATCATTTCATAGCATTTTTCTCTCCAAATGAATTGATTAATGTGAGGTGGGTTTTATATTATGGTTAGGGAAACTTTTGGTAGATAGTTTGGTTCAGATTGCTCAGTAGGGCGAAGGATATGTCACACATGTCTTGCTCCTTTATTCATTTTGACACTATTCTATACAAGTTTATATAGAATTTTTTAGTCAGTTCGATAGTTTCTTGGTGGATTCACCCTCAATTTGGCTAGTTCTTAGCCCAATAAACTTTTCCAAAAATGCTTTATTCAATTTCACATTGAATGGGCTCAAGAATCACTCAATTCCAACTTGTTTAGCCCTCTCTAAAAATTGGCTGTTTTGTGACCCGAGTTGGTTCAAACCCAGTTTGAATCGATATTTTGTTGATTTTTCCCAATCCTTGATTTCTGATAAAAGGATATTCTTTAAGGGTATTTCATGACCTTTATCATTGATTTAGGTTATGGTTCGAACCAAGTTCCAATTAGATTCAATTTCAAATCTTGGTTTGGGTTTTTCTTCCCAATTATACCTTGGTCTCAATTTATTTCAGCTCAATTTTCAATTTAAGATACCCGATGTTACAACTACTCCCCTCCTTTTTGAAGTTTTGTCCTCATAACTAAATCATATATTTATTTAACTTAACTTGAAAATTTCTTTACTACATAGGGAAAATCATAAGAAATTATGATATTTCTCCTTCATAATTGTCTCGAGTTCCCATGTTGCTTCATTGATCTGGTTGCCACACCATAGGACTTTTACCATATTAATAATCTTTATTCAAAGATTCTTACCTTATCTGTCTAAAATGCGTACAGGTGTTATCTAATATGTTAGAGCTTCTTCCACTTCCAAATAAGGTTGATCCTACACGTATCTTGGATTAGGCTCGTACTTCCTCAGTATACACATGAAAAATGTTATGGACCCTCTCCAACTCTGGTGACAACATCATTTTATGTGATCGGTCTAACTCTTTGTACAACAGAGTAGCATTTGATATATCTAGGTTTCAATTTCCTTTTTACTATAATCATAGAATTACCTTCCACGAAATTATCTTCAAAAATACGTTATCTCTAACTTTAAAATTTAGCTTTCATTGTCGATTATTAGTATAACTTTTTTGTCGGTCTTATGCACCATTGAGTTGATCTCTTATTATTCTTATCTATGGATTTCCAATACATAGACACTCATCATTACTTCCTGATATTCATTCTTAGGTAGAGCTTTTCAATCCACATATCAGTTGTTGATGTCTAGTTCGCATAAGGACAATTAAAAACTTGAGATCTACTTCTAGCGTCACTCTCCTTCTCATGCCTCATCCATCCATGTATGGTTCCATCTCATTTCCTTGTTCCAAGGTTTCATGTATCTAAATTCATTAGTATTATAGGGGCTCTATTTGCGTCATTACACTCTGGTGACAACATCATTCTTAGGTGGAGCCTTTCAATCCACCTAACAACTCTACATGATTAAGATATCACCACTCTTTTCTCATCCATTGGACCATGGGGTGACTTATTTGCATTAATTTATTTCCCCGGATAATAACTTACAACCCTTCTTCAAAATCTGGGCTATGACCTATCTTGGTTACCACAGTCCTAATTTGTTCCTTCTAGATTTATGGAACAATTGACACTTATTATTCGTATGCATGTTAATGTATACCTCATTACCATGACCCGATCATCCATGGTATCATGGTTTATTTACCTCTTATTGGCATTTGATCTTGCCTTTCGGACCCTTCGTGATCTTGGGACTCCATTCCTCAAATTTAATTATAAAAGGTGTTTCACTTCACATATTGTTATGATTCATACCAAAAAAATGGTGAACCTTCCATTTGCTTTAGTAAGATCTCACCTTGGTCAGTGTGGCATTTTTATTCTCATGGTCATATGCCTTCTGATGTTTTCTTACAAATTCATTCTTGTACTCATAGGGTTCTCCACTCTTTTTAGGCAAGTCAATTTGAACCCTTATTTACATTATTTTTAAATTGAGCCTAAAGCTACTTATTCTAATTAATCCACTACATCCTTCCTTCCATAGAGTATCTTAACTTAAAAATTATATCGTCATTACTTGACCGACCTTCTACACGCAGTAATTCAAATAGTTTTTTGAATTTGTTGGTTTACACTAACATTTTTTCTTGCTTATTCATGTCACTTTTTTATGATATGCATTATGCTTCCTATTACAAGAGTAGTATGTGTTGCCCATGATGCACACTTCCTTAGGTAGTATTGAGTCTTTTCTCGTAGCTATTATTTTAATGAGAGTGAATATCATGACTTGTTATCCATTCACCTTGGATCTATTAGGAAGTGTGCACATCGTGGTACGTAATGCTTTTCTGTTTACTTTTTCTAGTCATTTACTTCTTAAGGCTATGCACCATATATTCCCAAAACATAAGCCATCTATTTGATTTGTTGTTCCAAAATGGGATACACAAATATCATTTCTAATGTATAAGATGGCACTTGAGTCAAAGTGCTCACTCTACAATATAAGAATGTCTGTCTCCTTGCTACTCCAAAAAGGAGGTTATAAAATTCTTAGTTAAGTTTTCTAGAGAAGTACTTGCTACAATAATTGGGTCGACTCTTCTTTTCTTGCGTTAGGTTTTCGACTCTTAGGAAAAATCCTTGGTCTAAGTTGAGGGAGCTCCAGACCCCTCTTTCTTTGCACCACATACTAATGTAAGGTTATACCTTGTTTGGAATCTTAGCTGTAGTGGGGCTCGAGCTACAAATCCCCAAATAATAGTGGTTGAGTAACCAACATTTTTCCAGTTATAGGCAAAGTGTCATGGTTGTTCACACGCACCCAAGTGAATCTTTTTGCACTTCGGACATTGGGGTGGCTTGTTCTCATATTATTGTTACTCTTTGTTCTCTTCTTGTGGAAATACCATGTATAACATAGTGTTTGCCTAATCTCCTGATTGTACTATCTGGTGTGGCATATGTTACTCCACTCTCCTTTCTCTTCCCTCTTCTTCTATAGAGTCTCATGTGGTCATAAGGATGCGCTCACACTTATGTGTTCAGTGAATTACTATTATTCGATCCTTGGGTCACCCTATGCTCCCCATAAAACATCAGATCACTCCTAATATTTCTGGCCATGAATCTTTGATATATATCAACATGGCTAACTAAATCAAGTGCAAATAATATAAGGGTGTTGGATATGTTCTTGTCCTACGTGACCCTATGCCTTGACATAGTTGGAGAAACTCTTGCTTATTTTCGTTCACCATGTATGAAGAAAAGTATTCCATAGAAAACTTGGCTTCAAACTTAGTCCAGTTTGGCAGTGATGGAGACGTGGCTTATATGATTAGCCACCATCAGTTAGCGTTCTCTTCCAAGAAGAACTTCGACTATGGTCTGATGTCTCTAGCACCTTTAAAATATCCATCATCCTTTTGGCATTCCTCACCTAATCCATCGCGCCTAAAACATCCTTCTTGACTAAGAATGTCTTGCATCCCAGTTGCCTTCTTGAACATTTCAATTCTAGGTGGTGTAAACTATAACATTCTCACCTCAAAAGGTTCAATAGGGAAGGACACTTTGGTTAGTCCAGGGTTCATCATGAGATCTTTTATATGTCTTAGTATGCCTGGACATACTCTGGAGTCATGATATGTGCATGCGAGTTCTCATAATGAACTTTTTCCCTCATTTTCTAGTCCTCCATGGTATGATCATTCAAGTGTTTCATCGCCACGCTTCATCAAGGTTTACATAAATGCTCGAATGAGGTAATCCTCAACCTTCTATGTATCTACAAAAGGTTTAATACTCATTAGAACTCTTACATACTTACTTCCTTATCCTTTCATGAAGTGAATCTTATTAAGAAGCTTTAAAATGCAACATGGCTCTCATCCATGCCCCCAAACTAGGCTCAAGTACAATGGTGGAAACATCATCACCATGTTATAAAGGATCTTAGTTCTACATATCAGAAGGTTTCTAATAACTTTCATAACAAAAAGATAACTCACATAAATTATCACACCGTGTTTTTAGTAACCCGAAATTTCAGTTGGAAATTTCTCAAGAATTGTATTATAAGTTTAAAATTCAATTGATATAATTGGAATAAATTTGATTTAAAATAAAATGAAAAGTGTTGTTTTGACCGAAATAAATAACTCGATAGAATGGATAGGGTAAATACCTAGTAAATTCCTTTAGATGAAAATAATGAGATAATTATGTGAATTTGGTTTAATACAAAATTATTAACTGTTCTATGCCCCTACCATAAATACCCATAAATTAATATCCACATTCAATTATTTGAATTAATACCCATTAATTAATACGAAATTAATACCTACATTCAATTATTGGAATTAATAACCATAAATACCCATTAATTTCCCAATTTAATGAGAATAACGGATAACATTAACACCCATAAATACCCATAATATAGTAATAAATCTTCCCCATTTAACAAACAATTTTACAACTATATAAGGAGCTTAAAACAATTTATGAGAGCGACACCAACTGAGCTAATAGAGCAATTTGAGTAGAAGAGAGCTATCTTGTCCACTAGTTCTTTTTCACACCTCAAACATCATCTTTTCCATGATCACATTAGATTTACCAAATTAATACTCCCTACTTATGAAATTCTCAATCTCAACATTCACCATGTAACAACCAAATTTAAGGAAAATGGGGAAGTATCAAAGTAGAGAAACACCAATAAGACCAATCAGGGATGGGTACATGGGAATCCTTTCGGGATGAACATATCTCTGGATAAAAGGTGAGTGGGCTTATTTACATCATATCCAGTTGGGATGATGAGCACTTTAGAATTGAAAAACCACTTATATGTAAGATATTAACATCACACCAGGTTGAAGTGATGTGAGAATTAAGCTAAAAACCTATTTACCGGTTGTAAATAGAGGAAATCATACACGATTGGTATGATGGACTTCCTTGAAGGAAGTAGAAACCCGCTTGCTAGTTGTAAGCGGAGATATCATCACGGTTGGTGTGATGAAGTGAAAAAGATGTTTTTGTTAGAAGTGTTCTCCCCTGACTATGTGCCAATGCTTAAAATTTTTGGGAGACCTTCTTGACGGGAGCTAGAACAGCTTAGATAGGATAGAGGACTTAGTTTTGGAACTTATGAGGCTAAATGCCGAGTTTTGAAAAATAATGTACAATGGGCCCAAGGCTAGTTGGCACGAGCAGGAGCTCGTAAAAAATCATGATATATTAAAGCCATGAAAATTTTTAATGAATGGATTATGTGATTTCGCCATGGTACCAAGTCAGGGCCAGGTCGATGGATTGGCTTATATAAATAGTTGCAGGTTGAGTTGAGGGTCGGGGCCATTGGACTAGTGGCACCAAAGATAAATGGCTTTGTCAAAAATTATTGTTTGTGCATGCACTTGAGGTTCAGGACCATCAAGATGCCCAAGAGGGGTAGTGATGCATCCTAGGGGCTACTCGATGATATGGTGGAGATAAAGGTAGTTTGTTGTGCCAGTAGTCAGGGAAGCTCTATGTATCTTCATGCGCATGAGACCGGGGTGGGGTTGGGATGAGGTCCCTGTCCTCATACAGACACGGAGATGATTTCGGGTTTGAGGGTCGGATGTTGCGAATATCCACTTAGACCCAATGTAAACGTGGACAAGCTTCTATCTAGGTGGCCGGTAAAGTCGCTCCGACGCCATAAGTGGGTGTAGTGGACGAGCTGCCCTATGAATGTGTGATTCCCTTCTTGAGGAAAGGCGTGTGTTGTTTGCTAAACATCCCTAATGGAAAAATGAGAAAAAGGTTAAGAAAACCTTGGAATGGATTTGAGAATCCTTGAAAAATGAAATGGTAAAACCTTGGAATAAGGTTTGGAAAAGAAATTAAAATACTTTTGAAAGAAAATGACACCCTTGGCAGGGTAAAGGTTTTGAAAACTAAACATTGAAGAAAAACCTTCTTCTTCTTAAATAAATGATAACTTGGTGTGGCTATTTTTTAAACTCACTCCCAACATCCACTCACTAAGTTGTAGAACTCACCTCCTCCCTTTTACCCCTTTTAGGTAACCAAGGGAAAAATCAAACTTAAAGACCTCCCTATATGGGAACTGTAAAGATAGGTATGTATGTTTAAAAGATTTTTAGTTTTGTATAATGTTATTCTAGGAAACACAGGAAAAATGATGCCTTACTCCTCGTAGTTCAGAAAAGGGCGAAACCCTTCATGAACCAAAGGGAGTGGCTAGTTGCTCACGGGGATCTCACCAAACCGAGTCGGGGTGTGACATAAATCGTTACATAATTTTATTTTAATAAGATTTATAGGATGAGTCTACAATCCTGGTTCTATCCGCACTTCAAACACCATGATGGATCTTTCCCTCGTAATCCTTTGATGATCAGGGTTTCCCTTTGGATTATGCTTCCCCTTAGAGTCATTTCTTGTCAAAATGCCCTTTTCCTTTTCGAGGGTCTTTATACACTAGTTAGTTAGGTATGACTGATATTGATGATTTCAGTTGGGAGTTGCCCAACAAACAATTTCGAACCTTGTCACATGGTAAACTGCATCCAAAAACAAGTTACAACTCTCTGACAATGTCCCCTATACAACTCCTCAAATTTATGGGATATTGATTTCATAACCTTCTAGTTTGAATCTTTCATAACACCCCAAGTCCTTTTTGGTTGGGTTTGACCTACTATGAAGTTACAAGCCTTGTGCCAGAGTTTTCCCCAACTATAATAGTTGATTGTCCTACATTGTCCTTTGTGGAACTTGCAGTAGTGTAGGAATTATGGTGGTCTACCCCTTCATGTCATACAATTCCAAACTCCATTTTCTCGAGGTAATCCAATATGGGCATTCCGCCAATTTCATGGAATAAGTGTCCTACCTGGGCCCTTTTGTAAGAATGTTGGTACCCCTATATTGCTCTCTTCGACATGACGTTAGGAGTCACGGTTGGGTAACGATCATCATGATGTTGGCACCCTTAGATTGTCTCGCCTACACTCTTGAACATTCTCTTAGGTAACGTTCATGCCATTGATCCTTGTACCTCCTCCCTTGCAAACGAAGGAGCCATCATACCTCCATGTGGAAGTCTACCAAAGGTCTTAATATAAGTAATGTTCACCCAAATCTGGTATAGTTTCTGTAAAACCCGTCATCTCGGATCAAGGAAAACCCGGAAAGAACTGGTCAATGTAATGAGAAAATCGAACCACTTAAGAAACCGAGAATGATAAAGAGGGGCTAAAATGGTAATTTGGAAAATTCCAAGTGACCAAAAAGTCATAAAAGTTATGGAAAAGAACCATCAAGTAAAATGGATGGGAAAACCAGGCTGGTTCAGGGTGAACTGTACATGAACCGATTTGAACTATACATGAACCGATCTCTAAATTTATTTTTCTTGGTGGCTTAAAAATCTCAATTTGGAAAATTGAGGCCACCATTAGATAGAGAATGAAATTAGATTAATTTATAAATTTTTAATTTTGAGAAAACTGGTTGAATCGGGCCTTACCGGTCAATTTCGCCATTGAACCCAGTTGGACTGGTAGGGACCGTTTTGGAATAGTGTCGTCTTCTTCCTCGGGATGACAACACTGTTTATATGGCAAAAAAACTTTCCTTCTCCATGGAAGGAATATTCTCTCTGATTTGGGCATTTTCAAAAGAGGATAAGCTCAACCAGTATGGAAACTGATATGGCAAAGGGTCCTTGAGCTCCCTATATAAATAGCTCCCCTCTATTCATCATCCATGGACATCAAATCGCCATTCTCTCTCAAGCGCTCCATTTTCTGGTGAATTTCAAACCAGAGCTCCGACTTGGGCACTTTTCTTTGCCTTAGAAGGTAAGGTTGGGTCCTATAGACTCTGGGAGAAGTCAACTACCCGACAACAATCTCCCTTCAACCCGAGGACTATTAGAGAAACACCTGCGGAATCAAACAGTAAAGTAGCTCCGACGAACCGAAGCTGCCCTATTTTGGCCAAGTAGAATTTGTACAAATTCAGACCTCCTCTGGCCAAAGCAAGCCTCCTCAATGTCCCAACGACCCTCACACGACCTCCATAGAGGTGAAATGTAAGTCAATTTGGCCCTCCTCTGTCATTGCAGATCAGTGTTAGAGAGAGAAAGTATCGAATTTCACTAAAAAAATTCACCCTCATATGGATTTCAATTGTAGCAATTCTTGATATTAGAAGGAACCTAAGGATGAGAGCTACCTCCCTAGATCGAGAGCTTGGACCACCACACCTCAGACGGTAAGCTTTTGAAGCTTTGTCTCTATACGAACAGTTTTTCAGTGAAGCTCCGTTTGAGCTCATTTCAAACTTAAATTCTTCAATTCAAAGCTCCATTTGATCGTATGGAAGTGTAGGAACCGATCCATGCCATCAATTGGAGCAATTAACCCTAATTGAATGGCCAATTTGAAGAAATCAAATTTGGTCAATAAAGGAGGAAGAAATTGAGGGAAATTTTGGGAAAAATTATGGATTTTGAAAATTTGAGGGACCTCCATGCAATTTCTAAAAATTGAAGGTCAATTAGCAATGAGAAAGATGTTGTGGGACCAATTGGTCAATTTTTGAAAGATTTGGGGCCAAATTGCTATTTTTGGAAAGTAAGGGCATAACTGTATTTTTTAAAAAATTGGGGACCAAATTGGAAATTTGGAAAACTTGAGCCCCTTACACAATTTTGAGTAAATTGAGAATCCAAAGAGGATATTGGAAACCTTGGCACTCAATTTAGGAAAAAGTTATCATAATGGACCAAAATTTAAGAAAAATGAACTTTAGGGACCTAAGTGCAATAAGCCAAGAACTTTGATCCTAGTCGCTTATATGTTTGAAAACAAAGGCTATCATGCCAAACCATAATTGATAATGATACCCAAATCATGTAGGGACATGAGAGACCAAAACTCCAGCAAGGAAAAGTTAGTGTGGACTTGGAAGATAATTGTGGACGATCTCATCACAATCAACAAGTGAGTGGGATTATTTAATGTCATATCCAGTTGGGATGATAAGCACTATTTTTAAAGAATAAAACCTACTTACCGATTGTGAGTAGGAATAAATATCATACTTGGTTGGTATGATGACTTTCCTAGAGGAAAGGAGAAAATTGCCTACCGGTTGTAAGCAGATCCTTCATCACACCCAATTGGAGTGATGAGATAAAAAATGAATTTTTGTCAGAAGTGTTCTACCTTGACTGTGTGTCAATGCTTAAAATATTTGGGTGACCTTATTGATGGGAGATAGAACAGCTCAAATAGGATAGAGGCATCGGTTTTTGAACTCATGGGGCTCAATGCCCAATTTTGGAAAACACGTGCAATGGGCTTAAGGCCAGTGTGCATGAGCAAAAGCTTGTAAACCAACATAATTAGGAAGAGCCATGAAAACTCCTAAATTAAATGGAATTGATTGTGTGTTGTGCCATGGTACCGAGTCAAGACAGACAATGCTAGATGGACTAGCGGCATTGCGTCAGGGCCAGGTCGACATACTGGCCTAGACAAATAGCTGCAGGTCGGGTTGAGCGTCGGGGCCGTTGGACCGTTGGCACTAAAGAGGGTGGATAAATATATGAAAACTCTTGTTTGTGCATGCACTTGTGGTACGAGACCATCAAGATGTCTTATGGGGTAGTGATGGGTCCTAAGGGCTGCTGGACGACATGGGGGAGATAAGGGCAGTTCGTCATGCTAGTCAGTCTTGATGCTCTGGGAGCTTCTTGCGCATGAGATTGGGGGGTGGGTTCTTGATATGAGGTCTCCGTCCTCATACGAACACAAAGAGATTTTGGGTCTGAGGGTCGGATGTTTGGGACGTCCACTTAGACTCGGGGTAGAAGTGGACAAGCTTCTATCATGGTGGATGGTAAAGATGCTCCGATCCACAAGTGGGTGCAGTGGACATGATGCACCTGTGAATGTGTGTACCCTTCCTGATGAAGGGTGTGTGTTTGTTTGCTAAATGCCTCTCGAGGCAAGGGGATGGGTGAAGAAAGCTAAACAAACCTACTATGGAAACAAAAAAAGTTGTTGGAAAATTGAATTTGAGGAAAACTTTTTTGGGTCAGACTATTGATGTCCACTCAAACTCAGGGTAGAGGTAGTGTTCCTCTATCAGCGGAGGCAGTGTACCTCTGTCAGCGGAGGCAGTGCACCTCTATTAGGATGGAAAGTAAGTGCGCTCCGGTCCACAAGTGTAACAGTCAGGGATTGTTCTACGAACGTGTGATTCCTTTCTATGATAGAAAGGGCGTGTGAATGTTTGTTAAAATGCCCCTAGAGCAAGGAAAGGGCTCAAGAAGTGATGAACTCATAGTACAATAAAATAAAAATATAAAATATTTTGATAAACTAATTTTTTAAAAACTCACTCCCCAACCCCCACTCAGTGAGTTTAGAAACTCACCCCTCCCATTAAACCTTTTTCAAGAAAACCACCTCGTCATGACTGACCGAGGCAAGAGGAGGAAGCCAAAGGTACAATAAGCAGGTAACTTTTATTTAGTTGTTTTATAAAATTTTTTATGGAAAACAGGTACACTTCGACACCTTTACCTTGGACTATTTGGTAGAAATAATAAATTAGTATGAGGAAGGGTGGCGGGTTGATCATAGGACTCCGACCAGACCGAGTTGGGGTGTGACAACTTAAGTGATATCAGAGCATGGTTTTCTAAACAAAGTTTCAAAACTAAAAGCCCTAGAATCCTAACCAACGATCAATTTCTATCGAACAAATATGACCACTCCTCGAGAAACTGAACAAACCCACACTGTCTCGGCCACCCCAGGACAGAGAAGGAATCCTACCCCGTGTGGGAGAATGAGCTTGGGAGCTTAAGAGAGGGTTCTCTTGAGCCAAGGAGACTATACGAAGAATTCGTCAAGGTATTCGGGGAACATTGCTTCGCGCTTAGGTACGGGGACCATTCCATAGGAAGTGCGCACTTGAGGATGGTGAAAAGTGGAGCCCCCCCCCCCCCCCCCAACGAGCACTAAGAAAAACTTCCCAAAGCCCAAGATAGGGAAGAAGCAATAAAGGTCCACACAAGGAAGTAACTTGCTATAATTCTGGATAGAGGGGATACTACGCACGGAAGTGCCCAATACCACTAAGGAATGTGGTACCCACTGTTGGAAGCACTTCCTCCACGGGCAAGGAAGGACATGAAGAAATGAAGAGAAAGGCAAGGAGAGCAGAGGAAGCCTCTCCACCACGTAAATGATGAATGATCCATGTAAACCACGTCCCTTAAAGACAAGGAAACTGGGGGGAAAGAACTAGTCAACCCAGGTGACAAAACCGAATCGGTTCACAAACCCCAATAGTTAGAGAAAGGGAAAAACGAGAAATTTACAAATACTGAGTGACCTAAAGTGTAAAAAGTCATGGAAAAAGACTTTGGGATTAATTGGAAGTGAAAATCAGACCAATTCAGGTGAACTTGTTTGAACCACTATTGAACCGATTTCTAAATTTATTTTTCTAGGTTGCTTAGAAAATTCAAATTTGAGAATTTAAAACACCATTGGATAGAGAATGAATTTAGAAATTTTTAATTTTTAAAAACACGGTTAAATCAAGCCTGAACCGACCGATTTAAGCATTGAACTCGGTTCGGACCGGTCCGGTCTAGTTCAGAATGGTGTCGTCTTCTTCCTTTAGATCACAACTCTATTCACTCACCAGAAAATCGAGCAGCGCTAGCAAAGACGAAAAGTCTCTGTTCATGGAGTTTCAAGCAATGAATGACCACCATAAAGGTACCAATCAGACGACCAAGAAGTCCTTGAGCTTCCTATATAAAGAGCTCCTCTTCATTCATCCTCCTCGCACCTGAAAACTCCTCTCTTTCTACTGCTCCAATTTTTGGTGAAGCTCGAATCAAAGCTTCGACATGGATATTTTTCTTAGCCAAATAAGGTGAGGTTGGGTTCCTTAGATTCAGGGATAAGTCAGCTACCCAACGGTAGTCTCCATTTGCTCCGAGGGCCGTCGGAGAAGCGCCGGTGTGATCGAACAGTGAAGCAACTCCGATGGATCGAAGCTGCCCTGTTTCAGCTGAGCAGAAAACGACTAAATTGAGCTCTTCTCAGGCCAAATCAAGCTTTCTCAACACTTCCACAACACTCATACGACTGAATTAGAGATGAAAGGTAAGCCAATTTGGCTATCCTCTATAATTTCTGACCAGTGTTTGAGAGAGAATCGACGAAACTTCATTAACTGAATTCTCCTCCAATTCGACATAAATTGATGCAATTCTTAGTCCTAGGAGGAACCTCAAGAAGAGAACTATCTACTCCGATCAAAAGCTCGGACTGTCGCACCCCCGATGGTAAGCTTTCGAAGCTTTCTCTCTCTAAGTTCAATTTTTCGACGAAGTTCTATTTGAACTCAATTCGGATCAATATGACACGAATCAAAGTTCCATTGAATCGTGGGGAAGTGAAATGTTAACCTTGGCATGGTTTTTTTATAAACTAAAGATATTTTGAAAACTCACTCCCAACACTCACTCACTGTGTTGTAGAAACTCACCCCCTCCCTTTACCCCTTTGAGGTAAAATAAGAGATCACCCTTAAAGACCCCTTTTAGTTGAACAATAAGACAAGTATGAAAATTTTATATTAAGTTTTGTATAATGCTATTCCAGAAAAAATATGAAAAATGATGCCTGACTCCTCGTGGTTTAGAAAGGGGTGAAAACCCCTCATAGACCAAAGGGAGTGGCGGGTTGCTCATGGGGATCTGACCAAACCGAGTCGAAGTGAGATAACTTGAATGATATCAAAGTCTGTTTCATCGAATATATTATCAAGACTATATAATATAGTTACTAAGAGAAACAAAGTTTTAAATTTTACTGATGGCTCCCAAGAGTGAAACCAAGAAAACTAGGACCGACGTCACCAATATCACCCAACACTCTATCCTTATAGGAAGACAACCCTAAAAGCCCTCCAATGCCCGCGGTATAGTAGAAGTCCCAAAGAACCAAGAGACATTAGTGGGAAGTATCCAGGAGGATGATGCCATAACCTGTTGAGGTCACAACCCCGAGTACGAAGGGAGCCAAGCCTGAAGCCAGTAATGTCATCAAGGGCTTATAACCTTACTAGGGAGGACGCTTGTCAAGAACCCCATAGCTCCCCATCTATTTCGTAACTACTTTTTTTTCTAATGGGGCTAAGACCCCAACATATTGTACTCCTTCTCCATTAATGAAGAACTCCAAGTTCCTAAAACCATATCTCTAAAAAATGATGTGACCTTGCACCTCAGCTATAGGAAGATTGCCCCAAGAAAAGTAACCAAACAAACCTGCGCTACCCTAGACACCACGGAGACCAAGGGGATTCTCATCCCAAATAAGGAAATGAACTAGGGGAATAAGGCATTTAGGAGAACTCTTGGAGTAACTACTGGGTAAGGAAATGACCTATTACAAGATGTAGACAATAGGAACACTACTTGAGAAAGTACCCAACACTACTAAGGATAAGTATCAAGATAACATGTTATAGGTGTAAGGGAAATGGGGCATGAAGTGAAGGACTGTCCCACACTGCAAGTATTTAGAGCAATACCTTCAAAGAACAATGCCTCCTTAGCTACAGGAGTCCGAAAGGATACCACCCCAAGAAACACGACTCCGGCTCGGAATTTCAACCACATCCAAGAGGAAGCTTGTAAACCCCGCTCTCTAGAGTTAAGGAAAAAACTAGGAAAGAACCGGTCAAACCGAGTGAGAAAACCGAACTGGTTCACAAACCCAATTTTTAGGGAATAGGAAAATCGGAGAAATTTCAACTCGCAAGTGACCCAAAAATGTTCATAAACCTTGGAAAAGAACTTTAGGATAAATTGGGATAGAAAAACCAAACTGATTCACGTGAAACGAACCTGAACCAAATTGAACCAAATTCTGAACCAAGCCAGTTTATGACTTGGAACCGATAGAGAGAGGGCAAACTAGGAAATATATGGACCCCAAGTGACCTAAAGAGTCACATAAGTCATGAAAAAGTACTTTAGGATGAATGGGGGATGAAAACCAAACTAGTTCATGTGAACCGAATCTAAACCGAATTGAACCGGTTTGAACCACTATTGAACCGGATGGTAAATTCATTTTTCTAGGTGGCTTAAAAATTCAAATTTGAGATTTGAGGCCACCATTGGATAGAAAATGAATTTAGATTAATTTAGATTTGAAAAATTCGGTCGAATCGGGGGTGAACCGACCGGTTTAAGCTTTGAACCTAGTTCGGACTAGTCTAGTCCGATTTGGAATAGTGTCATCTTCTTCCTTTAGATGACATCACTATTCACACGCTGGAAAATAGAAGGAGCACTGGCAAAGAGGAAACATTTCTGTTTAGTACGTTTTAAGCCATCAATGATTGTCATAAAGGTGCCAAACGGACGACCGATGAGTCCACAAGCTCCCTATATAAAGAACCCTTGTCCATTCATCCTCTCCACATTTGAAGACCTCACTCTCTCTCAGTTGCTCAGTTTTCCAGCGAAGCTTAAACCAGAGCTCTAATATAGAATTTTTTCTGATCCAAAGAAGGTGTAGTTGGGTTCCTTAGAACTGGGGAGAAGTCAGCTACACGGTGGTAACATCCATTCACTCTTAGGATCACCGGAGAGGCACCGGTGTGATCGAACAGTGAAGCAACTCCAACGGAGTGAAGTTGCCTTGTTTTGGCCAAGCTAAAATCAGCCAATTCGAGCCCTCCTCAGGCCAAACCAAGCTCTCCCAACACCTCCTTAGTCCTTCTACGTTCGAATTAGAACTGAAAGTTAAGCCAATTCGGCTCCCCTCTGTAATTTCTAATCGATGCTAGAGAGAGAACCGACAGAATTTTGATGTTGGAATTCTCTCCCAATTCGACGACAATTGATGCAATTCTTGATCCTAGGAGAAACCTCATGAGAAAATCTATCTGCCTAGTTTGGAAGCTCGGACTGCCGCGCCCCCAATGGTGAGCATTTGAAGCTTTCTCTCTCTACGTTTTGTTTTCCAACAAAGCTCCGTTTGAGCTCGTTCCAGCGTCAAAACTGGCGATTTAAAGTGCAATTCAATTATATGAAGATGTAGAAACTCTAATTCAACTTCAATTTCAACAATTAAAAGTGTTTGATTGGTCAATTGGATGAAATCAAATTCGACTATGTTAGGGACTTGAAATTGGGGGAATTTTGGGGATTTCAAAAATTCAAAGGACTAAAATGCAATTTTATGAAATTGAGGGTCAATTGGGCATGATAAGAGTGTTAGGGGACCAATTGAGTAAATTTTAGAATTTCTAGGGTAAAACCTACCATTTTTATAAAAGAATGGCAACATGGTAATTTTGAAAAAAATTGGGGGCCAAATTAGGAATTTGGGAAACTTGAACCCCTTTCTATGAAATTGAATAAACTGAGGTCCCAAGGGAAATTTTTAAAAGTTCCGAGACTCACTTTGGGGAAAAATCGGCAATTGGGGCCTAAAGTAAAAGAAAAATAACTTTAGGGACCAAATTGTAAATATTTGAAAAGTTGGATATTTTAGTCATTCATAATGAATTGAAGTTATGAAGCCAAATGATAATGAACAAAAATGTTCATTTCATGTAGGAACATGAGATATTGGGAACGCCAGCTAAGATTAAGCTCGCAAGGGACGAAAAAACCTACTACTAAGTGGTATTTTAAACATCACACTTGATAAGTGTGATGTGAAAATCACACGAAAAAAACTACTTACCGGTTGTAAGTAGATCATACTTGGTTGGTATGATGAAACTTTCTCGAAGGAAGTGGAAAACTTGTTCATTGGTTATGAGCGGAGATGTCCTCATACTCGGTTGGTATGATAGACAGTTAAAAATATGTTATGTTGGAAGTACTCTCCCCTAACTGTGTGCCACTGCTTAAACAATTTGGTAAACGTTCTTGACGGGAGCTGGAATAGCTCTATTAGGCCATCGGCCTTAGTTTTGGAACTTGGGGGGCTAATATGCCCGATTTTGAAAATCTCGAACAGTGGGACCTAGGCCTGTTGGCACGAGCAAGAGATCATAATCAAACATGATTTAAATGCCATGAAAACTTAAGTAAATGAATTGTTTGGCCATGGTACCAAGACATGACCGACATACTCAGTCAACTAGCTGCAGTGTGACATGATAGGTCTTCAAACTAGTCAAGACAAACAACTACATGTCGAGTTAAGGGTCAGGGCCATTGGACCAAGGGCACCACCGATTATATGCATCATGTGAACAATGTTGATTATGAATGCACTGTGTTTACGGGACCTTCAAGATGCCCAAGAGGGGTAGTGATGCGTCACAGGGCTCTAGACGACTTGGTGGATATAATGGTAGTTAGTCGTACCAGAAGTCTTGTGAAGCTCGGTGTAGCTTCAAGCGCATAAGACCGGGCCCCGGGCCGGGGCCGGGGTCGGTGTAGCTTCAAGCGCATATTCGGGTCAGGTGTAGCTTCAAGCGCATAGGAGCAAAGAAGGAAGCACCTCTATAAGAGAAGATAAGCTCGAGTATTAGATGGCAAATGGGATGTCTCGCGATGGGAAGTGCGACCTGCTTCAAAAAAAGCAGGGAAGCCAAATAGGAGTTTCGGACGAACATAGTTGAAGGAAGCAAGATAGTCAAGGAGAATAAACAGACCGAGAAGTAGTAAAGACTACACCCTAAAAAAGGCAATAGGATGAGCATTAAGAACAAGTAGACTCGAGAGACAACTATCTTGAGACAACTAGACAAGGAGAGTAGTAAGGACAAAGCATTTAATGAACTGACCCTCATAGGAATCATGGACTCAAACCCCAGCAAAGATAGGAGAAGTGGAATGGCCAAATGTTGGAAAAGAAAGATGAAGGAAATCCTTAAAGAAATCTATGGCCGAAAATGGAATGGGGACCACACTCAAGCCATGAGGAGGATTAAGTAAGCCTTGCACAAAGAGGTTTTGGAACAAATAGTGTCTGAACCCTTCCTAAGGAAGAAAACTTGTACAAGATATAAGTAGAATTAAGGAAAGGGTACAAGGACGCACCGCCAGATTTCTAAGGAAGGGTACATAGGAAGGATGATAACAAAGGATGTCATAAAGTTGCTCTAAGGTCGGATGCCTTTAAGGGTGAAGAAAGGAAGAAGCTAATCAAGGATTGAAGTCCTAGGGAAGTATATGCCCCAACGAAGAGGCGATGGACCTAATTAAATTAGGAAGAGAAGATAAGCTCGCAAATGCAATGTAGGGTGAGGTGAAAAGATCAAGTACAAAGGAAATGTACTCATGAGGACCCAAGAAGTAAGTTAAACCAAAGGAATGGTTAAGTGGTAAAATAATATCAAATGATGCAGTAATAAGTGGGAATGGGTAGTATACCCCAAATAAAAGAACAAGGGAACGAATTCTGAAGGAAGTAAAGCCTTGGGAAAGGACGTACTCTAGTCAAAACGTGATTTAAAGGAATCACGACATATGCCAGGAATAATTCTGGCACATGCCCATGGAGCTTAAGATTGATTGTCGGGGCCTAATGTAAAGGACACAAAATAAGACTTGACAATAGGAGATACCTTGGATATGAAGAAAAGGATGAAATGAGAATTTTAAAATAATAAAGGATTGAAGTGGGCAAATGCTCCAATATAAAAAGGGTGTAAGGAGATGAAGAAAGGAAACCTTCAAGGAATGGTAAGAAGGTGGAACATGTAACTCCTAAGGTGAAAGTCTCTAACTTGAAAGACATAGTAGAGAATGAAACCATCAAAAAGGGAAACTCCCCAAACAAAGGAATTGACATATTGACCAAAAGGGATCAACTCGGAATAAAGAATCGAGAAATGGTCACGAGCGAGTAAGAGTGGATTGAAGAAAGAGAAGTCTTTAAGTAAAGGATGCCATTGGAAATGAGGAAGGACATAAGAGGTGAAAAATCCCACCATGTCGATAAGTCAGCAGGAAATCCAATGGATTGGAACTAAGGAAAACCATTAAGGAAGTGGTAAGGGATGAATAGATAAGGAAAAACTGACACAATCATGATGTAAAATGTAAAAGGACACTTGGATAACGTCCAAGGTAGTCATGGAACATGTAATGCCCTGACCCAGATTGGTCAGATCCCCATGAATAACCCATCGCACCCTTAGTTTAATAGGGATTCCCCCTTCTTTAATTCAAGAGGAGCTAAGCGTAATCTCAACCTTATTCCTTAGAATAATATAAATCATAATAATACAAGCATAAGAGGAGATTAAGCATACCTGACAGAAGGTAAATCTTGGTTTTATCCCTAGTCATTCTCTAACCCAGAAAAGGGATAAAAATGGTGGGTGAATTTCTATAACATAGTGAATGGGTATTTAAAAAAATAAAGTTTTAATAAAATAGTTTTTTTTAATTGGAGTCTGTTGGACCCCTTATTTCATTTAAGATATTTCATCCTAAAAATCTCTATTTTTCAAAGCCATTTCTCATCATTAGCCACAAACGGTATGTTTAGCAACCAACACACACCCTTCATCATGAAGGGATCACACATTCATAGGGCAGCCCATCCACTGCACCCACTTGTGGCATCGAAGCAACTTTATCGACCACCTAGATAGAAGCCCGTCCACTTCTACCCTAGGAATGAGTGGATGTACGAGATATTCAACCCTCAAACCTGAAAAGAAACTACGTGTTCTTATGAGGACAAAAACCTCATCTTGACCCCACCCCGGTCTCATGCACATGAAGCTACGTCGAGCTTTCCTGACTGTTGGCAAGACAAACTACCCTTATCTCCACCATGTCGTCTAGTAGCCCATAGAATGCATCACTAACCCTTTTGGGCATCTTAACGGTCCCTTACCTCAATGCATGCACAAAACAATAGTTTTCCTCATAAGCCATTTAATCTTTGGTTCCACTGGTCCAATGGCCCCGACCCTCAATTCTACTTGCAGCTATTTGTCTTGACTGGTCCATCGACCTATCTTGTCGCACTACCACCAGTCCATTGTGTATGTCGGTCATGTCTTGGTACCATGGCCAATCACATCATTTATTAAAGTTTTCATGGCTTAATCTCATGTTTTTTTACGAGCTCCTGTTCGTGCCAATTATCCTTGGGGCCACTGTGCGAGATTTTCAAAATTGGGCATATTAGCTCCCAAGTTCCAAAACCGAGGCCTCCAACCTATATGAGCTATTCGAGCTCCCATGAAGAAAGTCTCCCAAAAAGTTTAAGCATAGGCACATAGTGAGGGGAGGTCATTTTCAACAAAAATAATCTTTTTAGCTGTCCATCACACCAACCGGGTGTGAGGACATCTCCGCTCATAAACGATAAGCGGGTTTTCCACTTCCTTCCAGGAAGTTCATCATACCAACAGGGTATGATCTACTTACAATTAATAAGTAGTTTTTCCATGCATTTTCTCACATCACCCCATCTAGGCATGATGTTAAAATCTCACATGGTAGCGGGTTTTCATTACCGAGGTACTCATCATCCCAACAAGGTATGATGTGAAAATTCCCACTCACCCGTGAATGCTGTGAATTCCTCTTAATCACCTTTTTGCATCAACGTGAGTTTGTCTTGGCTGGCGTTCCCGGTACTTCATGTTCCTACATGATATGAACATCCTTGTTCATTATCATTTGGCTTGATTGCCTTCATTCATCATGAATTAATAATATACCAAAACTTTTCAATTATTTGTAATTAGGTTCCTAAAATTCTTTTTCTTTAACTTTAGGTCCCTAATGCAAAATTTCCCCTAAATTCCCAATTTGGTCCCCAACTTTTCCAAAATTACCATTTTGCCCATACTTTACAAAAATGGTAAATTTCACCCCAAAATTCCAAAAATTGACCATTTGGCCCTCCAAAATCTTTTCCATGGCCACTTGGCCCTCAATTTTGGGAAATTACATTTTAGTCCCTTGAATTTTTGAAAGCCCTAAAATTTCCCCCTTTCAACCTGGCTGAATTAGATTCCATCAAATTGATCGATCAATCGAGGTTAATTATTGAAATTGAGGGTTGATTTGAGTTCCTACACATCCATATGATTCAATTGCACTTTGAATCGCATGAATTGACACCAAAACGAGCTCAAATGGAACTTCGTTGGAAAACTGGACATAGATAGAGAAAGCTTTGAAATCTTACCGTCGGGGGAGCGATGGTCCTAGCTTTCGATCTAGTAGATAGATTTCATCTTGAGGTTCCTCCTAAAATCAAGAATCACCTCAATTCATGTTGAATTGAGGGAGAGTTCGGTCTATAAAGATTCACCGATTCTCTCTCTAGCACCGATTGGAATTCACATAAATGTGCTAAATTGGCTTACCTTTCCACTCAAATTTGGTCGTATGAGGGATGAGGGAGTGTTGGGAGAGCTTAGTTTGGCTTGAGGAGTGCTTGAATCGGCTGATTTTAGCTCAATGGAAATAGGTTAGCTTTGGTCCGCTAGAGCTGCTTCACTGTTCGATCACGTCGGCGATTCTCTGGTGATCCTCGGAGCAATTGAAGACCACCGTCGGGTAGCTAACTTCTCCCCAAGTCTAAAGAACCCGACCATGCATTCTTTGGCTTAGAAAAGACCCTATGCTAGTGCTCTGGTTCGAGCTTCATCGGATAATAGAGTATCTAAGAGAGAGTGAGGTTTTCATGTGTGTGGAGTATGAATGGAGAGGGGCTCTTTATATAGGGAGATCTGTGACTCTCCAACCGTCCGTTTGGCACCTTAATGGCAGTCATTGATAGCCTAAAACGTACTGAACGGAAACATTTCCTCTTTGTTGGCACTGTTCAATTTTTCGGTGAGTGAACAGTGTTGTCATCTAAAGGAAAAAGATGACACTATTCCGAACTGGACCAGACTAGTCCGAACCGGGTTCAATGCTTAAACCGGTCGGTTCAAGCCCAATTCGATCGAGTTTTTTAAAGTTAAAAATTTCTAAATTCATCTAAATTCATTCTCTATCCAATGGTGGCCTCAATTATCCAATTTAAATTTTTTAAACTACCTAGAAAAATGAATTTAATGTCCGGTTAAAAGATGGTTCAAATCGGTCCAAACTAGTTTAATCCGGTTCGGATCTGGTTCACCTAAACCGGTTTGGTTTTCTCTCCCAAATTATCCTAAGGTCCCTTTCCATGGTTTCAATGACTCTTTGGGTCACTCGGGAGATGTAAATTTCCCAATTTGCCCGTTCTCTAGTGATCGGGTTTGTGAATCAGTTCAGTTTTCTTACTCGGTTTAACCAGTTCTTTCCCCAATTTTTCTTAACACCAAAGGGCAGTGTTTACAGAACACTAACAAGTAATAAGAAGGAACGAAGACACACGACTCCTAATGGTTGGAAAGGCATGAACTATCATCAAGAAAATGTTCTACAACAATAATGGACATAGAAATTTCTAGAACATTTCATGTTGTAAGGGACATGTAGGTCAAACAGTCCTAGGAAAATGTGACTCAAATAAGAAAGAGTCCATTAGTCAAACATGACAGAGTCAAATCTAAGAACTAGAACTGGAACTGTAGTAAACAAAAGATGGAAGAAGGACCAAAATAAGATAAGTAGGAAATCGTATCAAAACTCATGGGGTTAAGGACAAAAAGTCCGAACGGATGCTGAGCTAAAGATCATCAACGACTAAGGGAATAAATGGAAATGGGGACGATCGGACATATATGGAAGATCTAGCCCAATGACTTGGATAAGAACCCTAAAAAAGAAGAGTCTTACCCCAAGCAGTGTAAGAAGTGAACCCAAGGGTATACCTTTCGACTTGTGGGTAAAACATACCTAATCAGGATACACTTCATGGAGTGAGTAAACAATGGAAAGGAAAGGAAATTCTTTAAGCATGTGGTTTAAAGGGCTAAGTGAAGGAACAACCAAAGTAGTAGCATGTCAAGCAAACCCCAAGTTGACATCAAGGGAAATATATTCCCGATGCAAAGGATCATGATTATGTTTTGGGGACAAAACTCCTAAAAGGAGGGGATAGTTGTGAAACCCGTCATCTCGGATCAAGGAAAACTAGGAAAGAAACGGTTAATTTAATGAGAAAACCAAACCACTTAAGGAACCAAGAATGATAAAGAGGGGCTAAAACGGGAATTTGGAAAATTCCAAGTGACCAAAAAGTCATAAAAGTCATGGGAAAGAACCATGAAGTAAAATGGATGGGAAAATCAGACTGGTTCAGGGTGAACCAGACATAAATCGAATTGAACCAGTTTGAACTATACATGAACCGGTCTCTAAATTCATTTTTCTTGGTGGATTAAAAATCTCAATTTGGAAAATTGAGGCCACCGTTAGATAGAGAATGAATTTAGATTAATTTAGAAATTTTTAATTTTGAGAAAACCTGTCGAATCGGGCCTAAATCGGCCAATTTTGCCATTGAACTCGGTCGGACTGATCCGGTTCAGAATAGTGTCATCTTCTTCCTTGTGATGACCACACTGTTCATGTGGCATAAAAACTTTTCTTCTCTGGTGAAGGAATACTCTCTCCGATTTGGGCATTTTCTGAAGAGTATAAGCTCAACTAATATAGAAACTGGTAGGGCAGAGTGCCCTTGAGCTCCCTTCAATTCATTCTCTGGTGAAGGAATACTCTCTCCGATTTGGGCATTTTCTGAAGAGTATAAGCTCGACTAATATAGAAACTGGTAGGGCAGAGTGCCCTTGAGCTCCCTTCAATTCATTCTCCACACACCTCAAATCGCCATTATCTCTCAAGTGCTCCATTTTTCGGTGAACCTCGAACCAAAGCTCCAACTTGGGCACTTTTCTTAGCCTCAAAAAGCAAGGTCGGGTCCTATAGACCCTAGGGGAAGTCAGCTACCTAATAACAATCCCCCTTCGACTCGAGGACCGCCGGAGAAGCACCAACAGAATCAAACTGTAAAGCAGCTCCAACGGATCGAAGCTGGCCTATTTTGGCTGAGCTGAATTCGGCCAAATTCAGACCTCCTTCGGCCAAACTAAGCTTCTCTAATGTCTCCACGACCTCTACAGATGTGAAAGGTAAACTAATTCAACCCTCCTCTGACGTTGCAGATTGGTGTTAGGGATTCTCAATTTTATAGTAAATATGAGTAAAATAGCATGATTGAATTCACATATGGAAAATGAAATATGATGAGCATGATGTAACATGATTAAGAGTAAATATTATGATATAAATATATGATAAAACTAGGATGATCTCTAAACATGAAAATGGGACTACATTTCATGAGTTTGGCTAAGTAGGTGTAAATGAATGAGTTGGCCAAAGTGCCATGAAATTCAGATAAATACATGTGTGATATGAATTTCAAAATGAGATTAACAAGTGATGGGGTCGATTTGATAACATGTCGAACCTTAAGAAGTTGAAGAAACACTATTGCTTGTTATGTTGTTAAATGTGTGGTTAAAGAACAAAAGTAGTGGGGTTGGTCAAATAGCATATTACACTTCCGATTAACAATTGTCATTATATTGTGTGTGTGCATGCGTGCGTGTGTGCGCGTGCATCTGATATGATTGGGAGAATGCTTATTATGTTAGCATGACACCTAGTACTATAGGTAATGTCGAATGAAACGAGGAAGACTAGAGTAGAGGTATAAGGAAAGAGTGGCTCCTAAATCTTTTCAAGAACCCAAGTAGGCTAATGAACGAGGTTCATTAATCGCTTGTGATACAAGAGTTAGGATGTGTTCGGATCAAAGGATGTGTTATGCAAGATGAAACATCACTAAAAATTTTGAGTTGTTTTCCAAATATTTAAATGATTTTATGAAATTTATTTTTTAAAATATTTAAATAATTATTTTTAGGAAATAACTTGAGTTGTTTTAATTAACGTCTTACCCTATGTCAGATTTATAATGCTGAGACACCCATTATTGTGAGGTCGAGAGGATATGGTGGGTTGTCTGCATGTCCGATCGAAAAAACCGGATCGGTATGTGACATTTCCCTTGGAGTATATTGTGCAAGGGAATTGTACTCGAGATTATCACGATTAACTTATAAATCATCAAACTTCTCAAGTTCATGCAGCTTTAAACATCTAGATTAAAAATTACAAAATTATTATTCAATGGGAGTATATTAATTCGAATGTCGTCTTACACCTTTCTCTAAGTGATCCATTGATGTATAAAGTGACTCAAACTTATACTCCACCCTTCGTTTCATTTCACATATCATTGCTTTTCAACATAAGTTTTGAATGAAATGTGAAAAATCCTCTTCTTTCATATTATTTTATCGTTGTTAGCCTGGTTAACATCTATGTTATTAGAAACAAAAAAATATCGTAACTCTCTCTCATATATTTTCTCAAAAACTTATTTTTTATACTCAAATAACTTTTTTATTGATTTAAAATAATTTTACTTTTCTCCACTCATATGTTTTATTTCAATATTAATTAAACTTAATAACAAATTTTTTTTTATAAATAAGTTTAACTTGAAAAACAATCAAAATAAGTAAACAAGATTTAAAAAAATTATTACAAAAGAATTAAAGTGTAAGGTAAAAAATTATTAAAGTGATATAAAAAATAAAAATAGTATAATAAATAAGATAATAAGTATAAAATTTTATAATTTTGACTTTTATTCTCATTTTTTGGTTTTTCTATTTTTTCACCTAGTTTTTTTCTACTTTTTTGCACATTTTTTGTTTTTTTGCACATTTTTTTATAAATAATAGAAATATGTATAAGAAAATAAAAATATAATCAAATATAAAATAATAGTATTAAACTTTTTTGTATAATCGTATACTACCATACCAACTAATGGGAATACCGTGAATATACTAATAACTAGATCAAATATGAAAAACACAAACACTTTCACAACTTAAAAGAAAAAATAATAAATTATAATTTTTTAGTTGAAAATTTATGTACACATGTAAAAATCACACCAAAGAAATTTTATAAAACACTAATAATAAATATGATTATTTGAATGTAAAAAAGTTAAAATCTAATAAATTTAAAAGTTTTTTAAAACAGAAATAAGAAATAGAACCAATAATATTATTGAAATTAAAAGTTTATTTACAAAACTATAGAATTAGTATTTTATAAACACTTATAAATACTTAATATTTACGTACTAATACATATAGAAAATATATCTAATATATTTATTATATATTATTTTAAAAATATTTTAAATAATTAATATTCTAAATTTAAGAAATTATATTAGATATATATAAAATATATTATTTTATATTTCATTATTTAAAAATATTTATTATATTAATAAATTTATATTTAAACTTTTTTCTTATTTTAATATTTCACGCATATTTTCTACCATTAATAAAATTCTCATTTCAATATTTTAGCACCTTAACTGAGGAACTTAATTCACATCAATTATGTTTAATGGGAAAAACAGAGAAATCACTTCTTCCCAAGTAACTCCGTTCACCTAGCCTAGTGGCGTCACCCAGCGGAGCCTCGTGAGCAAGAGCGTGACGAATGTGAAGATTTTTTTGTTCTTATTTATTAGTTGACTCAATAACCGTGTATAATAGTGGTCTTTACAAAATTGTCAATTGGATTTCCATTATTTAGCCCCTCCCCTTAGCTTCACAAGAACGGCTCTGAGTCCGACCAGTTTGAATAGTAGGACAATACCCATGAATATTTTAAGTAAAAAACAATCAAGCGACCCAAGTGTACATCCATTCAACTAAAAAAACATTAAAAAAAAGTTACTGTCTCGTCGGCTAATTGCTTAACAAACTGTGTGAGATGACCCAAAATTTTCTTAAATGTATATGACCTAAAATCTCCTTAAATGTATACGATATTTATTGAGCAAAAAAATGTATATAATATTCTTATAAAAACAAAAAAGGTGTGTGATATGAGGAGAGCTCGATAATAATTGGAAAAACAATTCTACCATGCACTATTTAGTCAAATACGCTCACCACTAGTTAGATGACAGGAAGATTCCTTGCTGCAGCTTAAACAGACGTGTTGAAAAAGGGTGCCAATGGTAGCAGAAACACCAAAATGAGTGCATCTAAGTCAAATGAACACGCCAGACGACCAGAAGGAAGACTCTAAGAAGCCCATTTTGTTTTATGTAGCTGCCTGTACAGCTGTTCCAGCCCCAATAATATAGTTAATGAGAATATTGTTCATATACAGCAATTAAAAAAGTTAAATATAATTCCCACATTATTCTATATACTCATTCAATCATATATTTCTATTATGTCTTTTGTCCTATAAATCTTATATTATGATAGAACAAAAATTAATATGTATATCAAATATGATCAAATTATAAAAAAGCCACCATAAATCCCTCTATGAAAAGTCCAAGGAGAAATCATGGGCGTCAAACCTTTGAAAAGAGAAAACCATTCATCTCCGCCCATGTGATGAAAATGGTCTACATCACCATTCTGCACTGAGTCTACTCCCTTCCCTCACCAATAGTCTTCCCTTACTATATATAAATGTGTATAACATCCCTCCCACAAAACCACAGGCTACCCACTAACACTTATTTTCTCAAAAGTTTCTTGCATATCTCTACTCTCTCCATTAATGGTTTCTTCCAAGCATTTCTCCCTCATCCTCATTGTTCTCTTCCTTGCTGCCTATCTTGCCCACGCGAGGGAGAACCAATTCTTATTCAGCAAAGTCCCCGACGAGGACTCCAACATGAACGAGGATCGCTATAACACCGTGTCTTTCAACAACCGCTACCTCACTGAGCAAGACTCCTACGACGGGCAAAACGTGGTGCAATGGGACGTGCCCGGTGCGAGCGGTGGCGGCGGAAGTCACTCCTCGTCCGGTCCGAGACGTGGCGGCGGAAAATACTCCAACAATAATAACAATAATTGAAAATCACTTTCAAATCGTTCTTCATTTTAATAGAACCTAGATTTGTAATGGGTCACCGGCCCAATAAAAGAAGAATATGAGTGGTTTTAGAATATATCAAATAATTATTTAATCGCCAAAAAAAGCTATTATATGCATCTTAAGATTTCATCCTCCAAATGATAAATATATGATATTATTATTTATTAAGTTCAATAAAAACACAAACATTTCCTACTCTCTCAATTGCTTTTACAATGTTTACTTTTATCTTTCTCTTCTATATTTCATTGTAGTTTAATGATTAAGCATCTCTCCTTTCCTTATGATATATAAATGTGATACATTATCATTTCACAATATTATATAATATGATATTAAATATAATGACCTACCCTATCCAAACCGAGAGAAATTTAACTTGTTATCTCACCAATTATATAATAAATAAGTAATAAGAGTATGAATGCTAAAAAATTGATTATAACTTAAGTAAAATAAAAAAAATTAAATATATAATTAAAATAATTTCATCACTTATTATTAATAAATTTTAAATTAATATCATACTAAATAATTAATGTACACTTCATACATAATTTCATAGTATATTGGAATAGATAGGGAGATTTACATTTTAAAACAAGAAAGCATAAGCCATGCCCATCAAGAAAATGACAACATTTAAGAATGGACGATCAAAGCAATCAATATGCCATTGGATGACAAGTCCACAAGAGATATGTTGAAATCAACTACACAACCATGAAACGGTTGGTTGTACGCTCTCCTCCCTTTTCTATTGGGATAAGCGCATAGTATGCATTCACTCTGTCCAATAGGATACTAATTAAATTTGGGATGATTTTTAAAGAGGAAAAAAATGAGTAGGCACTTTATTTTATGACCGGGGTCATATATTACTTAGCCAATTCAATGTCATAGTCCATTATAACCTGAGATATTAGGATTTGGGGGTTTTGTTAAATACAAAGCTAACACGAACATACAATTTTGGTATTTTAGTTATCTAAATTTGCATACTTTATAACTCCTATTATTGTACAACGATATCAACAAATATTTTCTCTCTAAATGTTTTAAAATATTTTCATTTTTTATATACCAACTCATGTTTTAAAATATTTTCATTTTTTATATACCAACTCCTATGGAATGGGGCCTTAAAAACAAACATATATTCTTTTTGGGGTTTTATTGGAAAAAAGTGTAATTAGATATTGAAATCAATAATACCGTCCATTAATTTTACTATATTCTTTAGGTAATATAGATTTAACTTTGAGTTTGCCTAAAAATATTCAATCTTAAATGGAAAAATAAATTGTAGATATTTTTTTTTCTTTGGACCAGCATATATTAACCTATATGGTATGTGTTGTAGACACTGTTAAATTATAATTGTGAGCCTAATAGTACCATGTTATACCTGCACTAGGTGCTCTAAACAAAACAATTAATGCAACAATTATAAAAAATTAAAATTTTTTATAGAGGGGATACTACGCACGGAAGTGCCCAATACCACTAAGGAATGTGGTACCCACTGTTGGAAGCACTTCCTCCACGGGCAAGGAAGGACATGAAGAAATGAAGAGAAAGGCAAGGAGAGCAGAGGAAGCCTCTCCACCACGTAAATGATGAATGATCCATGTAAACCCCGTCCCTTAAAGACAAGGAAACTGGGGGGAAAGAACTAGTCAACCCAGGTGACAAAACCGAATCGGTTCACAAACCCCAATAGTTAGAGAAAGGGAAAAACGAGAAATTTACAAATACTGAGTGACCTAAAGTGTAAAAAGTCATGGAAAAAGACTTTGGGATTAATTGGAAGTGAAAATCAGACCAATTCAGGTGAACTTGTTTGAACCACTATTGAACCGATTTCTAAATTTATTTTTCTAGGTTGCTTAGAAAATTCAAATTTGAGAATTTAAAACACCATTGGATAGAGAATGAATTTAGAAATTTTTAATTTTTAAAAACACGGTTAAATCAAGCCTGAACCGACCGATTTAAGCATTGAACTCGGTTCGGACCGGTCCGGTCTAGTTCAGAATGGTGTCGTCTTCTTCCTTTAGATCACAACTCTATTCACTCACCAGAAAATCGAGCAGCGCTAGCAAAGACGAAAAGTCTCTGTTCAGGGAGTTTCAAGCAATGAATGACCACCATAAAGGTACCAATCAGACGACCAAGAAGTCCTTGAGCTTCCTATATAAAGAGCTCCTCTTCATTCATCCTCCTCGCACCTGAAAACTCCTCTCTTTCTACTGCTCCAATTTTTGGTGAAGCTCGAATCAAAGCTTCGACATGGATATTTTTCTTAGCCAAATAAGGTGAGGTTGGGTTCCTTAGATTCAGGGATAAGTCAGCTACCCAACGGTAGTCTCCATTTGCTCCGAGGGCCGTCGGAGAAGCGCCGGTGTGATCGAACAGTGAAGCAACTCCGATGGATCGAAGCTGCCCTGTTTCAGCTGAGCAGAAAACGACTAAATTGAGCTCTTCTCAGGCCAAATCAAGCTTTCTCAACACTTCCACAACACTCATACGACTGAATTAGAGATGAAAGGTAAGCCAATTTGGCTATCCTCTATAATTTCTGACCAGTGTTTGAGAGAGAATCGACGAAACTTCATTAACTGAATTCTCCTCCAATTCGACATAAATTGATGCAATTCTTAGTCCTAGGAGGAACCTCAAGAAGAGAACTATCTACTCCGATCAAAAGCTCGGACTGTCGCACCCCCGATGGTAAGCTTTCGAAGCTTTCTCTCTCTAAGTTCAATTTTTCGACGAAGTTCTATTTGAACTCAATTCGGATCAATATGACACGAATCAAAGTTCCATTGAATCGTGGGGAAGTGAAATGTTAACCTTGGCATGGTTTTTTTATAAACTAAAGATATTTTGAAAACTCACTCCCAACACTCACTCACTGTGTTGTAGAAACTCACCCCCTCCCTTTACCCCTTTGAGGTAAAATAAGAGATCACCCTTAAAGACCCCTTTTAGTTGAACAATAAGACAAGTATGAAAATTTTATATTAAGTTTTGTATAATGCTATTCCAGAAAAAATATGAAAAATGATGCCTGACTCCTCGTGGTTTAGAAAGGGGTGAAAACCCCTCATAGACCAAAGGGAGTGGCGGGTTGCTCATGGGGATCTGACCAAACCGAGTCGAAGTGAGATAACTTGAATGATATCAAAGTCTGTTTCATCGAATATATTATCAAGACTATATAATATAGTTACTAAGAGAAACAAAGTTTTAAATTTTACTGATGGCTCCCAAGAGTGAAACCAAGAAAACTAGGACCGACGTCACCAATATCACCCAACACTCTGTCCTTATAGGAAGACAACCCTAAAAGCCCTCCAATGCCCGCGGTATAGTAGAAGTCCCAAAGAACCAAGAGACATTAGTGGGAAGTATCCAGGAGGATGATGCCATAACCTGTTGAGGTCACAACCCCGAGTACGAAGGGAGCCAAGCCTGAAGCCAGTAATGTCATCAAGGGCTTATAACCTTACTAGGGAGGACGCTTGTCAAGAACCCCATAGCTCCCCATCTATTTCGTAACTACTTTTTTTTCTAATGGGGCTAAGACCCCAACATATTGTACTCCTTCTCCATTAATGAAGAACTCCAAGTTCCTAAAACCATATCTCTAAAAAATGATGTGACCTTGCACCTCAGCTATAGGAAGATTGCCCCAAGAAAAGTAACCAAACAAACCTGCGCTACCCTAGACACCACGGAGACCAAGGGGATTCTCATCCCAAATAAGGAAATGAACTAGGGGAATAAGGCATTTAGGAGAACTCTTGGAGTAACTACTGGGTAAGGAAATGACCTATTACAAGATGTAGACAATAGGAACACTACTTGAGAAAGTACCCAACACTACTAAGGATAAGTATCAAGATAACATGTTATAGGTGTAAGGGAAATGGGGCATGAAGTGAAGGACTGTCCCACACTGCAAGTATTTAGAGCAATACCTTCAAAGAACAATGCCTCCTTAGCTACAGGAGTCCGAAAGGATACCACCCCAAGAAACACGACTCCGGCTCGGAATTTCAACCACATCCAAGAGGAAGCTTGTAAACCTCGCTCTCTAGAGTTAAGGAAAAAACTAGGAAAGAACCGGTCAAACCGAGTGAGAAAACCGAACTGGTTCACAAACCCAATTTTTAGGGAATAGGAAAATCGGAGAAATTTCAACTCGCAAGTGACCCAAAAATGTTCATAAACCTTGGAAAAGAACTTTAGGATAAATTGGGATAGAAAAACCAAACTGATTCACGTGAAACGAACCTGAACCAAATTGAACCAAATTCTGAACCAAGCCAGTTTATGAATTGGAACCGATAGAGAGAGGGCAAACTAGGAAATATATGGACCCCAAGTGACCTAAAGAGTCACATAAGTCATGAAAAAGTACTTTAGGATGAATGGGGGATGAAAACCAAACTAGTTCATGTGAACCGAATCTAAACCGAATTGAACCGGTTTGAACCACTATTGAACCGGATGGTAAATTCATTTTTCTAGGTGGCTTAAAAATTCAAATTTGAGATTTGAGGCCACCATTGGATAGAAAATGAATTTAGATTAATTTAGATTTGAAAAATTCGGTCGAATCGGGGGTGAACCGACCGGTTTAAGCTTTGAACCTAGTTCGGACTAGTCTAGTCCGATTTGGAATAGTGTCATCTTCTTCCTTTAGATGACATCACTATTCACACGCTGGAAAATAGAAGGAGCACTGGCAAAGAGGAAACATTTCTGTTTAGTACGTTTTAAGCCATCAATGATTGTCATAAAGGTGCCAAACGGACGACCGATGAGTCCACAAGCTCCCTATATAAAGAGCCCTTGTCCATTCATCCTCTCCACATTTGAAGACCTCACTCTCTCTCAGTTGCTCAGTTTTCCAGCGAAGCTTAAACCAGAGCTCTAATATAGAATTTTTTCTGATCCAAAGAAGGTGTAGTTGGGTTCCTTAGAACTGGGGAGAAGTCAGCTACACGGTGGTAACATCCATTCACTCTTAGGATCACCGGAGAGGCACCGGTGTGATCGAACAGTGAAGCAACTCCAACGGAGTGAAGTTGCCTTGTTTTGGCCAAGCTAAAATCAGCCAATTCGAGCCCTCCTCAGGCCAAACCAAGCTCTCCCAACACCTCCTTAGTCCTTCTACGTTCGAATTAGAACTGAAAGTTAAGCCAATTCGGCTCCCCTCTGTAATTTCTAATCGATGCTAGAGAGAGAACCGACAGAATTTTGATGTTGGAATTCTCTCCCAATTCGATGACAATTGATGCAATTCTTGATCCTAGGAGAAACCTCATGAGAAAATCTATCTGCCTAGTTTGGAAGCTCGGACTGCCGCGCCCCCAATGGTGAGCATTTGAAGCTTTCTCTCTCTACGTTTTGTTTTCCAACAAAGCTCCGTTTGAGCTCGTTCCAGCGTCAAAACTGGCGATTTAAAGTGCAATTCAATTATATGAAGATGTAGAAACTCTAATTCAACTTCAATTTCAACAATTAAAAGTGTTTGATTGGTCAATTGGATGAAATCAAATTCGACTATGTTAGGGACTTGAAATTGGGGAAATTTTGGGGATTTCAAAAATTCAAAGGACTAAAATGCAATTTTATGAAATTGAGGGTCAATTGGGCATGATAAGAGTGTTAGGGGACCAATTGAGTAAATTTTAGAATTTCTAGGGTAAAACCTACCATTTTTATAAAAGAATGGCAACATGGTAATTTTGAAAAAAATTGGGGGCCAAATTAGGAATTTGGGAAACTTGAACCCCTTTCTATGAAATTGAATAAACTGATGTCCCAAGGGAAATTTTTAAAAGTTCCGAGACTCACTTTGGGGAAAAATCGGCAATTGGGGCCTAAAGTAAAAGAAAAATAACTTTAGGGACCAAATTGTAAATATTTGAAAAGTTGGATATTTTAGTCATTCATAATGAATTGAAGTTATGAAGCCAAATGATAATGAACAAAAATGTTCATTTCATGTAGGAACATGAGATATTGGGAACGCCAGCTAAGATTAAGCTCGCAAGGGACGAAAAAACCTACTACTAAGTGGTATTTTAAACATCACACTTGATAAGTGTGATGTGAAAATCACACGAAAAAAACTACTTACCGGTTGTAAGTAGATCATACTTGGTTGGTATGATGAAACTTTCTCGAAGGAAGTGTAAAACTTGTTCATTGGTTATGAGCGGAGATGTCCTCATACTCGGTTGGTATGATAGACAGTTAAAAATATGTTATGTTGGAAGTACTCTCCCCTAACTGTGTGCCACTGCTTAAACAATTTGGTAAACGTTCTTGACGGGAGCTGGAATAGCTCTATTAGGCCATCGGCCTTAGTTTTGGAACTTGGGGGGCTAATATGCCCGATTTTGAAAATCTCGAACAGTGGGCCCTAGGCCTGTTGGCACGAGCAAGAGATCATAATCAAACATGATTTAAATGCCATGAAAACTTAAGTAAATGAATTGTTTGGCCATGGTACCAAGACATGACCGACATACTCAGTCAACTAGCTGCAGTGTGACATGATAGGTCTTCAAACTAGTCAAGACAAACAACTACATGTCGAGTTAAGGGTCAGGGCCATTGGACCAAGGGCACCACCGATTATATGCATCATGTGAACAATGTTGATTATGAATGCACTGTGTTTACGGGACCTTCAAGATGCCCAAGAGGGGTAGTGATGCGTCACAGGGCTCTAGACGACTTGGTGGATATAATGGTAGTTAGTCGTACCAGAAGTCTTGTGAAGCTCGGTGTAGCTTCAAGCGCATAAGACCGGGCCCCGGGCCGGGGCCGGGGTCGGTGTAGCTTCAAGCGCATATTCGGGTCAGGTGTAGCTTCAAGCGCATAGGAGCAAAGAAGGAAGCACCTCTATAAGAGAAGATAAGCTCGAGTATTAGATGGCAAATGGGATGTCTCGCGATGGGAAGTGCGACCTGCTTCAAAAAAAGCAGGGAAGCCAAATAGGAGTTTCGGACGAACATAGTTGAAGGAAGCAAGATAGTCAAGGAGAATAAACAGACCGAGAAGTAGTAAAGACTACACCCTAAAAAAGGCAATAGGATGAGCATTAAGAACAAGTAGACTCGAGAGACAACTATCTTGAGACAACTAGACAAGGAGAGTAGTAAGGACAAAGCATTTAATGAACTGACCCTCATAGGAATCATGGACTCAAACCCCAGCAAAGATAGGAGAAGTGGAATGGCCAAATGTTGGAAAAGAAAGATGAAGGAAATCCTTAAAGAAATCTATGGCCGAAAATGGAATGGGGACCACACTCAAGCCATGAGGAGGATTAAGTAAGCCTTGCACAAAGAGGTTTTGGAACAAATAGTGTCTGAACCCTTCCTAAGGAAGAAAACTTGTACAAGATATAAGTAGAATTAAGGAAAGGGTACAAGGACGCACCGCCAGATTTCTAAGGAAGGGTACATAGGAAGGATGATAACAAAGGATGTCATAAAGTTGCTCTAAGGTCGGATGCCTTTAAGGGTGAAGAAAGGAAGAAGCTAATCAAGGATTGAAGTCCTAGGGAAGTATATGCCCCAACGAAGAGGCGATGGACCTAATTAAATTAGGAAGAGAAGATAAGCTCGCAAATGCAATGTAGGGTGAGGTGAAAAGATCAAGTACAAAGGAAATGTACTCATGAGGACCCAAGAAGTAAGTTAAACCAAAGGAATGGTTAAGTGGTAAAATAATATCAAATGATGCAGTAATAAGTGGGAATGGGTAGTATACCCCAAATAAAAGAACAAGGGAACGAATTCTGAAGGAAGTAAAGCCTTGGGAAAGGACGTACTCTAGTCAAAACGTGATTTAAAGGAATCACGACATATGCCAGGAATAATTCTGGCACATGCCCATGGAGCTTAAGATTGATTGTCGGGGCCTAATGTAAAGGACACAAAATAAGACTTGACAATAGGAGATACCTTGGATATGAAGAAAAGGATGAAATGAGAATTTTAAAATAATAAAGGATTGAAGTGGGCAAATGCTCCAATATAAAAAGGGTGTAAGGAGATGAAGAAAGGAAACCTTCAAGGAATGGTAAGAAGGTGGAACATGTAACTCCTAAGGTGAAAGTCTCTAACTTGAAAGACATAGTAGAGAATGAAACCATCAAAAAGGGAAACTCCCCAAACAAAGGAATTGACATATTGACCAAAAGGGATCAACTCGGAATAAAGAATCGAGAAATGGTCACGAGCGAGTAAGAGTGGATTGAAGAAAGAGAAGTCTTTAAGTAAAGGATGCCATTGGAAATGAGGAAGGACATAAGAGGTGAAAAATCCCACCATGTCGATAAGTCAGCAGGAAATCCAATGGATTGGAACTAAGGAAAACCATTAAGGAAGTGGTAAGGGATGAATAGATAAGGAAAAACTGACACAATCATGATGTAAAATGTAAAAGGACACTTGGATAACGTCCAAGGTAGTCATGGAACATGTAATGCCCTGACCCAGATTGGTCAGATCCCCATGAATAACCCATCGCACCCTTAGTTTAATAGGGATTCCCCCTTCTTTAATTCAAGAGGAGCTAAGCGTAATCTCAACCTTATTCCTTAGAATAATATAAATCATAATAATACAAGCATAAGAGGAGATTAAGCATACCTGACAGAAGGTAAATCTTGGTTTTATCCCTAGTCATTCTCTAACCCAGAAAAGGGATAAAAATGGTGGGTGAATTTCTATAACATAGTGAATGGGTATTTAAAAAAATAAAGTTTTAATAAAATAGTTTTTTTTAATTGGAGTCTGTTGGACCCCTTATTTCATTTAAGATATTTCATCCTAAAAATCTCTATTTTTCAAAGCCATTTCTCATCATTAGCCACAAACGGTATGTTTAGCAACCAACACACACCCTTCATCATGAAGGGATCACACATTCATAGGGCAGCCCATCCACTGCACCCACTTGTGGCATCGAAGCAACTTTATCGACCACCTAGATAGAAGCCCGTCCACTTCTACCCTAGGAATGAGTGGATGTACGAGATATTCAACCCTCAAACCTGAAAAGAAACTACGTGTTCTTATGAGGACAAAAACCTCATCTTGACCCCACCCCGGTCTCATGCACATGAAGCTACGTCGAGCTTTCCTGACTGTTGGCAAGACAAACTACCCTTATCTCCACCATGTCGTCTAGTAGCCCATAGAATGCATCACTAACCCTTTTGGGCATCTTAACGGTCCCTTACCTCAATGCATGCACAAAACAATAGTTTTCCTCATAAGCCATTTAATCTTTGGTTCCACTGGTCCAATGGCCCCGACCCTCAATTCTACTTGCAGCTATTTGTCTTGACTGGTCCATCGACCTATCTTGTCGCACTACCACCAGTCCATTGTGTATGTCGGTCATGTCTTGGTACCATGGCCAATCACATCATTTATTAAAGTTTTCATGGCTTAATCTCATGTTTTTTTACGAGCTCCTGTTCGTGCCAATTATCCTTGGGGCCACTGTGCGAGATTTTCAAAATTGGGCATATTAGCTCCCAAGTTCCAAAACCGAGGCCTCCAACCTATATGAGCTATTCGAGCTCCCATGAAGAAAGTCTCCCAAAAAGTTTAAGCATAGGCACATAGTGAGGGGAGGTCATTTTCAACAAAAATAATCTTTTTAGCTGTCCATCACACCAACCGGGTGTGAGGACATCTCCGCTCATAAACAATAAGCGGGTTTTCCACTTCCTTCCAGGAAGTTCATCATACCAACAGGGTATGATCTACTTACAATTGATAAGTAGTTTTTCCATGCATTTTCTCACATCACCCCATCTAGGCATGATGTTAAAATCTCACATGGTAGCGGGTTTTCATTACCGAGGTACTCATCATCCCAACAAGGTATGATGTGAAAATTCCCACTCACCCGTGAATGATGTGAATTCCTCTTAATCACCTTTTTGCATCAACGTGAGTTTGTCTTGGCTGGCGTTCCCGGTACTTCATGTTCCTACATGATATGAACATCCTTGTTCATTATCATTTGGCTTGATTGCCTTCATTCATCATGAATTAATAATATACCAAAACTTTTCAATTATTTGTAATTAGGTTCCTAAAATTCTTTTTCTTTAACTTTAGGTCCCTAATGCAAAATTTCCCCTAAATTCCCAATTTGGTCCCCAACTTTTCCAAAATTACCATTTTGCCCATACTTTACAAAAATGGTAAATTTCACCCCAAAATTCCAAAAATTGACCATTTGGCCCTCCAAAATCTTTTCCATGGCCACTTGGCCCTCAATTTTGGGAAATTACATTTTAGTCCCTTGAATTTTTGAAAGCCCTAAAATTTCCCCCTTTCAACCTGGCTGAATTAGATTCCATCAAATTGATCGATCAATCGAGGTTAATTATTGAAATTGAGGGTTGATTTGAGTTCCTACACATCCATATGATTCAATTGCACTTTGAATCGCATGAATTGACACCAAAACGAGCTCAAATGGAACTTCGTTGGAAAACTGGACATAGATAGAGAAAGCTTTGAAATCTTACCGTCGGGGGAGCGATGGTCCTAGCTTTCGATCTAGTAGATAGATTTCATCTTGAGGTTCCTCCTAAAATCAAGAATCACCTCAATTCATGTTGAATTGAGGGAGAGTTCGGTCTATAAAGATTCACCGATTCTCTCTCTAGCACCGATTGGAATTCACATAAATGTGCTAAATTGGCTTACCTTTCCACTCAAATTTGGTCGTATGAGGGATGAGGGAGTGTTGGGAGAGCTTAGTTTGGCTTGAGGAGTGCTTGAATCGGCTGATTTTAGCTCAATGGAAATAGGTTAGCTTTGGTCCGCTAGAGCTGCTTCACTGTTCGATCACGTCGGCGATTCTCTGGTGATCCTCGGAGCAATTGAAGACCACCGTCGGGTAGCTAACTTCTCCCCAAGTCTAAAGAACCCGACCATGCATTCTTTGGCTTAGAAAAGACCCTATGCTAGTGCTCTGGTTCGAGCTTCATCGGATAATAGAGTATCTAAGAGAGAGTGAGGTTTTCATGTGTGTGGAGTATGAATGGAGAGGGGCTCTTTATATAGGGAGATCTGTGACTCTCCAACCGTCCGTTTGGCACCTTAATGGCAGTCATTGATAGCCTAAAACGTACTGAACGGAAACATTTCCTCTTTGTTGGCACTGTTCAATTTTTCGGTGAGTGAACAGTGTTGTCATCTAAAGGAAAAAGATGACACTATTCCGAACTGGACCAGACTAGTCCGAACCGGGTTCAATGCTTAAACCGGTCGGTTCAAGCCCAATTCGATCGAGTTTTTTAAAGTTAAAAATTTCTAAATTCATCTAAATTCATTCTCTATCCAATGGTGGCCTCAATTATCCAATTTAAATTTTCTAAACTACCTAGAAAAATGAATTTAATGTCCGGTTAAAAGATGGTTCAAATCGGTCCAAACTAGTTTAATCCGGTTCGGATCTGGTTCACCTAAACTGGTTTGGTTTTCTCTCCCAAATTATCCTAAGGTCCCTTTCCATGGTTTCAATGACTCTTTGGGTCACTCGGGAGATGTAAATTTCCCAATTTGCCCGTTCTCTAGTGATCGGGTTTGTGAATCAGTTCAGTTTTCTTACTCGGTTTAACCAGTTCTTTCCCCAATTTTTCTTAACACCAAAGGGCAGTGTTTACAGAACACTAACAAGTAATAAGAAGGAACGAAGACACACGACTCCTAATGGTTGGAAAGGCATGAACTATCATCAAGAAAATGTTCTACAACAATAATGGACATAGAAATTTCTAGAACATTTCATGTTGTAAGGGACATGTAGGTCAAACAGTCCTAGGAAAATGTGACTCAAATAAGAAAGAGTCCATTAGTCAAACATGACAGAGTCAAATCTAAGAACTAGAACTGGAACTGTAGTAAACAAAAGATGGAAGAAGGACCAAAATAAGATAAGTAGGAAATCGTATCAAAACTCATGGGGTTAAGGACAAAAAGTCCGAACGGATGCTGAGCTAAAGATCATCAACGACTAAGGGAATAAATGGAAATGGGGACGATCGGACATATATGGAAGATCTAGCCCAATGACTTGGATAAGAACCCTAAAAAAGAAGAGTCTTACCCCAAGCAGTGTAAGAAGTGAACCCAAGGGTATACCTTTCGACTTGTGGGTAAAACATACCTAATCAGGATACACTTCATGGAGTGAGTAAACAATGGAAAGGAAAGGAAATTCTTTAAGCATGTGGTTTAAAGGGCTAAGTGAAGGAACAACCAAAGTAGTAGCATGTCAAGCAAACCCCAAGTTGACATCAAGGGAAATATATTCCCGATGCAAAGGATCATGATTATGTTTTGGGGACAAAACTCCTAAAAGGAGGGGATAGTTGTGAAACCCGTCATCTCGGATCAAGGAAAACTAGGAAAGAAACGGTTAATTTAATGAGAAAACCAAACCACTTAAGGAACCAAGAATGATAAAGAGGGGCTAAAACGGGAATTTGGAAAATTCCAAGTGACCAAAAAGTCATAAAAGTCATGGGAAAGAACCATGAAGTAAAATGGATGGGCAGACTGGTTCAGGGTGAACCAGACATAAATCGAATTGAACCAGTTTGAACTATACATGAACCGGTCTCTAAATTCATTTTTCTTGGTGGATTAAAAATCTCAATTTGGAAAATTGAGGCCACCGTTAGATAGAGAATGAATTTAGATTAATTTAGAAATTTTTAATTTTGAGAAAACCTGTCGAATCGGGCCTAAATCGGCCAATTTTGCCATTGAACTCGGTCGGACTAATCCGGTTCAGAATAGTGTCATCTTCTTCCTTGTGATGACCACACTGTTCATGTGGCATAAAAACTTTTCTTCTCTGGTGAAGGAATACTCTCTCCGATTTGGGCATTTTCTGAAGAGTATAAGCTCAACTAATATAGAAACTGGTAGGGCAGAGTGCCCTTGAGCTCCCTTCAATTCATTCTCTGGTGAAGGAATACTCTCTCCGATTTGGGCATTTTCTGAAGAGTATAAGCTCGACTAATATAGAAACTGGTAGGGCAGAGTGCCCTTGAGCTCCCTTCAATTCATTCTCCACACACCTCAAATCGCCATTATCTCTCAAGTGCTCCATTTTTCGGTGAACCTCGAACCAAAGCTCCAACTTGGGCACTTTTCTTAGCCTCAAAAAGCAAGGTCGGGTCCTATAGACCCTAGGGGAAGTCAGCTACCTAATAACAATCCCCCTTCGACTCGAGGACCGCCGGAGAAGCACCAACAGAATCAAACTGTAAAGCAGCTCCAACGGATCGAAGCTGGCCTATTTTGGCTGAGCTGAATTCGGCCAAATTCAGACCTCCTTCGGCCAAACTAAGCTTCTCTAATGTCTCCACGACCTCTACAGATGTGAAAGGTAAACTAATTCAACCCTCCTCTGACGTTGCAGATTGGTGTTAGGGATTCTCAATTTTATAGTAAATATGAGTAAAATAGCATGATTGAATTCACATATGGAAAATGAAATATGATGAGCATGATGTAACATGATTAAGAGTAAATATTATGATATAAATATATGATAAAACTAGGATGATCTCTAAACATGAAAATGGGACTACATTTCATGAGTTTGGCTAAGTAGGTGTAAATGAATGAGTTGGCCAAAGTGCCATGAAATTCAGATAAATACATGTGTGATATGAATTTCAAAATGAGATTAACAAGTGATGGGGTCGATTTGATAACATGTCGAACCTTAAGAAGTTGAAGAAACACTATTGCTTGTTATGTTGTTAAATGTGTGGTTAAAGAACAAAAGTAGTGGGGTTGGTCAAATAGCATATTACACTTCCGATTAACAATTGTCATTATATTGTGTGTGTGCATGCGTGCGTGTGTGCGCGTGCATCTGATATGATTGGGAGAATGCTTATTATGTTAGCATGACACCTAGTACTATAGGTAATGTCGAATGAAACGAGGAAGACTAGAGTAGAGGTATAAGGAAAGAGTGGCTCCTAAATCTTTTCAAGAACCCAAGTAGGCTAATGAACGAGGTTCATTAATCGCTTGTGATACAAGAGTTAGGATGTGTTCGGATCAAAGGATGTGTTATGCAAGATGAAACATCACTAAAAATTTTGAGTTGTTTTCCAAATATTTAAATGATTTTATGAAATTTATTTTTTAAAATATTTAAATAATTATTTTTAGGAAATAACTTGAGTTGTTTTAATTAACGTCTTACCCTATGTCAGATTTATAATGCTGAGACACCCATTATTGTGAGGTCGAGAGGATATGGTGGGTTGTCTGCATGTCCGATCGAAAAAACCGGATCGGTATGTGACATTTCCCTTGGAGTATATTGTGCAAGGGAATTGTACTCGAGATTATCACGATTAACTTATAAATCATCAAACTTCTCAAGTTCATGCAGCTTTAAACATCTAGATTAAAAATTACAAAATTATTATTCAATGGGAGTATATTAATTCGAATGTCGTCTTACACCTTTCTCTAAGTGATCCATTGATGTATAAAGTGACTCAAACTTATACTACACCCTTCGTTTCATTTCACATATCATTGCTTTTCAACATAAGTTTTGAATGAAATGTGAAAAATCCTCTTCTTTCATATTATTTTATCGTTGTTAGCCTGGTTAACATCTATGTTATTAGAAACAAAAAAATATCGTAACTCTCTCTCATATATTTTCTCAAAAACTTATTTTTTATACTCAAATAACTTTTTTATTGATTTAAAATAATTTTACTTTTCTCCACTCATATGTTTTATTTCAATATTAATTAAACTTAATAACAAATTTTTTTTTATAAATAAGTTTAACTTGAAAAACAATCAAAATAAGTAAACAAGATTTAAAAAAATTATTACAAAAGAATTAAAGTGTAAGGTAAAAAATTATTAAAGTGATATAAAAAATAAAAATAGTATAATAAATAAGATAATAAGTATAAAATTTTATAATTTTGACTTTTATTCTCATTTTTTGGTTTTTCTATTTTTTCACCTAGTTTTTTTCTACTTTTTTGCACATTTTTTGTTTTTTTGCACATTTTTTTATAAATAATAGAAATATGTATAAGAAAATAAAAATATAATCAAATATAAAATAATAGTATTAAACTTTTTTGTATAATCGTATACTACCATACCAACTAATGGGAATACCGTGAATATACTAATAACTAGATCAAATATGAAAAACACAAACACTTTCACAACTTAAAAGAAAAAATAATAAATTATAATTTTTTAGTTGAAAATTTATGTACACATGTAAAAATCACACCAAAGAAATTTTATAAAACACTAATAATAAATATGATTATTTGAATGTAAAAAAGTTAAAATCTAATAAATTTAAAAGTTTTTTAAAACAGAAATAAGAAATAGAACCAATAATATTATTGAAATTAAAAGTTTATTTACAAAACTATAGAATTAGTATTTTATAAACACTTATAAATACTTAATATTTACGCACTAATACATATAGAAAATATATCTAATATATTTATTATATATTATTTTAAAAATATTTTAAATAATTAATATTCTAAATTTAAGAAATTATATTAGATATATATAAAATATATTATTTTATATTTCATTATTTAAAAATATTTATTATATTAATAAATTTATATTTAAACTTTTTTCTTATTTTAATATTTCACGCATATTTTCTACCATTAATAAAATTCTCATTTCAATATTTTAGCACCTTAACTGAGGAACTTAATTCACATCAATTATGTTTAATGGGAAAAACAGAGAAATCACTTCTTCCCAAGTAACTCCGTTCACCTAGCCTAGTGGCGTCACCCAGCGGAGCCTCGTGAGCAAGAGCGTGACGAATGTGAAGATTTTTTTGTTCTTATTTATTAGTTGACTCAATAACCGTGTATAATAGTGGTCTTTACAAAATTGTCAATTGGATTTCCATTATTTAGCCCCTCCCCTTAGCTTCACAAGAACGGCTCTGAGTCCGACCAGTTTGAATAGTAGGACAATACCCATGAATATTTTAAGTAAAAAACAATCAAGCGACCCAAGTGTACATCCATTCAACTAAAAAAACATTAAAAAAAAGTTACTGTCTCGTCGGCTAATTGCTTAACAAACTGTGTGAGATGACCCAAAATTTTCTTAAATGTATATGACCTAAAATCTCCTTAAATGTATACGATATTTATTGAGCAAAAAAATGTATATAATATTCTTATAAAAACAAAAAAGGTGTGTGATATGAGGAGAGCTCGATAATAATTGGAAAAACAATTCTACCATGCACTATTTAGTCAAATACGCTCACCACTAGTTAGATGACAGGAAGATTCCTTGCTGCAGCTTAAACAGACGTGTTGAAAAAGGGTGCCAATGGTAGCAGAAACACCAAAATGAGTGCATCTAAGTCAAATGAACACGCCAGACGACCAGAAGGAAGACTCTAAGAAGCCCATTTTGTTTTATGTAGCTGCCTGTACAGCTGTTCCAGCCCCAATAATATAGTTAATGAGAATATTGTTCATATACAGCAATTAAAAAAGTTAAATATAATTCCCACATTATTCTATATACTCATTCAATCATATATTTCTATTATGTCTTTTGTCCTATAAATCTTATATTATGATAGAACAAAAATTAATATGTATATCAAATATGATCAAATTATAAAAAAGCCACCATAAATCCCTCTATGAAAAGTCCAAGGAGAAATCATGGGCGTCAAACCTTTGAAAAGAGAAAACCATTCATCTCCGCCCATGTGATGAAAATGGTCTACATCACCATTCTGCACTGAGTCTACTCCCTTCCCTCACCAATAGTCTTCCCTTACTATATATAAATGTGTATAACATCCCTCCCACAAAACCACAGGCTACCCACTAACACTTATTTTCTCAAAAGTTTCTTGCATATCTCTACTCTCTCCATTAATGGTTTCTTCCAAGCATTTCTCCCTCATCCTCATTGTTCTCTTCCTTGCTGCCTATCTTGCCCACGCGAGGGAGAACCAATTCTTATTCAGCAAAGTCCCCGACGAGGACTCCAACATGAACGAGGATCGCTATAACACCGTGTCTTTCAACAACCGCTACCTCACTGAGCAAGACTCCTACGACGGGCAAAACGTGGTGCAATGGGACGTGCCCGGTGCGAGCGGTGGCGGCGGAAGTCACTCCTCGTCCGGTCCGAGACGTGGCGGCGGAAAATACTCCAACAATAATAACAATAATTGAAAATCACTTTCAAATCGTTCTTCATTTTAATAGAACCTAGATTTGTAATGGGTCACCGGCCCAATAAAAGAAGAATATGAGTGGTTTTAGAATATATCAAATAATTATTTAATCGCCAAAAAAAGCTATTATATGCATCTTAAGATTTCATCCTCCAAATGATAAATATATGATATTATTATTTATTAAGTTCAATAAAAACACAAACATTTCCTACTCTCTCAATTGCTTTTACAATGTTTACTTTTATCTTTCTCTTCTATATTTCATTGTAGTTTAATGATTAAGCATCTCTCCTTTCCTTATGATATATAAATGTGATACATTATCATTTCACAATATTATATAATATGATATTAAATATAATGACCTACCCTATCCAAACCGAGAGAAATTTAACTTGTTATCTCACCAATTATATAATAAATAAGTAATAAGAGTATGAATGCTAAAAAATTGATTATAACTTAAGTAAAATAAAAAAAATTAAATATATAATTAAAATAATTTCATCACTTATTATTAATAAATTTTAAATTAATATCATACTAAATAATTAATGTACACTTCATACATAATTTCATAGTATATTGGAATAGATAGGGAGATTTACATTTTAAAACAAGAAAGCATAAGCCATGCCCATCAAGAAAATGACAACATTTAAGAATGGACGATCAAAGCAATCAATATGCCATTGGATGACAAGTCCACAAGAGATATGTTGAAATCAACTACACAACCATGAAACGGTTGGTTGTACGCTCTCCTCCCTTTTCTATTGGGATAAGCGCATAGTATGCATTCACTCTGTCCAATAGGATACTAATTAAATTTGGGATGATTTTTAAAGAGGAAAAAAATGAGTAGGCACTTTATTTTATGACCGGGGTCATATATTACTTAGCCAATTCAATGTCATAGTCCATTATAACCTGAGATATTAGGATTTGGGGGTTTTGTTAAATACAAAGCTAACACGAACATACAATTTTGGTATTTTAGTTATCTAAATTTGCATACTTTATAACTCCTATTATTGTACAACGATATCAACAAATATTTTCTCTCTAAATGTTTTAAAATATTTTCATTTTTTATATACCAACTCATGTTTTAAAATATTTTCATTTTTTATATACCAACTCCTATGGAATGGGGCCTTAAAAACAAACATATATTCTTTTTGGGGTTTTATTGGAAAAAAGTGTAATTAGATATTGAAATCAATAATACCGTCCATTAATTTTACTATATTCTTTAGGTAATATAGATTTAACTTTGAGTTTGCCTAAAAATATTCAATCTTAAATGGAAAAATAAATTGTAGATATTTTTTTTTCTTTGGACCAGCATATATTAACCTATATGGTATGTGTTGTAGACACTGTTAAATTATAATTGTGAGCCTAATAGTACCATGTTATACCTGCACTAGGTGCTCTAAACAAAACAATTAATGCAACAATTATAAAAAATTAAAATTTCCCAATTCAACAATTAACATCCCTTAAATACAAATAACATGTTCTTCAAAATAAATAATAATAGATAATTTTCACACAATTAGTTACAAAATATAAATTACATGATTCAAATTTCTATCAGGTGAAATGTCTAATACATTGAAATATATTCTATCGGAGTAGATGAAAAATCAATATGTATAAAATTATTTCAATAAAAACTTTCTTTTTAGGGCATTGTTACAACTTTCAAACTAAAAGTTAGTTGCTGAGTAAACTATTTTTAATAAATAAGTTCAATGACAATAATTGATCATGTATTAATATTAGTTTAACTCAAACTACCAAACAAAAAAAAAAATATATATATATATATATAACAACATGATATTCATATAATACAATTTAATATTTTACACAAACCTATTTATAACATGCACAATATTTTTTCTAAATATTTTCACAAAGTCCAGCTATATAAATAAATGTTCTAATATAGTTTTCTCAAAATAAATTTGATAATGAGTTCAAAATGTAATTTCTCATTTGTTGATTTTTAAAACCTTAGAAATGATTCATTTTATTTTTTTTCAAAAAAAAAACTCATTCATTTTCCCTATAATGTATACTAAACTATCTGTAATTGTATTATCATTAAATATCATGAAACGACTATATCACATATAACTTAGAGATAGTTTAAGTGATAAGTACGACTACTTCTTAATGTTTCGAGAGTAACAATGACAACTCCATTCTACTATATTAGTTATTTTCATCAAAATAGTATTGATATTAAAATAATTTTATAATAATAACTTATAAAATTAAGAGAAAATTTAAAATTTTAATAAAATCAAATTGTGTGCCCAAAAAAAATAAATACTTTTCACACGTAATATATCAACTGATAAATGAATATGTAATTAGTTTTTGTGCATGCGTTTGGAGTCTTATTCCTTAGTTGCATATATTTGGATGTTGAGGTTATTTTTTGTGTTCCTTTGCACACAATTGAAAATAGTTTCGTGGAATAGTGAACTCATAACTCAGTAAATGTGTTTATTGAATTTGAGCCACAACATATATTTATATCTCCGTTCTTACTCTTATTCATGCGAAATCAGGTTCATCATATTTTATATTTTATATGTGAATCATATCATACTCTTCTACTTATATTTAATTTTAGAAAAACTAGATAAAGAACCACAATTGATCCAATAGTACTCATTGTTTATTAACCCACTCACCGGAGTATACAAAACATGTTCATCCCGATATATTTCCAAGTATCTCTAGTTGAGATGTTCGCTCATACCACTTATGGTAGCTATAGTACAATAACCAAATAATATAACACATATTAGACTTTATTTTAAATGATAATTTTAGTACTGTACTGTAAATTCCCAAAATTATAGTTTTGCCCCGCTGGACCAGTTTGCTAGACTCCCGTGTGTGGACAAATTCATCACAACTAACCCATCATTATTATTTCTTTTCAATACTACAGGTTTTTACGCCCATGTTAGGTCATATTTTTCAAAATGCCCCAATACCTCTAAGTTTCTCACTTAAATCATTAACTTTCCTATTTTTTACATTTTTGTTTGAAAATTTCCTAAAAATTACAATAATGCCCATGCACCTTTTTATTTGTCCATTTTAAAAGCCTAACTCTACAATGAGTTCATTTTAGGTCCTCTAACTTTTTTGGACTAATTTGGGTGCACACATTCTTAGAAATTCCATTGTAGGCCCAAACCTTTTAATATTTACAACTTTCTCTCAAAACTTTTCTAAAATCACACTTTGGTCACTTTGCTTTCCGTTTACTTATTTTTTTTTATTTAAATTAGATATAATTTCACCTTAGATGATTTGATCTTTCTTAAGTTTAATAGACGTCCCTAACTTCTTCTAAATTCTATTTTGGTCCTCTAAATTTTTAAAATTACTTTTTGGTCCCTTAAACTTTTCCAAGAGTTTCATTTGAGTGCCTAGCCTCTCCCAACCTATCTATTCGGGTCCCCATATTTTTTTATGCTTCCATTCAGATCCTTAGACTACTATTAAGTCTCATTTATGTCCCCATTTTCATGAAATTGCACTCCAACCCCCATACCTATAAAAAATTACGATGTAGTCACTAAAGTTTTATCTTCTAAAAAATAACTCCTTAAATACTACAAAAACCTTTTGTAGGTACTTCATCATCTCCCCTAGGTCCCCACAATCACTCTTCAGCCAACTTGGCCAGAACAATACTAATTTGACCTCGATCACACTCTTACTAAAAAATAGACTCAAAGAGATTTTGGCCGGAAACTCACTAGAGAAGAAGTGGTGACGTCCAACAATAGTAAGGTTGTGTAGGTGACTTTCCCATGACTTCTTGGACATCTAGATCTGGCTTTACAATGGTTGGAGTCACATGTAACACTTGATTTATAGAGTAATGTAAAAAATAGTGGGTTATGAGAGCTTCTCAGATTTGTCATGGCTACGAGGCTTACATTTAGCTTGAATGGTTAGTGAGGTTGTTTAGAGGGGACCGTGAGGAGCTTCAAACATTTGGGTCGTGTTTAATTATCGGGGAGGTCGAGGCGAGCCTCGAAATCCCATACTCTATTTTTGGTTGATGGAGTAATGTTACTATTCTTTCAAAATACCACCGGTAGAGGGCACATCGATTGCCGAGAGGGGTATAGTTCAAAATTTGACTCTCCCCCAGTTGTAATGACACATATTTGGCCAATATTGGTGGCTGGAAGAGACCGGAAGGGGAGGGGGTGGGGGGAAGGGAGGGAGGACTGACATATAGAGTGAATTCCAGTCATCCTCGGGCGAGAGGAGAGCTAGCAATTATATAGATAACTCAGGGACAAGTTCTCTATCAGGCCATGTCCCTAGTTGCCTAGATGGGACTCCCTACACTCAACTTTTAATTTAATTTTGTCGTGGAATGACTATATAAATATCACATAACATTTAAGTTATTTCCGAGTTTCGGGTGAGGTATTCAGGTCACTAGACGGGTGAAGAAGATGACACAAGTGCAAATGTTTGGCGTGTTCTTGCGCACAGTATGGCACATCGATTGGTTCACACTGTTGCAAACCAGTTTTCGACGGATTAAACGACAACTCTTGTTCTCTTGGAGTTTCCATAGGGAGGGGTCGTTGGGCAGTGTTAGAGACTACAACTCTTGTTCTCTTGGTTCCTCTCTTAGGAGCCATCTAAAATTTTAAAATTGTCCCTATTAGTTACTATGTTATCTAGTCTTGATAATATATTCGAGGAAACAGGTTCTGATACCACTCAAGTTGTCACACCCTGACCTGGTTTGGTCGGATCCCCATGAGCAACCCACCACTCCCTTTGGTTTATGAAGGGCTTCACCCTTTTCTAAATTGCAAGGAGCAAGATGTCCTTTTTCCTGTCTTTCCTAGAATATCATCAATCAAAATTGAATAAATTTAACCTTGCATACATTTCTTGTAGGTTCAGTTACATGTAGGTCTTTAAGTAGGTTTTCCCTCGGTTACCTAAAAAAGGGGTAAAGGAAGGGGATGAGTTTGACAACTCAGTGAATGGGTGTTGGGAGATAGTATTCAAAACATCTTTAATAAGAGTGTGTCAAACTCCTTATTTCTTTCAAAAATATTCTTTGTCAAACTCCTTATTTCTTTCAAAAATATTCTTTCCCTTAAATTCCTAGTTATTCAAAACCACTTCCCTCATTATCCACAATCGGTGTGTTTAACAATCAACACATGCCCTTCATCATGAAGTGATCACACATTCGTAGGGCAGCCCGTCCACTGCACCCACTTGTGGCATTGGAGCGACTTTACCAGCCACTTAGATAGAAGCCCGTCCACTTCTACCATGGGAATGAGTGAATGTTCGCAACATCTGACCCTCAAACCCGAAAATCAACTCCGTGTCCGTATGAGGACAGAGACCTCATCCCGACCTCACCCCGGTCTCATGCGCATGAAGCTACGTCGAGCTTCCCTGACTGCTGGCACGACAAACTGCCCTTATCTTCACCACATCGTCTAGTAGCCCCTAGGATGCATCACTACCCTCCTGGGCATCTTGATGGTCCCAAACCTCAAGTGCATGCACAAAAAAAGTTTTCCATAAAGCCATTTATCTTTGGTGCCACTAGTCCAACGACCCCAACCCTCAACTCGACCTGCAACTGTTTGTCTAGATCAGTCCATCGACCTGGTCTTGTTGCACTACCGCCAGTCCATCGAATATGTCGGTCCTGTCTTGTTACCATGGCCAAATCACATAATCATTCATTAAGAATTTTCATGGCTTATCATCATGTTTGTTTACAAGCTCTTGCTCGTGCCAACCGGCCTTGGCCCCGCTGTATGTGATTTTCCAAAAACCGTGTATTTTAGCCCCAAAGTTCCAAAACTGAGGCATTTAGCCTATCTGAGCTATTCGAGCTCTTGTCAAGAAGGTCTCCCAAAATTTTTAAGCATTAGAACACAGTCAAGGGAGAACACTTCTAACAAAATAACTTTTCAATTTGTCCATCACACCAACCGGGTGTGATGACATCTCCACTTACAAGCGGTAAGCGGGTTTTCTACTTCCTTCGAGGAAGTTCATCATACCAACCGGGTATGATCTACTTACAACTGGTAACTAGTTTTTCCGCGTAGTTCTCACATCACTCCAACCAGGTGTGATGTTAAAATTCCTCATAGAAGTGGTTTTTCATTTCTGAAGTACTCATCATCCTAACTGGGCATGATGTGAATAATCCTACTCACCCCTTAACCGTGACATATTCGTCCTTGATTGATTTTCCAAGTTGACACGAGCTTCTCTTGCTGGTGTTCTGGTCCTTCATGCTCCTACACGATTTGAATAACCTTATCTATTAATAATCGACATAATAGCCTTCGTTCCTCATGTATGAACAACTAAATGTAAAATTTTCAGTTATTTGCACTTAGATCCCTAAAGTTCACTTTCCTTAACTTTAGGTCCCTAATCCAAACTTTTCCCCAAATTAAGTCTCGTAACTTCCAAAATTCACTTAGGGTCCTCAATTTACCCAAAATCACTTATGGGGTTCAAGTTTTCCAAATTTCCAATTTGGTCCCCAACTTTTCAAAAATTACCATTTTGCCCCTACTTTATAAAAATGTCAATTTTAACCCCAAATATATATTTTTAAAAATTGACCAATTGGTCCTCCAACCTCCTTTTCATGGCCAATTGACCCTTAATTTTGAGAAATTACAATTTGGTCCCTCTATTTTACGAAATTCCCAAATTTCCCCAAAAATTTTCCCAATTTCCCCCTTTCACACTCGTCAAATTTGATTTCATCAAATTGGCCATTCAATCGGGGTTAATTGATCCCATTGAATGTATGGATCAATTCCTACATTTCCACATGATTCAATAAAGCTTTGAATCGCGTCATTTGGGTCTGAATTGAGCTCAAATGGAACTTTGCCGAAAAATTGAACTTAGAGAGAGAGCCCATTGTCGGAGCTCTGGTTCTAGCTTCACAGAAAATTGGAGCAGTAGAGAGATATAGAAGTTTTCAGGTGTGAGGAAAAGAAATGGAGAGGAGCTCTTTATATAGGGAGTTATGAGACTCTTTGGCCGTCCAATTGGCGCCTTTATGGTGATCATTCATGGCCTAAAATGCCATGAATGGAGACTTTTCATCTTCGCCGGCGCTGTTAGCTTTCCCGACAAGTGAATAGTATTTTCATCTGAAGGAAGAAGATGACGTTGTTCCGAACTGGACAGTACCAGTCCGAACTGGGTTCAATGCTTAAACCGGTCGGTTTAGGCTTATTTCGACCGAGTTTTTTAAAATTAAAAATTTCTAAATTCATCTAAATTCATTCTCTATACAATGGTGGCTTCAATTCTCGAATTTGAATTTTTTAAGTCACCTAGAAAAATGAATTTAGAAACTGGTTTGATAGTGGTTTAAACAGGTTCAATCTAGTTCAGGTCCAGTTCACCTAAACCAGTTTGGTTTTCTCTTCCAATTCATTCCAAAGTCTTTTTTCGTGCCTTTTATGACTCTTCAAGTCACTCAGGATTTGAAAATTTCCTAATTTACCCATTCTCTAACGGTTGGGATTTGTGAACTAACTCGGTTTTCTCTTTGGAAATTACTGATTCTTTTCTTGGTTTTTCTTATTATAAAAGGACAGGGTTAACAAATGGTCATTCCCTGAGTTTCCTATATAAAGAGCTACTCTCCATTCGTTTTCCTCATCCCTCCAATGCCTGAAGAAGAAAGAGTTTCTATTTTCTGACAAAACACGAACCAGAGCTCCGACTTGTGTACTTTCCTCTCCATCTGAAGTCGACATTTGGTTATTTGGAATCCTAAAGAAGTCAACTATGCAACGATAGTCTCTGTTCAGCTCGGGGATCGCCAGAGAAGCACTGATGAGCTTGCACAGTACCGTCACCCCTTGGCATTCTGCAACTCGAGTAGTACAAGCTCATTTTGGGCCACCCTCAGCCTAATTCTGGCCAAATCGAGCTTCTTAGATCACCCCTAGAAGTGGCTCGATCTTCCCTTAGGTACATTGGTAAGTTCCCTCCGCAGTCCCTCATTAGAAATTACTATTCACAGTCAACATTGCTTGAAAACTAAAATGTGAAATTCGCACTACTCATGTAAAGCCTGTCCTCTCGGACCAAGGAAGCCAGGAAAAGAACTAGCAATTTTCATGAGAAAACGGAGCCGCTAAGTGAACAAAAAATGGTAAATAAAGGTTAAATTGGGAAATTGGGTGATCCTAAGTTGCCAATAAATCACAAAAGTCATGAAGAAGAAACCTAAGCTTAATAGGATGTGAAAAATGGACAGGTTCAAGGTGAACTGGATTCGAACCAGAATTAATTGGGTTGAACCATAAAGAATTGATTCAAAGATTAATTTTTCTAGGTGGCATAAATACATTAATTTAGAAAATTGAAGCCACCATTAGGTATAAAATGAATTTAGATAAATTTATAAATTTTTAATTTTTAGAAAACCGGTTGAATTGGGTGTGAATCGGTCGATTTTCGAATTTGGGTCACCGAACCCGGTTGGACCGGTCAATGGTCCAACCGATCAACAGTTAGCAGAAGCCTAATTAGCAGCCATGTAGAGACGAGTAACCATTGGGAGGATACCACATATTCGGTTAACAGTCAACGGATGCCCGATTAGCATGCCACATAGACATGAGCAACCAATGGGAGGCTACCATGTGTCCTATCAACTGGTCAATGGTTGATGCAACGACTGAGTGGGAATGCCATGTTAGAAAAACTTACCAATCAGAGCGCGCCATGTAGCACGTCCGACACATAATCGTCTTCTTCCTCAGTTAGCTGATAGAAAGGAGAGAGAGAGAAGGGGAAGGCTAGTCCCCCGATGACTCGGGAAAAGCTCCAGTATGACCGCTAGTGGTCGAGTCAGGGGCCCAGTGCTATGCCGACTGATAGCCTGGTTAGTTGTTGAGCTCCTTAAATAAAGTGCACCCCTCTACTCGTCTTCCCCATCTCACAAAAGAGTGAAGAAGGTGAAGTGTTCCATTTTATGGCAAGCAGCAAACCAGAGCTCTAACAGTGGGGCTTTCTTTAACCTCTAAAGCTATAACTGGTGTCCCTAGAACCGGGTGGAAGTTCTCTATAAAGTTGCATCTTCCCTTTAGCCTAAGAACCACTGAAGAAGAGTTGGGAATCTCACACAGTACCATCACTCCACGACGGTCAGCTAGACCAATTTCGGCCAAACCAAGCTCCCTAAACCACACATAGAGATGCCCGACCTTCCCTAAGCTAAGATGGTGAGTCCCCTCCACCCTCCTTCGCCGAAAAATGCTATTTAGCATTTATGCTCAAATTTAAACTTATAAATTCACACTGTTCAGCCCACCAATTGAGGCGTGGTTTGATCTAGGAAGGATCCCTATGAGGAGAGCAATTTAGAGAAAGCAGGAGCTCCGGTCGTTGGACCCTCACCGGTAAGATATCGAAGCTTTCTCTCTTTAGACCAAGGTTTTTGACGAAGCTTCATTTGATCTCATTTCTAAGCCAAATGAAGTGTTTCAAAGCTTGAAATGATGAGAGAGAAATAAGGAAGATGATTCAGATCACGAATGGGGAAATTAACCAAGTTTTAGTGATCAATTGAATGAAATGATGTTTTGGGGACAAAATTGCAAATTTGGAAAAATTAGGCAATTTGGGGATTTTGGGAAAATTGGGGGCCGAATTGTAATTAAAGAAAAATTGGGGCATTCTTATAAAATTAACTCCCAATTAAGTCTCAATTGGGCAATTGGATGAAATGGAGGGCCAATTGGCAATTTGTAAACCCCGTCCTTTGATAATGAGAAAACCGGAGAAAGAACCAGTCAGTTTTGAATTTTAAACCGAGACGGTATACAAGCTCGATTATTTGGAAACGGGGCAAATTGACAATTTACAACTTCCATGTGACTCAAAATGGTTCAAAAATCTTGGAAAAGAACCTTATGACAAAGTGGGAGAGAAAAACCAAGTCGGTTTAGGAGAACCGAGCCTGAACCGGATTAAACCAGGTTTAAGAACCGAGTCAATTTATGAACCATAATCAATTAAGAGATGGTAAACCGGGAATCTTATGGATCATAAGTGACCTAAGGAGTCATGAAAATGGACTAGAGAATGAATTGGAGATGAAAACCAATTGGTTCAGGTAAATCGGATCCGAACCGGTTTGAATCACTATTGAACCGGGTGCTAAATTCATTTTTCTAAGTGGCTTAAAATTTCAAATTTGAGATTTGAGACCACCATTAGATAGAAAATAAATTTAGAAATTTTTAGATTTGAAAAACTCGATCGAATGAGGGGCGGGGGGGGGGGGGGTGGGTGAACCGGCTGGTTTAAGCTTTGAACCTGGTTCAGACCGGTCCAGTCCGGTTCGGAACATTGTCATCTTCTTCCTCGGGATGACAACACTGTTCACTCGCTGGAAAATCAAAGCAGTGCCGGCGAAGAAGAAACACTTCCGTTCGGTATGTTTCAGGTCTTCAATGCCTGTCATAATGGTGCCAAACGGATAGCCAACGGGTCCCCGAGCTCAGTATATAACTAGCCCCTCTCCATTCGTCCTCTCCACACCTGAAAAGCTCACTCTCTCTTAGTTGCTTAGTTTTTCGGTAAAGCTCGAACCAGAGCTCCGATATAGGGTCAATTTTGAGCCAAAGAAGGTGAGGTCAGATTCATTAGAACCGGGGAGAAGTCAGCTACACGATGGTGACATCCATTCGTTTTGAGAGTCGTCGGAGAAGCGCCGACGTGATCAAACACTGAAGCAGCTCCAGTGGACTAAAGCTGCCCTGTTTCGACCAAGTTGAAATCAGCCAATTCGAGCCCTCCTCAGGCTACACCAAGCTTTCTCGACACCTCCTCAGCCCTTCCACGGCCGAACTAGGACTGAAAGGTAAGCCAATTCGGCTCCCCTTTACAACTTTCGATCGATGTTAGATAGAGAGTCGGTCAAATTTCAATGATAAAATTCTAATCCAATTTGACATCAATTGACATCATTCTTGATCCTAGGAGGAACCTCTAGAAGAGAGCTACTTGCCCAGATAGAAAACTTAGACCGCCGCATCCTCACCAGTGAGAAATTGAAACTTTCTCTCTCTACAGTCTGTTTTCTAGTGAAGCTCCATTTGAGCTCGTTCCGACATTAAAACTTGTGATTCAAAGTTCTATGGAATTGTATGAACATGTAGAAACTCGATTTCAACTTTAATTTCAACAATCAGAGGTGTTTGATTGGTCAATTTGATGAAATCAAATTCAGCTGTGTTAAAGAGTTGAAATTGGGGGAAAATTGTGGAAAATGGGGATTTTCAAAAATTTGATGGACCAAAGTGTAATTTTCTAAAATTGGGGGTCAATTGGTCATGATAAGAATATTAGAGGGCAAATTGAGAAATTTTAGAGTTTTTGGGGCAAAATTTACCATTTTTGTAAAGGAAGGGCAAAATGGTAATTTTGGAAAAATTGAGGGCCTAAGTTGGAAATTTGGGAAATTAAACCCCTTTTTACGAAATTTAATAAATTGAGGTGCTAAGATAAATTTTAAAAGTTTCAGGACTCAATTTGAGGAAAAACTCGGCAATAGGGACTTAAAGTTAAAGAAAAATAACTTTAGGGACCTCATTGCAAATATATATAAAGTTGGATGTTCTCATTCATGTGGAACGAATGAGGGCTATTAGGCCAAAGAATAATGAACAACTATGTTCATTTGGTGTAGGAGAACAAGACATCGGGAATACCAGCAGCTTGCTAGGGATGGAACCCGACTAAGTGGAATTTCACTGGAGGATCGGGTGAGTGGGTTTACTAACGTCATACCCAGTTGGGATGATGAACATAGTTTAAAGTTAAAAATCACTTACCGGTTGTGAGTGAGATTTTATATCATACCTGGTTGGGGATGATAAGTACATCGAAATAAAAACCCACAGCTATGTGGTATTTTAAACATCAAATTCCCTAATTTGAATCTTTTAAGGCACTTAGAAAAATGAATTTAAAAACCTATTCAATGATGGTTCAAACCGATTCAGATCCGTTTCACCTGAACCGGTTTGGTTTTCTTTTACAATTATTCCCAAAGTCCTTTTCCATGACTTTTATAACTTTTTTAGTCACTCAAAATTTGTAAATTTCCCAAATTGCTCCTTCTCTATCGGTTAAGGTTTAGGATTTTACTCAGTTTTCTCTTTGGAAATAACCGGTTCTTTTTCTTGGTTTTCTTATTATAAAAGGACAAGGTTTACAAAAGATGATTCAAATTGAAAAGAGGGACAATTGTCCAAGTTTGGGAAGTCAATTTGATGAAATAAGATTTTGGGGGCCAAATTTCAATTTGTGGAAATTGGGGATTTTCATAAAATTGAGGCCGTATTGAAATTTAAGGAAAATTGTGGGATTTTCATGAAATTAACTCTCAATTAAGGGGCAATTGGAAATTTTGATGAAATTGGGGACCAATTATTGATTTTAATTAAATTGAGGCTAATTGGTCATTTTTTAGAAATTTAGGGTAAATTTGTAATTTTGGAAAATGTGTTAGAAGGGCTTGGTTTGGACTGAGGAGGGCTTGAATTGGCCGTTTTCACCTTAGCCAAAATAGGATAGCTTCGGTCTGTCGGAGCTATTTCATTGTTCTATCATGCCGACATCTCTCTAGTGACCCTCAGAGCAAATGGAGACTATCGACAGGTAGCTGACTTCTCCCCAATTCTAAAGAACTCGACCATGCCTTATTTGGCCTAAAAAAGACCATATATCAGAGCTTTGGTTTGAGCTTCACCGAAAATTGGAGTAGTTGAGAGAGTGGAGTTTTTAGATGTAGAGAGGATGAATTAGGAGGGACTCTTTATATAGGAAGCTTGGAGACTTCTTGGTCGTTCGGTTGGCACCTTAATGGAGGTCATTCATTGCTTGAAACTCCCTGGTTGGATACTTTTCAACTTCGCCAGTGCTGCTCAATTTTCCGGCGAGTGAACATTGCTGTCATCTGAAGGAAGAAGATGACACTGTTTCGAACCGGATTGGACCGGCCCGAACCAGGTTCAAAGCTTAAACTGGCCAGTTCAGGCCCAATTCGACCGACTTTTTCAAAATTAAAAATTTCTAAATTCATTTTCTATTCAATGGTGGCCTCAAATCTCAAATTTGAATTTTCTAAGCCACCTAGAAAAATGAATTTATCATATGGTTCAATAGTGGTTCAAACTGGTTCAATCTAGTTTGGATCCGGTTCACCTGAATTGGTTTGGTTTTCATCTCCAATTCAACCTAAAGTCTTTTTTCCTGACTTTTATGACTTCTTAGGTCACTTAGGATCCATAAATTTCCTGTTTTGCCCTTTCTCTATTGGTTTCAGTTCATGAAATGCCCCGATTCATAAATCGGTTCAATCCAGCTCGGATTCGGTTCTCTTGAACCGATCTGGTTTTTCTCTCCCAAATTGTCCTAAGGTCTTTTTCCAAGGTTTTATGAACCTTTTAGGTCACTCGAGAGTTATAAATTCCCCAAATTGCTTGTTCTTTGATAATCGGGTTTATGAACTGGTTCGGTTTTTCTCACTCGGGTTGACCGGTTCTTTCCTTAGTTTTCTTGTTTTAAAGTGACGGGGTTTACAACTTTCCCCTCCTTTTAGAAGTTTTGTCCCCAAAACTAAATCAACATCCTTTGCATTGGAAATAATTTCCCTTAATTCTAACTTGGAATTTGCCTGACATGCCAACTTTGGTTGTTCTTTCACTTAGACCTTTTGAATCTCGCACTTAAGGGATTTCTTTTCCTTTATATTATTTACTCCTTCCATGGAGTTTTATCATAACTAGTATGTCTTGCCCGTGAGTCCAAACGTATATCCCTAGGTTCGCATCTTCCTTTACTTAAGATAAGATTCTTCCCTTTGTGGTTCTTACTAAAGATTCCAGGATTGAGAGTTCCAAGATGCCCAATCGTTCCTTTATCTTGTTATTCTCTTGATTGTTGAAACCCTTAGCTTGGCGTTCTTCTGAGCATTACATACAGGTTTCAGTGTTATTATCCTAATTTGACCCTTCCTTCATCTGTCATTGATTACAGCTTAGGTCAAAATTATGTTTGACCTTGTCATGCTTAATAACTGACTCTTTCTTACTCGAGTTACATTTTACTCGGGACTATTAGTGCTTACATGTCCCTTACGACATGACATATTCCTAAACCTGTCTCTGTCCAATAGATTCCTATAACACTTCTTTTAGGGTTGTTTGTAACTTATAACCTTTCAGGGATTGTATAACTTCATCCATATTTTTGTTTAGTAGTATTCCTTGACTACCGTTTATCCAATCAACTTACATAACCGTATTGATTTTACTTACCCACTCGTCCTTTCCCAATTTCCTTATTGGGTCTTCCTGGTTCCAATCATTTGGGCGTGGACCACAACTAGTTTGATATCAGTGGTCATTAACTTTAGTCACTTCTTAATTGAACTTACCTCTCTAAGATTTCTTAGATGTACTTTTATTATATTCCCCATTTTTATGGGCAGTCCTCCCCTTTCTTACTCGTACATCATCTTTTGATGATATCTTCTGACTTACCCGTTCCTTGGGTTTAAGTTACTCCTTGGATCCTCCTAGTATGATTAATGAGAAGAAGCAGGATTTCCTCCGACTTCGGCAAGGGATTAACTCTATATCAAGTACAAAACTAAATTCAACGAGTTAAGACCCTTTGCTCCTGACTTGGTTGGACCAGCAAATATTTGTCAGCGGTTCGTGGACAGTCTCAATATGGACATATGATACCGCATGAGAGTACTTGCATGCCCCACAAACCTAGTGGCGGTAATCAGTATGGCTCATGAGTGTGAGCGACTGGTGCAAACCTAATGCCATCGAATAGAGCAAATGACCCGGAAGGAAGACAAGGGCCAAAACCGTCAAGGAGGGCGGAAGGAGCATAATGGTCCAAGATGGGGAAATAAAGTGGCATTTCAAAAGAGGAAGGATATGCCACCACCTCCCCAAAGAGTAATTCCCACCTTACCCCAAGGAAACCCTCGCGATCCTAGGTGCCAAAGGCACCACAAGTGAGCATGCTTGACCTGTTTTGCATGCGGACAAGTGGGGCACTTTCCAAAGGAATGCCCCACTCTCAGGGAGAATAAACAGAGGAATACAATTGGACCACCACAAGGGAACCTCGAGAATTCCAGGCCAGACACTACAGCCAGAGTACCAACTAGGGTATACAACCTCACCTGGGAAGAGACTAGGAAAGACCCTAGTACTATGGCGGGTACATCCCAAAACCCTCCCAATTAGCTTAAGAAAAATCTTGTAATTGGAAATTTTATTCAATAAAAAAGCCCTTCCTCTAAAAATATATGTTTCTTCAATCAGAGAATGTGCATTTATGGGGACAACAGGTCTACACCTTCTTCGACTCAAGAGCTGAGAGATCTTTCATCAAAGATGACTTAATTCCAAATCTACCCCTAGAACTCACTCCTCTAGGACAAAGTCTCAACATCCACACACCTTTAGGGTAAGGGTTAAATAGGAATAAACAATTAAAGGGATGTGAGATAAAGATTAGAGGAATCAAACTCGAAGTAGATTAGATTATGTTGCCTCTAAGGAAGGTAGAAGTGATCCTTGTGATGGATTGGTAAAGTAACCATCAAACCAGGATGGACTGTGGAAAGAAGACAGTGACCTTCCATACTCACGAGACAAATGGATTAAAATTACAAGGAGACCGAAGGAAGGGTGAAGTACATATGGTGTCCCATATAAAGGCCCAAAAGATGATACAAAAAGGTTGTACGGCTTTTTTAGCCATGGTTCTCAATGAAACATCTAAGGATAAAGGACTTGAAGACATTCCGGTAGTTAAACACTACCTAGAGGTATTTCCGGAAGAATTACATGGACTACCCCCAAGTCGACAGGTGGAATTCACTATAGAAATTATCCCAGAAACAAAACCCATATTTCAAGCCCCTTATCTCATGGCTCTTGTAGAACTGAAGGAATTAAAGGAGCAATTGGACGAACTATTGGAGGACTTCATTCATCCTAGCCAATCTCCATGGGGGTGCACCAGTCCTATTCGTGAAGAAAAAGGATGGGAGCATGAGTTTGTGCGCATATTATAGGAAATTGAATCAAGTCACCATCAAGAACAAGTATCCACTCTAACGGATTGATGATCTATTCGATCAACTAAAAGGAGCAGCCTACTTCTCCAAGATAGACCTTCGGTTGGGCTATCACCAACTTAGGATTCGAGAGGAGGACATTTCTAAGATGGCATTTTGGTCTCGATACAGACATTATGAGTTCAGAGTGATGCCATTCGGATTGACAAATGCCCCTTACAGCCTTCATGGATTTAATGAACCGGGTGTTCCAACCACACTTGGACAGGTTCGTGATAGTATTCATAGATGATGTTCTCATATACTCATGAACTAGGTTAGAGCACGAAGAACATTTGGCAATCACCTCGGATATATTGAGGGAAAATTACTTATATGCAAAATTCTCCAAGTGTGAGTTTTTGCTGTAGGAGGTAGGATTCTTAGGACATATAGTGTCCAAGCTGGATCTAGAAAAGGTGGAAGCCATATCTGATTGGAAGGCACCTAGGAATCCTTCAGAGATACGAAGTTTTTTAGGTCTGGCAAGATACTACAGACAGTTCGTGCAAGATTTTTCTAAAATAGTAGCTCCTCTAACTTGACTCACCAAAAAAGGAGTTGAGTATAAATGGGATGAAAGTTGTGAGAAGTCTTACTTGGAGTTGAAGACTCAATTGACAACCACACATGTACTCTCCCTTCTTGACCCATGTGCGGGAGAGTACGCCGTCTATAGTGATGCGTTCGGACAAGGACTCGGATGTGTACTGATGTAATAGGGAAAGGTTATTGCCTATGCCTCGCAATAACTTAAGGTACATGAGTTAAATTACCCAACCCATGCCTTGAAATTAGCTGTGATAGTGTTTGCCTTAAAGATTTGGCGACACTTACATGGTTAAGTGTATGATATACACTGATCACAAGAATCTTAAGTATTTCTTAACTCAGAAAGAGTTATATCTCGGACAGAGGAGATGGCTGGAATTGGTGAAAGACTATGACCTTGTGATAGAATATCACCCCAAAGGTAAATGTGGTGGTAAATGCCTTAAGTCGCAAATACCAAACTGAGGCGACACAAATAATGACAAGTTACATATACTTGTTGCAACAGCTAGGGAGAATGAAGGTAGACTTGATAATGGACAAGCAAGAGAAATGTTTGTTGGCTAATGTGGTGGTGAGACCCAGTTTGATCGAGAAGATTAAGGCCTAATAAAAGGTTGATAAGGAACACCAATCCTATTTGGACCCTGTTAAAAGAGGGACGAAACCGGACTACGACTTGCAAGGTGAGGAGTACTAATCTACAAGGGTAGGGTGTGTGCGCCTCAAAATAAGGATATGAAGAGGTTAATACTAAAAGAGGCACACGATTCTATCTATGCGATGCATCCGTGCAGTACTAAGATGTACCGCACCCTTAAACAAGGATATTAGTGGAAAGGAATGAAGAGGGATATTGCAGAATACGTAGCCCGATGTGTGTCCTGTCAACAAATAAAAGCTAAGCATAAAAAACCATCAAGACTACTACAACCCTTGATAATTCTAGAATGGAAATGGGAGCACATTAACATGAAATTTGTCATAAGACTACCTGTAACCAGAAAGGGTTGAGATGCAATTTGGTTCACTGTAGATAGATTGACCAAATCTACTCATTTCCTATTGATAAGAGTGATGGATATAGTGGAACAACTGGCTGTCTTATACATGAGGGAGATAATAAGACTCCATGGCATCCCACTGAGTGTAGTATCAGATAGAGACCCTAGATTTGCTTTAAGGTTCTAGCCAAGTTTACAAAGTGCCTTGGGAACCAAGCTCCACATGAGTATGACATCTCATCCTCAGTCTGATGGATAGTCTAAACGGACGATTCAGACCTTGGAAGACATGTTGAGGGCATGCGTACTCACCATTGACAAAGGTTGGGAGGAATATATGTGACTAATGGAATTTGCATACAATAATAGCTACTAGGCCAATATTCAGATGGCTCCTTATGAAGCCCTTTATGGATGACCTTGTCGTACCCCTTTATTTTGGGAAGAACTGGGGGAAAGGAAACTGAAAAGGATCGAGTTAATCGAGGATGCCACAAAGAAAATCAAGTTAATAATGAGTCACCTTAAGGCCGCTCAGGACAGGCAAAAGAGTTATGAGGACCATCGGAGGAGAGATCTGGAGTTTGATGTGGGAGACCAAGTGTTTCTAAAGGTATCTCCATGGAGAGGAATACTTAGGTTTCAACAATGGGGAAAGTTGAAACTGGGGTATATCGGTCCTTATCCGATCGTCCAAAGTATAGGACCGATGACCTATAAATTGGAACTACCTCTAGACTTGTAGAGAATACATGACTTATTCCACATTTTGGTACTTCGAAAGTATCAGCTTGATTCGAGCCATGTGTTGGACTGACCACCACCAGAATTGGGAAATAACTTGACCAATCAAATAGAACTGGTATGAATCATCGATCGGAGGGATAAAAACTTGAGGAATAAGAGGATTCCTATGGTTAAAGTTCTTATGCAAAATGGACTCGTGCAAGAAGAGACATGGGAGACTGAAAGTGTAATGAGGGATGGTTACCTTCAATTATTTAACATGTAACTATTTTGGGGACAAAACCCCTAAAAGGAGGGGAGATTTGTAAACCCTGTCCTCTGATAATAAGAAAAATCGGGAAAAAAATTGGTCATTTTCAAAGAGAGAACCAAGTTGGTTTATAAACAATAATCGATATAGAAATGGAAAACCAAGAAATTTATAAATCCCAGTGACCTAAAGATGAAAAAATTCATGATAAAGGAATTTAGGATGAATTGGAGGTGAAAATCAAACCAGTTCAGGTGAACCAGACCTGAACTGGATTGAATCAATTTCTAAATTTATTTTTCTAGGTGGCTTAGAAATTTCAAATTTTAGAATTTAAGCCACATTGGATAGGGAATGAATTTAGATGAATTTACAATTTTTTAATTTTGAAAAACTCGGTCGAATCGGGACTCAACCAGTTGGTTTATGCATTGAACCCGGTTTATACTGGTTGCTTCATATGACAGCACTATTCACTAGCTAGAAAATTGAGTAGCACCAGCAAAGACGAATAGTCTCCATTCAGGGAGCTTCAGGCAATGAATGATTGCCATAAATGAGCCAATCGGACGGCCAAGGAGTCCTCGAGCTTCCTATATAAAGAGCCCTTCCTCGTTCATCCTCCTCACACCTGAAAACTCCTCTATCTCCCTACTGCTCCATTTTTCGATGAAGCTTGAACCAATGCTCCGACATTGGGGTTTTTTTGAGCCAAAGAAGGCATGGTTGGGTTCCTTAGATTTAGGGAGAAAGCATCTACCCGATGGTAGTCTCCATTTGTTCCAAGGATCACCGGAGAAGCTCCGGCATAATTGAACAGTGAAGCAGCTCCGGCGAACCGAAGCTGCCCTATTTCGGTCAAGCTAAGAACGTCCAATTTGAGTGCTTCTTAGGCCAAGCCAAGCCCTCCCAACACTTCCTCAGCCCTCATACAACTAAATTAAAGTAGAAAGAAAAGACAATTTGTCTTACCTCTCTTATTTTCGATCACTATTAGAGAGAGAACTGATGAAACTTCATTGACCAAATTCTCCCTTAATTTTGCATGAATTGATGCACTTCCTGATCCTAGGAGGAACCTCAGGAAGAGAGCTATCTGTCCAGATCGAAAGCTTGGACCGTCGCACCTCCAACAGTAAGCTTTCAAAGCTTTCTCTCTCTAATTTCAGTTTTCCAGCAAAGCTCCGTTTGAGCTCAATTCAGATCCAAATGATGCGATTCAAAGTAACATTGAATCATGTGGATGTGTAGGAACTCAATTTTACCTTCAATTTCAACAATTAAACCCAATTGAATGGTCAATTTGATGAAATCAAATTTGGCCAGTTTTAAAGGGGGAAATTGGGAGAAAATTTTAGGGAAATTTCGGAATTTCATAAAATTGATGGACTAAAGTGAAATTTCCGAAAACTAAGATCCAATTGGCTATAAAAAAGATGTTGGAGACCAATTAGACAATTGTTTTTGTAATGTAGGGGCAAAATGGTAATTTTTGAAAAGTTGAGGACCAAATTTGAAATTTGGGAAACTTGAACCTCTTTTTGCGATTTTGAATAAATTGAGGTCCCAAAGTGAATTTTAGAAGTTTTGGGGCTCAATTTTGGGAAAATTGGCATTATTGACCTAAAGTTAAAGAAAAAGAACTTTAGAGACCTAAATGCAAATAATTAAAAGTTGGCATTTCATTCACTCATTATGAATGAAGGTTATTAGGTCAAATGTTAATGAACAAAGATGTTCATATCATATAGGAACACAAAGTACCAGGAACGCCAGCAAGGATAATCTCGTGTGAGGCAAAAAGTCGGTTAAGAGGAAAAGTACACTACACTTATCGGGTGAGTGGGAATTTTTACATCATACTCGTTTGGGATGATGAGTACCTCGGAATGAAAAACTACTACTATGTGGAATTTTAACATCACACCTAGATGGAGTGATGTAGAAAATATGTGAAAAAACTACTCACCAGTTGTAAATTGATCATACCTAGTTGGCATGATGAACTTCTGGGAAGAAAGTGGAAAACCCGTTTACCGGTTGTAAATGGAGATGTCGTCACACCCGATTGGTGTGATAAAATAGTGAAGAGTGATTCTTGTCAGAAGTATTCTCCATTAATTGTGTTCCACTGCTTAAAGATTTTGGGAGACCTTCTTGATGAGAGCTCGAATAGCTAAGATAGGTCGGAGGCCTCGGTTTTGGAACTTGGGGGCTAAAATGCCCGATTTTGAAAATCTCATACAGTGGGCCCAAGGCCAGTTGGCACGAGCAGGAGCTTGTAAACAAACATGATGTTAAGCCATGAAAATTTTAATGAATGGTGTGATTTGGCCATGGTACCAGGACAAGACCGACATACTCGATGGACTGGCGACAGTGCGACATGACAGTTCGGCGAACCGGTCTAGACAAATAGCTGTAGGTCGAGTTGAGGGTCGGGGTCATTGGACTAGTGGCACCAATGATTAATGGCTTATATGGAAAATTATTGTTTGTGCATGCACTAAGGTTCGGAACCATCAAGATGCCCAAGAGGGGTAGTGATGCATCCTAAGGGCTATTGGATGACATGGTGGAGATAAGGGTAGATTATCATGCCAACAGTCAGGGAAGCCTGATATGGCTTCATGCGCATGAGATCGGGGTGGGGTTGAGATGAGATCTCTGTCCTCATAAGGAAACGAAATTTCTTTTTGGGTTTGAGGGTCGGATGTCGTGTACATCCACTCATTCCTAGGGTAGAAGTGGATGGGCTTCAATCTAGGTGGTCGGTAAAGTCGCTCTGATGCCACAAGTGGGTGCAGTGGATGGGATGCCCTGCGAATGTGCGATCCCTTCATGATGTAAGGTCTATGTTGATTGTTAAACACACAAACTGTGGTTAAATGATGAGTAATGGTTTTGAAAACTGAGAAATTGAGAAAGAAAGGATTTTAAAGATAATAAGGAGTCTGGCACACTCTAATTCAAATTATTTTTTAGAAACTCATATTTTAAACACCCATTAATTGAGTTGTTGAACTCACCCCCTCCCTTTACCCCTTAATAGGTAATCGAGGGAAAAACCTACCCGCAGTTAATCATTAAGTTTTGATTAATGTTATTCTATGAAAGGTACAGGTACAAAGGATGCCTTACTCCTCACGGTTTAAGGAAGGAGAAAACTTTGAATAAATCGGGATAGTGACAGGTTGTTCATGAGGATCCGACAAAACTGGGTTGGGGCATGACACAAAACCTCTGGCCAATTTGAGCTATTCTAGCTCCCGTCAAGAAGGTTTCCCAAATAGTTTAAGCATTGGCAAACAGTCAGGGGAGAACACATATAAAAAAATATTTTTTTTCACTTCATCTCACCAACCAGGTGAGATGATATCTCCGCTTACAACCGGCAAGCGGGTTTCTCCTTCCTTCAAGGAAGTTCATCATATCAACCAAGTATGATTCCCTCTACTTACAACCAGTAAGTAGGTTTTAGCTTAAATCGCCCATCATTCCAACCGGGTGTGATGTTTAAAGTTCCCATTTTTAAGGTGCTCACCATTCCAACCGGGTATCATGTAAATAAGCTCACTCGCCCAATGATCATGATGTATTCGTCTCTAGTCGATTCTCAACTCCATGCTAGCTTATCCTTGTTGGCGTTCTGATCTATCATGTTCCTACATGATTTGGGCTTCCTTATCAATTAAGTTTTGGCATAACAACCATTGTTTTCTCACGTACGAGCATATAGGCTCAAAATTATTACTTAATTACACTTGGGTCCCTAAAGTTCATTTTCCTTAACTTTAGGTCCCTAATGCCAACTTTTCCCTAATTTGAGTCCCAAAGCTTCCAAAATTCCCTTTGAGTCCTCAATTTACTCAAAATTGTATAAGGGGCTCAAGTTTTCCAAATTTCCAATTTTGTCCCCAAATTTTCAAAAATTACCATTTTGCCTCTACTTTCCAAAAATTGCAATTTGACCCCAAATGTTTCAAAAATCAACCAATTGGTCCTCAAACATCTTTTTCATGGCCAGTTGGCCTTCAATATTGTGAAATTGGAAAGAGTTCCCTCAATTTTTCTGAAATTCCCAATTTCCCCAAAAATTTCCCCCAATTTCTCCCCTTCAAACTAACCGAATTTGATTTCTTCAAATTGGCCATTCAATCGGGGTTATTTGCTCAAGTTGGTATGGATCAGTTCCTACACTTTCATACGATTCAATTGAGCTTTGAACCACGTCATTTGGGTCCGAATTGAGCTCAAACGGAGCTTCGCCGAAAAACTGTGCATAGAGAGAGAAAGCTTCGAAAGCTTACCGTTGGGGGTGCGGTGGTCCGAGCTCTCTATCGGGGAAGGTAACTCTCGTCCTGAAGTTCCTCCTAAGATCAAGAATTGCTACAATTAATATTGAAATGAGTGAGAATTCTATTAGTGAATTTTCACATTTTCTCTCTCTAACTCTAACCTGCAACAACTAAGTAGGATCGAATTACTTTACCTTTAAGCTCTATTGAGGTCGTATGAGGGCTATAAGGGTGTTGGGAAGACTTGGTTTGATCGGAGGAGGGCTAAAATTGGTAGAATTCCGCTTGGCCAAAATAGGGCAGTTTCGGTCCATCGGAGTTACTTTACCATTTAATTCCGTCGGCGCTTCTCTGGTGGTCCTCAAGTCGAATAAAAGGTGCTATCAGGTAGCTGACTTCCCCTAGAGTCTGTAGGACCCGACATCACCTCCTGAGGTTGAGAAAGCTGCCTATATTGGAGCTTTGGTTTGATCTTCGCCAGAAAATGGAGAAGTTGAGAGAGAATGGAGATTTCTAGTGTGTGGATGATGAATGGGGAGGAGCGCTTTATATAGAAAGCTTGAGGACCCTCTGCCCAACAACTTTCCTTTTTGGTTGAGTTTATCCTCACCCTGAAACGGCCGGATCAGAGCTTTTTTTTCCTTCACCAGCATTACCTATTTTTGCATTGAATGAATAGTGCTATCATTTGAAGAAAGAAGATCACTTTTCCAAACTAGACCGAACCGGTCCAACCGGGTTCAATGCGTAAAATGGTCGGTTTAGGCACGATTCAACCGGTTTTCTTAAAATTAAAAAATTCTAAATTTATTTAAATTCATTCTCTATCTAATGGTGGCTCCAATTCCCCAATTTGAATATTTTAAGCTACCTAGAGAAATGAATTTACCAACCAATTCAAGGATGGTTCAATCCGGTTCAAGGTCGGTTCATTGGAACCGATCTGGTTTTCTCTTCCAATTTGTCCCAAGGTCCTTTTCCATTGTTTTTTATTACTCTTAAAGGTACTTGAAATTTGTAAATTTCCCAATTTACCATTTCTTATTGGTTTTGATTTGTGGACCGGCTCAGTTTTCTCTTTTGGAATGACCGGTTCTTTTCCTAGTTTTCTTATCTATAAAGGGACGGGGTCTACACAGGCTCTGATACCACTCAAGTTGTCATGCCCCAACACAGTTTGGTTGGATTCCCGTGAACAACCCACCACTCTACAGTTTATCAAGGGTTTCCCCCTTTCTAAACCACGAGGAGTATGGCGTCCTTTCTACTTGTCTTTTTTGGAATAACATTATACAAAACTGAGTAATTTAAAATAGACATACCTAACTTGTTACAAAATTTGTAAGGTATTTAGAAAAGCTTTTCCTTTGGTTACCTAAAAGGGGTAAAAGGGGAGGGGGTGAATTCTACAACTTAGTGAGCGGATGTTGGGAGTGAGTTTTCAGAAATAACCTTGTTTAAAGTGTGCCAATATTATTATTTCCTGTAAGAAAGATCTCTTCTCAAGTTTTGGTTCCAAAAATCTTTTTTCCCATTTCCACATTAGGTGTGTTTAGCAGACAATACACGCCCTTCATCAGGAAGGGTACAAACATTCGCAGGTGCAACCCGTCCACTGCACCCACTCGTGGCTTGTAGAATCTTTATCGGCAACCAAGATAGAATCCCACCCACTTCTACCCTAGGTCTGAATGAATGTTCTCGACATTCAACCCTTAGACCTGAATGCCACTTCGTGTCCGTATGAGGATAGGGACCTCATCTCGACCCCCCTGCCCCCGGTCTCATGTGCAAGAAGCTACTCCGAGCTTCCCGATTGCTGGCACGACAAACTGCCCTTATCTCCACCATGTCATCTAGTAGCCCTTAGGACCCATCACTACCCCTCTTAGGCGTCTTGATGGTCTTATACCTCAAGTGCATCCAAAAACAATAGTTTTCATATATAGCCATTATCTTTGTTGTCACTAGTCCAACAACCTCGACCCTCTACCCGACCTGCAGCTGTTTGTCTAGATCGGTCCGTCGACCTGGCCATGACACACTGTCACCTGTCCATCGAGTACTATCGGTCTTGACTCGGTACCATGGAGAAATCACACAACTATTTCATTAAAAAAATTCATGGCTTTCATAACTCGAGTTTGTTTACGAGCTCTTGCTCATGCCACTGGCCTCGAGTCCACTGCACGTGATTTTTCCAAAAGTGGGCAATTTGCCCCATAAGTTCAAAAACCGAGGCCTCTAGCCTATGTGAGCTGTTCTAGCTCCCGTCAAGAAGGTCTTCCAAATAGTTTAAGCATTGGCACCCAGTCAGGGGAGAACACTTATGACAAAAAGTATATTTTCACTTCATCCCACCAACCGGGTGAGATGATATCTCCGCTTACACCTAGCAAGCAGGTTTCTCCTTCCTTCAAGGAAGTTCATCATACCAACCGGGTATTATTCCCTCTACTTAAAATCAGTAAGTAGGTTTTAGCTTAAATCGCCCATCATTCCAATCGGGTGTGATGTTAAAAGTTCCACTCATAAGTAGTTTTTCGTTTCTAAGGTGCTCACCATCCTAACCGGGTATGATGTAAATAAGCCCATTCACCCGATGATCGTGACGTATTCGTCTCTAATTAGTTTTTGACTCCACGCTAGCTTATCCTTGCTGGTGTTTTGGTCTCTCATGTTCCTACACAATTTGGGCATCATTATCAGTTAATATTTGACATAACAACCATTGTTTTCTCACGTATGGGCGTCTAGGCTCGAAATTGTTACATAATTACACTTAGGTCCCTAAAGTTCATTTTCCTTAACTTTAGGTCCCTAATGCTAACATTTCCCCAATTTGAGTCCCAAATCTTCCAAAATTCCCTTTGAGTCCTCAATTTACCCAAAATTGTATAAGGGGCTCAAGTTTTCCAAATTTCCAATTTTGTCCCCAACTTTTCAAAAATTACCATTTTGCCCCTACTTTCCAAAAATGTCAATTTGATCTCAAATATTTAAAAAATTGTCCAATTGGTCCTCCAATATCTTTTTCATGGCCAATTGGCCTTGAATTTTGGGAAATTGCAAAGAGGTCCCTCAATTTTCTAAAATTCCCAATTTCCCCTAAAATGTTCCCCTTATTTCTCCCCTTCAAACTGAACGAAATTGATTTCTTCAAATTGGCCATTCAATTAGTGTTATTTGCTCAAATTGACGGTATGGATCAATTCCTACACTTCTATACGATTCAATTGAGCTTTGAACCGCATCATTTGGTTCCGAATTGAGCTTAAACGGAATTTCATTGGAAAATTGTGCGTAGAGAGAGAAAGCATTGAAAGCTTACCATCGGGGGAGTAACAGTTTGAGCTCTCTATCGGGAAAGGTAGCTCTCATTCTAAGGTTACTCCTAGGATCAAGAATTGCTACAATTAACATCGAATTGAGGGAGAATTCTGTCAATGATTTTTTGCATTTTCTCTCTCTAACTCCGACTTGCAATGACTAAGAAGAGTGGAATTGGCTTACCTTTCAGGTCTATTAAGATTGTATGAGATTTGTAGGGGTGTTGGGGAGGCTTGGTTTAGCTAGGTGAGGGCTGAACTTGACCGATTTCAGCTTAGCCGAAATAGGGCAACTTCGGTCCGTCGAAGTTGCTTCAATGTTTGATTTCGTCGGCGCTTCTCCAGCGATCATCAAGTCGAAAGGAGGATGCTATCAGGTAGTTGAATTCCCTCAAAGTTTGTAGGACTCAACCTTGCCTTCTAAGGGTAAGAAAAACACCTATATCAGAGCTCTGGTTCGAGCTTCACTAAAAAATGGAGCAGAATGAAGATTTCATGTGTGAGGAGGATAAATGGAAATGAGCTCTTTATATAGGGAGATTGGGGACCTTCTACTCGATAACTTTCCTTTTTGGTCGAGCTTATTCTCACCCTGAAATGGCCTAATCAGAGTTGTTTTTCCTTCACCAACATTATCCGTTTCTGCATTGAATGAACAGTGATGTCATCTAAAGGAAGAAGATGACACTGTTTTGAATCAGACTGAACCGAACTAGTTCGACCGGGTTCAATGCATAAATCGGTCGGTTCAGACCCGATTCGACCGGTTTTCTTAAAATTAAAAATTTTTAAATTTACCTAAATTCATTCTCTATCTATCGGTGGCTTGAATTCCCCAAATTGAATATTTTAAGCTAGCTAGAGAAATGAATTTAGTAACCAGTTCAAGGATGGTTCAAACCGGTTCATTTCGATTTACCTGAACCGGTTTGGTTCTCTTCCAATTCATCCCAAGGTCCTTTTCCACGGTTTTTATGACTCTTTAAGTCACTTGGGATTTGTAAATTTCCCAATTTACCATTTTCTTATCGGTTTTGATTTGTGAACTGACTCAGATTTCTCTTTTAGAAATGACCGGTTCTTTTCCTAATTTTCTCATCTATAAAGGGACGGGGTTTACAATTGATGACAACAAAATTTTATCTGGAGAAATCAAACCAAGGGCAAGGTAAACGAACCCCTTCGAACAAACTAAAACTAAAAGGAAGGGTTAGAGAAAAGAAATGGAAGGTTGCTCAAGCTTACCAAAGGAGGAACTCCATCTAGAGATAACAATGTTTAGGGACTCCCGAGTGTAGGTGAATTGGAAAACTGATATGAGATGCAAGGAAAGTCTCACAAGGGGAAATCTGTGGCTTAAAGTCCACTAGTGTTCCTCTTAGGGAAGGACAACCTGGAAGAGTTGGGGCTCGCACTATAGGACTAAGGGTAGGCGACGGAGCTCTAGCGTACCTTGGCGAGAGAAGATGATGACCAATGGAGTCTTACAAGCTAAGAGCAACCATCAGTTATGGCTGCGAGTTGAGAGAAAATTTCCACACAAATGACAATAGATTTTGGGGTATCGAGCTAAGCCATTCATTTGAGAGCTGCTAATGGAGGACAAAATGGGAATTGCCCTTAAAATGTATGGTAAATTACTAATGTGCTATTATCCCAACAAAATGATGATAATACCCTCAACAGTTGGAGCAATTTTGTCACACCCCAACCCAGTTTGGTCGGATCCCCATGATCAACCCGCCACTCTCCCGGTTTATTAAAGGGTTTCCCCTTATCGTAAACCGTCAAGAGTAAGGCGTCCTTTAACTTGCACCTTTTTCCTGGAATAGCATAATCAAAACTGTATGAAATTTAAAACTTTACATACCTATCTTACAGGCATCTTAGTTGATGGTCTTTAAGGGGAGGCTTTCCGTGATTTCCTGAAAGGGATATAAGGGAGGGGGTGAGTACGACTACTCAGTGAATGGGTTTTTAAAAGCTTTTGACTTTTAAGAAAAATATTTATATGGAGTGTGCCAGACTCCTTTGTTTTCAAAAATCCCATCATTTAAAATTTTGGATTTTTCCATTATTTCTTAGTTACCACGGTGTGTCATCACCCAACACACATCCTTCATCATGAAGGTTACACACATTCGCAAGTAAGTATCACAACTGAACCCGCTAGTGGCTTCGGAGTGACTTTTCCTGCCACCCGGATAGAAGTACGACCACTTCTACCTTGGGAATGAGTGGATGTACGTGACCTCCTACCCACAATCCCGTAATCACTTCTTCATGTCCGTATGAGGACAGAGACCTCATCTTGTCCCCACCCCGGTCTCATGCGCTTTGTGCTACACCAGATTTCGCATAGACACTTAGAACGACGAACTGCCCTTATAGCCACCAGGTCGTCTAGTGCCCTTAGGATGCATCACTACACCTCATGGGCGTTTTGATGATCCCGTACTCACAGTGCATGCACAAACAATGTTTTCTTATCAAGCCATGTAATCTGTGGTGCCACTGGTCCAACGGCCCCGACTCTCAACTCAACCCACAGTTGTTTGTCTTGACTAGTCCGTCGACCTGTCATGTCGCACTGCCGCTAGTTGACTGAGCATGTTGGTCCTATCTTGGTACCATGGCCAAACAATTCACTTATTAAGTTTTATGGCACATATATCATGTTCATTTACGATCTCTTACTCGTGCCAACTGGCCTTGGGGCCACTGTACGAGATTTTCAAAATCGGGCATTTAGCCCCCAAGTTCCAAAACCAAGGCCTCTGGCCTATCAGAGCTATTCGAGCTCCCATCGAGAAGGTCTCCCAAATTGTTTAAGCATTGGCACACAGTTAGGGGAGAGCACTTCCGACAAAACATATGTTTTCTCTATCCATTATACCGCCAGTATAAGCACACCTCCGTTCATAACCGATGAATCGGTTTTCAACTTCCTTCGAGGAAGTCTTATCATACCAACCGGGTATGATCTACTTACAACCGGTAAGTAGTTTTTCCGCATGATTTTCACATCACTTCCTCTAAGTAGTGATGTTTAAAATACCACTAAATAGTGGGTTTTCATACCGAGGTACTTATCATTCCCAACCGGGTATGATATAAAATTTTTACTCACAACCAGTAAGTGGTTTTAAAATTTTAAGTTGTGCTCATCATCCCAACCGGGTATGACGTTAGTAAACCCACTCACAACCGGTAAGTGGTTTTTAATTTTATGTTGTGCTTATCATCCCAACCGGGTATGATGTTAGTAAACCCACTCACAACTGGTAAGTGGTTTTTAACTTTAAGTTGTACTCATCATCCCAACCGGGTATGATGTTAGTAAACCCACTCACAACCGGTAAGTGGTTTTTATCTTTAAGTTGTGCTCATCATCCCAACCGGGTATGATGTTAGTAAACCCACTCACCCGTTAATGCCGTTAATTCCACTAGACTGGTTCTTTGTATTCACGCGAGCTTGTCCTTGCTGGCGTTCCCGGTATTTAACGTTCCTACACGATATGAACAACCTTGTTCATTATTACTCGGCATAACAGCCTTCATTCATTAATGAATGAGAAAACCCAAACTTTTAGTTATTTGCAATTAGGTCCCTAAAGTTATTTCTCTTTAACTTTAAGTCCCTAATGTCGGTTTTTCCTCAAATTGAGTCATGTAACTTTTAAAGGGGTTTAATTTTCCAAATTTCCAATTTGGTTCCCCAATTTTTCCAAAATTACCATTTTACCCTTCTTTCACAAAAATGGTAAGTTTTTCCCCAAATTTTCCAAAATTCCTCAATTGGTCCTCCAACATTATTTTCATGCCCAATTGAGGCCCCTGGCCTATCAGAGCTTATTCGAGCTCCCGTCGAGAAGGTCTCCCAAATAGTTTAAGCATTGGCACACAGTCAGGGGAGAACACTTCTGACAAAATAGGTTTTCACTGTCCATTATACCAACCGGTATAAGGACATCTCCGTTCATTACCGATGAACGGGTTTTCAACTTCCTTCAAGGAAGTCTCATCATACCAACCGAGTATGATCTACTTACAACCGGTAAGTAGATTTTTTTTTTCGCATAATTTTCACATCACTTTCTCTAAGTGGTGATGATTAAAATACCATTAAACAGTGGGTTTTTATACCGAGGTACTTATCATCCCCTACCGGGTATGATATAAAATTTCCACTCACAACCAGTAAGTGGTTTTTATCTTTAAGTTGTGCTCATCATCCCAACCAGGTATGATGTTAGTAAACCCACTCACTCGTTAATGCCGTTAATTCCACTAGACTGGTTCTTTGTATTCACATGATCTTGTCCTTGCTGGCGTTCCCGGTATTTAATGTTCTTACATGATATGAACAACCTTGTTCATTATTACTCGGCATAACAGCCTTCATTCATTAATGAATGAGAAAACCCAAACTTTTAATTATTTGCAATTAGGTCCCTAAAGTTATTTCTCTTTAACTTTAAGTCCCTAATGTCGGTTTTTCCTCAAATTGAGTCCCGTAACTTTTAAAATTTATCGTGGGACCTCAATTTATTTAATTTCATCAAAAAGGGGTTTAATTTTCCAAATTTCCAATTTGGTTCCCCAATTTTTCCAAAATTACCATTTTGCCCTTCTTTCACAAAAATGGTAAGTTTTTCCCCAAATTTTCCAAAATTCCTCAATTGGTCCTCCAACATTATTTTCATGCCCAATTTACCCTCAATTTCATAAAATTGTATTTTGGCCCCTTCGAATTTCGAAAATCCCCAAATTTTCCCCCAATTTCAACTCTTCAACACTACCGAATTTGATTTCATCAAATTGACCGATCAAACACTTCTAATTATTGAAATTGGAGTTGAAATTTAGTTCCTATATGTTCATATGATTCTAAGAAACTTTGAATCGCATATTTTAACGTCGGAACGAGCTCAAATGGAGCTTTGCCGGAAAACAGACTATAGAGAGAGAAAGCTTCGATTACTCACCGGTGAAGGCATGACAGTCCGAGCTTTCGATCTGGGCAGATAGGTCTCGTCTTGAGGTTCATCCTAAAATCAAGTATTGTATCAATTGATGCGGAATTGGATTAGAATTTCGTCATTGAAATTCGGTCGACTCTCTCTCTAGCACCGATCGAAAATTATAAAGGGGAGCCAAATTGGCTTACCTTTCAGTTCTAATTCGGCCGTGGAAAGGCTGAGGAAGTGTTGGGAGGGCTTGGTTTGGCCTGAGGAGGGCTTGAAATGGCCGATTTCAACTTGGCCGAAATAGGGCAACTTCGGTCCGCCAGAGTTGCTTCACTATTCCATTATGTCGACGCTTCTCCAGCGATTCTCGGATTGACTGGAGTTTGCTATCAAATAGCTGTCTTCTCCCCGGTTCTAAAGAGCCCGACCTTTGTTCAAGTCGAAGCTCTGGTTCGAGCTTTATCGGGAAATGGTGCAGTAGAGAGAGAGAGATAAGTGTTCAGGTGTGATGACCTCTTTATATAGTCGTAAAACCCGTGTATTAAATGGGCGAGATTTATTAATAGTATTAATATTGCCATAAATTATTGGTATTAATTCCAATAATTTAATTTCGATATTAATTCCAATAATTTAATTTTGGTATTAAATTATTTGTATTAATTCTAATAATTAAATTTAGGTATTAAATTATTGGTATTAATTCCAATAGTTAAATATATATTAATTGATGGCTATTTATGATAAGCGTACGTTCGCATAAAAATTTTTGACCGAAATTTCGGGTTACAAAAAATCATACTTCCTAGGAGGTCACCCATCCTCACACTACTCTATGGTAAGCACGCTTAACTTTAAAGTTTTTATGGAATCTAGTTCATCTGAACCAATTTAGTTTTTATTTTCTAGGTTGTCTTAAGTTTCTTTTCCAATGTTTAATAAATCATTTGGATCAACCGAAAGTTGTAAATTTTCATATTGCTTATTCCCAAATGTAAACCGGTTTGGTTTTCTTATTCGGTTTAACCGGTTTTTTTCCCAGTTTTCCTTAACTCAAATGTGCGGGGTTTACAAATTTACATAAATGCCTAAAGGCATGTTTGGCAAGCAAGAAATGGGAGTCTAAGGATCAGTTTAGCGCACGTGAAATTAGGATAGCCTAAGGTCGTGTTTATCTAATTTGAAAGAAGGGGGGAAAATTACAAAAATGCCTCTACCTTGAAAGATAAATGGGATGCCCACACGATTGACCATAGATTCTCCAAGTGCGAGATTTGGATTAGAAGGTATAAAATTTAGAAATTAGATTTCTCACTTATTAAGAAAATCCAAATAAAATTATAATATTATGGTGTAGGGGTAGAACCATAATGGTTGAAATATTATGGTATGAAGTACTAAATTCCCAAATACTTGAAGCATAATTATAGAATCCATATATGATGTGTAGTGAACATATCATACCTTGTCATGCAAGAGGAGCATAGAGACTCGAGGATCCATCCAGAACGAACATATCCACAGATAACATTGGGTGGTATTTTTGACAATGAGTCCGGTTGGACTGATGATGTATTATTACTCATAAATTTGGTAGCATGAGCCAATAAAAAATATTTTAAGGAATATATTCTCATGTTAGCATGAAACCCCATTGGAAACCATTTTTAGGAATATATTCCTAATGATGATTGAACCTTGTTTGTTGAGAAGTGGGCCTAATGTCGTATTTTTTAAAACACTCGTTGTGTGGGCCTAAGGCCAATGGAAATGGGTTTCGTCCCATAAATAACCCTAGTGATGCAAGATGAGCCAAGCCATAAAATATATGATAATTGGTTTGTTTGTGTAATGGTCTATACCTGATAATTTCTATCAAACTAGAGACAAGGTCTCAAATAAGAGCTGATAGAATAAAAATAATGAATTTATAATGAATATACATGCATGTGATTGTTGAACAATATCATTAGACGCCCAATATGGGGTAGTGATGAGTTTAAGGGCTATTAAAAAGCAAGGTTGGTATATGGGGAGTGAAGGCTGGTCTAGTGTGTCAAGGGATTCGGGAGTCCTATGTCCACCAAACCTTGGCGAAGGGGGAAATATCTCTTCCCTCAATTGCGAACAAACTCGATGTGTCTATGGGTTGAGCAATGGTGCTCACATAGACAATCTGGCATGAACTTATTGGTTTGTGAGATTGGTGGTTGGTAAAGGTGCTTTATACCACAAGTGAAACATAAGGGAGTTTTGTTCTACGATCGTGTGATGCCTACATGATAGAGTGGATATGTTATGGATGTTTTCCTAATACAAACCCTCAATGTGAAAACCTCGTTTGTCTTTAAAATAAGCCTGGTAAATATTTTTGAAAGTATACCCTGTTTTGTGCATATGCTAACTTGTGAATATGACATGACAGTGTTAGTTAATCCTATTCAATGGATTGTATAACTTATCCCCTCCAATTCCCTCTTTCAAGTAACTAAAGAGTAGAAGAGGTACAACGAAGTCAGGATGACCAAAGGTGTGCCTTTTCAGTATTCAAGTCTAGGTACCTTTTATTGAACTTGTTTTCCAAATGAATATTCTTGAAAAATTATTCTAATATGTTTTCCTTATTATGAGCCTTAAGTCTTGTCGGATTATAATGATGAGTCGCTCATTGTGGCAATACCAGAAGGATGTGATAGGTTGTTTGTAGGTTTAATTGGTGAACCGGGGCGAGATGTGACAACTTTAATAGTATTAGAGCCCATGGTTTTAAAACTAAGATTATGAAAAGTGAAAACTTTTTTTAAAAAATAAAGTAATGTGATAGTATTGTACGAGACTTCTATAAACCCCAAAGAACCCAATACCCCAAAACTATCAACGAGAAACAAAAATTCAAAAGAGGAAATTTTCCTATTAAAATAAGATAGCGGTTTACGGACCTAAGATAATAGTGACCTTAGGGAATATGTTACAGTGGAATACTGACTTAGGGATATTGAAAAATCAAAGAGTGAAAAGTCTCCACAAAACATATAATGCCAATTATACTAAGAAAGAAAGTACAAGATTTTTATAAGAGAAATCTAGAAATTATCCTTAGAAGAATGATTAACCAAAATTCTAAAGTTAAATAAGTCAAGGGAGATAGGAGGAAACTTCAAAACCCTTGTACATGGAATACCAAAAGAACTGATATCCTTACATAAAGCAAATGAAGTATACAGTTAAGTAAACCCACAAAGGAAATTTTGCCACAAGAAAGGGGTAACTTGCATGACAAACAAAAAATGCGTGAAAGGATGTCATGGAAGACTTATGAGACCCTAACCCAGTAAAAAGGAACTCCAAGGATCATAATTGAGGAAATAAAGGGAACCAATTCATACCAAATGACAAGCACAAAACCATACACAATTATTGGTTCACGAGACTAAGGAAACGAATCAAAGAAATGATTGAAACTCAAGAGGAATAGAACACTCCATCACACACAACCCCTACCCTAAAATAATGTTGTAATTGGAATACACGTAGAATCATGTTCCTTATAAAGAAAGAGTTATACAGCCGAAGGAAAGTTATCCATGAGTAATGGGAAAACTCACAAAAGTATGTTTTGAAAGATAAAAGGAATAAAACACAATGATGGACCTAAGAAACATTGGGAATTTGGATTGGGATACCCAAGAAACTAGTCACATATATGACATAATATTGGTTCATGAGTCTAAAGGAAGGGACTTGAGAAAATTGAGAAAAGAACCTAATGTAAAGTAACCAAGTTTATAAGGTACCACCAATAGAAACCTCAAAACTCAACCAATGGATAATGGGATGATATATGAGTCATCTAAAGATTTTAAATGAACCTAAAGGAAACCCTCATGGAAAAGGGGATATTTTCTAAGGTGGAGGATACCTAGATTGGGACCTCAATAGAAAAGCTGATCGAATTTGGCCAAGATGAAAATTGTAACACTAAAATCTCCGAAAATGATGTTTCGACCTAATTAGACCAAAAACTGAGTGGAAAACTACAATGGGAACCAAATCCGGCCTTGAAAATAGAAATGGGCAAGAAAATGAGATGAAATAGAGATTTTAGGAGATTTTCCCAAAACACCCATAACCAAAACTAAAGGATCCACTTAGAAGGAAATTGGGCTTCTCGATGGTACAATCGTGAAAACTAGGATACCGAGAGGAGAAATTAGATTAGGTTAATTTAAAATTTATTTCTTGAGTGGGGGACCTGAAAAGAGTGAAATAATAAATTTGAGTACCTAAAGGTAAATAAATAATTTTAGAAAAGAAATAGGAAGTCATGTTGCATGATCTGATTCAAACAACCACTCTATACCACAACCGAATAAAAACTTGAGTGGGCGAGCCTCCCCTATAAATACCTTGCGATAAGGAAAAATCCTAGCTCAAAAATCCCTAACCATCATAAACCATTTTTCCTCCTCTCTACAATGCCTCTCTCTAGGGTTTTTACCCACCGCGCCGCCGTAGCCACCGTCAAGCCTCCCCACCTCGAACGATCGTTGTCCCTCTCCCCAAAGCTCTGTTGATTCCTATGAATGTTGTGTCACAATTGTGGTGTTGATTAGATTGTGCTATTGAAGAGGCAGTTCTTCTTTCCCATGTTCTTAGACGAGGACATAGCAAATATGCTCTTTATTGATTGTATCATATACGAATATTTCACCCGTTTAGTGATTAATATTGTTTCCAACACCAACTGCCAATCTTCTGAGCTAGAGGCTTCATGTTGCAATGGTAGGGATGCCTTCAAACATATGTTTGTTGCAATGGCCTATATCTTAGTGGTAGGCATGATTGGTATTGCAATCCCCTCCTTGAATGACATAGGAAATTCCTCTAAACTAATGGAAACCTCTTTATCATGACAAAGGCATTTGCAATTAGTGTAATCTTGGCAACAATGTTCGTCCATATGTTGTCTTGAGTTAGGAATAAAACCTATGGCTGCAAATGATAGGAAGAAAGTGGCATATTGTGGGAATACAAGTGCATGCTATTCATCACATGCAAAATCATTCTCATGGATGGGAGGCTTGTGAAGGTAGTGTTAAAAAATCTTCACATTCTCAAAATCATGGAAATAGGAAATCTCATGATTTTGGTGTTGGTGGAGTGGCTATGGGATATGCAGATAGGAAGTTTGCAAGGCAAGGTGTCAAGCAAGGTGAGCATGCAATCATATCCAAAGAAGTGGTGGCTCTTTATGAGCAAGCAACACTTAGCAAGGCATATTTATTTCTAAAGGTAGTTTCTAGACTTACAAATTTCCATGTTCATATTGGAAGCGGAGGAGAGCGTGTATGTTACGTCCCGAATGGATTTTCCTCGATTGGGGACTCGTGAACCTCTTGCCAATCCCCTAATTTTATAGAGACGGATACGTTCAGCAAGTTAATACCAACAAGATTAAGACTCAGAACTATGTAATACATGGAAAACACAATAGAAATTTTAAACTTTTGTAATAAGTTTCTTGTGGGGGCTTCGGAAAATGCCTAATTAAATAAGCACCTCAAAAATAAAAACCCACTGCTAAGTGGTATTTTAACCATCACACCTGAAAGGAGTGATGTGAAAATCATGCAGAAAAACTACTTACCGATTGTAAGTAGATCATACTCAATTTGTATGATAAAACTTTCTGGAAGGAAGTGGAAAACCCACTTATCAATTATAAGCGGAGACGTCTTCATACTTAGTTGATATGATAGACAAATGAAAGGTTTATTTTTTCGAAAGAGCGCTCCCCTGACTGTGTGACACTGCTTAAGATATTTGGAAGACCTTCTTGATGGGAGCTTGAATAGCTCTGATAGGTTGGAGGCCTCAGTTTTGGAACTTGAGGGCTAATATGCCCAATTTTGAAAATCTCGAACAGTGGGCCCTAGGCCAGTTTGCATGAGTAGGAGCTCGTAAACAAACATGATTCTAAGCCATGAAAACTCAAGTAAATGAATTGTTTAGCCATGGTACCAAGACAGGACCAACATACTCAATAGACTGGCAGCAGTGCGACATGACAAGTCGATGGACCAGTCGAGACAAATAGTTGTAGGCTGAGTTGACGGTCGGGACCATTGGACCAGTGGCACCAAAGATTAAATGGCTTTTGAGGAAAACTTTGTTTGTGCATGCACTTGAGGTTTAGGACCATTAAGACACCCAAGAAAGGTAGTGATGCGTCCTAAGGGCTGTTGGGATGACATAGTGGCGGTAAGGGAAAAGAGAAGCTATTGGGTTTGTGTTTCTCGTCATACCAGTTAGTTATGGAGTTCTATGTTTGTACTATACAGAGTTCTATGTTTGTACTCCATGGAGTTTCTGTGTTTGGACTCTATAAAGCTATTGTGTTTGGGGCTTCCTTAAGCTTCTGTGTTTGAGTTTCATGCGCACGAGACCGGGATATGGTCTCTATCCTCATACGGACATGGAGTTTTATTTTCAGGATTGAGGGTAGGATCTCGCGTACACCCACTCATTCTCAGGGCAGAAGTGGACGTGCTTCTGTCTAAGTGGTCGATAAAGTCACTATGATGCGACAAGTGGGTACAGTGGACGGGCTGGCCTACAAATGTGTGTTCCCTTCATGATGAAGGGCGTGTGTTGGTTGATAAACACACCGATTATGGTTGAGGATTGAGTAATAGATATGAAACCGAGATTTTGAGGATGAATTATTTTAAAACAAAATAAGGAGTCTGGCACACTCCAATTCAAATATTTTCCCTAAAAGTCAAACTTTAAATACCCATTCACTGAGTCGTTGAACTCTCCCCCTCCCTTATATCCCTTTTAAAGTAACCAAGGGAAACCTACCCAAAGACCTCCTATTAAGCATAGGTACATAAGTTAAAATTTTTATGCAGTTTTGATTTATGTATTCCAGAAAAGGTACAGGTTTAAAGGACGCCTTACACCTCTCGAGTTAGATGAGGGGAAAATCCATAGTAAATCGGGAGAGTGGTAGGTTGCTCATGGGGATCCGACCAAACCGAGTCGGGGCGTGACATTCGGTTGGGCTAGCACTAACTTAGGATCCGAGAGGAGGACATTCCCAAGACAACATTCTGATTCCAACATGGACATTACAAGTTCAGAGTGATGCCATTCGGATTAACGAATGCCCCTGTAACCTTCATGGATTTAATGAACTGTGTGTTCCAACCACACTTGGATAGATTCGTGATAGTATTCATAGATGATATTCTTATATACTCACGAACTAGGTTGGAGCATGAAGAACACTTGGCAATTACCTTGGAGATATTAAGGGAAAATCACTTATATGCACAATTCTCCAAGTGTGAGTTCTCGCTGTAAGAGGTAGGATTCTTAGGACATATAGTATCCAAAGATGGAGTTAAGGTGGATCCAGCAAAGGTGAAAGCCATATCAGATTGGAAGGCACCTAGGAATCCTTTAGAGATACGGAGTTTCTTTGGTCTGGCAAGATACTATAGATGGTTTGTGCAAAACTTTTCTAAGATAGTTTCCCCTCTGACTCGGCTCACCGGGAAAGGATTTGAGTATAAGTGGGATAAAAATTGTGAGAAGTCTTTCTTAAAGTTAAAGACTCAATTAACAACTACACTAGTACTCTCCCTACCTAATCCCAATGTGGGAGAGTACACCATCTATAGTGATGCATCCGGACAAGGACTCGGATACATATTGATGGAACAAGGGAAGGTTATCACTTATGTCTCGCGACAACTTAAGGTACATTAAAGAAACTACTCAACCCATGATCTGGAATTAGCTACAATAGTGTTTGCCTTGAAGATTTGGTAACACTACCTTTACAGGGATAACTGTAGGATATACATGGATCACAAAGAGTCTTAAGTACTTCCTAACTCATAAGGAGTTAAGTCTACACTAGAGAAGATGGTTAGAATTGGTTAAGGACTACGACCTTTGATAGAGTACCACCCTGGAAAGGCAAATGTGGTAGCAGATGCCTTAAGTCACAAGTACCAAATTGAGGCGGCACAAGTAAAGACAAGTTACATACCCTTGTTGCAATAATTGGAAAGGATGGAGGTGGACCTAAAGATGGACAAGCAGGAAAAATGCTTGATGGCTAATGTGGTGGTGAGGCCCAGTCTAACCGAGCAAATTAAGACTCAATAGAAGACTGATAAGGAACTCCAAACCTATTTGGATCCTGTTAATAGAGAAACAAAACCAAACTACGACCTGTGAGGTGATGGAGTGCTAACCTATAAGGGTAGGGTTTGTGTGCGTCAAGATAAGGAGTTGAAGAGGTTAATTATGGAAGAGGCACACAATTCGGTGTATGCAATGCATCCAGGCAATACTAAGATGTATCGCACCCTCAAACAAGGATATTGGTGGAAGGGCATGAAGAGGGACATTGTGAAATACATAGCCTGAAGTTTGTCCTGTCAGCAGATAAAGGCTGAGCATCAGAAACCATCAGGACTGCTGCAACCCTTGTCAATTCCAGAATGGAAATGGGAGCACATTACCATGGACTTTGTCACCGGACTACCTGTGACAAGAAAGGGTCGAGACGCGATTTGGGTCATCATGGATAGATTGTCCAAATCAGCCCATTTCCTCCTTATAATAATAACGGATATAGTGGAACAACTGGCCATCTTATACATGAGGGAGATAGTGAGACTATATGGCATTCCAGTAAGTATAGTATCAAAGAGAGACCTAAGATTCACTTCAAGGTTCTGGCCAAGCTTACAGAGTGCCATGGGAACCAAGCTCCACATGAGTATGGCGTTTCATCCTCAGACTAAGGATATACTAAGAGTGTGCGTACCCACCATGAACAAAGGTTGGGAGAAATACTTGTGCCTAATGGAATTTACTTACAATATTAGCTATTAGGCCAGTATTCAAATTGCTCCTTATGAAGTCCTTTATGGACGACCATGTCGTACCCCTCTATTTTGGGAAGAAGTGGGGGAAAGGAAACTGGAAAGGGTAGAGCTGGAGAAAATAAAATTAATCAAGAGTTGCCTTAAGATCGCTCAGGTCATGCAAAAGAGTTATGCGGATCATCGAAGGAAAGAACTGGAGTTTGATGTGGGAGATCCAGTGTTTCTCATGGTAACCCCATGGAGGGGAATACTTAGGTTTCAACAATGGGGAAAGTTGAAACCAAGGTATATTAGTCCTTATCCCATCATTCAAAGGATAGGACCAATGGCCTATAAATTGGAACTACCTCTAGATTGGCAGAGAATACACGACGTATTCCATATCTCGGTACTTCGGAAGTACTAGCCTAATCCTACTCATGTGTTGGACTGACCTCCACCAGAGTTGGAAGAGAACTTGACCTATAAAATAGAACCGGTATGAATTATCGACCAGAGGGATAAGAACTTAAGGAATAAGAGTCAAAGTTCTGTGGCAAAACAGACCCGTGCAGGAAGAGACATGGGAAACTAAAAGTGTAATGACGGATAGTTACCCTTAATTAATTGACATGTAATTGTTTTGAGGACAAAACCCCAAAAAGAAGGGCATAATTGTAAACCATGTCCTTTGATAATAAGAAAATCGGGAAAAGAACCTATCATTTCCAAGAGAAAACCGAGTTAGTTTATAAACTAGAACCAATAGAGAAAGGCAAACTAGGAAATTTATGGATCCCGAGTGACCTAAAAAGTCACAAAAGTCATAAAAATAACTTTAGGATGAATTGGAGGTGAAAACCAAACTGGTTCAAGTGAATCGGGCCTGAACTGATTTGAACTGGTTTGAACCACTATTGAACTAGTTTGTAAATTCATTTTTCTAGGTGGCTTAAAATTTTCAAATTGGAGAATTGAGGCAACCATTTGATAGAGAATGAATTTAGATGAATTTACAAATTTTCTATTTTGAAAATTTTGGTCAAATCGGGTCTGAACCGATTGGTTTAAACGTTAAACCTAGTTCGGAACAGTGACGTCTTCTTCCTTTAGATGATAGTACTATTCACTCGCCGAAAAATCGAGCAGCGCCGGCGAAGATGAAAAAACTCTGGCCAGGGAGTTTCAGGTAATGAAAGACCACCATTAATGTGCCAATCGGATGGCCAAGAAGTCCCAGAGCTTCCTATATAAAGAGCCCCTCCTCATTCAAATTCCTCACACCTAAAAACTCCACTCACCCCCTACTGCTCCATTTTTCAATGAAGCTCGAACCAGAGCTCTAACTTGGGCATTTTTATGAGCCAAAGAAGGTGTGGTCAAGTTCATTAGATTCAGGGAGAAGTCAGCTACCCAACGGTAGTCTCCATTTGCTTCGAGGGTCGCCGGAGAAACGTCAAAGAGATAGAACAGTGAAGCAACTCTGACGGACCGAAGCTGCCCTGATTTGGCCAAGCTGAAAATGGCCAATTCAAGCCTTTCTCAGGCAAAACCAAACCCTCCCAACACTTCAACAGCCCTCCCACAACTGAATTAGAGCAGAAAGGAAGAACCTCAGGATGAGAGCTATCTGCCTATATTGAAAGCTCGGACAGTCGCTCCCCCAACAGAACGCGAAGTATCAGGAATGCTAGCTAAGAAAAAGCTCACGAGGAGACAAAAGCTAGTTAAGAAGGATTCACAACATTCACGGGTGAGTGGGATTTTCACATCATACCTGGTTGGGATGATGAGCACCTCAAAAATGAAAACCCACTACTAAGGGGAATTTTAAACATCACACTTGAATGGAATGATATGGAAATTACACAGAAAAACTACTTACCGGTTGTAAGTAGATCATACTCGGTTGGTATGATGAACTTCCTGGAAGGAAGTAGAAAACCCGTTATCGATTCTGAGCGGAGATGTCCTCACACCCGATTATTGTGATGGACAGCTGAAAAATGATTTTTGTCAGAAGTGCTCTCCCATGTCTATGTGCCATTGCTTAACCTTCTTGGGAGAACTTCTTGACGGGAGCTCGAATAGCTCAGATAGGTCAAAAACCTCAGTTTTTGAACTTAGGGGCTAATATGCCTAATTTTGAAAATCTAGTACAGTGGGCCCAAGGCCAATTGGCACAAGCAGGAGCTCGTAAACAAACATGAGTTTAAGCCGTGAAATTTTTAAATGAATGATATGTTTGGCCATGGTACCAAGACAGGACCAACATACTTGATGGACTAGCGGTAGTGCGACCTAACAAGTCGACGGACCAGTCGAGGCAAACAGCCACAAGTCAAGTTAAGGGTTAGAGCCGTTGGACCAGTGGCACCAATGATTAAAAGGCTTATGAGGAAAACTGTTGTTTTGTGCATGCACTGAGGTACGGGACCTTCAAGATGCCCAAGAGGGGTAGTGATGCGTCCTAGGGGATACTGGATGACAAGGTGGAGATAAGGGCATATTGTCGTGCCAACAGTCAAGGAAGCTCGACGTAGCTTCAAGTGCATGAGACTGGGGTGGGTCAGGATGAGGTCTTTGTCCTCATACAGACACGGAGTTTCTTTACGGGATTGAGGGTCGGATATCGCTTACATCCACTTATTTTGAGGGTAGAAGTGGACGGGCTTCTATCTTGATGGCCGATAAAGTTGCTTCGACGCCACAAGTGGGTGTAGTGGACGTGCTGCCCTGCAAATGTGTGATCCCTTCTTGATGAAGGACGTGTGTTGGTTGGTAAACACATCATTTGTGGTTAATGATAAGAAATGGCTGTCAAAACTGAGATTTTGAGGATGAAATGTTCTAAAGAATATAAGGAGTCTTACATACTCTAATTCAAACTATTTTTTGAAAATCAAATTTTAAAAACCCATTCACTGAGTTGTTAAACTCACCCCCTCCCTTGTACCCCTTTTCAGGTAATCTAGGGAAAGCCTACCCAAAGATCTCAAGTTCATCACACCTATAAGACATGTATGATAAGTTTAAATTTCATGCAGTTTTGATTAAGGTTGTTCTAGGAAAGGTATAGGTATAAAGGACACCATACTCCTCACGATTTAAAAGAAGGTAAAACCCTTAATAAACTAGAAGAGTGGCGGGTTGATCACGAAGATTTGACCAAACTGGGTTGAGGCATGACAAGTAGGGTATCCAATCGAACCCCAAGTCGATCGCAAGGGAATTTATTCCCGATGTAAAGAGTCACCAACTAAGTTTTGGGGATAAAACTCCTAAAATGAGGGGAGAGTTGTGAGACCCATTCTCTTATACCAAGGAAATCGGGAAAAGAACCACGCAATGTCCATGAGAAAACTGAGTCAATTAATGAACTAAAAATAGTAAAGAAGGGTTTAAAAATGGGAAATTGGAAAATCTGAAGTGACCAAAAATTCATAAAAATCATGGGGAAGAACCATGAAGTGAATTGGATGGGAAAACCGGACCGGTTCATGGTGAACCGGACCTGCACCAGATTAAGCCATAGTGAACCGGTTCAATGATTCATTTTTCTAGGTGGCTTTAAAAGGTCAATTTGGAAAATTAAGGCCACCATTAGATATAAAATGAATTTAGATTAATTTAGAAAATTTTTAAAATTTAGAAAACTAGTAGAATAGGGCATGAATTGATCGATTTTAAAATTTGGGTCACCGAGCCTAGTCAGACCGAACTGGTCGACAATCTAGCCGGTCAATGAACTGGGCCGGTCAATAGTCCAGTTGGTCAATAGACCGAACCGATCAATGGTCAACGGGTTCCCAGTCAGTAGCCACATAGACACAAGCAACCAATGGGAGGCTGCCATGTGTTCAATCAACGGTCAGTGGATGACAAGTCAGCATGCCACACAAACACAAGCAGCCAATGGGAGGCTGTCACATGTCTGGTTAACTAGTCAATGGTTCATGTGATAGCTGAGTTGGAACACCACGTCAGAAAAACTAACCAATCATAGCACACCCTGTGGCACACTCACCACATCATCGTCTTCTTCCTTAGTCAGTTGATAGGAAGGATAGAGAGATGAGGAGGGAAATTCCTTCGGCGACCCAGGAAGAGCTCTAGTATCACCGTTGATGGCTGAGTCGGAGGCCGAGTCCTATGTGCATTGATAAAGAGCACCCCCTCCCCCCCCCCCCCCCCATCCATTCTCACTATCCAAAAAATGAGCGAAGAAGATGAACTACTCTATTTTCACTATTTGATCTTGTCGGCACTTCTCCGACGATCCTTGGGTCGAGGGGAGGTTTTTGTCAAGTAGCTGACTTCCTCTTGAGTCTGTAGGACCTGAGTTTGTCTTCTAAGGCTGAGAAAAGTGCCCAAGTCAAAGCTCTCGTTTGAGCTTTGCCGAAAACCTGAGCACTTTGGAGAAGGAGGCAATTTGAGGTGTGTAGAGGATGAATGGCAGGGAGCTCTTTATATAGGAAGCTCGAGGACCCTCTACTCTACCAGTTTCCATACTGATCAAGCTTATCCTCTTCAGAAAATGCCTAAATCAGAGGAAATATCTCTTCATCGGAAAAGGAAATTTTTTCTGCATTGATGGACAATGATGTCATTCCAAGAAAGACGATGACACTGTTTTGGACTAGATCATTCCAGTTTGACTAGGTTCGGTGATGAAACTCGGCCGGTTTAGGCCAGATTCGACTGATTTTCTAAAACTTGAAATTTTCTAAATTAATATAAATTTATTTTCTACCTAATAGTGGCCTCAATTTTCCAATTTTAGATTTTTAAGCCACCTAGAAAAATGAATTATCCAATTCAGTTCATTATGGTTCAACCCAGTTCAATCTAGTTCAAGTTCGGTTCACCCTGAACCGGTCCAATTTTTCCATCCAATTCACTTAATGATTCTTCCCCTTGATTTTTGTGACTTTTCGGTTGATTGGGATTTTCCAATTTACCATTTTAACCCTTCTTTACCATTTTTGGTTCATTAGATGGTTTGGTTTTCTCCTTAGAAATTATTGGTTCTTTCTCAGATTTTCTCATTCCCGAAAGGACGAGGTTTACACAGCATCCTTCTCCCCCTAGAAGGACTTGTACCCTAGCTATCAGAGTGTCTTCAGGTACTTTGGAATGTCAAATAGGGGCAAGGCAGGGGCGGATGTAGACTATGACTGTACTTCCTTGGGTCGAGTGTAGGACTAAGAGTCCAAGTGAGGTTTGGTACTGAGGTTGGGTTTTCCAAACACACTGGTGAACTCCTCGTACAACCATTGGTGCTCCAAGTTGAGTCCTTGTGGGTTGGCTGGGCCCTCGGGGATTCTTCCTTTGGAAGGGAGTTGTCAGCGGGGTCTGTAACTGCCGCCATAGTTCTCTTGGTTCCCCTCCTAGGTGACATAGCTGGGTTTAAAAATTTTTCAACTAATCTTTAGGTTATAAAATGTTGATAATATATTCTAGGAAACATAGGCTCTGATATCACCTAAGTTGTCACGCCCCAACCTGGTTTGGTTGGAACCCCGTGACCAACCCGCCACTCTCTTAGGCCTCGAGTAGTTGCTTCACCCCTAGATCTTGAAGAATCAGGCGTATTTCCTGCCATGTTTCCTAGAATGACATTATACAAAACTTAAAGCGTAATTCGTACTTGGGTTCGAAACTTCGCGAGGGAAACTTCTAGGTGGTCTTTTCCTTCCTGAAAGAAATGTTAAGGAGAGGAGGATGAGTTTCACAACTTAGTGAGTGGGGAAATCTTAGGGAGGTACTCATTTTTGTGTTTGTTATATTTGTGGTATTCCATTTTCTACCCATTCTCAGGTTGGCACACAATCATATGCCCTTTTTATCATAAAAAGGGATCACACATTTGTAAAATATCCCCCAACTATTCTACTTATGGACCGGAGCGCCTTTACCGTCCACCCAAATAGAGGTATGTAGCCTCTACCTTGAGTTTGAGTCGACATCAATTGTCTGACCCTCAAACCCTAATCATACTTCGTGTCCGCTTTGTGGGACAAGACCTCTTGCCCCTCCTACCTCGGTCTCCGTGTGCATGAAAATCCCTCAATTTTCCTTAAATTACAATTTGGCACTAATTGTTTTGGAAACTCACTTCCCAACCCCCGCTCACTGAATTGTAGAAACTTAGCATCTCCCATTAAACCTTATTCAGGAGAACCACCTCACCACGACGAGTAGAAGCTAGAAGAGAAATTCAAAGGTACTGTGAGCAGGTAATTCTCATTTCGTTATTTTGTAAACTTTGTTATGAAAAATAGGTACTCCGATGCCTTTGCCTTCCTCGGTCGGTTTGGTAGAAATACTAAATTAGTATGAGGAAGGGTGGTGGGTTGATCACAAAACTCCGACCAAACCGGGTCGGGGCGTGACAGGGCCGAACCAAACTAGGAAGTGGGATTATACTAGGAACTGATGAGTAACTGAATCAAAAGTAGGAAAGAGGTCAATGAGAGGTGGTAAGGGATGAAAAAGGGTTTGGAGAAAACCACTAGATGGAGTCACACCCCCCTCCCCCCCCCCCATTTTTAAAGGTTCAAAACAAATTCAAATTCTCAACTACATTCAATAAGAAATTGAATGTACAATTTTAGGTATTTTATTTTCTTAAGAACTAGCCAGAAAGAGTGGGAATTGGGCCAAAAACTATTGAACTCTCCAAGAAATTTGCTAGAAACTGGTTCATTACATGTCGAACCGGTTAGTAGGGAAGTTGGGTGAATGCACGCACTAAGTGCGGGACACATGCACATGGTGCAAGTGTTGAGCGTGTGGCGCATGCACGCACGTGCGTGTCATCTTCTCCACACGACATGTCACGCCTTGACCTAGTTTGGTCGGATCCCTGTGAGTAACCCGCCACTACCTTTGGTCCATTAAGGGTTTCACCCCTTTTTAAACCGCGAGGAGTAAGGCATACTTTTTAACTGTCTTTCTTGGAATAGTATCATACAAAACTAAGTAATTTAAATTAGACATACCTGTTTCTTTACAATTCTAATTTAGAAGGGTCTTTAAGAATGGTATTTCCTCGGTTACCTGAAAGGGGTAAAAGGGAGGGGTGAGTTCTACAACTTAGTGAGTGGGGGTTGGGGTGAGTTTTCAAGAAAAATAGTTTCATTCAAACCGTGCCAATGTTATCATTTCCTTTATGAAGGATTTTCCTCAAATTCTGGTTTTCAAAACCTTTTTTCCTTTTTCTACATTAGGTGTGTTTATCTCTTTTAGTCCATCCCCTTACCTCGGGAGGCGTTTAGAAAACAAACACACACCCTTCATCAGGAAGGGTACACACATTCGCAGGTGCAACCCACCCACTACACCCACTTGTGACTTAGAGTGTCTTTACCATCAACCAAGATAGAAGCCTATCCAATTCTACCCTGGTTTTGGTGTTCCTGTCTCTCGCGTTCCTACACGGTTTGGGCATCCATATTAATTAAGGTTTGACATAACATCCATCGTTTTCTCACGTATGAGCAACTAGGCTCAAAATTGTTGATTAATTGTACTTAGATCCCTAAAGTTCATTTTCCTTAACTTTAGGTCTCTAATGCCAACTTTTCCCCAAATTAAGTCCCAAGCCTTTCAAAATTCTCTTTGAGTCCTCTATTTACCTAAAATTGTATAATGGATTCAAGTTTTTCAAATTACCAATTTGGTCCCCAACTTTTCAAAAATTACAATTTTGCCCCTACTTTCCAAAAATGGAAATTTGACCCCAAATGTTCCAAAAATTAACAAATTGGTCCTTCAAAATCTTTCTCATGACCAATTGACCTTCAATTTTGGGAAATTTCAAAGAGGTTCCTCAATTTTCCAAAATCCCAAAATTTCCCCCAAAATTTTCCTCAATTTCACCTCTTCAAACTGACCAAATTTGATTTTTCTAAATTGACCATTCAATCGAGGTTAATTGCTCCAATTGAAGGTAGTTCCTAAACTACCATATGATTCAATTGAACTTTGAACCTCATCATTTGAGTATGAATTGATCTCAAACGGTGCTTCACTGGAAAACTGCTCGTATAGAAAGAAAGCTTCGAAAGCTTACTGTCAAAGATGCGACGGTCTGAGCTCTCAATCGGGGGAGGTAGCTCTTGTCCTAAGGTTCCTTCTAGGATCAAGAATCTCTACAATTGAAGATGAATTGATGGTGAATTTAGTCAGAGAAATATAGCACTTTCTTTCTCTAATCCCGATCTACAACGATTGAGAATGGCCGAATTAGCTTACCTTTCAGCTTTGTTGAGGCTGTATGAGGGCTATGGGAGTGTTGGGAAGGCTTGGTTTGGCAGGAGGAGGGCTGAATTTGGCCGAATTTAGCTTGTCCAAAACATGGCAGCTTCGGTCCATCGGAGTTGCTTCAATGTTTGATTCCACCAGTGCTTCTCCGGTGGTCCTCGTGTCGAAAGGAAGTTGCTATCAGGTAGCTAACTTCCTCCAGAGTCTATAGGACCCGACCTTGCCTTTTGAGGCTAAGAAAACTGCCTAAGTCGAAGCTCTGGTTTGAGCTTCACTGAAAAATAGAGAAGTTGAGAGAGAATGGCAATTTTAGGTGAGTGGAGGATGAATAGAGAGGAGCTCTTTATATAGGGAGCTCGGGGACCGTCTGCCCGACCACTTTCCATTTTGGTCGAGCTTATTCTCTCCCGAAAATGGCATGATCGGAGCTGTTACACCTTCACTGGAGATATACATTTTCTACATTAATGAACATTGTTGTCATCTTGAGGAAGAAGATGACACTTTTCCGAACCTTACCAGACCCGTCCAAAAGGATCAATAGTGAAAATCGGTCGGTTCAGGCCCGATTCGACCGGTTTTCTCAAAATTAAAATTTTTTAAATTAATCTAAATTCATTCTCTATCAATTGATGGCTTCAATTCCCCAATTTGAATATTTTTAGCTACCAAGAAAAATGAATTTAGAAACTGGTTCAAATATGGTTCAAACCGGTTCAATCTGGTTCACCCCCGGTCTGGTTTTCTCTTCCCATTTATCCCAAGGTTCCTTTCCATGATTTTTAGGACTCTTTGAGTTACTTGGGATTTGCCAATTTACCCTTTCTTTATTGGTTATGGTTTGTGAACTGCCTCAATTTTCTCTTTTGAAATGATCGGTTCTTTTCCTGGTTTTCTTATCTTAGAAAGGACGGGGTTTACAACTCTCCCCTCCTTTTAATGGTTTTGTCCCCAAAACAATTTACATGTCAAATAACTGAGGGTACCCATCACTCACAACACTCTTGGTTTCCCATGTCTCCTCTTGCACATGTCCATTCTGCCATAGAACCTTGACCATAGGAATCTTCTTGTTCCTCAAGTTTTTGTCTCTCCGGTCAATGATTTGCATCGGTTCTGCTTGATAGATCAGATTCTCTTCTAACTCAGGTGGGGGGTCAGTCCAGCACATGACTGGGATCGAGTTGATATTTCTAGAGTACCGAGACGTGGAAGAAATCATGTATTCTTTGTAGGTCCAGAGGCAATTCTAATTTACAGGCCATTGGGCCTATCCTTTGAACTATGGTATAGGGACCAATGTACCTAGGTTTCAATTTCCCCTGTTGCTGAAACCTAAGTATTCCCCTCCATGGGGATACCTTGAGAAACACTTGGTCTCCCACATCAAACTCTAAGTCCCTTCTCTGATGGTCTGCATAGCTCTTTTGCCTGTCTTGAGTAGCCTTAATTCGACTCCTTATGATCTTAATCTTTTATGTGGCATCTTCAATTAGCTCAACCCTTTCTAGCTTCCTTTTTCCCACCTCTTCCCAAAATAAAGGGGTATGACATTGTTTTCCATAAAGGGCCTCATAAGAAGCCATTTGAATACTGGCCTGATAACTATTATTATAGGCAAACTCCATCAGGCACAAGTATTCCTCCCAACCCTTATTCATGGTGAGTACGCAGGCTTGTAACATGTCCTCTAGGATTTGGATCATATGCTCAGATTGTCCATTAGTTTGAGAATGAAATGTCATACTCATGTGGAGCTTGGTCCCCAAGGCGCTTTGCAAACTAGGCCAGAACCTTGAGGTAAACCTAGGGTTTCTATCCGACACTATGCTTACTGGAATGCCATGGAGTCTCACAATCTCCCTTGGGTATAAAACAGCTAGTTGTTCCACCAAATTGGTCACCCTTGTGGGTAAGAAATGAGCAAACTTGGTCAATCTTTCCACAATGTCCCAAATTGCGTCTTTTCCCTTCCTGGTCACAGGTAGTCCCGTGACAAAGTCCATAGTGATGTGTTCCCATTTCCATTCAGAAATTGGTAGGGGTTGTAGTAGTCCTAGAGATTTCTAGTGTTCAGCTTTAATATGCTAACAGGATAAGCATCGTGCTACATATTCTGTAATATCCCTCTTCATCCCTCTCCACCAATAACCTTGTTTGTGGGTGCGGTACATCTTGGTACTGCAAAGATGCATTGTGTAGACAGAGTCATGTGCCTCTTCCAATATTAATCTCTTTAGTCCCTTGTCTTGAGGCACACACACTGTTCCCTTATAGGTCAGCACTCCATCGCCTCGAAGGTTATAGTCTAAGTTCGTCCCTTCGTTGACCAGGTCTAAATAGGGTTGGAGTTCCTTATCCTCTTTTTGTTGGACCTTTATTTGCTCCATTAGGTTGGTTCTTACCACTACATCAGCCAATAAGCATTTTTATCATTTGTCTAACTTAAGGTCCACTTCCATTATCCCCAATTGCTGCAATAAAGGCCTGTAGTTCATCTTTATTTGTGCCGTCTCAGTTTAATATTTGCGACTTAGAGCATTTGCCACCACATTGGCCTTCCTGGGATGGTATTCTATCACAAGGTTGTAGTCCTTTACCAACTCCAGCCATCTCCTCTGGCGAAGGTTCAACTCCCTCTAGGTTAGGAAATACTTAAGACTCTTGTGATTTGTATATATCCTACACTTAACCTTGTATCGGTAGTGTCGCCAAATCTTGAGGGCAAACACTATTGTAGCTAATTCCAAGTCATGGGTAGGGTAGTTCCTCTCATGTACCTTTAGTTGTCGTGAGGCGTAGGTGATGACCTTAATACACATCCGAGTCCTAGCCCAAATGCATCACTATAGGCGATATACTCCCCTGAACTTGGGTCAGGCAAAGACAGTACGGGTGCCATTGTTAAATGGGTCTTCAACTCCAAGAAGGATTTCTCATAGTTTTCATCCCACTTATACATCCTGCACAAACCGCCTGTAGTACCCTGCCAATCCCTAGAAACTACGTATAGGAATTCTTGGGTGCCTTCCAATCGGATATAGCCTCCACCTTTTTCGGATCCACCTTTGTCGAATCCACCTTGACTCCATCTTTAGATACTATGTGCCCTAAGAATCTAACCTCCTGTAACCAGAATTCACACTTGGAGAATTTCACATATAAGCAGTAATTTTATAGTGTCTCCAAGGTGATAACCAGATGTTCTTTGTGCTCCAGCCTAGTTCTTGAGTATATAAGTATGTCTTCTATGAATACTACCACGAATTTGTCCAAGTGTAGCTGGAACACTCAGTTCATCAAATCCATGAAAACTGCAAGGGCATTCGTCAGGCCAAAAGGCATCACCCTAAACTCATAGTGTCTGTATCAAGACATAAAGGCAGCCTTAGGGATATCTTCCTCTCGGATCCTGAGTTGGTGGTATCCTGACTGAAGGTCTATCTTGGAGAAGTAGGCTGCTCCCTTTAGTTGGTCAAATAGGTCATCGATTCATTGAAGTGGATACTTATTCTTTATGGTGACCTCATTCAACTTCCAATAATCTATGCACAACCTCATATTCTCGTCCTTCTTTTTTTACAAAAATACTAGTGCACCCCTTGGAGACTGACTAGGGTGTATGAAACCCTTCTCAAATAACTCATCTAGCTGCTCCTTTAACTCCTTTAACTCTGTTGGAGCCATGCAATATGGGGCTTGGGATATGGGATGTGTTCCGGGGATTACTTCTATGGTGAATTCTAGTTTTCGACTTGGGGGTAATCTAGGTAGTTCCTCCGGGAATACATCCGGGTAGTGTTCCACTACCGAGATGCCTTCTAGTCATTTCTCCTCTGACTTCTCATTAATTACCATTGCGAGAAAAGCCTTACAACCCTTCTGTATCATCTTTTGAGCCTTTATGTGGGACACTAATTGCACTTCTCCCCTCCTCCTATCTCCTTGGAAATGCAGTCCAAGTGTTTCGGGAGTGTCGAAAGTTATTACCTTCTTCCCATAGTCCACCATGGCTCGATGGGTACTTAACCAATACATTCCTTGTATGATTTCTACCTCCCTTAGTGGTAATAGGATCAAATCCGCCTCTAGTTCTACTCCTCCAATCATTATCTCACATCCCTTTAATTGTTTGTCCCTATTCAGTCCTTCTCCTAAGGGTGTGAGGATGTTGAGACTTTGTTCTAGGGAGGTAAGTTCTAGGGGAAGACCTGGGATTAAATCTTTCTTGATGAAGGATCTCTCTACTCCCGAGTCAAAGAGAGCGTAGACGTTTCTCTCCCATAAGTGTATGTACCCTAATTGAAGAAACACATGTTTTTAGAAGGATAAATTTAAATTTATTTATTAAATAAAATCAAATTACAAGTTTTTGTCTCAATTTTGGTTAGGGAGGTTTTGGGAAGTAACTGCTACGGTACTAGGGTCTTTTCTAGCCTCTTCTTAGGCGATGTTGTATACCTTAGCTGGTACCCTTATTGTGGCATCCTGCCTCAGAGTCCTTGGCTTCCCTTGGGGTGGTCCAAACGTGTTTTGTTGCTTATTCTCCCTAAGGGTGGGGCATTCCCTTGCAAAGTAACCCACTTGTCCTCATGCATAATAGGATGAGCATGCTCCCTCATGGTACCTCTGACATCTAGGACAGCGGGGGCTCCTTGGTAGTATGGTGGGAATCTCCTCCCTTTGAGGTGGTTATGCATCTCTTCTCCATAGGAAACCCACCCTATTTCCCCACTTTGGGCGATTTTGCTCCTTCCGTCCCTCGTGGTAGCCTTGGCCTATATCCTCCATTCGATTGGCTTGCTCCATCTAGCGGCGCCAGGTTTGTACCAGACGTCACATTCATGGGCCATACTGATTATTGCTGCTAGATCCGTGGGGTGTCCTAGCACTCCCATCCGGTCTCATATGTACATGTTTAGATAGTCCACAAATCGTTGGCATATATCTACAGGTCCGATTAGGTCAGGGGCAAAGGGTCTTAACTTGTTAAACTTAGGTTCATACATCGAGATAGAGCCCTTGTCCGAGTTGGAGGAATTCTTGCTTCTTCTCATTAATCAAATGTGGAGCTAGGTATTCCTCTGTATACCTCTCCTTGAATTGTTTCTAGGTGGAGGTCGTGGTATGCAAGCTTCTAACATTGTCCCACCACCTTTTTGCATTAGCCTTCAGGAAAAAATTTGCCATGATTACCATGTCCTCTGGTGAAATCCTGACAATCCCCATGAGTTTCTTGATGCTAGCCAACCATCCATAGCAGCTCCAACATCCTTCTCTCTTAGGAAAGGCTTACATCCTCGTTAACAAAGATTTTTGAGGTATTTAGAAATGTTAACTGGAGGGGGATTGTTAGCAGGAGGGGGATGAGATTGTACTTCCTCAGGCTCAGCTCGAGAGTTGGTGTCCACCTTAGGGGCGAGGTTAGGCTTCCAAACACTCAGGTGAACTTCTCGTACAGTCTCTGAAGTTCAGAGCTTAGTCTAGGAGGAACTATCTAAACTTTTCAAGGAGTTTCCATAGGAAAGGGTGGTTGGGCAGTGTCAGTGACTACGGCCCTTGTTTTCTTGGTTCCTCTCTTGGAAGCCATCTATCAATTTTAAAACTTATTCCTCTTAGTTACTATGTTATATAGTCTAGATAATGCATTCGAGGAAATAGGCTCTAATACCACTCAAGTTGTCATGTCTCGACCTGGTTTGGTCGGAACCCCGTGAGCAACCCGCCATTCCCCTTGGTATATTAAGGGTTTCACCCCTTTTTAAACTATAAGGAATAAGACATCGTTTTTACCTGTCTTTCCTAGAATAGAATTATACAAAACTAAGTAATTTAAATCAGACATACCTGTCTCTTTATAGTTCCAATTTAGGAGGGTCTTTAAGAATGATATTTCCTCAGTTACATGAAAGGAGTAAAAGGGTCGGGGTGAGTTCTACAACTTAGTGAGTGGGGGTTAGGGTGAGTTTTCAAGAAAAACAGTTTCATTCAAACCATGCCAAGTTTATCATTTCCTTTAAGAAGGATTTTCATCAAGTTCTAGTTTTCAAAACCTTTTTCATTTTTCCACATTAGGTGTGTTTAGCTCTTTTAGCCTATCCCCTTACCTTGGAAGGCGTTTAGCAAACAAACACACGCCATTCATCAAGAAGGGTACACACATTCACAAGTGTAGCCTGCCCATTGTACCCACTTGTGGCTCAAAGCGTCTTTACCGTCCACCAAGATAGAAGCTCGTCCACTTCTACCCCAGGTCTATATGGAACGTCCTAGACATCTGACCCTCAGACCCGAATACCACTTCATTTCAGTATGAGGATGGAGACCTCATCTTGTCCCCACCCTGGTCTCATGCACAAGAAGCTCCCAGAGCTTCATGACTGACTGGCACAACAAGCTGCCCTTATCGCTCCCATATCGTCCAACAGCACTTGGGACCCATCACTACCCCTAGGGTGTCTTGATGGTCTTGTACCATACGTGCATACACAAACAAGAGTTTTTCCATATAAAGCCATTATCTTTGGTGCCAACGGTCCAACGGCCCCGACGCTCAACCCGACCTACAGCTATTTGTCTAGGTCGGTCCATCGACCTGGCCCTTACACATTGCCGGTAGTCCATTGAGTCCCAAGGCTTCCAAAATTCCCTTTGAGTCCTCAATTTACTCAAAATTGTATAAGGGGCTCAAGTTTTCCAAATTTCCAATTTGGTCCCCAACTTTTGCAAAATTACAATTTTGGCCCTACTTTCCAAAAATGCCAATTTGGCCCCAAATGTTCCAAAAATTGACCAATTGGTCCTCCAACATCTTTCTCATGGACAATTGGCCATCAATATTGGGAAATTTTAAAGATGTCCCTTAATTTTCTGAAATCCCCAATTTTTTCACAAAAGTTTCCCCAATTTCTCCCCTTCAAATTGACCAAATTTGATTTCTCCGAATTGGCCATTCAATCAGGGTTTATTGCTCCAATTGAAGGTATGGATCAGTTCCTACACTTTCATAAGATTCAATTGAGCTTTGAACTATAGCATTTGAATCCAAATTGAACACAAATGGAGCTTCGCCGGAAAATTGCTCGTAGAGAGAGAAAGTTTCGAAAGCTTAATATTGGAGATGCTGCGATCTAAGCTCTCGACTGGGGGAGGTAGCTCTTGTCCCGAGGTTCCTTCTAGGATCAAGAATCACTACAATTGAAGTCGAATTGAGGGTGAATTTAGTCAGTGAAATTAAGCACTTTCTCTCTCTAACCACAATTTGCAATGACTAAGAAGGGCCGAATTAGCTTACCTTTCAGCTCTTTTGTGGCTGTATGAGGGTCGTGAGGGTGTTGGGGAGGCTTGGTTTGCCCAGAGCAGGGCTGAATTTGGCTGAATTCATCTCGACCGATACAGGGCAGCTTCGGTCCATCGGAGCTGCTTAACTATTTAATTTCGTCGGCGTTTCTCCGGCGGTCCTTGAGTTGAAAGGAAGTTGCTATCAGGTAGCTAACTTACCCCGGAGTCTGTAGGACCCGACCTTGCCTTCTGAGGCTAAGAAAGCTGCCCAAGTCGAAGCTCTAGTTTGAGCTTCACCGAAAAATTGAGTAGTTGATAGAGAAGGATGAATGGAGAGAAGTTCTTTATATAGGGAGCTCAAAGACACTCTGCCTGACAACTTTCTATTTTGGTCGAGCTTATCATCGCCCGAAAATGGCCAGATCGGAGCCATTACACCTTCGTCAGAGATATTCATTTTCTACATTAATGAATAGTGTTGTCATTCTGGGGAAGAAGATGAGATTGTTCCAAACAGGACTGGTCCAACCGGTTCAATGGCAAAAATCGGCCTGTTCAGACCCGATTCGACCGGTTTTCTCAAAATTAAAAATTTCTAAATTAATCTAAATTCATTCTCTATCAAATTGTGATTTCAATTCCCCAATTTGAATATTTTAAGCCACAAATAAAAATGAATTTAGTAATCGGTTCAAATATAGTTCAAACCGGTTCAATCTAGTTCAGGTCTAGTTCACCCTAAAATGGTCTGGTTTTCTCTTTCCATTTGTGCCAAGGTTCCTTTCCATGATTTTTAGGACTCTTTGAGTTACTTGAGATTTTCCAATTTGCCAATTTACTCTTTCTTTATCAGTTATGGTTTGTGAACTAGCTCGGTTTTCTCTTTTGAAATGACCTGTTCTTTTCCCGATTTTCTTATCTTAAAAGGGGTCGGGTTTACACGACAGCTAACTTGGGTCATCCTTTTTTCACCCGACACATCATCAATTGACCCACCAACTCCACCACTTGGGAAATTAATTCATTGTCAACTCCAGATGTTATGAATTAATGAAGGGATGCTTTAAATAGATTGCCACGGAGGTCTAGAGCACAACCATATAAATTGGGGTTGTTACCTCGCAGGCAATTGCTCATACTCCTCTCCAAACCACCAATCACTCACCTTTCGAGTGACCCAACTATCAAAGATGATATCTCTATTGTCTAATTACCTATGAAACCCGATCCTCGGACCAAGTAAACCGGGAAAGGAACCGGAGGTTTAGAGAAAAACAAGCCAAAAAAGGGATAAAAAATGACAAATAAGGGTTAAAATGGGAAATTGGAAAATCCAAAGTGACCAAAAATTCATAAAAATCATGAGCAAGGATCGGGAAGTGGAATTGATAAGAGAACATGATCAGTTCGGGGTGAACTAGACCCAAACCGGTCTGAACCAAGATGAACCATAGTGAACTGGTACAATAATTCATTTTTTTGGATTGCTTAAAAATGTCAATTTGGGAAATTGAGACCACCATTAGATAGAAAATGAATTTAAAAAATTTTTAATTTCAAAAAACTGGTCGAATCGGGTCTGAACTAACCAAATTTTGAATTCGGGTCACCAAACCTGGTTGGACCGAACCGGTCAATGGTCAATGGTTGACAGGGTAGCCACTCTTGCAATCCACGTTAGAAAAATTGACCAATCACAGTGCACCATGTGGCACACATGCCACATCATCATCTTCAACCTCTAGCCACTAATAGGGAGAAGAGAGAAGAAAGAGTCGCCGAAAAAGCTAGGGTCTCTGACGACTCAAAAAATGCTCCGGTCAGGTTGCCAGCAGCCTAGTTGGAGGTCGAATCTTATGCCGGTTGGTAGCCTGAGCAGTTGTCGAGCTCCCTATATAAAGAGCACTCCTCCATTCGATCTCAGCATCCCATAATCGATCAAAGAAGGCGAACTACTCAGTTTTCCAGTGAGCAGCAAACTAGAGCTACGACTTAGGGGCTTTTCTCCACCTAAGAAGCTACATTCGATACCATTAGAACGGGGAGGAAGTCCTCTATCTAGCTGCATCCTCCATTCCACCCGAGAGCCATCGTAGAAAGGTGAGGAAGCTTAAACAGTAACACTACTCCTCGGCCGTTAGCAACCTGAGCTGCTCGAGCTCAACTCGAGCTGCCCCAGGCCAATTTCGGCCAAGCCAAGCCCCCCAAAAACCACCTAGTGGTGCCCCGACCTTCCCCTGAGCTAGCACGGTAAGCCCCTTCACTGCCCCTTAGCCGAAAAATACTATTCACGACCGATTTCTACAAAAAACTTTAACACTAAAATTTGCACTGCTCGGGCCACCAATTGAGGCATGGTTTGATCCAGAGAGTATCCCCAGGAGGAGAGCAATCTAGAGAAAGCAAGAGCTCCAGTCGCCGAACCCTCAGCGGTAAGATATGGAAGCTTTCTCTCTCTAGACTAAATTTTTCGGAGAAGCTCCGTGTGAGATCATTTCTAAGCCAAATCGAGCGATTCAAAGCTTAAAATGATGAGGGAGATGTGTGGAAGATGATTCAAATCACCAATTGAGACAATTAACCCCATTTAGGGGATCAACTGAATGAAATTATGATTCAGGGACCAAATTGTAATTTTTGAGAAATTGGACAATTTGGGCATTTTTGGGAAATTGGGGGCCGAATTGCAATTTAAGGAAAATTGGGACATTTTCATGAAATTAACTTTCAATGGGACCCAATTGGGCAATTGGATGAAATGGAGGGCTAATTGGCAATTTTTGAAAGTTCAAGGATTAATTTGCATTTTTTGGAAAGTTAAGGACCAATAAGTAATTTTAGGAAAATTGAGGACCAATCGGTAATTTTGGAAAGTTTAAGGACCATGAGGAATAATTGGAAGTCCTATGGACTTAATTAAGATCAAATGAAAATTTAGGGACCCAAATGTAAGGTTATAAACGTTGAGGGACCTAAATGAAATTTAGGCATAGTGCGAGGACCTATGCACAAATACCCGAGAAAATGAGGTCCCTTATGTCGATTCTCATGATAAGGGTACCGAATCATGCAGGAGCTAATCGTTCAAGCACCAGTGCAAGGAAGCGCCCCACGAGTCAAGATCTCATTAGGACGGCCACATCACTATCACTGGAAGAGTGGGATTTTCAGCATCATACCTGGTTGGGGGTGACAAAAATTGTTTTAAAGTTTGAAAACCATTTGTTTTTAGAATGGTCTCCCCTAACTGTGTAAACCTGCTTAAACATTTTGGGAGACGTTCCTGATAGGAGCCGGGATTGCTACAATAGGCTTGAGGCCTCGAATTTGAAAATGATAGGGTCGAAGGCCTAGTTTTTTTGGAAAACTCGTGAAGTGGGCCCAAGGCTAGTGTACATGAGTTGGACCCGTAAACAAACATGACTATAAGAACCATGAAAACTCTTAGAAAAACTGGAATTGTTGTGTGATTGGCCATGGGGCCAATATAGGACTGACAAAGCTCGATGGGCTAGTGGTAGTGCGCCCAGACTAGGTCGATAAGTCCTAAGGGTTGCTGGACAACCTGGATGCAATAAGGGCGAGTCTGTCGTGCCAATCAATAGTGAAGCTTTGATAGCTTCTTACACCGAGGCCAGAGGGGAAATGAGGTCTAATCCCACAAAGAGGATATGATGAAGCATTGAGACTAAGGCTGGAGGGGAAATGAGGTCCCGTCCCTCCAAGCGAACATGATAAGGGTTTGAAGGGTTGGACTATTGATGCCACCCCCCCCCCCCCCCCCACAAACTCAGGGTAGAGGCAGTACACCTCTATTCAGGTAGATGGCAAAGATGTGTCGAACCACAAGTGGAACGGTTAGGGACTGTTATGCGAATGTGTGATCCCTTTCTATGATAGAAAGGGTGTGTGATTATTTGTTGAGGCATCTCTTGAGCAAGGGGAAATGTTCAAGAAGAGACGAACTCATATTACAATAAATTAAAGGTATAAAAGTTTTTCGATAATTCGATTGTTTTGAAAACTTGCTTGCCAACCCCCATTCACTAAGGTGTAGAAACTCACCCCCTCCCATTAACCTTTTTTAGGAGGAACACCTCGCCTCGACAAGCCTAGGTTGGGAAAAGAAGCCAAAGATACCGCCATCTGGTAACTTTATGTTTTGTAAACTTTTTTATGGAAAACAGGTATTCCAACGCATTTACCTTCCTCAGACTATTTAGTAGAAATACTAGATTAGTACGAGGAGGGGTGGTGGGTTGATTAGGAACCCCAACCAAACCGGGTTAGGGCATGACACCACCTCTGACAAAATTTTCTTGGTATCCCTTGTAAGCTGATCACATCTTTCCATCTCCACCCCTCTCTACATCCAACTCTTCCTCTACCGGCGACGGTGAGATCGCATAGTCACTGATCTTTGGCAAACAAAAATAGAGCATCAGCCTTCAGGGCCAATTTCAATGGACTCGACCACACTTTCGAGTTGAGAAAAATTGGGTGAGTCCATTACACCACCGGCTTTCCACAACCACAGGATTTGCTCTATTTGATCCATAAATGGGTCTGAATTATATCTTGGAATCATTAGATTATGGGAAAAGTGACCTATTTGACTAAAATGTCAATTGTAGGAGCTACAGACAACCAATTGAGTCAGTTCAAGTGGTTGTAGACTTTTGAGATTATCAATTTTCCAGCCATGCCAACATCGATGGCCGACGTGCCACCTCTAGTGAGTTTATGGCATTGATCCTATTTTCTACGAGTTGGGTTGACTTTTCTGATCAAACTTGGTTAGAGCAACTCCAGTCAACATCAGCCAAACTAGGCGTACAACTAGGTAGGGGGAGGCGAGGGGGACCTTCCCACTTAATTTGAGAATTTTTAGAGAAACTTGAATGGTGGGTCAAAGATGGGGGGCCAATATAAAAAAATATGAAAGTTAGGGGATCCAATTGGGAATAAGCTTTTTATGGGGGTCTTTCTAATGGTCTAAATGAGGTTCATGGGATGTTTAGGAAGTTTGGTGAAGTTTGGGGAGCAGTATTGCCTATTAGGAAAGATTTAGGGACCTTTTTACAATAAAGGCAAAGTTTGGGAGCTAAAATGAAAAAAAATAAACTTTTACCAGGTCAAAATGGACTTTTGGGCAATTCAAGGACCTAAACTTAGTGAAACGAAGTTTAGGGACACATGTGGGAAAATTTAGGGGTCAAATGGATCCCGGAACCTAAGTACTCAATTTGAGGGGCAAAATTGTAATTTTGCCAAAACATAGGGCCTTTTGGAAATAAAAGGGAAACAAGGCTTGAGATCATTTACAATGCCTATTGGAACCCAAAAGAACTTTAGGGACCGATTGGAAAGACTTAAGGAAAGTCATATGTCCGGAAAGAGGAACCTTAAAAATGTAGGGACTGTAGGAATAGTACAATCGGAAAGATTATAAGGGGTCAGTAGAGAGACCAGACTTGTGTTACAATACCTTGTAGAGAATGCAAGGAGCATCGAACCGAAATCAGAGCAGATTCTAGTCACCTCACAGAAGGAACAAGTTTTGTGAACTAGGTGAGTGGGTGTATTTCCATCATTGACGGCGCGTCCTATTAGATCGACCAAGTTAATTATGTGATTCTATGTGACTTGTGTGCCCAGTAGTAAGCTGTAATTTGATAACTTATATAAAAAGTGAGAACCGATAAAAGCATGCCGACTAAATCAAAGATTATTTTGAAAGTGAAATAAAGAATCGGTCATGAGAGCTGAGAGATTTAATGAATGTTGATTTTTGAGAAATCGATGAAAAAGCGTGTGTTTGGCATCGAGCCTTGCGTGAATTTTGGGAGAGGGGCGCTGAGGGTTAGACTCCCAACATGTGTGCTTGATTTTTTGTGATAGCAATTGGGTCAGGTTATGCGGTGAACCCGAGCATGGGGTCGTTGGTCCATTTGTGTGAAAAGGGAAGTCTACTTAGTTAAAATTGAGCTTCTTGTATTTGTGCATTCATTTAAAAAGGGGAGACAACTTGTGAGGTCTCGCTTCCCACGTTTAAACTATGTTTAAGCAAGAGAATTACGAGATGCACACCGTGTGCAAAGTGATGTGGAGTCTAGCATGTGTTATGTCGAGCTCCTAATAATGTAGTGCATGTGGCACCATTATGAGTATTAACCATGAGAGCCACCTTATGAATATGTGTCATATCATGATTTATGAATGTATGGGAGATGGGGTGACGGAGGAATGCCTAAGAGGTTGTGTCATCACTTGAGGAAAAAATGGAAAGGAGACAGGGGGAGGTACAATGTGATAATTCTAAGTTTTTCTGGGACACTCAGAACATGTACGGGTAATGTCGTAGTAAACCTCTATGAGAGGTAGTTGACGGAGATGATTCGTATGTGTAAGGGGCCATAGGCTAGTGACTTGCGAGAATGTGGCTATGACCTGGGTGCTAAGACACCAACTGTGAGTGTAAAGAAGATTCACTACCCCTTCACTCTAGGTCCATGTCTAGTGTCGTCCTAAGAGAGAGTGGTGCATTCCGAGGAGGTTGTTATGATTATGTGGAGCCCGAGTAGCCCAGAGTTGTTATGTGAGCTTGAATACCATATTTTGTGGATGAGTGACTACAAGGTTGCTAGGACCCTTGGGTGTTAAGGCACCGAGCTGGCAGGTGGCACGTGTGAGGTGCCTGGGGTTGGGATGATAGTCACGGGCCTCTCACACTTCAGCTCTGAGTTTAGAATTTGCCTAATGGCTATCCATTCTACGTGGATTGTGTTTGTGTGTTTATGGAATTTAGTGCCTATTGTGTTATGTTGTTTGCCTAACTTGTCAAGTTGGGGACGGGTCGTGGTAACCCAGGAGTGCTGCATGAGCGGAGGCTAAGTGAGTGTGTGGGACCAAGTCCCATGTTTGCAATAAGTAAAGTAAATACATTATTACCTGATAGGGGGGCAAGAATATCTCGGTCGTGAGATAGACGCGAGTCGAATGGCCCAAGACTATGTCTCAAAGGAGAGGAAGTAACCTACGCGGATCATATGGGGGATATGAGTGATTAGAGTAAACCTTGTATGCTAGGTGTTATATGGAAATGGTCTAGGTCGTAAGTCATGTAGTGGTACGACATTAGCGTCACACTCACTAAGTTGTGAGCTCACCTCCCTCCATCCCCCCACCCCCCCCTCCCCCCAATAATTTTGCAGATAAGTCGAGGAAGACCAACAAGAGCAGAAAGGGAAAGTCAAAGTTGAAACCCTTACCACGAGGTGAGCACACCTCTATTATGAAGGTTTAAATTCCCTATCATTTCATGACTCTGCCATTCTTGAAATTTTTTAAACCATGTGTTTGCAAAGAGTCTCATAGGGGACTTATTCCAAAACTTTTGAAGTTTTCGTTGCACTTTGCCCAAACTTTGCCATTATTGCAAAATTGTCCCTAAACCTTTTTCAATAGGCAAGACTAGTCCCCAAACTTCCTAAGTAGCCCCAGCACCGTATTTAGACCATTAGGAAGACCCCATAAAAAGATTATTCCTAATTAGGTCCCCTAACTTTAAAATCTATACAAATTGGTCCCTCACCATTGACCCAAAATTCAATTATCTCCAAAACTTCTCAAATTAAGTGGATAGGTCCCCTTGACATCTCTCTACCCCATCGTATGGTTGGATTGGCTAGTGTCAGTCAGAAATTCTCTTACTAAGCTCGATTAGGAAAGTCAACCCATCCCATAATACATCAGGTCAACATTAGAAATTCATTGGAGGTGGCACATCGATCGTCGAGGTTGATGGGGTTGGAAAACTGATACTCCAAGGAGTTTGCAACCACTTGAACCGACTCAATTGGTGGTTTGTAGCTACTGCATTTTATGTTTTAGTCAAATATCTACCCATGATCTGATACTTCCAAGATGTGATTCAGACCCATTTCTAAATCATTTTGGGCAAATCTGGTGGCTATGAAAATCTAGTGTTGTAAGGGACTCACTTAATTTTTCTCAGCTCACAAGCATCATCGAGGTTGTCGGAATTGGCCGCAAAAATAAATGCTCTATTTTTGTTCGTTGGAGATCGGTTATTGTGTAATCTCGTCGAGACCAGTAGAGGAAGAGTTGGAGGTTGAGAGGGGGCATGATGGAAAGCCGAGGTCCTCAACTTTCCATGGATACCAAGAACGTCATTGGAGGTGGTCAGACGAAGAAGTTATGGTTTATGGTAGTGAGGTCGTCAGAGTTAGGAGCAGTTGGTGGTTGGGAGAGAATTCTGTGCAATTGTCGACGAGGTAGAAACCCCAATTTATATGGTTGTGTTTTAGACCTCCGTGACAATCTATACATAGGTTCCTTTCATTAATTCATATCATGAGGTGCTTACAATGGATTATTTTCCCCATGCAGTGGAGTAAGTGGGTCAACAAATGAGGTATTGGGTAAAACAAGGGACCAGTTGGGGAGTCAGGCAAGGAAGATGGCACGCGCATGTGTGGTCGTGTGTGTGTGAGACCAGCTTCCCTACTTACCATATTAGCATTGTAGCAAACCAATTTCTGACAAATTTCTCTATCAATTCAATTATTTTTTTCCCAATTCACCCTTTTCTCAGGCAATTCTTGAGAAAATAAAAATAACTAAAAATTATACATACCATTTCCTATTGAATGGACTCAACAACCACCAAAGTTGGATTTATTTTAACCTCTAAAATCTTTGGGGGATTTTGTGACTTCACTGAGCTTTAATTCGATTCAAATTGGTTTTCTCCCAATCCTTTATTTAGGATCCCACAATCCTTCTATGGGTTTCTCCTAACCATATTTCATCCTTAATGGCCTCTCATTGACCTCTTTCCTCCTTCCGATTCAATATACTCCTCGGTTACCCATCGGTTCCTAATTTAATCCCATTTCCTAGTTCAATCCAACCCATCTATGAAGTCGAGATTTTCCTTAGTTTTACAATAATTGTGTTTATGTAGTTTGAATCTAAATCAAATTAATGTTGGGATCATTTGAGTTGGGTTGGCCCATTTGGGGTCAAGTATTGGAATTTAAAATTCGGAATCTTAATTGTGTTTTTATAATTTTGGTTTCAATCATGTCATGCTCGACCCGACTCAGTCGAAACCCCATGAACAATCTGTTTGTAAACCCTGTCTTTTTGAGCTAAGGAAAATTGGGAAAAGAACCAGTCAAACTGAGTGAGGAAAACCGAACCGGTTCACAAAACTGATCATTTGAGAACAAGCAATTTGGAAATTGACAACTTCCGGGTGATCCAAAGGGTTCATTATACCTTGGAAAAGAAACTTAAGACAAATTATAAAAGAAAACCAAATTGGTTTAGGTGAATGAGATCCCATAAGAACTCTAAAGTTAAGCGTGCTTGCTCAAGAGTATGATTTTTTTTGTAACCCGAAATTTCGATCAAAAATTTTTATGTGAATGTATGCCTTATCAAAAATAGCCATAAATTAATATATATTTAATTATTGTAATTAATACTAATAATTTAATACCTAAATTAAATTATTGGAATTATCTCTCCCATTTAATACACGAACATTTCTCTCTCTCTCTCTATTGCTCCATTTCCCGAAGCTAGAACCAGAGCTTCCACTTGAACATTTTTCTTAACCTCGGAAGGAGAGGTCGGGCTCTTTAGAACCGGGGAGAAGTTAGCTATCTGATAGCAAACTCCAGTCAATCCAAGAATTGCTGGAGAAACGCTGGCATGATGGAACAGTGAAGCAGCTCCGGCGGATTAAAGTTGCCCTATTTCGGCCAAGCAAAAATTGGCTATTTCGAGCCCTCCTTAGGCCAAACCAAGCCCTGCCACGACCGAATTAGGACTGAAAGGTAAGCCAATTCGACTCCCCTCTACAATTTCCGATTAGTGCTAGAGAGAGAACTCGCAGAATTTCAAAGATAAAAATTCTAACTTAATTCGGCATCAATTGATGCAATTCTTCATTCTAAGATGAACCTCAGGATGAGAGCTATCTGCCTAGATTGAAAGCTTGGACCGTCATGCCCTCACTGATGAGTAATCGAAGCTTTCTCTCTCTACAGTCCATTTTCCGGCGAAGCTTCGTTTGAGCTCGTTCCGGCATCAAAACTTGCGATTCAAAGTTCTATTGAATCGTAAGAAGATGGAGGAACTCAATTTTAAATTCAATTTCAACAATTAGAGGTGTCTTGTTGGTCAATTTGATGAAATCAAATTCGTATGTGCTAAGGAGTTGAAATTGGGGGGAAAATTGGGGAAATTTGGGAAATTTGGGAAATTTGGGGATTTTCAAATTTTAAAGGACCAAAATGCAATTTTATGAAATTGAGGGTCAATTGGGCATGGAAATAATGTTGGAGGACCAATTGAAGAATTTTGGAATTTCTGAGGCAAAACTTACCATTTTCGTAAAGGAATGGCAAAATAGTAATTTTGGAAAAGTTGGGGGACCAAATTGAAATTTGGGAAATTAAACCCCTTTTTGCGAAATTAAATAATTTGAGGTCTTAAGATAAATTTTAAAAGTTTCGGGACTCAAATTTTGGAAAAACTGGCAATAGGGACTTAGAGTTGAAGAAAAATAACTTTAGAGACCAAATTGCAAATATATGTAAAGTTGGGTTTTCTCATTCATTGGAAATGAATGAAGTCTACTGTACTGAGTAATAATGAATAAGGATATTCATATCGTGTAGGAATACAAAATACCAGGAACACCAACATGGACGAGCTCACGTGAATACAAAGAACCGGTCTAGTGGAATTCACTGCGTTAACGGGTGAGTGGGTTTACTAACATTATACCTAATTGGGATGATGAGTACAATTTAAAAACCACTTACCGGTTGTGAGTGGAAATTTTATATCATACCCGATTGGGAATGAAAAGTACCTCGGTATGAAAATCCACTATTAAATGCTTTTTTAAACATCACTACTTAGAGGAAGTAATGTGAAAATCATGCAGAAAAACTACTTACCGGTTGTAAGTAGATCATACTCGGTTGGTATGGTAAGACTTCCTCGAAGGAAGTTGAAAACCCATTCATCGGTTATGAACGGAGGTGTCCTTATACCCGAGCAGTATAATGGATAGAGAAAACATATGTTTTGTCGGAAGTGCTCTCCCTTGATTGTGTGCCAATGCTTAAATAATTTGGGAGACCTTCTCGACGGGAGCTCGAATAGCTCTGATAGGTCGTGGGCCTCGGTTTTGGAACTTGGGGGCTAAATGCCCGATTTTGAAAATCTCGTACAATGGGCCCAAGGCCAGTTGGCATGAGCAGGAGCTCATAAATGAACATAATATATGTGCCATAAAACTTAATAAGTGAATTGTTTGGTCATGGTACCAAGATAGGACCGACATGCTCAGTTAACTAGCGGCAGTGCAACATGATAGATTGACGGACCAATCAAGACAAACAACTGCATGTTGACTTGAGAGTTGGGGCCGTTGGACCAGTGGCACCACAGATTACATGGCAATATGAGAAAATATTGTTTGTGCTTGCACTGTGAGTACGGGATCATCAAGATGCCCATGAGGGGTAGTGATGCGTCCTAAGGGCACTGGACGACCTGGTGGATATAAGGGCAGTTCATCGTTCCAGGTGTCTATGCAAAATTTGGAGTAGCACCAAGCGCATGAGACCAGGGTGGGGACAGGATGAGGTCTCTGTCCTCATACGGACACAAAGAAGCGATTTCGGGATTGAAGGTCGGATGTCACGTACATCCACTCATTCCCATGGTAGAAGTGGTTGTGCTTCTATCCTGGTGGCCGGTAAAGTTGCTCCGAAGCCACTAGTGGGTTCAGTAGTCATACTGACCTACGAATGTGTGTAACCTTCATGATGAAGGATGTGTGTTGGGTGATGACACACCATGTAACTAAGAAATGATGGAAAAACCCCAATTTTCAAATGAAATGGTTTTGAAAGAAAGGAGTCTAGCACACTCCATATAAATGTTTTTCTTTAAAATTAAAAGTAGACATTTAAAAACCCATTCACTGAGTAGTTGTACTCACCCCCTCCCTTATGTCCCTTTTAGGAAATCCCAAAAAACCTACCCTTAAAGACCATCAACTAAGATGCTTGTAAGGCAGGTATGTAAAGTTTAAAATTTCATACAATTTTGATTATGCTATTCCAAGAAATGGTGCAAGTTTAAAGGACGCCTTACTCTTTACAGTTTATAATAAGGGGAAGCCCTTTAATAAACTGGGAGAGTAGCGGGTTGATCACGGGGATCCGACCAAACCGGGTCGGGGCATGACACTGTCACTCTCTTTAACCTAAAGGGGTCCCCAAGTCATGAAGAGTTAGGCGTAATTTCTACCATCGTTCCTTAGAATAACATTATACAAAACTAATAGCGTAAAAGTAAAATACCTAGGTTTAGAGGCTTGGCGAAAGAACTCTTTAAAGATCGTCTCATTCCTGAAAAAAGTTTTAATGGAAGGGGGTAATTTCTACAACTTAGTGAACGAGTTTTATGGTGAGTTTTCGTAAAGACAAAAGAAAGTTTATAATTTCTATAATTTTTTTCATAGGTTTTGTGGGTTTAACTCTTTCTTAGAAAAATGTTTCAATACTTCCCTTTGCTCAGGTTTGGTTTAGCATACAACCACACTCGCCCTTTATCAAAAAGGGTTCACACATTCGCAGAATGGACCGGAGTGCCTTTACAGCCACCCCCCCCCCCAATAGAAGTTAGTGACTTCTACCCTCAGTCTGAGTGGGCATCAATTACCCGACCCTTAGACCCGAAACATACTCTATGTCCGTGATGTGGGATGAGACCTCTCCCCCTCTAACCTCAGTCTCAGTACACATGAAGCTCCTTGAGCTTCTCGACATGCTAAACGACATGCTTCCCTTATATTTAACTGCCCTTAGAGCCACCACTACCCCATACTAGGTGCCTCAATGGCTCTAAACTCGTTGCATGCACAAACAATAGTTTTAGTATTTATATTCATCATCTTTGGGGTTACCGGCCCAACGAACCTAACACTCGGCTTCGGTTTCATAATTGTTGGCCCAATAGGTTCGACAACCTGGCTTTGGCTCAGCAATTATAACCCATCAAGTTGACGGTCTGGCTTCAACACGGTGGATGTTCACACAATTAATCGATTAGAAAAATATTTCTTAGCGCATAACTTATTTTTCTACGGGCTTCGGCATGTGCCAATTGGCCTTAGGCCCACTTCACGAGTTTTTCCAAAATTGGGTTTTGGGCCTTATTAGTTTCAAAATCAAGGCCTCAGGCCCACTAGAGCAATGTCAGCTCTTATCAGAAACATCTCCTAAAAGGTTTAAGCAGGTTCACATTGTTAGGGGAGACCATTCCTATAAAACAGATTTCAAATTTGAAAAGGTGCTCATCAACCCAATCGACTATGATGTTGGAAATCCCACTCACTCGGTAACTGAATTCCAATCACTAATGTGCCTACACATGTACTCACACAACTAGTTCCTACATGGTTCAAGTATTCACATAAGAAAGGTTTGGCAAAAAAGATCTCTCACTTCCATGTATGCATATACGTCCCTAATTTATGCTTTATTGTAATTATGTCCCTAAAGTTCATAATTTTGTATTTAGGTCCCTAAAACTCAATTTATCTTTAATTAGATCCCTAAGGTTTCCATTTTCACTTTTAGGTCCCAAATTTTCCAAAATTACCAATTAGTCCTTAACTTCTTCAAAATTACAAATTGGTCCCTAATTTTCTTCAAAACCATCGATTTGCTCTCAATTTCATCCAAATTGCCCATTGGCCCTTAATTGGGAGTTAATTTCATAAAAGTCTCCCAATTTTCCGTCAATTGCAATTCGGCCCCCAATTTTCCAAAAATCCCCAAATCTCCCAATTTTTCCAAAAATTGCATTTTGACCCCCAAATTCTCATTTCATTCAATTGATCACTTAAACTTGGATAATTAACCCCTATCATGATCTTAATCATCTTCCCTATGTCACATGATTCATTCCAAGCTTAAAAACACAAAATTTGGCTAGAAATAAGCTTAAACGGAGCTTCGCCCAAAAATTGTCCTAGAGAGAGAAAACTTCAATTACTAACCGATGAGGATCCGGTGATTAGAGCTGTTGCTTCCACTAAATTACTCACTTTCTTGGGATCCTCCCTAAATCAAACTATACCTCAATTGGTAGCCTGAGCAGTGTGAATTTCTCAACTTAGTTTTCAAGCAAAAAGGTACTATGAATAGTCATTTTCGACTAAGGCTGGCAGAAGGGACTTACCAACGCAACATAGGGAAGGTTGGGGCTCCTCTAGGGGTGGTCATGGGAGCTAGGTTTTGGCCGGAGTTGGCCCAAGAGTGGCTCGAATTGAGCTCTACCAACTTTGTTTGAAGACAACCCTAGGGAGGGAAGGTACTGTGCAAGCTTGCTAGTGCTTCAACGACGATCCTCGAGCTGAATGGAGTATGTAGTGGTGTAGCTGACTTCTTTAGGATTCCAAAGAACCTGAATTTGCCTTCGGAGGTGAAGAAAAGTGCCCAAGTCGGTGCTTCGGTTCCTTCTTCATTGGGAAAATGAGCACTTCTTCTTCTCCAAGTATTCGAGGGATGAGGAGGACAAATAGGGATGACCTCTTTATATAGGGAGCTCAGGGAGTAGCAGGTCTATCAATTCATCAATCACTCGGCCTCAATCTCTCTCATTTATGGCCATGTCGAGAGGCCTTTCATATTGCCGAAATTTTGGCAGCCAACCTGTCATTCTTATTTGCCCATATCAGAGGTTGAAAACAACACTATGTGTGAAACCCATCACCTTGTATCAAGGAAAATCGGAAAAGAATCGGTTGATTCAAAAATAAAAAATCGAGCCATTTAACCAACCGAAACCGGTAAAGAGGGATAAAATGGGAAATTGGAAAATCCCAAGTGACTAAAGGAGTCATGAAAATCATGAGGAAGAACCATGGAACCAATTGAAAGGGAAAATCGAACTGATTCAGGGTTAACCGAACTGGAACCAAATTAAATCGGTTTGAACTATACATGAACCGGTCTCTAAATTCATTTTTCTTAGTTGCTTAAAATGATCAAGTTGAGAAATTGAGGCCACCATTAAATAGGAAATTTAGACAAATTTAGAAATTTTTAGATTTGAGAAAATCGGTCGAATCGGGCCTGAACCGGTTGAATCGGCCTGAACGGGCCGATTTTTGCCATTGAAGCCGGTCGAACCGGATTGTCATCTTCTTCCTTGGGATGAATGCACTATTAATCATTTCAAAAACTTTCCTTTCAAGGAAAAGGGAATATTCCTCTGATCAAGGCATTTTCGGGCAAGGATAAGTTCGACCAAAATGGAAACTGGTCAGGCAGAGGGTCCATGAGCTCCCTATATAAAGAGCTCCCCTCCATTCATCCTCCACACACCTCAAATCGTCCTCCTCTCTTAAATGCTCCATTTTCTGGTGAAGCTCAAACCAGAGCTCCAACTTAGGAACTTTTTTCAATCTTAGAAGGCAAGGTCGGGTCCTACAGACTATGGGAGAAGTCAACTACCAGACAGCAACCTCCCTTCAGCTTGAGAATCGCCGGAAAAGCACTGGTAGAATCAAACAGTGAAGCAGCTCCGTCGATTTGAAGCTGCCTTGTTTTGGTTTGGCCAAGCTGAATTCGACCAATTCAACCCTCCTATGGTTAAAAAGGAACAATTTTGTCGGAAGTGTTCTCCCCTTACTGTGTGCCATTACTTAAACTATTTGGGGGACCTTCTTGACGAGAGCAAGAACAGCTCTAACAGGCCTGGGACCTCGATTTTGAACTCATAGGGCTCAAGGTCCATTTTTGAAAAATACGTGTAGTGGGCCCAAGGCTAGTGGGCTCGGGCTGAAACCCGTAAACAAACATGAATAGGAAGAGCCATGAAAACTCTTATTTAAAATGGAAATTAATTGTGTGATTCACCACGGTGCCAAGTCAAGACTAACAATGCTCAATGGGCTAGTGGCAGTGCATCAAGGCCAAGTCGACGGACCAGCCTAGATAAACAGTTGTAGGCCGAGTTGAGTGTCGGGGTCATTGGACCGTCAGCACCAAAGAAAATGGCTAAATTATGAAAAATTGTTATTTGTGCATGCACTCATGGATTCAGGACCAACAAGACGCCCTAGGGGGTAGTGATGGATTCCAAGGACTGCTATATGACATGGTGGAGATAAGGGTAGTTCGTCATGCCAGTTAGTCATGAAGCTCTGGGAGCTTCTTGTGCATGAGACCAGGGTGGGGTCAAAATGAGGTCTCCATCCTCATATGGACACAAACTAGAATTTGGATCTGAGGGTCAGACATCTGGGACGTCCACTCAGACTTATGGTAGAAGTTTGGGACTTCTATCTGGGTGAACAACAAAGTCGCATTGATCCTAAAGTGGGTGCAGTCTGGGACTACCCTACGAATGTTTGTACCCTTCATAATGAAGGGTGTGTGTTTGTTTGCTAAACGCTTCCCGAGGCAAGGGGATGTGTTAATAAAGCTAGAAACACCATGGATTTAAGAAAGAGAGAGATAATAAAAATGGGTTTTAATAAATTAAGTATTGTTTTACTAAAACTCATTCCTAAAACCCACTCACTAATTTGTAGAAACTCACCCCCCTCCCTGTAACCATTTTCAGGAGAAAGGAAAACCAACTTTAAAGACCCCTCCGCAGTTAAACCCTAAGTCAAGTATGTAAATTTTTAATATATTGAGTTTTGTATAATGATATTCCAGGAAAAATAGGGAAAAAGGACGTATGACTCCTCATAGTTTAGAAAGGGGTGAAACCCTCCTGAACCAAAGGGAGTGGTTGGTTGCTCACTGGGATCTGACCAAACTAGGTCGGGGTGTGACACTATGCGCGTGCGCACGTGTTGACTTGTCACGTGTCGTGCCATGATTGGTTAGCTTTGTTGATGTAGCATCCTATTTGGCAGCCTAATCATCGTTTGACTCGTTAACCGAACACGTGGCGGCCTCCCATTGGTTGCTCATTCCGACGTGGCTACTAACCGTGTTTGGTGAGCTGTTAATTGTGACATGTGGCTTCCTTTGGTTGGCTGATTAAAATGCATTAGATTTCCCTCCTAACGCATAATGCCACTGTCATGTGTTGACATGGCATCCTTGCCACATGTCAGCTCCTCATCGGTCGGTCTTGTTGACAGGGCCATTTTGACATTGACCTTTGATCGGGGACACGTGTCACTCCCCTATTGGTCGGTCGTCGCTGAGGGGGATTTTCCTCCTTTGACCGTTGACCAAGAACACGTCTCCTTCTAATTAGCCAATGTTTCCAGGTGCTGACTGAGCGGCTGACTAGACGTGCTTCACCACGTGTCATGCACTGATTGGTCGTGCCTACTGATTGGGCACTGAGCTAGCAACGGTCTGTTGATTGGTCAACAGACTGGTCCGGTTCGACCAGGTTCGGTGACCTAAAATCAAAAATTGGCCGGTTCAGGCCCTATTCGACCAGTTTTCCAAAACTTAAAAATTTCTAAATTATTCTAAATTTATTTTCTATCTGATGGTGGCTTCAATTTTCCAATTTTATATTTTTTTAAGCTACCTAGAAAAATAAATCTTTGAATTGGTTCCTCATGGTTCAATTTGGTTCAGGTCTGGTTCACCCTAAACCGGTCCGGTTTTCACATCCAATTCACTTTATGGTTCTTTTCCATGATATTTAGGTATTTCTTTGCCACTTAGGATTTTCTAAATTCTAGTTCTGACCCTTCTTTACCATTTTTGGTTCACTTAGACCCTCGATTTTCTCTTGAAAATTTTCAGTTCCTTAGTCCGAGAGGACGGGGTTTACAACTCTCCCTACCTTTTAGGAGTTTTGCTCCAAAACTCGTTATGCGTCCCTTAAATAGTGAATGGTTTTCCCTTCCCTTTTCCTCCTTTCCTTTCCCATTTCAGCCATCTAGTTAGCAAGTCTTTGCCAATTGGATCTAGTTGGAGCTTAAATTTCCCTTCATGTCACTTATGATTCGATCTAATACCATTGGACACGTCCCCATCCTAGTTGCTTCTCTTTTGGGGCATCCTTCATGCCTCTCCTTCGTGTGGGTATATTTCATTCCCATGTCTTGGGGTGTCTATTGTTTTATCAATTATTTTTCCATCGTCCTTACTGGCGTGATTTGGTATTCCCACCTAAAAATAAGATCTTGTAGCGAACCGGCTTACCATTTCCTTTTCTTTAAGAGTTCCCTTGATCGTATAACTTATCCCTAGGCAGAATGTCACTATGGTTACTATTTTACTTAGTAACTTGGATAACGTCCTTAAGGGGTTTCTCTTCTCCTCAAATATCCATCTATTCCATGTATCTATTACGATCAGCATGTCTTACCCAATTGCCCAAAGGTATTTTCTTAGGTCCAATTCTTATGTCGCTTAAGGGTAAGATTCTTGCTCTTGAGGTTTTTTTTTTCCAAACGTTAATGCAGATCACAAGATTGGGAGTTCCAAAAATGTCTAACCATCCTTGTGTCTGGTTATTCTCCTTAGTTGTTGAAAATCTTTAGCTCGGCGTCCTTTCGAGCTTTTCGTTCTTATTTTCGTGGGTTTTGGCATTATCCCCTTTTTATCTTATATCGATTGTTTTAATCCATTTTTTCTTTATTATAACTCTGGTCCACTCAAACCCTTTCATTTGACCTCATCATGCTTAGATAAATGACTCTTTCTTACATGCATCACACCTTCTCGGAACTTTTGGGCTTACCCGTCCTTTGTAGCATGACATGTTTCGGAACTATCTTTATACCTTATACTTCTAGGGCCTCTCCTTGATATTTGTTCCCAATTTACTAATCTTTTATGTATCATAGGATTACGTCCCTCCTAACCATCTAGTAGTGTTCCTTAACAATTTGGCGCCCAATATTCCAAAAATCCCTGAATCTCCCAATTATTCCAAAAATTGCATTTTGACCCCCAAATTCTCATTTCATTCAATTGACCATTTAAACTTAGATAATTGTCCCCTATCATGATCTTAATCATCTTTCCTATGTCACCTGATTTATTCTTAGCTTTAAAACACTAAATTTGGCTTAGAAATGAGTTCAAACGGAGCTTCATCGAAAAATTGTCCTAAAGAGAGAAAGCTTTGATTACTCACCAATGAGGATCTAGTGATCGGAGTTGTTGCTTCCACTGAATTGCTCACTTCCTGAGGATCAAACCGTGCCTCAATTGGTGGCATGAGTAGTGTGAATTTCTCAACTTAGTTTTCAGGCAAAAAGGCATTATGAATAGTCATTTTTGTTGAAGCGCGACGGAGGGGACTTAACAACGCTGCTCAAGGAAGGTCGGGCTCCTCTAGGGTGGTATGGGGAGCTGGGTTTTGGCCAGAGTTGGCACAAGAGTGGCTCAAATTGAGCTCGACTAACACAATTGGCAAACTACTGAGGGAGCGAAGGTACCATGCGAGCTCATCGGTGCTTCTCCGACGATCATCGAGCTGAATGGAGTATGCAGTCGTATAGCCGACTTCCTCAAGATTTGAGAGAACCCAAATTTGCCTTCGGAGGTGGAGAAAAGTGCCCAAATTGGTGCTTTGGTTCGTGCTTCGTCGGGAAAATGAGCACTTCTTCTTATACAAGTGTTTGAGGAATGAGGAGAACGGATGGGGAGGAACTCTTTATATAGAGAGCTCGGGGAGTGGTAGGTCTATCCATTCATCAATCACTTGGCCTCAATTTGTCTCATTTATGGCCATGTCAGGAGGATTTTCAAGTTGCCAAAATGTTGGCAGCCAACCTGTCATTCTTATCTGCCCAGACCAAAGGTTGAAGATGATATTGTGCGTGTGTGTGCGAGCTTCGCACGCGTTGGCTTGCTATGATTGGTTGTCTTTACTGACACAACATCCTATTCGACAGCCTTGTCAACCTTTGACTCGTTGACCGGACACATGGTGACCTCTCATTGGTCGCTCATTCTGATGTGGCTATTGTGTGTATTCGGTCAACTATTAACCATTACACATGGCATCCTCTAATTGGTTGATTTAAATGCGTTAGATTTTCCTACTGACGCGTAGTGCCACTGTCACGTGTCACCTTCTGATTAGCTGATGTCATCCAATGTGGCTCTGCTATGTGTTGACCTCTTAATGGTCGATCGTTTCTCCAACATCTTAGTCGGATGTGGACGTAGCATCCTTGCCACATGTCAACTCCTAATTGGTTGGTCTTACTGACAGGGCCTTTCTGACATTGATCGTTGATCGGAGATACGTGTCGCTCCACTATTGGTCGGTCGTCACTCAGGTGGATTTTCCTACTTTGACCGTTGGCCAAGGACACGTGACTTCTTCTAATTAGCCAATGCTTCTAGGCGCTAACTAGACGCGCTTCGCCACGTTTCACACGCTAATTGGTCACACCTACTAACTGTATGCTAACCTGCCAGCGGTTTGTTGACTGGCTAGATCATTGACCGATCCGATCCGATTGAGTTCGGTGACCTAAAATCGAAAATCGGCCGTTTAGTTCCGAATCGAGTAGTTTTCCAAAAATTAAAATTTTCTAAATTGTTCTAAATTTATTTTTTATCTGATGGTGATTTCAATTTTCCAATTTAATATTTTTAACCCACCTAGAAAAAATGATATTTGAAGGTGAACATGTACGATTTTCACATCCAATCCAGTTCATAGTTTTTTTTGCATGATATTTAGGTATTTCTTGTCTACTTAAAATTTTTCAAATTTTAGTTCTAACCCTTATTTACTATTTACGGTTCAGTTAAACACACGATTTTCTCTAAAAAAATTTGATATTCCTTTTTCAAATCCTTATTTCGAGAGTAAGAGATTTACAAATCAAATCAATGTTAGTATCGTTTGAGTTGAATTGACCCATTATGATCGAATTGGACAAATTAATTCGGGTTGCCAAATTCGGATAAAAAAATGAACATATACTAGTAGCTACAATTAAAAATAATTTGTATTAAAAAGTTTAATTCAAAACGGGTAGGATATTTCCTTACTAATTAAATTAAATAGTTTTTAAAATAATTTTATATCTATTCATATATATATATATATATATTTCATTATATTACTACAAATTATTTTGTATAAGAATAAATTATCTAATAATGTTTATATAAATAATTTATAATAATAAGAATAATATATATAATAAAATATCTCAAATTTTTATGTATCTTTTATATATATATATATAATATTTTGTATTATTCGAGATTTTAACATAAATGAATTATTATTTTAACTATAAAATAAATTAATGATAATTCAGTTATTTTTATAATTATAATATATACATATGTACTTATATTACATATATTTTTGCTCATAAAATACATATATTTTAAAAATGAAAAAGAACGATAAATTGATAAAAGCATAATTTATACTAAAATTAGTTGGCATATAATTTTATTTAAATATAAAAAAACTAATCTTAAGATATTATGTTTCAATAATATATTGAAGAATAAGAATAACTAGGGAAGATAAAGGAAAAATAAAAGAAAATAATGTTTTGTCTTATATATATAAGAAGAATATAATAATATAATTATCTTTTATATTATTTAAATTTAAAAAAATTACAACAATTCAAAATCCAAAAACTAATATTATTTTTTAGTGTAACTAACTTACTCTTTGGATTGAGGTGTTGGATAGGTTGGGTAGAAAAATACGTGGTTTGGTAAATTAAAGTATACAAGTTTGGAAGGATGGATGAAAATTTATAATAAAGCTTAATGAAAATGGAAGGCTTGTATTTTTATTTAAATTACTTTAATATATTTTTATATATTTATGTTATATTTATTTATTTTAATTAGTATATATTTAAAATAAATGTATATAATAATATTATATATATTTATATGATATAATTATATATACAAAATAATATGTCAAATATAAGTAATATAATTTATTATATACATATATATGTATATTAATTTCTTTTTATAATTATAAAATATTTATATATCAGTAATATTATATACTTAATATTAATTCATTTTTATTATAATAACTTAATTATTTTATATAATTTGATTATATAATCAAATTTTGATATATATAATTCATCGTATAAAACATAATTATATAATTTTTATTTAAGATTACATTTTATTATATTAATATTTTATTAAATAGTATATTTAATATAATTTAATTTTAGATATTATTTAATAATTTGTTTATTAATAAACACCTTTGTCCAAACCATTGATTTAGACTCCATTACAGATTCCATACAAATAAATACTTGCAGGCAAAAAGGTACTTATTAATCCTTTTAAACCACTCCCCTCTAAATTTATTCATCCAAAGTAGGGTCGAGCAAGAGGTAATCATTTAACTTAATCCCCATACTATGCGACAGAGTGGAGCAAGATGTTGCATCCCTGAACTCAACACGTCTACAACGGGACAACAAGCTTACAACAATTAAAACTTATGAGGAAATCAATGCCTCATACAGAGAACTCAAAATTCTCAAGATCAAGATTGACATGAATCCAACATAACGGGGGTAGATGATGAATTTCCTCAAAGAATACCATGAAATCTTTGCATGCTCATATGCGGACATGCCTGATATGGACCTAAGCATCCAGACTTCCAATTGAGCCTAGCAAGTTACCACCCAACAAGTAATGTCTCACGGACAATGCCCAAACTACTCTACATCAAATAGAGATTGGCCATGACACAAAGCAATTTAGGAATTCTTGTTGCAAAAGGTGATTACATAACTCTATGGTGACCTCAAATCAAAGACCTCTTGCAACCTAACAGTATTAGCTCCAACGCAAAGGGCCTTACTTTTCAAGTATTAAATCATTTCGTCACAAGCTGGAACTACAACACAGCATTGGAACAGTTCCTCTGGTCTACATGACAAATCTCACCATCAAGCAGAAATGTCTGTTGTGAATTTGGCTCGAAGAATAGGTATTGGAGCAAAGGAGCGACCACAGCAACACTTAAGCTATTACCCAACAAGGCGTATCTGCCAAAAGCAACAAGGCCAGTTGAGTGGAAATTTCAGCAAAGAAGAGGGTTATACAGAGTTCATCTGTTACGGGGAGGAAAAGGCTACTTATTTTAAACAATTGGAAGGAAAGCATGAAGCTGTAGAGCTGGTTCAGTTGCACAAATGAGGAAAGAACAAGCCAAAAATAGTCAATAATATGAGACAATAAAAGGAAAAGCCGGACAACTCCACTAATAAATGCTGACAAAGTGCACTTATTTATTTTTGATGAAATTCTGTATTACTTGATAGGTAAGTGTACAAGTATATTTTTCGACCAAAGGTATACATCTATAGGAATATTTATTTTCTAAGATGCATGAGACAATAATAGAAAGCATACCTCTGTCTGAGGTTTACGTGTTGTGGGAAACTAAACGATTCGGGGAAAGAATGTAAGTTTGCAATCTGATAAACAATCATCCACCAACAGGGAAATCAGAATAAATAGAAAACAGATTAAAAGGAAAAACAGTAAGGAAAGATAGAGTAAAGTCTTAAGGAAAGATAGATTAGAGTAAAGTCTTAAGGAAAGATAGATTAAAGTCTTACCTCTGTAGGTGTAAAATATCTGAGGCGTTGTTCTTTTAATGGGTAAGTTTTGCCTTTCTTCTCAAGCTGCATAGAACCATTTTTGTATATGATTGAGATAAATCAGAACCATTATCTGTATCATGATATCAGTTATTTAAAAGAAAAAGGGAAATACCATGATATCAAAATATATGTGCAATAGACTATTGGAGTGCATAAATAACATAAGCAAATCGCATATGTATACTATATGGAATTGCAACCAACAATTATCATGGCATTAACAAAGAGATAAGTTATATAACAGCTATAATACTTGGATGGTTGTTTGGAAAGATCATCACACAACAGGGCAATAGCAGCCTTTCAACTGAGGATACAAATAAAAAATGGGATCATTTAATGGAATTATTGTATGCAGTAGCAATCCATTCCTTTCAGTTCTACTTCAATCATAACAATATGTTCCCTCAGGAAGTATCAGGTACCATGACACAACACAATAAGGGCTACCTTGACTGTGGCCAAAAGGGATCCTGTCCCCTTTACATATCGATAATAGCTTTTGGTGAAACAACAGCAACGATGTGAATCAGGGTAGACAACATCTGAAACAATAAGATTTATCATGACAAATAATTTAGTAAATGATCATTTTTTCTCAAAGATGTAACTTGAATAAATAAGACAAATAACATACCCATAGCATTTCCCCATCTCTCGATCAAGCTTGAAGGGACAAGATACTGGTCCTCAGTGCTGACACTACATTCATCTATAGCATCATTTTCTATGGAAGCACCAATCATTTCCAGAGGAACAACACTAACATCTTGAAGGTAAATTTCTCTATTTACATCCTCGTTAAATTCAAGAAACTGCTCTATTGGCAAACAAGAGTCAATATAATTATCCCAGTTGTCTCTTTGTTGCAAAGGTTCATCATCCGCTGGATCAATATCTTGTCCTACAAGTGGACTTGGAGACCAAAGCAGCTTACTGTTAAGCCACATTCTCTGAAAAGATAAATGCTTTCTTTTTGCCTGCAAGTTAAGTAATTTAGCAAATCATGACTTCAAGTTTATAGAGGATTTTCAAATGATGTAGCATAAATAACTAGCTTCTACTAAATGGATAATGCAACAACACAAGTTTGAACATGGGAGGTCTTTACTCCAGTAAGAGAATGTGTGAGAGAGTACCAAGCAGAAATACCGAGGCCTGGAATATGGGACCCCAAACTGTAATGGACTCAAGATAAACTCTTGAGTGACAAAACCAGTTTTAGCCAACATCTCAATCATTCTTTCATGAGTATCTGACGTCTGCATAATAAAAAAGATATAAAGCAAAAACAACCAACTCTCTGCACACACTGTACCAAAAGGAAAAACAAGATGAAGAAACAAACCTCGAATCCAACAACATTTTCAACAAATATAGCGGTTGGAGGATTCAATGCCTCTGGTATTAGTTCAAGAATTCTAAGGAATGAAAAGGCCCGTGCATCACCAGATTGCTTTTGCAAACCTAATAACAATACAAAGGTGAAACCATGGACAAGTGTCCCACGATTATGTGGATAAAGACAAATCACTAACCTTGTCTAGTATATGGCTGACAAGGGGGAGAAAGAAGCCAAGCATCAGCCTTGTAGATATCAATATCGGCAGCAGTGAGGCCTTGAATATTACCCTATGCACCAGAATATTTCAAACAATATGAATCAGTGCAAGTTGTGAAAAATATTCAAACCTCCAAACTCCTAGATATTCAAGGCCTACAATTTTCTAGATCAGATCAAATAATTTATGTTAATAGTTGTAGGAAGGTAGATATGTGTGTTTATACCATTATGAAACTCCATCTTCAATTATCAAATATTGCATACATCAGCGCAAAATAATAGATCTTTCCTCAAATAAAATGTTAGAAATAAGGTAATAAAAAACCAAACTGAAAACCAAAAACAATCCTAGAAGGGCTAAGAATCTCACCCTACAGCATAAACAATCTATTGAATATTATAGAGCATTGAAGTGGTTGCCACGTAGAAACTACTTGCAGCTAACACAGAACAGTACATAAATCTTAAATATATCTCGCATTAGGAAAGTAATGATCACGAGTCGGGTTTTAATGCATCTAATTAGTCAGTCTTTGGCTTGTAACATGCACCTGACCTTTTCTGAGAGGAAGAATACTTCAACATGTGTCCATGTTTAAAAGATGGCTCTGAGATATAGGCTTTGAATACATAGATGAGAGAAAATGGGATACAAAATTCTCTAGGACATTATATTATTTATCTATTTTTTGGGCGCAAATGTTATTTTCAGTTTTAGATAAGTATCTTAAACAAATTGGACATGAATGCATTGCATCGACCCCCTCTCTTTAAATTCATTTCTTCAGACCCGACTATTAAACATGAAACAAAATTTCAAGTCCTCCGCACCACACCATAATTTCTCAAAGATGTTCTCCCTTGAATCTAAAAGTAGGCAAACAAATCCGTCCCCAAAAGCTATATCTACAGGGTAATATTAAAACTATCTAAGGCGGGTATTTTCAAAGCATGTCTATCATTATAACTAATCAAGACTGTTATTCATCCAATATGTCCAGGAAAATCATCGCAGTTTACAGGAATGCTTGGAAAAAGGATTATGTGGGCAAATAAAAAACACAGGGGGTTATGTAACCACAAAATTTACTTGAACTCCATCATCAGTTGGAATTTGACCACAGAGGATGAAAGAAAACATAATGCGAAACAAAAGATGAAAGCTAAACAAATGGAAACCTGGAAAGGGCGGTGACCAAAGTTATGCTCGTAAACATCGTTTGCAGTGTCATTTATATCAAACGCTTCAACAACTTGGGCGTCCACTCCCGCCTTGATCAGAGAATACCTCTACCAAAACGAAGACGAATATCACAAGAGCTGGATTAATTCGACGAAATTGGAGAGAGTGTGATACTAACTTGGGAATAGGGCATGGAGGTCAGGAAATACCATTCCGCCAATCCCACTGTAGAACTCGAGGACTCTCCACCGCTTCCTGGAAGAATCTTCCATTGTTAACCCTATGTTGTACACGGCACCTCTCGGTTTCACAAAGGATGACTTATGTTATGTAGTTTTTTTTTTTTTTTTTTTGCAGCAAGCTTCTCAGCTAGTGTTATTTTTAGATTGATATTTTTTTGGAAGGATTTGGAGTGAGTTGGTTCGCCTATCAAACATTTAGCTTAGTAAAATAAAGTGGTCTAGTTTATGCCTAAACATAATTTATTTATTCTATTCTAATACCTTTTATATATTTATTTTTTCTTTATTTATTTTAATTTTATATATTTTAAATAAATTTATATATTAATAATATTTCATGGATATATACATAAAAAAATATATTTCATGTATATATAATATAATTTATTAAGTATATATATTATTTTTCTTATTATAATTATACAATATTTATATATAATTAATATTAATTTTTTTATTATAATAATAACTCAATTATTTTATATAATTTGATTATATAATAAAATTTAATAATTATATTTTATCATATATATATAATTATACATTTACATATAATATTATATTTTCTTATATACATTTTTATTTTATCATATAATACATAAAATTTAATTATATATATTATATAATTAAATTATTAAATTAATTTAAATGTAAATTGATTTTTTTTAACCCTTGATTTCACATCTCTTTCAAATGACTCTAAACCTTTCACTTTTCAAATTTATTCAAAATTTTAAATTCAAATAAAACTTAAATAAACCTCACACTAAAATAGAATTTGTTTTAGAATAAAGTATTGGATAGAGTACTAAAATAACTACTAGAGCCTTGATATTTTTATAAGAACATTTGTAAAAATTGGAAATTTATTTAGTGTTTAAATATCTACCTACCCAAATAAATGTATCTTTTGTACATAGTTTGATAAATATAAATTTTGCTCCACCAATACAGACCTAATAATATCAAAAAGCTCGTGGAATCAATTTTCATGAGTTTGTCTTCTAACATTTGTCAAAAGTCTCTTTGAACATATGGATCACTCCAAATGTTTTTGCCTCAAATGGTTTGTAATAATTGAAGAAAATATGAATAACTTGGTTGGCATTAAAATATATTTTACTTCATGTATGAATAGAAAAAAAAAATTATTCTTAAATATTTCTACTATTATTTGTGTCTATTATTATATTGAACATTATCAACATTTTTATCAACTTTATACTTATATTTATTATTATTCACTAATAAGCTCAAGAAAAACGTGCCAGACACCCTAGTACAATAAAACAGGTGTTGGAAAAACTCTTAGTAAGAAGATTTGTAATTGAGTGATAACCTAATAAATTGAATGAGAAGAAGGTTAACAAGTTTACTAATAAATTAATAATTAATCTCAATATTTTTTGTACCGGTATAAAATGAAAAATAAGATTATCGTCATATATAAGTACAGAAGAAATTATTACATCGATATTAAGTAAAAATCATAAGTTAACCTAACAAGATTAGATCCAAATAAGTTATAAAGATTAGTGATACTCTTATATTTTATTTTAGTACTTGAATATAAAATAAAATGTTATTTCTTATAATTATATTATATAAGATTTTGTCTAAGAAATGTTGTGAAGTCCGTTGACCAAATGACCATCATTTAGATTTTTAGCTTAATCAACATAAGAAAAATAATTGATAGGAATCGAGTCAATGAGTAGTTGTAGGATAATAAATAAAGTCACAAAAGTGTTGAACATAGTAAGAGATATCAAGACAAGTGTTTGTGATAAATAATTGGATCTACATGTGAATCTCCATCATGAACCGAAAAATTGCCACATAAGTGGGTAAAGGTTTAGAGTTACTCATAGAGGCATGTGAGAGTAGATCCATAATATACCTCAATGCTCAATAAGTAATGAAGCAATATGAAATTTTTGAGAGAGAATTTTCGATGAAGATTAAATAGAATATTTTTAAGAGGGGTTGTCAAGGAGACAATGAAAATTATACCATCAACATCGACAATAGGAAATAAGATACAAGTTGAAATGCAATAGATAAAAAAAAAGAAGTGTTTGCAACAAATGTATAAAAAATTCAATGTGTTCAAAAATATTCTAAATCGATAAAATCATGCTCGAGGGTTGAAACTTACACACATGATAAGATTGAGAAGAATGAATAAAGTTTAGAGGTTGTCATGTGTATATATATATATTAATTAATGAGGTTTATATGAATAAATGTATTATTGATATCTAGTTGAATAAACTGAATTTCATTTAAATATGATTGAATTAATTAACATCAAGAAATATATAGTTATTAAGTAAATAAATGTCAATACATATATATCTAATTACTTCAAAATTAAATCACAAGGGTTAGAGAATGAAAATGATTTTGAGGATTATATATAAATAAATGAGTGTATTAATTTCAATAGCTTACAAAAAAGAATATAATAATAATAATAAAAAAATTATAATACATTAAAAGGAGAATAAAAAGAGCTAAGCCCTTGGATATATTGTCAAGAACTTAACATTATTAAAAAGTAAAAATAAAAGTGGTTAAACTCATGTTCAAAATTCATACATAAAACCCAATATGAAATATAATTTAATATGGAGCGGATGGAGCTTGGAAACCCACTTCATACAATTTAACATAGAACAAATCGAGCTAGGAAGTGTAAGCTTATGACCCAAGTGGAGATATTAAAATGGTGGAATAAAGATTTTATTCCGAGCCATTTGAAATTTCACTGATTTGCTTGTTCCAATAATGTAAAATTGGGAACAAGGGACATGGTAAAATCCATTCATAGGGGCTCATCGAAGGACTAATGAGGGATTAAGAAATCTTTCCCACGAATCCTTCAAAAAATGAATTAAGAACTCTACAAGATTACAAAATACACTACTTATTGTTGATTACCACAAACTCACGTGACATCCACAACATGATACAAACTGCCATCAATATCAAAATCCTCTCATGTGATTAAATCAAGAATAATTAGTCCTAAAGGAAGTAACCATGACAAGCAAACTTAAATTATAGGAATAGGGTTGAGATCAATTACATGGAATAGCCTCACAACTCTATACTCCCTTAATAGACCTAGTTTGAGTTGCATATGAAGTGAAGTATTATTCTCTGCATCAAATTTCAAATAAATGGAAGGATTAGAGTTGATTCCTTAGAAGTTAACTAAAACAGAAACAATTAGATTGAAAATTCGAATTAATTTGTTAAGCTGAGCATGAAAGAATGAATCAAGTCATAAGTGAATCTAGAAGGAAAGCATTAGAGGAAGAGCTCGATAATAGTCTACTTTAATAAAAAAAAATAAACAACTTAGAACAATTACCAATTCTGGGAAATAATAAAGGGGAACAAATATATATATACCAGCTACATAAAATAACTAACCATAAACATTGTGATAACTAAGTTACCCTTAGAATAAGGACGGGGCAAATGAGTAAGAAGATCATGAGCTCAGGCTTGACCTATAATAGGAAGTTGTCAAGAGAAGCTCAATAACATTTCTATAGTATAGCCAATCCATTTCCTACATTAAGTCTAACCCATAATATTTAGACGAACATTACTAAACAAATATAATTTAATCAATTTCTAACATGATGGGATCTAGCTATTTAATGAAATCATTACTTTCGTTTCCCTTATGCAATCAATAGGAGTGAACTCAAAGTTCTACGCACAATACTAAATGATATGCATTATAAAGGATGAAAATTACCTGAGGAATGGATCATCTACGTTCCTATAAAAATGGTTGGCATCAGATCTGCAAGAAGAACAAGAAAATCATCATAAAATAGGAGATGAAAAGAGAGCAAGAGGATGATAAGTAGTAAATGAGTTCACATGAGGAATTCATGTGGGAAAAACATAGAAAGGATTGCTCATCCAATCGATCCAATGGCATAATAAACTCCTCCTCTCCATAAAACCCCTATACACATTCCTAATCCAAGATTAACAACTACCATTCCTCCCAGCAACTTTCTCAATGTGTATTTCTAGATAATTCTATAAGCATAACTAAATTTCAAGGAACCCCAAAATGGTGGCGAGGTAGCACGACACAAAAAGCATGTTCCTGACAAGGATGGTCAGAATCATGAGCTACCACAGAAGCTGAGAACACCGGGGATGAGCAAAAGGAATATGAACTCCAAGGTGGACACCAACTACAATCAATTGTCTCTAATTGTGTGCTACATGAAGCTTAGATTTGGAAATACAAAGTTCTCAGACAAGAAATTAAGAAAACCCATCAAACAAACTTAAATGGAGGTTCAAGGTAGAAAAAAAGACTCACATGAAACCCATAGGAAGAATGGGGATGAAGTTGATAGTGTTAGTTATTGAAGGACGACTCACCCGAGCTTTGAATGAGAGCAAAAACCACAAGAAGAAATTGAAGAGAGGGAAGGAAGACTGAGCTTACCGAGGACCCCGAGCACTGAAGATCACCGCGAGGAATGGAAAACTTGAGAGCATTTCATGAGACAAATGAAGTCTTGCACCAGGAAGTCGAGCGATGAGGGGGGATTGGGGCAGGGAAATTGAAATTTACATTCATGGCCCTAATTTTAAAGAAAGGATAGAAGGATGATTATGTCCCTAAGTAGTTGGAAAAATTACACTAATGTCATACGACATGTTTGGGGAACAAATAATTATGGGATCATAAGGCCACGTTCGGCCATGGCATAAAGGGAGGGACAATTATGTAAATACCCATACCCCAAAAAATTAGTTGATCACAACACAATAGAACTCTAAATACTCTAAGAATGAAATTTAGATCGAAAAGTACAAATTTAGAATTTATTTAGATACCCTTATTATGAAACTCATCATATCGGATCAAGGAACATCGAGAAAGAACCAGACAATTAAATGAGAAAACCAAACCATTTAAGGAACTGAGAATAATAAATAGGAGTAAAAATGGGAAATTAGAGAATTACAAGTGACCAAAAAGTCATGAAAATCATGGGGAAGAACCTTTAAGTAAATTAGATGGGAAAACCGGAACGGTTCAGGGTGAACTGGATATGAACCAAATTGAACCATAATGAACCAGATTGGAAAATTCATTTTTCTAGGTGACTTGAAAATATTAATTTAGTAAATTGAGGTCACCTAGAAAAATGAATTTAGAAAAATTTAGAAAATTTTAATTTTTAGAAAACCAGTCGAATAAGACCTAAACAAGCCGATTTTCACCATTGAACCCGGTCGGATCGGTTTAGTCTGGTTCAAAATAGTGTCGAATTCTTCCTTGGGATGACATCACTATTCATATGGCAGAAATGTAAACCCCATCCCTTATAGATAAGAAAATTGGGAAAAGAACCGATAGTTTCAAAAGAGAAAACCGAACCGGTTCACAAACTATAATCGATAAGAAAAAGATAAATTGGGGAATTGACAACTTCCGAGTGACTCAAAGAGTCAAACAAATCATGGAAAAGAACCTTGGGATGAATGGGAAGAGAAAACTAAAACGGTTCATGGCAAATTAGACCCAAACTAGATTGGACCAGATTGAACTGGTTTGAACCATACACTAACCATATTCTAAATTTATTTTTCGTGGTGGCTTAAAGTCGTCAAATTGGAGAATTGAAGCCACCATTCGATGGAAAATGAATTTAGATGAATTCAAAAATTTTTAATTTTGAGAAAATCGGTCGAATCAGGCTTGAACCGACCGATTTACACATTGAACTCGGTCGGACCGGACTTGTCCGGTTCGAAACAGTGTCATCTTCTTCCACAAGATGACAACACTATTCATTCAATGCAGAAAATAGTAACGTCGACAAAGGAAAAACGGCTCTGATCAGGCCTGTAAACCCCGCCCTTTTGATATATGTGCCATAAAACTTAATAAGTGAATTGTTTGGCCATGGTACCAAGATAGGACCGACATGCTCAGTCAACTAGCGGCAGTGCGACATGATAGGTCGACGGACTAGTCAAGACAAACAACTGTGGATTGAGTTGAGAGTCGGGGCCGTTGGACCAGTGGCACCACAGATTACATGGCGATATGAGAAAATATTTTTTGTGCATGCACTATGAGTACGGGATCATCAAGACACCCATGAGGGGTAGTGATGCGTCCTAAGGGCACTGGACGACCTGGTGGCTATAAGGGCAGTTCGTCGTTCCAGGTGTCTATGCGAAATTTGGAGTAGCACCAAGCGCATGAGATCTCTGTCCTCATATGGACACGAAGAAGTGATTTCAAGATTGAGGGTCGGATGTCACGTACATCCATCCATTCCCAAGGTAGAAGTGGTTGTGCTTCTATCCGGGTGGCAGAAAAACTCGCTCCGAAGCCACTAGCGGGTTTAGTAGTGATACTGACTTGCGAATGTGTGTAACCTTCATGATGAAGGATATGTGTTGGGTGATGACACACCGTGGTAACTAAGAAATAATGGAAAAACCAGAATTTTTAAATAAAGGGATTTTTGAAAAGAAAGGAGTCTGGCACACTCCATATAAATGTTTTTTTTTAAGTCAAAAGATTTGAATCACATTCACTGAGTAGTCGTACTCACCCCCTCCCTTATATCCCTTTCAAGAGATTTCGGAAAGTCTACCCTTAAAGACCATCAACTAAGACGCCTGTGAGACAGGTATGATGAATTTAAAATGTTTTGCAGTTTTGATTATGTTATTCTAGGAAAAAGGTGCATGTTTAAAGGATTCCTTACTCTTTACAGTTTAGGATAAGGGGAAACCCTTTAATAAACTAGGAGAGTAGCAGGTTGTTCACGGGGATCCGACCAAACTGGGTCGGGGTGTGACAAGGCCATTTCAGGGTGAGGATAAGCTTGACCAAAAAGGAAAGTTGTCGAGCAGAGGGTTCCTGAGCTTCCTAAATAAAGAGCTCCTCTCCATTCATCCTTAACACACTTGAAATCTCCATTTTCTCTCAACTGCTTTGTTTTTCGGTGAAGCTAAAACCAGAGCTCGGATATAAGCCTTTTTCTCAGCCTTAGAAGGCAAGGTCAAGTCCTATAGACTTCAGGGGAAGTTAGCTACCTGACAGTAACTTCCTTTAAACTGGAGGACCGTTAGAGAAGCGCTGGCGAGATCAAATAGTGAAGCAGCTCCATCAGACCGAAGTTGCCCTGTTTTGGCCGAGTTGAATTCAACCAAATTCAGCCCTCCTCTAGCAAAATCAATACTCCTTAACACCTCCACATCCCTCATACAACCTCAGCAGAGCTAAAAGTTAAGCCAATTTGGCCCTACTCAGTCATTTCATGTCGGAGTTAGAGAGAAACACTAAAACTTTATTGGTGAAACTCTCCTTCGATTCTATGTCAATTATAGCAATTCTTGATCCTAGAAGGAACATCATGACAAGAGCTACCTTCACTGATCAAGAGCTTGGACCACCGCACCTCCGACGGTAAACTTTCGAAGCTTTCTCTCTCTACAAGCAGTTTTCCAGCAAATCTCTGTTTAAGCTCAATTCAGATCCAAAAGCGGTGGTTCAAAACACAATTGAATCGTATGGAAGTGTAGGAACTGATTTATGCCTTCAATTTGAGCAATTAACTCTGATTGAATGGCCAATTTGAAGAAATCAAATTTGGACAGTTTAAAGGGGAGAAATCAGGGGGAAATTTCAGGGAAATTTGAGGGACCACTTTGCAATTTCCCAAAATTGAAGGCCAATTGGTCATGAGAAAGATGTTAGAGGACCAATTGGTTGAATTTTGAAGCATTTGGGTCAAATTGCCATTTTTGGAAAGTAGGGGCAAAATGATATTTTTTGAAAAGTTGGGGACGAAATTAGAAATTTGGAAAACTTGAGCCTCTTATACTATTTTGAGTTAATGAGGACTCAAAAGGAAATTTTGGAAACTTTGGGACTCAAATTAGGGAAAAGTTGGCATTAGGGACCTAAAGTTAAGAAAAATGAAATTTAGGGAACTAAGTGCAATTAATCGATAAATTGTGAGCCTAGACTTTTATGCCAAACCATAATTGATAAGGTTGCCAAAATCGTGTAGGGATAAGTCTGACCAAAATGCAAGCAAGAGAAAGCTCGCGTAGACTTGGGAAACTAATCGAGGACGAATACATCATGGTTATTGGGTGAGTGGGCATATTTACATCATACCCAGTTGGGATGATGAGCACTTTTTAGAAAGGAAAAACCACTTGTGAGTGGGACTTTAACAGCATACCCAGTTGAGGTGATGGGCAATTTAAGCTAAAATCTACTTACTAGTTGTAAGTAGAGGAAATCATACCCGGTTGGTATGATGAACTTCCTTGAATGAAGGAGAAACCCACTTGCTAGTTGTAAGTGGAGATATCATCACACCTAGTTGGTGGATGAAGTGAAAATATTTTTGTTAGAAGTGTTCTCCCCTAATTGTGTGCCAATGCTTAAACCATTTGGGAGACTTTCTTGACGGGAGCTAGAACAGCTTAGATAGGCCAAATGCCTCAATTTTTGAACTTATGGGGCTAAATGCCAGGTTTTGGAAAATCACGTGCAGTGGGCCCAAGGCCAGTGAGCACGAGCAAGAGCTCATAAACAAACTTGAATGGAGAAAGCTATAAAATCTCTAATGAAACTGTTGTGTGATTTTTCCATGGTACCAAGTTAGGACCGACAGTACTTAATGGACTTGTGGCAATACGTCAGGGCTAGGTCGACGGACCGGCCTTGACAAATAGTTGTAGATCGGGTTGATGGTTAGTGCCATTGGACCAGTGGCACCAAAGATAAATGGCCAAATGTGAAAACTTTTGTTTTGTCCATGCACTTGTGGTAGAGGACCATCAAGATGCTCAAGAGGGGTAATGATGGGTCCTAAGGGCTACTAGACGACATGGTGGAGATAAGGGCAGATCGTTGTGCCAGTCAGTTAGGAAGCTTGGTGTAGCTTCTTGCACATGAAACCGTGGTGGGGTCGAGTTGAGGTCTCTGTCCTCATACGGACACGGAGAGATATTCGAGTATAAGGGTCGGATGTTGAGAACATCCACTTAGACACAAGGTAGAAGTGGATGGGCTTCTATTTTGGTGGTCGGTAAAAATGCTCCTAGCTACAAGTAGGTGCAGTGGACGGGCTGCACCTATGAATGTGTGTACTCTTCCTGATGAAGGGTGTGTGTTATTTGTGAAATACACCTAATATGGAAATGAGAAAAAGGTTTTGAAAACCTTGGAAATGATTTGAGAATCCTTGGAAAACGAATTGGTAAACCTTGGAAAAAGGTTTTTGAAAAAGATATTGAAATTGTGGAAAACCTTTTAAAAGAAAATGTCACCCTTCGCAGGGTAAAGTTTTTGAAAACCAAACTTTTAGTAAAAACATTCTTTTTAAAGAAATGATAACTGTAGCTTGGCTATACATAAAACTTACGCCCAACACCCACTCACTGAGTTATAGAACTCACCCCCTCCCTTTTACCCCTTTCAAGTAAACAAGGAAAGACCCTCTCTAAACATCTTACTAAATTGGAACAAGACAACTATGTCTATTTTAAATTACTTAGTTTTGTATAATGCTATTCCAAGAATGACAGGTGAAAAGGACGCCTTACTCCTCGTAGTTTAAAAAGGGAGAAACCCTTGATAGACCACGAGAGTGGCGGGTTGTTCATAGGGATCCGACCAAACCAGGTTAGGGCGTGACAACTTGAGTGGTATCAAAGCATGTTTCTTTGAATACTTAATCAAGACTATATAACATAGTAACTAAGAAAAAGTTTTAAAAATTTTCAGATGGCTTCCAAGAGAGGAACCAAGAAAACAAGGGATGACGTCACCGACACCACCCAACACTCTATCCTTGTAGGAAGATAACCCTAGAAGCTCCCTAATGCCTGAGCATAGTAGAAGTCCCAAATGACCAAATGGGGGAGTATCCAGTACCACCAAGGAGTATGGTGCTAGGATATGTTAGGGTCACAACCCTAAGTACGAAGGGAGCCAAGCATGAAGCCAGAAACGCCAAAAAGGGTGTATAACCTTACCTAGGAGTATGTTTATCTAGAACCCCGTAGCTCACTATCTATTATGACCACTTTTTGTAATAGGGATAAAACCCAACATATTATACTCCGCTATTAATGAAGTACTCCAAATTCCTAAAACCCTGTCTCTCAAATGATGTGATCTTCTTAAGAAGATGGCCACAAGAAAAGTAACCAAACAAACCTACACTACCATAGAAACTAGGGAGAATCCCGTCCTAGTTAAGGAAATTGAATTAAGGAATCAAGAAATCTAGGAGGACTCTTAGAGTAATCCTTTGACAAATAAGTTTCAACAAGAAAACTCTCAAGGTATTCAAACCCAAGGACGGTAAAGCACCGATCCACCAACAATCCCCTAGAAAGACCCCGCATTGCTCGAAGTAAAGGAGGAAGCACATCGGTCCATGCAAGGAAATAACCTGTTACAAGTATGGACGATAGAGACACTACATTAAGAAGTGGCCAACCCTACTAAAGAAAAGTACCAAGATAACCTGTTATAGGTATAGGGGAATAGGAAAGTTAATAAAGGACTATCCCACACGCCATGGACTGATGGCAATACCTCCTAAGAACCATGTCGACTATCGAAATCCAAAGTCATGGAAGACAAGAAGGAACGGAGATAAGAACCGTGGAGCGGGTTAAGCTATTCGCAAAGAGGTCAAGAAATAGTGAGATAAAGTAAAGAAATTTGAACTTCTTCTAAAGAAGGACAACTAGAGAGGAATACCACAAGAATAAAGGTAAGGTACATGGGAAATATACCTAGAACCCTCAGAAAGGGAAAACACAGAAGACATCCTCTAGTAACTATAGGGTAAGGACACGGTAGGAGTGAAGAAGAAGTGTGCTAGGAAAGGGAACTCCAAAGGGATGATACGACTAAGTGCCCCTCGAAGGGGCCATTGATGGGCGGCTGGACATAACGTGAAGTGCTAGGAACCAACCCATTATCAGGAACTTCTCGAGGAAAGGATAATGAAACTAAAAGGGAATTGGAAGACAGGGAAGGATCAAGGGTGAATAACCATTCTGACGTTAGATGGGTGTAAGAAAGGAAAGAAGGAAAAGCCTTTAAGGAGCGTTAGGGAGGTTGAACTTGAAAATCTCAGGACAGAAATCCCTAAGAAAAAGGATAAAGATAGGAAGTGAGACCATAAGAAGGAAATTTCCAAGCTACGGAATTGACAGTTGGATCATAAGTGGCTTAACTCAAAATAAGGAACCTCAAAAAAAGGAAATAAGTGGTTAAGGATGTCTTGGGATGGCAAGTGAGACCTATTTTGGAAAAAGGAAGAGAAGCCAAATAGGAATTTCAAACCAACATAGCGGAAGGAAGAAAATCGTAACAACAAGATAGTCAAGGAGAATAAACAACACTCTAAGAAGGAGCGGGAAGTGGTAAGGACTACACCCTAAAAAGGGAAATAAAATGGACATTAAGGACAAGAAGACTCGAGAGATAACTGCCTCAAGATAATTAGACAAGAAGAATAGTAGGGACGAGACAGTTAACGAACTAACCCTCATAAAGGTCATAGATTTAAGCTACAATAAAGAAGAGAGAGGTGGAAAGGCCAAACATTTGGAAAAGAAGGAGGGAGGAAATCCTTAAAGAGATCAATGGCCAAGACCAGATTGATGACCGAACTCAAAGCCAGGAGAAGGTTAATTAAGCCTCTCGCATGATGATCAAGAGATCTTGAAAACAAGGAGAATTTGAGCTCTTCTTAAAAGAAATAGATGTGTATTGATGTACAAGTAGGAATGAGGATGGGGTACAAAGGATGTATCCATAAGATTTCAAGAGTAAAGATAAGCACAAAAGGATGTCCTTTAAAGTTAGGTGCCCTCAAGGGCGATTGAAAAATGAATTTTGGGAGAAAAGGGTAAGAATCCTCCTAAGGAATGAAACCCTGGGGAGGGATACACATCCCAACAAAGAGGTAAATGAACCAAGGGAAGCATACTAGGAGGACCCAAGGAGTAATTTAAACCCAAGGAATGAGTAAGTAAGAAGATAACATCAAAAGATATCATGACAAGTAAGAATGTGTGGACTACCCATAATAAGAAAATAAAGGAAAGAACGTTTGAGAAACCTTGGGGAAGTAAGCCTTCCAATTAAGAAGTGGTTAAGGGGAGCAACCACTAATATCAAGACTGGTTGTGGTCCACACTCACCTAATGGGCCTAAAGAGTGGACGGCTGAGCATAGGGTGGAATACACGAAATAAGATCAATAACCGGAAGTCCCTCAGATAAGGAATAAGGGAAAAAATGGGAATTTTAAGACAATGTATGATTGAAGGCGGACAAATGCCCGATATAGAAAGGGTGTAAGGAGATGAAGAAAGAAACCTTCAACGAATGGTAGGAGGGTTGAGCATATAGCTCATAAGGTGAAAGTCTCTACTTTGAAGGACATAGTAGAGAATAAAATCGTAAAAAGAGAACTCCCCAAACCAATCAATCGACACATAGATCGAAAGTAATCAACTCGGAATAAAGAATCGTGAAATGGTCACGAACAAGTAAGAGTGGATTAAGGAAAGGGAAAGTACTTGAGTAAAGAACACCACTAGAAATGAGAAAAGACATAACAAGGGAAGAATTCCAGTGTGTCGGTAAGTCATCGGGGAACCCAAATGATTAGAACCAGAAAAACGCAATAAGGAAGTTAGGAAAAGACGAGTAGGTAAGGAAAACCGACATAGTTATATTGGATAAAGGTAGTCGAGGAATACTACCAAACAAAAAGATGGACAAAGTTATACGATCTTCGAAAGGTTGGAAAGTATATAACAAGTTCTAGAACATGTCATGTTGTAAGGAACATGTAAGCCCAACATTCCCAAGGAAAAATGTGACTCAAGTAAGGAAGAGTTAGTTAGTAAGCATGACAATGTCAAACATAAACTTTGGACCAAAGTTGTAATAAACAATAGATGGAGGAAGGGTTAAAATAGGACAAAAAGATGATAACACCAAAACCCGTGAAAACAAGAATGTAACGCTCGAAAGAACACCAAGCTAAGGGCTTCAACAATCAAGAGAATAACTAGACATGAGAACGATTGGGCATTTTGGAACTCCCAATCCTGAAATCCTAGGCAAGAACCCTCAAGAGTAAGAATCTTGCCCTAAGTAGAGGAGGAAGTGAACTTAAGGATGTGCCTTGGAATAGTGGGTAAGACATGCCTAATTATGATAAATTCCATGGAGTGAGTAAACAATGAAAAGGAAAAGAAATTCCTTAAGTGCGTGATATAAAGGGGCTAAGTGAAAGAACAACTGAAGAGTTAGCATGTCAAGCAAACCGCAAGTTGACACCAAGCGAAATTATTCCCGATGCAAAGGATGCTAATTAAGTTTTGTGGACAAAACTCCTAAAAGGAGGGGAGAGTTGTAAACCCCATCCTTTATAGATAAGAAAACTTGGAAAAGAACCGGTAGTTTTAAAAGAGAAAACCAAGCCGGTTCACAAACCATAATTGATAAGGAAATGATAAATTGGGGAATTGAAAACTCCTGAGTGACTCAAAGAGTCATACAAATCATGGAAAAGAACCTTGGGACAAATGGGAAGAGAAAACTAGACCGGTTCAGGGCAAACCGGATTGAATTGGTTTAAACCATACATGAATCAGATTCTAAATTCATTTTTTGTGGTGGCTTAAAGTGTTCAAATTGGGGAATTGAATCCACCATTCGATGGGAAATGAATTTAGAAATTTTAAATTTTGAGAAAACTGGTTGAATCTACGCATTGAACCTGGTCGGATTGGACCGGTCCGGTTCGGAATAGTGTCATCTTCTTTCTCAAGATGACAACACTGTTCATTCAATGCAGAAAATGGTAACGCCGATGAAGGAAAATGACTCCGATTAGGCCTTTTCAGGGCGAGGATAACCTCGACCAAAAAGTAAGTTGTCGAACAGAGGGTCCCCGAGCTCCCTATATAAACAGCTCCTCTCCATTCATCCTCCACACACCTAAAATCTCCATTCTCTCTCAACTATTATGTTTTAAGCTTGAACCAAAGCTCTGATATAGGCCTTTTTCTCAGCCTCAGAAGGCAAGGCCGAGTCCTATAGACTCCGAGGGAAGTTGGCTACCTGACAGCAACTTTCTTTCGACCTGAGGACCACTAGTGAGATCAAATAGTGAAGCAGCTCTGTCAAACCGAAGCTGCCCTATTTTGGCCGAGCTGAATTCAGCCCTCCTCCGACCAAATCAAGACTCCCCAACACCCCCAAAGCCCTCATACAATCTCAACAGAACTGAAAGGTAAGCCAATTGGACCCTCCATAGTCATTGTAGGTTAGAGTTATAGAGAGAAATACTAAATTTTTACTTACGAAATTCTCCTTTAATTCGATGTCAATTGCAGCAATTCTTGATCATAGAAAGAACCTCATGATAAGAGCTACCTTCCTCGATCGAAAGCTCAGACCACCGCACCTCCGATGGTAAGCTTTCTCTCTCTACAAGCAGTTTTTTGGCGAAACTTCGTTTGAGCTCAATTCGGACCCAAATGCTATGATTCAATGCTCAATTGAATTGTATGGAAGTGTAGAAACTGATCCATGCCTTCAATTTTAGTAATAACCCTGATTAAATGGCTAATTTGAAAAAATTAAATTTCGTTAGTTTGAAGGGGAGAAATTGGGGGAAAATTTTGGGAAAATTTGAGGGAACTCTTTGCAATTTCCCAAAATTGAAGGTCAATTGGCCATGAGAAAGATGTAGGAGAACCAATTGGTCAATTTTTTAAATATTTGGGGTTAAATTGCCATTTTTGGAAAGTAAGGGGCAAAATGGTAATTTTTGGAAACTTGGGGACCAAATTGGAAATTTGGAAAACTAGAGCCCATTATACAATTTTGAGTAATTTGAGGACTCAAAAGGAAAATTTGGAAACTTTGGGACTCAAATTGGTTAAAAGTTGGCATTGGGGACCTAACGTTAAGAAAAATGAACTTTAGGTACCAAAGTGCAATTAATCAATAAATTGTGAGCCTAGACTTTTATGCCAAATCGTAATTGATAAGGCTGCCCAAATCGTGTAGGGACAATTGTGACTGGAACGCAAGCAAGAGAAAGATCGCGTAAACTTGGGAAACCAATCGAGGATGAACACATCATGATTATCGGGAGAGTGGGCATATTTACATCATCCTTGATTGGGATGGTGAGCACTTTAGAAACGAAAAACTACTTGTGAGTAGGACTTTAGCATCATACCCATCTGGGGTTATGGACAATTTAAGCTAAAACCTACTTGCCGGTTGTAAGTAGGGGAAATCATATTCGATTGGAATGATGAACTTGAAGGAAGGAGAAACCCCCTTACCGGTTGTAAGCGGAGATATTATCACACCCGGTTAGTGGATGAAATGAAAATATTTTTGTCATAAGTGTTCTCCCCTGACTGTGTGCCAATGCTTAAACCATTTGGAAGACATTCTTGACGGGAGCTAGAACAAATCAGATAGGCCGGAGGCCTTGGTTTTTTATCTTATGGGGCTAAATGCCCAGTTTTGAAAAATCACGTGCAGTGGGCCCAAGGCCAGTTGGCATGAGCAGGAGCTCATAAACAAACTAGAATTGAGAAAGCCATGAAATCTCTAATGAAACTATTGGGTGATTTCTCCATGGTATCAAGTCAGTACCGATAGTACTTGATGGACTGGTAGTAGTGTGTCAGGGCCAGGTCGACGGATCGGCCTAAACAAACAATTGCAGGTCGGGTTGAAGGTCGAGGCCATTGGACCATTGGCACCAAAGATAAATGGGCAAATGTGAAAACTTTTATTTTGTACAAGCACTTATGGTACAGGACCATCAAGACGCCTAAGAGGGGTAGTGATAGGTCCTAAGGGCTATTGGACGACATGGTGGACATTGTCGTGCCAGTTAGTCAGGAAGCTTTGTGTAGCTTCTTGCGCATGAGACCTGGGTGGAGTTGAGATGAGGTCTTTGTTATCATACGGACACAAAGTCATGTTCGAGTGTGAGGGTCGGATGTTGAGAACATCCACTCAGACCCAGGGTAGAAGTGGACAGACTTCTATCTTGCTGGCCGGTAAAGATGCTCCAAGCCACAAGTGTGTGTAATGGACGGGCTGCACCTACGAATATGTGTACCCATCCAAATGAAGGGCCTGTCTTATTTGTGAAACACACCTAATATGGAAATGGGAAAAAGGTTTTGAAAATCTTGGAAAGGATTTGAGAATCCTTGGAAAAAGTTTTTTGGAAAAGATATTGAAATTAAGGTAAACCTTTTAAAAGAAAATGTCACCCTTGGTAGGGTAAATATTTTGAAAACCGAACTTTGAGGAAAAACCTTCTTTTTAAAGAAATGATAATCGTAACCTAGCTATACTTAGAACTCACGCCCAACACCCACTCATTGAATTGTAGAACTCACCCACTCCCTTTTACCCTTTTTAGGTAACCAAGGAAAGACACTCTCTAAAGACTTCACTAAATTGGAACAAGACATGTATGTCTATTTTAAATTACTCAGTTTTGTATAATATTATTCTAGGAAAGACAGGTGAAAAGGATACCTTACTACTCACGGTTTAAAAAGGGAGAAACCCTTGATAGACTGTGAGAGTGTTAGGTTGTTCATGGGGATCCGATCAAACCGGGTTGGGGTGTGACAAGAAAAACTTTTCTTCTCCAGGGAAGGAATATTCCCTCATATTTGGGCATTTTTTGAAGAGGATAATCTCGACCAATATGGAAACTGGTAGGGCGGAGGGTCCTTGAGCTCCCCATATAAAGAGCTACTCTACATTCATCCTCCACACACCTCAAATCCTCTCCTCCTCCGAAGTGCTCCATTTTCTGGCGAAACTCAAACTAGAGCTCTGACTTGGGCACTTTTCTCAGCCTTAGAAGGCAAACTCAGGTCTTATAGACTTAGGGGAAGTCAGCTACCTGACAACAACCTCCCTTCAACCCAAGGATCGCTAGAGAAACGTTTGTGAGATCGAATAGTGAAGTAGCTCCGTTGGACCGAAGCTGCCCTGTTTTGGCAGACCTAAATTTGGTTAATTTAGATATCCTACAGCCAAACCAAGCCTCCCCATAGTCCCCACGGCCATCAAACGACCTCCACAGAGGCGAAAGGTAAGCCAATTCATCCTTCCTCCGTCGTTGTAGATTGATTCTAGAGAGAGAAAGTGTTGAATTTCACTAACCAGATTCACCTTGATCTTGACGTCGATTGTAGCGATTCTTGATCCTAGAAAGACCCTAAGGACGAGAACTACCTTCCCAAATCGAGAGCTTAGACCGCCGCACCTCCGCCGGTAAGCTTTCAAAGCTTTCTCTCTCTACGAACAGTTTTTCGGCGAAGCTCCATTTGTGCTCATTTTGGATCCAAATTCTGCAATTCAAAGTTAAATTTGATCGTATGGAAGTTTAGAAACTGATCCATGCTATCAATTGGAGCAATTAACCCATTTGAATGGCCAATTTGAAGGAATCAAATTTGGTCAGTGTAAATGGGAGAAATTATGGGAAAATTGGGGATTTCAAAAAATTGAAGGACCTAGATGTAATTTTTTAAAATTTAATGTCAATTGGCAGTGAGAAAGATGTTGGAGGACTAATTGGTCAATATTTTAAAGAATTGTGACCAAATGGCCATTTTTGGAAGTTAAGGGCAAAATGATAATTTTGTAAAAGTTGGGGGACCAAGTTTGAAATTTGGGAAATTTGAGTCCCATATACTATTTTGAGGAAATTAAGGACCCAAGAGGGGTATAGGATTGCCAGGGGATTTAATTAAAAATAATTGAGTGTTTGGGACCTAAAGTTAAAGATTATGGACTTTAGGGACCTAATTGTAATAAGGTAAAAATAATGGCCTAAGTATAAATACATGAAAAATCTGTTTTCCGGCGTTAAAATCTGTGATTCAAAATTTCTTAGAATCGTATGAACATGCAGGAACTCAATTTCAATAATTAGAAGTGTTTGATCGGTCAATTTGATGAAATCAAATTCGGTAGTGTTGAAGAATTAAAATTGGGGGAAAATTTGGGGATTTTCGAAATTCAAAGGGCAAAAATATAATTTTATGAAATTGAGGATCAATTGGGCATGAAAATAATGTTGGAGGACCAATTGAGGAATTTTGGAATTTTTGGGGCAAAACTTACCATTTTTGTAAAAGAAGGGCAAAATGGTAATTTTGGAAAAATTGGGGAACCAAATTGGAAATTTGGGAAATTAAACCCCTTTTTGGTGAAATTGAATAAATTGAGGTACCATGATAAATTTTAAAAGTTACGGGACTCAATTTGAGGAAAAATCGACATTAAGGACTTAAAGTTAAAAAGAAATAACTTTAGGGACCTAATTGCAAATAACTAAAAGTTTGGGTTTTCTCATTCATTGGAAATGAATGAAGGTTGTTATTCCGAGTAATAATGAACAAGGTTGTTCATATCGTGTAGGAACGCGAAATACCGGGAACGCCAGCAAGGACAAGCTCGCGTGAATACAAAGAACCAGTTTAGTGGAATTCACGGCATTAACGGGTGAGTGGGTTTACTAACATCATACCCGATTGGGATGATGAGAACAACTTAAAGATAAAAACCACTTATCGGTTGTGAGTGGAAATTTTATATCATACCCGGTAGGGGATGATAACTACCTCGGTATAAAAACCCATTGTTTAGTGGTATTTTAATCATCACCACTTAGAGAAAGTGATGTGAAAATTATGCGGAAAAACTACTTACCGGTTGTAAGTAGATCATACCCGATTGGTATGATGAGACTTCCTCGAAGGAAGTTGAAAACCCGTTCATCGGTTATGAACGGAGATGTCCTTATACCGGTTGGTATAATGGATAGTGAAAACCTATTTTGTCGGAAGTGTTCTACCCTGACTGTGTGCCAATGCTTAAACTATTTGGGAGACCTTCTTGACGGGAGCTTGAATAGCTTTTATAGGCTGGGGGCCTCGATTTTGGAACTTGCGGGCTAGAATACCCAGTTTTTTTGAAAATCTCGTACAGTGGGCCCAAGGCCAGTTGGCACAAGCAAGAGCTCATAAACGAACATGATATATGTGCCATAAAACTTAATAAGTGAATTGTTTGGCCATGGTACCAAGATAGGACCGACATGCTCAGTCAACTAGCGGCAGTGCGACATGACAGGTCGACGGACCAGTCAAGACAAACAACTGCGAGTTGAGTTGAGAGTCAGGGCTGTTGGACCAGTGGCACCACATATTACATGGCTTGATAAGAAAACATTGTTTGTGCATACACTATGAGTACGGCATCATCAAGACACCCATGAGGGGTAGTGATGCGTCCTAAGGGCACTGGACGACCTGGTGGCTATAAGGGCAGTTCGTCATTCCAGGTGTCTGTGCGAAATCTGGAGTAGCACTAAGTGCATGAGACCGGGGTGGGGACAGGATGAGGTCTCTGTCCTTATACGGACACGAAGAAGTGATTTCGAGATTGTGGGTCGGATGTCATGTACATCCACTCATTCCCAGGGTAGAAGTGGTCGTACTTCTATCCGGGTGGCAGGAAAAGTCACTCCGAAGCCACTAGTGGGTTCAGTAGTGATACTGACTTACAAATGTGTGTAACCTTCATGATGAAGGATGTGTGTTGGGTGATGACACATTGTGGTAACTAAGAAATAATGGAAAAATCTAAATTTTTAAATGAAGGGATTTTTGAAAACAAAGGAGTCAGGCACACTCCATATAAATGTTTTTCTTAAAAGTCAAAAGCATTTAAAAACCCATTCACTAAGTAGTCGTACTCATCCCCTCCCTTATATCCCTTTTAGGAAATCTCGGAAAACCTCCCCTTAAAGACCATCAACTAAGGTGCCTGTAAGACAGGTATGTAAAGTTTTAAATTTCATGCAGTTTTGATTATGCTATTCCAGGAAAAAGGTGCAGGTTAAAGGACGCCTTACTCTTTATAGTTTACAATAAGGGGAAATCCTTTAATAAATCGGGAGAGTGGCGGGTTGATCACGGGGATCCGACCAAACCGGGTCGGGGCGTGACACGGTTGGTGTGATGAGTTAAAATAATAATTTTGTCGAAAGTGCTTTCCTCTAACTATGTGCCACTACTTAAACGATTTGGGAGACCTTATTGACAAGAGCTATAACAGCTCTAATAGGCTAAGAGCCTCAGTTTTGAACTCATAGGGCTCAATGCCCAATTTTGAAAAACACATGCAGTGGGCCCAAGGTTAGTGGTCACGGGCTAAAGCCCATAAACAAACATGAATAGGAAGAGCTATGAAAACTTTTATTTTAAATAGGAAGCCCACAGTACCAAGTCAAGACCAACAATGCTCGATGGGCTGGCAGTAGCGTGTTAGGGCCATGTTGACAGACCGGCCTAGACAAACAACTGCAGGTCAGGTTAAGTGTCGGGGCCATTGGACCGTCGACACTAAAGAAAATGGCTAGATGATGAAAAATTATTGTTTGTGCATGCACTCATGGATTCATGACCATCAAGATGCCTTTGGGGGTAGTGATGGGTTCCAAGGGCTACTGGACGACATGGTAAAGATAAGGGCAATTTGTCATTCCAATTAGTCATGAAGCTTTGGGAGCTTCTTGCACATGACACCCTGGTGGGGGTAAGGATGAAGTCTCCGTCCTCATACAGACATGAGGTGGATTTCGGGTCTGAGGGTCGGACGTTTGGGACGTCCACTCAGACTTAGGGTAGAAGTCTAAAACTTCTATTTGGGTGGACGACAAAGTTGCGATGATCCCCAAGTGGGTGGAGTCTAGGACTGCCCTGCGAATGTTTGTACCCTTTATAATAAAGGGCGTGTGTTTGTTTGATAAACACCTCTCGAGGCTAGGGGATGTGCTAATAGAGCTAAACACACCTAATTATGAAATTAGAAAAAGGCCTTGTGATTTGAGTTAAACTTTGAAAATGACATTAAACTTGGGGACGATTTTGACAAACTAAACTTTTTCTTAAAACTCACCCCAACACCTGTTCACTGAGTTGTAGAAACTCACCACCTCCGTTTAACCCTTTTTAGGAAAAAGAGACTAACCTTAAAGACCTCTCATAGCTGAACCCTAAGCTAAGTACTTAAGTTTTTAATATATTAAGTTTTGTATAATGTTATTCTAGGAAAATCAGGGAAAGAGGACGCCTGACTCCTCGCGGTTTAGAAGGAGGTGAAATCCTCCATACACCGAGGAGAGTGGCAAAATGCTCATGGGGATCTAACCAAACCGGGTCGGGGCGTGACAACTTGAGTGGTATCATAGCCTATTTCCTCGAATACATTATCAAGACTAAATAACATAAGAACTAAGTGAAATTTTTTTAAAATTTTTGCATGGCTCCCAAGAGAGGAACCAAGAAAACTAGGATGGACGTCACCAACACCATCCAACACTCTATCCTCGTAGGAAGACAACCCTAAAAGCTCTCCAATGCTCGAGATATAGAAGAAGTCCCAAAGAACCAAGAGACATTAGGGGGAAGTATCCAGGAGGATGGTGCTAGGACCTGTTGAGATCACAACCCTAAGTACGAAGGGAGCCAAGCTTGAAGCCTGGAATTCCATCAAGGGCTTATAACCTTATCTAGGAGGATGCTTATCAAGAACCTCGTAGCTCCTTATCTATTTCGTAACAACCTTTTTGTGATAGGGCTAAGACTCCAATGTATTGTACTCCTCCATTAATGAATAACTCCAAATTACCAAAACCCTGTCTCTTGAATATGAAGTGATCTTGCTCCTCAATTGTAGGAAGATGGATCCAAGAAAAGTAGCCAAACAAACTCACGTTACCCTAGACACCACAGAGACCGGAGAGAATCCCATCCCAAGTAAGGAAATGAGCCAGGGGACTAAGGAGTCTAGGAGAACTCTTGGAGTAACTATTGGTTAAAGAAAACTCAACAAGAAAACCGTCAAGGTGTTCAGGCTCAAGGATGGCGAAATGCAGAACCATCAGCAAGGGCCCCCGATGCTCGAGGCATATGAGGAACCACAAAGGTCCACGTAAGGAAGTGACCTATTATGGTTGTGGACAATAGGAATACTATGTAATAAAGCGCCAAAACTACTAAGGACATATATTAAGATAACTTTTTAAAGGTCTAGAGGAATAGGACATAAGGTGAAGGACTGTCCCACACCCCATGGATTAGGGCAATACCTCTTAAGAACCACGTCAACTACCGGAGTCCGAAAGGATGGAAGATGAAAGACCACCTCATGAACCACAATTCCAACTAGGGATTTCAAGGAGAAGGCTCGTCAAGACCCTAGTGTAGTTGTCATGCCCCATCTCGGTTTGGTCGGATCCCCGTGAGCAACCCGCCAGTCTCCCAGTTTATTAAGGGTTTTCCCCTTCTTTAACCCATCAAGAGTAAGACGTCCTTTAAACCTATACCTTTCTTGTACTAACATTAATCAAAACTACATGAAATTTTAAACTTTACATACCGGTTTTACAGGTATGACTTATAGGAGGTCTTTGGGTCGGTTTCCCTTGGTTACCTAAAAAGGGATATAAGGGAGGGTTGAATTCAACAACTCAGTGCATGGGTTTTTAAAATTTGACTTTTTAGAAAATAGTTTGATTGGAATGTGCCAAACTCCTTATTTTCTTTTAAAATAATTCATTTTCAAAATCACAATTTCATTTCAAAATTGGGCATTTTAGCCGCCCAAATTCCAAAATCGAGGTCTTCGGCCTATATGAGCTATTCGAGCTCCCGTAAATAAGGTCTCCCAAAAAGTTTAAGCAATGGCACATAGTCAGGGGAGAGCACTTCCAACAAAAATAATCTTTCAGTTGTCCATTACACCAAATAGGTTTGAGGACATCTCCACTTATAATCGATGAACGGGTTTTCTACTTCCTTCTAGGAAGTCCATCATACCAACCTAGTATGATCTACTTACAACCGGTAAATAGTTTTTCCACGTAATTTCCACATTACTCCCTTCAGGTGTGATGTTTAAAATTCTACTTAGTAGTGGATTTTCATTTACGAGGTGCTTATCATCCCAACCAAGTATGTTATAAAAATCCCACTCATCCAATAACGTAGTGATTTCCTCTTAACCAATTCTTTGCCTTCACACGAGCTTCTCCTTGCTGGCGTCCCCGGTACTTTGTGTTCTTACACGATATGAACATCCTTGTTCATTCTCCCTTAGCCTAATAGCCTTAATTCATCATGAATAAATGAAATACTCAAACTTTTTAATTAATTGCAATTAGGTCCTTAAAGTTCTTTTTCTTTAACTTTAGGTCCATAATGCCAATTTTCCTCCAAATTGAGTCCCGAAACTTCTAAAATTCACCTTGGGACCTCAATTTATTTAAAATCACAAAAGGGGTTCAAGTTTCCCAAATTTCCAATTTGGTCCCCAAGTTTTCCAAAATTACCATTTTGCCCCTACTTTACAAAAATAGTAAGTTTCACTCCAAAAATTGACCTATTGGTCCTCCAACATATTTATCATGCCTAATTGGCCCTCAATTTTATGAAATTTCACTTTAGTCCCTCAAATTTTTGAAATTCCCAATTTTCCCACAATTTTCTTCTCAATTTCAATCTTCTAACTTAGCCGAATTTGATTTCATCAAATTGACAGATCAAATGAATTTAATTGTTGAAATTGAAGTTAGATTGGAGTTCATACACCTTCATACAATTCAATTGCACTTTGAATCACACGATTTGATGCCGAAATGAGCTCAAATGGAGCTTCGCCAGAAAATTGAATGTTGAGAGAGAAAGCTTCGAAAATTGAAACTCCCTAGCTGGAGACTTTTCATCATCGTCAGCGCTGCTCGATTTTTCGATGAGTGAACAGTGTTGTTATCTAAAGGAAGAACACGACACTATTTCAAACCGGACTGGACCGGTCCGAACAGGGTTCAAAGCTTAAACTGGCCGGTTCAGACTCGATTCGACCGAGTTTTTCAAAATTAAAAATTTCTAAATTCATTTTCTATCCAATGGTTGCCTCAATTCTCCAAATTAAATTTTTTAAGCCACCTAGAAAAATGAATTTAGCATCTGGTTCAATAGTAGTTCAAAATGGTTCAATTCGATTCAGATCTGGTTCACTTGAACCGGTTTATTTTTCATCTCCAATTCATCCTAAAGTCTTTTTTCATGACTTTTGTGACTCTTTAGGTTATCGGGATCCATAAATTTCCCCGTTTGCCCTTTCTCTATCGATTCCGGTTTATAAACCGGCTTAATTTTCTCTTTAGAAATGACCGATTCTTTCCCAATTTTTTCTTATTATCAAAGGACGGGGTTTACAGTAGTAGAAAGTACTTACCTTTCATTGTAACCATCTCCCTCTTCGAGGACAAAACCCAAACGTATTGTACTCTTATCAATTAATAATGACTCAAAATTTCTATAACTCTATCTCTCAAATAATGCAATCATATGCCTCAACTACATGAGGAGGGGTCACGGAAGGCAAGAAGGACTAAAGGTAGGACATTGAGAAACAACAAGCCGAGCAAAGCATAGGTGAAGGGCAATTTTCCTTTAGGATAGTTACAAGTCTCTAGGAGTAAAGAAGGAAGCACTTCCACAAGAGAAGACAAGCCCCAAACATTGGACAAACAAGATGTATCTAGATGGCAAAGTGTGACTTGCTTTGGAAAAGCAGAGGAGCCAAATAGGGATTTTAGACGAACCTAATAGAAGGAAGCAATTAGTAACAATAGGATGGTCAAGGAGACTAAACGATTCCCTAAGAAGGACCGGGAAGTACTAATGACTGCACCCTAAAAATGGCAATAGGATGGGCATTAAGGACAAGTAGACTTGAGAGACAACTGTCTCAAGACAATTAGACAAGTAGAATAGTAGGGACGAGGCAGTTAACGAACTGACCCTCGTGAAGGTCATAAATTTAAACTCTAGCAAAGAAGGGAGAGGTGAAAAGGCCAAACATTGGAAAAGAAGGATGAAGGAAATCCTTGAAGAAATCAATGGCTGAAAATGGAGTGGCGACAAAACTCAAGTCACTGAAAGGATTAAGCAAACTCTTAGAAGAAGGTTAAATAACCTCAGAACAAAAGAGATCAACATTACTCCCTAAGGAAATAGAAATCGTAGTGATTACAAGTATGAATAAAAATGAGGTATAAAGGATGTGCCAGCAGGATTCCCAAGGTATGGGTAAGTAGAAAAGGATAGCATCAAAGGATGTTATGAAGCCAATTTAAGGTCAAATAACCACAAGGACAAATAAAAAGGGGAAATTACGGAAAGAGATGGACCCTACCAAGGAAGTGAGTCCTGGGGGAGGTATATATATATCCCAATAGGGAGGCGATGGACCTAATTAATATAGGAAAAGAACAAAAGTTTGCAAATGCAATGCATGTTGAGGTAAAAAGATCAAGTATAAAGGAAGCGTACTCATGAGGACCCAAGGAGTAAGTTATACCTAAGGAACAAGTAAGTGGTAGAATAACATCAAATGATATAGTAATAAGTGGGAATGGGTGGCGCACCCCAAATAAAAAAAAGGGAAATGAATTTCGAAGGAAGTAGAGCCTTGGGAAAAGACATACTCTAGCTAAAACATGATTCAAAGGAATAACGACGGACACCAGGACTAATTCTAGTCCATGCCCATGAAGCTTAAGATCGATTGTCGGGGCCTAATATAAAGGACACGAAATAAGACTCAACAATCAGAGATACCTCAGATAGGAAGTAAAGGGTGAACTGGGAAATTAAGGTCGGTGAAAGCTCCAATTAAAAAGGGTGTAAGAATGTGAAGGAAGGAAACCTTCAAGGTATGGTAAGAAGGTTGAATGTGTAGCTCCTAAGGTGGGAAGTCTCTACTTTAAAGGATACAATAGAGAATGAAACCATCAAAAGGGAACTCCCCAAACAAAGGAATCGACACGTAGACCGAAAGGGATCAACTTGGAATAAGGAACCGTGAAAGGGTCACAAATGAGTAAGGAAGGAATGAAGAAAGGAAATCATTGAGTAAAGGACGCCGTTGGAGATGTGGAGGAACATAAGGAAGGAAACAATAAAGTTAGATTGAAGTTCCTGCACCTTCATACGATTTAATAGCACTTTGAATCGCACGATTTGATGCAGGAATGAGCTCAAACGAAGCTTCGCTGGAAAACTAGACTTAGAGAGAGAAAGCTTCGAAAGCTTACCATCGGGGGCGGGGCGGTCCGAGCTTTCAATTTGGGTGGCTAGCTCTTGTCTTGAGGTTCCTCTTAGGATCACAAATTGCATCAATTGATGCCAAATTGAGTGAGAATTTAGTCATCGAAGTTCTGTTGGTTCTCTCTCTAGCACCGATCGGAATTTACATAGGGGAACCAAATTGGCTTACCTTTCAGGTCTAATTCAGCAGTAGGAGGACTATGGAGGTGTTGGAAGGGCTTGGTTTGGTCTGAGAAGGGCTCAAATTGGTCGATTTTAGCTCTTCCAAAATAGGGCAGCTTCGATCCACCAGAGCTAGTTCACTATTTGATCATGTCAGCGTTTATTCGGTGACCCTCGGAGCAAATGGAGACTACAAATGTGTAGCTGACTTCTCCCAAAATCCAAAGAACCTGACCACACCTTCTTAGGCTCTAAAAAGACCTTATATCAGAGCTCTAGTTCAAGCTTCGCTGGAAATTGGATCAATTGAGAGAGAATGGAGTTTACAAGTGTGGAGAGGATGAATGAGGAGGGACTCTATATATAGGAAGCTCGGAGACTTCTTGGCCATCTGATTGGTGCCTTAATGGTGGACATTCATTGTCTAAACCTCCCTGTCGTAGACTTTTCAGCTTCGCCTGCACTGCTCAATTTTTTGATAAGTGAACAGTGTTGTCATCTGAAGGAAGAAGACAACATTGTTCCAAACCGGACCAGACTGGTTCGAATTGGGTTCAAAGATTAAACTGGTTGGTTTATGCCCGATTCGACCGAGTTTTTAAAAATTAAAATTTTCTAAATTTATCTTAATTCATTCTCTATCTAAAGGTGGCCTCAAATATGAAATTTGAATTTTCTAAGCTATCTAGAAAAATGAATTTAGCATCCGGTTCAATAGTGGTTCAAACCGGTCCAAACTGGTTCAATCTGATTTGGATCCGGTTCACCTGAACTGGTTTGGTTTTTATCTCTAATTCATTATAAAGACCTTTTTCTTGACTATTGTGAGTTTTTATGTCACTCATGATCCATAATTTTCTAGTTTGCCCTTTCTCTATCGATTCCGGTTCATGAACCGACTCAGTTCATAAACCGGTGCAATCCAGTTGGATCCAATTCACCTGAATCGGTATGGTTTTTCTCTTCAAATTTGTCCTAAGGTTCTTTTCCAAGGTTTTATGAACCCTTTGGATCACTCAATTGTTGTAAATTTCCCAAATTGCTCGTTATCTAATGATCAGGTTTGTGAATTGGTTTGGTGTTTCTCACTCGCTTTGACCAGTTCTTTTCCCAAATTTCCTTAACTCCAAAGGGCGGGGTCTACAACTGAGGTCTGAATGGATACCACCCCAAGAACCACGACTCCAATTAGGTATTTTAACCTCACCCAGGAGGAAACTCTTCAAAGCCCTAATATAGCAGCGGTTACTTCTTGACCTTTCATTTTAACAATCTCCCTTTAAAGAGGAGATAAAGCCCCAAATGTATTCATGCTTCGATAATGAATGAAAATTTTCAAGTGCCTAAAAATTTCTGTCTCTCAAAATCATTATGTGATCTTGTGCCTAAAAAATTAGAGCAAAGAAGAAGTAGGAGGGTGAAGCGCCGGAAAAAGAAGGATGAAGGAAATTTCTTAGGAAACCAATAACCAAAAATGATTAATATCAACTGATATGTCAAGGATGGTCAAACTCAAGCAAAGGAAAGGATGTAGTAAGCCTCTTACTAAGAGGTCCAAAAATCTTGAAACTAAAGGGATATGAACGCTTCCCTAAGAAAGTAAACTTGTAAACAGATAATATAAATAGGAATAAAGATAGGGTACAAAGGATGTGGTCGCAATAATCCTAAAGAAGGGGTAAACATGTAGGATGACGTCAAGGACATCATAAAGTTGCTCTAGGGTCGATTCCCATAAGGACGAATGACAAGGGAACTTCTGGGAAGAGAGGAAGAAGCTTACCAAGGAAAGGAGTCCTCGAGAGGTATATATCCCAACGGAGAAGTGATGGACCCAATTGAATTGGAATAAGAAGATAAGCTTGCAAATGGAATGCAAGTTGAGGTAAAGGACTAAAGTACAAGGGAATCATATTCATGAGGGCCCAAGGAAAAAGTTAAACCCAAAGAACGAGTGAGCAGGAAGATAGCATCAAATGATGCCATAATTGGTAGGGATGAGCGGGATACTCATACTAAATGAATAAAGGAAAGGATTTCCAAAAGGAGAGGAACCTTGGAGGAGTACGTACTTCAATCAAGAGGTGATTAAAGGAATAACAATGGACATCAAGGCTGATTCATGTCCACGCCCACATGAGAAAGATTAAGATTGGACAACTGAGCAGAGTATAGAGTACACGAAATGAGACCCGGTCATTGGAATTTCCCAAGATAAGAAGTAAATTTTGAAAGGGAAATTTAAAGTTGGTGAAGGATTAAAGATTGGTGAATGCACCAATATGAAAAAGGTGTAAGAAGATGAAAGAAGGGAAAACATTAAGGAATGGTAAGAAGGTGGAACGCATAATTCCAAAGATGAAAATATCTACTTCGAAGGATGAGAGTAGAGAATGGGACCAACAAAAAGAAACTCCCAAGGTAAGTCCAAGGAATCAATAAGTATACTGTAAGGGATCAAATGGGAGTGAAGGGAGAGTAACCATGAAATGGTCACGAACGAGCAAGGATGGACTAAAAAAATCCTTAAGTAAGGATGTCGTCAATTATGATGATTTAGTACAGAAAAGGGGTGCGAATTACCAGAGATGGAGATCTACCAGGTAAGTTAAGAAGTGATCAGGAAACCTAATAGCGGAACCAGGAATGCCCAACAAGGTGGTTAATAAAGGATGAGTAAATAAGGAAAACCCAAACGGTCATGAAAGGCATGGCGTCTAAGATAAAGGAAAGGTTTGGTTCATGGAAGAGAAGTACAAACCAGAAACAAGGGGTGAAATACTCTAACAACACAAGGACAAGAGAAATCCATTAAGTATGTTGTCTAATGAACTAAGTGAAAGAGTAACCTTAGGGATATTTTGCCAAGGAAAAGCATCTAAGCAAGAAAACTCTCAAATAAAAGGAAATGGGAGGTTGGATCACTATGGGATCTTCTTCTCAAGTGGTAAGGTCAAATCACACTGTTAAGGATGATGGAGAAATAAATGAGAAAATAATATATGCCCAAGACTTGGAAAAGAAAGATGCCCAAATGGCGGACATGCACGAAGGATGCCTAAAGGAGATGCAACCAAGATGGGGATGTACCCTATGATATCATATCGGAGCAAATTACAAGTTGACCTTAAAGGAAATCATTCACTATGTAAAGAATGTATAACTAGTTTTGGGGACAAAACTCCTAAAAGGTGGGGAGAGTTGTAAACCATGTACACTCGAACTAAGGAAATCTAAAATTTTTTAGAGAAAAACCAAGAATCTAAACGAACTAGAATTCTTAAAAAATGGTCAAAATGGGAATTTGGAAAATCCAAAATAGCTAATAAATCACAAAAATCATGGAGAAGAAGCATGAAGTGCATTGCATGTGAAAATTGGACTAGTTTAGGGTGAATCGGACCTGAATCGGATTGAACTGAGTTGAACCATGAAGAATAGATTCAAATATTCATTTTTTAGGTGGCTTAAAAATATCAAATTTGAAAATTAAATCCACCATCAGATAGAAAATGAATTTAGATTAATTTATAAATTTTTAATTTTTAATTTTTGGAAAATCGATCAAATCAGGCCTGAACCAATTAATTTATGATTTCGGGTCATCAAACCCGGTCGAACCGGTCAACGGTCCAGCCGATCAACGGACCACTTCCAAGTTAGGTGTGACCAATCAACACGCGACACGTGGCAAAGCACATATAGTCAGTGCCTGGAAGCGTTGACCAATCAAAGCATGATACATCTCCTTGGTCAACGGTTAAAGGAGAAAAATCTACGTCAGTGACTACCGACCTATAGAAGAGTGACACGTGTCTCGATCAATGGTCAATGTCGGAAAGGCACGTTAGCAAAGACCGACCAATGAGGAGCTGACACATGGCAAGGGTGCCACGTCAGCATCTGGATGCCAAAGAAACAACGGAACAATTAGAGGTCGACACATGGAAGTGCCATGTCGAATGACCTTAACCAATTTAAGGCGAACACATGGCAGTGGCATTGTGGGACAGGTGGGAAATCTGACGCATTTAAATTAGACAATCAGAGGATGCCACGTGTCATGGTCAACGATCAATAGAAATATAGTCAACAACCACGTATGAATGAGCATCCAATGGGAGGTCGCCACGTGTCCAGTCAATGGGTCAAAGGTTGACTAGGCTACTAAGTAGGAAGTCGCGTCAGCAAAGCTAGCCAATCACAGCGCACCACATGGCAACACGTGCAACATAGTGTCATCTTTATCCTTAGGAACGCTGACAAAAGAGAGGAGAGAGAAAGGGGTAGTCTCCGGCAACCCGAAAAATGCTTCGGTATGATTGTCAGTGGCCGAGTTAGGGGCTGAGTCTTATGTAGATGGTTCACCAGTCAGTTGTCGAGCTCTCTATATAAAGAGCACCTCTCCTCTCAACTTCCTCATCCCACAACCGAGTGACGAAGAAGAAATGCTCCATTTTCCGGTGAGGCGGAAACCAGAGCTCTGACACTAGGCCTTTCTTCAACCTTCGAAACTGCATTTGGTGTCTTTGGAACCGGTAGGAAGTTCTCCACCCAGTTGCACCCTCCATTTAGCCCGAGAACCATCGTAGGAGCGCCGACAAGCCCAAACAATGCTATTGATGCAGTGGTCATAAAGGGTCCGAATTGCACAAGCCAAATTCCAATCACATTCGATGTAAACCCCATCCCTTATAGATAAGAAAAAGTATGAAAAGAACCGATCGTTTCCAAAGAGAAAATCGAGTCTGTTAATGAACCTTAACCGATAGAGAAAGGGAAAAATGGGAAATTTACAAATCCCAAGTGACCAAAGAGTCATAAAAACCATGGAAAGGGACTTTGGGATGAATTGGAAGAGAAAATTAGACCAGTCCAGGTGAACTAAACCTGAACCGGTTTGAACCATCATTGAACCGATTGTTAAATTCATTTTTCTATGTGTCTTAAAATATTAAAATTAGCGAATTGGGGCCATCATTAGATAGAGAATAAATTTAGATAAATTAAGAAATTTTTAATTTTGAGAAAATTGATCGAATTCGGCCTAAACCAGCCAGTTTAAGCATTGAACCTGATTGGACCGGTCCGGTTCGGTTCGGAATAGTGTTGTCTTCTTCCTTCAGATGACGACGCTATTCATTCAATGCATGAACGGACAGTACCGTCGAAGAAAAATCATCTTTATTCAAGTTGTTTCAAGGTGAGGATAAGCTCAACCAAGAGGTGAAACAGTCAGGCAGAGAGTCCCCGAGCTCCCTATATAAATAGCTCCTCTCCATTCATTCTCCTCAAACCTAAAATCTCCATTCTCCCTCAACTGCTCCATTTCCTATTGAAGCTCAAACCAGAGCTATGACTTGGGCAATTTTCTTAACCTCAGAAGGCGAGGTTGGGTTCTTTAGACTCCAAGGGAAGTCAGCTATCTAATAACAACCTTCGTTCAATCCAAGGATCACTGGAGAAGCGCCGACGGAATCAAACAGTGAATCAGCTCCGCATGACCGCAGCTGCCCTATTTCGGCCGAGTTGAAATCGGCCAAATTCATCCCTCCTCTAGCCATGCCAAGCCCTTCCAACATCCCCACAGCCCTCATACTACCTCAACTGAGCTGAAAGGTAAGCCAATTCGGCCCTACTCAATCGTTGAAGGTTGAAGTTCGAGAGAGAAACTACGAAGTTTCATTGACAAAATTCACCCTCAATTCGGAGTGAATTATAGGAATTCTTGATTCTAGAAGATACCTCGGGAAGAGAGCTACCTTTCCCAATAGAGAGCTCAGACCGCCGCACCTCCGACGATAAGCTTTTGAAGCTTTCTCTCTCTACGCACAGTTTTGCGACGAAGCTCCATTTCAGCTCAATCCAGACCCAAATGACATGGTTCAAAGCTCAATTGAATCATATGGAAGTGTAGGAATTGATACATACCTTCAATTGGAGCAATTAACCCCAATTGAATGGCCAATTTGAAAAAAATTAAATTCAGTCAATTTAAAGGGGAGAAATTGGGGGAAACTTTTTGGGAAAATAAAGGATTTCATAAAATTGAGAAACCTCTTTGCAATTTCCCAAAATTGAAAGTCGATTGGCCATGAAAAAAATGTTGAGTGACCACTTGGATAATTTTTGGAATAATTGGGGTCAAATTGCCATTTTTTTAAAGTAGGGGCAAAATGGTAATTTTTGAAAAGTTAGGGGACCAAATTGGAAATTTGGAAAACTTGAACCCCTAAATACAATTTTGGGTAAAATGAGGATGCAAAAGGAATTTTGGAAATCAAATTGAGTAGAGGTTGGCATTGGGGACCTAAAGTTATGAAAAATAAACTTTAGGGACCTAAAAGTAATTTATCGATAATTTGTGAGCCTAAGCTTTTATGTTAAACCTTAAGTGAAAAGGATGCCCAAATCATATAGGGACAAGTGTGATTGGAATGCCAGCAATAGAAAGCTTGTATAGAATTGGAAAATCGACCGAGGATGAACATGTCACGGTTATCGGGTGAGTGGGTTTATTCACATCAAGCCCGGTTGGGATGGTGAGCACTTTAGAAATGAAAAACCACTTATATGTGGGATTTAACATCACATCAAGTTGGAGTGATGTGCGAACTAAGCTAAAAACTACTTGTCGGGTGTAAGTAGAGTAAATCATACCCGGTTGGTATGATGGACTTACTTGAAGGAAGGATAAACCTGCTTGCCGGTTGTAAGCAGAGGTATCATCAAACCCGATTGGTGTGATGAAGTGAAAATTTTATTTTTGTCGGAAGTGTTCTCCCCTGATTGTGTGCTAATGCTTAAACTCTTTGGGAGACCTTCATGATGGGAGCTAGATTAGCTTACATAGGCCAGAGGCCTCAATTTTTGAACTTATGGGGCTAAATGCCCGGTTTTGGAAAATCACATACATTGGGCCCAAGGCCAATGAGCACAAGCAAGAGCTCGTAAACAAACATGAGATATGGAATCCATGAAAACTGTTAATGAAATGGTTATGTGTTATCACCATGGTACCAAGTCAGGATCGATAGTACTCGATGGACTAGTAGCAATGCGTTAGGGCCAGGTCGACGGACCTACCTAGACAAACAGCTGCAAGTCGGTTGAGGATAGGGGTTGTTGGACTAGTGGCACTAAAGATAAATGGCTATATGTGGAAAACTATTGTTTTATGCATGCACTTGTGGTATAGAACCATCAAGATGCCCAAGAGGGGTAGTGATGGGTCCAAGGGGCTACTCGAGGACATGGTGGAGATAAGGGTAGTTTGTCGTGCTAGTCAATCATAAAGCTCGGAATAGCTTCATGCGCATGAGATCGAGGTGGGTTCAGGATGAGATCTTCGTCCTCATACGGACATGAAGTATTTTTGGGTCTGAGGGTTGAACATTTGGGATGTTCACTCAGACTTTGGGTAGAAGTCATAGACTTCTATCAAGGTGGATGGTAAAGACGCTCCAATCCACAAGTGGGTCGGTTGTCGTAACTGCATCTCTCGAATGTGTGTACCCTTCCTGATGAAGGGTGTCTGTTGTTTGTGAAACACACCTAATATGGAAATGGGAAAAAGGTTTTGAAAACCTTGGAATGGATTTGAGAGTACTTGGAAAAAGAATTGGTAAACCTTGGAAGAAGGTTTTGGAAAAAGAGATTGAAACTTTCAAGAAAAACACTTTTAAAAGAAAATATCGCCCTTGGCAAAGGTTTTAAAAATTGAACTTTGAAGAAAAATCTTTTGAAATTTAAAGATATGATAACCTTGGTGTGGCTATTTCTAAACTCACTTCCAACACCCACTCACTAAGTTGTAGAATTCACCACCTCCCTTTTACCCCTTTCAGGTAACCAAAGGGAAACAAAAAACTTAAAGATAACATTGTAAGATAGGTATGTCAGTTTTAAGATATTCAGTTTTGTATAATGCTATTCTAGTAAAGACAGGAAAGAAGAACGCCTTACTCATCGTGGTTTAAAAAGGGTGAAACCCTTTACAAATAAAGGGTGTGACGGGTTGCTCATGGGGATCCGACCAAACTGAGTCAGGGCATGACAACTTGAGTGGTATCAGAGCATATTTTCTTGAATACATTATCAAGACTATATAACATAGAAACTAAGAGGAATAAATCTTAAAAATTTCAGATGGCTCCCAAGAGAAGAACCAAGAGAACAAGAGTTGCAGTTTATGACACTGCCCAACATCCACTCCCTATAGAAATTCCTAGAAAAGCCCCAACGAATCCACCTGGACTAAGCTCAGAACATCAAAGACTATATGAAGACTTTACCCGAGTGTTTAGAAGGCCCAACCTCACTCCAGAAGTGAACACCAACTCCCGAGCTGAGCCTAAGGAAGTACAATTTCATCCAACTTCTGTGAACATCCCTCCTATAATTGATATCCCCAAATACGTCAAGACCCTCCGTCAATTAGGATGTAAGTCATTCCCAAGAGAGAAGGATGATGAAGTCGCTATAAACTGGCTGGCCAACATTAAGAAACTTATGGGAATAATTAGGATTCCACCAAAGGAGATGGTGATCCTGGTAGAATTCTTCCTGGAAGCTAGTGTGAAAAGGTGGTGGGACAACATTAAGAGCCTGCACACCACCACACCTACCAGGGAGCAATTTGAGGAGAGGTATTCAGAGGAATACTTAGCTTTGCATCTGATCAACGAGAAGAAGCAAGAATTCTCCCGACTCCGATAAGGATCCCACACCATCATGGAGTATGAGATTACATTTAATGAGCTGATACTTTTCCTCCAAACTTAGTTAGGCTGGCAAATAACTGCCAACAATTTGTGGACGATCTCAACATGGACATATGAGACCAGATGGAAGTACTAGGACACCCCATGGATTTGGTTACCATCATCAGCATGGCCCATGAGTATGAGCATCTGGTACATACAAGACGCCACCAGATAGAGCAAGCTAGTCAGAAGGAAGGAGGGTAGAATAGCCATAAAGGTCAAAAGGAGACTGGTGGGCAGAGATTGGGGACAAGAATGAGGTCCTTTAGGAGAAATGAAAGTTATCATGCCCAAAGAGAGGCAAGTACAACCCCACATAGGAGAAACACCTATTTCCCCTGATGTCGGAAAAGCCATGAAGGGTCGTGTTGAGCATGCTTCGAATGCGAACAACTCGGACACTTTGCAAAGAGTTGTCCAGCCCTTCGAGGTAATACACACTGATGTACCCATCAACCACCTCAAGGGAACCCAAGGGCCTTAGATGGAGAACAAGACATAGCCACTACGTCGAGGGTACCAACCAGAGTATACAACCTCACCCAAGAGGAACCACAAGAATGGTCCTAGTACTATAGCTAGTACTTACCAAAGCTTCCCTAGACAAATATAGCCAAAAACCCTGCAATTTGTTATTCTTATAATAAATAAAAGTTCTATTCCCTACAAAATAAACTTGTGATAAGATACAAATAGGAGAAAATGTCACGCCCCGATCCGGTTTGGTCGGATCCCCATGATCAACCCACCACTCTCCCAATTTACTAAGGGGTTTCTCCTTCTTTTAAATCGTGAGGAGTAAGGCGTCCTTTAAACATGTACCTTTCATGGAATAAAATTCATCAAAACTACATTAAATTTAAACTTCCCATACCTGTCTTGCTAGTGTAGTTAATTCAAGGTCTTTAGGTAAACTTTCCAGAGTTACCTGAAAGGTATATAAGGGAGGGGTGGGTACAATGACTCAGTGAATGGGCTTTTAAAATTTAACTTTTAGGAAAAACGTTTGAATCATAGTGTGCCAGACTCCATATTTTCTTTTAAAAACATTTCATTCTCAATTTTTATTTTATAACCATTTCTTATTACCATGGTGTGTCATCACCCAACACACATCTTTCATCATGAAGGTAAAACACACAATCACAAGCCAGCCCATCCACTGAACCCACTTGTGGCGTCGGAGCGACTTTATCGGCCACCTAGATAGAAATACGTCCAGTTCTACCCTGAGAATGAGTGGATGTTCGCGACATCCGACCCTCAATCCCATAACAATACTCTGTGTTCATATGAGGATAGAGACCTCATCATGTCCCCTACCCTGGTCTCATGCACGTGAAGCTACTCCAAGCTTCACAAGACTTCTAGTATGACTGATTGCCCTTCTATCCACCAGGTCGTATAGAGCCCTAAGACGCATAACTACCCCCTCTTAGGCACCTTGAAGGTCCCATAACATAGTGCATGCACAATCAACAGTTTTTAACATAATGCCATATAATTTGTGGTTCCACAAGTCCAATGGCCCCGACCCTCAACTCGACCTGTAGCTGTTTGTCTTGACTAGTCCGAAGACTTGTCTTGTCGCACTGCCGCTAGTTGATTGAGTATGCCGGTCTTGTCTCGGTATCATGGCCAAACAAGACATTTACTTATGTTTTCATGGCATATTAATCATGTTTGTTTATGAGTTCTTGCTCGTGCCAAATGGCCTAGGGCCCACTATTCGAGATTTCCAAAATCAGGGATATTAGCCCCCAAGTTCCAAAACCGAGGCCACTAGCCTAACAGTGCTATTCGAACTCCCGTCAAGGTCTCCCAAAATGTTTAAGCAATGGCACACAGTTAGGGGAGAGAACCTCCAACAAAATATACTTTTCAACTGTACACCATACCAACCGAGTATCAGGACATCTCTACTCATAACCGATGAACGGGTTTTCCACTTCCTTCAAGAAAGTTTCATCATACCAACGGGTACGATTTGCTTACAACCGATAAGTAGTTTTTCCGCGTCATTTCCACATCACTCTTCTTAGGTGTGATGATCAAAATACTACTTAACAGTGGGTTTTCATTTTTGAGGTGCTTATCATTCCAACCGGGTATGATATTAAATTCCCACTCACCCATTAATTTAGTGAATTCCTCTCGACCGATTCTTTGTATTCACGCGAGTTTTGTCCTTGCTGGCATTCCCAATACTTCGTGTTCCTACACGATATGAACATCCATGATCATTATCCCTCGACCTAATAGCCTTCATTCATTCCAAATGAATGAGAAAACTAAACTTTTCATTTATTTGCAATTAGGTCCCTAAAGTTATTTTTTTTCAACTTTAAGTCCCTAATGTCGGTTTTTCCTCAAATTGAGTACTGAAACTTTTAAAATTCACCTTGGGACCTTAATTTATTCAATTTCACAAAAAGGGGTTCGATTTCCCAAATTTCCAATTTGGTCCCCCAACTTTTTCAAAATTACCATTTTGCCCCTAGTTTAAAAAAATGGTAAGTTTTACCCGAAAAATTGCCTAATTGATCCTTGAACATTTTTATCATGCTCAATTGGTCCTCAATTTTATGAAATTACACTTTGAAGTGCACGATTTGGTATTGGAATGAGCTCAAACGGAGCTTTGCCGGAAAACTACACTTAAAGAGAGAAAGCTTCAAAAGTTTACCACCGAGGGCGCGACAGTCCAAGCTTTCGATATGGGCAGATAGCTCGTGTTATAAGGTTCTTCCTAGGATCAAGAATTGTATCAATTGATGCCAAATTGAGTGAGAATTTTATCATCGAAGTTCTGCCAGTTCTCTCTAGCACTGGTCAAAAATTATAGAGGAGAGCTGAATTGGCTTACCTTTCAGGTCTAATTCAGTTGTAGGAGGGCCGTGGAGGTGTTGAGAGGGTTTGGTTTAGCCTGAGAATGGCTCAAATTGGCCAATTTCAGCTTGGCAAAAATAGGGCAGCTTCAGTCTGCTGGAGCTGTTTTACTATTCGATCACGCCAACGCTTCTCCAGCGACCCTCGGAACAAATGGAGACTACAAGCATGTAGTTGACATCTCCCTAATTCTAAAGAACTTGATCACGCCTTCTTTGGCTCAAAAAAGACCCTATATCGGAGCTCTGGTTCGAGCTTCACCAAAAATTGCAATAGTTGAGAGAGAATGGAGTTTTTAGGTGTGGAGAGGATGAATGTGGAGGGGCTCTATATATATAGGAAGCTCGGGCACTTCTTGGCTATCCAATTGGCGCCTTAATAGCGGACATTCACTACTTGAAACTCTCTGGCCGGAGACATTTCAACTTTGTCAACGCTGCTCAATTTTTTGGCAAGTGAACAGTGTTGTCATGTGAAGAAAGAAGACAACATTGTTCAAAACTGGATCGGATCAGACCGGGTTCAAAGCTTAAACTGGTCGGTTCACCCCCAATTCGACTGAATTTTTCAAATCTAAAAATTTCTAAATTTATCTAAATTTATTTTCTAACCAAAGGTGGCCTCAAATCTCAAATTTGAATTTTATAAGCCACCTAGAAAAATGAATTTAGCATTCGGTTCAATAGTCGTTCAAACTGGTCCAAATCGGTTCAATTCAGTTCGGATCTGGTTCACTTGAACCGGTTTGGTTTTCATCCCCCATTCATCCTAAAGTCCTTTTTCATGACTTATGAGACTCCTTAGGTCACTTGGGATCCATAAATTTCCCAGTTTGCCCTCTCTTGATGGGTTCCAGTTCATAAACCGACTTGTTTCATAAACTGATTCAATCCAGTTGAATCCGGTTCATGTGAATCAATCTAGTTTTTCTCTTCCAATTTGTCCTAAGGTTCTTTTCCAAGGTTTTGTGAACCCTTTAGATTACTCAGGATTTGTAAATTTCCTAGATTTCCCATTCTCTAATGATTAGGTTTGTGAACTGGTTCAGTGTTTCTCACTTGGTTTGACTGGTTCTTTTCCCGGTTTCCTTAACTCCAAAGGGCGGGGTCTATAGAAAATCATAAAGACGTACCCACCAAATCTCTAGAGAAAGGGAAACAGGAAGGATGGCATCTGAGGATGTTAGGCGAGTAAATTTAAAGTTTAGATACCCACAAGGACAAATAAAAAGGAATTCTGGGAAAGACGGGGAAGACGGGGAAGAATTCTTCCAAGGAAGGAAATGCTGGGGAGGCATACATGTCCCAACTGAGAAGTAATGGGGCAAGTGACGAAGGATGAGGAGGTGAAGTGCATGCTAAGGTGAAAGAACCAAGGGAAGAATACAAGGAGGACCCAAGGAGTAAGTTAAACCCAAGGAACATGTAAGAAGGAAGATGACATCAGAGGACGTCATGACAAGAAGGAAAAGTGTGGACTACCCATAAAAAAGGAATGGAGGAAAGAACACTTGAGAAACCTCGGAAAGGTAAGCCCTCCACTTTAGAAGTAATTAGGAGAAACGACCACTTACATCGCCTAATGGAGCCCAAAAAAGTGGATGGATGAGCATAGGGTGGAATACACGAAATAAGACCAATAGTAGGAAGTTCTTGGATAGGGAATAATGAATGAAATGGAGATTTTAATACAATGGAGGATTGAAAGTGGGCAGATGCCCCAATAAAAAGGGTGTAAGGAGATGAAGAAAAGGGAACTTGCAAGGAATGTTAAGAAGGTTGAACGTGTAGTTTCGATGGTGAAAGTCTCTACTTTGAGGTACATAGTAGAGAACGAAATCGTAAGAAGGGAACTCCCTAAAACAAGGAATCAATACATAGACCAAAAAAGAATCAACTTGAAATGAGAAATGTAGAATGGTCATAAGTAAGCAAGAAAGGATGAAGGAAGGGAAAGTCTTTAGAAAAAACACATCAATGTACAGGAGGAAGGACATAAGAAGAGAAGAATCCTAGCGTGTCAGTAAGTTATCGGGAAACCCAATGATTGGAACGGGAAATACCCGATATAGAAGTTGAGTACATAAGGAAACCCGACACGGTTATGTAAGACATGACATCAAAGGCAAGATGGATGATTGGATAAAGGTATAGGTAGTCAAGAAATACTACCAGATAAAAAGGGGGACAAAGTTATACGATCCCCGAAAGGTTAGAAGTTTGAGAACAACCATTAAGGAAGTGTTCAAAAATTTTAAATGGCCAAAGACAGGTTCTAGAGCATGTCGTGCTAAGCCTAACAGCCTCAGGGAAAAATATGACTCAAGTAAGGAAGAGTCAGTCAATTAAGCATGACAAGGTCAAATATTAAATTTGGACCGAAGTTGTAATAAACAACGGATGAGAGATGGGTCAAAATAGGACAAAAAGGTGATAACACTGAAAACCGTGTAAGCAAGTACATAGCGCTCGAAAGGACACCAAGATAACGGAAATTATTACCAATGCAAAGGATGCTAATAAAGTTTTGGGGACAAAACTCCTAAAAGGAGGGGAGAGTTGTAAACCTCGTCCCTTATAGATAAGAAAAAATCGGGAAAAGAACCGATCGTTTCCAAAGAGAAAATTGAGCCGGTTCATGAACCTTAACCGATAGAGAAAGGGCAAAATGGGAAATTTACAAATCTCGAGTGACCTAAAGAGTCATAAAAACCATGGAAAGTGAAGGTCAATCATACAATTGTAGGCCAGTACGTCCACTGAACCCACTTGTGGGGTCAGAGCGACTTTATCGGCCACCTAGATAGAAGTACGTCCACTTCTACCCTAAGAATGAGTGGGTGTTTGTGACATTCGACCATCAATCCTGTAACAACTCTCCATGTCTGTATGAGGACAGAGAACTCATCCCATCCCCACCCCGGTCTCGTGCGCTTGAAGATATGTCGAGCTTCGCAAGGTCACCGGGTACGACTAACTGCCCTTATATCCACCTGGTCATCTAGGGCCCTAGGACGCATCACTACCCCTCTTGGGCGTCTTGAAGATCCCGTAATCACAGTGGATGCACAATCAGTATTTTTACATCATGCCATATAATCTATGGTGCCACTGGTCCAATGGCTCCAACCCTCAACTCAACCTGCAGCTGTTTGTCTTGACTAGTCTGGAGACCTATCATGTCGCACTCCGCTAGTTGACTAAGTATGTCGGTCCTGTCTTGGTACCATGGCCAAACAATTCAATTATTCAAGTTTTCATGGCATAAAATTCATGTTTGTTCACAAGCTCCTGCTCGTGCCAACTGGCCTAGGGCCCACTGTTCAAGATTTTCAAAATTGGGCATAACAGCCCCCAAGTTCTAAAACTGAAGCTTTCAGCCTAATAGAGCTATCCAAGCTCCCATCAATAAGGTCTCTCAAATAGTTTAAGCAGTGGCACACAGTCAAGGGAGAGTACTTCCGACAAAAATAAGATTTCAAATGTCCATCATACCGACCAAGTATGAGGACATCTCCACTCATAATCGATGAACGGATTTTCCACTTCCTCCGAGGGAGTTTTCATCATATCAAACGGATATGATCTACTTATAACCGATAAGTAGTTTTTCCGTGTCATTTTCACATCACTCCTTTAAGTTGTGATGTTTAAAATTCCACTTAGTAGTGGGTTTTCATTTTTGAGGTACTTATCATCCCAACTGCGTATGACATAAAAATCCCACTCACCCGTTTGTGCAATAAATTTTCACTTAGTCGATTTTTGTCCCTTGCGAGCTTAACCTCAGCTGGCGTTCCTGATGTCTCATGTTCCTACATGAAATGAACATCGTTGTTCATTATCATCTAACTTGATCACCTCATTCCGTATAAATGACTCAATTCACAACTTTTCTAATATTTGCAAATTGGTCCCTAAAGTTATTTTTCCTTTTACTTTCAACCCCAATTGCCGATTTTTCCCAAATTGAGTCCCGAAACTTTTAAAATTCCTCTTGGGATCTCAATTTACTCAATTTCATAAAAAGGGGTTCAAGTTCCCCAAATTCCCAATTTGGCCCCCAAATTTTCAAAAAATACAATTTTGCCCTTCCTTAACAAAATGGTAAGTTTTATACCAAAAATTATAAAATTGCTCAATTGGCCCTCTAACATTCTTATCATGCCTAATTAACCCTCAATTTAATAAAATTGCATTTTAGTCATTCGAATTTTCAAAAATCCTCAATTTTCCAAAAAAATTTCCCCCAATTTCAACTCCCTAACACAGCCGAATTTGATTTTATCAAATTGACCAATCAAACACTTCTAATTGTTGGAATTAAAGTTAAAATATAGTTCCTACATCTTCATACGATTCAATAGCACTTTGAATCATAAGTTTTGAAGCCGGAACGAGCTCAAACGGAGATTCGTCGAAAAATAGAACGTAGAGAGAGAAAGCTTAAATTACTCACCGATGGGGGTGCGGCGGTCCAAGCCTCCAATCGGGGCTGATAGCTCTCCTCCTGAGGTTTCTCCTAGGATCAAGAATTGCATCAATTAATGCCGAATATGATTAGAATTCTATCATCAAGATTCTGCTTACTCTCTCTTTAGCACTAGTCGAAAATTGCAGAGGGGAGCCGAATTGGCCTACCTTTCTGTCCTAATTCGGCCGTGGAAGGGCTGAGGAGGTGTTGGGAGAGCTTGGTTTGGTTTGAGAAGGGCTTGAATCAGCCAATTTCAGCTCAGTCGAATAAGGCAGCTTCGGTTCGTTGGAGCTGCTTCACTGTTCGATCACGCCGGCACTTCTCTAGCGACCCTCGAAGCGAATGGATGTTACCATCGTGTAGCTGGCACTCCCTAATTCTAAGGAATCCGACCACACCTTCTTTGGCTTAGAAATGACTCTATATCAGAGCTTTGGTTCTAGCTTTATCGGAAAACTAAGCAGCTGGGGGAGAGTGAGGTTTTCAGGTGTGGAGAGAATGAATAGAGAGGGGCTCTTTATATAGGGAGCTAGAGGACTCGTCAGCCGTCCGTTTGGCACCTTTGTGATAGACATTGATGGCTGAAGCGTACTGAACGGAAACGTTTCTTCCTCTCCGGTGCTGCTTTGATTTTTTGGTTAGTGAACAGTGTTGTCATCTAAAGGAAGAAGATGATGGCCTCAAATCTCAAATTTGAATTTTTTAAGACAACTAGAAAAATTAATTTAGCATCTAGTTGAATAGTGGTTTAAACCGGTTCAATCCGGTTCGAAACCGGTTCATCTGAACTGATTTGGTTTTAATCTCCATTTCATCCTAAAGTCCTTTTTTATGACTTTTAGGACTCCTTAGGTTACTTAGGGTCCATAAATTTCATGGTTTGCCCTCTCTCTATTAGTTTCGGTTAATAAACTGGCTCGGCTCTTAAACTAGTTTAATCCGATTCCGGTCCGGTTCACCCGAACCGATCCGATTTTTCTCTCCTACTTCGTCCTAATGTTCCTTCCCAAGGTTTATAATTCTCTTTGGGTCACAAGGGAGTTGAAATTTCTCCAATTTGTTTGTTCCCCAAAAAATGGGTTTGGGAACCAGTTTGGTTTTTCTCACTCGGTTTGACTGGTTCTTTCTCGATTTTCCTTAACTCCAAAGAGCGAGGTTTACAAGTGTCATCTTCTTCCTTCAGATGACGACACTTTTCATTTAATGTATGAATTTACAGTGCCTAAGAAGATGAATCATCTTCATTCAGGTAGTTTCAAGGTGAGGATAAGCTTGACCAAGAGGTGAAACAGTAGGGCAAAGAGTCTCCGAGCTCCCTATATAAAGAGCTCCTCTCCATTCATCATCCTCAAGCCTAAAATCTCCATTCTCTCTCAACTGCTCCATTTTCCGGTGAAGCTCAAACCAGAGCTCCTACTTGGGAAATTTTCTTAACCTCAAAAGGCAGGGTCGAGTTCTTAAGACTTCGGGGGAAGTAATCTATCTGAAAGTAACCTCCACTCGAAATGAGGACCGCCGGTAGAATTAAACAGTGAAGCAGCTCTGAAGGACCGAAGCTGCCCTAATTTGGCTGAGCTGAAATCGGCCAAATTCAACCCTCCTCTGGAAAAACTAACACCCCTCCCCCCCCCCCCTCCAATATCCCCATAGCCCTCATACGACTTCAAATGAGCTGAAAGGTAAGCCAATTCGGCCCTCCTCAGTCGTTGCATGAGCTGAAAGGTAGGAAAATAAAATGACAAAATTCTCACGTGATTCTGGATCAATTGTAGAAATTCTTGATCCTAGAAGGTATCTCGGTAACAAAGCTACCTTCCCCAATAGAGAGCTCTGACCGTCACACCTCTGATGGTAAACTTTCTCTCTCTACGCACAGATTTCCAGCGAAGCTCCATTTGAGCTCAATTCAGACCCAAATGACACATTTCAAAGCTCAATTGAATCATATGGAAGTGTAGTAATTGATCCATACCTTCAATTGGAGCAATTAACCCTAATTAAGTGGCCAATTAGATGAAATCAAATTCGGTCAGTTTAAAGGGGTGAAATTGGGGGAAAATTTTGGGGAAAATTGGGGATTTCGTAAAATTCAGAGACCTCTTTTTAATTTCGCAAAATTGTACACCAATTGTCCATGAAAAAGATGTCGAGGGACCAATTGGACCATTTTTTGAATAATTTGGATCAAATTCCCATTTTTTGAAACTAGGGGAAAAATGGTAATTTTTTAAAAGATGGGGGGACCCAATTTAAATTTTGGAAAACTTGAACCCCTTATACAATTTTGGTTAAAATGAGGACTCAAAAGAAATTTTGGAAATTTTGGGACTCAAATTGGGCAGAGGTTGGCATTGGGGACCTAAAATTAAGAAAAATAAACTTTATGGGCCTAAATGCAATTTATCTATAATTTGTGAGCCCAAACTTTTATGCTAAACCTTAAGTGAAAAGGTTGCCCAAATCGTGTAGAGACAGGTGTGATCGAAATGCCAACAAGAGAAAGATCATGTAGAATTGGAAAACCAACAAAGGATGAACATGTCACAATTATCGGATAAGTGGGTTTATTAACATCATACCCGATTGGAATGGTGAGCACTTCAGAAACGAAAAACCACTTATATGTGGGATTTTAACATCACACCCAATTGGAGTGATGTGCGAACTAAGCTACAAACTACTTACCGGTTGTAAGTAGAGGAAATTGTACCCAACTGGTATGATGGACTTCCTTGAAGGAAGGAGAAACTCGCCTGTTGGTTGTAAGCGGAGGTATCATCACACCCGGTTGGTGTGATGAAGTGAAAATTTTATTTTTGTTGGAAGTGTTCTCTCCTAATTGTGTGTCAATGCTTAAACTCTTTGGAAAACCTTCTTGATGGGAGCTAGATTAGCTTAGATAGGCCAGAGGCCTCGGTTTTTGAACTTGTGGGGCTAAATGTCCGGTTTTGGAAAATTACATATAGTGGGCCCCATGCTAGTGGGCACCAACAAGAGCTCGTAAGCAAACATGATATATGGAAGCCATGAAAACTCTTGACGAAATGGTTATGTGATTTCGCCATGGTACCAAGTCAGGATCGACAATACTCGATGGACTGGCAGTAGTGCATTAGGGATAGGTCGATGGACCGACCTATACAAATAGCTGCAGGTCGAGTTGGTTATATATGGAAAACTATTGTTTTGTGCATGCACTTATGGTACAGGACCATCAAGATGATGGGTCCTAAGGGCTACTAGATGACATGGTGGAGATAAGGGTAGTCTGTCATGCTAGTCAGTCATGAAGCTCGGAGTAGCTTCTTGTGCATGAGACCGGGGTGGGGTCGGGATGAGGTTTCCATACTCATATGGACACGAAGTATTTTTGGGTCTGAGGGTTGAACGTTAGGGGTGTTCACTCAAACTCCGGGCAGAAGTAAGGGAAATGTCGCCCTTAGTAGGGTAAAGGTTTTGAAAACTGAACTTTGAAGAAAAATCTTCAAAAATTTAAAGAAATAATAACCTTGATGTGGCTATTTCTAAACTCACTCCCAATACCCGCTCACTGAGTTGTAGAACTCACCCCCTCTCTATTACCCCTTTTAGGTAAACAAAGGGAAACCAAAAACTTAAAGACCTCCTTGTAAGACAGGTATGTCAGTTTTAAGATATTTAGTTTTGTATAATGCTATTCCAGGAAAGACATGAAAGAAGGATGCCTTACTACTCACGGTTTTAAAAAGGTGAAACCCTTTATGGACCAAAGGGAGTGGCAAGTTGCTGATAGGGATCCGACCAAATCAGGTCAGGGTGTGACATCCGACCTCCTGTAGCTTGGCCAAACCTCCCACAACCCTCCCCAACCAATCCTCGAGCCCTTGGAACCTAGAAGGAAAGAAAATTGCATCCAGTTTTGCTAGAGTACTAAGGTTGTAGAAACTAGAGCACTAATACTTCTCTCATCAAATTGACCTACTCCGGCCACTAATTGACTCACTTTTTTATCCTAAAAGGATCATTTGGATGAACACTAGCCGCCCCTATCCAAAGCTTTGACCGTCACCCCTCCACCGGTAAGAAAACACAAATTTTGCTCTCTAAAATGTTTTTCCGATGAAGCTTTGTTTGAATTCAACAGTGAACTAATTAATGTCATTCAAAGGTTAGAATGTTCATATGGAGATAGGGAAAATGATTAGAAGCATCATCAGGGAAATTACCCAAGTTTAAGTGGAAATTTGAATGAAATGAGAATTTGGGGGTCAAAGTGAAATTTTTAGAAAAATGGGGTATGTAAATCGCCTTTTGAGTTATGGAAAACCGGGAAAAGAACTGGTCAAACCGAGTGAGAAACACCAAACCGGATCACAAACCTATTTATCAAAGAACAGGAAAATTGGGCAATTAAAACTCTCAAGTGACCCAAAGGGGTCATAAAAACCTTGGAAAAGGATCTTAGGGCAATTTGGGAGAGAAAACCACACCGGTTCATGTGAACCGAATCTGAGCTTGATTGGACCAGTTTATGAACCGAGTCGGTTCATCAACCGGAATCGATAGAGAAAGCGCAAACCGGAAAATTTATGGATCATGAGTAACCTAAGAAGTCATAAAAGTAAAGAAAAAGGACTTTAGGGTGAATTGGAGATGAAAACCAAATCGGCTCAGGTGAACTGGATCCGAACCGAATTGAACAGGTTTGCACCGGTTTGAACCACTATTGAACTGGATGCTAAATTCATTTTTCTAGATGGCTTAGAAAATTCAAATTTGAGATTAGAGACCACCATTGGATAGAAAATGAATTTAGATGAATTTAAAAATTTTTAGATTTGAAAAATTCGGTCGAATCGAGGGTGAACCGGCCGGTTTAAGCTTTGAACCCGGTTCGGAACAGTGTTGTCTTCTTTCTTCAAATGACAACACCGTTCACTCACCGAAAAATTGTGTAGTGTCGATGAAGTAGAAAAGTCTCTGGCCAGGGATATTCAGGCAAAGAATGACCATCATTAAGGCGCCAATCGAACAGCCAAGAAGACCTTGAGCATCCTATATAAAGAGCCCCTCCTCATTCATCCTCTCCACACCTGAAAACTCCATTCTCTCTCAGTTGCTCCAATTTCTGGTGAAGCTTGAACCAGAGCTCTGATATAGAGTCTTTTCAAAGCCAAAGAAGGCATGGTCATGTTCTTTAGAACCGGGGAGAAGTGAGCTACACACCTGTAGTCTCCATTTGCTCCAAGAGTCGCTGGAGAAACGCCGGCGTGATAGAATAGTGAAGTAGCCCCGATAGTCCGAAGCTGCCCTATTTCTATTGAGCTGAAATTAGCCAATTCAAGCCTTTATCAGGCCAAACAAAGCACTCTCAACACCTCCACAGCCCTCCTACAATTGAATTAGAGCTGAAAGGTAACCCAATTCAGCTCCCATGTGTAATTTCTAACCAGTGCTAGAGAGAGAACCGGTAAAACTTCGATGATGAAAACCTCACACAATTCAACATCAATTGATGCAATTCTTGATCCTAGGATGAACCTCAAGACACAAGCTATCTGCCTAGATCGAAAGCTCGGACCGTCGCGCCCCCGACGGTAAGCTTTCGATGCTTTCTATCTTTAAGTCCAGTTTTCCGGCGAAGCTCCATTTGAGCTAATTCCGGCACTAAATCGTGTGATTCAAAGTGCAATTGAATCGTATAAAGGTGTAGAAATTCCAATTTAACTTCAATTTCAACAATTAAACTCATTTGATTGGTCAATTTGATGAAATCAAATTCGGCAGAATTAGAAGGTTGAAATTGGGGAAATTTGGGAATTTCAAAAAATTGAGGGACTAAAGTGCAATTTCATAAAATTGAGGACCAATTGGGCAATTTTTGAAATTTTTGGGATAAAAATTACCATTTTTCTAAAGTAGGGGCAAATGGTAAGTTAGGAAAATTTGGGGGACCAAATTGGAAATTTGGAAATTTAAAACCTTTTTGTGAATTTGAATAAATTGAGGTCCTAAGATGAATTTTAAAAGTTTTGGGACTCAACTTCAGGAAAAACTAACATTTAGGGACTTAAAGTTAAAGAAAAATAACTTTAGGAACCTAATTGCAAATAAAGGAAAAGTTGGGTTTCTCATTCATTTGGGATGAATGAGAGCTATTAGGCCAAAGAATAATGAACAAGAATGTTCATATCATGTAGGAACATGAAATACCGAGAACGCTAGCTAAGACGAGTTCGAGTAAGGACAACAAGCCGGCTAAGAGGAATTTCAATGCACGATTGGGTGAGTGCGATATTTATATCAAACCAGGTTAGGATGATAAGTACATCGAAAATGATAACTCACTACTAAGTGATATTTTAAAAATTGCACCTAAGAGGGGTGATGTGAAAATGACACGGAAAAACTACTTACAGGTTGTAAGTATATCATACCTGGTTGGTATGATGAAACTTCCTCGAAGGAAGTGGAAAACCCGTTCATCAGTTATAAACGAAGATGTCCTCATACTCGGTTGGTATGATGGATAGTTGAAAATATATTTTGTCGGAAGTGTTATCCCGTGACTGTGTGCCACTGCTTAAACAATTTGGAAGGCCTTCTTGACGAGGGCTCGAATAGTTATGTTAGGCTAGAGGCCTCGATTTTGGAACTTGGGGGCTAATATGCCCAAATATTGAAAATCTCGAACAGTGGGCCCTACATCAATTGGCACGAGCAGGAGCTCATAAACAAACATGATTTATATGCCATGAAAACTTAAGTAGTTAAACTGTTTGTCCATAATAGCAAAGACAGGACCAACATACTCGGTCAACTAGCGGTAGTGCGACATGACAGGTCTCCAGACTTGTCAAGACAAACAGCGGCAGGTTGAGTTGAGGGTCGGGACCGTTGGACCAATGGCACCACAGATTATATGGCATCATGTGAAAAATGTTTATTATTCATGCACTGTGTTTACGGGACCTTCAAGATGTCCAAGAGGGGTAGTGATGCGTCCTAGGGCCCTGGACGACCTGGTGAATATAAGGGCAGTTAGTTGTACCAGAAGCCTTGCAAAGCACGATGTAGCTTCAAGCACATGAGACTGGGTGGGGTCAGGATGAGGTCTCTGTCCTCATACGGACACAGAGAATTGTTACGGGATTGAAGGTCAGATGTCGCGAACATCCACTCATTCTTAGGGTAGAAGTGGACGTACTTCTTTTTAGGTGGTCGGTAAAGTCGCTCCGACGCCACAAGTGGGTTTAGTGGACAGGGTGGCATAAGATTGTGTGTTTGACCTTCATGATGAATAATGTGTGTTGGGTGATGACACACTGTGGTAATAAGAAATGGGTATAAAAAACTGAAGTTGAGAATGAAATATTTTTAAAAGAAAATAAGGAGTCTGGCACACTCTGATTCAAACATTTTTCCAAAAATCAAATTTTGAAAACCCATTCACTCAGTCATTGTACTCACCCCCTCCCTTATATCCCTTTTCAGGTAAACCAAGGAAAACTTACCCAAGACCTCTTGTTAGTTACACCTACAAGACAGGTATGTAAAGTTAATTTTATGCAGTTTTAATTTATGTTATTCCAAGAAAGGTATAGGTTTAAAGGATGTCTTACTCCTACCGGGTTAAAGAAGGGGAAACCCTTAATAAACTAGGAGAGTGGCAAGTTGCTCATGGGGATCTGACCAAACCGGATCGAGGCATGACAACTTGAGTGTTATAAAAGCCTGTTTCCTCAAATACATAATCAAGACTAGAAAATATAGTAACTAATAGGATTGATCTTAAAATTTTCAAATGGCCCCAAGAACAGTAGCTAAACAAACCCACACTACGATAACCACCCTGGAAGTAAGGTAGAACCCCATCCCAAGAGAGGAAATGAACCAAGAGTATAGAAGGACCCTTAGAGTAACCCTGGGTCGAAGAGGACTCGACAAGAAAGCCTCCGAAGTGTTCAGGCTCAAGGATAGCAAGGCATCGAACCATCAACCACCCCTTTGAAAGGCCCCACAATGCTCAAAGTGTGGGAGGAACCATAAAGATCCACACAAGGAGATGACCTGTTATAAATGTGGGCAATGGGGACACTACAGTAGAAGATGCTTGACATTTCGGAGGACATGACCCGAGAGGATCTGTTATGAGTGTAGGAAGGTGGGACACATAGCATGGAATTGTCCCACACTGTGAGGAATCTAAGCGATACCTCCTAATAAGGACACCTCCACCCCTACAGAAGTTCAAAGGGATAACATTACTAGAACCACAAATGCGACTAGGGAACCCAATCTCACCCAGGAATAAATCTCTCTAGACCATAGTTTAGTAGTGAATACTCCTCAACCCATCATTGTAACAACCTCCCTCAAGAGATGTTAAAACCCCAAAATGTATTCCTACTTCAATAAATAAGATTTTGAGTTTTCTAAAAATTTATTTGTTCCTTAATAATATGATAGCATACCTCAATTGCTCAAGGAAGGATCACGGAAAGAAGATCAAGGGTGGACCTTAAGAAAACCTAGAAATAGTATAATATAGATAAAAGGAATTTTCCTTAAAGAGCACGACAAACCACCTAGGAGCAAAGATGGAAACACCTCCTCCATAGAAGACAACCTGAATGATGAAAGACAACTAGAATGCCTTGAGACAGTAAGGTATGATCAACTTTGAAAAATAGAGGAGTCAAGTAGGGTTGTAGACTAACCTAGCGAGGAAGGGGGAAGTGCAAAGGCCAGAATGGTGGAAAGGAAGAATGAAGAAAACCCTTGAAGAAATAAATGGCCAAAAATGAAATGATGACTACACTCAAACCATAAGTAGGATTTAGTAAGTCCCGCACAAAAATGTATTGGAGCAAATAAGTGCATGAGCCTAACCCAAGGAAGGACACCCTGGGAAGGCATACATGTTCCAATGAAGAAATAATGGACCAAGTAATGAAGGATGAGGAGATGAAGTGCACACCGAGGTGAAAGAACCAAGGGAAGTACATTAAGAGGACCCAAGGGGAAAGTTAAACCCAAGGAGTGGCTAAGTAGGAAATAGCATCAAATGACGCAGTGACAAGTAAAAATGGGTGGGCTAGCCATCATAAGGAAATAGAGAAAAGAACCTCTGGAAAACCTTGGGAAAGTAAGCCCTTCAATTTGGAAGAGGGTAAGGAGAAAACAACAAATGATATGAAGATTGGTCGTGGTCCACACTAACTTAATAGAGCCCAAGGAGTGTATAGTTGGACATAAAGGGTGCTAGGATTCAATCGATCAGTAAGAGCTCTTCAAAGAGAGGATAAGGAATAAAAAAATGAAATGGAGGACAATGAAGGATAAAGAACAAGAAACAATATCGACCTCAGAAGGGTGTAAGAAAAAGGCAACTATTAACAATAGGATGGTCAAGGAGAATAAATGAAACCATAGGAAAGAAAGAGGATTAGTAGAGACTACACTCCAAAAAAAGGGTAATAGAGCGGGTAAATGGATAAGGAAACTTTCAAGGAGTAGTAAGAAATTCGAGCATCTAGTACCTAAAGGGAAATCTCTACTTTGAAGGACATATTAGAGGATGAAAATCATTAAAGGAGAATGCCCTAAAAATGAAGGAATCGGGATATGATCACAAGTAAATTAGAATGAGTTTAAGGAAAAGAAAAATCCTTGAGTAAAGGACGTCACTAAAAATGAAGAAAGACATAAGAAGGGAAGAATCTCAGCATGTCGGTAAGTCATCATAAAATTTAATAATTGGCACTAGAAAGACCCAATAAAGAAGTTGGGAAAGGAGAAGTGGGTAAGGAAAACCGACACGGTTATGTAAGACACAAAGGATAATTGGATAATAGTAAAGGTAGTCGAGGAATACTACCCGATGAAAGGAGAGATGAAATTATACAATCCTTGAAAGGTAGGAAAGTTGGAAGCAACCCTAAAGGAGGTGTTGTAGAAGTCTGAGGGACAAAGATAGGTTTTGTACTATGTCATGTAGTAAGGGACATATAAGCACTAATAGTCCCTAATGAAATGTGTCTCAAGTAAGAAAGAGTCAATTAGTAAGCATAACAAGGTCAAACATAAATTTTGACCGAAGTTGTAATCAATGATGGATGAAGGATGCGTCAAATTGGGAAAAATGAATAATAACACCAAAACCTGTAAAATAAGTACGTAATGCTCGAAAGAATGTCAAGCTAAGGGTTTCAACATTGAAGAGAATAACTAAACAAATGAACGATTGGGCACCTTGGAACTCTTAATCCTGAAATTTTAAGTAAGCGCCCCAAAAGGAAGAACCTTACCCTAAGTAAAGGGAGATGTGAGCCTAAGGATATACATGTATTAATGAGCTAGACATGCCTCATTATTATAACTTCATGGAAGGAGTAAGCATTATAAATGAAAAGAAATTCTTTAAATGAATGATTACAAGGAATAAGTGAAAGAGTAATCGAAGTGTTAACATGTCAAGCAAACCCAAATGGACATTAAGGGAAATTATTACTAATATGGAATATACTGGTTAAGTTTTGGGGAAAAAACTCCTAAAAGGAGGGGAGAGTTGTAAACCCTGCCCTTTTGAGTTAAGGAAAACTAGGAAAAGAACGGATCAAACTAAGTGAGAAACACCGAACCGGTTCACAAACCCGATTATTAGAGTACGGAAAAATTGGGTAATTACAACTCTCAAGTGACCCAAAGGGGTCATAAAAACCTTGGAAAAGGATCTTTGGACAATTTGGGAGAGAAAAACATACCGGTTTATACCCATTTCTTATTCCCATGGTGTGTCATCATCCAACACACATCCTTCATCGTGAAGGTCAAACACACAATTGCAGGCTAGCCCATCCACTGAACCCACTTGTGGCATCGGAGCAACTTTACTAGCCACCTAGATAGAAGTACGTCCACTTCTACCCTAAGAATGAGTGGATGTTCGCGACATCTGACCCTCAATCCTGTAACAATTCTCTATGTCCATAAGAGGACAGAGACTTCATCCCGACCCCACCCCGATCTCATGCGCTTGAAGCTACGTCGAGCTTCGCAAGGCTTCTAGTACGATTAATTGCCCTTATATCCACCAGGTCGTCCAAGGCCCTAGGACACATCACTACCCCTCTTGGACATCTTGAAGGTCTCGTAAACACAGTGCATGCACAATCACATTTTTTATGATGTCATTTAATATGTGGTGTCATTGGTCCAACGGCCCTAACCCTCAACTCAACCTGCAGCTATTTGTCTTGACTAGTGCGGAGACTTGTCATGTTGCATTGCCGTTAGTTGATTGAGTATGTCGGTCATGTCTTGGTACCATGCCCAAACAATTCAATTACTTAATTTTTCATGGCACATACATCATGTTTGTTTACGAGCTCCTGCTCGTGCCAACTGGCCTAAGGCCCACTATTCGAGATTTTCAAAATTGGGCATAATAGCCCCCAAGTTCCAAAACAGAGGCCTCCGACCTAACAGAGCTATTTGAGCTCCCGTCAAGAAGGTCTCCCAAATTGTTTAAACAGTGACACACAGTCAGGGGAGAGCACTTCCGACAAGATATATTTTTAGTTGTTGATCATAACAACCGAGTATGAGGACATCTCCGCTCAAAATCGATGAACGGGTTTTTCACTTCATTCGAGTAAGTTTCATCATCCAACCGGGTGTGATCTACTTACAACTGGTAAGTAGTTTTTTCGCATGATTTTAACATCACTCCTCTCAGGTATGATGTTTAAAATACCACTTAGCAGTGGGCTTTCATTTTTGAGGTACTTATCATCCCAACTGGGTATGATATAAAAATCCCACTCACCCAATTGTGTAGTGAAATTTCTCTTAGTCGGCTTGTTGTCCTTACTGGAACTCGTCTAAGTTGACGTTCTCGATACTTCGTGTTCCTACACGATATGAACATTCTTGTTCATTATTTTTTGGCCTAATAGCCCTCATTCATCCCAAATGAATGAGAAACCCAACTTTTCTTTTATTTGTAATTAGGTCCCTCAAATTATTTTTCTTTAACTTTAATTCCCCAAATGTCGATTTTTCCACAAATTGGGTCTGAGAACTTTTAAAATTCATCTTAGTACCTCAATTTATTCAAATTCACAAAAATGGTTTAAATTTATAAATTTCCAATTTCGTCCCCCAACTTTTCTAAAATTACCATTTGGCCCTTACTTTACAAAAATGGTAAGTTTTACCCTAAAAATTCCAAAAATTGTCTAATTGGTCCTCCAACATCTTTATCATGCCTAATTAGTCCTCAATTTTATGAAATTGCACTTTAGTCCCTCAAATTTTGAAATTCCCAAATTTCCCCTAATTTTTTCCTCAATTTTAACCTTCTAACTCTGCCGAATTTAGTTTCAACAAATTGACCAATCAAATTAGTTTAATTGTTAAAATTAAAGTTAAATTGGGGTTTCTACACCTTCATATAATTCCATCGCACTTTAAATCACACGATTTGGTGTCAGAATGAGCTCAAATAGAGCTTCACTGGAAAACTGGACTTAGAGAGAGAAAGCTTACTGTCGGGGGCGCGGCGGTTCGAGCTTTCGATCTAGGCAAATAGCTCTCGTACTGAGGTTCCTCCTAGGATCAAGAATTGCATCAATCGATGCCGAATTGAATGAGAATTTAGTTATCGAAGTTCTGTCGGATCTCTCTCTACCACCCATCGAAATTTACAGAGTGAAGCCAAATTGGCTTACCTTTCAGCTCTAATTCAGCTGTAGGAGGGCTATGGAGGTGTTGGGAGGACTTGGTTTAGTCGGAGAAGGGCTCGAATTGGCCGATTTCAGCTTGGCCGAAATAGGGCAACTTCGGTCTGTCAGAGCTGCTTCACTGTTCCATCACGCCGGCACTTCTCCGGTGACCCTCGAAGAAAATGGAGATTACAAACGTGTAGCTGACTTCTCCCTGAATCCAATGAACCCAACCTCACCATGTTTGGTTCAGAAAAATGCCCAAGTTGGAGGTTTGGTTCGAGCTTCACCGGAAATTAGAGAAGTTGAGAGATAATGGAGTTTTCAGATGTAGAGAGGATGAATGAAGAGGGGCTCTTTATATAGGAAGCTCGGAGACTTCTTGGTCATCCGATTAGTGCCTTAATGGTAGTCATTCATTGCCCGAAACTACCTAGCAGTGAATAGTGTTGTCATCTGAAGGAAGAAGATGACACTATTCCGAACTGGACCGGACCAGTCTGAATTGGGTTCAAAGCTTAAATCGGTCGGTTCACCCCCAATTTGACTGAATTTTTTTAAATTTAAAATTTTCTAAATTCATTTTCTATCTGACGGTGGCCTTAAATCTCAAATTTAAATTTTTTAAGCCATCTAGGAAAATAAATTTAGCATTCGATTCAATAGTGGTTCAAACCGGTTCAGATTCGATTCACCTAAACCAATTTGGTTTCATCTCCAATTCATCCTAAAGTCCTTTTTCTTGACTTTTGTGACTCTTTAGGTCACTCGTGATCCATAAATTTCCCAATTTACCCTTTCTCTATCGATTCCAGTTCATGAACCGACTCGGTTCATAAACCGGTTCAATCTAGTTGGATGCGGTTCATCTAAACTAGTATGATTTTTCTCTTCCAATTTGTCTTAAGGTTCTTTTCCAAGGTTTTAGGAACCCTTTGAGTCACTCGGGAGTTGTAAGTTTTCTAAATTGCCCATTTCCTGATAATCGGGTTTGTAAACCAGTTCGGTTTTCTCACTCGGTTTGACCGATTATTTTCCCGATTTTTCTTAACTCAAAAGGGTGGGGTTTACAAAATCTGTGAAAAGAAAAGATTTTTCCTTTACAAAAACTCACCCTAAATAACCACTCACTAAGTTGTAGAAACTCATCCCCTCCATTAACCCCTTTTAGGGTAGGACATACACTGGAAGGAAAACATAATAAGATATATTCAAACAAATAACACAAACAATAATAAATACTAAAATTTCCAAAAAAATACCAAAAATTGTTGGGAAAATTCAAGATATAAAAAAATAATAATCAATTAAAATAACCCAAAATAGTATGAAAAATTAAAAAAAATATAATAACACTTTAAAAATAAATTGTAAAAGGAATTATACTAAAAAAATATAATGAATTCAAAAAATATCACAAATAGTAAAAAAAATAATTAAAATACAATAATGTTCCTAAAACAATAATAAATACAGAAAATCACAATTAAACACTAAAATATTTTGGATAGTTCAAAGTAAAATAGTAACACTAAAAAGGTAAGTCTCTTGAATATGAAAATAATTTAGACTCCTATTCGTCCCCTCTAATGGATATCATTACGTTGGAGTTGTAGGTAACCCTAATAATTATGAAAATTCTTGAAAACTTCAATTACTATTATATTTTAAACATACACTATAAATCACATTTTTAGGTGACTCCAATTATTATTTAGGATGGTTCAAAAGGTCATGAATGTGTAAGGGAGACAGCTTTCCAAACCCACCACGTGCGACGATTGATCACCTTCTTCGGTGAGTTCCCAATTTATATATAATATGAGTCAATTTTTCAGTGAAGGCTCGATCACGGTCATAATGGCACTGTATAGGGACCAAGTGTGTCAAATAGCAAGTGGAGGGTATGAAGAAGATTGTGCTCTACGTTTTCTCGAGAGTGTATGTGCTCGTGCTACCTTTTTTCTCAAGAGCATCTACGCTCTAGCTTTTCTCGCTTATTGCCCTCGGTTTTCTATTCTAACAAGCGGAGTCTCTAATAGAGGTGTTTTAAAGGAGAGAAAAATTGGGGACTAAAATATAAATTTTAAAAAGATTAGGTCAAACTATAATTTTAGGAAAATTTGTACTCAAATAAGATTAATTAAAAGTCTATGGACCTTAAATAAAATATGAGAAAATTTGAGAACCCTAAGAGAGATTGAAAGAAGCTAGGGACTTAAGTAAATGGGTCATGTTTTCCAAAACTATTGTTATAATGTGTGAGGAGCATGTCATTTTATTTGATTGTTAGTGTATGCATAAACCCACTGAATGAGTCATATGGGTTGAAAAACTGGAAAATAAATCTAACATAAGAAATTAATAAAAGAGTAACTATGCATAAATCTTTTTTAAGTGAAGTATAAGGTTATAAATCATGAAATGGTCTAATATCAATAAACTTATTCAATAAAATGTGAGCTCATCCTACAACTTACTAAAATTATTTCACGTAAATGCAGAAACTAAAATTATTTCACGTGAATGCAGAAATATATAGGAAAAAATATCTCGGACATTATCTTCAACATTTGCCTGATTTGAATTACAGAACTCGAAGTGTGTACACAAAAGTTTAAATTTATAATAATTAGTTGATACATTTACATAAAATTTTTGTAAAAATTTTGGACACACTAATTAATATAAAAAAAGTTTAAATTTTCGTAAAAAAATATGATTTATTTAATTTAAATTTTGATTATCGTGATACTAATTTAGTGAAAATATTCACTATTATAGTATTAATTGAACTTATTTCGACCTTAAAATTAATAATTTAAGAAACACTCTGACAAATTATTAAAAATTTGGTGGAATTATAATATTTTATAAAAGATGGCTCCTACCATATGTATATTATTGATGATACAAGTAGGGAGAATAATGGTCGCCCAAAAAATAAAATAGGTTAAATCATGCTAATTGAAATAAGCAAATGTAAAAGGATGTATTATATTACCTTCCAATAGAGTCAAATCTAGAAGTTAGTGCGGTCCAATATACGGGTCTATGAAAAACTTACCTGATGGAATGACATTCGAACTAAAAGATGAGACATCCCAAAAATTGTCTAGGTTCATTCTCTTTTCTCGGATGACTACTTAGAATATCTTTGAGCCCCATTTTATTTTAGGCTTTCTTTTTTTCTTTTTTTCAGGAGATGGAATTCATCTGTCATGGCGACTCCAGCCTTAGGTTCAATTGAGCATAAACTATTTACTATGGATGCACAAACCTGGAACTCCCAGGAGTTTCATGGATTGGCATGCAGATAAACAACAGCATATTCTACTAAAAATTCAAGATTTCCACATACATGCAAGTATCATGTAATATATAGTGCCCTCTCTTGCGTAGTCTACAAAGAATGTATGCAAGGAAGTAGACAAATATTGAGAGATATTGTAACCAGCATAAGAACCCCAGGTATATTTGCCTCACCCTAAGATTTTATTTGTCATTCGTTAGAAAGAATCAACAAATAACTAGAGGGTGTAACTCATCACTGAGAAAGCATTGGTAAAGTAAAAAAAAAAAAACAAGCAGAACTAACAAACACACCTTGAAAGTGGACAGAAGCCTATGGAGCTAATGGTAAAGCGCTCTAAAGCAAGGAAAATTTACAATTGAAACGCTGAGATGGTTTAGGATCTCCTGTATGAATGGGTATTGCTTCATCTCTATGTTATTGTTGAAACTCAAAAAAGGGAAAATATTCTTCCAGTATCTGGTAATGCGGGCGTGCTTGTAAGGAGTCTCAAGATCAGTCAGTATCACAATGCATGTGATTTCTTACATCTCACAAGCCTCTTGAGAAACATTTCGACCTGCATCAAAAGATAATATGCTCCCATGAGCTTAGTTGCCAGATATCTTAATGTTAATGTTCTAAACCAATGGCTACAGTCTACATAGTCTTATATGTGATCTGAAGCTACATACCTCTGATGGGTTCCTGAGGGAGTAATACGCGCTGCTCTCCTTTGGAATTGAAGAGACTAGAATGCCAAGACCCCGATTCCCCTCTCTAAGAACCTGTTAGAATTTAGTTAAATATGCTCATTAGACGATCATAAGGCTGATCTAAAGGTATAGCAAATGAACTGACATGGGATCAGAAATTTTATTGCCTTAAATGCATCTTCATCTGTTCGGTCATCTCCAACATATATTGGAAGCACGTCATCTCTTTCATTCAATCCTGAAGGATGTTGATTTCCCCATCAAACATTTATGTGAAAAAAGGTGATAATCGAAACGATCACAAGCCAAGCAAGCAAACATGCAGAACTGTCGAACATACCCAGTGACTCAAGTAAAAACATGACTGCCTTTCCTTTATCCCAGTCAATAATAGGACGGATCTCTAAAACCTACAATATAAACAAAATAGCATAAATTGAACAGAATTTGAGCAAGAAAAAGCAGAAGATGAAATAAAGATCTCGTGAGTTCGCACCTTTCTCCCGTGAGTCAAACGCAGGCGTGGGTAGTTCTTTAACATATCATGAACAATTCCCCCAACCATAGGCCAATTCTGAAACGGATAAAAGTGGTCAGTGGAATACTATAGGAGAAATAAAACGATAAAAGGTTTGTATAGAACAGTGAGAATTCATCATGTTTCAGGGAGCATCACAAAGTCCTTACTGTCATATCAACATTGCGAAAGTGTACTGAGACACAAAACCTATTGTTCTCAACTGTTGCGCCAGCAATATCCTTTGTAGCTTCCACAAGAATGTTGAAAACCTGTCATTCAGCCATATAAGGACTCACTTTGCTTCAAAACAACAGAAACTGATGCAGTTATCAGCTAGGTTATCTGGATAGAAGAGATCACCTCATCAATCATGGGTAAGAATTCACTAGCAGGCTGGAATAAATTAAATTTCTTCAGCTGTATTCATATTACAAAAAGTCAAAATATTATTTTTCTTACATGCTTATAACAAGAAAGAACAAATAAGATATTTTAAACATCTCCGGACCTGTTTCTCTACTGGACAAGTGTGTCCATCGGAAGAAATTTTATGAATTGGATACATGATATCCATTCCATGACTGCCAGCATAATACAGGTTAGTGAGTTTGACAAAGTCCAACACCTGGTAAATGGAATACACGAAGCTATCAGGACCAAATCTAGGCAGAAAGGAAAGAGATAAAACATTGTCAATATATGGAAAACTCAAAAAAATTACTTTTTCACGGCTTCTCCCACTGATTATCGCAGTTGGAAAGCAATTGGCTGCCCTTTTAACTGCATCACGCATCTGAAATTTGGAAATTTTTAGAAATTATATAATAATGCAAGGTATTTCTTCTACAAAGACCACCAAAAGGATGAATTCTTACAGATTTATGCATGAAGGCAAAGTCAGGATTGTCCACAATAGGTGAAAGGGTTCCATCGTAATCCAAAAATAATACTATCCTTTTGCCCTTAGCGTGGTCAGCTATTTTCTCAAATGTGTTCAATCCAGATGGGTACTTGACCTGAAATTTTGGCAGGCGTATACTTTTAGAAGATTCAAAAGGGCAACCAACTGGAACAACAAAAATAAAGACGGAGAAATGAGCATACCATCCAAGTTTGATATGAAAGTTCAGTATCAGCTGCCCCATCTTTCTCATTTGCATCCCTGGTTACTCTTTTGGGTGGAGGTGATGAAGCTATCATTGCATCAAGCCATCCAGTAGATCGAACATCATCAAGTACCCCAGTCTTTTTTCTAGGCACTGTGAGATGAAGACCAGTAGATAAAACTGTGGTAGGGGAAGAGCAGGGCAACATGTTTTGGCGAAAAGCCAGTCTTGATATGTTCACGGAAGAACTTTCAGTTAAAACAGGAGAAGCATGATTTGTTTTAAGGTCCATTCAGTCTAGATCCTTGATGCAGTAGAACTTTCTACTACCGGTACACTAACGCCTTAAATCTTTATTTCACTTCAAGAAGGTCCTTCCCCGAGAGGATTGCACTTGGTAATCTGTTGGCCAAAGAAACAGCGCTCTGAGATCAAGCAATAAAGATTATAATTCTTGATTTCGAGTTGAAGTTCAAGGGCATGGATCATATTCTCTGAAGCAATAACGATCGTGGTGAAAGGGAACTATTCAGCGCACACCACGAACAAGTATATAAAAAGAACACAGAGAAAAGCACCATGAACAGCAAAGACTCGCGGTGGAAGGCAGGCTAAAGTATTACAAGTAACATTAGTCGTAGATTTCATGTGGTGCCAATTAGTCTACATTAACAAAAACAACGATTTGGCTACTCCCCGGAGAAGAGAGATCGAAAACACGGTCGGCATGCGCCAATGGGCATTATCGGCCACATTTAAGACCAACCAAACGTGGGGACCAATCTTGAAAAATTGGATGTCCATATGTTTATTCAAGAGAAAATCCTCATACCGAATATTCAAATCAACAGAACTCCGAAAGAAATCGGAATGAATCGCCTAATACATATCAATGATGCTGTTTCATAGCTAAGAAATTTGAGGAAAGTTCAAAGGATACCAAGACGTTGAATTACAGCCTATGAAAATATCCTGCACAAACCCCATGACTTTTTTTTCTCCCTTCCCCTCTGGTGGCTATAATTCCGGCCAGGTGAAGATTATAGCGAACCGAAGAGAAGAGAAAGGAACTTTACCTGACAGAATGTCGCAACAGAAAGTCGGAACTGGATGCCAAGCGAAAACGAGGATGTGCAAATAAGCCAAACGTGAAGAAGAAGAAGAAGAAGAGACAGAAGAAGCGCAATGAAGTATAGGGTTTATTATTTATAGAAATGCTGACTTTTTTTAGGCTCAAGAATTTTCGAGGAAATTAGGTTGTTGAACCAGAAAAAAAAAAGTTATGTCAATGGAGAGAAAACCTCCTATTAGTGAAGGCGCTTCTAGGCGAGTGGAACGTACGAAGCTACGTTTGTGGGACGATACTCGCGTGAGGAAGCGCGTGAGATTTCAAGAAGATTTTTTTCAAAAAAATTGAATGTTTTTATTAACTGAAAAAACGAAAAAATGACCCGCCAAACTTACGTGGGAGAGGAGGAAGGGCAAGAAGAGACGAGGAGTGCCACGTGGGAATGACTCCGTTGTTGCGGGACGGCCAAAGAAACACGCATAGGTGACTGATGTCTGACGCGGCCACGTTTGTGGGGCCCACTACGAACCACTTGCCTCCATGTTTATATTTGTCCGACTTTGACTTTCCAGCTGTGAAAAATGTATTATTATTATTAAAAATATATATTAAATAAAATGACGAATAATTTAAGGAAAAAAAGTTGGCCATAGTACATTGGTTTGATAGCACTGCGGCTCACTTCCATCTATCAAAATTTGTCTTTTTTAGATTGCGACATCATTCTCATTTGAATGGGTAAATTTGATGTCTTTCCCATGTTTTGACCTCAAACAAATCAGACCTACTAGTACAACAATGATTCAACAACATAATGTACTTTTTTAATGAATGAAATATTTTTACCATACAAAAATTATAGTTATCAAAATCAGATAATATGGTAAATATATACACCATTGAGCTCATAAGATTGAGTATTTAATGGGTTAAACAATACTTTATTAATAATTAAATTTATATAAATACTATATATTAATACTAATTCATAATTAAAAATGGCAAATGTATAACTTATAATTTGTTTATGTTATTAAATAAATAATGTGAAATTTAGTATTAGTTTTTTTCGTCCAATTTAATTTACCCCAATTATTTCAATAAAAGGTAGTAAATATTTATATTATATAAAGTTTATGACTGTAATATTGGGATAAATACTCCCAAGTTATTTTCTAGTTTTCATGAATTTTGACTATATATTGTGTAAATAAATGTTAAAATAAATTTTGACACGTGATGTAATTGTTGGTTGAACCGGTTTAATTGAATGATTTGATTCAATTTTAATAAGTACGATAAATTATATGCTACATTTATTTTATTTGAGTGGTTAACATCACTAAATAAATATGAGTGAGATATGTATATAAATCTAATTAAATTATTGAATTTGATGGGATGTGGAAGTATCTTAAATATATGGGGGTATGGGGCGGGTGTGAATCTTGACTTTAGTGTCGCTCTGCTTTCCACGATCCACGGTGACTAAATCCTCCTACTTTTCTTTTGGTGTTGAAGTGACCAGCTGGACAGGAAGAAAAATGGATGCTGCTGACAAGGCAGTGATTCAATTTCGAGTAGGAAATACGTTTTGAAGACATAATAGGCAAGGAAGTTGGGGACGATGGAGGCGGTTGAAAGTAAATGCCTTCAAGTTTGGTGTTCTGTTTCTTTGTATATCAACTTTTAGCAGCGACTTTTTCAATTATAAAATTAAAGTTCAATTATAAAATAGCCGTGTCATAAAAATCCGGTCCGCTCAACCCGACCGAGATCGGACCTGGGACCCGTAGTCCGAACTCGCTCCCAAAATTGTACTTATTGTTGGCTACTTTTTCGGGTACTCTTGCAATTTTGTCCTTAAGTACTAAAAAATTATGTTTTCTATGCGTACGAAAAAATACTCTAAATTTAATATTTATGATAAATTATATGGTATATAAAATTTTAAAAAAATTATAATTTTTAAGTATTTAAAATATTTATTATATTATAAATTAATATATTGTATATAATTATATTAAATTATTTAATTTATATAAATTAATATTACTGTACTAAAATAACTATTATATCTAAAATTACAATTTTTTATTTATATAAATATTTATTATATTACAAGTTAATATAATGTAAATAATTATACTAAATCATTTAATTTATATCAATTAATTTTATTTTATACTATTATAAATATAATTTTAAAAAAATATTACAATAAATTATTTTATTGAAATAAATTCACCATTATTTTACCTAGAATATCGTGTACATAAATTTTACAATATAAAATATTTAATTTAAATAAGTTAGTAATATTTAATTTAAATAAATTAGTATATGATAGTATTGTAAATAAAATAATTATTTAACTAAATATAATTATACTAAATTATTTTATTTATATAAATATTTTTTAAAATTATAATATTATAAAAATTAGAAAATTATTTATAATAAATAAATTAATATTATTATATATATAAATAATTATTTATTAAAATTATGCATAAAAATAACACATTGTAATAATAAATTTTACTAATTATATAATTTATAAAAATTATATATCAACAACTATAAAGTTTTATATTTATAATTATATAATAAAATTATAAAAATAATTATTATAAATTATATAAATAGATATAATTTTAAAATAATTTTATACAACCAATTAATACTTACAAATTGGAGTTTGAATTATATTTGCTCGTATTTTATTTAAATAGACCAAATCTCAAAATATATCTGGTGTGTGGACGTATATTCAAATTAAATTTGAAAAATAAATTTAATTTAATTAACGGTAATATAATATAATTTGAAATCATCGACCCGAAACTGAACGAATTCAAACTGATAATACACAGAACGGCTGAATTTCAACAGTCTAAATTTATATTAACGATTGGATTCAAATTCAGATTACTTATTTTTGAACATTTCTATGAGCGTATATCCCAACTTAGTCTCTTATCACTTAGTTTTGTGACGAGCTTTTTAGAAAAATAAATGTAATTATATATGTATATATAAAGTTATGTTGATATTATATAATATTTCAATAAAAATGATAAATAGTTTATAATCAATAAAAAATTAAAAAATAAATTAACCATAAAACTACTGTAATATAAAAATGAAATGATTCACTGCATGACGACGTGGGTGCACAAAAACTTTAAAAAGAAAAAAATATTTGTAATTTAATAGAAAGTAGCCTACAATCTGCATGTGATCATATAATTATGTTTTTACATCAACGATATTCAAAATTATCTATAAATTATATAATATTAAATATATTAATACACATTTAATTTTACAATAAAATCAACTGAAATTATACTAATAATAATAAATTTGCAAGGTATAATATTAAATACGTAAAAGTGTATTTAATTTTTGCAATAAAGTCAATAATTTATGCTAATTACAATAAAACTAAAAATTACATAATATTAAATATATAAAGTAATAAAGACAACTTATTTTATCATAATAATACTGAAATTCTATGGAAAAAGGGTAATTAAAAAATTTAGTCATTATCAAATAAACTATCAAATTTAGATATTTATTTATTATTTTGATGGTTGGATTGTATTACTAACTAAATATATCTACCGTCTATTAGAATAAAATCAATTTTGTTACCCCTAACTTTTACTATTTCACCACCAAATTTTCTTAATACGACATTAATTTTTTTTATAATGAACTTAGAGTATTTTCTTTAAATTAAAAATTCTACCTATCATATTAGATTTTGAAGGTTGTAATAATAAATATAAGAATTTAAATAAGAATATCATTTTTTTTCCTGTTCAAGTAATAACATAATATTTATATAATAACTCAAATAAGGTATTGCACCATTAATTTCTCTCCATACTTGTGTATTAGTAAAAAATGACAAATTTAAATCAAATAAAAATATTATAATTTTATTTAAGTCCACTTGAAAAAATTAAGGTTTTATTTGAGTTATAAATATTAAAAGTTTTATTTCAAACTTTTATATAAAGATATATTCTTGAAGAAAAAATATATTATGACATTATTTCAAAATTTAATAAAATATTAAATTTTATTTGAAAATTTAAAATTTATTATAATATTAACAAGAACGATTTAAAAATTAAAATCTAGAAATCCATGGAAGAAAGGTGTAGTCCACAACTGCTTTTTTTCCAATTCAAATGGGTCTGACCGGATCTTCCGACGTAACACAATTAAGTAATACGATATATTTTTTTCTTCTGCTAGGAACTTTCCCGGTCAAGGGTACAGCTGTCCCTATTGAATAATCGAGGCGAGTTCCACATCATTAATTAATCATTTAATGTTGAAATTGAACTTAAATATAAAATAATAAGTACCGATAATTTTTTATATAAAAATATTATTTTAATAATCTATTTTCAATCATATAAAAAGTATAAAATAAATAAAAACGTCAATATGGAAGTCATAATGGCTAAAAAGTAGATGGCGTAGTATCGGTACCTCAACTGAGTCCTTTTTCTCTATTTTTTTATTTGTTTTCTTCTTGTCCAAGGAAGTAGTTCTCTCACCGACAGAAAAGGCGACAAGGAGTACACCTTTGACCCGGCCCCGTGTGATTTAATATTAAATTACTGAACTTTTAAATATACAACCTAACTTTTTTTTTCCATCTACCCAAATTTGGAATGATTGAAGTGGTCATCAATTTTCCACATCTCCAACAAAATGAAATATATATTTTTAGTAATTAAAATGACAATATATATATAGCATGATATTATATTGATGGAACAATATATCATAGGTAACTTAGAATTTATCATTACTATATGACTTCCTTCTTGAAAATCAAACTAACCTAAATTATATGATAAGGCATCATTGTTTAAAAAAAGTATAAAATTCAAGTTTTTATTATTTGTATTAAAAAACTACACAACAATTCATCCAGCCCAAAGAAAATAAAAGTACTGGGGAAGTAGGTATGAGTGGAGAACGAGGGGAGAAGAACCGAAGAACCGCCGTTGCATATCAAATTTTGATTTAAATATTTGAATTGTTTCCTTTTGAACGACATATGGTATGGTCCTATAGCTTTGATAGCTGACATGACTGACCACCGGTCCAGCCACACCTAGACTACTCCGCTGAGAAGAGATATAAAAAAATACGGTCGGCATTAGCCATTGGGCGCTGTCGGCCCCATTTAAGACCAACCGAACGCTCATCTTGTCCATATGTTTTGTTTTGCTAGAAAATAAATAATTAATTTATTAACCCGTATCAAAAACATATAATCTTTTATGTTCTGATTTATCCCTCTAAAAAATAATAAAATTGTTAATATGAAACATGTTCCCCAGTAAATATCCTATTTGTTTCATATTTTTTATATAAATATGTTCTAATATGTATATATAATAATATCAATGTGATATCAAATCTGCCCACAACATTCCATCATTAATTCTTACCATTGAAATTGTGGAGCTAAGGGAAACTCTATTATCATTGCATCACCATTATCTCCATAAAAAATCTTGTATTTGGTTGTTCTTCCTCTTTACTACTAGTCACCCTGCAAATTAGTCACGTTTTAACATGCACGTTATATTCGGCCACCACTTTCCTGATTTCTTCTACCACTTTCGAACCTACTGACTTTCTCCACCCTTTTAAAATAATTAACCTATATGTTATCAATTAGCACAGTGTAGCAAAACGAGTAGTCCATTTTCAACCATAAAAATAAGAAGTATCGGATGAAATATTAGAGTTTATTTAATTGATATCCCCTTATTTTGATTAGTTGTTAGCTCCACTGCAAAGTAATAATTCTCTCATTCATGTGTGTTAATACTTGGAATCATATCTAAGGATTCTTAACCAACAACAACTTAGGGTTAGGGTGTCATCACTCATACTCAATGATACCCGTTTTAACGAGATCTGCTAATAGGAAATGGATCCAGAAAAGATAATAGTATATCATGAGTATATAAGGGTGACACTTAACTTTTAGAGAATTTCGGCAGATATTCGTCACAGTGATGGAAGATGTTTAGAGAGATCGAAGAAAAGCGAATGTTCAAATGAGACTTTAGAGGGACAACATCAATGGCAGGGGACTTTAGCATGAGCTAATTTACAGAGAACTCAGATGGAGAACGGGAGGCGCATGAGAGAAAGAACACCTATATCTACGAGGTTTGGATACAAAGCCGTGCACAATTCATGAAAAAATATCAGAAATGGAAAGGAACTCCAAGGAGTGCGAATGAAGTATATGTCCCATGGATGATCTACTATTAGGAGGAACTGCTATGAATGTGGGTAATCAGAACATATGCTTAGGAATTGCCCTTTTAGAAATATTCAAGTCATGAAGACAGATAATACAAGGGAGAAAGAAGGTTCTAGAGAGGTAACTATGCTTAGTAGACACTTCCCTCACAAGTACAAGGAGTCGAGTGGGAAGTGTCGTGCAACCATTGTGGGAGCCAATGTCACCCAACGTCATAATGTAGGTGGTTGGAATTTTAGTAAAACTGGTCTACCAAAAGGGACGAATTACTTGTATGATTGAATTGACTGAAAAGAACTGCAATGGAAGATGAGCTCGCCAAAAATGAATCACATGGACAAAACATACCACAAAATAAAGAAAATGAAGAAAGAGAAAGTTCTAATGACCCTTGATATTGATTAATTGGAATTTAAGTATGAATGGTAGGAATTGTTATCTCTTTTAAATAATATTTCATAGTTTTGATGAAATCTTAGACTATTAAGTAAATAAGAACGGTACTTAGAGAAATTTTTAATAAAATATTTTATTTATGCTTGCTTACTTCTATGTCCAAAAAATTACATAAATGAAAAAAATGGTAATGATAATTGAGAAAAATATTATAACCTAACATCCATGGTAGAGGAGATTAAGACAGATAAAAAACTTGAGCTACTCCACCTAAAGAGAATGTGACAAGGACCTTTAATGCAAATGTGGAAACCTTAAATATAATAATAAATAAAGAAGAGTAGAAAGAGTACCTACGTCCCCTCGTATCTAGTTTCATAAAGAGATTAAGCGTAAGATTTAAATCGGGATAAAATTGATTTAATGTAAAAATTACTTAATTTTTAAAAGCGATTAAATAAATCACAAAATATCAATTTTTAAACCTAATCAATATAAAATATAATGGAGAATTTTTAGAAAAAAAATTAGATTAAGAGCCAACTGAATCAAAGGTTAATCCGCAAAAATTGACAAAAAAACGATTGAATCGACTCGAATTGGTAAAATTATTAATTTTTAAAATTGATTAAATAAATTAAAAAATAATAATTATTGAATCTAATATTAAAAATTGAACAAATAATTTTTAGAAAAATAAATTAGAATAATAATAGATTGAATTGAGAATAAACCAATTAAAAAATGACTAAAATTAATCAAATCGACTAATTTATTTATAAAAAAATTATTTCATTATACAGTGCAACACGCCAAACGCATGCACACGCCGCACGCGCGCTTGTCGTCTTCTTTATTCGACTTATACTTGATTACCCGACTTAAACCGAAAATAACTCCGATGTCAATAATATTTTCTACCTTCTTACCACAAGAAAATAAATGACATATGAAGTATAGGAAGTCCTATTTGGTTATTTATATCCATTCTCTAATAAATCGTTACTCCCGAACATTTTATATATGTGTCAACCCTAGATGGTAATTGGTTGAAATTCTCTTTTAAAGTCAACCCAATTATTTTTCTTGAAACTTTATATGAGAGCTTACCATTTCTTACTCCACCAAAATAAACTATTTAGGTGTACTTATAACTATGTAGATCATACCTCTCTATAATACCGACATACCTTTTAACACCATAATTTTTTAAACTAGGTATTATACTCGATTGAACCGAGAATTAATATTGAAATAGGAATAAAAATTCGAATTTAAATTTTAAAAATAAATTGAATTAAAACCTGATTTATACATTTAATATGAACATGGATATGTAACGCCATTTGCAAGTATCCTAAAATTTTGATCATAATTTAAATAGAAAAAAATAATGATTAAATTATATCGAATATAATAATCTTAATTTTTAAATAAAAATTAATTCGATCGATAATTGAATAATGTGAATTATACTTAATTATATAATAATTTGAGTAAGGAACTGAGGTAAAATAATTAATTCATATAATATTAAACTATTATAATTAAAATTGTTAGAAATATATATATATATATATATATATATATATATATTACAAATGAGACAATCAAGGAGTGTCTTCGTACGGATATAATAATAATATTACAAAAATAAATAAAGTCCTAGTCTCAATATCTAGGCCCAATGTCATTAGGCTGAATTTTTTACTGTACATTTCACTAAAGCCTAAGAATGTTGGCTGGAATTGTAAGGATGTAAGTGAGGTAAAATAATTAATACTTGTAACATTAAACTATTATAATTAAACTTGTTAGATATATATACATCCATATGTTATAAAGGAGATACCATGGGTATAATCTAATTAAATAGGCAATTAACCCAGTTGTCGTACATACAAAATAACAATAATATTACATAAATGAATAAAGCTCACGTATAAATAGGTAGACCAAATGATATTGGGCTAAATTTTCCATGGTACATTTCACTAAAGCCAGAGTAAGTTAGTTGGACCTACCCTAATTATTATACAAAAAAACATACCAAAGTGGTTGGACCTACCTTAATTATTATACAAAAAAACATACAAGACTGGATTGGACTACCCTAGAGCCTATATTTATAACCTTAACTAGAAATTAAACAAATACGATGGGAAATCCAAAAGGGTCATAAGGTGGGTCTTACACATGAAGTACTAAGCGACAGGCAGCAAGCTAGCCTTTTAAAATTGGATAGACCTTCAGAGGTATGATTAGCCTCACACAAGAAAGTCCGGTGTACCTTATCACACTCCGATGTGGTTAACTCGGTCGGATTTGCAGATAATTCGTTACATACTTTTGGTTTTATAACGATAAATACCTCATTATTGTAAGCCTAATATAATTTAAGACTCATACTAAAATAATCTCAAGTTATTTCCCAAAAATATTTAGATAGAATTGAAAAATAAACTTTATAAACTATACTTGGATCAAGTATTACATGTAATGCATACCTTTGGCACATTTGTAGTTTTCTAATCTTTCACGAGTTCGGTAAGCATCTCAATTTTCTGTAATGGGTATTGAAGGGGAGTGAGTTCAACTACTCTTTCATGAGTTCGGTAAGCATCTCAATTTCTTGTAATGGTGAAGTGGAGTGAGTTCACGACCCAGTGAGAGGAATTAGTTGGCATCGTGACATCGTGTTCACAATTCAACACATACTCTAAACCATTAAAAAGGAAGAATTAGTAAAATAAGATTTAACCATAAAAAATTTAAAGTTTTAATAAAATATACTTATATTTGACAAGTTTATATTCTATTTATTCCATTAGGGAATGACCTATCACTAGGTTTATTCATAATAAGGTTTAAAGGTTTACTTTATAAAACTTGTATTCGACAAACACATCACACATACTGTCACGCCCCGATCTGGTTTGGTCGGATTTCCGTGAACAACCCGTCACTTTCAACGAACCCAAATCGGTAGAGAAAAGGTAAAATGGGAAATTGAAAAATCTCAAGTGACTCAAATAGTAATAAAAAATAATGGAAAAGAACCTTGGAACAAATGGGAAGAGAAAACCAGACCGATTCAGGGTGAATCAGACCTGAACCAAATTGAAACGGTTTGAACCATACTTGAACCGAATCCTAAATTCATTTTTCATGGTGGCTTAAAGTGATCAAATTGGGAAATAGAAGCCACCATTCGATGAGAAATGAATTTAGATAAATTTAGGAATTTTTAGATTTGAGAAAATCAGTCGAATCGAACCTGAATTGGCCAATTTTCTCCATTGAACCCGGTCAGATCGGACCGGTCCAGTTTGGAACAGTGTCATATTCTTCCTCAGGATAACAGTACTGTTCATAAATGCAGAAAACTTCCTTCTCCGATGAAGGTATAACGGCTCTGATCAGGCTATTTTTGGGCGAGGATAAGCTCGACCAAAATGGAAAGTGGTTGGAAAGAGGGTCCCCGAGCTCCCTATATAAAGAGCTCATCACCATTCATTCTCCACATACCTCAAATTGCCATTTTCTCTCAACTGCTCCATTTTTCGGCAAAGCTCGAACCAGAGCTCCGACTTAGGCATTTTTATTAGCCTAAAAAAGCAAGGTCGGGTCCTATAGATTCTAGGGGAAGTCAGCTACCTGAGTGCAACCTCCTTTCAACCCAAGGATTACCAGAGAAGCGCCGGTGGGATCAAACAGTGAAGCAGCTCCATCGGACCGAAGCTGCCCTCTTTTGGTCGAGTTGAATTCAGCCAAATTCAGGCCTCCTCCAGCCAAACCAAGCCTCACCAACACCCCACGACCCTCACATGGCCTCAATAGAGCTGAAAAGTAAGCCAAATCAACCCTACTCAGTCATTGTCGATTGGAGTTAGAGAGAGAAAGTGCAAAATTTTATTGATAAAGTTCACCCACAATTGGACATCAATTGTAGAAATTTTTTTATCCTAGCAGGAACCTCAGTACGAGAGCTACCTCCCCAGATCGAGAGCTCGGGCCGCACACATCCAACAGTAAGCTTTCAAAGCTTTCTCTCTTTACGAACAGTTTTCTCGCAAAGCTCCGTTTGAGCTCAATTCAGACCCAACTACTGCAATTCAAAGCTCAATTGAATTGTATGGAAGTGTAGGAACTGATCCATACCATCAATTGGAGCAATTAACCCTGATTAATCGACCAATTTGAAGAAATCAAATTCGGCCAGTTTGAAGGGGATAAATTGGTGAAAATTTGGGGATTTCAAAAATTGAGGGACCTCTATACAATTTCTCAAAATTAAAGGCCAATTAGCAATGAGAAAGATGTTAGGGGACCAATTGGTCAGTTTTTGAAATATTTGGGGCCAAATTACTATTTTTGGAAAGTAGGGGCAAAACCGTAATTTTTGGATAATTAGGGACCAAATTGGAAATTTGGGAAACTTGAGCCCTTACACAATTTAAAGTAAATTAAGGGCCCAAGGAGGATATTGCAAGTACTCAGGACTTAATTTGAGGAAAATTTAGCATTAAGGATCTAAAGTTAAGTAAAATAAACTTTAGGAACCTAAGTGAAATAAACCAACCATTTTGAGCCTAGTCGCTCATACGTGATAAAATGATGGCCATCATGCCAAACCTCAATTAATAAGGATGCCCAAATCTTGTAGGGACACGAGAGACCACAATGCCAGTAAGGAAAAGCTAGTGTGGACTTGGGAAACTAACTAGGGATGAACACGCCACAGTCATCGGGTGAGTGGGCTTAATTATACATCATACCCGATTGGAATGGTGAGCACTTTAAAAATGAAAAACCACTTGTGAGTGGAATTATCAAACTTTATACCCGGTTGAGATGAAAACCACTATCTTTACTAGATAAAACCTACTTACTAATTGTAAGTAGAGATAATCATACCTGGTTTGTATGATGAGTTTACTTGAGAAAAGGAGAAACCTGCCTACTGGTTGTAAGCGGAGATATCATCACACCCGGTTGGTGTGATGAGATGAAAATAAATTTTTGTCAAAAGTGTTCTCCTTTGACTATGTGCCAATGCTTAAAATATTTGGGAGACCTTTGTTACAGGAGCTATAACAGCTCATATAGGCTAGAGGCCTCGTTTTTGAACTCATGGGGCTAAATGCCCAACTTTGGAAAAATATGTACAGTAGGCACGAGCAGGAGCTTATAAACAAACTTGATTAAGAAAGAGCTATAAAAATTTCTACTGAAATTTGTCGTATGATTTCGCCACTATACCAAGTCAGGACCGACAGTGTTCGATGGACTGGCGGTAGTGTGTAAGGGCCAGATTGATGGACTAGCCTAGACAAACAGTTGTAGGTCGAGTTGAGCATTGGGGTCGTTGGACTGTCGGCACCAAAGATAATGGCTATATGTGGAAAACTTTTGTTTGTGCATGCACTTATGGTACGAGACCATCAAGATGCCCTAGGGGGTAGTGATGGGTCCTAAGGGCTACTGGACGACAAGGTGAAGATAAGGGTAGTCCATCATGCTAGTCAGTCTTGAAGCTCGGAGTAGCTTCTTGCGCATGAGACTAGAGTGGGGTCGAGATGAGGTCTCCGTAATCATATGGACACTGAGTATTTTGGGTCTAGGACGTTCACTTAGACTCCGGGTAGAAGTCAGGGTCTTCTATTAGGGTGGATGGTAAAGACGCTCCTATCCACAAGTGGGTGCAGTCGTCGTAACGACATTTTGCGAATGTGTGTACCCTTCCTGGTGAAGGGCATGTGTTGTTTGCTAAATGCCTCCTGAGGCAAGGAGATGAGCTAAGAAAGCTAAACACACCTAATATGGAACTAGGAAAAAGGTTTTGAAAACCTTCGAAAAAGAATGGTAAACCTTAGAAAAAGGTTTTGAAAACCGAATTTGAGGAAAAATACTTTTTTAAAGGAAATGATAACCTTAGTATGGTTTGGATAAACTGAAAATATTTTGAAAACACACTCTCAACACTCGCTCACTTAGTTGTAGAAATCACCCCTCCCTTTTACCCCTTTCAGGTAACCGACGAAGAACCATACTTAAAGACCTCCTTTATTGGAACTATAAGAGAGGTAAGTCTGTTTTAAGACATTCAGTTTTGTATAATGCTATTTCAAGAAAGACAAGAAAAATGATGTCTTACTTCTCGCAATTTAGAAAAAAGGTTAAACTTTTCATGGACCAAAGGGAGTGACGGGTTGACCATGGGGTTCTAATCAAACTGGATCGGGGTGACATATTTACTCCATATTAAAATGCCACTTAAAAATATTCCATAAAGGTGGAGTAGTGTATGTTGCCTTTACACCCTTCCAGTCACACCCCAACCAGATTTGATCGAAACCCTGTGAACAACCCGCCACTCCATCTAGTGTAGAAGGATTTTATCCTCTGAGATCGTTAGGAGTCATGCGTGCTTCTTCTCACCGTTTTCGTGGAATGACATTACCAAAACTATTAAGTCCAGAAAATTTTAACATAAGGTACCTAAAGTCAGTTTGTGAACCTTGCCCTTTTGAGTTAAGGAAAAATTGAGAAAGAACCGGTCAAACCAAATGAGAAAACCGATCTGGTTCCCAAACCCGTTTATTTCGCGAATGGGCAAATTGGAGAAATTTCAACTCCCTTGTGACCCAAAGAGATCTATAAACCTTGGAAAGGAACCTTAGAATGAAGTGGGAGAGAAGAACCAAACCGGTTTGGATGAACCGGACCCTAACCCGATTAAACCGGTTTAAGAACTGAGCCGGTTTATGATTCAGAACTAATAGAGAGATAGTAAACCGAGAAATTTATGGACCCTAAGTGACCTAAGGAATCATAAAAGTCACGAAAAAGGACCTTAGGGTGAATTGGAGATGAAAACCAAACTAGTTTGGGTGAACCGGATCCTAACCGGTTTGAACCACTATTGAACCGGATGCTAAATTTATTTTTCTAGGTGGCTTAAAAAAATCAAATTTAAGATTTGAGGCCACCATTGGATAGAAAATGAATTTAGAAATTTTTATATTTGAAAATTTGGTCGAATGGGGGGGGGGGGGTGAACCGACCAGTTTAATCTTTGAACCCGGTTCGGACCAGTCCGGTCCGGTTTGGAATAGTGTCGTCTTCTTCCTTGAGATGACAGCACTGTTCACTTGTCGGAAAAAATGCACAGCGCTGGTAAAGTTGAAAAGTCTCCAGCCAGGGAGTTTCAGGTAATGAATGACCGCCATTAAGGCACCAATCAGATGACCAATAAGTCCCCGAGCTTCCTATATAAAAGCCCCTCCCCATTCATCCTCTCCACACCTGAAAACTCCACTCTCTTTCAACAGCTCAATTTTCCGGTGAAGCTCGAACTAGAGCTCTGACTTGGGCACTTTTCTGAGCCAAAGAAGGTGAGGTTGGGTTCTTTAGAACCAGGGAGAAGTTAGCTACACGCTGTATTCTCCGTTTGCTCCAAGGGTTCCCGGAGAAGCGCTGACGTGATGGAACAGTGAAGCAGCTTCGGCGGACTGAAGCTGCCCTATTTCGGCCGAGCTAAAAACGGCCATTTTGAGCCCTCCTCAGGCCAAACCAAGCCCTCCCAAGACTACCTTAGCCCCCCACAGCCGAATTAAGACTAAAAGGTAAGCCAATTCGGCTCCCCTCTACAATTTTTGACCGGTGCTAGAGAGAGAACTGATAGAATTTCGATGATGAAATTATAACTCAATTCAGCATCAATTGTTGCAATTCTTGATTCTAGGATGAACCATAAGTTGAAAGCTATCTACCCAGATCGAAAGCTCGGACCGCCGTGCCCCCAACGGTAAGCTTTCGAAGCTTTCTCTCTCTACAATCTGTTTTCCGACAAAGCTCCGTTTGAGCTTGTTCCGGTGTCAAAACTTGCGATTGAACAGGTTCTTCTACTCTCTCCAAACAGGTCACATTAGGCCATCACGATAACTCTTTCCTTTGAAAAGTTTCCTAATTCATGGTTGGTTCCTTGCACTCCACATTCTGTCCATCCACTCATCAACGATTCCTTCAAGGGTACTTAGTTCTTATGCATCTCTCTAAAATTTCCTTTCATAGCGTATTTCTTCTCCTCATCATTCTTACTGTGTCATACCCCCAGAGTTTTTAGAGGACGTTTTTCTGCGTTTTCCCCTTATGAAAGGGTTCTAGGTATATTTTCTTACCTCCATTCTTGTGGTATCCTTCTCGGTTTGACCTTCTTAAAAAAATTTAAAAATTGGTTTTTACCACGTCATTTCTTGACCTCTTTGTGAACTACTTACTTAACTTGCCCCATGGTTTTGGTCACTAGTCCTTCATGTATTTCATGACCTTTGAGGAGGTATTTCCCTAAATCTATGAGGTGTAGTCCTTCTTTCCCTTGCACTTATGACATGTTTGGTACTTGTCCTTAGAAGGGTTGGGTACTTCTTCATGTAATGTCCCCATTGTTCACACTTTTAATAGATTATTCCCTTGTGTGGACCATTGTGATTCCTCCTTTCCTTCGGGTATTGTGGGGCCTTTCTAGGGGTTACTGGTAGTTGGTGCTTCGCCATCCTTGAGTGTGATCACCTTGAGAGTTCTCTTGTTAAGTCTTCTTTGCCAAATGGTCACTCTAGGAGTCCTACTATATTCCTTGATTCCCTCATTTAGCTTACTTAACTGGGATGGGATTCTCCCTAATTTTTTTAATAGTAAAGGGGTTTGTTTCTATTCTTGGGGCCATCTTCCTAGCAAGATCACTTCATCGAGAGATAGGATTTTAGGAATTTTGAGTACTTTATTAATAGAGGAGTACAATATGTTGGGGGTTTTAGCCCTATTACAGAAAGTGGTCACAAAATAAATAGGGAGTTACGGGGTTCTTGATAAGCATCCTCCTAGGTAAGGTTATACATCCTTTGTTGGCATTTATAGCTTCATGCTTGGCTTCCTTTATACTTAGAGTTGTGCCCTCAATAGGTCCTAGCACCATTCTCTAGGATACTTCCCCATTTGGTCATTTGAGATTCCTACCATGCCTTAGGAATTTGGGAAGCTTCTAGGGTTTTCTTCTTATGATGACAAGGTGTTGAGTAGAGTCATTTCTAGTTTTCTTGGTTCCTCTCCTGGGAGCCATTAAAAGTTTTTGGATAAATCCTATTAGTTACTATATTTTCTAGTCTTGAATATGTATTCAAGGAAACATAATCTGATACCACTCAAGTTGTCATGCCCCGACCTGATTTGGTCGAATCCCCATGATCAACCTGCCACTCTCTCGGTTTATTAAAGGGTTTTCCCTTATTATAAACCGTAAAGAGTAAGGCATCCTTTATACCTGCACCTTTTCCTAGAATAACATATATCAAAACTACATAACATTTTAAATTTATCATACTTGTCTCACAGCCGTCTTAGTTGATGGTCTTTAAGGGTAGGCTTTCCAGAATTTCTTGAAAGGGATATAAGGGAGGGGGTGAGTACAGCGACTTAATGAATGGGTTTTCAACATTTTTAACTTTTAGGAAAAAAAATTTGTATTAGAGTGTGCCAGGCTCCTTTCTTTCAAAAATCCTTTCATTTCAAATCTTGATTTTTCCACCATTTCTTATTAATCACGGTGTGTCATCACCCAACACACATCCTTCATCATGAAGGTTAAACACACATTCGTAGGCCAGTACATCCACTGAACCCACTTGTGGCGTCGGAGCGACTTTATCGGCCACCTAGATAGAAGTACGTCCATTTCTACCCTGAGAATGAGTAGATGTACACGACATCCAACCCTTAATCCCAAAATCCATTCTCCATGTCCGTATGAGGACAGAGACCTTATCCCGTCCCCACACTGGTCTCATGCGCTTGGTGCTACTCCAAATTTCGCATGGTCACCAGGTACGACGAACTACCCTTATACTCACCAAGTCATCCAAGGCCCATAGGACGCATCACTACCCCTCTTGGGCATCTTGATGGTCCTGTAATCACAGTGCATGCACAATCAGTATTTTCTTATCATGCCATATAATCTGTGGTGCCACTGGTCCAACGGCCCCGACCCTCAACTCAACCTGCAGTTGTTTGTCTTGACTAGTCTGTCAACCTGTCATGTCGCATTGCTACTAGTTGACTGAGTATGTTAGTCCTGTATTGGTACCATGGCCAAACAATTCATTTATTAAAGTTTTATGGCATATATCTTATGTTTGTTTATGAGCTCCTACTTGTGCCTACTGTCTTATGGCCCACTTGTTCGAGATTTTCAAAATCGGGCATAATAGCCCCCAAGTTCCAAAATCGAGGCCCCCGGCCTATAAGAACTATTCGAGCTCCCATCAAGAAGGTCTCCCAAATTGTTTAAGTATTGGCACATAGTTAGAGGAGAGCACTTCCGACAAAATAAATTTTAAAACTGTCCATCATACCAACCGAGTATGAGGATATCTCCGCTCATAACCGATGAACGGGTTTTTCACTTCCTCCGAGGAAGTTTTATCATACCAACCAGGTATGATCTACTTATAATCTATAAGTAGTTTTTCCGCGTCATTTTCACATCACTACTCTAAGTTGTGATGTTTAAAATACCACTAAATAGTCGATTTTCATTTCGAGGTACTTATGATCCCCAACCGGGTATGATATAAAATCCCACTCACAACCGGTAAGTGGTTTTTAACTTTAAACTTTGCTCATCATCCTAACCGGGTATGACATTAGTAAGTCCACTTACAACTGGTAAGTGTTTTTTAGCTTAATTTGCTCATCACCCCAACCGGATATGATGTTAAAATTCCCACTCACCCGTTAATGCAGTGAATTGCACTAGACCAGTTCTTTGTATTCACATGAGCTTATCCTTGCTGGCGTTCCCGGTACCTCGTGTTCCTACACTATATGAATATCTCGGTTCATTATCCCTCGGCCTAATAGCCTTTATTCATTCCAAATGAATGAGAAAACCAAACATTTATTTATTTACAATTAGGTCCATGAAGTTATTTTCATTTATGTCGGGTTTTCCTCAAATTGAGTTCCGAAACTTTTAACATTTATTTTAGGACCTCAATTTATTCAAATTCACAAAAAGGGGTTTAATTTCCCAAATTTTAAATTTGGTCCCCCAACTTTTCCAAAATTACCATTTTGCCCTTCCTTTACAAAAATGGTAAGTTTCACCCAGAAATTCTAAAATTCCTCAATTGGCCCTCTAACATTTTTGTCATGCCCAGTTAACCCTAAATTTTATAAAATTGCATCTTGGTCCTTCGAATTTTTGAAAATCCCTAATTTTCCCCAATTTCCCCAATTTTCCTCCAATTTCAACTTATTAACACAACCGAATTTGATTTCATCAAATTGACCAATAAAACACATCTAATTATTGAAATTGAAGTTAAAATTGAGATCCTACATCTTCATACGATTCAATAGCCCTTTGAATCACAAGTTTTGACACTGTAACTAGCTCAAACAGAGATTCGTTGAAAAATATATTATTGAGAGAGAAAGCTTCAAGTACTCATCGTTGGGGACACGACCATCCAAGCTTTCAATTTGGGCAGATAGCTCTCGTCTAGAGGTTTATCCTAGAATCAAGAATTGCATCAATTGATGCCGAATTGAGTTAGAATTTCATCATCAAAATTCTACCAATTCTCTCTCTAGCACCGACCGGAAATTGTAGAGGGGAGCCGAATTGGTTTACCTTTCAATCCTAATTTGGCCGTGGGAGGGCTGAGGAAGTGTTGAGAGGGCTTGGTTTGGCATGAGGAGGGCTTGAATTGGCTGATTTTTGCTCTGCCGAAATAGGGCAGCTTCGATTCGTCAGAGCTGCTTCACTGTTCCATCATGCCGACGCTTCTCCGATGACCCTTGAAGCAAATAAAGACTATAGGCGTGTAGATGACTTCTCCCTAGTTCTAAAGAATCTGACCTCACCTTCTTTGGCTCAGGAATGACCCTATATTGGAGCTCTGGTTCGAGCTTTATCAAAAAACTAAGTAGCTAAGAGAGAGTGAGCTTTTCAGGTGTGGAGAGGATGAATGGGGAGGGGGTCTTTATATAGGAAGCTTGGGGATTTCTTGGTCGTTTGATTGGCACCTTTATGATAGACATTGATGGTTGAAAATATATTGAACGAAGATGTTTTTTCTTCACCAGTGCGGCTTCAATTTTTCGGCGAGTGAACAGTGTTGTCATCTGAAGGAAGAAGATGACACTATTTCGAACCGGACCGGACCGGCTCGAACCGTGTTCAAAGCTTAAACTAGCCGGTTCACCCCCTATTCGACTGAGTTTTTTAAATGTAAAAACTTCTAAATTTATATAAATTTATTTTCTATCCAATGGTGACCTCAAATCTCAATTTTTTAAGCCACCTAGAAAAATGAATTTAGGATATAGTTCAATAGTGGTTCAAACTGGTCCAATCTGGTTCAGTTCAATTCAGATCCGATTCACCTGAACCAGTTTGGTTTTCATCTCCAATTCATTCCCAAGTCCATTTTCATGACTTTTGGGACTATTTGGGTCACTCGGGATCCATAAATTTCCCAGTTTTCCCTTTGTCTCTCAGTTCTGGTTCAAGAACCGACTCAATTCATAAATCGGTTCAATCTAGTTGGATCCGGTTCATCTAAACCGATCTGGTTTTTCTCTTCCAATTTGTCCTAAGGTTCTTTTCCAAGGTTTTGTTAACCCTTTGGATCACCTGGGAGTTGTATATTTCCAAATTGCCCATTCCCATATGATCGGGTTTGTGAACCAGTTCGATTTTCTTACTCGGTTTGACCGGTTCTTTTCCTGATTTTCCTTAACTCAAAAGGACGGGGTTTACATTGTGTGTTGGGTGATAAAACACCATGATTAATAAGAAATGGTGGTAAAAATCGAGATTTGAAATGAAATTATTTTTGAAAGAAAGGAGTCTGGCACACTCCAATACACAATTTCCCCCCTAAAAGTTAAAAGTTTTGAAAACCTATTCACTGAGTAGTCGTACTCACCCCCTCCCTTATTTCCCTTTCAGGAAATTTCGGAAAGCCTACCCTTAAAGACAATCAACTAAGAGACCTACGAGACAAGTATGATAAATTTAAAATATTATGCGGTTTTGATTTATTTTATTATAGTAAAAGGTGTAGTTTTAAATGACGTCTTACTCTTTACGATTTATAATAAGGGGAAACCCTTTAATAAATCAGGAGGGTGGCAGGTTGATCACGGGGATCCGACCAAATTGGGTCGGGCCGTGACACAGTTGGGGGCTTTGTTGGGTGGCTTTAAAAATTCTTCCTTCCTAAAAAAAAAGGGAAAGGGGAGAGGCTGAGTTTCTCAACTCAGTGAGCATGTATCATAGGGAAATATGTGACTGGCTTTCTTATTTTATTAGGTCTAGACTTATGATTAGGCCACATTCTCTTTTTCTATTTCCCTTTTTACACCGTAAGGTGCTCGGTTCACATCATCAGGTTGACAAGCAACACACACCCTTTTTTCATCAAAAGGTATCACACGTTCGAAGAACGGTCCCCGACTGTTCCACTTGTGGGCCGGAGCATCTTTATCGTCCACCCTGGTAGAAGTTCACAACTTCTATCTAGGTCTCTCTGGGCATCAATCACCAAAATCCTCATACTCAAGTTCGTACTTCGTGTTCGCAAATGTGGGACGAGACCTCTCCCCTTCTGACCGCAACCTCAATATGCATGAAGCATCTCGAGCTTCCCGACATACTGAATGAAAAAGCTTCCCTTATGCTCTCTGGGTCATTCAGCAGCCCTTAGAACCACCACTACCCCATACCAGGTGCCTCTATGGTTAAATATCTCATATATGCACAAACAACAAGCCTTTTCAGTAAAGGCCTTTTATCTTTGGTGCTACTGGCCCCCATGAGCTCAGAAATGGAAGGGTGACGGTACTGTGCGAGCTTCCCAACGCTTCTCTGATGATCCACAGACTAAAAGGAGTGGCATCGAGGTAGGTGACTTCTCTTGGGTTCCAAAGAGTCTGAATGCACCTTTTGAGGTTATAGAAAAAGCCCTCATCGGAGCTCTAGTTATTGTCTCTTCATAAAATGGAGTACCTCTCTTTCTTCGCTCGTTTGTGTGATGAGGAAGTCGAGGGGAAGGGTGCTCTTTATATAGGAAGCTCGACAACTGACAAGACTACCGGACAGCATAGGACTCGACCCCCATCTTGCTCGTTGACGGTTTAATCAAAGAGTTTTTAAGGTCGCTTGAGACCCAACTCTCCTTATTATCCCTTTCTATCAACTATCCTAAGGAGAAAGATGACACTGTGTTGCACGTGTAGGCTTGCCACATGGTGAGCTGTGATTGGGTGGCTTTGCTGATGTGGCTTCCTACTTAGTTGTCTAGTCACCCTTTGACTCGCTGATTGGCCACGAGGCGACCTCCAATTAGTCAGTAATTCCAACATGGCTGTTAACCGAATTCAATCATCTATTTGACTGTAACACATGGTGTTCTCTGATTGGCTAATTTAAATTTCTAATGCATAGTGCCACTGCCACGTGTTAGCCTTTGGTTGGCTGAAGCAATCCGATGTGGCTCTGCCACGTGTCGACCTTTAATTGGTCGACCATTCCTCCGATATCCCAGTTGGACACTGACGTGGCACCTTTGCCATGTGTTAGGCTCTCATTGGTTGGTCCGACTAACTAGGTTTCTAACATTGACCACTGATCGAGGACACGTGTTGCTCTCCTATTGGTCGGTCGTTGCTAAGGTGAATTCTCCTCCTTTGGCGGAGGACATGTCACACTATGATTGGTCAACGCTTCTAAGTGCTGACTAAGCGTAAACGGGGCACGCTTCACCATGCGTTGCCCACTGATTGGCCGCACCTCTTGATTGGGTGCTGATCTACCAGTGATCCATTGACCTGCCAGTGGTCTGTTGACCTACCAGCGGTTAGTTGACCTACCAGCGGTCCGTTGATCGTTCCGGTCAGACCGGATTTGGTGACACGAATTCGAAAATTGGTCGGTTCGGGTCCGATTAGACCGATTTTCTAAATTCTAAAAATTTCTAAATTTGTGATCTTTTTAAGCCACCTAGATATATGAATCTTTGAACCGGTTCTCTACGATTCATCTAAGTTCAATCCAGTTCAGGTCTAGTTTACCTTGAACCGGTCCGGTTCTCACATCTAATTTCATCCATGGTTCCTTCACATGATTTTTGGGTATTTATTAGCCACTTAGGATTTTTCCAGTTTTTCATTTTGACTCTCATTTACCATTTTCGATTCATTTCAACTTTGGTGTTCACTCAAAAATTTTCAGTTCCTAAATCCAACTTTCTTATTATGTGAGAATAGGGTTTCCAACTTCTCCCATCCTGTGAGGAATTTTGTCCTCAAAACTTTCTAAATGTCAAATAAATGGGGGTACTTTTCTCTCATGATAGACTTGGTCTCCCAAATTTTTTCCTTGACTAGGCTACTTCGCCAAAGGACCTTCACCGTGGGGATCTTCTTATGTCTTAGGTTTCTTTCCTGTCTATCGAGAATTTGTACCGACTCCACCTCATAGGACAGATTCTCTTCCAGTTCGGGTGGTGGCTAATCCAGTATATTACTAGGGTCAAGCTCATACTTCCTAAGCACCAACATGTGGAATACATTGTGTATCATCTACAGGTTTAGGGGTAACTCGAGCTTGTACGCTATCGATCCTACCCTTTGAATTACGGGGTAATGATTGATATATCTTAGCTTTAACTTCCCTCGTTGTTGAAACTTGAGTATTCCCCTCCATGGTGATACCTTGAGGAATACTCGATCTCCTACCTCAAATTTCAAGTCCTTTCTTCTTTGGTCGGTATAACTATTTTGCCTATCTCAGGCCGCCTTAAGCTGACTCTGTATTATTTGGATCTTTTTGAACGCATCTTCTATGAACTCAATTTTTTCGAGCTTCCTTTCCCATACCTCCTTCCATAATAGGGGTGTCCAATAGGGTCTCCTGTAAAGGGCTTCATAGGATGCCATTTGTATTCTTTCCAAATAATTATTGTTATGGGCAAACTCCATAAGACATAAGTAATCCTTTCATCCTTTGTTCATCATCAGGACACATGCTCAGAGCATGTCTTCTAGCATTTGGATGGTCCACTCAGACTGTCCATCCATCTAAGGGTGGAAGGTCATGCTCATGTGAAGTTTAGTCCCTAGAGCATCTTATAAGCTAGGCCAGAATCGGGAGGTGAACCTTAGATCTTGGTCCAAAACTATGCTCATTGGGACCCCATGTAGTTGTATTATCTCTCCCACAAAGAGGTTAGCTAGCCATTCCATGTAGTCTGTCACTTTTATTGTTTGGTAGTGTGCTGACTTGGTCAGTCGGTCCACAATGACCCATATAACATCATGTCCCCTCCTTGTCATTGGCAACCCCGTTATGAAGTCCATGGTGATATTCTCCCACTTCCATTCCAGAATGGGTAGGGGTTGCAATAGTCCAGAAAGCTTTTGATGCTCTGCCTTAATCTGTTGGCAGGATAGACACCTCACCACGTACTCCACGATGTCTATTTTCATATCCTTTCACCAATATCCGTATTTTAGGGTACGATACATCTTCGTACTACTCGAGTGCATAGTGTCATGCCCTGACCCGGTTTGGTTGGATCCCCGTGAGCAACCCGCCACTCCTTTTGGTCCGTAAAGGGTTTAGCCCTTTTAAACCACGAGGAGTAAGGCATCCTTCTTTCTTGTCTTTCCTAGAATAGGATTATACAAAACTGAACATTTTAAAACTGACATACTTGTCTTACAAAGAGGTCTTTAAGTTTTGGTTTTCCCTTGGTTACTGAAATGGTAAAAGGGAGGGGGTGAGTTCTAGAACTTAGTGAGCGAGTGTTGAGAGTGAGTTTTAAAATAGCCACACCAGGGTTATCATTTCCTTAAACAGAAGGTTTTTCCTCCAAGTTTGGTTTTTACAACCTTTACCCTGCCAAGTGTGACAATTTCTTTTAAAAGGTTTTTTCCTAAATTTTCAATCTCTTTTTTCAAAACCTTTTCCCAAGGTTTACCAATTCTTTTTATAAGGATTCTCAAATCCTTTCCAAGGTTCTCAAAACCTTTTTCCCATTTCCATATTAGGTGTGTTTCATAAACAACACACACCCTTCCCCATGAAGGGTACACACATTCACGAGATACAGTTACGACCGCTGCACCCACTTATGGATCAGAGCGTCTTTAGCATCCACCCTTATAGAAGTCCCTAACTTCTACTGGGAGTCTGAGTGAATGTCCCAGACATTCAACCCTCAGACCCAAAATACTAGTCTAGTCTCATGCGCAAGAAGCTACTCCGAGCTTCATGACTGACTGGTATGACGAACTACCTTTATCTCCACCATGTCATCCAGTAGCCCTTATGATCCATCACTACCCCTCTTGGGCGTCTTGATGGTACTGTACCATGAGTGCACGCACAAAACAATAGTTTTCTCATAGCCATTTATCTTTAGTGCCACTGGTCCAACGACCCCAACTCTCAACCTGACCTGCAACTATTTGTCTAGGCCGGTCCGTTGACCTGGCCATGATGCACTACCGCCAGTCCATCGAGTACTGTTGGTCTTGACTTGGTACCATAGCAAAATCACATATCAGTTTCATTAAAGTTTTCATAGTTGTCTCAATTCAAGTTTGTTTATGAGCACCTGCTCGTGCCCACTGGCCTTGGGCTCACTGCACGTGATTTTCTAAAACCGAGCATTTAGCCCCACAAGTTCCAAAAATGAGGCCTCTGGCCTATTTGAGCTATTCTAGCTCCTGTCAAAAAGGTCTCCTAAAAGTTTAAGCATTGACACACAGTCAGGAGAGACCACATCCGACAAAACACATTTTTACTTCAACACACCAACTGGGTGTGATGATATCTCCGCTTATAACCAGCAAGCGGGTTTCTTCTTCCTTCAAGGAAGACCACCATACCTACAAGGTATGATTTCCTCTACTTACAACCGGTAAGTAGGTTTTAGCTTTATTTGCCCACCACCCCATCTGGATATGATGTTAAAAATCCCACTTACAAGTGGCTTTTCGTTTCTAAAGTGCTCACCATCCCAACCGAGCATGATGTAAATAAGCCCACTCACGACCGATAAGTAGGTTTTCCTTTCATATAGAACTCATCATCCCAACTAGTATGATGTATAAAATTCCCACTCACCCAATAACTGTGACGTGTTCGTCCTCGGTCGATTTTCCAATTCTACGTGAGCTTTCTCTTGTTTGCGATCTCGTCACACGTGTCACGACACAATTTGGACATCCTTATCATTTACAGTTTGGCATAAAAGCCTAGGCTCACAATTTTTTATTAATTGTACTTAGGTCCCTAAAGTTCATTTTTCTTAACTTTAGGTTCCTAATACCAACTTTTCCCCAATTTGAGTCCCAAGGTTTTCAAAATCTCCTTCGAGTCCTCATTTTACTCAAAATTGTATAAGGGGCTAAAGTTTTCCATATTTCCAATTTGGCCCCCAACTTATCAAAAATTACCATTTTGCCCCTACTTGGCAATTTGACCACAATGTTTCTAAAAAATTGACCAATTGGTCCTCCAACATCTTTTTTTTTGGCTAATTGGCCCTCAATTTTGGAAAATTGAAAAAAGGACCCTCAATTTTCCCCAAAATTTTCCCCCAATTTCCACCTTTGAAATTGGCCGAATTTGATTCCTTCAAATTGACCATTCAACCAGGGTTAATTGTTTCAATTGGATATGTAAATCAGTTCGTACAGTTCTAGAAGATTCAATTGAGCTTTGAATCGCATTAATTGAGGATGAAACGAGCTCAAACGGAGCTTCGCCGAAAAACTGTGCATAGAGGGAGAAAGCTTTGAAAGATTACCATCGGACGTGCGGCGCTTCGAGCTCTCTATTAGGGAAGGTAGCTCTCTTCATGAGATACCTTCTAGGATTAAGAATTCCTATAAATTACCTCAAATTGAGGGAGAATTTTGTTAGTAAAATTATGTAGTCTCTCTCTAACTTCGACCTACAACGACTAAGTAGGGCCGAATTGGCTTACCTTTCAGCTCAGTTGAGGTTGTATGAGCGCTGTGGGGATGTTGGGAGGGCTTGGTCTAGATAGAGATGGATGTATTTGGCTGATTTCAGCTCGGCTGAAACAGGGCAGCTTCAGTCATTTAGAGCTGCTTCACTATTTGATTCTGCCGGCGCTTCTCCAATGGTCCTCGGATCAAACGGAGGATGATGTCAGGTAGCTAACTTCCCCAAAGTCTAAAGAATCCAACCTCGCCTTCTAATACTGAGAAGACTTCCTAAGTCGGAGCTATAGTTTGAGCTTCACCAAAAAATGGAGCAGTTGAGAGAGAATGGAGATTTTAGATGTGACGAAGTTGATTGGATAGGAGCTCTTGGGAGTTTAGGGACTCTCTGCTCGGCCGTTTCACATCTTGGTCAAGGTTATCCTTATTCTGAAACACCCAGAACAGAGCCGTTTTTCCTTTGCCGACACTAGCCGTTTCTATATTAAATGAATAGTGATGTCATCTGAAGGAAGAAGACGACACTGTTCCGAACTGGACCGGACCGGTCCAATCGGGTTCAATGCTTAAACTAACTAGTTTATGACCGATTCAATTGATTTTCTCAAAATTAAAAATTTCTAAATTCATCTAAATTCATTTTGTATCCAATGGTGGCTTCAATTCCCCAATTTGAATATTTTAAGCTATCTAGAAAAATGAATTTAGCAACCGGTTCAATAATGGTTCAAACCAGTTCAATCTAGGTCAGGTCTAGTTCTCCTGAACTATTCTGGTTTTCTCCTCCAATTTATCCCAATGTCCTTTTTCATGATTTTTATGGCTATTTGAGTCACTTGGGACTTGTCAATTTCCCAATTTACCCTTTTCTTATTAGTTATAGTTTGTGAACCGACTTGGTTTTCCCATTTGGAATGACCAATTCTTTTCCTAGTTTTCTTATCTATAAAGGGACGAGGTTTATAACTCCCCCCTCCTTTTTGGAGTTTTGTCCCCAAAACTATATTAGCATTCTTTGCCTTGGGAATAATTTCCCTTGATATCCATTTGGGGTTTGCTTAACATGCTAACACTTCGGTTGTTCTTTCACTTAGCCCCTTTATATCACACACTTAAGGAATTTCTTTTCCTTTCCATTGTTTAATCATTCCATGGAGTTTTTCATAACTAGGCATGTCTTACCCACTTTTCCAAAGGCACATCCTTAGGTTCACTTCTTCCTCTACTTACGGCAAGATTCTTACCCTTGGGGTTCTCGCCCAAAACTTTAGGATTGGGAGTTCCAAAAATGCCCAATCATTCTCGTGTCTAGTTATTCTCTTGATCATTGAAACCCTTAGATCTTTGTTCTATCGAGCATTATATACTTGTTTTCACGGGTTTCGGTGTTATCACCCCTTCATCCTATTTCGACCCTTCCTCCATCCATTATTTATTAAAACTTTGGTCCAAATTATGTTTCACCTTGTCATGCTTACTAACTGAATCTCCCTTACTTGAGTCACATTTTTCCTCAAGACTATTAGGCTTACATGTCCCTTACAGCATGACATGATCCATAAACTGTCTCGGTCCATTAGATTTCTATAACACTTTCTTTAAAGTTGTTCTCAACTTTCCATCCTTTCAAGGGTCGTATAACTTCATCCTCCTTTTCGTCTGGTAGTATTCCTCGACTATCTTTACCGTTATCCCATCCTTCACACCTTTGACATAATTCCTTACATAACCATGTGAGTTTTCCTTATCCACTCATGTAAACTTTGTCCTTTAAAGGTAAGAAAAACCAGGAAATTTCCAAAGAGAAAACTGAGTCAGTTTTTAAACTGTAACTGATAGAGAAAGGGCAAATCGGGAAAATTTATAAATTCTGAGTGACCTAAAGAGTCACAAAAGTCATGAGAAACGACTTTAGGATGAATTGGAAGAGAAAACCAAACCAATTCAGGTAAACCAAACTTGAACCAGATTGAACTGGTTTGAACCACTATTGAACTAGTTTCTAAATTCATTTTTCTAGGTGGCTTAGATAATTCAAATAGGAGAATTGAAGCCACCATTGGATAGAGAATGAATTTAGATGAATTTACAAATTTTTAATTTTGAAAAACTCGATCAAATGGGGCCTAAACTAACCGGTTTAATCAATGAACCCGTTTCGGACCGGTACCGTCCATTTTAGAACAGTGTCATCTTCTTCCTTTAGATGGTAGCAATGTTCACTTGTTGGCGAAGATGAAAAGTTTCTATTTAGGGAGTTCGAGGCAATGAATGATTGCCATAAAGGCACCAATTGGATGGCCAGAGAGTCTCCGAGCTTCCTATATAAATAGCACCTCCTCATTCATCCTCCTCACACCTAAAAACTCCTCTCTCTCTCTCTCTCTCTATAGCTCTAATTTCCTATGAAACTCAAACTAGAGCTCCAACTTGGGCATTTTTTGAGCCAAATAAGGTGAGGTTGGGTACCTTAGATTCGGATAGAAGTCAGCTACCCGACGGTAGTCTCCATTTGCTTTGAGGGCCACTAGAGAAGCGCCAACGTGTTCAAACAGTGAAGCAGCACCGTCGGACCGAAGCTGCTCTGCTTCAGCCGAGCCAAAAATGGCAAATTTGAGCCCTTCTCAAGCCAAACCAAGCTCTCCCAACACTTTCACAACCCTCATCTGACTGAATTAGAGTTGAAAGTTAAGCTAATTTGGCTCCCCTCTTTAATTTCCGATCAGTGATAGAGAGAACCGACGAAACATCACTGATCGAATTCTCTCTCAATTTGACATGAATTGATTTGATTCTTGATCCTATGAGAAACCTTAGGATGAGAGCTATCTACACCGATCGAAAGCTTGGACCGCGCACCCCTGACGGTAAGCTTTCGAAGCTTTCTCTCTCTAAGTCTAATTTTCCTATAAAGCTCCGTTTGAGCTCAATTCGGATCCAAATGATGTGGTTGAAAGGTTCAATGAAGTGTAGGAACTCAATTTTACCTTCAATTTCAACAATTGAACCCGATTGAATGGTCAATTTGATGAAATTAAATTTGACCAATTTGAAAGGGGGAAATTTGGGGGAAAATGTGGGGAAATTTGGGAATTTTGTAAAATTGAGAGCCAAAGTGCAATTTTCTAATATTGTGGGCCAATTGGTCGTAAAAAAGATGTTGGATGACCAATTGGTCGATTTTTGAGGCCAAATTGCCATTTTTGTAAAGTAGGGGTAAAATGGTAATTTTTGAAAAGTTGGGGACCAAATTGGAAATTTGGGAAACTTGCACCCCTTTTTGTGATTTTGAATGAATTGAAGTCCCAAAGGGAATTTTAGAATTTTTAGGACTCAATTTTGGGAAAAGATTACATTAGGGACCCAAAGTTAAGGAAAAAGAACTTTAAGGATCTAAATGCAAATAATTAAAAGTTTGGGCATTTTGTTCATTCGTGAGGAATGAAGGCTATTAGGCCAAATTTTAATGAAGAGGGATGCTCATATCATGTAAAAACATGAAGGATTGGGAACTCCAGCTAGGATAAACTCACGTGTATACAAAAAGCCACTTTAGGGGAAAATACACTACACTTATCGAGTGAGTGAAAATTTCACATCATACCCAATTGGGATTATGAGTACCTCGAAATGAAAAACCACTACTATGTGGAATTTTAACATCACGACTAGATGGAGTGATGTGGAAACTACGCGGAAAAACTACTTAACAGTTGTAAGTAGATCATACCCGGTTGGTATGATGAACTTCTTGGAAGGAAGTGGAAAACTCGTTTACCGGTTATAAGCGGAGATATCATCACACTCGAATGGTGTGATATACGAGTGAAAAGTTATTTTGTTAGAAGTGTTCTCCCCTAATTGTGTGCCACTACTTAAAAATTTTGGGAGACCTTATTGATGAGAGCTCGAATAGCACAGATAGGTTGAAGGCCTCAGATTTGGAACTTGGGGGCTAGAATGCTCGATTTTGAAAATCTCTTAAAGTGGGCCCAAGGCTAGTTGGCATGAGCAGGAGCTCATAAACAAACATGATGTTAAGCCATAAAAATTTTAATGAATGATATGATTTGGCCATGGAACCAAGACAGGACCAACATACGCGATGAACTGGCAGTAGTGTGACAAGCCCAAGTCAACGGATCGGTCTAGACAAACGGCTGTAGGTCGAGTTGAGGGTCGAGGCCATTGGACCAGTGGCACCAAAGATTAATGGCTTATATGGAAAAATTTGTTTGTGCATGCACTTGAGGTTCGGGGCTATTAAGATGCCCAAGAGGGGTAGTGATGTGTCCTAAGGGCTACTAGATGTCATGGTGAAAATAAGGATAGTTTGTCGTGCCAACAGTTAGGGATGCTCAACATAGCTTCATGCACAGGAGACCGGGGTGGGGTCGGGATGAGGTCTCTATCCTTATACGGACACGAAGTTTCTTTTCGGGTTTGAGGGTCAGATGTCATGAACATCCACTCATTTCTAGGGTAGAAGTGGACGAACTTCTATCTAGGTGGCCAGTAAAGTCGCTTCGATGCCACAAGTGGGTGCAGTGGACGAGCTGTCCTATAAATGTGTGGTCCCTTCATGATGTAGGGCATGTGTTGATTGTTAAACACACTTATTGTTAGGAAATTGGTTCTGAATAACCGGGAATTCAAGGAAAGAATGGTTTTAAAGAAAATAAGGAGTCTAACACACTCTGATTCAAACTATTTTATAGAAACTCATGTTTCAAACACCCATTCACTAAGTTATAGAACTCACCCCTTTACCCCTTTTCAGGTAACCGAGGGGGAAAAAACCTACCTACAGACATTCCGTAAGCTAAACCTGCAAGATAGGTATGTAAATTTAATTCATTCAGTTTTGATTAATGTTATTCTTGGAAAGGTACAAGTATAAATGACTTCTTACTACTCATGGTATTAAGAAGGGAAAAACCGTTAATAAACTAGGAGAGTGGTGGGTTTCTTAAGGGGATCCGACCAAACCAGGTCGGGGCGTGACATCATGAGTGGTATCAGAGCCTGCTTCCTCGAATATATTATTAAGACTATATAACATAGTTACTAAAAGAAAGTTTCAAAATTTTTAGATGGCTCCCTAGAGAGGAATCAAGAAAATTAGGACTGATGTTACCAACATTCTGTTCCTATAGGAACATCACTATAAAATTCCTGAGAAGTCCCAAAGAACCAAGAGACATTAGTGGGAAGTATCTAGGAGGATGGTGCTAGGACCTGTTGAGGTCACAATCCAGAGTATGAAGGGAGCCAAGCCTAAGGCCAGGAATGCCATCAAGGGCTTATAAACTCACGAAGAAGGACGCCTGTCAAGATCCTCATAGCTTCCCATCCATTTCGTAAACACTTTTTGTAATGGGGCTATGATCCCAACATATTGTACCACTTCTCCACTAATAAAGAACTCCAAATTCCTAAAACCATATCTCTCAAAATGATGTGACCTTGTGCCTCAACTATAGGAAGATTGCCCAAGGAAAATAATCAAACAAACTCGCATTTCCCTAGACACCATGGAGACCAAGGAGAATCCCATCCCAAATAAATGAACAAATCAAGGGAATTATTGGGCAAAGAAGGAATGACAAGAAAAATCGTCAAGGTAATTAAGGAGTCTAGGAGAACTCTTGGAGTAACAACCGAGCAAGGAAAAGATGTATTACATGGTGTAAGGGAAATGGGACATGAAGTGAAGGATTGTCTCACACCACAAGGATTTTATAAACCCTGCCTTTTTTAGTTAAGGAAAATCAGAAAAAGAACCGGTCAAACAGAGTGAGAAAATCGAACCGGCTCACAAACCCGATTCATCAGGAAATGGGCAATTTGGGAAATTTACAACTCCCGACCCAAAGAGTTCATAAAACCATGGAAAAGAACCTTAGGAGAATTTGGAAGAGAAAAACCAGATCGGTTCAGATGAACCAGATCCAACAAGATTGAACTGATTTATGAACTAAAACCGATTGAGAAAGGGCAAACCGGGAAAGTTATGGATTCTGAGTGACCTAAGAGTCACAAAAGTCATGAAAAAGGACTTTAGGATAAATTGGAAATGAAAACCAAATTGGTTCATGTGAACCAGATCCAAATTGGATTGAACCGGTTTGAACCACTATTGAACCAAATGATAAATTTATTTTTCTAGGTGGATTAAAAAATTCAAATTTGAGATTTGAGGCCACCAATGGATAGAAAACGAATTTATAACTTTTTAATTTTGAGAAATTCGGTTGAATCAGGGGTGAACCGACCTGTTTAAACTTTGAACCCGATTCGGACCGATACAGTTCGGTTCAGAATAGTGCCGTCTTCTTCCTTTAGATGACAGCATTGTTCACTCGTTGAAAAATCAAGCAGATGTCAGTGAAGCTGAAAATTTTCCTGCTAGGGAGTTTCAGGAAATGAATGACTGCCATTAAGGTGCCCATTGGATGACTAAGAAGTCCCCGAGGTTCCCATATAAAGAGCCCCTCCTCAATCATCCTCTCCACACCTGAAAACTCCATTCTCTCTCAACTGCTCCAATTTCCAACGAAGCTTGAACTAGAGCTCAGAAATAGGGTATTTTCTGAGCCAAAGAAGGTGTGGTCATATTCTTTAAAACCGGGGAGAAGTCAGTTAACTCTCCATTTGTTCTGAGAGTCGCTAGAGAAGCACTAACATGATCGGAGAGTGAAGTTGCTTTGGTAGACCAATGTTGCCCCATTTCGGCCGAGTTGAAATTGGCCAATTCGAGCCATTCTCAGGCCAAACCAAGCTATCCCAATACCTCCACATCCCTCTGATTGCTAAATTAGAGCGAAAAGGTAAGCCAAATTGGCTATCTTCTATAAATTTTGATCGATGCTAAAGAGAGAACCGATAGAACTTCGATGACTAAATTCTCATTCAATTCGGCATCAATTAACGTAATTCTTGATCCTAGGAGGAACCTCAAGACGAGAGCTATCTACCCAGATCAAAAGCTCGGACTATCGCGCCCTCGACGGTAAGCTTTCGAAGCTTTTTCATTATATGTCCAGTTTTCCAGTGAAGCTCCGTTTGAGTTCATTTCGACACCAAATCGTGCGATTCAAAGTGCAGTTGAATCGTATGAAGGTGTAGGAACTCCAATTTAACTTCAATTTCAAAAATTAAACTCATTTGATTGGTTCAATTTGATGAAATCAAATTCGTCAGAGTTAGAAGGTTGAAATTGGGGGAAATTGGGAATTTTGAAAATTAGAGGGAATAAAGTGCAATTTCATAAAATTGAGGACCGATTGGGAATGATAAAGATGTTGGAGAACCAATTGGGCAATTTTTAGAATTTTTTGGGCAAAACTTACATTTTTGTAAAGTAGGGGCAAAATGGTAATTTTGGAAAAGTTGGGGGACAAAATTGGAAATTTGGGAAATTGAAACCCTATTTTTGAATTTGAATAAATTGAGGTCCTAAGATTAATTTTAAAAGTTTTGGGCCTCAATTTGAGGAACAACCGATATTAAGGACTAAAGTTAAAGAAAAATAACTTTAGGGACCTAATTGCAAATAAATGAAAAGTTTGGTTTTCTCATTCATTTGGAATGAATGAAGGCTATTAGGCTGTGGGATAATGAACAAGGATGTTCATATCATGTAGGAACATGAAGTATCGGGAACTCCAACAAGGACAAGCTTGTGTGAATACAAAGAACCGGTTGAGAGTAATTCACTACATTAATGGGTGAGTGGGATTCTTATATCATACTCGGTTGGTATGATAAGCACCTCGAAATTGAAAGCCCACTGATAAGTGGTATTTTAAACATCACACCTAAAAGAAATGATGTGAAAATCATGTGGAAAAACCATTTATTGGTTTAAGTAGATCATAACCAGTTGGTATGATGAAACTTTCTCGAAGGAATTGGAAAACCTGTTCATTGGTTATGAGCGGAGCTATCCTCATACTCGATTGGTATGATGGACAGTTGTAAAGTATTTTTGCCAGAAGTGCTCTCCCCTAACTGTGTGCCACTACTAAAACATTTTGGGAGACCTTTTTGACAGGAGCTCGAATAGCTCTGTTAGGCCGGAGGCCTCGATTTTGGAACTTGGGAGCTAATATGCCCAATTTTGAAAATCTCGAATAGTGGGCCCTAGGCTAGTTGGCATGAGTATAAGCTCGTAAACAAACATGATCAATATGACATGAAAACTTAAATAATTGAATTATTTGGCCATGGTACCGATACAGGACCGACATACTTAGTCAACTAGCGATAGTGCGACATGACAAGTCTCTAAACTAGTCAAGACAAACAGCTGTAGGTCGAGTTGAGGGTCGGGGCCATTGTAGTAGTGGCACCACAGATTATATGGCATTATGTGAAAAATGTTGATTGTGCATGAACTATGTTTACGGGACCTTCAAGATGCCCAAGATGGGTAGTGATGCGTCCTAGGGCTCTAGACGACCTGCTAGATATAATGCAGTTAGTCATGCCAGAAGTCTTACGAAGCTCGTAATAGCTTCAAGCACATGAGATTGGGGTAGGGGACATGATGAGGTCTCTGTCCTCATACGGATACTGAGTATTTTTTGTATGATGGTAGGATGTTAGAGATGTTCACTCAGACTTCGGGTAGAAGTTAGAGACTTCTATCAGGGTGGATGGTAAAGTTTTATGGCATATAAATTATGTTTGTTTACGAGCTCCTAGTCATGCCAACTAGCCTAGGGCCCACTGTTCGAGATTTTCAAAATCGGGCATAATAGCCCCCAAGTTCCAAAACCGAGGCCTCTGGCAAAGCTATTTGAGCTCCCGTCAAGAAGGTTTCCCAAATTTTTTAGCAGTGGCACATAGTCATGGGAGAGCACTTCTGACAAAAATATATTTTCAACTGTCCATCATACCAACTGAGTATGAAGACATCTCCACTGATAACTGATGGACGGGTTTTCCACTTCCTTCGAGGAAGTTTCATCATACCAACCGGGTATGATCTACTTACAACCGGTAAGTAGCTTTTCCGCATGATTTTCACATCACTCCTTTTAGGTGTGAAGTTTAAAATACCACTTAGCAGTGGGTTTTCTTTTTCGAGGTGCTTATCATCCCAACCGGGTATAATATAAAAATCTTACACACCCGATCATGCAGTGAAATTTCACTCAGTTAGTTTTCGTCCCTAGCGAGCTTAACCTCACCTGGCATTCTCGATGTCATGTGTTCCTACATGAAATGAACATTGTTGTTCATTATCATTGGGCTTAATCACCCTCATTCAGTATGAATGACTAAATTCTCAACTTTTCAAATATTTACAAATTGATCCCTAAAGTTATTTTTCCATTTACTTTAGGCCCCCGATTGTCGATTTTTACTCAAATTGAGTTCCGAAACTTTTAAAATTCCAATTGGGACCTCATTTTACTCAATTTCATAAAAAGGGGTTCAAGTTTCCCAAATTTCCAAGCTTCCTCCTTCCTTGATCCAACTTCCTACTCTCTTTCTTCTCCTAGTGTTTTCCATTATGTGATTCTTTTGTTTGATCATCCTACCATTCTTTAAAAATTATTTATTTTCAATCTTCACTTATACATAGGGATCTTGCGTGATTCATCCACTCCAGCTTTTCTTCCCCTTTTTGGTTCGTACCTTTGTCTTCCATAAGTCCCTCTATCTTATGAAGTTCCTAAATAATTGTATCTTAGTTCTTTACAAGTAATTGTTATACCCTGGCCTTCATGTTATTTGACTTTCTTTCCATCTTTCCTTAGTGGTCCTGATATCCATGGTGTTCTCCCATACTTAATTCCCTTTCTTCTCGGCCAGCTTTCATTCTTTTGATCCCCTTTGAAATGTTCTACTCCTTGTTTTTTTCCTTGCTCTTCTTTCTTTGTGTCTATCTTTTAACTCCTCTCCATAAATCTGTACTCTTTGACGATTGCTTCCCTTTGTTACGACTTCTTTTCCTTTTCTTAAGATCTCCCTTTGATGGTTTCTTCCTTATTGTATTCTAAGGGTAAGTCTTAAGGGTTGAGATTTACTAGTATTTTCTTCCATAGATGATTTCCTATTTTTTACTTAGATTTTTATTATTATACTCTTTTGTTTTGAATTTATCAAATGACTCAGAAGTTTTAATAAAACTTTATCTTGATTCATTCAAGAAATATTATTCTTGCTATACTTTGGCTTATTATAGAAATTTTCTACCCCCTAATCCCTTGGGGTCCTAGGACTAGAATTAACCCTAGAATGGTTGTGTGACTCTTGACCAGAAGGCTCTAAGGAATTGATTAGAGTCCATTCACACTCCCTAATAGGAAAAATTTCATGTATGGCTTCTAATCCGTACCACCTTAGTTCCTCAACTTCACACTCATAAGTCCACTTCACCCACTGAGAGGGATTGAAGTTAGGTTGAGTGGGTGGATGTACTTGGTGGACCTTCATGAAGGTGGCATACACAAAACAATAGTTATCACAGGCCTCCTTCTTGGTTGGATTCTCCTCCGGTTGTTATGGGGCTAGAGGAGGAGGGGTTGGACTTCTAGGAGGTGATATCGGTTCTTGTCTGGGACGAGGGTATATGATGCCTTCAGGTTCCAGTAAGGCTCCTACTAGTTTCTGGTAGTCTTCCACCATGTCCTTGGGCACTTGTTTCTTGCCCTTTTGAAACCATTGTACGACTTCCTCCCTTGGGTTAGATGTCTTTTTCAGGGTTATAGGTGGTGGACTGGATTTCATCACGAATTTCCTAGGTACTCTCCTTCCTACATGATAGTTTGGGGGGGAGGGGGTTAGTGTCAGGGCATAATACTGATAATGTTTCTAGTGAACTAGGCTTTGATACCACTCTAGTTGCCACGTCCTGACCCGGTTTGGTCGGATCCCCATGAACAACCCGCCACTCTCTTGGTTCAAGAGGAGTTTTTCCCTTCTTTAAATCAAGAGGAGACAAACGTATTTTCGACCTTGTTCCCTAGAAAGACATATATTAAATAAAATGCAAGCTTAAGAGTAATTAAGCATACATGACAGAGGGTAAGGCTCGGTGTTATTCCTAGTAATTTTCTCTTTTCCTAAAAAAGTGATATAAAAGAGGGGTGAGTTTCTACAACTCAGTGAATAGCTATTTTAAAAATGGAGTTTCTAAAAAAAATAGTTTTCAAGTTGGAGTGTGCCAGACTACTTAATTCCTTTAAAATTTCTCATCTTCAAATCTCGATTTTCAAAATCATTTCTTATTACCACAGTGTGTCATCACCTAATACACACCCTTCATCATGAAGGTCAAACACACAATCTGTAAACCCCGCCTTTTTAAGCTAAGGAAAACCAGGAAAAGAACCGATCAAACCAAGTGAGAAAATTGAATCGGTTCACAAACCCAATCATTTATGAACAGGCAATTTGGGAATTTACAACTCCAGGGTGATCCAAAGGGTTCATAATACCATGGAAAAGAACCTTAGGATGAATTGGAAGAGAAAAACTAGACCGGTTTGGATGAATCAAATCCAACTAGATTGAATGGGTTTATAAACCGAGTCGGTTCATGAATCAGAACCGATAGAGAATGGGTAAATCAGTGAAATTCAACTCCCTTGTGCTCCAAAGAAATTTATAAACCTTGGGAAGGAACCTTAGAACAAAGTGGGAGAGATAAACCCAAACCGGATTGAACCAGTTTAAGGACCGAGTCGGTTTATGAACCAGAATCGATAAAAAGATGGTAAACTGGGAATTTTATGGACCCTAAGTGACCCAAGGAGTCACGAAAGACATGGAAATGGACATGTGAAGGAATTAGGGATGAAAACCAAACCGGTTCAGGTGAAACGGATCCGAACGGGTTTGGACCGGTTTGAACTACTATTGAACCGGATCCTAAATTCATTTTTCTAGGTGGCTTAAATAATTATAATTTGAGATTTGTGCTACCATTAGATAGAAAATGAATTTAGAAATTTTTAGATTTGAAAAACTTGGTCAAATGAGAGGTGAATCAGCCGGTTTAAGCTTCGAACCCGATTCGAACCGGTCTGGTTCGATTTGGAATAGTGTCATCTTCTTCCTTGGGATGACAACACTATTCACTCACCGGAAAATCGAAGCAGTGCTGACGAAGAAGAAACGCTTCCGTTTGGTATGTTTCAGGTCTTCAATGCATGTAATAACGGTGCTAAACGGACGGCCAACGGGTCCCCGAGCTCCCTATATAAAGAGCCCCTATCCATTCATCCTCTCTACACCTGAAAAGCTCACTCTCTCTCAGTTGCTTAGTTTTCCAGTGAAGCTCAAACCAGAGCTTCGATATAGGGTCTTTTTTGAGCCAAACAAGGTGAGGTCAGGTCCTTTAGAACCGGGGAGAGGTCAGCTACACACCTGCAATCTTCTTTTGCTCCGAGGATCACCGGAGAAAAGCTGGCGTGATGAAATCGTGAAGCAGCTCCGGCAGACCAAAGCTGCCCTATTTTGGCCGAATTAAAATCAACCATTTCAAGCCCTCCCAACACTTCCTCAACCCTTCCACTATCGAATTAGGACTGAAAGGTAAGCCAATTCGGCTCCCCTTTACAATTTCAGATCAGTGTTAGAAAGAGAGTTGATCGAATTTCAATGAAGAAATTCTAATCCAATTCGACATCAATTGATGTGATTCTTGATTCTAGATGAACCTCAGGATGAGATTTATCTGCCCAGATCGAAAGCTCGGATCGCCCTCACCGGTGAGTAATCGAAGCTTTCTCTCTCTACAGTCTATTTTTCAGCGAAGCTCCGTTTAAGCTCATTCTGACACCAAATCGTGCTATTCAAAGTGTAATTGAATCATACAAAGGTGTAAAAACTCAAATTTAACTTCAATTTCAATAACTAAACTCATTTGATTAGTTAGTTTGATGAAATCAAATTCGGCAGAGTTAGAAGGTTGAAATTGGGGGAAATTTGGGAATTTCAAAAATAAGAGGGACTAAAGTGAAATTTCATAAAATTGAGGACCAATTGGGCATGATAAAGGTGTTGGAGGACCAATTGGGCAATTTTTTGAATTTTTTGGGCAAAAATTACTATTTTTGTAAAGTAAGGGCAAAATGGTAATTAAAAAGTTAGGGGACCAAATTGGAAATTGGGAAATTAAACCCCTTTTGTGAATTTGAATAAATTGATGTCCTATGATGAATTTTAAAAGTTTTGGGACTCAATTTGTTGAAAAAACCGACACTTGGGGACTTAAAGTTAAAGAAAAAAATAACTTTAGGGACCTAATTACAAATAAAGAAAAAGTTGGGTTTCTCATTCATTTGGGATGAATGAGGGCTATTAGGCTAAATAATAATGAACAAGAATGTTCATATCATGTAGGAACATGAAGTACCGAGAACACCAGCTAAAACGAGTTTGAGTAAGGACAACAAGCTGGCTAAGAGGAATTTCACTACACAATTGGGTGAGTGGGATTTTTATATCATACCCGATTGGAATGATAAGCACCTCGAAGATGAAAACCCACTGCTAAGTGGTATTTTAAACATCACACCTGAGAGCAGTAATGTGAAAATCACACGTAAAAACTATTTACCGGTTGTAAGTAGATCATACCCGGTTGGTATGATGAAACTTATTCGAAGGAAGTGGAAAACCCGTTCATCGGTTATGATCGGATATGTCCTCATACTCGGTTGGTATGATGGACATTTGAAATTTTTATTTTTGTCAGAAGTGTTCTCCCCTGACTGTGTGCCACTGCTTAAAAAATTTGGGAGACCTTCTTGACGGGAGCTCGAATAGCTTTGTTAGGCCAGAGGACTCAGTTTTGGAACTTGTTGGGCTAATATGCCCAATTTTGAAAATCTCGAACAGTGGGCCCTAGGCCAGTTGGCACGAGCAGGAGCTTGTAAACAAACATGATTTATATACCATGAAAACTTAATTAAATGAGTTGTTTGGCCATGGTACCAAGACAGGACCGACATACTCAGTCAACTAGCAATAGTGCGACATGATAGGTCTTCGGACTAGTCAAGACAAACAGCTGCAGGTCAAGTTGAGGGTCGAGGCCATTGGACCAGTGGCACCTCATATTATATGGCATCATGTGAAAAATGTTGATTATGCATGCACTGTGTTTACATGACCTTCAAGACGCCTAAGAGGGGCAGTGATGCGTCCCAGGGCTCTAGACGACCTAGTGGATATAATGGCAGTTAGTCATACCAGAAGTCTTGCGAAGCTCGATGTAGCTTCAAGCGCATGAGACCGGGGTGGGGTTGGGATGAGATCTCTGTCCTTCTCAGGATTGAGGGTCGAACAACGAGATTTGTTACAGGATTGAGGGTCGAATGTCGTGAACATCCTTCTCAGGGTAGAAGTGGACGTACTTCTATCTAGGTGGCCGGTAAAGTCGCTCTGACGCCATAAGTGGGTTTAGTGGACGGGCTGGCCTGCGATTGTGTGTTTTACCTTCATGATGAAGATGTGTATTGAGTGATGACACACCGTGGTTAATAAGAAATAGTGATAAAAACTGGAATTTGAAATAAAAGGCTTTGAAAAGAGAATAAGGAGTCAAGCACTCTCCGAATCAAGCATTTTTCGTAAAAGATAAATTTTGAAAACCCATTCACTGAGTCGTTATACTCACCCCCTCCCTTATATCCCTTTCAAGTAACCCCAGAAAACCTACTCTAAAGACCACCAGCAAATACGCCTATAAGACAGGTACAATCAATTTAAAATTGTATGTAGTTTTGATTTATGTTATTCCAGGAAAGGTACAGGTTTAAAGGGCACCTTACTCTTCATGGTTTATAAACAAGGAGCAACCTTTAGTAAACCGGGAGAGTGGCGGGTTGATAATGGGGATCCGACTAAACCAGGTCTGGGCATGACAGTTGGGCAACTCCTAGCGAAGTGTCCAAACTATCCACACCAAAAACATGCTTGGCACGCCCCCTAGTGATTCCTTTGGCACCTTGTGCAGTAGGGACTCCTTCCTTAGGGGTCATGCTTGCTTCCTTGTTGGGTTGATATCCATCCCCCATCTTACTAAATCTTGCCCTCGTCCCCCACGGTGGCCTACCTTGATCCTTACGGTTGCCCTGACTACCCTGGCCCCTTTCCTCCCTTTGATTAGCTTGTTCGACCCGGTGACGTCTTATTTGTACTAGACGTTCGCATTCATGGGCCATGATGATGATGGCGGCCAAATTTGTGGGTCGCCCTAGTACCCCCATCCGGTCTCATACATCCATAATGACATCATCCATGAAACTTTGACAGATGTCTATCGGTCCAGCCAAATTAGGAGCGAAAGGCCTTAACTCACCGAACTTGGTCATGCACTCCGAGATGGTGCTTGATCCTTGTCAGAGCCAGAAGAATTCTTGCTTCTTCTCGTTGAACAGGTGGGGGCTAAGTATTCCTCTAAATATCTTTCCTCGAATTCTTCCCACGTGGGCACAACAGTGAAAATGTTCCTCACATTGTCCCACCACCTCTTTACACTAGATTCCAAGAAACCTTTGGCCAGGGTCACCATCTCTTCTAGTGGCGTCCTTAAGATCCCCATAAACTTTTTAAGGTTGGCTAGCCAATCCATGGCAGGCCTTGCATCTTTCTCTCCTTGGAGTGGTTTACAACCTAGATGATGGAGTGTCTTCAGGTACTTCAGGATGTCGAATAGTGGAGGGGCAGGGACGGAGGTGGACTAGGATTGCACTTCCTTGGGCTTAGTGTGGGACTCAGTATCCAGGTTGGCTTTAGGGTCGAGGTTGGGTTTTCCGAATGCCCTGGTGAATTCCTCGTATAGCCTCTCATGTTCCGAGCTTAGTCTTGGTGGGGTTGGTTGGGCCCCTCTAGACTCTCCTTACGGGATGAGGTTTCTGACGAAGTCTATAGTTACTACCCGAGTTCTCTTGGTTCCTTTCCTAGGAGCCATTTCTAAGGTTTTAGAGATTTTTAATTAGTGTTTAGGTTATAAAGTCTCGATAATGTATTCAAGGGAAACAATAGCTCTAATACCACTAAAGTTGTCATGCCTTAACCCGGTTTGATCAAAACCCCGTGAACAACTTACCACCACATCTAGTCTAGAGGGATTTCCTCCTCTGAGACCGTGGGGAGTTAGGCGTGCTTCTTCTCATCATTTCCTAGAATGACATTATCAAAACTATTAAGTCTAGAAAATTGTAACATAAGGTATTTGAAGTCGGTTTGGGGCTCTGATGGGTGGCTTTAGAAATTCTTCCTTTTAGAAAAAAGGGAAAGGGGAGGGGTGAGTTTCTCAACTCAGTGAGCGGGTATCATAGGGGAAGGGTGTGACTGACTTCCATATTTTATTAGGTCTAGACACATGATTAGGCCACATTATCCTTTTCCATTTCCCTTTTACACCGCAAGGTGTTCGGTTCACATCATCAAGTTAACAAGCAACACACACCCTTTTATCATCAAAAGTGATCACACGTTCGCAGAACAGTCCCCTACTATTCTAATTGTGGACTGGAGCGTATTTACCGTCCACCATGGTAGAAGTTCACAAATTCTACCAAAGTCTGTGTAGGCATCAATCACCCAAATCCCTAGACTCAAGTTCGTACTTCATGTCCAAATGGGGGATGAGACCTCTCATCCTCTGACCTCGGCCTCAATGTGCATGAAGCTCCTCGAGCTTCCCTACATACTGAATGACAAAGCTTCCCTTATGCTCCCTAAGTCGTTCATCAGCCCTTAGAACCACCACTACCCCATACCAGGTGCCTCGATAGTTTCGTATCTCATGCATGCACAAACAACAAGTCTTTTCAGTTAAGGTCTTTTATCTTTGGTGCTATCACCCCCATGAGCTTGCTGACCTGGTTTCGGCTCGATACTACCAGCCCAACGGGTTCGACCACCCGGCTTCTGCTTGGTGACCACTAGCTTAACGAGTTTGACCTTGGTCATGGCTCGGTAGTTATCACACACAATTTACTCATTTTATGAGTTTTCATATGTTCATTCCTCATCTATTTGTCTACGGGCTTAAGCCTGTCCCCATTGTTGGCCTACTTGAGCAATACTAGCTCTAATTATTGCATGATTCATACTCTCATCGAAAAAGTCTACCAAATATTTTAAGTTATTTCAAGACGTGAGAGCATTTCTAGAAAATAGTTTTCAATTCGGGAAGGTAGGTTCATCAGCCTAACCAGATGTGATGCTAAAAACCCACTCACCCCGTATTTTGTAACTTATCACGACTAGATCTTGACCGACTACTAGCTCCTTTACACCAATACTTGAATCACCCATTTGGTGAGGGGGCAGCAACCTGAGTTTTGGGTTGGGGCACCTAGTGCTCTTCCTCGAGAGCCTACTAGGATCAAATTAAGGTTAAATTGGGTGCCTTGAAGGTTCCTAGAAGTCGAGGAGGGTTATGGGAGGTTTAGCCTAGTCGCAAGAGAGCAGAGACCGGAGTTCAGCTCGAGACTTCCTATCGTTTTAGGACCGCTAGAGTGACGGTATTGTGTGAACTTTCTAGTGCTTCTCTGATGATTCTTGGACTAAAAGGAGGTGGCAATGAGGTAGGGGACTTCTCCTTGGTTCCAAAGAGCTTGAATGCGCTGTCTAAGGTTCTAGAAAAGGCCCTCATTGGAGCTCTAGTTTTCGTCTCATCGAAAAATGGAGTACCTCTCCTTCTTCACCCGTTTGTGTGATGAGGAAGTCGAGGAGATGGGTGCTTTTTATATAGGAAGCTCGGCAAATGATAGGGCTACCGGACGGCATAGGACTCGACCCTCATCTCACTCGCCAATGGTCAAATCAGAGATTTTTCCAGGTTGTCAGAGACCCAACTCTCCTTATCCCTTTCTATAAGCTATCCTAATGAGGAAGATGACATTGTGTTGGACGTGCGAGCTTCGCACATGCGAGCTTGCCACCTGCAGCATTGTGATTGGCTGGATTTGCTGATGTAGCTTCCTACTCAGCAGTCTAGTCAACCTTTGACTCGCTAATCGACCACGTGGCGGCCTCCCATTGGTCTCTCAATCCAATGTGGATGTTGACTGTATTCGGTCAATCGTTTGACCATGACAGGTGGCATTCTCTGATTGGCTAATTTAAATACGTCAGATTCCCTCCTGAAGCATAGTGCCACTGCCATGTTAGCCTCTAGTTGGTTAAGGCCATCCGACATGGCTCTACCACATGTCGACCTCTAATTGGTCGACCATTTCTCTAATATCCCAATCGGGCATTGACGTGGCACCTTTGCCACATGTCCGATTCCCATTGGTTGGTACGGCTGACTAGGCTTCTCTAACTTTCATTGCTAACCAGGGACACATGTCACTCTCTTATTGTTCAATCGTTGTTGAGGTGGATTTTCCTCCCCTGACCATTGATCGAGTACACATGTCGCGCTCTAATTGGTTAGCTCTTCCAGGTGTTGACTGAGCGCTGACGGGGCATGCTTTGCTACGCGTCGTGTCACACCCCAACCCGGTTTGGTTGAGGTCTCATGATCAACCCGCCACCCTTCCATGCATCATCCAACCATTTCTGCCCTAATGATATGAGGAAGGTCAAGGTGTGCCTACGTTCATTCCCTTACTATGAGTTTGGGACGGGGAACGTACCTTGAGGGCCCGAGTTCTTCCTGGAGTGTTACGTCTTTTTTGTCCTGATCCTAAAAGGGTGAGAGGAGGGGAATGAGTATATAGGTACATATACTCAATGAGGGAAACTTCTACAACATTTGATTTATTTAACTCATTACTTCATTCATTTGACATTATTCGCAGATTCATCACGCATCAACCGCCCTTCGATCATAAGAGGGATCACACGTTAATAGAACGGTCCCCGACCATTCTACTTTTGGACCGGAGCGCTTTTACCATCTACCCTGATAGAGGTTATCTACCTCTACTCGAGGTTTGAGTGGACCTTGCTTGTCCGACCCTCAAACTCAAATCACTTCATGGTGTCCACTTTATGGGACGAGACCTCCTTTCCCTTACTACCTCGATCTTAGTGCACAGGAAGTTCCCTGAGCTTCTCGACATACTGGACACCAAACCGCCCTTATGCACCATGGGTCATCCAGCAGCCCTTGGGATCTATCACTACCTCATACCAGGTGTCATGATGGCCCTGTATCTCATAGTGCATACATAATTAATAGTCTTTTTCATTTATAGCCATTATCTTTGGCCCTACAACACAACGGTCTATTGGCTTGACTTCGGCCCATGCGTATTGTGCCAACAGGTTCGACGATCTGGCTCCAGCTTAGCAGCGATTTGGCCCAACAAGCCTAACATCTCATACGTGGCTCGGTGGGTATCACACACAATTACTCATTAATTGGATCTTTTAGCAGTATTTATCACATGCTGATTCTGGGCGGGTCCACACCTATGTCCATCGGCCTTGGGCCCACTTGCATACCGAGCCTAAGCCCCAAAATTAGCTCCCAAATGTTTCAAGTAGAGTCAACCCGTTAGGGGAGGCTAATTCTGAGAAAAAATCATTTTTAAGGTAAACTGTCATTCCAACCGGAATTGGCGTTATAAGATTCTCACTCACCCGGTAATTGCGACGAGGTTGTCCCAGCTGAACATTGTTTTGCAGCGCGCTTCTTGGAGCCGGTGCTTGAACAGTTTGCTTCAACTAAGAGGCTGCATATTCTCTAGTATTTGCGCATAGGGCCTCATAATATGCCTTAATTGTATTTAGGTTCTTAAAGTTTGTACTTTTACATTTAGGTCCCTAATTTCCCCTTAGTTTTAATTAAGCCCCTAAGGTTTCCAATTATCCTTCTTGGGTCCTTGATTTTATCAAAATCACCCATTGGCCCTCAATTTTTCAAAAATTGCCCTTTAGTCCCTAATTTTCCAAAAAATGCAATTTGGCCCTAAACTTCTCAAAATTGGTAATTGGTCCTCAATTTTTTCAAATTGCCCAATTGGCCCTCAATTGAGAGTGAATTTCATGAAAATGCCATCAATTTTGTCAATTTTCTATTCGGCTCTCAATGTTTTTAAAGAATTGCACAAAATCCTTTTTATTGAAAAATCCCCAAATTGCCCCCTTTCTTCCGCAATTTGAACATTTGCACCTTTGAATATTACCTCGTCCAATTGACGACATGTAAGTCCTTATTTTTTTGTCGTTATTCACCTTCTCCAGCTCCCCCCGATCGTCCTACACTTCGAATTTCTAAATTTCGTTGAGTTTTGAGCACCGTTGGAGCTTTGTCAGAAAATTTACAATAGAGAGAGAAAGCTTGTTTAGCTTACTGATGGAGGGGCGGTGGCCGAATCTTGAGGTGGGGGCAGGTAGTGCTCATCGAGGGGGTCCAACTAGGACTAGGTCCCACCGAAATTCGCCACCACACTGTGGAGATTTGAAGAGATAAGTTTCGGGGAGGTGAAGTTCTGAAACTCATATAATCCAACAAGGGGAGGTGAAATTGAGCTTATTGCATGCCTGTGAGAGGTTGGGGAGGGTCTCAGGTGGTCGGAGGTGGTCAAGTCTAGTGGTGGAAGGGCTGGGAGAGTCGGGGTTGGGTCAGTCGAGAGCTCGCTATTTTGGGCTCCGGGGCAACTTCACTATGTTATCACTCCATCACTTCTCTGGCTGTCCTCCAATCGCTTTGAGGATGTCCCGAGCTAGGGGACTCTTTCCCGGTTCTAATGCCATCCACCGGAGCTTCTATGGTTGCGAATTTGCCCGTCGTTGGAGCCTTGATCGGAGTTTTGTCAGAAAGTGAGTAGTTTGTCTTCAAAGAGCACCTAAGAGTTGAGGAGGATGAGTGGGAGGGTGCTCTTTATATAGGGAGCTCAACAATTGTTTAGGCTACTAGCTAGTGTGGACTCAGCCCCCATCCTGCTCATGGATGACTTAACTGGAGGAATTTTTGAGTCGTCGGAGACTCCCGCTTTCCCAGGCTCTTTCTCCTTTCTATCAGCGGACTAAGGTTGAAGATGATGATGTGGTGGGCGTGCCATGTGGCATACTATAATTGGTTGGTTTTTCTGACATGGTGATCCAACTCAATCGTCGCGTCAGTCGTTGACCGGACACGTGGCAGCCTCTCATTGGTTGCTTGTGTCTGCGTGGCAAGATGACGGGTCAACCGCTGACCATTAACCGGATACGTGATAGCCTTCCATTGGCTGCCCATGTTTGCGTGGCTACTGAGTGGGCGTCATTGACCGTTGACCGGTTGGACAGTGGACCGGTCCGGTCGGGTTCGGTGACCCGAATTCGAAAATCGGCCAATTCGAATCAAATTCATTCGGTTTTCTGAAATTTAAAAATTTTCTAAATTCGTCCAAATTCATTTTCTATCTAATGGTGGCCTAAATTTCCCAATTTTATATTCTTAAGCCACCTAGAAAAATTAATTATTGAACCAGTTCACTATGGTTCATTCCAGTTCAGTTCAGTTCGGGTTCGATTCACCCTAAACTGGTCTGGTTCTTTCATCCATTTCACTTCCTGGTTCTTACTCACAATTTTTGTGAATTTTTTGTCACTTGTGATTCTCCAGTTCCCCATATTAACCCTTATTTACTATTTTCTATTGATTAATTTGGCTTGGTTTTCGAGATACTGATAGTTTTTCTCCCGGCTTTCTTGGTTCGAGGGGACAGGTCCCACATGTCGACCACTGATTGGTCGCGCTAGCTGACCTAGCAGCGATCCGTTGACCTGTTGGACCATTGATTGGTTTGCTCAGACCGAGTTCAGTAATCCGAATTCAAAAATTGGTTGTTTCAGATCCGATTCGACCGGTTTTCTGAAATCTAAAAATTTCTAAATTCGTGTAAATTTATTTTCTATCCTATGTGTGGATTCAATATCCTAGTTTGATGTTTTTAAGCCAACTAGAAAATTAAAATTTTGAATCGGTTCTCTACGATTGATTCATCATGGTTCAATCTAGTTCATGTCTGATTTACCTTGAATCGATCAGGTTCTCACACCCCAATTCATACCTGGTTTCTTCCCATGATTTTAGGTATTTATTGGTCACTTAGGATTTTTTCAATTTCTCATTTTGACTCTCATTTACCATTTTCGGTTTGTTTCAACCTCGATTTTCCCTTGAAATTTTTCGGTTCCTAAATTTGGCTTTCTTTTTATGTGAGATTGGGGTTTAAATTCCCGCCATTTCTTAGCATCACCCTCTATAAGGTGTTTAACGCTCCTCACCTTCTAGATGAAAGTTCGTTCACACTTCTCCATGATGTTCTTGAATTTTCCTAGCCACTTTATTATCATGACCATATCTCTTTCTCCTTGTAATGTACCGTTTTGTGGATCCTTTTCGTTGGTAGCTACTTGTTGGGGTTTCGCAATAGTCGTGCCTTCACTAGATCCTCCCTCATGAGCCATGATCTACAATAAATTTATTTCTTATTAGTACACTTAAGTATTTAATTCACACCATAAATTTTTAATATTATAAATAAAGTTTTCCAAATAGTATTTATTCCCTTTACACTAGTTCAAAACTTTATTTTTCAAAACTATAAGTTTTAAATTTTAGGCTATAATATCACTTAAATTTTCACCACTTTATCAAGTTCCCAAGTAAGAAGGTAAGCAACTCGTCCTAGTAGTTGGGTCATTCACCACTATAATACTAACATTATACAAATATCATAATATAAAACATATTTAATTTACATTAAAATTTAAAAATTTTCATAAATTTTATAACTCAGTTTACAATTTTACAGCTCATCGAAAAATTAGGAAAATCAATGCATTCATAAATTTTGTTAGGGAATATATACCTTGATTTCACTCTTTATTGGAGATGTTGTCTTATATTTGAAAACTTTCTTACTCTTTTTTTAAATATATTAGGAGGGGTGAGCAAGTGTGAAAACGGTTCAATAAAAACGTACTGATATTATTTTCATTAAAAATAACTAATAAATATATTAGGAGGGGTGAGCAAGTGTGAAAACGGTTCAATAAAAATGCACCGATATTATTTTTATTAAAAATAACTAATACAAAATTTTATAAATTTTATATATACAAAGTTTTATAATTCTAAATAATTCACAATAAAAAGTAGGTAACCCTCCTAATATCTTGAAAATGTTAGAAACCGATCATCCATAACACTTGATTTAAAATAATATTAATAAACATGATTGAAAAGATAACAAACTAAAATTTAATTATAAAAATATTAATTGAATTATTTATATTAAATATTGAGAAATTGGCGAGCCTGTATCAATTCAAAATGGGAAAGGGTAATAGCTGTTAATATTTTGAAAAGTTTAAAAATATATTATAACTCGTAAAATTTAATTAAAAATAATATTGATCACATATTGAGTAAAAACTCAATTTTTAAAATTATGAATTGAATTGTTTAGTTTTGAAGTGTAGTTAAGTGTGGAACTATTATAATAAAATATAGTAATGGTTAAAGGGTATTATTAAATTATTAAAAAGAATAATAGGATTTATTTGTTTTCAACACAACAGGAATCGAGTTAGTGATAGTGAGAAGTATAATATAGAATTAAACGATGATTTTGAATAAATATTATCACTTTTATGATTTAATATATATATATATATATACATATGATAGGTAACAAATTCTCTTGGATGACCTAAGTTAATATATAAATAAAAGGTGACTGCTACACAATAAATTAAAGTTTATCACTGTTGATATTAAAGGAGCACGGTCAAATCCGACTACCAATATGAGGGGCTTCCTTATCTTGACATGTGACTAAAGCGATGTGAGTCTACACTACATTTACTAAACACAATGGTTTGAATGCAAATACTCCATGTCCAGACTGTGTGGCCGCCTCCCGTTGCACCCAGATTAAAGGGAGGGAAAACAAGTCGAATAACATAATAAGCATAAATAAGGTGGGAGGGAAGCAAAGACTGATGTTGTCAAATAGGGTAAAGTGCGCAAAAAATGGCCCTTTAAATGAAGATTTAGGGTTTAGAAAAATGATAACGGATGGAAGGCGGTGGTTTGCCCCGAAATCAGCAAGTAGCGACACGGGGACCCTCCGGATCTCTCTCCAATTGTGTGATGAGTCCATGAAGTATTGAAAAGAAATCTTTTAGGCCAAAATTGATAGAACAATTCGTGCTAGATAAAAAGGAAAATGCATAAAATGTGTAAATATATTACTGATTATATATATATATATTATATTTAATTTATGATATTTCTAATAACTGGAACTCAATATTAATTATTAAAATGAAAAAAAAAACAGTGCACATGATGAAACAGAGGCAAATATCCCGACAAGAGGACGAGTGGTTTGGACCATGAGAGGAGACAACTCGCTGTTGCTGAAGGACGAAAAGGAAGTAGGGGTCATTTCATCTTTAATAAGCGGCCTTTTGTGAGCTGCCTGTTTTGTTTTCCAGACTCAACTACACGTGCAAAAAAAAGTCTCAACTACACTTAACTAATATATTTTGGGAAAAAATATATCATTTACATATTTTATATATTACTTAATTGTTTTTCATTTATTAATTAGATCATTTTACATAATTAAGTTAATTTACACAGATTCATCAGTTTAAGACCATAATTGATATGTAGACTTAAAAGGATGTGTGTAATAACTTAATTAACATGTAGAATGACTAGTTAATGATAAAAGGAGGGGTCCATCTTATTCATATGAAGACCAGTTCATCTATTTCTCCTAGAATGGAATCTTGACATTTTCCCTTTCCAAGTAAAGGATTTTTAGGGCCAAACGAGCTAAGAAGATTATCATAAAAACTCCAAGTCTGACTTAGAGGCCTCACAATAAGGCCATACAACCCATCAACAGCTGCCCAAACTCCTAAATAAGCATATTGTGAGAAGACGTGAGAAACAAATCCAGTGTGTACTTACTGCGTGGGTCTCTTGAGTATCCTCCTGGCTTCATAAAGTTTATACAGTATGGGCAAACCACCAGCGTACAAAAGCATATACATGTCTATTATTACAAGTATGATCAGATCACCATCCAGGATGTGAAGATGATGCAAACCTGCCAATCTTGTCATCTTTTGCAAGGTAGTCGGGACTCTGCCTTCGAGAATGCACAACTTCTATCCAGTTAAAAGGATCTTATGTGCATCTGAAAAGATCTGATACAATAAAGGTGATGTCTCCATGGGCTCACCTTCTTTGTTAAAGCAATTTCATCAGCTGGAGCTTTAGACTTCAGTTTTGAAGGAGATTATTTACAGTAACAACCGCAGAATTTGTTCGCTGCAAGTCCTGCAACGGGTCAATGTGTTAAACGGGGAAATGGATACTGCATAATTATTTAAAGACTAGAAATACCAAAAGCAAGCTTATACATCTCCCTCATTCAAGTGGTTCTTTGTCAAGGGTTAACATTATTATAAAGTGGCACGTATTCATACCTGAAAAATTAACTCATCGGGAATATGAGGCAAAACTTCACGAACAGTTTCTGCCATTGCAAGCATATTGGCAAGGCTATCTGCCCGCGGAGCAGTCCTCAAATGTAACCCACTGGGGAGCCTGGAAGCTGCACTAGGAGGAACAATAGATCCTGAAGCAGTAGTCTCTGATGGATTGAATGGCCAAGGGCCCCATGATGTATCTTCAACAGCCGTCTGGGAACCCAAGGTTGCAAGGTTCCTCATCATCATCTGAACCCTATTTAGCCCAACAGATCTGTCTCCTGTGGATGTGCTGGGCCCATCATCAACACCTTGGGCGGGCCAAGAATTTCCCCAACTTGGGTCCCACCCTGAATTTCTTCAGAACATAGAAATACAAGGTAAGCGCCGAGTATTGCGGAGCCACGGAAGATCATAGATAAAAATATGGAACAAGATCCTCAAACATGACAGCTTAAAAACTTGTGAAATTCCAAATAAAGAGTTGACTGCATGGGAGAGGGATGGGTGGGTATATGAAGGAATTTTAAATCATCCCGGGATCAAATTTTATAAAGGCTTCTTAAGTAGGTCAAGATACGTTGACACATTTGTTACACAATGATTATCTTTGCTAACATCTTGAGATTGGAGTTGAAACAAAAACAATCCATCAAGTGATAAAAAGTAAATTTTCAAAGCGGTCATGATTCAACTCAATAAATGGAAATCACACAGTTCAACTATGGCAAAGTCAAGATACCTCCAAAGGCCACCCTCAAAAGGGTTCTGCATCTGACCAGGGACTGTGCCCTGTGGAAGAGCATGGGCAGCAGAAGTTTGACCATCAATTCCAATACTTAACCTACGAGCAAGCTCTTCATCTGTAGAAACTTCTCGGCGTGGATTTGATATATTTTCCGTCACAACAAAGAGTGGCTTCCGACAGGTTGGACATGAAAAAACCTCGTTAAGACCTTGATCTAACCTGGTATCAGGAATTACTATTAGTTCAGCCTGCATTGGATGGTAGTATAATTTTTATGAAGAGTATCTATCAGCAGTACCAAGATCTCAAACAAGCGAGATGAAAGAGGTGCTTGCAATGCAGTCTCTTGGCCTTCGCCATAGGTTCCTGTGGTAGAAAATGATTTTCATTCTTCAGACATAATTTGGTTTTTATATTCATGGCACCAGAAGGAAATGGAATGGGTACCACCCAAGCATGTGTTTATTATGAGGGAATGAATCATAGGTAAGCTGGTTCATTGAAAAATGTGCAGAAACATTGCCTTCAGTCACAGAATCAAGTCCTTGCAACTTTCATACTTCCTAATACCCAGAAACAATATCCCCAAATAATTGTTTGTGCAAGCACAGCAGTTCCATATAATCTCTCCAGAAACAATTCTAATTTGATTATTAAGCTAGTACTACTGTATGGTCCATTTTTGTAGCTGTATCTATGTGTGTTGAAGCAACTTATTACTACTGGAATTTATTTTGGTTGTATGAGAATATATTTTCAAACAGAGATGGTGTGAGTAAATCTCCACGCACTGTGCTGAGGGAATCACACATACCCGACAAATAGCACATTCATCATCATATGCTTGAAGCTCTGCAGCAGTAGCATCAGGAAGAGCAGCATGGAGAGAGCCCAAAGCCTTCTTCAATTTGATGTATCCCCTTATGCGCTTTATCATTGCACTAAGCAAGGCCTGGCAATAGCATAGAAGTCTGTTAATAATTTAAGGTTGCACAAAATATCATGAATATGAAAACATTTTCATTTGAGAAGAAAACTAAAACAATGAAGTGTACTTACACGTATATTTAAGACGAGAACAGCATCCATAAGTTGGATAGACATCCCATGAAGCCACCATATATGCAAATAATGGGCAAGAGCCATTAACAATGTTGCCATGTCAAGAGTAAAACCTAAGTTCCTTATAAGGAGTCCTTTCCATTCACACAATGATCCTGAAATTTGTATACTTAGTTAGAATATATGCATGGATAATAACTATTCAAACTTTGAAGAGTACCAAGGTGCAGAGATATTGTCATGAGAATTTAGGAGTAAAAATAAAAATGGAAAAAAATATGGATCGATATAAGGCTCTAATGACAAGAAATACAACATGCACTTTTGTCTAGATAAAAAATTAAAAAAAAAAACATTACACTGATGGTAAAAAAAACTTTTTCAAAATGTTACAAGAGGTGTATTTCGTTTCACTTGTTGCTTAATAATACAATTCGTTTACAAAATGTTATTTGATGGTACATTTCTTTTCACTTGTTGCTTAATGATGCAATTCTTTTACAAAGTATTTCATGATACTTCATGATGATACATTACTTTTCATTTATTTCATATTGGTACTTTTTTTTACAAAATATTTTAAAGATAGTATATTAGTCTAGAAAATATTTCAATTTGTTACATTTATTTTAGTAAATTAGATAGATCATTTTCAATATTGGTGATATATCATATAATATAACCGTTTATGGGGGAAAAGTTATCATTTAAGTTTTGAATCAATAAATTTCTTAATTATTTAACAAAAATAGTGCTACCTGGGCCAATAAAAAAGTTTGTGCCAAAATGAAGAACCTGATCAAGTTGACATCTTTTTATATAATCTCCAACAAAAATTAATGTAGCATTATGAATCACTATTTAAAATAGTTGTACCATCATGAAATATTTTATAAAAAAGTGTACCACTTAAGCAATAAGTGAAAAGAAAGTACCACCAACCAACATTTTGTAAAAGAATTGTAACATTAAGCAATAAATAAAAAAGAAATGTACCATCATGCAACATTTTGAATCATTGGTGTAATTTGCCCAAAAAATTCATTTATGTAGCATAAATAAAGAAAACAGGGAAGAAGATAATAATTGTTGAAGAATAAAATATGGCTGAAGCATTTAGGGAGTGAAAAGCACACCATGTCCTGTCCAACTACCGAACTGCAAATAAGTATTACAAAAATTCAAGATAATACCATGCAAGAGTAAAAAGTGCACTGCTTGCAGGTGGGTATATTAGCAATATCTTTCAGTGCATCTGACACAAAAGCCAAGTGGGTTTTATTCAACAAATAAATGATCCTAGTGAAAAGGAAAAATTGTATGCCAATGAAATAGAATAGTATAATAGCAACACCCAATTTGCAAAAGGTCATCAAAATTAATATTATCGTAATTGAAAAGAAATGGTGTACAAAAATTTAATAAAATCAGTTCCTTGTTATGCAGAAGCATACACAGCATATATGAGATAATAATGCTTAGAATAGAGTAACACTTTGGTCGTCAAATTTATCACTCAATGATACTTAGATCCTCAAATTTTAAAATTTAATGATTTAGTCCAAACATTTTGTTTATGTTTAACATTTAAATCATTTGGTTCAAACTTTCAATGGAAAATTGACTTGGCATGATATTATATCAGTGAAACTTCATCACTCCATCAACACCATGTCATCATCACATCAGGATAACGTCAATTTTCCATTGAAAAAGTGGACCAAAAAACTAAGGTGTTAGAAAAAATCAAATTGTTCTGGTTAAATTATTTTTTGAAATTCAAGGACCCAAGTGTTGGTAAGTGACAAATTCAAGGACAAACTGTTAGTCTACTCTAATGTTTAATTTTAAACAAGTCTGTAGTATAAAATACCTGCAGCAGATGTATCAATGCACTTAAATATCCGACAGCTAGTGCCTCCATCTCCTAGAGAATGCTGAAACCATATATCAAGAAACTGGAACCCGTGAACCAGTATTGCCTAAGAAAGATATTTTCCATATCAGATGCCTTGCTAACTGCCTAATGGCTCAAAAATATCATCTAGTAATAATGTGAAGCATCAACAAGAAGCATGCCAATTTCACCTGTAATGTCTCGAAGAGAATACTGAAAGGTTCAAAGAACAGCAACAAAAAGATAGATGTTCCAACCCTTTTGTAGACTCCCATACACAACCTTATCCTATGAACATCAAGAAATATTATAGTCAAGTGCAACAACTAGCTGGGTTCTACATAATCTGTAAAAACAATAACACCGTCTTTAATAACGAGATAAAATGCTACATATAGAGATTAGCATGGTTTTCCAGAAATATATAATTGTAGTTTGAGAAGATCACATTACCAGAAAAGATCCATGGCAAGAACAAAGAACAATACTGAGTAGATGCGAAAATATGTCCCTGGAGCTGTGGAAGGAGATGAGTTGAGTCGTTCAAGGCGTTCCCTACTCAAAGCTTGAAACATCTATTCATACAAACACATTGTAATGCTCTGATAGATTGAAGGTATATAATCTAAATGAAAAGATTGTTAAGCAAAACCTTTACCTTTAAAGAGCATAGAACAATCAACCAGGTGGTCCATATCCCTGCTTGAAATATTGTTGGAGGGACTATGAGCGGTAAAAATGTTCCCTATGCAAAATCACCAAAATACATTAAGTTATATTACATTATATAAAAGAACCAATGAATAAAATTAAGATAATATTATTACATTATATACAATAGGAAATAAAAAAAAAGGATTGTTATAGTATAAACTACTAGTTTAACCTTTGGATGATTGAGCATGCAAGAGTTTTTGGCAGAAGAGAAAACTAGATGAACATTATTTATGATTACAATTCTTCTAGGTTTTTACCTTGTAAACAACATAATTTACTAGACGTTCCAACAGCTTCCGAATTTCAGAAGAAGACAACTCCACGAAGAAAATAGTCTGCATCACCAAACACAACAATCAACAAATCTTAGAAACTTAGTTATGAAATTCCACTAGCCTACACATTTCACCAAGGAAAATACATGGATTTACCTTGATGCACAAAAGCAGAAAACCAAACACATTCAGTGCAAAATTTGCAAGCAAAAGAACGGTGCCATAGGAGCTTGAGATCAGCTCAATCACATGGTTGGCTTTTTCTGACTGTGAAATATAATCTGTAACTAATTCAGATGGATTCATGTCATAGAATGGCCATTGCGTCCACCATTGAATAATGATAAAACTTATAATTGTGCAGATGCCTGAGACAGACAAGGAAGTAATGTAACTAGCACCCATTGAAGGTGCCCACCGACTTCACTAGAACTCAAACTCAATGCTCTCATAAAAACCAGAAAACATTTCTGCTGGCTGATAATGCCCAACAATCCAAGTGAAATAGAACAAGGAGACGATCTTCTCAGGTCAGCAGCAAAACCCAGTTGTCTTCTCAGCTGTTTTTAATTTCTTGAATAGTCCGAATCCCTGCAAGTATATGCATGGAACCAGGTGACATCCATACACAACGAAATTAAGCTGCAGGGAAGGATAACACTGGAAAAGCCAAAACCATGAAATTTATTCTTCAAATTGATCATTCCGTTTCACAAGACGTGAACTGTAGAAGGAACACAATAGATTAAACTTAATGATCTCAGCCTTCATGAAGGAAGCAGCTTATAAATCTAGCCCCTTTACGGTCCTTTCTATTCCTCCGAACCCAAGAGATCATAGACTGGGTCAAAACGAAAAGGGGAGCTTCACACACTAGTCGAAATCAAAGAAGGTAAGGAGAATGTCCTGTATGGATCGATGGACGAAAATTTCCAGGAGAATAAAAAACCTGAAAAGATTGACTCGAAGACGACGAGGAGAATTCAACGAAGAAAATTGCAACGGTTAAGGTATGAGCAAAGAACATTTCATACAGATATCGCCATAAGACCGAGAGGAGGCGAAATTCACGAACCGATTCCTTGGAAGGCTGGGACGGTGTCGGTGGGTCCTGTGAGATGCCCAGGGGATCGAATTTTAGAGAGAGATACAATGAGGCGGGGGCGAAAGAGATTTCGATGAATCGGCGAGCCTGTACTTTTTGCAGAAGAAACACCGAAAGGAAGGTACCAAACAATAAAATAATCGTTAATTTTTTTACTGTAAATTACTTGAAGAAAATGTATAAATTAAAATTCCATTTTTATCTGTATTCGAAATCGGGGAAATGGGTAAAACTGTCCACGTATAAAATTCATATAAAAATTAATAAATTTATATATAATAATTTATTACATGTACATATAAAAATCATATATATCAAGTATTTATATGTATCAAAAATATGTTATGTATCTAAACAATTTATGGGAGTATATAATTTTTATTTTGTGTACAAACAAAAAAAAACTATAATATTAGAAATCGACATATCTTGGGTGTAAATATTAGAAATATTAGAATGTTACAAATAGATAATGAAATTATGCTCAACGTGCTGTTTAAGACCATACAATGGTGAGAGTATCAGATATGTATTTTTTGAATGAGAGTGTCATGAAACTTAGAGATTGTCACATATATATTGAGAGCGTCATAAAGAAAGTCGTTGCTAATATCAAATTGTCAAATGAGCTAGTTAAAAGATACTACAATGGACAATACCACATAAATGGTAACATGCTTGATATGCAAGCTAAATATATCACCATATTTAATTACAACTTGTCCATACAACTCATGAGCAATAAGATGGCCATTATAGTGAGCAAGTGAATCATTCACTTAAAGATTAATTTGCACCTAATGATATGTTGTCTAGTGGGTGCGTGTAAACCCTGTCTGTTACACCCCGACCCAGTTTAGTCAAGATCTTATGAATAACCTGTCACTCTCCCGGACCTCGAATATGGACTTCTCTAGGAGATCGAAGAGAGTCAGACGTAGTACTTGTCATGTTTTCCCAGAATAACATTAAACAAAACTGAAATTTAAAATTTTTATACTTGGAATGGGGCATGGGGTGGATGAGACAGCATAGTCACATTCCTTCCTAAAATTGTTTAGAGGGAGGGGGTGAGTTCGATAACTCAGTGAGTGGGAAAAAATCTTTTATGAAACATTTAATTTAGAATTTTCAAATGTTCGATAATTTAGTAGTTTTCTTGTCAGGATTCTCAGTTCACATAGTCAACAACTGCTCTCCTATCATAGGAGGGATCACATGTTCATAGAACGGTCCCCAACTATTCCACTTATGGATCGGAGCGCCTTTATTGTCCATCCTGATAGAGGTGCACTGCCTCTACCTGGAGTTTGAGTAGACATTAATAGTCTGACCCTCAAACCCTGATCACTTCACCTTGTCCGCATAGTGGGACGAGACCTCATTTCCCCTACTGCCTCGGTCTCACTACATGGGAAGCTTTTTCAAGCTTCTCGACCTACTGGACGACATACCGCCCTTATACACCTTGGGTCGTCCAGCAGTCCTTGGGCTCCATCACTACCTCATGCCAAGTGTCCCGATGGCTCGAACATCACAGTGCATGCACAATCAACAGTCTTTTTAATTATAGTCTTTATCTTTAGCCCTCTAGCGCAATAGTCTGTCGGCTTGACTTTGGCCCATGCGTACTGGCTTAACAGGTTTGATGACTTGGCTTTGAAAGAGTAGCAATTTGGCCCAACAAGCTTGACAACTCAAACTTGGCTCGATGGGTATCACACAAAGTTCCCATTATTTGGATCTTTTAGCATCATTCATCACACACTCGTTATGGATGGGTTCATGCCCGTATCCATCGATCTTGGGCCCACTAACATATTGAGCCTAAGCTCGGAATTAGCTCCCAAATATTTTAAATAGAGTCACCCATTCAAGGGAGGCTAATTTCAAGAAAATTATTTTTAAAATTGAACTGTCATTCCAATCATAATTGACGTTACAGCGGTTCCCTCTCACCCGATAATCTTGGCGGGGTGATCCTAGCGGAAATTTGGCCTCGTAGTATTCTTTTGAAAGTTGGCGCTCGAGTAGGCTGTTCCTACCTGACATGAGTATTCATGTTAGGGTACTAGACTAATGGACCACATTCTTTGAGCATTTGCATATAGACCCTCAAAGTTTGCCTTAATTGCAATTTGGTTCCTAATGTTAGTGTATTTACCTTTAAATCCATAATTGTCCCTTATTTTCAATTCAGCCCCTAGGTTTTCCCCAATTTTCTTTCATGGCTCCTTACCTTTTATCAAAATTGCTCATATGCCTCTCAATTTTATAAAATTACCATTTAGTCTCCAATTTCCCCAAAATTACAATTTGACCCCAAACTTCTCAAACTTTGTAATTTGGTCCTCCATTTTATCCAATTTTCCCATTTGACCCTCAATTGGAAGGGAATTTCATGAAAATTCCCTTAATTTTATCAATTTACCATTCGTCCCCCAATTTTCAAAAAATCCTCAATTTGCCCAAATTTCTCAAATTTTTCATTTTTGCCTTTGAATCTCAATTTCATTAAATTGACCATCAAAACATGGTTAATTGTCCCTATTTGTGATTTGGATCACTTACTTTATGTTTTCCTTGTCATTTTAAGCCCTGAACCGCTTCATTTGACTCAGAAATGAGCTCAAATGGAGCTTTATCGGAAAATGGAGTCTAGAGAAAGAAAGCTTCGATATCTTACTAGTGAGGGTTTGGTGACTGGAGCTTTGGCTACCAATGTGTTGCTCTCGTTGTGGAGATCCCCCCCTCAATCAAACCACGTCTAAATTGATGACCTTAGTAGTGTGAATTTTAGTGTTAAAGTTTTTACAGAAATCGACCATGAATAGTATTTTCTGGCAAAGGGTGGCAGAGGGAGCTTACCTTCTTAGCTCAGGGGAAGGTCAGGACACCTCTAGGTGGGGTGTAGGGGGTCGTGTTTGGCCGTGGGGAAGTTCGAAGTGGCAGTAGAAGGTTGAGCAGTTTCCTAGCTGAGGAGCGGCGGTACTATTTGGTCTTCCTCATTCCTCCTCGGTGGCTTTCCAGCTAAACTGAGGGTAGATGACTTCTTCCCGATTCCAAAGACACCCAATGTGACTTTGGAGGTTGAGAAAAGTCCCGTCGTTAGAGCTCTGGTTTGCTACTCATCAGAAAATGCACTATTCTTCTTCTTCGCTTGATTGTGGGGTGTTGAGAATGAATGGAGGGGTGCTCTTTATATAGGGAGCTCGAAAACTGTTCAGGCTACCCGCCGACATAAGACTCGACCTCCGACTCGGCCGTTGGCAACCTGACCGAAGAGTTTTTCGAGTTGCTGGAGACTTTCGCTTTTCTGATCTCTCTCTCTCCTCTGTTCTCTTTGTCAGCGTCTTAAGGTTGAAGATGATGATGTGGCAGTCGTGCCACGTGGCGTGTTGTTATTGGCCCATTTTTCTAACATGGAGGTCTAGCTCGGCTACCGCATTTGTCGTTGACCCGTTGACTAGACATGTGGCAGCTTCTCATTGGTTGCCTGTGTCTGCGTGGTTGCTGACAGGTCGTTTGCTGACCAATGACCAAACACGTGGTAGTCTCTCATTGGCTGCCCGTGTCTGTGTGGCTGCTAATGGGGCATTGTTGACCGTTGACCGATTTGGTCTGTTGACAGGTCTGACCGTTGACCAGTTCGGTTCGTTGACCAGTCCGGTCCGACTAGGTTCACTGTCCCAAGTTCAAAAATTGACCAATTCAGACCCGATTAGACCAGTTCTCTGAAATTTAAAAATTGCTAAATTTATCTAAATTCATTTTCTATCTAATGGTGGCCCTAATTTCCTAAATTAAGATTTTTAAGCTACCTAGAAAAATGAATTAGTGAACCAATTCACTATGGTTCATCCTGGTTTAGTTCGATTTGGGTCTGGTTCACCTCGAACCGGTCCAGTTCTATCCTCAATTCCACTCCCCAATTCTTCCTTGTAATTTTTGTGAATTTTTGGTCACTTGGGATTTTCCAATTTCCCAAGTTAATTATTTTTCGTTCATTAATCAGCTCGCTTCTTCACATATAAATCTATATAAGTTCTTTTCCGATTTTCTTTGGTCCCAATGGATGGGTTTTATATAGTCCCTTTGAAATAAAGAAATAAACCAAGGAGAAACCCCAAATACTTCCAAAAGAAAACAGTGTGTCTATAGGGACCAAAAATGGGTAAAATGAAGGTTTAAAATGAAGATTTCAACATCACAAGTGGTCAATAAATCACAAATGTCATGAAGGAGAAACATGAGGTGGATAGGGTGTGAAAACTGGACCGGTTCAAAATGAATGACATCTGAACCGGGTTGAACCAGAGCAAATTGGGTTGAATTGTGAAAAATCAGTTCAAATATGCATTTTTCTAGGTGGCTTAAAAATATCAAATTGGAAAATTGAAGCCACCATTAGATATAAAATGAATTTAGAAAATTTTAATTTTTAGAAAATCGGTTGAATTGGACATGAACTAGCCAATTTACGATTTTAGGTCATTGGACCTAGTTGGACGGGACTAGTCAACAGACCGCTGTCAAGTCAGCACTAGTTAGCAGACGTGACCAATCAGCATGTGACGCATGGCAAAGTGTGCCCATTTAGTTACTCACTTAGCGTCTGGAAGCATTGGCCAATCAGCAAGTGACACGTGTCCTCGATCAATGGTTAGATGTTAGCGACGACCGACCAATAGTGGAGTGACACATGTCCTGGTCAACGGTTAATGTCGGACCTAGAGATGTCAATAGCTCGGGGCGGGGTGAGTTTTGGCAGACCCACGCCCTACCCGAGCTTGGATCTAGCGGACCTGTGGCCGAGTGGACCTAAGCCTCGGGTCTATACCCGACCCAAGCTCAGGTCTGCTAGATCGGAGATTTGCCTAGACTCGAACCCGCTGCTCGAGTCCAGAAGTTAGACCCGAACCCACTACTCCAATCTAGAAGTTGGATTCGAACCCGTTGCTCAGGGCCATTTGGACTCGAGTCGGGTCCATCCTATTTTTTTAATATGTATTTTTTTAATATATATTTTTGTCTCCAAAGCAGCCCCTTCTTTTACGTGCTTCTCATTTTTTCCTATTCACAACTCCCTCTATCCTCTCCTCCAACTTCATTGATTGATTCCCCGTCCTTCGTTTGCTACTTCTACTCCCATCCAAGCACACCACAACCTCCCCATCTCTATGCTCAGGTTATGGATTTTCCCAATGACCCGATGAAGTCCCTATAATGCTTCCAACAAGATGATCAGAAGAATATATGCAAATTTCTGAGAAATACATAGATTTTCTACCACATATAAAGTCGTTGGATTCCTTCAGGTGTGGATGCTGCAATAAACTTAGGGAGATATGGCGTCACTGTCCAATCAACCATCCAAGAAGAAGAGGAATCCTAGCAACCTGACCAACACCCCCACCACCAGAACAACAATGACAGTAAGTCCCGAGGTGGGAAGACCGTGAAGTTTGCGAGGTGGACGTCTAGCAAGCGATATGTGAGTCTGTCTTGAGAAGATCTCGACATGTTTGAGGGACTACATGAAGTGCACCGTTCACATCCCTTCGACCCCCGACAACCAGCCAATGGACTCTTCATCCATTGTGGCCAAGGCCAAGGAGTAGTACATCTCCAACTCGCTCTTCAATGGTGGGTTCAACAGCGTGACCAGGGTCCACCTCATGGACAAAGTGATCGATAATGAGGTTTGCCACCCTCAAATGGCCACAGCTCGGGCGTCCACAGCAACTGGGATGGCGCTAGCAGCTGAGTGGGTCGATCTCTACTATGGTTACTTGTGAGACTGCAATTTGAATCTGTAGAATTGTTATCTATAGATTCAAGTACTCTACTCACGTCATCAAGGTTGAAGGCAACCTCGACGATGACATTTTTATTTTTTTTATTTCTGCAAATTAAACGATGTCTTTTCAGACACGACGTCATTTTATTTTTTTTCCCTCATTTTAAAGAAATGATGTCATTTCAGTCTTTCTAAAATGATGTCGTTCCATTAAAAGGAGGGAAAAAAGTTAAAAGGGATGGCAGGTCTAAAAAAGTGGACCCAAGGCTCGAGTCCAGCTAGTGGGACCCAAGCCCATAGGAACCAAACCTCGAGTCCTACCAGTGGGACCCGAGGCTCGGGTGTCGGGTCCAATCTATGGACCCAAATGCGTAGGCGAACTCGAGGCTTCTCGGGTCCACTCAGGTCGGGTAAGTACCTGAGACTCGGGTCTCGAGTCCTATTGATATGTCTAGTCGGACCAAGCCCCATCAACAAAGGATGACCAATGGAAAGCTGACATGTGGCAAAATTGCCATGTTAGTGCCCGATTGGGACGTCTAGGAATGACCGACCAATTATAGATCGACACATGGCAGTGCCACGATGATCTCGGCCAATCAGAAGCTGACACATCACACTAGCACTGACGCATTTAAAATTGCCAATCTGAGAGCGCCACATGTCATGGTCAACAATCAACTAGGACTAATCAACAAACATGTAGGAAGGAGCAACTAATAGGAAGCTGCCACATGTCCGGTAAGTAAGTCAAAGGTTGACTAGACTACTGATGGGATACTACGTTAGCAAAACCAACTAATCATGATGCACCACGTGGCAATCCGACACGTGTGAAGCTCACATGCGTGCCACAGTGTCATCTTCCACATATAGCTGACAGGGAGAAGAGGATAAGAAAATGGGAGAAAGTCTCTGATGACATGAAAAAAGCTCTAATCTGGTCGCCGGTGAGCGAGGCAGGGGCCGAGTCTTACGTCGGCAATTAGCCTAGATAGTTGATGAGCTCCCTATATAAAGAGCACCCCTCCTCTCGCATTCCCCATCCCACCAGCCATCGAAGAACTTGAAAAGGTCCATTTTCCAGCAAGACACAAGCCAGAGCTTCGACAAGGGCCCTTTCACCAATCTTAGAAGGCGCATTTGGGCTCCGTGGAACCGAGAAGAAGTCCCCTATCTCGCCCTCACCTCCTTTTGGAACAAGGATCATCGGAGAAGCATCGGGAAGTCGGTACAATATCAAGACATTTTATATTTTTAGTTTGTTGTAACATGAATTAATTTCTTCTTGGGCCCTTCCCCTTGCTCGGGGGGGGGGGGGGGGTGTGTCCGCAAGTATTCACACACCTTTTATATCATAGAAAGGGATCACCGAAGCACCTTTAAGTCCACCAGAGTTTGAGTGGACATTAGTAGTCTGATCCTCAAATCCTAATCATGCTCGCTTGGTGGGACGAGACCTCATTTCCCCTTCAACCTCAATCTCTATGCTTCATCATGTCCGATTTATGAGACAAGACCTCATTTCCCCTTCGGCCTCGGTCTCAGTGCGCAAGAAGCTAATAGAGGTTCTCGACATACTAGATGCCAAACATCCCTTATGCACCCTTGGATCGTCTAGCAGTCCTTAGGACCCATCGAGTACCCCCTCTCAGGTGTCTACATGCTTCCTGAATCCTCATGCATGCATACAACAATTTTTAATCAATAACCATAATCTTTGGTGCCAATGGTCTAACGACCCCGACACTTGACCTAGCCTACAGTTATTTGCCTTGACCGACCCGTCGACCTAGTCTAGGTGCACTGCCACTAGCCCATCGAGCCTTGTCAGTCCTATCTTGACCCCGTGGCAAGTCACACAATAATTCCCGATTTATGGGATTTTACATGGTCCTTATAATCATGTTTGTCTACAGGTCCAACCCGTACACACTAGCCTTGGGCCCACTTCAAGAGTTTTCCAAAACTAGGCCTTCAGCTTTGTCATTTCCAAATCCGAGGCCTCATGCTTGTTGGAGCAATCCTAACACCCTTTAGGAATGTCCCCCAAAATGTTTAAGCAATTTCATGCAGTTAGGGGAGACCATTCCTGGAAAAATGATTTTTCAAACTTAAAAACGATTCTCATCACACCCAACCGGGTATGATGCTGAAAATCTCACTCACCCAGTAACTATGATGTGGCCTTCCTAGTGAGTTCTCAAATTGTGGTGTGCTTCCTCGCACCAGTACTTGAACAATCGGCTCCTGCATAGTTTGAGTACCTTTATTAAGAGAATCGACATAAGGGATCTCATAGTTTCGGGTAATTGCGCATAGGTCCTCACACTATGCCTTAATTGCATTTAGGTCACTCAATCTTTATAACCTTACATTTGGGTCCCTAATCTTCATTTAATCTCAATTGAGTCCCTAGGACTTCCAATTATCCTTCATGGGTCCTAAACTTTTCCAAAATTTCCAATTGGTCCTTAATTTTCCCAAAACTTGTCAATTGGTCCTTGAATTTTTAAAAATAGCCAATTGGCCCTCCATTTCATCCAATTGCTCAATTGGGCCCCAATTGAAAGTTAATTACATGAAAATGCCCCAATTTTCCTTAAATTGTAATTCGAACCCCAATTTTCCATAGATACCCAAATTGCACAATTTCTCAAATTTTGCAATTTAGTCCCCGAATCACAATTTCATTCAATTGACACCCAAAACTTGGTTAATTACCCCCATTCTTTATTTGAATCATCTTTTCTATATTTTCTCATCATTTCAAGCTTTGACTCACTCGATTTTGCTCAGAAATGAGCTAAAATGGAGCTTTGCTAGAAAATTCAGTCTAGAGAGAGAGAACTTCGATATCTTACTGATGATGGTCTAGCGACCGGAGCTCATGCTTTCTCTAAATTGCTCTCCTGTCAGGGATCCTCCATGAATCAAACTGTGCCTTAATTGGTGGCTCGAGCAGTGTGAATTTCTTAGTTTCAGTTTTTACAAAAATGCGTTGTGAACAATATTTTCTGTTGAAGGGGCGGCGAAGGGGTCACCATATTAGCTCTGGGGAAGGTCAGAGCACCTCTAGGTGGAGTTTGTGGGGCTTGGTTTGGTCGAAATTGACATAGGGACGACTTGACTTGAGCTCAAGCAGCTCAGGCTGCTGATAGCTAAGGAGCGGCATTACTGTTTGAGCTTCCTCGCTCTCCTACGTGGCCCTCGGGCTGAAAGGAAGGTGCAGCTAGGTAGAAGACTTCCTCCCAGTTCTAATGAGATCGAATGTAGCTTTTAAGGTGGAGAAAAGCCCCAATATCAGAGCTCTAATTTGTTGCTCATCGAAAAACTAAGCACTTCACCTTGTTCAATTGATTGTGGGATGCTAAGAATGAATAGGGGGGTGCTCTCTATATAGGGAGCTCGACAACTATTCAGGCTACCGGCCGACATAGGACTCGGCCACTAGAGACCTGACCAGAGCAATTTCTGAGTCACTGGAGACTCCCCTTCCATCACTCTCTCTCTCCTCTCTATTCTCTCTATCAGTGGCCAAAGGTTGAAGATGATTATGTGGCGGGTGTGCTACATAACACGCTGTGATTGGTCAATTTTTTTGAGGTGGCATTCCAACTCTACCATCGCGTCAGCTATTGACCGGTTGATCAGACACGTGGCAACCTTTCATTTGCTACCCGTGCTTGCATGCCTGGTTGAGCAGTCATCCACTGACCGTTGCCCAGACACATGGCAGCCTCCCATTGACTGCCTGTGCTTGCGTGGTTGTTGATTTTGATTCATTAACTGTTGACAGGTCTGGACCATTGACCAGTCTATATAGTTGACCAATCCAGTTCATTGATCGACTGGATTGTTGGCCAGTCCTGTCTGATCAATTTGATGATCCAAATTCGAAAATCAACCGATTTAGGCTTGATTTGACCTGTTTTCTCAAATTTAAATATTTCTAAATTTATCTAATTTTATTTTCTATCTAATGGTGGCCTCAATTTCCCAAATTGACATTTTAAGCCACCTAGAAAAATGAATCATTGAACCAGTTCACTATGGTTCAATCCAATTCCGTCTATTTCACCCCGAACCGGTTTGGTTATCTCATCCAATTCACTTCATGGTTCATCCCCATGATTTTTGTGAATTTTTAGTCACTTGGAATTTTCTAATTTCCCATTTTAACCATTCTTTATCATTTATGGTTCCTTTTTCGGCTTGTTTTCTCAAAACTGCCTGTTCTTTCCTTGGTTTACTTGTTCATCCTTTACATCAGAATGAATTCTCTTGATGTAGACTTGGAGTTTTATTTGACATCCTATCACCCTAGTTACCCCTTTTTGCTCATTCATTTACTCCCTTGGACTTAGTTCCTTTGACTTGCCTTACCCCCGTGTCCAAGTAATTTCTTATGTCCAATGCTTCCCGTTGTTTGGGGTCAGACCTTTCCTCTTGAGGGTTTTGTCAAGAACTAGGAGTTCCAGTATGTTCAATCATCCTCGAGTCTATTTGTTTCCTTGATTATTGAAACCCTTAGCTTGGTGTCTGTTCGAGCGTTTCGTACTCGCGTTCATAGGTTTTGGTGTTATCTCCTCCTTGTCCTATGTTTGTCCTTTATTCTATTCTTATATCACTTCCTTGTTTCGTTTCTCCATTTCCAATTATTGGGTTTCCCATCTGCTCTTCGACCTACCAATATACTAGTGTGTTTCTTCCTTTCAGTCCTCTCTCATGACCAACGGCGTCCTTACTCAAGGACTTCCTTTTCTCAGATCCATTCTTACTCGCTCGTGACCATTTCACGATTATGTTATTCCGAATTTATCTCTTAGGGCTTATTTGTCCATCCCTTGATTTCACCCGAAGGAGTTCCCTTCGTGGGTTTTATCTCATACTCTCGTACCTTGAAGTTGAGATTTCTTTCCATCCTTTGAGTTGCACGTTCATCCTTCTCATCCTTTCTTAAAGGTTTACCTAAATCACTTCTTAGTTGAAGGGCTCACTCTCCAAGGTTTCTTGGACATCCTTCCCTCTATTTCCTTATTATGGGTATTCCACCCATTCCCACTTGTTACAACATCATCCGAGGGTATCCTCCTACCACCCGTTCCTTGGGCTTAGCTTTGCTCCTTGGGTTGTGTGTAGACTTCCCTTTGCGTTTGTTGTTAAGGGTATTAGGCCTTTAATCAATTTTGTGATATCCTTTGATGCCTATCCTTTTTTGCTCGCCCTTCCTTTGCACCCTTTCCTTATTCCTACTTGAAATTTTTACAAGTATACTTGATTCGGGGAAGTTCAAAACCTCCTTGTGTCGAGGTCTCATGATCGCTTTATAGGAACTCGCTTTCTCTTGCTTGTGGCTCGAGGGTGGTCGTCAATCTCTTTTGACCATTGACTTCTCTAAGGGTTTCCTTCACCCTTCTTTTTCTAACTTTTAACCTTTTCACTTCCCCCTTCTCCATTGGGGTTTAAATCTGTGATTCTCATGAGTGTTGGTTCATTCAACCACCATGTTCTTATTGCTTTCTTCGTCCAATTGTCTCAAGACAATTGTCTCTCGAATTCACTTGTCCTTAATGCCCATCCTATCGCCTTCTTTAGGGTGTGGTTGTCACCACATTTTTTGTCCTTCTTAAGGAGTCGTTTAGTCTCCTTTGGTTATCCCATGGTTACTAGTTGCCTACTTTCACTAGGTGGGTTTGTAATCCTATTTGGCTCCTCTACTTTTCCAAAGCAGGTTACACTTTGCCATCCCCAACTTCATGTTTCTAGCCGAGGAACTTCTGGTTCTCGTCCTTGTCTTATGCACCCCTGATTATGCCTCATCATTTGATCCTAGGTTTCCTTAGGTAAGTGGGGTTAGAGACTAGTCTTGATGTTCATCGTTCCTTAGTTAGTGAGCGTACTCTTCCAAGATTCCTCTCTCCGAAAAAATTCCTGCATTTGTTTCCTCGTTATGGTTACCTTACCTATCCCACTTGGGTTATCATCTCCTTTGATGTTGCCTCCTCGTTCACCCGCTCTTTGGGTTTAGCTCTATACATGGTCCTACCTTCTCTTTTTATAGGCTTGCCTCTTTAGGGGAGGTCGGGGTACTTGACCTCCTAGTCTAGGGGATCCAAAGGCGTATTTTGTCCTTCCTAAGTTTTAAATAGGTCAGAAAAATTCTTTGGGTCTTAGTTCTTCAACCCTTCTTATCTGAGGTTTGTCCTTTTCGTTCCTTATTTGTTCTGAGGCACGAGATCTTGATTAGATGGGAGTTTATGGAAACTTGACATTTATTTATTGGGGACCAAATACATTACATTTGGGGACCTCTTTCCCTCTAAGTGAGATGGTTAAAAGAAAGGTTCGAAAAGCACTATTCTAGGATCCTAATGAAACCTCTCTTTGGAGTGCGTTTGAAATCCTCCTTTGGGATTGTAGCTCCTTGGGCAGTCTACTGTCCTTCATCCCCTTGGATCCCGGTAGCTAGGGAGGTACTTTTCTTAGGGGGGTATTGCCACCAATCCTTGTGGTGTGGGGCATCTCATCATCATATGTCCTATTCCTCCACACCTATAACAGGTTACCCCGACACTGGCTCCTATGTGGATCCTTCGACATCTACGTGGTGGTGGAGCTTCCTCTACTCTCTTGTTCTTTCTCTTCCTTTCCTCGTGTCCTTCCCTGTCCTATTTCTTAATGTAGCAAGTTACTTCCTTGCGTTGGCCTCTATAGCTTCTTCTCCATCATCGGCTTTGGGAAGTTTTTCTTGGTGGTCACTCGGGGCCTCCATGTTTCACCATCTTGGGTGCGTCCTTCCTATGGAACAATCCTCATTCCTAAGCGTGAAGCAAGGTTCCCTAAACACCTTGATGAATTCTTCGTAAAGTCTCCTTGGGTCAAGAGACATCCTTGGTCTCATGGGTTGGGTCCTCCTTGGTTCTTGAGTTCCCAAGCTAATTCCCTCGCGTGGGGTAGGATTTCTTCCTAGTTCTGGGGTGACTACGACAGCGTGGGTCAGTTTAGTTTCTCCAAGGGTGGTCATATCTATTTGATAAGAGTTTACCATGGGTTAGGGTTCTAAGGCTTTTAGTTTTGAAACTTTGTTCGGAAAACCTTGTTCTAATACCACTTGAGTTATCATGCCCCGACCTAGTTCGGTCGGAGTCTTGTGATCAACCCACCACCCTTCCTCATACTAATTTAGTATTTCTACCAAACCGACCGAGTAAAGGTGTTGAAGTACCTATTTTCCATAACATACTTTACAAAACAACTAAATGAGAGTTACATGCACATGGTACCTTTGGCTTTCTCCTCTAGCCTCTACTCATCGTGGCAAGGTGGTTCTCCTTATAAAGGTTTAATGGGAGGGGTGACTTTCTATAACTCAGTGAGTGGGGGTTGGGAAGTAAGTTTTCAAAACAATCAGTTGATCAAGATGTTTTATATTTTTAGTTTTTCGTAATATGAATTCATTTCTTCTTGAGCCCTTCCCCTTGCTTGAGAGGCATTTCAGCAAGTATTCACATACCCTTTCTATCATAGAAAGGGATCACATGATCGCAAAATAGTCCCCGACTATTCCAATTGTGGACCGGAGCGCCTTTACCATCCACCTGAGTTTGAGTGGACATCAATAATCCGATCCTCAAACCCTAATCATGTCTGCTTGGTGGAACGAGACCTCATTTCCCCTCTGGCCTTAGTCTCTATGCTTCATCATGTCCGCTTTGTGGGATGAGACCTCATTTCCCCTCCGGCCTCGGTCTTAGAGCGTAGAAACCTATCAGAGCTTCTTGACATACTAGACACCAAACCACCCTTATGCACCCTTGGGTCATCCAGCAGCCCTTGGGACCCATTGACTACCCCCTCTCGAGCGTCTAGATGCTTATGGAATCCTCATGCATGCAAACAATAGTTTTGAATCAATAACCATGATCTTTGGTGCCAATGGTCCAATGGCCCCGACACTCGACCTTGCCTGCAGCTGTTTGCCTTGACCAACCCGTCGACCTAGTATAGGCGCACTACCACTAGCCCATTAAGCCTTGTTAGTACAGTCTTGGCCCCATGGCAAGTCACATAATAATTCCTGGTTTATGAGATTTTTCATGGCCCTTAAAATCATGTTTTTCACCGGATCCAACCCATGCACTCTAGCCTTGGGCCCACTTCATGAGTTTTCCAAAACTAGACCTTCAGCCCTATCATTTTCAAATTTCAGGCCTCATGCATGTTGGAGCAATCCTAGCACATTCAGGAACGTCCCCCAAAATGTTTAAGTAGTTTCACGCAGTTAAGGGAGACTATTCTTGGAAAAATGATTTTTCAAACTTAAAAATGTTTCTTATCACCCTCAACTGGGTATGATGCTAAAAATCTCACTCACCCAATAACAGTGGTGTGGCCTTCCCGGTGAGTTCTCGAGTTGTGGTGCACTTTCTCGCACCGGTATTTGAACAATCGGCTCCTACATGGTTTGAGTACCTTTATCAGGAGAATCAACACAAGGGACCTCAAAGTTTCAGGTAATTGAGCATATGTCCTCACACTATGCCTTAATTACATTTAGGTCCCTCAATGTTTATCACCTTACATTTGGGTCCCTAATCTTCATTTAATCTCAATTAAGTCCCTAGGACTTCCAATTATCCCTCATGGGTTCTTAACTTATGCAAAATTTTCAATTGGTCCTCAATTTTCCCAAAAATTGCCAATTGCCCCTCCATTTTATACAATTACTCAATTGGGCCCCGATTGAAAGTTAATTTCATGAAAATGCCCCAACTTTCCTTAAATTGCAATTTGACCCCCAATTTTTCAAAAAATCCCTAAATTGCCTAATTTCTTAAAAATATCAATTTGGTCCCCGAATCACAATTTCATTCAAATGACCCCTAAAACTTGGTTAATTGCCCACATTCTTGATTTGAATCATCTTCTCTATGTTTTTCTCGTCATTTCAAGCTTTGAACTACTCGATTGGGCTCAGAAATGAGCTCAAACGAAGCTTCTCCAAAAGATTTAGTCTAGAGAGAGAAAGCTTCGATATCTTACCGATGAGGGTTCGGCGACCGGAGCTCTTGATTTCACTAAATTGCTCTCTTCTCGAGGATCCTCCTAGGATCAAACGCGCCTCAATTAATGGCCTAAGTAGTGTGAATTTCTTAGTTTCTATTTTTACATAATTGCATCGTGAACAGTGTTTTTCAACAAAGGGGCAGTGGAGGGGCTTACCGTATTAGCTTAGGGGAAGATCGGAGCACTTCTATGTAGAGTTTGTGGGGCTTGGTTTGGCCAGAATTGGAATGGGGACGGCTCAAGCAGCTCAGGCTGTTGACAGCCGAGGAGCGGCGTTAGTATTTGAGCTGTATCACTCTCCTACGGTGGCCCTAAGGCTGAAGAGAAGGTGTAGCTGGGTAGAGGACTTCCTCTTGGTTCTAATGAGACCGAATGCAACTTCAAAGGTGAAGAGAAGCCTCGATGTTGGAGCTCTAGTTTGCTGCTCAGCGAAAAACTAAGCACTTCACCTTATTCGCTCGATTATGGGATGCTGATATCGAATGGAGGGGTGCTCTCTATATAGGGAGCTCGACAAATGTTATGGCTATAGACCAGCAAAGGATTCGGTCTCCGACTCAGCCATTGACGACCTGACTGGAGTGATTTCCGAGTTGTCAGAGACTCCTCTTCCTTCACACTCTCTCTCCTCTTTGTTCTCTTTGTCAGCAGCTTGAGGTTGAAGCCGATGACCTGGCAGGTGTGCCACGTTCCAGCTCAATCGCCACGTTAGTCATTGACTGGGCATGTGACAACCTTCCATTGACTTCCCATGTCTGTGTAACAGGCTGACCAATCATTCGCTGACCGTTGATCGGACACTAGCTGCCCCCTACTTGTGTGGCTATTGATTAGGCTCCGTTGACCATTGACTAGTCTAAACCATTGACCGGTCCTATTCGTTGACTGGTCTGGTCCGATCGGGTTCAGGCCTGATTCGACCAGTTTTCTAAATTTTAAAAATTTCTAAATTTATCTTCTATCTAATGGTGGCCTCAATTTCCCAAATTGACATTTTTAAGCCAACTATAAAAATGAATAATTGAACCGGTTCACTATGGTTCAATCTGGTTCACTATGAATCGTTAACTATTTTTCATTCAATAATTGACTCATTTCTTCGCATATAAAACTATAACAATTCTTTTCCCAGATTTTTTTGGTCCCAAAGTACGGGTTTTACAACTCTCCCCTACTTTTAGGAGTTTTGTCCTAAAAAATGTTACATATTAAATAGTTGTGGGTATCAACCCCTTATAGTTGACTTGTCACGCCCCAACCCAGTTTGGTCGGATCCCCGTGATTAACCCGTCACTCTCCCGGTTTATTAAAGGGTTTCCCCTTATTATAAACCGTAAAGAGTAAGGCGTCCTTTAAACCTGCACCATTTCCTAAAATAGCATAATCAAAACTGCATGAAATTTTAAACTTTTACAGGCTTCTTAGTTGATGGTCTTTAAGGGTAGGCTTTCCGGGATTTCTTGAAAGGGATATAAGGGAGTGGGTGAGTATGACTACTTAGTGAATGGGTTTTCAAAGGTCTACATTTAACTTTTAAAAAATATATTTATATGGAGTGTGCCAGACTCCTTTCTTTTTCAAAAATCCCTTCATTTAAAAATTCAGGTTTTTCCATCATTTCTTAGTTACCACGGTATGTCATCACCCAACACACATCCTTCATCATGAAGGTTACACACATTCGCAAGTCAATATCACTACTGAACCCGCTAGTGGCTTCGGAGCGACTTTTCCTGCCACCCGGATAGAAGCACGACCACTTCTACCCTAGGAATGAGTGGATGTATGCGACATCCGACCCTCAATCCCGAAATCGCTTCTTCGTGTCCATATGAGGACAGAGACCTCATCCTGTCCCCACCCCGGTTTCATGCACTTGGTGCTACTCCAAATTTCGGACAGACACATGGAACGACAATCTGCCCTTATACTCACTGGGTCGTCTAGGGTCCTTGGGACGCTTCCCTACCCCTTATGGGCGTCTTGATGATCTCGTACTCATAGTGCATGCACAAACAGAGTTTTCTTAAATTGTCATGTAATATATGGTGCCATATGTCCCAACTGCCCCGACTCTCAACTCAACCCGTAGTTGTTTGTCTTAACTGGTCCATCGACCTGTCATGTCGCACTGCCGCTAGTTGACTGAGCATATCAGTCCTATCTTGGTACCATGGCCAAACAATTCACTTATTAAGTTTTATGGCACATATATCATGTTCATTTATTAGCTCCTGCTTGTGCCAATTGGCCTTGGGCCCACTGTACGAGATTTTCAAAATCGGGCATTTAACCCCCAAGTTCCAAAATCGAGGCCCCTGGCCTATCAGAGTTATTCGAGCTCTCGTCGAGAAGGTCTCCCAAATTGTTTAAGCATTGGCACATAGTCAGGGGAGAGCACTTATGACAAAATGTATATTTTCTCCATCCATTATACCGCCCGGGTATAAGGACATCTCCGTTCATAACCGATGAATGAGTTTTCAACTTCTTTTGAGGAAGTCTCATGATACCAACCGGGTATGATCTACTTACAACTGGTAAGTAGTTTTTCCGTATGATTTTCACATCACTTCCTTTAAGTTGTGATGTTTAAATACCACTAAATAGTGGGTTTTCATATCGAGGTAATTATCATCCTCAACCGGGTATGATATAAAATTCTCACTCACAACCGGTAAGTGGTTTTTATCTTTAAGTTGTGCTCATCATCCCAACAAGGTATGATGTTAGTAAACCCACTCACCCGTTAACGTAGTGAATTCCAATAGACCGGTTCTTTGTATTAACGTGAGTTCGTCCCTGTTGGCATTCCCAATATTTCACATTCCTACACGATATGAACATCCTTGTTCATTATTACTTGGCATCACAGCCTTCATTCATTTCCAATGAATGTGAAAACCCGAACTTTTAATTATTTGCAATTAGGTCCCTAAAGTGATTTCCCTTTAACTTTAAGTCCCTAATGCCAATTTTTCCTCAAATTAAGTCCCCAAACTTTTAAAATTTATCATAGGACCTCAATTTATTCTATTTCACAAAATGGGGTTTAAATTTCCAAATTTCCAATTTGGTCCCCCAACTTTTCCAAAATTACCATTTTGCCCTTCTTTTACAAAAATGGTAAGTTTCACCCAAAAAATTCTAAAATTCCTCCATTGGCCCTCTAAAATTTTTATCAAGCCTAATTGACCCTCAATTTTAGAAAATTACATTTCAGACCTTCAAATCTTCAAAAATCCTCAATTTTCCCCCAATTCCAACTTCTTTACTCAGCCGAATTTGATTTTATCAAATTAACCGATCAAACGTTTCCAATTGTTGAAATTGAGGTCCGAGCTTTCGATCTGGGCAGATAGCTCTCGTCCTGAGGTTCATCCTAAAATCAAGAATCCCATCAATTGATGTCGAATTGAGTTAGAATTTCATCATTGAAATTTTGTCGGTTCTCTCTCTAGCACCGACCAAAAATTACCGAGAGGAGCCGAATTGATTTACCTTTCAGTCCTAATTCGGTCATGGGAGGGCTAAGAAAGTGTTGGGAGGGCTTGGTTTGGTCTGAGGAGGGCTCTAAATGGCCGATTTCAACTTGGCTGAAATAGGGTAGCTTCAGTCCGCCAGAGCTACTTCATTACTTCCGAGGAAGTCACCCATCCTTACACTACTCTCGAGCAAGCACGCATAACTTCAAAGTTCTTATGGATTCTCATTCACCTGAACCAATTTGGTTTTTCTCTTCTAATTTGTCTTAAGTTTCTTTTCCAAGGTTTAATGAACCCTTTGGATCACCCGAAAGTTGTAAATTTCTAAATTGCTTATTCCTAAATGATCGGGTTTGTAAACCAGCTTAGTTTTCTTAGTCGGTTTGACCAGTTATTTTTCCCGGTTTTCCTTAGCTAAAAAGTCCGGGGTTTACAACTCTCCCCTCCTTTTAGGAGTTTTATCCCCAAAACTTAACCAATATAATCAACATCGGGAATAATTTCTCTTAATGTCAACTTGGGTTTTCTTGACATGCTAACACTTCGATTGCTCTTTCGCTTAGTCCCCGTAATAATTCATCTAAGGAATTTCTTTTCATTTATCATGCTTACTCCTTCCATGGAGTTATAATAACAAGGCATGCATGGCTCATTAATCCTAATGTATATTCTTAGGTTTGCATCTCCCTTTATTTAGGATAAGGTTCTTCCTTTTGGGGATTTTACTTAAGATTTCAGGATTGGGAGTTCCAAGGTGCCAAATCGTTCTTTTGTCTAGTTATTGTCTTCATCGTTGAAACCCCTAGCTCAACGTTTTTTTGAGCATTACATACTTGTTTTCACAAGTTTTTGTGTTATTATTCTTTCGTCCCAATTTGACCCATCCTTCATCCGTCACTGATTACAACTTTGGTCAAATTTATGTTTGACCTTGTTATCTTTACCAACCGACTTCTTCTTACTCGAGTTACATTTTACTAAAGATTGTTGGTGCTTATATGTCCCTTATGACATGACATAGTTTTGAATCTGTCTTTGTCCATCAGACTCCTACAACACCTCATTTTAGGGTTGTTTCCAACTTTCCAGCCTTACAGGGACTGTATAATTTCATCCCTCCTTTCATCGAATAGTATTCCTCAACTACCTTTATTGTTACCTAATTATCATTCGTATCTTGACAACATGTCTTACATAACCGTGTCAGTTTTCCTTACCCACCCGTCCTTTCCCAACTTCTTTATTGGGTCTTTCCGGTGCCAATTATTTGGTTTCCTAATAGTTTACCAACAAACTGGGATTCTTTCCTTCTTAAGTCCTTGGCATTCCTTATTCAAGGGTTTTTCCTTTTTCCTTAATCCTCTTTTACTTACTCATAATCACTTCATGATTCTTCATTCTACAATAATTGCTTTCGATCTATGTGTTGATTACTTTGCTTGGGAAGGTTCCCTCCTTCCGGTTTTGTTCTCTACTATGTCCCTTACAATGGAGATTTCCATCTTTGGAGTTACATGCTCAACCTCATTATGATTCATTGTACGGTTCTTTCTCCCTTTCTTCACACCCTTATCTATGTTAGGGCATCTGTTTGCTTTGGATCCTTCTCTATCCACCCTATGCTCGATCGTCCACTCTTTAAGCTTCATATGCGCATGTGGACTATGACCCCTCTTACCAATTGTGGTTATTCCTTCTTATCCACATCTTATTTGGGGGGACTTACTTTCACAACGTTTCTTGAACATTTTTCCATTATTACCTTACTATCTAATAGCAAAAAATTTACCATTTTTCTAAAGAAGGGGCAAAATGGTAATTTTGGAAAAATTGAAGGACCAAATTGGAAATTTGGGAAATTAAACCCCTTTGTGTGAAATCAAATAATTTGAGTTCCTAAGATAAATTTTAAAGGTTTCAGGACTTGAATTTAGGAAAAACCCGGCAATAGGAACTTATAGTTAAAGAAAATTAACTTTAGGGACCTAATTGCAAATATATGTAAAGTTGGATTTTCTCATTCATTTGGAACGAATGGGGGCTATTAGGCCAACAAATAATGAACAATTATGTTCATCTCGTGTAGGAGAATGAGATATCGGGAACGCCAGTCGAGGTCTAGTTTGCTAAGGACGGAACCCGACTAAGTGGAATTTCACTGCACTATCGGGTGAGTGGGATTATATATCATACCCGGTTGGGGATGATAAGTGCCTCGGTATAAAAACCCACTATTTAGTGGTATTTTAATCATCACCACTTAGAGAAAATGATGTGAAAATTATGCAAAAAAAAACTACTTACCGGTTGTAAGTAGATCATACCCGGTTGGTATGATGAGACTTCCTCGAAGGAAGTTGAAAACCCGTTCATCGGTTATGAACGGAGATGTCTTTATACCAGTTGGTATAATGGACAGTAAAAACCTATTTTGTCAGAAGTGTTCTCCCTTGACTGTGTGCAAATGCTTAAACTATTTGGGAGACCTTCTTGACGAGAGCTCGAATAGCTCTTATAGGCCGGGGGCCTCGGTTTTGGAACTTGATGGCAAAAATGCCCAGTTTTTGAAAATTTTGAACATTGGCCATCGGCCAATAGACACGGGCAAAAGCTCATAAAAGAACATGATATATATATATATATATATGTGTGTGTGTGTGTGTGTGCCATTAAAACATAATAAGTGAATTGTTTGGTCATGATACCAAGGCAGGTCCAACATACTCCGTCAACTAGTAGCAGTGCGACATGACCGGTCTTTAGACCAGTTAAGACAAACAGCTACAGGTTGAGTTGAAGGTCAGGACCATTGAGACAAATGGCACCACATATTACATGGTAATTTAAGAAAACTTTGTTTGTGCATGCACCATGAGCACGGGATCATCAAGACACCCATGAGGGGTAGTGATGTGTCCTAAGGGCCCTGGACAACCTGGTGAGTATAAGGGCAGATCGTCGTTCCAGGTGTCTGTGCGAAATTTGGAGTAGCACAAAGCGCATGAGACTGGGGTGGGGACAGGATGAGATCTCTGTCCTCATATGGACATGAAGAAGTGATTTCGGGATTGTGGGTCGGATGTCGTGTACATCCATTCATTCCTGGGTGGAAGTGGTCGTACTTCTATTCGGGTGGCAGGAAAAGTCGCTCCGAAGCCACTAGCGGGTTCAATAGTGATACTGACTTGCGAATGCATGTAACCTTCATGATGAAGGATGTGTGTTGGGTTATGACACACCGATAACTAAGAAATAATGGAAAAACCCAAATTTTTAAATGAAGGGGTTTTTGAAAAGAAAGGAGTCTAGCACACTCCATATAAATGTTTTTCTGGAAAGTCAAAAGATTTGAATCTCATTCACTGAGTAATTGTACTCACCCCATCCCTTATACCCCTTTTAGGAAGTCCCGGAAAGCCGAACCTTAAAGGACTTGCGCAATTAAATGCCTACAAGACAAGTACAATTAATTTAAATTACTATGCAGTTTTAATTTATGATATTCCTGGAAAAAGGTGCAGGTCTAAAGAACGCCTTACTCTTTACTATTTATAATATAAGGGGAAACCCTTTAGTAAATCAGGAGAGTGGTGGGTTGATCGCGGGGATCCGACCAAACCAGGTCGGCGCGTGACACGATTCGTAGGCAATAACCTTCCCTGCTGTATTAGGACACATCCTAACCCTTGTTTGTATGCATCGCTATACACTGTATATACCCAGCATCCGCGTCGGGTAAGGCCAACACTAGAGCCATTGTTAATCGAGACTTGAGTTCTTGGAAGGATTCTTCACACTTGGCATCCCACTTATAGTCCACTCCCTTCCTCGTGAGATGAGTTAAGGGTGTTGCAATCCTAGAGAAGTCCTCCGCAAACTTCCGGTAGTATCCAGTGAGGTCGAGGAAGCTACATATCTCGGTTGGGTTGGTGGGAGCTTTCCAATTCGAGATGGTTTCTATTTTGGTTGGATCCACTTTTACTCCATCCTTGGACACAATATGCCCCAGGAAACCCACTTCTTGTAGCCAAAACTCATACTTAGAGAACTTGGCGTACAATCGATTTCTCGTAGGGTACTATGCGCTCAATGCTCTTCTTCAGTTCAGAAGTATATGAGGATGTCGTCTATGAATACGATTACGAATTTATCCAAGTACGGATAAAACACTCGGTTCATCAAGTACATGAAGGTTGTGTGTGCATTTTTCAGTCCAAAGAGCATCACTATGAACTCGTAATGCTTGTATTGCGATTGAAAGGTGGTTTTCTATATATCTTCTTCCCGAATTTTTAGTCGGTGGTATCCCGACCATAGATCAATTTTGGAGAAGTAGGCTGCCCCTCTTAGCTGATCAAATAAGTCATCTATCCTAGGGTGATGGTACTTATTCTTAGTTGTTACCTGGTTCAATTTCTGGTAATCGATGCAGAGCCACATACTTCTATCTTTCTTCTTGGCAAACAATGCCAGTGCACCCCACGGGGACTGTCTTGGGCGTATAAAGCCTTTCTCTAAGAGTTCGTCCAACAATTTCTTCAACTCCTTTAGTTTTGTGGGTGCCATTCGGTAGGGTGCTTGGGATATGGGGTGGGTTCCTAGTACCACTTCAATCACGAACTCTAGCTGGCGATCAGGAGATAGGTCGGGTAGTTTTTCCAGAAAAATGTCGGGGTAACGGTTGACTATCGGAATTTCTTCTAGTCCCTTCTCCGGTGAATCCTTGCAAGTGATATGTGCGAGGAACACCTTACATCCTTTTCGTAGTGAGTCATGTGCTTCTATATAGGACACCAGGTGTATTCTGATTCTTTGTCACGCCCCGACCCGGTTTGGTCGGATCCCCGTGATCAACCCGCCACTCTCCCGGTTTATTAAAGGGTTTCCCCTTACTATAATCCGTAAAGAGTAAGGCGTCCTTTAAATCTGCACCATTTCCTGGAATAGCATAATCAAAACTGCATGAAATTTTAAACTTTTCATACCTGTCTTACAGGCATCGTAGTTGATTTTCTTTTAGGGTAGGCTTTCCGGGATTACCTGAAAGGGATATAAGGGAGGGAATGAGTACGACTACTCAGTGAATGGGTTTTTAAAGGTCTACTTTTAACTTTTAAGAAAAACATTTATATGGAGTGTGCCAGACTCTTTTCTTTTCAAAAATCCCTTCATTTAAAAATTTGAGTTTTTTCATTATTTCTTAGTTACCGGTGTGTCATCACCCAACACACATCCTTCATCATGAAGGTTACACACATTCGCAAGTCAGTATCACTACTAAACCCGCTAGTGGCTTCGGAGCGACTTTTCCTACCACCCGGATAGAAGTACGACCACTTCTACCCTAGGAATGAGTGGATGTACGTGACATCCGACCCACAATCTCGAAATCACTTCTTCGTGTCTGTATGAGGATAGAGACCTCATCCCGTCCCCACCCCGGTCTCATGCGCTTGGTGCTACTCCAAATTTCGCACAGACAACTGGAACGACGATCTGCCCTTATACTCACCGGGTCGTCCAAGGCCCTTAGGACACATCACTACCCCTCATGGGCATTTTGATGATCTCGTAATCATAGTGCATGCACAAACAATGTTTTCTTATCAAGCCATGTAATATGTGGTGCCACTGGTCCAACGGCCCCAACTCTCAACTGACCTCGCAGTTGTTTGTCTTGACTAGTCCGTCGACCTGTCATGTCACACTACCGCTAGTTGACCGAGCATGTCGGTCCTATCTTGGTACCATGGCCAAACAATTCACTTATTGAGTTTTATGGCACATATATCATGTTCGTTTACGAGCTCCTACTCGTGCCAACTAGACTTGGGCCCACTGTACAAGATTTTCAAAAAACTGGGCATTCTAGCCCGTAAGTTCCAAAATCGAGGCCCCTGGCTTATAAGAGCTATTCGAGCTCCCGTCAAGAAGGTCTCCCAAATAGTTTAAGCATTGGCACACAGTCAGGGGAGAACACTTTCGACAAAATAGATTTTCACTGTCCATTATACCAACCGGTATAAGGACATCTCCATTCATAACCGATGAACGGGTTTTCAACTTACTTTGAGGAAGTCTCATCATACCAACCGAGTATGATCTACTTACAACCGGTAAGTAGTTTTTCTACATAATTTTCACATCACTTTCTCTAAGTGGTTATGATTAAAATACCACTAAATAGTGGGTTTTTATACCGAGGTACTTATCATTCCCTACCGGGTATGACATAAAATTTCCACTCACAACCAGTAAGTGGTTTTTATCTTTAAGTTATGCTCATCATCCCAACCGGGTATGATGTTAGTAAACCCACTCATAACCAATAAGTGGTTTTTAACTTTAAGTTGTGCTCATCATCCCAACCGGGGATGATGTTAGTAAACCCACTCACAACCGGTAAGTGGTTTTTAACTTTAAGTTGTGCTCATCATCCCAACCGAGTATGATGTTAGTAAACCCACTCACTCGTTAATGTCGTGAATTCCACTAGACTGGTTCTTTGTATTCAAGCGAGCTTGTCCTTACTGGCGTTCCCGGTATTTTGCGTTCCTACACGATATGAACAACCTTGTTCATTATTACTCGGCATAACATCCTTCATTCATTTCCAATGAATGAGAAAACATAAACTTTTAGTTATTTGCAATTAGGTCCCTAAAGTTATTTCTATTTAACTTTAAGTCCCTAATGTCGGTTTTCCTCAAATTGAGTCCCGTAACTTTTAAAATTTATCCTGGGACCTCAATTTAATCAATTTCACCAAAAAGGGGTTTAATTTCCCAAATTTCCAATTTGTTTCCCCAATTTTTCCAAAATTATTATTTTGCCCTTCTTTTACAAAAATGGTAAGTTTTGACCCAAAAATTCCAAAATTCCTCAATTGGTCCTCCAACATTATTTTCATGCCCAATTGACCCTCAATTTCATAAAATTGTATTTTGGCCCTTTGAATTTTGAAAATTCCCAAATTTTTCCCCAATTTCAACTCGTCAACACTACCGAATTTGATTTCATCAAATTGACCGATCAAACACTTCTAATTATTGAAATTGAGTTCCTGCATATTCATACGATTCTAAAAAACTTTGAATCGTAGATTTTAATGCTGAAACGAGCTCAAACGAAGCTTTGCCGGAAAATAGACTGTAAAGAGAGAAAGCTTCGATTACTCACCGGTGAAGGCACAGCAGTCCGAGCTTTCGATCCGGGCAGATAGGACTCGTCCTGAGGTTCATCCTAGAATCAAGAATTGCATCAATTGATGTGAAATTGGATTAGAATTTTGTCATTGAAATTCGGTCGACTCTCTCTCTCTCTAGCACCGATCGAAAATTGTAAAGGGGAGCCGAATTGGCTTACCTTTCGGTCCTAATTTGGCCGTGGAAAGGTTGAGAAAGTGTTGGGAGGGCTTGGTTTGGCCTGAGGAGGGCTTGAAATGGCCAATTTCAGCTTGGCCGAAATAGGGTAGCTTCAGTCCGCCGAAGTTGCTTCATTATTCCATCATGTCAGCGCTTCTCCAACAATTCTCAAATTGACTAGAGTTTGCTATCAGATAGCTATCTTCTCCCTGGTTCTAAAGAGCCCGACCTTTGTTCAAGTCAAAGCTCTGGTTCGAGCTTTACCGGGAAATGGAGCAGTAGAGAAAGAGAGAGAGAGAAGTGTTTAGGTGTGAGGAGAATAAAATGGGGATGACCTCTTTATATAGACGTAAAAACCCATGGGCGAGATTTATTACTAGTATTAATATTACTCTAAATTATTGGTATTAATTCCAATAAAAAAAATTCATACTTCCCAAGAGGTCATTCATCCTCACATTACTCTCGAGCAAGCACGCTTAACTTTAAAGTTCTTATGAAATCTAGTTCACTTGAACCAATTTGGTTTTTGTTTCCTAAAGTTTCTTAAATTTCTTTTCCAAGGTTTAATAAACCCTTTAGATCACCCTGAAGTTGTAAATTTCCATATTGCGTGTTCTCAAATGTAAATCGGCTCGGTTTTCTTACTCGGTTTAACCGGTTCTTTTTCCGATTTTTCTTAACTCAAAAGTGCGGGGTTTACAACTCTCCCCTCCTTTTAGGAGTTTTATCCCCAAAACTTAACCAATATATTCCACATCAGGAATAATTTTCCTTAATATCAACTTGGGTTTTCTTGACATACTAACACTTTTATTGCTCTTTTACTTAGTCCCCGTAATCATTCATCTAAAGAATTTCTTTTCATTTATCATGCTTACTCCTTCCATGGTGTTATAATAATGAGGCATGTATGGCTCATTAATCCAAATGTATATTCTTAGGTTCACATCTCCCTTTATTTAGGATAAGGTTCTTACTTTTGGGGATTTTACTTAAGATTTTAGGATTGGGAGTTCCAAGGTGCCCAATCATTCCTTTGTCTAGTTATTTTCTTCATCGTTGAAACCCCTAGCTCGATGTTCTTTCAAGCATTACATACTTGTTTTCACAGGTTTTTGTGTTATTATTCTTTCGTCCCAATTTAACCCTTCATCCGTCATTGATTACAACTTCGGTCAAATTTATATTTGAACTTGTTATGTTTACCAACTAACTCCTTCTTACTCGAGTTACATTTTACTCGGCATTGTTGGTGCTTATATGTCCCTTATTATATGACATAGTTCTGAACCTGTCTCAGTCCATCAGACTCCTACAACACCTCTTTTAGGGTTGTTTCCAACTTTCCAGCCTTCCAAGGACTGTATAATTTCATCACTCCTTTTATCGGGTAGTATTCCTCAACTACCTTGACTGTTACCCAATTATCATTCGTATCTTGACAACATGTCTTATATAATCGTGTCAATTTTCCTTACCCACTCGTACTTTCCCAACTTCTTTATTGGGTCTTTCTGGTGCCAATTATTTGGTTTCCCAATAGTTTACCAACAAACTGGGATTCTTTCCTTCTTAAGTCCTTGGCATTCCTTATTCAAGGGTTTTTCCTTTTTCCTTAATCCACTTTTACTTACTCATAATCACTTCATGATTCTTCATTCTATAATAATTGCTTTCGATCTATGTGTCGATTACTTTGCTTGGGAAGGTTCCCTCCTTTCGGTTTTGTTCTCTACTATGTCCCTTACAATAGAGATTTCCATCTTAGGAGTTACATGCTCAACCTCCTTATCATTCATTGTATGGTTCTTTCTCCCTTTCTTCGCACCCTTATCTATGTTAGGGCATCTGTTTGCTTTGGATCCTTTTCTATCCACAACTTTTGTTTTATCCCTTATTCCTTAGATGGGATACTTCCGATTATTGGTTTTATTCCGTGCATTCCACATCTTATTTGGAGGACTTACTTTCCCAATGTTTCTCGATCATTCTTTACTTTATTACCTTAGTATGGGTTGTCCACTTATTCATGCTTATAATTACATGAACATAAGTGGTTCCTCCTGGCGTTTTCTTGGGAATTGTTAGTTTTGGTGCTCCTTCGTCCTTAAGTCTGGATACCGTGAGAGTTTTTTTTTCTTTTTGGAGTCTTCCTTGAAGATCACATCATTTGAGGAACAGGGTTTTTAGAAATTTGGAGTACTTCATTAATAGAGTAGTACAGTATATTGTAGATTTTGGCCCTATTATAGAAAATGGTCACCAAATAACTAGAGAGCTACGAGATTCTTGATAAACATCCTCATGTGTAAGGTTATATGCCCCATTCACACTTGGTAAGGTTATATTACCTTAGTATTTTTGTGGATTTTGGCCCTATTACAAAAAATGGTCACCAAATAACTAGGGAGCTACGAGATTCTTGATAAGCATCCTCCTATGTAAGCTTACTCAAAATCTTTTTCCTCATTTCCACATTAGGTGTGTTTAACAAACAACACATGCCCTTCATCAGGAAGAGAACACACATTCACATGTGTAGTCGGTCCACTGCACCCACTTGTGGCTCGGAACATCTTTATCGGCCACCAAGATAGAAGTCCATCCACTTCTACCATGGGTCTGAGTGAATATTCACGACATCTGACCCTTAGACCCGAATATCACTCTGTGTCCATATGAGGACAGAGATCTCATCCCGACCCAACCCTGGTCTCATGTGCAAGAAGCTACATCGAGCTTCCCAACTGCTAGCATGATAAATTACCCTTATCTTCACCAGGTCATCCAGTAGCCCTTAGAACACATCACTACCCCTCTTGGGCATCTTGATGGTCATGTACCTCAAGTGCATGCACAAAACAATAGTTTTCACATAGCTATTTATCTTTGGTGCCACTGGTCTAACGGCCCCAACCCTCAACCTTATCTGTAGTTGTTTGTCTAGGCCGGTCTGTTGACCTGGCCTTGACACACTACCGCCAGTCCATCAAGTACTGTTAGTCCTGACTTGGCACCACGATGAAATCATACATTAGTTTCATTAGAGTTTTCATGGATTTCTCAATTAAAGTTTGTTTACGAACTCCTGCTCGTGCCCACTGGCCTTGGGCCCACTACACGTGATTTTTCCAAAATCGGGCATTTAGTCCCACAAGTTCAAAAACTTAGGCCTGTAGCCTATCTAAGATGTTCTAGCTCCTTTCAAGGTCTCCCAAAGAGTTTAAGCATTGGCACACAATCAAGGGAGAACACTTCTGATAAAAATGTATTTTTCACTTCATCCCACCAACTAGGTGCGATGATACCTCTGCTTACAACTGGCAAGCGGTTCTCTCCTTCCTTCAAGGAAGTCCATCATACCAACCGAATATGATTTCCTGTACTTACAATTGGTGAGTAGGTTTTAACTTCATTCGTCCATCATCCCATCCGGGTATGATGTTAAAATCCCACTTACAAGTGGCTTTTCGTTTCTAAAGTGCTCACCATCCCAATCGGGTATGATGTAAATAAGCCCACTCATCGGATAACCATGACGTGTTCATCCTTGGTCGGTTTTCAAAGTCTACGTGAGCTTGCACTTGCTTGCATTCCAGTCACACTTGTGCAGCCTTTTCACTTATGGTTTGGCATAAAAGCCTAGTCTCACAGATTATCGATAATTTGCACTTAGGTCTCTAAATTTTATTTTTCGTAACTTTAGGTCCCTAATGCCAATTTTTTCCCAATTTGAGTCCCAAGGTTTCCAAAATTCCCTTTGAGTCCTCATTTTATTCAAAATTGTATAAGGGACTCAAGTTTCCTAAATTTCAAATTTGGTCCACCAAATTTTCAAAAATTACCATTTTGCCCCTACTTTCCAAAAATGGCAATTTGGCCCCAAAGGTTTCAAAAATTGGCCAATTGGTCCTCCAACATCTTTTTCATGGCCAATTGCCCCTCAATTTTGGGAAATTGCAAAGAGGTCCCTTAATTTTACAAAATCCCCAATTTCTCTTTTTCAAACCGGCCAAATTTGATTTCTTCAAATTAACCATTCAATCAAGGTTAATTGCTTCAATTGGAGTTGTAAATCAGTTCCTACACTTCCATACAATTCAATTGTGCTTTGAATCGCATGAATTGAGGCCGAACCGAGCTCAAACAGAGCTTCGTCGGAAAACTGTGTAGAGAGAGAAAGCTTCAAAAACTTATCATCGGAGGTGAGGCGATCTGAGCTCTCTATCGGGGAAGGTAGCTCTCTTCCTGAGGTACCTTCTAGGATCAAGAATTTCTACAATTTACCTCGGATCGAGGGAGTATTTTGTAAGTGAAATCTCGTAGTTTCTCTCTAACTCCGATCGAAAATGAGAGGGGGCCAAATTAGCTTATATTTTAGCTCTGTAGTGATTGTGTGAGGGTCTTGGGAGTATTAGGAGGGCTTGGTTTGGCTGGAGGAGGGCTGAATTTGGTCAAATTCAGCTCAGCCGAGACAGGGCAGCTTCGGTCCTTTGGAACTACTTCACTATTTGATTCCACCGACGTGTCTCCAACAGTCCTCGAATCAAACAGAGGTTACTGTCATGTAGTTGACTTCCCCTGGAGTCTAAAGAACCTAACCTCATCTTTTGAGGCTGAGAAAACAGCCCAATTTGGAGCTCTGGTTTGAGCTTCAACGGAAAATGGAGCAGTTGAGATAGAATGGAGATTTCAAGTGTAAGGAGAATGAATGGAGATGAGCTCCTTATATAGGGAGCTCGAGGACTCTCTTCCCGATCGTTTCACATCTTGGTCAACTTATCCTCGCCCTGAAATGGCCTAAACGGAGCCATTTTTCCTTCGTCGGCACTGTCCGTTTCTCCATTGAATAAATAGTGTTGTCATCTGAAGAAAGAAGGCGACACTATTTCGAACCGGACCGGACTGGTCCGACCGGTTCAATGCGTAAATCGATCGGTTGAGGCCTGATTCGACCGATTTTCTCAAAATTAAAAATTTCTAAATTCATTCTCTATCTAATGGTGGCTTCAATTCCCCAATTTGAATAGTTTAAGCCACCTAGAAAATTAAATTTAGCAACAGGTTCAATGATTGTTCAAACCAGTTCAAACCAGTTCAAACCGATTAAATCTGTTTCAAGTCAGGTTCACCTGAACCGGTCTGGTTTTCTCTTCCAATTCATCCCAAGGTTCCTTTCCATCACTTTTATGACTTTTTGAGTCACTTGGGGTTTGTCGATTTCCCATTTTACCCCTTCTCTATCGGTTAAGGTTTGTGAACCAGCTCAGTTCTCTCTCTTGGGTTGACCGGTTCTATCCCTTGTTTTTCTCATCTTTTAAGGACGTGGTTTACAACTCTACCCTCCTTTTAGGGGTTTTGTCCCCAAAACTAAGTCTTAGTTATCATCTGCGTTAGAAGTGACCTTTCTTGATGTCCTCCTAGGGTTTGTTGGATATGTTATCTCTTTGGCTTCTCCTTTTATCTAGTCCTTTAGCCACGTACTTGAGAAGTCTTTCTTCCTTTATATCTTCCATTCACTACACAAAGTGTATCATGATTAGTCATGTCCAAATTACCCGTTCCCAAGTACTTCTTTAGATCTCCTTCTTACTCTACTCAGGGTAAGACTCTTCTTCTTAAGGGTTCTTATTCGTGTCATTGGGTTGGATGTTCCATAAACATTCAATCATCCATGTTTTCCCTTCATTTCCTAGATTATTGATGCTCTTAGTTTAGTATCCCTTTTGACACTTCATCCTTAGTCCCGTGGATTTGGACATACCTTCTTCCTTATCTTATTTTGGTCTTTTCTCCATTTTAGTTTAGAATAATTCTAGTTCCATTTCTTAGGTTTGACCATCGAGCTCAGACCCTCTTGGGGCCATTTCTAGTTCCATTTCTTGGGGCCACCTCTCTTGGAACTTTTGGCACTACATGTTTTCTTACAGCGTGATCTATTCTGAAATTATCCTTGCTTAGAATGGTCTCCAGAGTGTATATCCTTGATAATGGTTTATGTCATTTCCATCTGTTTAGGAGCCGTAGGGCTTCGTTCCTTCCTACTACTCAATAATGTTTCCCATCTACTTTCTATGTAGTTCCAATTGTCCTGTAATGTTCTTAATATCATAATCATGTCGGTTCCCTTCATCTACTCCTTCTTTTACCAACTTTCCTATGATTTTTCACTGTTTCCAACCATTGATTTTCTAGCATACTGACACATTGAAATCCTTTTTCACTCATGTCCTTCCTCATTACATTGGCGTGTTGTTCTCAAGGGCTTTCGTTTCCTCTATCCTTTCTTGCTTGCTTGTGCCATTCACCATTTCTCATTTCGAGTTGACCCTTTTTCAGTTTACGTATTGATTCCTTGTTTTGGGTAGGTCTCCCTTTTATGATTTCTATTCTCTACTATGTCCTTCAAAGTAGAGACTTCCATTGACCTCCCTACACTCTCCTTATTTTGGGGCATTCATGCACTTTTAATTCCTCCTTTGTCTTAAAATTCCCATTTCATCCCTCATTCCCTATTCAATTAACTTCAGGTTTTCGGGTCTTATTTCTTGTATTCCACACTATACCCAGTCGTCATCCTTTAGATTTCATTAAGTGAACATAGACCTTGACAAGTCTTGATGTATGTGGTTGTTTCAATTATCCACTTCTTAATTGGAATGCTTACTTCTCCCAAGGTTTTCCAGGTAGTCTTTCCTCTATGTCCTTCTTATGGGCAATCCACCCCTTTTCTACTTATACGACATCTTTCAATGTTATCTCATTCTCTACATGTTACCCTAAGTTTAATAACTCCTTGGGTTCTAGGTAAACTTCCCTTGTACTAGTCCTTTATTCCAAACTTGCATTCCATTTGAAACTTTTCTCCTCTCTTCTACTTTAGTTGGGTCCATTACCTTTCCAATGGAATATGTATTCCTCTTTTGGACTCCTTTCCTTGGTAGGCTTCCTCTTCTTACCCCGGATTTCCTCTTTCCTTCGTCTTCTTGGTTATCTATCTTTAAGTTGACCTCATGACATTCTTGATGTCATCCTATCCAACTTATCCTTACCTTGGGGAGTTTTGCTAGTACATCCCCTTATCCTTGTCTTTATCCCAACTTGTTAATCACTACAATTTTTATTCCTATTGGTTAAAGGTTCTCGGTCTCTTGGTCCTTCTCTAGAAACTCCTTTCCCAACCTTGTTCCCTTGTTACTCCATGTTCCTAGTTCTTATGGGTGAAGGTTGACTATCTTAGGGTTAGTGTTTAACTAGAGGTGACCTGTAGTTTTCTTTCTTAGATGGTCTTATCTCCATCTACTACCTCGATCATGATTGGTATATTTCCAATAGTTGTACTTATCATTATTAAGAAGATTAACTTTTAATTAAGTAAAATTGAGCTTTTATTCATTCAAATAGGTAGTTTCTTGCCATACTCGGCTTATTACAGGAATTCACTACTTCCTAGTCCCTTGGAGTCATAGGTCGGGAGTTAGCCTCTGAATGGTTTCGGAATTCATGGTTCGAAGGCTCTGATGAACTGGTTGAAGTCCAACCATACTCCCTTTAGATTTCCATGATAGGTCGAACTTCGTGGACTACTTCGAGTTTGTACCTTCTCAACACCTCAGCCTCGCACTCGTAGGTCCACTTCATCCATTGGGAATGATTGAAGTTGGATTGAGCTGGTGGGGGTACTTGTTGGACTTTCATAAAAGTGGCGTGGGCATCCCAATAGTCATCCCAAGTCTCCTTCTTAGTTGGAGTCCTTTTTGGATGTTGTGAGGCTGGAGGGGGTGTCAGACTCCTTTGAGGAGGGATAGGATCTTCCTGCCTTGGAGAATGATATACGATGCCTTCTGGCTCTAATAAGGCTCCAACAAGTTTCCTATAATCCTCGACCATGTCATTGGGCACTCTCTTCTCGCCCTCTAGGAACCTTTGAAAGACTACCTCTCTGGAGTTAGGCATCTTTTTCACGATATCGTGTGGGGGTTTGGTTCGCACAGCGAACTTCCTAGGGATTCTTCTTCCTACATGGTAAATAAGTTTTTATTAGTGTCAATGCATAGTATTGATAATGCTTTCAAGGGAACATGGCTCTCATACCACTCAAGTTGTCACGCCCCAACCCAGTTTGGTCGGATCTCCATGATCAACTGGCCACTCCCTTGGTTTAAGAGGGTTTCCCCCTTCCTTAAATCAAGAGGAGCCAAGCATAATTTAAAACTTGTTCCCTAGAATAGCATAAATCAATAAAATGCAAGCTTAAAAGAACTTTTAAGAATACCTGACATAGGGTAGATCCTGGCATTTTCTTTAGTCATGTTTTTTCCCTACTCTTGAAAAGTGATATAAAGGAGGTGGTGAGTTCTACAACTCAGTGAGTGGGGGTTGGAAGCAAATTTTTAAAACAAATAGTTTTGACTAAATTGTGCCAGGGCTGTTTTCTCTCAAAGAGAGTTTTCTCATGTTCTAGTTTTCAAAATGTTTTTCCTCATTTCCAAATTAGGTGTGTTTAACAAATAACACACGCCCATCATCAGGAAGGAAACACACAATCGTAGGTGCAACCCATCCACTGCACCCACTTGTGGCTCAAAGCGTCTTTACCGGCCACCATGATAGAAGTCTATCCACTTCTACCCTGGGTCTGAGTGAATGTTCGCGACATCCGACCCTCAGACCCGAATATGACTCAGTGTTCGTATGAGGACAAAGACCTCATCCCGACCCCACCCCGGTCTCATGCGCAAGAAGCTTCATCAAGCTTCCCGACTGTTGGCACGACGAACAACACTTATCTCCACCAGGTTGTCTAGTAGCCCTTAGGACGCATCACTACCCCTATTGGGCATCTTGATGGTCATGTATCTCAAGTGCATGCATAAAACAATAGTTTTAACATAGCCATTTATCTTTGGTGCCACTGGTCCAATAGCTCCGACCCTCAACCCGACCTGCAGTTGTTTGTCTAGATTAGTATGTCGACCTAGACCTAACGCACTACCGCCAGTCCATCGAGTACTGTCATTCTTCACTTGGTACCATGGAAAAATCACACATCAGTTTTATTAGAGTTTTCATGGCTTTCTCAATTCAAGTTTGTTTACGAGCTCTTGCTCGTGCCCACTGGCCTTGGGCCTACTACACGTGATTTTTCCAAAACCAGGCATTTAGCCCCACAAGTTCAAAAACTAAGGTCTCTCTTCTATTTGAGCTGTTCTAGCTCTCGTCAAGAAGATCTTCCAAAGAGTTTAAGCATTGGCACACAATCAGGGGAGAACACTTCTGAGAAAAATGTATTTTTCACTTCATCTCACCAACCGGGTGTGATGATACCTCTACTTACAACCGGCAAGCAATTTTCTCCTTCCTTCAAGAAAGTCCATCAAATCAACTGATATGATTTCCTCTACTTACAACCGGTAAGTAGGTTTTAACTTCGTTTGGCCATCACCCCAAATGGGTATGATGTCAAAATTCCACTTACAAGTGATTTTTCGTTTCTAAAGTGCTCATCATTCCAAGCGGGTATGATGTAAATAAGTTCACTCACCCGATAACTGTGGCGTGTTCGTTCTCGGACAATTTTCCAATTCTATGCGAGCTTGCTCATGTTTGTGTTCCGATCATGCTTGTCCCTACTGATTTGGACAGCCTTATCACTTTTGATTTGGCATAAAAGCCTAGGCTCACAAATTACCGATACATTGCATTTAGGTCCCTAAAGTTTATTTTTCTTAACTTTAGGTCCCTAATGCCAACTTTTGCCCAATTTGAGTCCCAAGGTTTCCAAAATTCCCTTTGAGTCCTCATTTCAATAAAAAATTGTATAAGGGGCTCAAGTTTTCCGAATTTCCAATTTGGTCCCCCAAATTTTTTAAAAATTACCATTTTGGCCCTACTTTCCAAAAATGGCAATTTGGCCCCAAATGTTTCAAAAATCGACCAATTGGTCCTCCAACATCTTTTTCATGGCCAATTGAACCTCAATTTTAGGAAATTGCAAAGAGGTCCCTCAATTTTACGAAATCCCCAATTTTTCACAAAATTTCCCCTTTTCAAACTGGCCGAATTTGATTTATTCAAATTGACCATTCATTCAGGGTTAATTGCTTCAATTGGAGGTGTAAATCAGTTCCTACACTTCCATAAAATTCAATTTAGCTTTGAATCACATGAATTGAGGCTGAAACGAGCTCAAATGGAGCTTCGCCAGAAAACTGTGCGTATAGAGAGAAAGCTTTCTTACCGTCGGAAGTGCGGCGGTCCGAGCACTCTATCGGAGAAGGTAGCTCTCTATTGGGGAAGGTAGCTCTCTTCCTGATGTACCTTCAAGGATCAAGAATTTTTATAATTGACCTCGAATCGAGGGAGAATTTTGTCGGTGAAATTTCACAGTTTCTCTCTCTAACTCCGACCAAAAATGACAAAGAGGCCAAATTGGCTTACCTTTCAACTCTATAGCGTTCGTGTGAGGGCCTTGGGAGTGTCGAGAGAGCTTAGTTTGGCCAGAGGATGGCTGAATTTGGCTGAATTCAACTCAGCTAAAATAAGGCAACTTCGGTCCTTTAGAGCTACTTCACTATTTGATTCCGTTGGCGCTTCTCCAACGGTCCTCGGATCGAACGGAGGTTGTTGTCAGGTAGCTGACTTCCCTGAAGTCTAAAGAACTTGACCTCACATTCTAAGGCTGAGAAAACTACCCAAGTCGAAGCTCTAGTTTGAGCTTTGCCAGAAAATGGAGCAGTTGAGAGAGAATGGAGATATTAAGTGTGATGAGGATGAATAGAAAGGAGCTCTTTATATAGGGAGCTTGGGGACTCTCTACCTGACCATTTCACATCTTCATCAAGCTTATCCTTGCCATAAAATGGCCTAAACGGAGCCATTTTTCCTTCGTCGGTGCTATCTATTTTTCTATTGAATGAACAGTGTTATCATCTGAAGGAAGAAAATGACACTGTTTTGAACCGGACCGGTCCACCCGGTTCAATGCGTAAATCGGCTGGTTCAGGCTTGATTCCACCGATTTTCTCAAAATTAAAATTTTCTAAATTTATTCTCTATCCCATAGTGGCTTCAATTCCCCAATTTGAATATTTTAAGCCACCTAGAAAAATGAATATAGCAACTGGTTCAATGATGGTTCAAACCGGTTCAATCTAGTTTAGGTTCTCTTCACCTGAACCAGTCTTGTTTTCTCTTCCAATTGGTCCCAAGGTTCCTTTCAATCACTTTTATGACTCTTTGAGTCACTTGTGGTTTGTCAATTTCCCATTCTGCCCCTTCTATATTAGTTAAGGTTCATGAACCAGCTCGGTTCTCTTTCTTGGTTTGAACTGTTCTTTCCCCAATTTTACTTATCTTTTAAGGACGGGGTTTACACCTTGCCTTATCCCACCATCTCTTTGCGTTGGATTCCAGAAAGAATTCTGCTAGCATAACCATCTCCTCTGGGGCATATCCTAATGATACCCATGAATTTCTTGAAGCTCGCCAACTAGTCCATGGTAGCCCCAGCCTCCTTCTCCCCGTAGAAGGGCTTACACCCCAGTTGTTGGAGTGTCTTTAGGTATTTGGGAATGTCAAAGAGAGGTGAAATAGGTGTGGTAGGGGGTTAGGATTGGACCTCCTCCTCGTGGGTTTGAGACTCGGAGTCTAGGTGAGGCTTGTCACTAAGGTGGGGTTCTCCAAACACCCTGGTGAATTCCTTGTATAGCCTTTGGTGCTCAGAGCTGATGCCCTATGGGGTCGATGGAGCTCCTGGGAATTCTACCTCTAGGAGGGGGTTTCCGACGAAATCAGCGGTTGCCGCCCTTGTTCTCTTGACTCCTCTCTTGGGTGCCATAGCTAGGTTAAAATTTTCTTTAATTAGTATTTATGTTATAAAGTCCTGATAATGTATCTAGGAAAACATAGGCTCTAATACCATTGAAGTTGTCACGCTCCGACGCAGTATGGTCGAGGTTCTGTGAACAACCCGCCACTCTCCCGAACCTCGAAGAGAGACCCCTCCAGGAGATCAAGAGAGTCAGGCCTAGTACCTGTCATGTTTTCCCTAGATAACATTAAACAAAACTGAAACTTTAAATTTGTGTACCTAGTTTGGGGTCTAGGGAGGAAAAGTCGGTGTAGTCGTGTTTCTTCCTGAAAATGTTTAGAGGGAGGGGGTGAGTTTGACAACTCAATGAGTGGAAAAATCTTTTAGGAAGGTTCAATTCAGCAATTTTAATTATTTGATATCTTAGCAGTTTCTTCTCATAATTCTCAAATTCACATCAACAATTGCCCTTCTATCATAGGAGGGATCACATGTTCGTAGAATGGTCATCGATCGTGCCACTTGTGGACCAGAGCGCATTTACCATCCACCCTGATAGAAGTGCACTGCCTCTACTCGGAGTTTGAGTGGACATCAATAGTCCGACCCTCAAACCCTGATCACTTCACCATGTCCGCATAGTGGGATGGGACCTCATTTCCCCTACCACCTCGGTTTGAGTATGCAGGAAGCTTACTCGAGCTTCACGACCTACTAAATGATAGAACCGCCCATATGCACCATGGATCGTCCAACAGTCCTTGGGCTCCATCACTACCTCATGCCAAGTGTCTTGATGGCCTGAACATCGTAGTCCATGCACAATCAATAGTCTTTTTAAATTATATCCTTTATCTTTGGCCCTACAGCTCAATGGTCTGTCGGCTTGGCTTCAACCCACGCGCACTAGCCCAACAAGTTCGATGACCTGGCTTCGGTAGAGTAGCAGTTTGGCCCAACAAACTCGACAATTCAGACTTGGCTCGATGGGTATCACACAAAATTCCCATTATTTAGATCTTTTAATAAAAATTCCTCACGTGTTCGTTTTAGACGGGTCCATACCCATATCCATCGTCCTTGGGCCCACTAGCATCTCGAGCCTAAGCTCGAAATTAGCTCCCAAATATTTTAAGCAAAGTCACCCAGTCAAGGGTTGGCTAATTCTTAGAAAATTATTTTCAAAGTTGAACTGTCATTCCAACTAGAATTGACGTTATAGTGGTTCCCACTCACCCGGTAATCTTGGTGGGGTCGTCCCGACGAAATCTGGCCCCGCGGTATCTTTCTGAAAGTCGATGCTCGAGTATTCTGCTCCTACATGGCATGAATATTCTCATTAGAGTACTGGACCAAGGGACCGCATCTCTTTGAGCATTTGCATATAGGTCCTCATATTTTATCTTAATTGCACTTTGGTCCTTGAGGCTTGTGCATTTACCTTTAAGTCCTTAATTGCCCCTTTTTCTTCAATTCAGTCCCTAGGTTTTCTAATTATCTTTTATGGGTCCTTAATTCAATCAAAATTGCCCATGGGCCCCTCAAATTTCTAAAATTACCATTTAGCCCCAAATTTTCCCAAAATTGTAATTTGACCCCAAATTCTCAAATTTTGAAAATTGATCCTCCATTATATCCAATTTTCCCAATTAACCCTCAATTAGGAGGGAATTTCATGAAAATGTTCTCAATTTTATCAATTTGTCATTGGCCACCAATTTTTGAAAAATCTCCAAATTGCCTAAATTTCTCAAAATTTGCATTTTGGCCCCCCGAATCTCAATTTCATCAAATTGACCATCAAAACATGGTTAATTGTCCCCATTCATGATTTGGATCACTTCATTTATGTTTCCCTTGTCATTTTAAGCCCTAAACCGCTTCATTTCGCTTGGAAATGAGCTCAAATGAAGTTTCGCTAGAAAATGCAATCTAGAGAGAGAAAGCTTCGATATCTTACCGGTGAGGGTCTAGTGATCGAAGCTTCGGCTACCACTATGTTGCTTTCATCGCGGGGATCCTCCCTGGATCAAACCACGCTTCAATTGATAACCTGGGAAGTGTGAATTTTAGTATTAAAATTTTTTCAAAATTCGGCCGTGAACAGTATTTTCCGGCAAAGGGAGCTTACCTTTTTAGCTTGTGGAAAGGTCGGGACACCTCTAGGTGGAGTGTAGGGGGTTTGGTTTGGCCGCAATTGGTCGTAGAAAGGCTCGAAGTGGTTGTAGGGAGTTGGGCAGTTCTCTGGCCGAGGAGCGGCGGTACTGTTCGAGCTTCATCGTTCCTCCTCGGTGGCTCTCAAGCTGAATGGAAGGTATGGTTAGGTAGAGGACTTCCTTCTGATTCCAGAGACACCCAATGTGGCTTTGGAGACTGAGAAAAGTCCCATCATCGGAGCTCTAGTTCACAGCTCACCGAAAAATGCACTCTTCTTTTTCTTCGCTCGATTGTGGGAGTTGAGAACGAATGGAGGAGTGCTCTTTATATAGGGAGTTTGGCAACTGTTCAAGCACCCGCCGGCGTAAGACTCGACCGCTGGTGACCTGACCGGAGAGTTTTTCGAGTCGTTAGAGACTCCAGCTTTTCCATCATCTCTCTCTCTCCTCCGTTCTCTCTATCAGCGTCTGAAGGTTAAAGACGATGACGTGGCTGTCGTGCCATGTGGCATGATGTGATTGGGCAATTTTTCTAACATGGAGTGCTAGTTCCATGTGGCAACCTCCCATTGGCTGCTCGTATCTGCATGGCAACTGACGAGTGTCGTTGACCATTGTCCATTAACCAGTCGGACTATTGACCAGTCTGGTCTGACCGGGTTGGGTGACCCAAATTCAAAATTTGGCCAGTTCGACCGATTTTCTAAAATTTAAAATTTTCTAAATTCATTTTATATCTAATGGTGGTCTCAATTTTCCAAATTGACATTTTTAAGTCAACTAGAAAAATGAATTAGTGAATCGGTTCCCTATGGTTCATCTCGATCTAGTCTGATTTGGGTCTGGTTCACCCCAAACCAGTCTAGTTCTATCCTCAATTTCACTTCTCAATTCTTCCTTGTATTTTTTTTGGTGAATTTTAGGTTACTTGGAATTTTCCAATTTCCCACATTAACTATTTTTCGTTCATTAATCGGCTCGTTTCTTCGCATATAAATTTATACTAGTTCTTTTCTAGGTTTTCTTTGGTCCCAAAGAACGGGTTTTACAACTTACCACTACGGTGGAGAGAAGACGAGATCTCTACTAAGAAATGTCTAGGAGGCTTGGTTCAGTCGTGGGTGGTCCGAGGGAAGCTCGAATTGAGCTCGAAATATACTATGTGCAGTTGGTCGGTGGAGTCACGGTACTGTGCAAGCTCGCCGGTGTTTCTCCGATGATTCTCGGAATAGACGGAGTATTTAGTCGAGTAGGGTACTTTTTCAGGAATCCAGGGAACCCGAATTAGCATTCTCGGTTAACGAAAAGTGTCAATGTTGGAGTTAGGGTTCGTAGGTGATCGGAAGTTTGTGATGTTGAGGTTCTCTAAGTTTTTGAGGTGTTGGGAGAACGAAAGTTTGTGATGTTGAGGTTCTCTAAGTTTTTGAGGTGTTGGGAGAACGAATGGAGAGGATATTTTTATATAGGGAGATTGGGGACTGAATGTTTTATCCATTCCACTATAAATCAACCATCAACTCCCCGATTAAAGGTCTTGTCAGAGCAATTTACTACTTGGTGGAGTTATGGTGGTCTCTTAGCCTTCCTTCCATTCATCTGTTCAGAGGTTGAAGATATGTCTGCGTGTATGAACTTCACACGTGCAAGCTACCACGTGGCGCATAGTGATTGGCTGGAATTAATGATGCAACACCTCAATTAGCGTATAGGTCACCCGTTGACATGTTGACTTGCCACTTGGCGACCGCTTATTGGTCGCTCCATCTCATATGGCGTTTTAATGAATTTGGCCACCAAACGACCATTATTGACTTCACCAGGTGGTTTACTCTATTTGCCCAATTAATTTCTCATATTTTCCACCTCACGTACTGTGTCAATTCTACGTGTCCTTCCAGATTTGTTATGGCCATCTCATGTGGCATTACCACGTGTTGATCACTAATTGTTCAATTCTTCTCAGTCATCTTAGCTAACTGTTAACCTAGCGCACTTTTCACATGTCACACTTTCATTGATTAGTCTGGTAGAAGAGGAGTTCCTTCAACTGACCGTTGACTATATATACGTGTCATGCTCTCATTGGTAAATTTCCAATGATGTGAATTTTCTTCAATTTATCGTTGACTCACGTGACACACTCTGATTGGTCAGTACTTTCAGACTCTGACCTAGTGACTGACAGACCGCACTTCGCCACGCATCGCATGCGCTGAGTGGGTGCTAACTTGGTAGGAGCTCTATTGACCTAGTTGGATCATTGATCAGTTTGGTTGAACCAGATTCGGTGACCCAAAATTGGAAAATCGGTCAGTTCACGCACGATTCGATCGATTTTCTAAAAATTAAAAATTTTTAAATTTATCTAAATTATTTTTCTATCTAATGAACTCAGTCTACCAATTTTTCCTTTTTAGGTAAACTGGAAAAATAAATTTTTTATTCGGTTATTCACGATTTAGTCTAGTTTAATCTAGTTCAGGGTCGATTCACCCTAAACTGATCCAGTTCCCACTTCTAATTTACAATAAAATTATTTTTCTTGATTTTTAAAACTTGAATTATCATTTAGAATTATTTAAAATCTTATTTTGATTTCTTTTCGTATATTTTAATTCACTTTGAACCATAATTTATTTTTTGATTCTCTATTCCAAATTTTTTTATTTTAGGAAAGAGGGTTTACAATGTGGCTCATTATCCACTAACCAAATAGTATTTTCACTTGGCATGGCACGAGAAGTATATATATATATATATATATATATATATATTTTGTATTAATTTAAAATTTGGATGTATAAATTAAATCATTCGAGATTAATTAACTCAACTTGATTTAATCTCATCTAACTTGTATAATAAAATTAATATGATTATTAACATTAATATTATTTTTTTTCATATTCAGTTTAAATTTTTCTGTTTAAGTTCTTAAAATATAATTTTACAACTATTTCACTATTTTTTTTAAGTTTTGTACTCAAAATTCTTGTTAAGATATGTAGAATTTCAAACTCACATAGTGAGGTTGGTGTGGTCATGCGACCATTTTGGTAATTTTACTATTAAATCAACTTATGTTATCTGTTGGATAGGAATAAGATTATTAGTTCTAATGGGGCAACTTCAACTTATGTGATTCCAAAGCATGTTAATTTTAATATCAACGAAAAATAAGGAATTTCTTGTGGAGAGGTTTAAATGCAGTATCCATTAAGTGAATTTATATAAGCACTCTTTTCGTAATTCAAATGCTTTGTCCCTTGTACATATATTGCTTAGATATACTTGAACTAAAGGTTGAAGTGTTGTGGCACGAGAATAGATGACACAATGGATAGATTATTGGATTAATAATAAATATAGTTACAAATTGAGTAAATGCTCTGGTAGAGACCATTGTCACTCCATCTTGTGACATCAAAGATATCGACATGAACAAATAATAATGCAGTGCAATACCTAAGTTACAAAATCAATAAATATATATCAATCGCAGAGGAAGGGCTCACGAGCGCCACAGCTCGGGGATGGTCTGATCGTCATGATGGAATGGAATGGATAGATATACGAATCCAATAAGGGATTGATATACGATGAAATCCGGCAACTCTGATTTATTAAAATACCTTATCTTAGATCTAATAAAGTGGAAAAGGATGAATGTCTGCCGAGTTCATCTGCCATATCTTGATGGCGGCGGTGACATTGAGATCAGTGGCATTGTTGAAGAGGAAGAGCTTGGCTTTGTCGAAGATGGCCTCTGTCGGGTACACTCGGGATGTTATCACTCTCCTCCCAGCCTGAGCAAAGCTCTCCACAATGGAGTGATCGACCTGCAGGAATCATCAGCATGATTTTCTCAGCGGAATAGAAAATGAAGAAGAAGAAGATGGTGATAATAGAATACACTAAAAATTAGTATATTATATATCTCTTACAAGTATCCTCATAGTGAACTTCTCTCCATCTAGGACTGGAACCACCGTGCCGTAAATCTCTTTGAAGACCTCGGTGGCCTTGGACGACCTGCCAACACCATTCATCGGAGTCTATTTGTAAATAATTCACACGCAATTGAAAATTTTTAGTAGCATCAATACGATCAAAGATCAACCAAAATAAAAAATTCAGGAGCCTGTGCGCGGGCGGACCTTGTTTCGTCGACGCAGAAGAGGGTCTTGAGGGTGCCGTTCGACTTTACTAAACGGAAGAAGATCGGCGTTAGCTCGGAGAGCGATTCATCTGCTAGCACGGCAAGGCCAAAGGGGCCGAGAGTCGTCCGGTTGTCCGCAACGCTGCATTCCAATTGCGACTCGGTCTCTCCGAGCATCGATTCCTCCAGTGCTTGTGTACTCTCGATCTCAAACTCCACGCTTATGTCCAGCTGCAAAAAAAAAATAAATAAATAAACATTGTCAGTAACCCAAAATTAGTTTACTGGTTCCCGTGAGTAGGTCAACTGCAACACGAACCTGTGTAGCATTGCCGATGTCTAGGGGAACAAGCGAACCTGCCTCAACGAAAACGTCTTCGAATTCGGTGCTGTTAAGCCGTAGGCTCTCGATCTCCTCCACCGGCCATTGCAGAATGTTCGTTCCGGTGAGGCTGTCGTAGGTGACAACCCTCGGGATGGTCTATGTATAAAGAGACAGCAGAGAGGCCGTGGATTTACTCGAATGTTCCATGATAGAGCAAAATGAGCAAGGGAAGGAATAGCTACTTGAGTCTGTCTGTCTCTGTTTATTAATTTGCTAAAATATTAATTTGAACAAATATTTAGAATAAAAAATTGTTTTTACTTACAATGCAGTGTTCAATGTTTGTCAAAATCACCAATCTAGTCCAATAAAATGACCTTGAGAAATGACCAAAGCATTTACTGGCTAGATTTTCAAATATTTTACATGTTAGAGTTGGTCAGTTAGTAATGAGAAATTAGTAGGTTTTAGTATGATATAAACAAACAAACAGTACCTGGACGGAAGCCCAGCCCTTGGCAAGGTCATCATAGTCAGCATCAGTCTCATTGACCCACCCCCAAAGGATCCGCCTCCCTTTGTTCTGATCATAGAACGTCTTGGACGCATAGTACCGCCCGTAGTCCACCTGCAGCCCGATCCCTACGTCCATCTCGGGGTCGTCCGGTGTCCATGTCACGTTCCCTTCATCATACGTCCCTATCGCATAGTAGTCGAGCTTTAGGTTGTCCAGGCTCGCCTTGAGCACGTGCTTAACCTCCGGACCGGTCGCTGAATTGTCCAGGCCAACCGACGAGTTTGTCGAGATCGGGTAGAAATCGATGCACTCCCACATGCCCGTGCCATCGACCGTGTGGAGCGGGTGGTCCAGCAGGGTGTAGTTCTTGAAGTCAAGTGTCTCGTACACGAGGGCGACCCCAATGGTTGTGTTGAGTCTTGAACCGACCAGCACGTACCATGTCCCGTTTGGTCCTGTCCAAGCAGTGGTCGGGTCCCGGAACTCGTCCGTCTCGATGCCGGTTGGTGGGGTGATGACCGGGTTGTCGGAGTACTTGACCCAGTCTAGGAGGAGCGGATCTGAGAGGTTACTAGGGTAGGCTAGGTTCTGGACCTGCATTGACCGTCAGGTTCAATTAGACCTCAGAGTTTGGGCATACCAATTCTTTCCAAGTGAAAAATTCTAGGGCAATGACGACCCTGCCGGAAAATTTCACATGCCAACCAGAAGATTTGACTGGCATGATGATGATAAATAGATAAAAGTAGTACGAATAGTAATGAGCCTTTATAGTATGGTCCTATTCATAAAAAAAAAAATCAATACCATTCTAATACTCTTTTTTACTGTCTTTTCTTTCACCCGACAAAATTATTGGTCGCAAATTACCTGGACTGCTTCATTGGTATCTCCGGTGTAGAGCACGATGATAGTGCCGTTGGGGAGGATGGTGGCCGAGCCTGTCCAGACGCCATCAATGTCATACCAGTGGTCGGGGACCATGGCTAGTGGTAGGTACAGCCAGTGGATCATGTCCCTCGAGACGGCGTGACCCCACGTGATGTTGCCCCAAATGGCCGAGTCCGGGTTGTATTGGTAGAACAGGTGGTACCACCCAAGGTGGAACAATGGACCTGCACAGTCCAACACAAACTATCGCTTAGAATCAATCTCGACTTCCGCACCCTCATGATATTTGTTTCCAATTTTTTATTCTACAGAGAAAAACAAAGTTTATAACCGAAACCTGCAGGATACATTAATACTGTTGTGGAGATCCTGATGGGTATTTGCTACTTAGGAACACATGTAAATTGAAAATGCATGGTCTGATCCACTCGACGAGATGAGCCATTTTTTTTTATAAAGTTCTACTAATGTAATTATTTTCATTAAAAACTCAAATAGGAAAAAATATGGCCAACCTTCTAAATAATTTTAACACTCCCTTTTATTGGTACGTAGATGGGCCATGATGGGACTATGCATGATCCAACTACTAGTCCACGAGGAAGAATTAGGAGAGTGGTGGCAACTGGCAGGAGGATTCCAACCTACCATTCAAGATCGTGGATTACTAACTTTCTTTCCCAGTCTGGTTAGGTAGAGCTCTAACAATTGTTCACCAAGTCTAAGTCTGGATAACTTGTAAGAATAAGCACATGGGAGGGGTTCTCATATGCATTATCATATAGGAGAGATATCATATCACAAAAAGACTGCTAAATACATAGAATCCAATGGTTACATCACTTAGACGGGTTTGTCAATGGCGTTGTAACAACTAAGAACTACAGATATCAATCATTGTTTTTTCATCAATAGTCAAACACTCTCTCTCCTCTCTATCTCCCATCACCTTCACCTTCACCTCACCCTTTTGAAATTGTTTGACAGGAGACTTAATATGATAGATAGAGAGACAAATTACACACTTGATTTCATAGAGATGACCCTGATTAATAGTCGTGCCCTTTTGGGAAGCCCTATCTTAGCACGATCAAAGTCGAAACTTATGAAGTGCAGTTGGGTTAACTAAGATATAATATATTCATGTAGTTATCAAGTGAGAATAGTGACATGTGATTAATAAAAGAGAGAGAGAGAGAGAAAATGGTGTGTGAAAGGCGTACCATCAGGATCTGAACGCACGGAGAGTTCCATGAAATGTATATAGTGAATCGGATGGTCGAGAATCCCCCAAAGTCAATATCAAAGAGAAGATAATAATTACATTAGAAGAGCCTTAAAAGCCCAATGGAATTATAGAAATTATAAAGAGGAAAAAACGGTCAATGAATAAGTTTATTCTCAATCAAAAAATTCATGTTGAAAGATATATTATTACTTAACAAATTTTCACCACTTCAATCTATATTAGTCATAAGTTCAAATTCTTGATACTAAATACTTAATTGAAAAATACTGATAAATGGCAACTTAATACATAATAATCAAAACAATATGGGTTTCATTCATGACTTAATATACTTCTAAATTCTCCTGTACAATTAACTTTTCTAGGCACATGATCTCTACTATAATAAAAAATAGTAAACCACATAGGTTTCCAAAATTATATATATTATGATTATTACATGGTTTGATCATCTCAAATATATAGTATAATATATGATTTTTTGGTATATTATGGTGAAACATAAATGCCCTTTTCAACAAAATGGATTATGTGCAAAAGAAATGGATGGAAGTTCATGTCATTATAAGAAAACAATTATATGTCATGCATTTTCAGATGAATAACAAACCATTGACAAACATTATTGAATACACTAAAATTGTGGAATGCAGTGTTAAATACTACAGGGGAATTCTTAGGAGATTAAAAAAAGGTCAAAAGATTAGGGGAAGAAATATATGAGGTAGCTAGGTGCACCTACCGTTCATCCAGTTCTTCTCAGGCTGAAAATGATATGACGTCCTTTGCCAAGCGAAGTCTGCCGCTGTCCAGTTGAAGGAAAGCCTACCCCTTGTCGAAGGGTAAGATTTTGCAGAGACGCCCTCGGCCTCCCCGACTGGAAGAAACCTCACATTGTCCTGAGAACTCTCAGGGATGGCTGTCCCGGCTGCCGGAATACTGTTCTCGGCCCGATTGGGGTTCTCTCTGACGATGAGGCCGGCAAGTGACAGGAGGAACACGGTCGACGTGAGAATCCCGAAATAGACCTTCGTGGGTCGCTGCCGGCTCTCTGCTGGGGGGATGACGAGGGAGGGGTCCTCCCCGAGGACGGTGTAGGGGTGGTCAAATGACTTAGAGGTGGCGTCGTCCATTTCTTCCGCAACTGGGGAAAAGAATGTACGTTTATGATACCTATATGCACTTGTTGAGAGAGAGAGAGTCAGGACCCCTTGATCCAGAAGCCACTGGTAGAGTGCCAGCCAGGAAGGTTATCTCCTCTATGTGTGTATTTATATACTACAAACGAATGGAGGGCTCGAAAATGTTTCAATATGATCTTTCAGCACTAAGGAGAGGTGTCGCATGTATCTTTCTTTGTTTTTGGTTTTCTGATTGTCGGGAAATGAAGAGTGGCGAGGATACATCGATCATGTGCATTATTCAATAAATATTGGGCAAGAGTAGGCTACACAATACACATTACAGCAAACATTATATTGAGGTCATCAATGTTTGAGAAATGTGATATTTTAGTTTATTTTTTGAAAAAAAAATAATATTCATGGACCGATATTTAAAATTGCTAATATGGTTTCGTTTTATTGTTGTTAAATAATTATTTGAAATATAATATTAAAATGTTATTGGTTTTTTTTAAAAGCAAAAGAAATAACAATAAAAAAGAGTATTAATTGACTGGCCAGTCCTTCCCAACTACACTTACCGGCCGAATTGATTGGATACGGGGATTCTCGTGACAAGACGATGTGGGTATGTTTACGGCTTCACATAATAATAATTTATTATTATTATTAAAGCCAGTTTAGACCCAGGTAAACACGAGGAATCACGATATTTTAATAATAAGAAAAAGACTAATATTATAAGATTTACGTGACATATTTTAGGAATAGGTGATTTATCAATGAAAAAATGACTAGTATAATCACATAGCAAATTAAACTCAAATTAATCAATTTTTAAAATGCATATGATGATATGAAACTCTAAGTTAGGAAGAGATAATTTATGAAATTATGAATACTTTTTACCACTTAATAAGAAATTTGTTTATAATTGTAATGGTTCGAAACTACGAATACGAGATATTTTTAGTTTTAAATATTGCTGGAAAATAATTTTAAAATAAGTAAAAAAATTATTAGTATAATATATAATGAGATTCTTGTAGTCCGAACGTGTATTGAGACCCATCGCAGTAGAAATCTAGTTATTTAATAGTGGATAATTTTATTCGGGAATATGTGAGAGTTGGATAATAGTGATTACAATATGGAAGAGGTTATAGTATTGCAATAATATGGTAGATGTTGTAGTATATTATAAAGGTGGATGGTAAAAACGTTTCATGTAACAAGTGTAATATATCGAAGTTGTAGCCTTTTAAAGTTTGTTTTTCAAATGTTTAATCCGTTTGATTAGAAAGAGTGTGTCACGTCACCTTACTCGTACTAATTTAGTATTTCTATCAAATAGTTCAAGTAAGGTAAAAAAATTAGAGTGCACCTATTTTTAATAATAAAATTGGTAAAACAACTAAATAAAAGTTACCTACTTACGTTATCTTTGATTTTTTCCCTAGTTTTTGCTATTATTGGAGGGGTATTTCTCTTCAAAAAAGTTTAATTGGAGTAGGTGAATTTTATAATTTAATGAGTTTGAGTTGGGAAGTGAGTTTTCAAATAATCCGTTGATCAAAATATTTTGTTTTATCAAATATTCACACGTCCTTTCTATCATAGAAATGGATCACACATTCGCCGAATAGTTCCCAACTATTTCACTTGTGGACCAAAACGCCTTTATTGTCCATCTGAGTTTGAGTGGATATCAATAGTCCGACCCTCAATCCCTAATCATGTCCGGACGAGACCTCATTTACTCTCCGACCTCGGTCTCGAGAAATCATTTCCTCTTCGACCTCGGCCTTGGTGCTTCATCATGTCTATTTTGTGGGACTAGACCTCCTTTCCCTTTCGGCCTCGATCTTAGTGTGCAAGAAGCTATTAGACCTTCTTGGCATACTGGACGCCAAAACGTCCTTATGCACCCTTGTGTCGTCCCGCAGCCCTTTGGACCCATCGACTACCACTCTTGGGCATACATATGCTCCAGGAATCCTCATGCATGCATAACAGCAGTTTTTAATTCATTAACCATGATCTTTGATGCCAATGGTCTAATAGCCCCGATAGTCGACCAGGCCTGCACCTGTTTGCATTGACCGCCCTGTCGACCTGGTTTGGGGGCACTACCACTAGCCCATCAAGACTTGTTAGTCCTGTATTGGCCCCGTGGCAAGTCACACAACAATTCTCGTTTTATAAGATTTTTCATGGTTATTAAAATCATGTTTGTCTACGGGTCCAACCTGTGCATATTGGCATTATGTCCACTTTGCGAGTTTTTCAAGAGTCACCGTCCTCATAAGGACACGAAGTGAATTTCGGGTATGTCCATTCAGACTCAAAGTAGAAGTTCGGAACTTCTATCAAGGTGGACGGCAAAGTTGAGTCGATCCCCAAGTGGGTGCAGTCTCGGACTGCCCTACGAACGTCCATACCCTTTATGATAAATGGCATGTGTTTATTTGCTAAATGCCTTCCGAGACAAGGTGATATGCTAAAAGAGCTAAACACGCATAATAAGTGAAATTGTGAAAGGTTTTAAAAATATGTATGATTGTACTACGCGAAATATTTTTCGAGCAAGGGAAAGTGTTAAAAGAATCAAACTCACATAATGGTGAATAAATTTTGAAAGGATAGTTTGTTTTTCTAAGATAAAGAGAAACCCCAAAATTTTAATGAAGTATTTTTGAAAAACTCATTTCCCTGCTCAATGAGTTATAGAAACTCACCCACTCCAACCCCTTTTTAAGAACTCAAACCTTTAATGAATACCTCTAAGTCAAACCCTTAAAAAAATTATATGAACTGTTAACACATTAAGTTTTGTATAATGTTATTCTAGGAAAAGTAGGAAAAAGGATGTTTAAATGCTCGCGGTTCAGAAGGAAGTAAAATCCTTGTTAGACCAAATAGAGTGATGGATTGTTTACAAGAATGTGAACAAATTGAGTCGGGACGTGACAGGTAGTGTCGATGTCCGAGGTTAACTGAAAGTGGGATAGAAGACCGTTATGATGTATTAGTTTGTAGGTCACTTATAACCGATGAGAGATCTAAGTATACCTTTGTATAGAAACGATCAAGTTATAGATGTATTCTTTGTGCGGAGAAGACGACAAAGATTCAAAGTATACGAATAATCGAGAGCACAATCTCAATATATGAGAGTACCTGCTTTTATAGTAACTTGAAAGTGCATATACGTCAATACACAAAACCTCATAGCCCGAAAACTCATGAGGACTGGGCATCATTATTATATGATATTAAATTGTATATGCTACATGAGATACAAACGTAATTGAAATTAAATCTTAAAATCTATGAGTAAAATGGATGTGGTAATTTACTTGATTATTAATAAAATGGGTAATAATGTATGCATATGTTTATAATCTATAAAACTTCTATTAATTATTTCGGAGTAGAGAAGTCGGTGTTATAAAATTGTTCGAGATCGATTAATTTATTTAATTAGTTAGGAGCTCACCCACTCCAAAATTATTTTTAAAATAAATGGAGAAATATACGTATAGATACAAGTGTAAGGTACATTACACTACTATAAGTAAGGTAGACTTAGATATATATCTCAAGAACTTAAAATGAAAGTGGTTGATTTTTATAAGTTAATGTTATTTCTTGGGATTTTCCATACTTGAAAGAAAATTTTAAATAGTTGAAACTTTTTTATATTTTTAATATTTTGTTCATTCGATTCTACCAGTATGATAATATTACTATTGTAATATTAATGGAGTATGGTGGGTTGTCGTTAAATCATCCAATACTGCTAGGCATGACCATCCATAGGTCTGTTGCAAGTATATGAATTGCCTATAGTGGTAGCACACGATCTAATGGCTCTTCCGGTAGCTTTCCACATCTACGACGCGGACCATTTTGCACACTAACTTTGCTCTCAGACCACACACTCAGCTCCCATACCACACACTCAGGAGCAGCGCTGTTTCATCCATGCTAGCTGTTAAAGGTCCCTTACCCTTGAATTTGAAGAGATTGACGGAAATATGAGAGGGTTTACCATTTAGAAGTTTTCATTTTCCTCTATTGTACTCCCATACAATAAGCAGTGTAAGTCATTTTACTAGTGCGTTCAACACATCCATGACAAGTTTATGCGAGACACTCATAGAAGTATATTATACTATAACCACTAACATATATTGTTAGTGCATCCTAGGATTCACATTCTCACGAGTATGTAAGGATAATCCTTCCACAAACCTTACGCGTAATGGACTAAGCCAAATATGGGGTAAAAATTTAAAACTCATTAAATTTACTCAAAGGTGCACATACTTTATCGCAGTTGGAAGGATTTCTATTGCGCTTGAATTAATAAACTATTACGCTTGAATCAATCAACTATTACGATATTTTGGGTCACTGGGACGTTAAGGAAAAATCACGTGTTTTTCCACGGTCACACCATTTTTTTGTCCTTAAAAATTAGATAACCAAAGTTAAAAATTTTTAAACAATTGTTATATTATTTGAATGAATGCCATTGTAATTTGTATCACATGACTTTTCTTCTTATTACAATAAATAATGTGAAGGTAATGAAGGATTATGAAACAGCCACGTTCAATAAATAATGTGAAGATAATGAAGGATTGGGAAACAAGCACATGATGCATAGCTCCCATTCTCTCCTTGCCCATACAACTTACCCCTAGATGCATGGGAGCGGACATGGGTCTCGGGGATGTCAAGGTCGGTATCATAATGTCACTCGTTAATAGCATAACATATTTATTATAATTATATGCATATTATGATTAGAGATTATCTCACGTATGAGACATCATCTGGTGTGATTGTGGATCTATTGATGGGAGGAGGAATATGGAAGGACATGTGAAACGAGATCAATTGTCTCCGAGTGATCGAGATTTCTACACACATGTGCACATGCTAGTCTTATCATCTCCAAGGCTAGCTAACTGCCCATCACTCATCTGCTTCACTTTCCGGCCATCACTCGATCAAGACTGGCCGGTGGGTATATCTAAATAGAGAACGGTATCAGAAAGAAGAGTGTACGACTTGTATAGAGAGATTATATATAATTTATACATAGTGGAATAGTTGGTTGAAAATGAGAGGGAGAGGGGCAGAATGTTAGGTTTCCAAAAGAATTAGTGGAAGGGAAGGTTCTCTCGTTACAGTTAGATGATCTCACGGCATAGCACGTGGAGCGGCGTCCAAGAGCAGTCAAACAAACTACATTGAGAGGACTTATTCCAATATATTATAATTATGATTATCAATGTTAAGTTAATTAATTTATATGCAAACTTTTATATAACTAAATTCGGAACAAACATTTCATTTGCGAATCATTTTAAAAAAATGGTTATGTATAAATTGTGCAATCAATAACGAAATTACCTTTAAATTAAGTATACTATTTTGTTAGGAACGACCGAAATAAAATATTTACATCCAACTATCATAATTTTTTATATATGTTTTGTTTTCTCAAATTTAACTTGTTTTTATTGATAAATAAAATTCAAAATAATCATTTGGTGTATGGTACAAATCACTCATATTTATATTTATGCACCTTCAATTGGACTAATTGGCTAAGATAAGTAGTGAAACATCTAATAAAATCATTTTTCTCCATATATATATATATATCCATATAATAATGTTTGCACATGAATTAAATCCGCTAACGACCCTAATTTGAGATCGTATGACAACCACCCAGATCTCTTTATATTATAATGGTGAAAGTTACATTTTTTTTTGTTCATATATTACATTGTATTCGATAAACCACTATAATTTGATATATTTTTATTTTGTAGAGTACTATTTATAATTTTTTAATATATTTATTCATACTTTTTCTAAAATGTTTAAGTAAGAGTTGAACTTATGGATATTAATGAGAACCCAGATCTGTGGACCCGATATAGGAGGGTCCGATCTGCTGGTGTTGGTGGGATTTGAGTCCGTATATTGGACTCGAACTCCGTATAATACGCTGGTATGGATCCAACAATGGACTCGAGATCTGAATCTCTAGTCAGCGGGTGCAGATCAAAGAAGATGGACGGAGTACAATAATGGACGTGCGTTTTTTTGCCCTTTTAAATAAAACGACCCGTTTTAATGAAATCAGTATAGTTAGTTTTTGCAGTAAAAAACTGACCCGAGCACCACTTTCCTTTTCTGCTGTAAAATCAGGATTCGTAACAATAAAGGAACTCTTGCTCTTGAAAGTTGTCTGTCTCGTACTAGTGTTTAATGAAAAAGTAGCAGCACCATTGTTATTGTTTTTGCTTAGTATGTGGACATACATGCCTTCATTTTCACATCAGCTCAGGTATGTTTCTTGACAAGTATTTACACACCAAGGTGACCTGATTTATTAGCACGCACAAATCACCTTCATCCAATATGGGTGATGTGATTGTGTTGTGGGGTTGTCTGATAAGTGATAATCCAACAATCAAGAGTCATGTGCAGATCTGGTCAAGAATTCCTCATCTCCAACAGACCCAGCAGAGGGCACTGACAATGGTAGGGATGTGAATAGCACGGGTTGGGGCGGGTTTTAGCGGATCCGTGCCCGACCCGATCTCGGGTCCACTTGATGGGTTCAGATCCGACCCGATTTTGGGTCTGCTAGTCCTGAGAACTGCTTGGACCCGAACCTACTGTTCGGGTCCAGAAATTAGAACGGAACTCACTGCTCGGGTATATCTTATTTTTTTAATATATATATTTTTATTAAATATAAAAAATTTAAAAATTATTATAATATATAAATTTTTTAATATTTATTTAGTAATTTAATTTTTCAAATGTTTATTATTTTTAATTTACCTAATAATTTATTATTATAATTTTTCATTAATTTTAACATGTAAATAATAGGAAATGATCAATAAAGAATACCATCCATTAATATAAATTTTATAGTGTAATTTTACAAGTATTTATAAATTTATTACCGTATAAAAAATAAAAAATAATATATTAGACTATAAAAAAGGAAAAAAAATAATATAGCTATCGAGAATATATTTATAAATTTATTAAATATAAGAAAGGAAAAAATAATATAATATAACAAAATATATTTATAAATCTATTAGGTATAAGAAATGAAAAAAATAATATAATATTAGAATAATATATTTATAAATCTATTAGGATATAAAAAAGGAAAAAAATAATTAAGATTTAAGAAAAGAAAAAAATAATATAATATAATGTTGTGATAAAAAAGATATAGTAATTATTAAATTATTTTTATATTAAAATTTTTTAATATATATTTTTTATATTTAATGAAACGATTTGCTTGTATTAAAAAAGGAAAAAATTTAAAATAACTGTGGGCCCACAAGCCGGACTTGAGCAGGCAGGAATCAAACCAGCGGGACTCGAGGCAGAGTCTTGGGTCTAATTTATGGACCCGAATCCAAGCAGACCCAAGACTACTCGGATTCGGTAGGGACCCAAAATTCGGATTTCGGGTTCCATTGACATGCCTAACCAATAGGTCATTAAAAAGAGTAAAAAAAAGGTAATAATAGATATAATTTCTGCAAACACCCAGGTAGTTTAAAGTAAGGAAAACCAAAATCAGAAGATAAAGCCACGTACCTAAGGAACTAGCTGCTGTAATATTGCTGTAATATAATTCATTGCAGTGCCATATCATGATTGGATATACATGTATGTACACTGTTGTAATATATTTCATTGCATTGCACCTTATCATAATTGGATATACATGTATGTACATTAGATCTGGATATATTGAACTTCAAGCCAGAAATTGATATTGCTTTGCTTGCTTCTTATTTCTTATCAGAAGGGCATCTCAAGTAAAATATATTTGCTGAAGATTCAAAAATTTGCATGAACGGCTAAAAGGTAGACTAAAAGAAAGTAAAACTGTGTTGTACAGGTCTTTGCTACTACGGCTGCCAGGACAAGGAGCCTTCGCCCATCTACCAATATAACTCAACTATGCCTTTTTTATTTGATAACTCTACCAAGTTATCTGTGGAAGTGATTAATTATTATTAATGACGGCGAATTTTAAGCTCTCCGTTCAATATCTTCTAAACCAATATTGGAAGATATGGGTAACCTGAGCTTCTCCTGCGTATAAAACTGGCTACCCATCGTGGTGACTGCCTGCTGGATCATCATATCATTGAACACCGAGAGGGTGACATGATGAATGTCTAGGTCTAACTCCATCAAAGCTTGCACCTGCCTTACTGTAGGGTTTTGTTGATACTGAGTTTTAATCATCACATCACATCCAATAATCTTTACATTGATATCAAAATCTCTCACCTTATTCCTAAGAACGGTGGGAAGATAATGTATTCATTGAAATATTCTAATATATTTAAGATAGTTATAATATATTTTTTTAGTTAATATTATATTATATATTTTAAATTACTTACAATATAATCTTATTAGTTAATAATATATCATAAATTTTATTTAAAATAGTTATAATATAATTTGAGCATATAAATAGAAACGTCTATAATTTAGTGAGTGAATGAAAAATATAATTTGTTTTAGTTTGTTATGCTTATAGACTCTCTCTCAACATATTCTATTTCCCTAATTTAGTTTTCTGAAATGGTATTATAGCTAATATTTTCAATTATTTTCATGTTTTTTGTTTGATCTAAAGGCTTAAGACACAATATAGTTGGATTGTCGTAAGAGATGGCAAAAACGGATGCATTGATAATGAGAAGGGAGTTGAAAGAAATTTTAGAAGGTATGACCAAATTATTTATAGGAAAAGACGATATATCGCCTCCACATAAACGACATTTTTAATCGAGATTTGAAGTTGAAATTACTCCCAATAGAGCAAACACATGAAGGAACGAAAAAAATATCTAAGTTGGTCGCGAATGATGAGACTCATACTAGAATCAAAATATTTGAAATACTACATTAATAACTCATATGAAGAACTCACTGATGCTATCAGTACATTATGAAAAATGTGGAGGACAACTAATTTTCTAGTGGTTGCATAGATAATAAGATCACTTTGTTTTTGAATTACGGGGTTGGTAGAAGTTATTAGTAAAATATCTGATATATGAAAGGTTTAGACTATTCAATTTTCTGGTATTGAGAATATGATGACCATGATTGAGATTTAAGATAAGTTGGACGCACTAAAGTAGGGGGAGCGAAATATAATAGAGTATAGTACTGAGCTGAAAAAGTTATAGTCCGAACTTGATTATTATGATCCATTGATTATATCTGATCTTTCAGATACAACTTCTATTAGAGCATGGATGAAGCGACGATGTGTGATTCGACTCATGTGGGGACTAAACCTAGAATATGAATACAAGAGAGAAATGTTATGTCATCTATCTCAAATTCCTCTAATGGAAGATGTTATTGTTGCCTTGATCCATGAGTAGTCAAGACAAAAAGTTATGAACACTCCTGAGATATCAGTAACACCACTTCGCTCTACTCTAGCAATACCAATTACTGACAACCGACAATGCTATAATTGTGGGAATAATGGACATATTAGCTGAAATTGTTCCTCGACACGTATCCCTACATGTGGTGGAACAAGTTGTAGCCTCAAATGACGTGGAGCCCAAGTTCGAGGTCGAGGTCGTGGACGATTTGGGGGACAAACCTATCGTGCTTCTACTAAAGATGCTGACATTTTAAATGACGACATGTATTATGCTAATGCAGACTCAGGTACTATTGCACATGCATTTTCTTCTAAATCATCTTCAATAGATTGGATCATTGATTCAATCACCTCTAAACACGTGACAGGAACATCAGTAGGGTTTATTACATATACTTGTTGTCCATCTTCTTCCCATAAGAGAGTTCAAACTGCTAATGGCACATTTCAACCAGTTAGGGGATCCAACTCGATTAAATGCACTTCATCAATTATATTATCATCGGTCTTACATGTCACACAATTTCTTGTTAATCTATTATGAGTTAGTGCAATTAGTGATAAACTGAACTGTCAAGTAATCTTTTATTGAGATTCATGTGTTATTTAGGAAAGGAATACCAAGAGAATAATTGGGACCGAATGGAGGCTTGATGGATTATGGTATCTTAGGAGATAAGGGTATGACGCGACTTTAACCACTACTCTATCTAAACGAGCCATAAATGAAGTTATATTGTAGTATCGCCGTATTAATTATCTATCTTTTGAGAATCTTAAAAGGGTAATACCTGACTTGATGAATAATGTAGAATGTAGTAAGCTTGTATGTGATACTTGTGAGTTTGGAAAGCACACAAGAACAAGTTATTCTTCTACTAGTTTATAAGTATTTCACCTTTTTCGTTGATACATTCTGATTTTTGGGCACCATTCCCAATTATTTTGATTGGCGGATTCAGATGGTTTGTTACATTTATTGATTGTTACTCAATGATGGCATGGGTGTATGTGATGAAAAATAAGTATGAGACATAGGTTTGCTTTAAATATTTTTTTAACTTTGGTGCAAACAAAATATAATGCTAAATTAAGTACTCTTTGTACAAATAATGATATTGAGTATGCTAATAGAGAGTTCCCATCATATTTATCTATAAAGTACATTTTGCATTAGACCACATGTCCAGATATACCAGAACATCATGGGGTGGTTGAACGGAAGAATCGACACTTGTTAGAGATAGCTCGCACTCTTCTATTTACAATGAATATTCCAAAATATCTACGGAGTGAAGCCATATTGACATCAACATATTTAATTAACCAAATGTCTTCTTAGATATTGAACTTTTAATTTTCTTGTGAACTTTTGATGATACGCAACATACTTTCAGTCCATCCTTGTGTATTTGGTTGCGTGTGTTTTGTGAGAGATTATAGTCACATAGTAACCAAATTTGATCCTCGTGCATTGAAGTGTATTTATTTAGGCTATTCTAGCACTCAGAAATGTTACAAGTGCTGATGTCCAAGGGAGAGAAGACTTTTTGTGAGTATGTATATGATATTTTGTGAGAGTGAACCATTTTATGGTGCATCAATAATGTCATCCACAGTGCTAGATGATTTGCCTGAAGTAAAACATAGAAATGAAGAGAGAATCAATGATAGGATAGTTGAAAATGTCATTGTAGGTGTAATCTCGTGCCCCAAGAGATCGAGTAGCAATGAATAAGGGACCAATGAATCAAAATTGAAGGTTTATAGTAGAAGGAAAAAAAGTTTTTCTCAGGGGGAGGAAGATAAATAAGATGATGGAGAGAGACAAGAACAAATACTTATACTGCAACAATTGCCCCCATATGTCCGAGATACCCATCGATTTTCTGACGACTTCTCGTCATCGCCAGATGACATTTAATCTCTACCCATTGTAATTTGTAAAAAACCTAGAGCTCATGCGGGAAAACCTCCAATTAGATATGGTTATAAACATGATATATCTAACTATGTCTCATATGTATATGTTCCATCTACATACAAGGCCTTTATTGTTTCATTATAGTCAATGTACATAACGAGAAATTGACAAGAGGCCAAAAATGATCCAAAGTGTCTTGCAACACTGCATGAGGAGATGCGTGTATTAGAGAAAAATAAGACTTGGGAACTAGCCTTACTTCTAAGTGGAAAGAAGTTTGTTGGATGCAAATGGGTATTCACTGTTAAGTAAAATGCCAAATGAAAGGTTGAAAGGTATAAAGTAAGATTGGTAGCAAAAGGCTACAACTAGACGTATGAAATAAATTATGATAAGACATTTGCACTAGTTGCTAGGATGAGTACTATCATAATGCTTATATCATGTTCTGTCAACTTTGGATGGAAGTTAAATCAATTAGATGTAAAAGAATGTACTTTTGCATGGAGACTTACAAGAAGAGGTGTATATGGAGATTCTACCTAGATTTGATATGATGAAGACCACTAGGAGAGTATGTAAATTTAAGAAGTCTTTATATGGACTCAAGCAATCTCTAATAGCTTGGTTTGACCAATTCTGACATGCAGATGTTAGAATGGGGTATCAATAGTGAAATGGAGATCACACAGTTTCCTATCAACACTCAAATAGTTGAGTTGCTATTCTCGTAGTATATGTAGATAATACTATTATAACTAGAGATGATAGCAATAAGATATTGCAACTAAAACAAAGATTGAACAAAGAATTTGAAGTGAAAGATTTGGATCCCCTTAAGTATTTTCTCAGTATTGAGATGGTAAGGTCTAGAACATGCATAGTGGTTTCCCAGAGAAAATATTTATTGGATCTACTTACTAAAACAAGGATGTTGGGTTGTCAAACTACTTCCACTCCAATTAAACCAAATCATAAGCTATGTGCTCAGTTAGGGGATCTAGTGGATAAAGAACAATACCAGAGAATTGTGGGACGACATATCTACTTGCGTCACACACGACTAGACATCACATATGCAGCTAGTATTATAAGTAGATATATGCATGATCCTAGGATAAAATATTGGGAGTTAGTTATACGAATATTGATATATCTAAAGAGTAGCCTGAGAAAAGGCCTTTAGTTCTAGTCTCGAGGTCATACTAGAGTAGAATGATTTTATGACTCCAATTGGGCTAGTTGTGTAGATGATAGAAGATTGACATCAGACTATTGCGTGTTTGTTGGAAGCAATCTTGTATCCTGGAGAAGTAAGAAATAGGAGGTGGTCGCCAGATCAATGACATAGACAAAATATAGAGCTATGACCCAAGACATATGTGAGATAATATGGATAAAAAAAACTTACTGATGGAGTTATGTTTATTCATAAAAGAACCCATTAAGTTATTGTATGATAATAAATTAGTGATTAGCATTGTTAATAATCCTATTCAACATGAAAGTACCCAAAATATTAAAATTGATCGATTGTTCATCAATGAGAAACTTGAGAGCAAGATCGTGGAGCTACAATATATGAAAACTAGCAATTGTTTAACTTAAAGGGTTAGGACCGTAAAGAGTGAATTAATATTTGTAACAAGATGGGAATGATAGATATTTACTGCCCATCTTGAGGGGGAGTGTTGGAATATTCTAATATATTTAAGTTAGTTACGATATAATCTTATTAGTTAAGATTATATATGTAAAACCTGTCCTCTAGGACTAAGGAGAACCAGAAAAGAACCGACAATTTTTCATGTGTAAAACCGAGCCAATTAATGAATAGAAAATAGTAAAGAAGGGGTTACCATTGGAAATTGGAAAATCCCAAGTGACCAAAAATTCACAAAGATTGAGATTAAGAACCATGAAGTGAATTGGAAGGGAGAATCAGACCGGTTCGGGGTGAATTGGACCCAAACCAGACTGAACCGAATGGAACCATAGTGATCCGGTTCAATGATTCTATTTTCTAGGTGGCTTAAAAATATTAATTTGGGAAATTGAGGCTACCATTAGATAGAAAATGAATTTAGAAAATTTTAAATTTTAGAAAACTGATCAAATCGGGTTCGAACCAGCTGATTTTCGAATTTGGGTCACTGAACCCAGTCAGATTGGACCGGTCAACATTCCAACTGATCAATGAACAGGACCAGTCAACGATCCAATTGGTCAATAGACCAGATCGGTCAATGGTCAACGACACCAGTCAGCATCCATGCAGACATGGGTAGCCAATGGGAGGCTACCACGTGTCTAATCAACAGTCAATGGATGACCTGTGAGCTTGCCACGCAGACCCGAGTTGTAAAACCCACAAACCCGAGTAAAGGAAAACCTAGAAAGAACTTGCCAGATTGAGGAGAAAATCGAATCCCTAATGAATTGAATACAATAAAGAGGGGTTTAAATGGGAATTTAGAAATCCCAAGTGACCAAGAGGTGACAAAAATCATGGGGAAGGATTGTGTAAGGAATTGAATGGGAAAATCAGATCAGTTCGGGGTAAGCCGGACCTGAACCGGACTGAACCAAATTGAACCGATTTGAACTATACACGAACCAGTCAATAAATTTATTTTTCTTGGTGGTTTAAAATGATAAATTTGGGAAGTTGAGACCACCATTGAATAGAAAATGAATTTAGATAAATTAAAAAAATTTTAATTTTGAGAGAACCGGTCGAATTAGGCGTGAATCGACCGATTTCCACTTTCTTGTCATTGAGCTCGGTCGGACCGGACCAGTCAACGGTTCAACTGGTCAGCGCCCAGTCAGCACGCGTGTGACCAATCAGAGCATGACATGTGGCAAGGCACACTCTGTCAACCGGTCAACAAGAGCCCAATCAGTAGCCATGCAAATATGACCAGCCAATGAGAGGCTACAACGTGTCCAATGAGCCGATCAATGGTTGACGTGGCGGTTGAGTTGGACTGCCATGTCAACAGAACCAGCCAATCATGTGTTGCCACGTGGCTAACCCACATGTGCGAAACTTGCACGTGTAGAATAGTGTGATCTTCCTCCTCCGTCCGATGACACTGTTCATCGAGGAAAGAAAATCTTTCCTTTTTTGGTGAATGAAAATTTGCTCTGATTTGGGCAATTTTCGATCAGAATGAGAACGACCAGTATGTAAACTGATCGGGCAGAGGGTCCCCGAGCTCCCTATATAAAGAGCTCCCCTTCGTTCATCCTCCACACACCTCAATTCTCTTTGTTCTCTGAAGTGCTCTGTTCTTCGGCTAAGCTCGAACTAGAGCTCCAATTTGGGCACTTCTTCTAGCCTTAGAGGCCGAATTTGGGTCCTACAGACTTGGGAGGAAGTTAGCTACCTGATGCATACCTCCAACCGACCTGAGGATCGCAGGAGAAGCACCGGCGAGCTCAAACAATAAAGCAGCTCCAGCAGACTAAAACTACTTTATTTCTGCCGATCAGAATTCGGCCAATTCCAACCTTCTGCGACCGAATCGAGCCCTTCCATAGCCACCACGACTACCACACAACCTTTACAAAGGTGAAAGGTAAGCCAATTTAGCCCTCATCCATCATTAAAGTCTGGTTCTAGAGAGAGAAAGTGATGGAATTCTTCGATCGAATTCCACTAATCCTGATAGTAATTACCCCAATTCTTGATCCTAAGAGGACCTTGAGGACAAGAGTTGTCTACCCTGATCAAGAACTCGGACTACTGCGCCCCCAATGGTAAGCTTTCTCTCTCTACGTTCAGTTTTCTAATGAAGCTCCGTTTGAGCTTGTTTCGGACCCAAATCCTACAATTCAAAGTGCAATTGATTTGTAGGGAGATGTAGAAACTGATGCATATCATAAATTTGAAGAAATAAGCCGATTGAATGGCTAATTTTAAAAAACCAAATTCGATAAGAAAAAGGGGTAGAAATTGGGGATTTCGAAAAATTGAGGGACCTCCATGCAATTTCTCAAAATTGAAGGCCAATTGGTAATGATAAAGATGATGGGGGACAAATTGGTCAATTTTCGAAATATTTGGGGCCAAATTCCTATTTTTGGAAAGTAGGGACACAACCGTAATTTTTGAAAAGTTGGGACCAAATTGAGAATTGGGAAAATCTGAGCCCTTTACACAATTTTAAGTAAATGAAGGACCCAATGAGGATATTGGAAGTCCTTGGGACTTAATTATATTAAAATTTAACACTAGGGACCGAATGTCAAAAGGTATGAACTTTAGAGACCTAAGTGTAATAAACCAAAAATATCGGCCTCATATCCTATATTGAAAAGCTGGGAAACTTTTACACAAAATCCTAATGTATAAGAGTGGTCAAACTCTGTAGAGACTCTTGAGATTAGAATGCTAACCGACGAGGGACGAGCGCGTCAGAGTCACCGGGTGAGTGGGAACTTTTACACTTCATACCCGGTTAGGATGATGGGCATGTTTTGAAAGCTAAAATCCTACTCACTAGTTTTGAGTAGGATTATCGAACATCATGCTAGGTTGGAATGATGATATTCCTTGAGGAAATGGGAAATCCACATACTAGTGGTAAGCAAATCCGTCATCACACCCGGTTGGTGTGATGCATTGTAAAATAATTTTTGTCAGAAGTGTTCTCCACTAATTGTGTGACAACTACTTAAACTATTTGGGAGACCTTTTTGATGGGAGCTAGAGCAGCTCTAATAGGCTAAAGGCCTCGGTTTTTGAACTCATAGGGCTTAAGGCCCAGTTTTGGAAAAGCACGTGTAGTGGGCCCAAGGCTAGTGGGCATGGGCTGGAGCTCGTAAACAAACATGATTGGGCTAGTGGTAGTGTGTCAAGGCCAGGTCGACGGACCGACCTAGACAAAAAGCTGTAGGTCGGGTTGAGTGTTGGGGCCATTGGCATAAAAGAGAATGGCTTACTCATGAAAATCTATTGTTTGTGCTTGCACTTATGGTACAAGACCATCAAGACACCCTCGGGGGTAGTGATGGGTTCCAAGGGCTATTTGGACGACATGGTGGTGATGAGGGCAATTCGTCATACCAGTTAGTCATGAAGCTCTGGGAGCTTCTTATGCATGTGACTAGGGTGGGGTCAGGATGAGGTCTTCATCCTCATACGGATGTGGAGTAGAATTTGGGTTTGAGGGTCAAACGTTTGGGACGTCTGCTCAGACTTAGGGTGGAAGTCTGGGACTTCTATCTGGGTGGACAGCTAAGTGGCGCTGATCCCCAAGTGGGTGCATACTAGGACTACCCTACGAATGTGTGTACCCTTCCTGATGAAGGGCGTGTGTTTGTTTTCTAAACGCCTCCCGAAGTAAGGGGATGGGCTAAGAGAGCTAAACACACCTAATATGGAAATGGAAAAAGGTTCTAAGATTTGAGTTTGAGAAGAAAAATCCTTGTAAAACATAAAAAATGTTAAACCTTGGCACAATTTGATAATTATACATGTTTGGAAACTCACTCTCAACACCCACTCACTGAGTTGTATAAACTCACTCCCTCTCTGTTACTCCTTTTCAGGAGTAAGGAGATCCACTGTGAGAGTTTAGAAAGATGTATCCCCCGTCAGGTATGCTTAAAGTTCTTTTGGGTTGATCATAGGGATCTGACCAAACCGGGTCGGGGCGTGACAACTTGAGTTGTATTAGAGTTGTGTTCCCTTGAAAACATTATCAATACTATGCCCTAACACTAATAAGAACTTAATTACCCTATAGGAAGAAGAGTCCCTAGGAAGTTCGCCATGCAAACCAACCCATTCATGGACCCTTGAAAAAGGCTCCTACCTCCAGCAAGATAGACGCTCAAAAGCTTGCTAAATTCGAGAAGAGAGTGCCAAAGGACATGGTCGAGGACTATAAAAAGCTTCTTGGGGAGATATTGAAGCCGGCCAACATACCATATCTCTCCCCAAAGTAGAAGGAACCCATACCTCCTCCAAGGAACTCGACACCACCTTTAGCTGAAAATGACCCCAACTTGAAGGGAGGCCTGAAATAACTATTGGGATGCTCACGCAACCTTCATGAAGGTTTTCCAGGCACCCACATTGGCTTAGTGGAACTTAGACCCCACCCAATGGATAAAGTGGATCTATGAATGTGAAGGGGAGATGCTAGGAAGGTATGGACTCAAGGTATTCCAAGGAGTCCATCCTAGCAGGGAGGTCACTATTTCCTTCAATGAATAAAAACTATTAAATTGTCTATTTAAAGCATTAGTCTCCCTATTAACAACAAGTAGCATTAAGGGATCAGAATATACCAATCAAGACCCAGGGTAGTATGTGGAGAGGGACCACCTGAGGAGGAAGACTACAAGTCACATCTAGTTAATATTGATTGACAACCCCAAGATAGCCCAACCTAATCCTGAATAGTCCCCAATAGAAACAAGGAACTCCCAGCCCAGAGAAACAAGGCAACAAGTTGAGTCAAAAGACTATGAAGGAGGATTCAAGGGAAGAACAAAGAGCCTACCTCGAAAGGGAGTCATAGGAAAGGATAGGACCTAACAAAGAGGCAAAGGACCTAACTTGTCACACCCAGACCCGGTTTGGTCGGGGTTCTGTGATCAACTCGCCACCCTTCTTTGTACTAATATAGTATTTCTATTAAATAGTCCAAGGAAGGTAAAGGCATTGGAGTTCCTATTTTCTATAATAAAGTTTACAAAACATAAAAGTTACTTGATGGCGGTATCGTTGGCTTCTTCTTTCAGCCTAGATTCGTCGACGTAAGGTGTTTCTCTTGAAAGGGTTAATGGGAGGGGGGTGAGTTTCTACAACTCAGTGAGTGGGGGTTGGGAAGTGAGTTTTAAAAAAATCAGTGTATCGAAAAAGTTTTATGTTTTTAATTTATTGTAATATGAGTTTGAACATTCTCATAACTCGGAAGATGCCTCAACAAACAATCACACGCACTTTTTATTATAGAAAGGGATCACATGTTCACAAAATGGTCCTCGACCGTTCTACTTGTGGTTCGGCGCGTCTTTTCCAGCCACCCGAATAGAGGTGCACTACCTCTACCCTGAGTTTGAGTGTACATCAATAGTTTGACACTTCAAACCCTCATGTCATCTATTTGAATAGAGGTGCACTCCCTCTACCTTGAGTTTGAGTGGACATCAATAGTCTGACACTTCAATCCCTCATGTCATTTTTCCTAATAGAGGTGCTTGCCTCTACCCTGAGTTTGAGTTGTAAACCCTGCTCTTTTGAGTTAAGGAAAATCGGGAAAAGAACCGGTCAAACTAAGTGAGAAAACTAAACTAGTTCACAAACCCAATCACTAGAGAACAAGCAAATTAAGAAATTTTCAACTCCAGAGTGAACCAAAGGGTCATAAAAACCTTGGAAAAGGACCTTAGGACAATTTGCTAGAGAAAATCAAACTGGTTTAGGTGAATCGGATCCGAACAGAATTGAATCGATTTGGACTGATTTGAACCACTATTGAACCAGATGCTAAATTCATTTTTCTAGATAGCTTAGAAAATTCAACTTGGAGAATTGAGGCCACCATTGAATAGAGAATAAATTTAGATAAATTTAGAAAATTTTTATTTTGAAGAACTCAGTTGAATCAGGCATAAACCAACCGGTTTAAGCATTGAACCCGATTCAGACCAGTCCAGAACAGTGTCATCTTCTTTCTTCAGATGACAGCACTGTCCACTTGCCGAAAAATTGAACAGTGCGGGCGAAGAAAAAAATGTTTCCATTCAGTACATTTTAGACCATCTATGACTGTCATTAAGGTGCTAAACGGATGGTTGGAGAGTCCTCGAACTCTCTATATAAAGAGCCCCTCTCCATTCATCCTCCACACACCTCAAACCCTCACTCTCTCAGCTACTCAGTTTTCCGTCGAAGCTCGAACCAGAGCTCTGACATAGGGCCTTTTTGAGCCAAAGAAGGCATGGTTGGGTTCCTTTGACTCGGGGAGAAGTCAACTACACTGTTGTAGACTCCAATTGCTCCGGGGATCACTGGATAAGTGTCGACGAGATTGAATAGAGAAGCAGCTTTAGCGGATCGAAGTTGCCTTGTTTCTGTCGAGCTAAAATCGGCCAATACGAGACCTCCTCAGGGTAAACAAAGCTCTCTCAGCCCTCCTACGACCGGATTAGAGCGGAAAGGTAAGCCAATTTGGCTCCCCTCTATGAATTTCGACCGGTGCTAGAGAGAGAACTAACAGATCTTTACTGACCAAATTCTCCCTCAATTCCACATGAATTAAGGTGATTCATGATTCTAGGAAAAACCTCAAGATGAGAGCTATCCGCCCAGATCGAAAACTCGAACCGTCGCACCCCCGGTGGTAGGCTTTCGAAGATTTATCTCTCTACGTTCAGTTTTCTGGCAAAGCTCCATTTGAGCGAGTTCCGACGTCAATTCATGCGATTCAAAGTGCAATTGAATTGTATGGATGTGTAGGAACTTAAATCTACCTTCAATTTCAACAATTAACCTCGTTTGATCGGTCAATTTTATGAAATCAAATTCAGCCAAGTTGAAAGGTTGAAATTGGGGGAAAAATTGGGAAAATTTTTGGGATTTTGAAAATTTGAGGGAAAAGTGCAATTTTGAATTGAGGGCCAATTGGGCATGGAAAAGATGTTTAAGGACCAATTGGTCAATTTTTGGAAATTTGGGGTAAAATTTACCATTTTTTGTAAACTAGGCGCAAAATGGGGACCAAATTGTGAATATGGGAAACTTGAACCCCTTTTGTAATTTTTAATAAATTGAGGTCCCAAAGTAAAATTTTGAATTTTCAAGGACTTAATTTGGGGAAAAATCAGCATTAGGGACCTAAAGTTAAAGAAAAAGAACTTTAGGGACCTAAATGCAATTAATTAAAAAGTTTGGGTACTTTATTCATTCAGATGAATGAAGGCTATCAAGCCAAAGGATAATGAACAAGGACGTTCATATCGTGTAGGTACGTGAAGTACCAGGAATGCCTACTAAGACAAGCTTGTGAGGAGACAAAAAGTCAGTTAAGAAGGATTCACGTCATTCACGGGTGAGTGAGATTTTATATCATACGCGGTTGGCATGATAAGCACCTCGGAAATGAAAACCCGCTAAAAATGTGGGATTTTAACATCACACCTGGATGGGGTGAGGTGAGAAAACACATAAAAAACTATTTAACGGTTGTAAGTAGATCATACCCGATTGGTATGAGAACTTCTTAGAAGGAAGTAGAAAACCCCTTCATCGATTATGAGCGGAGATGTCCTCACACCCGGTTGGTGTGATGGAAATTGAAAATTTATTTTTGTTAGAAGTGCTCTCCTCTGACTGTGTGTAACTGCTTAAACTTTTTGGGAGACCTACTTGACGGGAGCTCGAATAGCTCAAATAGGCTGGAGGCCTTGGTTTTGGAACTTGGGGGCTAATATGCTCGATTTTGAAAATCCCGTACAATGGGCCCAAGGCTAGTTGGCACGAGCAGGAGCTCGTAAACAAATTTGAGTTTAAGCCATGAAAATTTTTAAATAAATGATGTGTTTAGCCATGGTACCAAGACAGAACTGACATACTTGATGGACTGGCAGCAATGCGACAAGATAGGTTGACAGACCAGTTAAGACAAATAGCTACAGGTCGAGTTGAGGGTCGGGGCCATTGTACCAGTGGCACTAAAGATTAAATGGCTTATGAGGAAAATTGTTGTTTTGTGCATGCACTGAGGAACGAGACCTTCAAGATGCCCAAGAGAGGTAGTAATGCATCCGAGAGGCTACTGGATGACATGGTGGAGATAAGGGAAGATTGTCGTGCCAATAATCAGGGAAGCTCGACGTAGCTTCATGCGGATGAGGCCAAGGTGGGGTCGGGATGAGGTTTCTGTCCTCATACAAATACGGAGTTTCTTTACAGGATTGAGGGTCAGATGTCGCATACATCCACTCATTCTTAGGGTAGAAGTGTACGAGTTTCTATCTAGGTGGCCAGTAAAGTCACTCCGACACCACAAGTGGGTGCAGTGGACGTGCTGGCCTATGAATGTGTGTTCCCTTCATGATGAAGGGCGTATGTTGGTTGATAAACACACTGTTTGTGGTTAACAATGAGAAATGACTATGAAAACTGAGATTTTGAGGATGAAATATTTTAAAGCAAATACAGAGTCTGACACACTCCAATTCAAAATTATTTTATTGAAACTTCATATTTATTTTTTAAAATTTCCCATTCACCGAGTTATAGAAACTCAACCACCCTTTTTCCCCCTTTTTAAGAAATTACCCTTTATCACGTATACTTAATTATCTTGAGCTTGCATTTTAATTGATATATGTTATTCCAAGGAACACGGTCAAAATTTCGTCTGGCTCCTCTTGAATTAAAGAAGGGGAAACCCCTCTTGATCCAAGAGAGCGACAGGCTGATCACTAGGTTCCGACCAAGCTGGGTCGGGGTATGACAACTTAAGTGGTATCAGAGCTAAGTTCCCTTGAAACATTATCAATATTATGCCCTGACATTAATCCAAATTTAACTCTCGTGTAGGGAGGAGAATCCCTAGGAGATTCGCTGTGAAATCCAATCCTCCACCCATATCCTTGAAAAAGACACCTACCCCAAGGGAGGTGGCTCTTCAAAGATTCTTAAAAGGAAAAAAGAGAGTACCCAAGAATATGGTAGAAGATTACCGGAAACTGGTTGGAGCCTTATTGGAACCAGAATGCATCACATACCCTCCTCCAAGATAAGAGGAACCTGCACCTCCTCCTAGGAGCCCAACCCCTCCTTCAGCACCACAACAACCGGAGAGGAATCCAACCAAGAAGGAGGCATGGGACAACTAGTGGGATGCGTATGCCACCTTCCTGAAGATCCACCAAGTACCCCCACCTACTCAGTCCAGCTTTAATCACTCACAATGGATGAAGTGGACATATGAGTGCAAGGTCGAGGTATTAAGGCGGTACGGATTGGAGGACACACATAAAATTCGTCTCATAAGAGAATATGAATGGACCCCACTGGTTTCTCAGAGCCATCTAATCAAGAGTCCCACAACCATTCTAAAGCTAGCTCTCGGCCTATGACCTCAAATGATTAGGGGGTAGAAAATTTTTGTAATAAGCCAAGCATTGCAAGAAAATGTTTCTTGAATGAAAATTTAATTCTTCTTGATAAAACTTTTGAGTCTACTTGATAAATTCAAGCTAAAAGAGCATATAAAGTAAGGGTAGAAAATCACCTAAGGGAGGAAAAATAGGTTACTTCTAGTTAACCTCAATCTCTAAGATTTTTCTCAAAAGTACGATATTAAGGAAAGAAAGGAGAGGTTTGGAACAAGGGAAGCAAGCATCAAAGAGCATGGGATTAGGAAGAGTCTAAGGAGTGAAGGAAGAGCTCAAGGAATAAGAGCAAGGAAAAACTAGAAGGAATATGCGATTACAAAGGAAAAACTAAGGGAATGGAAGCTAATCGAAAAGAAAGAAGGTTATGGGAAGTACTGAGGATATTAAGACAATTAAGACAGGATAAAGAGAAAATACAATAGCAAGAAAGCTCAGGAATAACACCTACATGGAAAGAACAAAGACATAATTTCTTAGGAACTCCATAAAATAAGGAGACTTACGAGAAGTAGAGATATGGAACCAAAAAGGGATAAATCCGGAGTGAATAAACCATACTAAGATTCTTAAGTATAAGTAAATGATAAAAGAAGAACTTTTAAGGAGCAGTAGGGAAGATCGAACGTAGGAATCCCCGAACAGAAGACCCTAGAAGAAGGATGAGAATAGGAAGTAGGATTGTGGAAGGAGAAAACTCCTAGTTAAAAAATCAATCGAGGAAATACCGAAAAATTGGAGCCGAAATAAGGACCTTAATAAGTAGTACAATTGGTTAAGTGAGTGCTTGGAGAGGTGAAATATAATTCACTTGCAAGGAAGTAGAGAAATTTAAAGAGGGATTCTAGATGAACCTAGTTGAAGGAAATAACCCATAACAACCAGATCATCCGGGAAATAAACTACATTCCAAGAAGGATTGGGGAGTAGTGAGGATCATATCCAAAATAGGGTTAATGAATAGATCACAAAGACAAGTAGATTAGAGAGATAATCCACTCAAAATAAGTATACTAAGAGGATAAAATGAGTGAGACAGTTAATGAATTTACCCTTGTTAAGGTCATAATCCCAATAAGAAAGGACAAGATGGAAAGGCCAAAACCTTTGAGAAATAGGGACAGAGGAAGGCCATAAAGAGATCAATGGCTAAGACAGGAGTAACTACCTAAAAGCTATAAGGAGGTTAAATAAGCTTTCTACAAGATGATCCAGAGTTGTAAGATGAAGGACGATGCAAACTTAACTTCAAAGAAATAGATGAATAATAGAAGCAAGTGAGAATGAAGATGGTGTATACAAGAAATAATCATAGGGTCTCAAGGATAAAGGTGAGTCGGTTAGGATGGCATCAAGAAACATCATTTAAGGTGGGACATTCAACATGGTAAAAACTAGAAAAGAATTCCAAGAGAAAAGGAGTATAAGAATCTACAAGGAAGGAAAAACTTGGGAAAAACATACATGGTACGATTATGAGGTAATGGAACTGACAAAAAGTTGGAAAGAAGATAAGCTCCTCAAAGACAAGCTACTAGAGATGAAAGGATCAAGCACATAGGAAAAGTTATCATGAGAGTCTAAGGGGTAAGTTGAACCCAAATAATGGGTAAGTAGGAAGACAATAGCAAAAAGATGCCATACGATTGAGAAAGGAACTAACTCAGAATAAAGGATAGTGAAATGATCACAAGTGAGTAAGAGTGGTATACAAAAAAGAAGAGTCCTTAAGGGAAAGGATGCTCTTGGGAATAAGAAATAACATAAGAAAGCAAGAGCTTCAGCATGTTAGTAAGTTTCGGGAAACTCAAAGACTTGAAATTTGAAAGAACCACTAAAGAAGTTGAAAAAAAAAATAAGTAGGGAAACCAAAACGGTTATAAAGGATATGACGTCAAAGACAAGTTCCAAAGAATGTCGTTTGGTAAGGGACATGTAAGCCCAAATGTCCTAGGAAAATATTACTTAGGTAAGGAAGAGATTATGAGTTAAGCATGACAAGGTCAGGCATTAAAATATGGGACGAAGAAGTAATAACAAGAATAAAGGAAGGTTCAATGTAGGATGAAAAGGTGATAACACCAACACCTATGGAAGTATGTATGTGATCCTGGAACAGACACTAAACTAAGGAGGTCAACAATAAAGAAAATAATCGGATGCAAGAAGGATTGGGTATTTTGGAACTCCCAATCTTGAAATCTTAAGAAAATGATTTTGGAATGGAGAAATAGTGCTTTGAGGAACGAAGGATGTGAATTTAAGGATATGACCTTAAACCTTCCAGTAAGATATGCATAACTAAAGTAAGCTCCATTGAATGAGAAATGGATGTGAATGAAAAGAAAATCTTAAGTAAGTGATATAAGGGATAAGCGGAAACAACCGAGAAGGTTGTATGTCAATAAACTACAAATTTATATCAATGAAGATTTATCCCATTATAAAGGATGTGGAATAAGTTTTGGGGACAAAACTCCTAAAAAGGAGGGGAGAGTTGTAAACCCCACCCTTTGGAGTTAAGGAAAACTGGGAAAAGAACTGATTAAAATGAGTGAGAAAACCAAACCGGTTCACAAACCCAGTCACTAGAGAACGGGTAAATTGGGAAATTTACAACTACTGAGTGATCCAAAGGGTTAAGAAAACCTTGGAAAATAACCTTAGGACAAATTGGGAGAGAAAACCAAACTGATTTAGGTGAATCGGATCCAAACCGCATTGAACTGATTTGGATCGATTTGAATCACTATTGAACCATATGCTAAATTTATTTTTCTAGGTGACTTAGAAAATTCCAATTGGAAATTAAGGCCACCATTTGATAGAGAATGAATTTAGATGAATTTAGAAATTTTTTATTTTGAAAGACTCGGTCGAATCGAGCTTGAACCAACCGATTTAAGTGTTGAACCCGGTTCGGACCGGTCTATTATGTTTTGGAACAGTGTCATCTTCTTCCTTTAGATGACAGCATTGTTTACTCACCAGAAAATTGAACTGTCGGTGAAGAAGAAACATTTCTATTCAGTATGTTTCAGGCCATTATTGACTGTCATTAAGGTGCTAAATAGACGGTGAAAGAGTCCCTGATCTCCCTATAAAAAGTGCCACTCTCCATTCATCCTCCACACACTTGAAAACCTCACTCTCTCTCAGCTACTCAGTTTTCCATTATACTCGAACCAGAGCTCAGACATAGGGTCTTTTTTTAGCCAAAGAAGGCGTGGCCGGGTTCCTTAGACTCGGGTAAAAGTCAGCTACATGGTGGTAGTCTCCAATTGCTCTGAGGTTCGTGGGAGAAGTGCCGACGTGATCGAACAGTGAAGCACCTCTAACGAACCGAAGCTGCCCTATTTTTGTCAAGCTAAAATCTACCAATTCGAGCCATACTCAGGCCAAACCAAGCTCTCCCAACACTCCCTCAACCCTCCTACGATCGAATTAGAGCAGAAAACTAAGCCAATTTGGCTTCACTCTATGAATTTTGATTGGTGCTAGAGAGAGAACCGACAGATCTTTACTGACCAAATTCTCCCTCAATTCGACATGAATTAAGTTGATTCTTGATTCTAGGAAAAACCTTAGGACAAGACCTATGTGCCTAGATTGAAAGCTCGGACGGTAGGCTTTCGAAGCTTTCTCTCTCTATGTTTAGTTTTCCGGCGAATCTCTATTTGAGCTTGTTCTGGTGTCAATTCATGTGATTCAAAGTGCAACTGATTTGTATGGATGTGTATAAACTTAAATCTACCTTCAATTTCAATAATTAACCTCATTTGATCGGTCAATTTGATGAAATCAAATTCGACCAAGTTGAAAGGTTGAAATTGGTGGAAAAATTGGGGAAAATTTTGGGATTTCAAAAATTCGAGGGTCTAAAGTGGAATTTCCTAAAATTGAGGGCCAATTGGGCATGGAAAAGATGTTGGAGGACTAATTGGTCAATTTTTGGAATTTTTGGGGTAAAATTTACCATTTTTTGTAAACTAGGGGCAAAATGGTAATTTTGGAAAAATGGGGACCAAATTGTGAATTTGGGAAACTTGAACCTCTTTTTGTAATTGTGAATAAATTGAGGTCCTAAAGTAAAATTTTAAAGTTTGGAGACTCAATTTGGGGAAAAATCGGCATTAGGGACCTAAAGTTAAAGAAGAAGAACTTTAGGGACATAAATGCAATTAATTGAAAAGTTTGGGTACTTTATTCATTTGTGATGAATGAAGGCTATCAAGCCAAAGGATAATGAACAAGGATGTTCATATCATCTAGCAATGCTAAATACCAAGAAGGCCAGCTAAGACAAGCTCGCGAGGAGATTAAAAGCTGGTCAAGAAGGATTCACGATATTGATAGATGAGTGAGTTTTATATCTTACCCGGTTGGGATGATAAGCACCTCGAAAATGAAAACCTGCTACAAATGTGGGATTTTAACATCACAGCTTAATGAGGTGAGGTGAGAAAACACACAGAAAAACTAATTACCGATTGTAAGTAGATCATACCTGGTTGGTATGATGAACTTCTTGAAGGATGTAGAAAACCAGTTCATCGATTATGAGTGGGGATGTCCTCACACTCGGTTGATGTGATGGACAGCTAAAAAATTATTTTGCTGAAAGTGCTCTCCCCTGAGTTTATGCCACCGCTTAAACTTTTTGGGAGACCTTCTTGTTGGGAGCTCGAATAGTTCAGATAGGTTGGAGGCCTTGGTTTTGGAACTTGGGGGATAATATACCCGATTTTGAAAATCCCGTACAATGGGCCCAAGGCTAGTTGGCATGAGCAGGAGCTCATAAACAAATTTGAGTTTAAGCCATGAAAATTTTTAAATAAATGATGTGTTTAGCCATGGTACCAAGACAGAACTGACATACTCGATGGACTGGCAGCAATGCGACAAGATAGGTTGACGAAATAGTCGGGACAAACAGTTGCAGATCAAGTTGAGGGTTGGGGCCGTTGTACCAGTGGCACTAAAGATTAAATGGTTTATGAGGAAAACTATTGTTTTGTGCATGCATTGAGATACGAGACCTTCAAGATGCCCAAGAGGGTTAGTGATGCATCCTAGGGGCTACTGAATGATATGGTGGAGATAAGGACAGATCGTCATGCCAGTAGTCAGGGAAGCTCGATGTAGCTTTATGCGCATGAGACCGGTGTGGGGTTGGGATGAGGTCTCTTTCCTCATACGGACACGGAGTTTCTTTATGGGATTGATGGTCAGATATCGCGTACATCCACTCATTCTCAAGGTAGAAGTGGACGGACTTCTATCCATGTGGCTGGTAAAGTCGCCCTAATGCCACAAGTGGGTGCAGTGGATGTGCTGCCCTGCAAATGTGTGTTCCCTTCATGATGAAGGGCGTATGTTGGTTGATAAACACACCGTTTGTGGTTAACGATGAGAAATGGCTATGAAAACTGAGCTTTTGATGATGAAATATTTTAAAGGAAATAAGGAGTCTGGCACACTCCAATTCAAAACTATTTTATTGAAACTTTATATTTTTTTTAAATTTCTCATTCACTAAGTTGTAGAAACTCACCCACCCTTTTTATCCCTTTTTAGGATAACACCAGACCTTACCCTTTGTCAGGTATGATTAGTTATCTTGAGCTTGCATTTTTATTAATATATGTTATTCTAGGGAACAAGGTTGAAATTTCGCCTGGCTCCTCTTGAATTAAAGAAGGGGGGAATGCCTCTTGAACCAAGAGAGTGGCGGGTTAATCATGGTGATCCGACCAAACCGGGTCTGGGCATGACATGAGTGGACATTGATAGTCTCATACTTCATTCCTAACCACTTCACCATGTCCGCTTAGTGGGACGAGACCTCATTTCTCCTCTGGCCTTGGTCTCAATGCGTTGGAAGCTACTAGAGCTTCATGACTGACTGACACCACAGATTTGCTCTTATTGCATCTAGGTTATCCAACAGCCCTTGGGACTCATCGAGTACCCCTCTCGGGTGTCTAGATGCTCCCGAATTCCTCATGCATGCATACAATAGTTTTGATTCATTAACCATGCTCTTTTGTGCCAACGGTTCAACGGTCTCGACACTCGACCTGGCCTACAGCTGTTTGCCTTGACCGGGCCATTGACCTGGTCTGGGTGAACTGCCACTAGCCCATCGAGCTTTGTTACTCCTGTCTTGGCCTCGTGTCCAATTACACCACAATTCCGGTTTTTCTTAGAGTTTTCATGGTTCCTATTGTTCATGTTTGTCTATGGGTCCAACCCATGCACATTGGCATTGGACCCACTTCACGAGTTTTCCAAACACTAGGCCTTCGTCCCTATCATTTTCAAATTCAAGGCCTAAAGTTTATTGGAGCACTCCCAACTCCCATCAGGAATATCTCCCAAAATTTTTAAGCAGTTTAATATAGTTAGAGGATACAATTACTGAAAAATAATTTTCAAACTTGAAAATAGTTCTCATCATCCCCAACCGGGTATGATGTTGAAAATCTCACTCACCCAATAATAGTGATGAGGCTGTCCCAGGGAGATCTTGATCCAAGGTGCGCTTCCTTGAACCGGTACTGGAACAGTCAGCTCCTACATGGTTCAAGTACCTTTATCAGGGGAATCAACATAAAGAACTTCTTACTTTCAAGTATTTGGCCATAGGTCCTCACACTATGCCTTAATTGCATTTAGGTCCCTCACTGTTTATAACCTTACATTTGGGTCCCTAATCTTCATTTAATCTCAATTAAGTCCCTAGGACTTCCAATTATTCCTCATGGTCCTTAAAGTTTCAAAAATTACCAAGTTGTCCTCAATTTTCCCAAAATTGCCAAATGGTTCCTAATTTCCAAAAAATTACCAATTGGTCCTTTGACTTTCAAAAATTTCCAATTGGTCCCCCATTTCATCCAATTGCTCAATTGGGCCCCAATTGGAAGTTAATTTCATGACAATGTTCCAATTTTTCTTAAATTGCAGTTTGGTCCCCAATTTTCCAAAAATCCCCAAATTGCCCAATTTCTCAAAAATTGCAATTTTGTCCCCGAATCACAATTTCATTCAATTGACCTCCAAAATGTGATTAATTTTCTCAATTGATGATCTAAATCATCTTCCCTATGTCTCCCTCATCATTTTGAACTTTGAAACGCTCGATTTGGCTTAGAAATGAGCTCAAAGAGAGCTTCACCATAAAATTCAGTTTAGAGATAGAAAGCTTCGATATCTTACCAGTGAGGGTTCGACGATCGGAGCTCCTAATTTCTCTGAATTGCTCTCCTCCCAGGGATCCTTCCTGGATCACACCGTGCCTCAATTGGTGGCCTAAGCTATGTGAATTTCTTAGTTCTTGTTCTTACAAAAATGCATTGTGAACAGTGTTTTCGGGCGGAGGGGCTTACTATGCTAGTTTGGGGCAAGGTTGGGGCACCTCTAGGCGGCATTTGGAAGGCTTGGTTTGGCCGGAATTGACCTGTAGATGGCTCGTGTTGAGCTCGAGGAGCTCGGGCTGTTGACAACCGAGGAGCAGTGTTACTGTTTGAGCCTCCTTATTCTTCTATGGTGGCTCTCGGGCAGAATGGAGGGTGCAGCTGTGTAGAGGACTTCCTCCTGATTCTAATGGTATCGAATGCAACTTCAGAGGTAGAGAAAAGCCCCAATGTCAGAGCTCTGTTTTGTTGCTCGTCAGAAAACTAAGCAGTTCATCTTCTACAGTCGATTGTGGGATGCTGAGATTGAATGAAGGGGTGCTCTTTATATAGGGAGCTGAACAACAAATCAGGCTACCCATTGGCGTAAGACTCGACCTTTGACTCAGCCGCCGATGACTTGACCGAAGAGTTTTTCGAGTCGTCGGAGACTCTAGCTTTTCTAGTGTCTCTCTCTCTCTTCTCTCTATTAGCAGTGGGAGGTTGAAGATGATGACATGGAAGGTATGCCACATGGCGCGTTGTGATTGGCCAAATTTTCTATCATGGGGGATGAACTCAACCACCATGTCAGTAGTTGACCCATTGACCGGACACATGCCAGCCTCCCATTGGATGGTCGTGTTGTGGCCTAACTGATCATCCATTAACCATTGACCAAAGACGTGGCGGCCTCCCATTGGGTTCTCATCCTTGTATGGCTGCTGATTGGGCATTGTTGACCGTTGACTATAGATAGTTGACTAGTTTGTTGACCGGTTTGGTTTGACTGGGTTCGGTGAACCGAATTCCAAATTTGGCCGGTTCGGACCTGATTCAATCATTTTTTTAAATTTAAAAATTTATTAATTTATCTAAATTCATTTTCTATCTAATGGTGGCTTCAATTTCCCAAATTGACATTTTTAAGCCACCTAAAAAATGAATTAGTGAACCGGTTCACTAAGGTCCATCCCGGTTCAGTATAGTTCGGGTCCGGTTCACCCCGAACCGGTCCAATTCTCTCATCAATTCCCTTCCCAGTTCTTCCTCATGTTTTTTATGAATTTTTTATCACTCGGAATTTTCCAATTTCTCATTTTAATACTTCTTTATTATTTTTGGTTCCTTTTTTGGCTCAGTTTTCTCAAAATTGTCGGCTCTTTCCCCTGTTTACTTGGTCTGAAGGTTGGGTTTCACAACTATCCCCTCCTTTTAGGAGTTTTGTCCTCAAAACTTAGTTGTCCATCCTTGACATTGGAAATGGATTCTCTTGTGGTCAACTCGGGGTTTGATTTGACATCGTCTCGCTCTAGTTCCACCTGCTCATTTATTCCCTTGGATTTAGTTCCTTTTCCTTGCCTTACCCCCGTGTCCAAGTAATCACATCTTAGTTAAGGGTGTATTTTCTAAGGTTTCTCAAGTATCCTTCCCTAGGTTCCTTTATTATGGGCATTTCACTCAATCCCATGTGTTACGGTGTTACCTGAGTTTGTTATCCTACTATCCGTTCCTTGGGTTTCTTTTCACTCTTTGGGCTTTGGGTATACTTTCCTTTTCATCCGTCCTCGGGGTATCAGACCCTTAACCAACTCCATGATATCCTTTGATGCTATCTTTTTTCTACTTGCCCTTCCTTTGTATCCTTTCCTTATTCCTTCAAATTTTCTTAATTTTGGGAAAGTCCAAGTCCTCTTCGTGTCGATGTCTCTTGGTTGCCCCATGAAAGGTACAATTGGTCCTTCTCATGGCTCGAGGGTGGTTGCCAAATTTCTTTTGGCTGTGAACCATCCTAAGGATTTCCTTCATCCTTCTCTTCTAACGTTTGCCCCTTTTTACTTTTCCCTCCTTGTCAAGGTCTAAATCAATGAGTCTCACGAGGGTTAGTTCATTCAACCATCCTGTTCCAATTGCTCACTTTTTCTTGAGACAGTGGTCTCTCAAGTTCACTTAATGACCATCCTATCACCTTCTTCACAATGGGTTGGTCACCACTCTTTCAGTCTCTCTTAGGGCATCATTTTGTCTCCTTGGATTATCCCATAATTACTAACTGACTGCTTTCTCTAGGTGGGTTTGTAACCCTACTTGGCTCCATGTTTCTATATGAGAAACTTCTGGTTCTCATCCTCGTCTTGCGCACTCCCGATTTTGCCTCATCGTCTGATCCTAGGTTTCCTTAAGTAGATGGTGTTAGAGATTAATCTTGAGGCTTATTATTCTTTAGTTAGTGGGCGTACACCTTCTAAGGTCTTTCCCTCCTTGGAAATTCTTTACTTTGTTTCCTTGTCGTGGTTACCTTACCTATCCCAAAAGGGGTTGTCGTCTCCTTTGTTGTTGTCTCCTTGTTTGTCCGTTCTTTGGGTTTAGCCTTATACATGGTCCTTTTACATAGGCTTGCCTCTTTCGGGGGGTCGGAGTACCTTGACCTCCTTTAAAGGCATTATTTATCCTTATTTGGTTTGTCCTTTTCATTCCTTATTCGTCGTGGGGCACGAGATTTTGATTGTACTAATTACGAGTCGGGGCAACAACATTTTTTTTATGAGAATGTAAAATCTTATTTCTTGGGAATTGAATATAGTATACTTTGGGGACCTCTCCCCCCTAAGAGAGATGATTAAAAGAAAGGTCAAGAAGCTCTATGCTAGAATTTTGAGGAACTCTCTCCATGGTGAGTTTGAAATCCTCATTCGGAGTTGTGGCATCTAGGGTGGCCTCCTGTCTTCCATCCTCTCAAGCTCTGGTAGTTGGGGAGGTATTATTGTTAGGAGGTATTGCCATCCATCCTTGTGGCGTGGGACACTTTCTCGCCATGTGTCCTATTCCTCCACACCTATAGTAGGTTATCCCGACATTGGTTCCTACGTGGGTCCTTCGATGTTTATGCGGTGGAGAGGCTTACTCTGCCATCTTTTCTTTTCTTCATGTCCTTCCCCGCTTGTGGAGGTAGGATTCCTAGGAGTGGGTACCACATTCCATAGTTGTATTGGGAAATTTCGTGCATAGTGTCCCATCTGTCCTCAATTGTAGCAAGTTACTTCCTTGCGTGGAACTTTATAGCTTCTACTCCATCTCGGGCTTTGGGAGGTTTTTCTTGGTGGTTGCTGGGGGCCTCCATGTTTCATCATCCTCGAGTGTGTACTTCTTAAGGAACAATCCTCGTTCCTAAGCATGAACATCCTTCTTCGTACTAATATAGTATTTCTACTAAATAGTCCGAGGAAGGTAAAGGTGTTGGGGTACTTGTTTTCCATAACAAAGTTTACAAAATATAAAAGTTACTTGATGGTGGTATCATTGGCTTCTTCTTCTAGCCTAGGCTCGTCGAGGCGAGGTGTTTCTCCTGAAAAGTTTAATGGAAGGGGGGGGAGTGAGTTTCTACAACTCACTAAGTGGGGGTTGGGAAGCTAGTTTTCAAAAAATTAGTCTATCAAAAAAGTTTTATGCTTTTAATTTATTGTAATATGAGTTTGAACATCCCCTTTACTTGGGAGTTGCCTCAACAAACAATCACGCACCCTTTCTATCATAGAAAGGGATCACACATTCACAAAATGGTCCACAATTGTTCTACTTATAGTTCGGTGTGTTTTTGCCGTCTACCCGAATAGAAGTGATGTCACACCCCGACCCGGTTTGCTTAGATCCCCATGATCAACCGCCGCTCCCTTAATTCAAGAGCGGTTTCCCCCTTTCTTTAATTAAGAGGAGTCAGGTAAAATTTTTAACCTTGTTCCCTGGAATGACATATATTAATAAAAATGCAAGTTTAAAAAAATACTTTTAAGCATACCTGACAAGAGGTAGGTCCTAGTGTTTTCCTTAGTCATTTTATCTACTCTTGAAAAGGGATAGAAAAGAAGGGTGAGTTTTTACAACTCAATGAATGGGTGTTGAAAATGAGTTTTCATAAAAATAGTTCTTAATTGGAGTGTGCCAAATTCCTTATTTCCTTTACGATCATTTCTTCTTCAAATTTCAATTTTAAAACAATTTTTCTTCATTATCCACCATAGGTGTGTTTAATAGGCAACACATGCCCTTCATCATGAAGGGAATCACAAATTCATTGGGAAGCCTGTCCACTGCACTCACTTGTGAAGTCGGAGCGATATTACCGACCACCTAGATAGAATCCAATGAGTAGATATTCACGACACCTGATCCTCAAACCCAAAATCAACTCCATGTCCGTATGAGGATAGAGACCTCATCCCGACCCTACCCTGGTCTCATGCGCATGAAGCTTTGTTGAGCTTCCCTGATTGTTGGAATGACAAACTGCCATTATCACCACCATGTCATCCAGTAGCCCTTAGGATGCATCACTACCCTTTTTAGGCATCTTAATGGTCCCGAACCTCAAGTGCATGTACACACAATAATTTTCCACAAAGCCATTTATCTTTGGTGCCATTGATCCAACGACCCCGACCCTACTCTCAACTTGCAACTGTTTGTCTATATCGGTCCGTCGACTTAGTCCCGTCGCACTACCGCTAGTCAATCGAGTTTGTTGGTCCTTTCTTGGTACCATGGGAAAATCACAAAATTCACTCATTAAGCATTTTCATGGCTTAATCATCATGTTTGTTTACGAGCTTCTGCTCATGCCAATTGGCCTTGGGCTCACTGTACGTGATTTTCCAAAAACCGGGTATTTTACCCCACAAGTTCCAAAACCAAGGCCTCTGGCCTATCAGAGCTATTCCAGCTCTCATCAAGAAGGTCTCCCAAAAGTTTTAAGTATTGGCACAAGTCAGGGGAGAACACTTTTGAGAAAAATAAACTTTCCATCCATCACACCAGCCGAGGAGAAATGTTATTGTTTGAGCCTCCCCATTCTTCTACGGTGGCTCTCGGGTGGAATAGTGGGTGCAGCTATGTAGAGGACTTTCTCTCGGTTCTAATGGTACTGAATACAACTTTAGAGGTGGAGAAAAGTTACAATGTCGGAGCTTTGGTTTGCTGCTTGCCAGAAAACTGAGCAGTTCGTCTTCTTCGGTTGATTGTGGGATGCTGAGAGCGAATGGAGGGGTGCTCTTTATATAGGGAGCTCGACAACTGCTCAGGTTACCTTCTGGCATAAGACTCGGCTACCTGCAACCTGACCGGAGAGTTTTTTGAGTCGTCAGAGACTCCATCTTTTCTGGCGTCTCTCTCTCTTCTCTCTCTATGACTGGAGGTTAAGATGATGACGTGGCAGGCATGCCGCGTGGCATGTTGTGATTGACCAATTTTTCTCATGTGGATGTCCAACTCAGCCGCCACGTCAGTCGTTGACCCATTGACCAAACATGTGGCAGCCTCCCATTGGTTGCCCATGTCTGCTTGGCATGTTGACTGGTCATCCGTTGATCGTTGACCGGACACTTGGTGGCCTCCCATAGGCTGCTGACTAGGCATCGTTGACCGTTGATCGTTGACTGGTTCGTTAACCCTTTATCGTTGACCAGTTCGTTGATCGGTCTGGTTAGACCGTGTTCAATGAATCGAATTTGAAATTTGGTGGGTTCGAACCCGATTCAAATATTTTTTTAAATTTAAAAATTTCTTAATTCATATATATTCATTTTCTATCTAATGGTAGCCTCAATTTCTCAAATTGACATTTTTAAGCCTCCCAAAAAATGAATTAATGAACTAGTTCACTATGGTCCATCTTGGTTCAGTCTAGTTTGGGTCCGGTTCACTCTTAACCAGTCTGATTCTCTCATAAATTCCCCTTCCTAGTTCTTCTTCATGATTATTAGGAGTTTTTGGTGACTTGGAATTTTCCAATTTTCCATTTTAACCCTTCTTTTTCATTTTTTGTTCCTTTTTCGGCTTGGTTTTCTCAAAATCGCAGGTTCTTTCCCCGATTTACTTGGTCCGAGGGTCAGGTTTCACATAACTGAACGGGAAAAGAAAAGAGTATGCTCATAAGGGGTCAAGTGTATGGGAAGCACACTTCTATGGGGTCAAAGAGTAGGATAAACCTAGGGAAAGGGAAAAAGGGGAAGGCGGCATCAAGAGATGTAGTAACATGTAGGAGTGAGAGGATTAGTACAAGAAAGAAACCTAATGATCGATAGGGATTAAGCGAGCCCTCATACCGGAGTCAAGAAATTCCGGAACAAAGAGGAACTGACTTTGCCCTTAAGAAGGACAACTTGAAAGAAAGGAAAGAAAGTTGGCACATAAGACGTACCCACGGGATTTCCCCAGAAAGAAGTGAAACTGGGTTGGAAGTTGTAGGAGCAAGGAGAGGGAAATAAGTATTAAGGGAAGAGAGCCTAGAAAGGGTATGTATGACTCTAGGGAGTCACGACTAAATGATTGGACCTAGTATGAAACATACGAAAAGAACCCGACACTCAAGAGTCCATCAAAGGAGGTTGGAAGGATTGGGAAGTAGTTATGACTACACCCTAAAAAGGTGCGATAAGTTGGGCATTAAGGATAAGAGAACTCCAGAAATGGCAATCTCAACAAATTGAACAAGAAATGTAGTAAGGACGAGGCAGTTAAGAATTAACCTTCGTGAGAATCATGGATGTAAACCTGACAAAGAGGAGAGAGATGGAAGGGACAAACGATGGGAAGAAGAATGAAAGACATCCTTAATGAACTAATGACCGAAAAACAAAATGGAGACCCCACACAGGCCATGAGAAGGATTAAATAAGCCTTACACTAAGAGGTCAAGAAACCTTAAAATTGAAAGGCACCCGAACTTGTCCCAAGGAAGTAGACTGGTATGAAATGCAAGTAAGATTAAGAAAGGGGTACAAGGACATGCCCGCAAGATTTCAGGGAAGGATAAACAAGAAGTGTGACAGCAAGAGATGGCATTAAGTTACACTAAGATCGGGTGATCGTAAGGGTAAGGAAAGAGAGGAGTCTAGTAAAGAAAGGAACCTTGGGGAAGTGCATGTTACCAACAGAGAGATGATGGACCCAACAGAATTGGGAAAAGCAATTAAGCCATCCCTGAAAAATGGGAAGAAGTGAAAAGACCTGATGACCGAAAATCCTCCGCATAAGGGATAAAGAATAGAAAGGGGGAAGCGGAGGACAACGAAGGATTAATGGTTGACAACCATACCGATAACAGAAGGATGTAAGGAGGAGAGGAAGGAAAAGCCTTTGTGAAACATTGGAGAGGTTGAATTTAAAACTCCCAAGGCAGAAGTCCCTATGTAGACAGATAAAAGTAGGAAGTAAGACTAAGTTGAGGAAACCGACAGTAGAATCCTAAGAGGCTTTACCCGAAACAAGGAATCTAAAAAGGGGCATAAATGGTTAAGGACGTACTAGAAGGAAGGAAATCCTTGTACATGGATACCACTAGAAATAAGGAAGGTAATGAAAGGGATAGAAGATCAGAAATAAGTTAGTAAGCTTAGAGCTGGATAGAAAACATCAAGGTCGACATCGAGAAACCCAATAAAGGAGATGGGGAGGGGCGAGTAAATAAGGAGAACCAAACGCTACCAAAAAGGGGGATGACGATAAAGAAAAAGGACAACTGGATGACACCAAGAGTAGTTGAGAGACACTACCAGTGACAAGAAGGCACAATCACCGTAACACTGAGGAGATTGGAAAGGTATGAACCACCATCAAAGGGGCCACCTAGAATTGTAGGGGAAGGAATGATCATGGAACAATCAACTCCAAGACATGGATGAAAAACCTTCTAGAGGAAGGACCTTACCTAAATGGAAAAGGGAGAGGACTTAGAGGTATACTTTTGGAATAGTGGGTAAGACACACCAAACCAAGATACCCTTCATTTAGTGAGTGATTAATGGAATGGATGAGCAATTCCATTAATGAGTGGATTAAATAGTGACTAAGTAAAGGAATGATAAAGGGAGAGCGTGTTAAATAAACCCAAGTTGACATCAAGGGAGATTTTCCAATGAAAAAATGATGCAAAACTTAGTTTTGAGGACAAAACTCATAAAAGGAGTGAAGAGTTGTAAAACCCACAACCCTGAGTCAAGGAAAATTGGGAAAGAACTAGCCAGATTGAGGAGAAAACCAAATCCCTAATGAACCAAGAACAATAAAGAGGGGTTTAAATAAGAAATTAGAAATCCCAAGTGATAGAGGTTACAAAAATCACGGGAAGGATTGTGAAGGGAATTGGAAGAGAAAACTGGATTGGTTCAAGGTAAACCGGACATGAACCGGTTTGAACTATACATGAACCAATCACTAAATTCATTTTTCTTGTTGGCTTAAAATGATCAACTTGGGAAATTGAGGCCAACATTGAATAGAAAATGAATTAGATAAATTTTGAAAATTTTAATTTCGAGAGAACTAGTCGAATTAGGCCTGAACTGGTATACTTTCACTTTCTGGTCATTAAACTCGGTCGGATCAGACCGGTCAGCGCCCAATCAGCATGCACGCAACTAATTAGAGCACAATGTGTGGTAAGGCGCTCTTTGTCAGACGGTGAATGGTCAATGATCAACAGGTGCCCAGTTAGCAACCATGTAGAAAGGACTAACCAATGAGAGGCTACCACGTGTCCAGTCAACTGGTCAATGCCTGATGTGGTGGTTGAGTTAGACTACCATGTCAACAAAATTGGCCAATCACGTGCTGCTACGTGGCTAACCCACATGTGCAAAACTCGCACATGCGAAATAGTGTCATCTTCCTCCTCCATCCGATGACACTGTTCATCAAGGAAAAAAATCATTCCTTTTCCAATAAATGGAAATTTGCTCCGATTTGAGCAACTTCCGTTCGGGATGAGCACGACTACTATGGAAACTGGTCAGGCCGAGGGTCCCTGAGCTCCCTTTATAAAGAGCTCCCCTCCGTTCATCCTCCACACACCTCAATTCTCTCTTCTCTCTGAAGTGCTCTATTCTCCGATGAATCTCGAACTAGAGCTTTGATTTAGGCACTTATTCTAGCCTTAGAGGCTGAATTTGGGTCCTACAGACTTGGGAGGAAGTCAGCTACCTGACGCCAACCTCTAACCGACCTGAGGATCTCCAAAGAAGTGTCGACGAGCTCAAACAGTGAAGTAGCTCCAGTAGACCGAAGCTGCTACATTTTAGCCGTTCGAAATTCAGCCAATTATGACCACCTATGGTCGAATCGAGCCCTTCTATAACCCCTACGACCTCTACAGAGGCGAAAGGTAAGCCAATCCGGCCATCCTCCATGTTACAATCTAGTATTAGAGAGAGAAAGTGACAAAATTCTTCAATCAAATTCCACTAATCCTAACAGCAATTACCCTAATCCTTGATCTTAGGATGACCCTAAGGACAAGAGCTATCTAGCCTGATCAAGAACTCAGATTTTCACACCTCTAACAGTAAGCTTTCTCTCTCTAAGTTCAGTTTTTCGGCGAAAGATCTGTTTGAGCTCGTTTCGAACCCAAATCCTGCAATTCAAAGTGCAATTGAATATATCATCAATTTGAAAACTAATATCCCCGATTGAATGGCTAATTTCAAGAAACAAAATTTGGTGAGAAAAATAGGTAGAAATTTAGGGAAATTTGGGAAAAAAATTGGGGATTTCAAAAAATTGAGGGACCACCATGCAATTTCTCAAAATTGAAGGCCAATTGGCAATGAGAAAGATGATTGGGGACCAATTGGTCAATTTTTGAAATATTTAGGGCCAAATTTCTATTTTTGGAAAGTAGGGGCAAAACCGTAACTTTTGAAAAGTTGGGGACCAAATTGAGAATTTGGAAAATCTAAGCCCCTTACACAATTTTAAGTAAATTAAGGACCCAAGGAGGATATTTGAAGTTCTCATAACTTAATTTGAGGAAAATTTCACACTAGAGACCTAAAGTAAAAAAGTATGAAATTTATGGACCTAAGTGTAATAAACCAAAAATGTGGGCCTAGTAGCCAATACACAAAATCTGGGAAGCTTTTATGCAAAACTCTAATGTATAAGAGTGGTCAAACTCTTTAGGTACTCTTGAGATCAGAACTTTAACCGTGGAGCCAAACTCAGACTTGGAGAACCAGCTAGGGACGAGCGTGTCAGAGTCATCGGTTGAGTGGGAACTTTTACATTTCATACTCGGTTAGGATGATGAACATGTTTTGAAAGCTAAAAACCTACTCATCAGTTGTGAGTGTGATTATCCAACATCATGCCCAATTGGTATGATGAGATTCCTTGAGGAAATGAGAAACCGCATACCGTCGGTAAGCAGATCCGTCATCACACCCGGTTGGAGTGATGCATTGAAAAAGTAATTTTTGTCAGAAGAGTTCTCCCCTGACTGTGTGAGAACTGCTTAAACAATTTGGGAGACCTTCTTAATGGAAGCTAGAGTAGCTCAAATAGGCCAGGGGCCTCGGTTTTTTAACTCATAAGGCTCAAGGACTAGTTTTGGAAAAACATGTGTAGTGGGCCTAAGGCCAATGGGCATGGGTTGGAGTCCGTAAACAAACACGATTAGGAAGAGCCATGAAAACTCCTAATTAAAATGGAAATGTTTGTGTGGTTTGTCACGTTATTGGGTCAAGACCGACAATGCTTGATGGGTTAGCGGTAGTGCATCAAGGCTAGGTCGACAAACCAACCTAGACAAACAATTGCAGGTCATGTTGAGTGTTGGGGTCATTGGACCATTGGCACCAAAGAGAATGGCTTAATCATGAAAAACTATTGTTTCTAGATGCACTTATGGTATAGGACCATCAAGATGCCCTAGGGGGTACTGATGGGTTCCAAGGGCTGCTAGACGACATGGTGGTGATAAGGGTAGTTCGTCGTGCAAGTTAGTCATGAAGCTCTTGGAGCTTCTTGCGCATGAGACCGGGGTGGGTCAGGATGGGGTCTCCATCCTCATATGGACACGAAGTGGAATTCGGGTCTGAGGTTGAACTTCTGGGACATCCACTCAGACTCAGGGAAGAAGTCTAGGACTTCTATATGGGTGGACAGCAAAGTCGCGCTGATCTCCAAGTGTGTGCAGTCTAGGACTGCCCTGCAAATGTGTGAACCCTTCCTGATGAAGTGTCATGCCCTGACCTAGTTTGATCGGATCCCTGTGAGCAACATGCCACTCTCCTGGTTTATTAAGGATTTCCCCTTCTTTAACCTGGTAAAAGTAAGGCGTCCTTTAAACCTGTACTTTTCCTAGAATAACATAAATCAAAATTTGCATAAAATTTTAACTTTTCATACATGTCATGCAAGTGTAACTAACAGGAGGTCTTGGGTAGGTTTTCCTTAGTCTACTTGAAAAGGGATATAAGGGAGGGGGTGACTACAACTACTTAGTGAATGAGTTTTCAAAATTTAATTTTTTTTAGGAAAAATATTGGTATTGGAGTGTGTCAGACTTCTTATTTTCTTTCAAAAATCCATTTATTTCAAATCTCTATTTTTATCACAATTTCTTATTAATCACGGTGTGTCATCACCCAACATACATCCTTCATCATGAAGATCAATAACACAATCTCAGGCCAGCCCATCCACTGAAGCTACTTGTGGCATCGGATCGACTTTACCGGCCACCTAGATAGAAGTTCGTCCACTTCTACCCTAAGAATGAGTGGATGTTCGCGAATCTGACCCTCAATCCCGTAACAATTCTCCATGTCCGTATGAGGATAGAGACCTCATCCCATCCCCACCCGGGTCTCATGCACTTGATGCTACTCCGAATTTCACAAGGTCACCTGGTCCAATGAACTGCCCTTATACCCAATAGGTGGTCGAGGGCCCTAGGACACTTCACTACCCCTCTTGGGCGTCTTGAAGGTCCCATAAACACAGTGCATGCACAATCAGTATTTTTACATCATGCCTTATAATCTCGGGTGCAACTGGTTCAACAGCCCTGATCCTCTACTAAACCTACAACTATTTGTCTTGACTGGTCTATCGGCCTGTCATGTCGCACTACCACTAATTGATTGAATATGTCAGTCCTGTCTTGGTACCATGGCCAAACAATTCATTTATTTAAAGTTTTATGTCACATATCTCATATTTATTTATGAGCTTCTGCTCATGCCAACTGGCCAATGGCCCACAGTTCAAAATTTTCAAAATCGGGCATATTAGCCCCCAAGTTCCAAAATCGAGGCCTCTAGCCTATAAGAGCTATTCGAGCTCTCATCAAGAAGGTCTCCCAAATCATTTAAGCAGTGGCACACAGTTAGGGGAGAGCACTTCCAACAAAAATAAATTTTCAACTATCCATCATAACAACCGAGTACGAGTATATCTCCGCTGATAACAGATGAACGGGCTCTCCACTTCCTTCGAGGAAGTTTCATCATACCAACCAGATATGATCTACTTATAATTTGTAAGTAGTTTTTCCGCATTATTTTCACATAATCTCTCTAAGTTGTGATGTTTAAAATACCACTAATTAGTGGGTTTTCATTTCGAGGTACTTATCATCCCCAACCGGATATGATATAAAATCCCACTCACCCGTTAATGTAGTGAATTCCGCTCGACCGGTTCTTTGTATTCACACGACCTTGTCCTGGATGGCGTTCCCCGTACTTCATGTTCCTACACGATATGAACATCACTGTTCATTATCTCTTGGCCTAATAGCCTTCATTCATTTCAAATGAATGAGAAAACTAAACATTTTATTTATTTGCAATTAGGTCCCTAAAGTCCCTAATGCCAATTTTTCCTCAAATTGAGTCCCGAAACCTTTAAATTTCATCTTGTGACCTCTATTTTTTCAATTTCATAAAAAGGGGTTTAATTTCCCAAATTTCCAATATGGTCGCCTAACTTTTCCAAAATTACCATTTTGCCCTTCCTTTAAAAAAATAGTTAGTTTTACCCCAAAAATTCTAAAATTGCTCAATTGGCCCTCTAACATTCTTATCATGCCCAATTGACCTTCAATTTTACTAAATTGCATTTTGGTCCTTCAAATTTAAAAAATCCCCAATTTTCCACAAATTTTCCCCCAATTTCAACTATTTAACACATCCGAATTTGATTTCATCAAATTGACCTATCAAACACTTCTAATTGTTGAAATTGAAGTTAAAATTGAGATCCTACATCTTCATACTATTCAATAGCACTTTGAATCGTAAGTTGTGAAGCTGGAACGAGCTCAAATGGAGCTTCACTAGAAAATAGACTATAGAGAGAGAAAGCTTGAGAATTTTATCATCAAACTTCTATCGGTTCTCTCTCTAGCACCGGTCAGAAATTACAGAGGGGGATGAATTGGCATACCTTTTCACTCTAATTCAACTGTAGGAGGGCTATGGAGGTGTTGGGAAGACTTGGTTTGGCCTAAGAAGGGCTCAAAATGGCCAATTTCAGCTCGACCGAAACAGGGCAGCTTCGGTCTGTCGGAGATGCTTCATTGTTTAATTATGTCGGTGCTTCTTCGGCGATTATTGGATTAATTGGAGTTTACTATCAGATAGATGACTTCCCCCAAAGTCTAAAGAGCCCGGCCTCTCCTTCTAAGGTTAGGAAAAATGCCCAAATGCCCAAGTCGAAGCACTAGTTCGAGCTTTACCGGGAAATGGAGCAGTGGAGAGAGAGAGAGGAGTGTTCAAGTGTGAGCAAGATGAATGGGGATGAGAATTGTGTATTAAATGAGGTCACTCATCCTAGCACTACTCTCACGCAAGCATGCTTAACTTTGGTGTCCTGATGGGATCCAGTTCATCTAAACTGGTCTGGTTTTTCTCTTATAATTTATCTTAAGGTTCTTTTCCAAGGTTTTATGAACCCTCAAATGGAAGGGTTTGTGAACCGGTCTGGTATTTCTCACTCGGTTTGACCGGTTCTTTTCCCGTTTTTCCTTAACTCAAAAGAGTAGGGTATACAACTCTCCCCTCCTTTTAGTAGTTTTGTCCTCAAAACTTAATCTGCATATTTCACATCTAGGTTAATTTCCTTTAATGTCCACTTCCTCCACTACTTAGGACAAGATTTCTCCTCTTGAGTGTTCTTGCCCAGGATTTCAGGATTGGGAGTTCCAAAATACCCAACTATTCCCGTGTCTAATTATTCTCTTGGTAGTTGAAACCCTTAGATCGATGTTCTTTCAAGTGTTACGTACTTGTTTTCACGGTTTTCTTTGTTATCACCTTTTCATCCTATTTTGACCCTTCCTACATTCGTTGTTTATTATAACTTCGGTCCAAATTTTTATATTCGACCTTGTCATGCTTACTAGCTAACTCTTCCTTACTTTGAGTTATATTCTCCTCGGGATTGATGGGCTTAAATGCCCCTTATAGCATGGCATTTTCTAGTACCTGTCTCTGTCCATTAGATTTCTAGAACTTCTCCTTGAGGGACTCTCTTAGCTTTCCGACCTTTCAGGGATCATACAACTTCATCCCACTTTTCTTTTGATAGCATTCCTCAACTATACTTTTACCATTATCCTCTCATCCAGCATGCATTTGAAGTTATGTCTCACATAATTGTATCGATTTCTCTTACCTACTCATCCTTTCCAAACTTTTTTAAATGGGACTTTTCGATTCCAATCATTGGGTTTCCTGATAACTTCTTGACGTACGATGATTTTTCCCTTCTTATGTCCTTTCTCTTCTTTAGTGGCATCCTTTATTCAAGGACTTTCCTTTTTCCTTAATCTACTCTTACTTGCCCGTGACCATTTCACGATTCGTTATTTCGAGTTGATCTCTTTTTGGTTTATGTATTGATTGTTTTGTTTGGGGAGTTCCGTACTTACGATTTCATTCTCTACTATATTCCTCAAACTAGAGGTTTTAACCTTAAGAGTTACATGTTCAACCTTCTTACCATCCTTTGGATATTCCTTCATTCATTTCCTTACACCTTCTTCTATGTTGAGGCAATTGCCCACTTTAAATCCTTATTCATCTTAAAATTTCCTTTCATTCCTCATCTAATGAATTTCTAATTGTTGGTCTTATTTCTTATACTCTACACTATACTCATTCGTCCATTCTTTAGGTTCCATTAAGTGAGCGTGGATAACGACCCGTCATGATGTCAGTGGTCATTTTCCCTAATTTATTTCTTAATTGAGGGCTTACTTCTCCAAGATTCCTCATATATTCTTTCTTTTATTCTCTTTTTATTGTTGTCTACCCACTCCTATTCGTTACGACATTCTTTGATGCTACCATGCTATTTATCCATTCCTTTGGTTTAATTTACTTCTTAGGCCCCCATGAGTATTTTTCCTTGGTACTTGATCTTTCCATCTCAACTAGCATTTCATTTGTGAACTTATCGTTCTTTCCATTTCGGTTGGTTCCATTTCCTCTTAATTGGGATATTTATGTCTTTCTGGGGCTTCCTTCCTTGGTAGGATTTTTTCCCTTTCTCCTGAAATTCTTTTTTTTTTCATTTGCTCTAGGGAATTTCTACCCTTAAATGACTCCCTTTGATATCGTCTTCTCTTATTTACCTTTACTCTTGAAATCTTGTGGGCACATCTTTTGCACTATATCCTCATCCTTACATGTACTTCAGTACGTGTCTATTTCTTTTAGGGAGAGCTCATATTTTCCTTATTTCAAGATCTCTTGATCATGCGAGGTGCTTACCTACTCCTCTCTTGGCTTATGTTTGGTCGCTAATTTGGCCAATGGTCTTTTTAAGGATTTTCCTTCATCCTTCTTTTCCCCAATATTTGGCCTTTCCACTTCTTCCTTCTTTGCTAGAGTTTAATCTATGACCCTCACGAGGGTTAGTGTGTTACCTGCCTCGCCTATACTATTCACCTTGTCTAATTCTCTTGAGGTAGTTGTCTCTCGAATCTTCTTGTCATTAATGACTCTTCCAATACCCTTTTTAGGGTGTATTCCTTACTACTTCCCGGTCCTCCTTAGGGCATCGTTCATTCTCTTTGACTATCTTATTTTTATGGTTTGCTTACTTTTGCTATGTTGGTCAGAGACTCCAATTTTAACTTCTCTACTTTTTCCAAAAGAAGTTGTACTTGCAATCTCAAGACATCCCATTTGTCATCAAATGCTCGGCTTGTATTCTCTTGTGGATGTACTCCTTTCTTTGCTCCTAAATTGTTGGAATTTTCTTCTTTAAGGGAGAATTCTCTTCAGCTACCATTTGTTCTATGTGTGGTTTTATTGAGGTCCTACCTTTAACCCTTTTTCCTTCCTGCCACTTCGCTAAGATCTTGAAGAGCTTCCTCCTGTATGTGGTTGAAACTATGAGCTGGAGTCACGTTTCTTGGGATGATATCCTTTCGAATTTCCTATAACTGTGAGGGCATCTTTCTTGGAAAGTGTTGTTCTAAATTCTAATGGTGTGGGACAGTCCTTCATTTCATGTCCTATTTTCCTTTGTACCTTATAATAGGTTGTTCATTGCTTTGTGACTCCAAGAGTTCTCCTATACTCCTTACCATGATGGTTTTCTTGTCATAACAGCCCTTTGGCTAATAATCTCTTTGATTCATTCCTTTATCCTTGATCTCTGTGGTGTCTAGGGAATCGCGATTTTGTTTGGTTACTTTTCTTGGGGTCATCTTCTTAGCAAGATTTCATCCTTTGAGAGATAGTGTTTTTAGGAATTGGGAGTACTTAATTTATAGAGGAGTACAATATGTTGGGGTTTTTTACCCTATTACAAAAAGTGGTCATAAAATAAATAGGGAGCTATGGGATTCTTGATAAGCATCCTCCTAGGTAAGGTTATATGCCCTTTGCAGAAGTTTATAGCTTCACACTTGGCTTCCGTTGCACTTAGAGTTATGCCCTCAATATGTCCTTGCACCATTTTCCTAGATACTTCCCCATTTGGTCTTTTGAGATTCCTACCATGCCTCAGGCATTGGGAACTTCTAGGGTTGTCTTCCTACGAGGACAGAGTGTTGAGTAGAGTCATTCCTAGTTTTCTTGGTTCCTCTCCTCGGAGCCATCTGGAAATTTTAAGATCAATCTTATTAGTACTATATTTTCTAGTCTCGATTAAGTATTCGAGGAACCAGACTCTAATACCACTCAAATTGTCATGCCTTGACCCAGTTTGATCGGATCCCCGTGAGCAACCCGCTACTCTCCCGGTTTATTAAGGGTTTCCCCTTCTTTAACTCGGTAAGAGTAAGGTGTCATTTAAGCTTGTACTTTTCCTAAAATAACATAAATCAAAACTTGCATAAATTTTAACTTTTCATACCTATCATGCAGGTGTAACAAACACGAGGTCTTAGGTAGGTTTTCCTTAGTCTACCTGAAAAGGGAAATAAGGGAGGGGGTGAGTACAACTACTCAGTAAATGGGTTTTCGAAATTTAATTTTTTTTAGGAAAAAATTTGTATTGGAGTGTGCCAATCTCTTTATAAAAAATTATTTCATTTCAAATCTCTATTTTTATCACCATTTCTAATTAATCATGGTGTGTCATCATCCAACACACATCCTTCATCATGAAGGTCAATCACACAATCGCAAGCCAGCCCGTCCACTAAACCCACTTGTGGCGTTTGAGCGACTTTATCGGCCACCCAAATAGAAGTTCATCCACTTCTACCCTGAGAATGAGTGGATGTTCGCGACATCCAACCCCCAATCCCGTAACAATTCTCCATGTCCGTATGAGGACAGAGACCTCATCCCATCCCCACCCCGGTCTCATGCGCTTGATGCTACTCCGAATTTCGCAAGGTCACTTGGTCTGACAAACTACCTTTATACCCACCAAGTCGTCCAGGGCCCTAGTACACATCACAATCTCTCTTGGGCATCTTGAAGGTCCTGTAAACATAGTGTAAACCCTGTCCTTTTATAATGAGAAAACCGGGGAAAAAACCGGTCAATTTTGAATTTTAAAACCGAAACGGTCTATAAGCTCAATTATCAGAAAACGAGGAAAATTGATGATTTACAACTTCCAAGTGACTCAAAATGGTTCATAAATCTTGGAAAAGAACCTTAGGGTGAAATGAGGAAGAAAAACCGGATCGGTTCACAAGAACCGGGCCCGAACCGGATAGAACCGGTTTATGAACCGAGTTGCATTGTGAACTGGAACCAATAGAGAATAGGTCAACCAAGAAATTTATGGATCCCTTGTAATCCAAAGAGATTTATCAATCTTGGGAAGGAACATTAGGACAAAGTGGGAGAGAAAAACCAGATCGGTTTGGTTGAACCGGACCCGAACCAGATTGAACCGGTTTAAAGACTGAGTTGGTTTATGAATTGGAATCAATAAAGAGATGGTAAACCAGGAATTTTATGGACCCTAATTGACCCAAGGAGTCACAAAGGACATGGAAATGGACTTGTGAAGGAATTGGGGATGAAAACTAAATCGGTTCAGGTGAACTGAATCCGAACCGATTTAGACTGGTTTGAACCACTATTGTATTGAATCCTAAATTTATTTTTCTAGGTGGCTTAAATAATTCAAATTTGAGATTTGAGGCCACCATTAGATAGAAAATGAATTTAGAAATTTTTAGATTTGAAAAACTTGATCTAATGAGGGGTGAACCGGCCGGTTAAAGCTTCGAACCCAGTTCGGACCGGTCTAGTTCAGAATAGTGACATCTTCTTCCTTCAGATGACAGCACTGTTCACTCGCCAGAAAATCGAAGCAGCATCGGCGAAGAGGAAATGTCTCTGTTCAATATGTTTCTAGCCATCAATGCCTGTCATAAAGGTGCCAATTGGACGGCCAAGAAGTCCCTGAGCTTCCTATATAAAGACCTCCTCTCCATTCATCCTCTCCACACCTGAAAATCTCACTCTCTCTGAGTTGCTTAGTTTTCCGGCAAAGCTCGAACCAGAGCTCCAATATAGGATCATTTCTAAGCCAAAAAAGGCGAGGTCAAGTTCGTTAAAACCAAGGAGAAGTCAGCTACACAGTGGTGATGTCCATTCATTCCGAAAGTCACTAGAGAAGTGTTGGTATGATCGAACAGTGAAGCAGCTATGGCGAACCGAAGCTGCCTTGTTTCGGCCGAGTTGAAATTGGCCAATTCAAACCCTATTCTGGCCAAACCAAACCCTCCCGACACCTCCTCAGCCCTTCTACGGTCGAATTAGGACCGAAAGGTAAGCCAATTCGGCTCCCCTTTGAAATTTCTGATTGATGTTAGAGAGAGAGTTGGCAGAATTTCAATGACGAAATTATAATCCAACTTGACATGAATTGATGTCATTCTTGATCCTAGGAAAAACCTCTGGAGGAGAGCTACCTGCCTAGATAGAAAGCTCAGACCACCGCACCCTCACCGGTGAGCAATCGAAGCTTTCTTCTCACTACAGTCTGTTTTCCAGCGAAGCTCTGTTTGAGCTCATTCTGACGTTAAAACTCACGATTTAAAGTTCTATGGAATTGTATGAACATGGAGAAACTCAATTTCAACTTCAATTCCAACAATTAGAAGTGTTTGATCGGTCAATTTGATGAAATCAAATTCAGTTGTGTTAAAGAGTTGAAATTGGGGGAAAATTGTGAAAATTGGGGATTTTTGAAAAATTCGAGGGACCAAAATGAAATTTTCTAAAATTGAGGGTCAATTGAGCATGATAAAAATGTTAGAGGGCCAATTGAGGAATTTTAGAATTTTTGGGGTAAAATTTACCATTTTTGTGAAGGAAGGGCAAAATGGTAATTTTGGAAAAGGTAGGGGACCAAATTGAAAATTTGGGAAATTAAAGCCCTTTTGTGAAATTGAATAAATTGAGGTACAAGGGGAATTTTAAAAGTTTTGGGACTCAATTTGAGGGAAAACCGACATTTAGGAACTTAAAGTTAAAGAAAAATAACTTTAGGAACCTAATTGCAATTAAATAAAAGTCTAGTTTTTTTTTTCTCATTCATTTGGAATGAATGAAGGCTATTAGGCCAAGAGGTAATGAATCAAGATGTTCATATTGTGTAGGGACACGAAGCACTGGGAACGCCAGCAAGGACAAGCTCGCATGAAATAAAGGAAAACAGTCTAGTGGAATTCACGGCATTTACTGGTGAGTGGGATTTTATATCATACCCGGTTGGGGATGATAAGTACCTTGTAATAAAAACCCACTACCAAGTGGCATTTTAAACATCACAACTTAGAGGAGTGATGTGAAAATCATGAGGAAAAACTACTTACCGGTTGTAAGTAGATCATACCTGGTTGGTATGATGAAACATCCTCGAATGAAGTTGAAAACCCATTCATCGGTTATGAGCGGAGATGTCCTTATACCCGATCGATATAATGGACAGTTAAAAATATATTTTTTCGAAAGTACTCTCCCCCGACTGTGTGCTAATGCTTAAACTATTTGGGAGACCTTCTTGGCGGGAGCTCGAATAACTCTTATAGGTCGGGGGCCTCGGTTTTGAAACTTGAGGGCTAGTATGCCCGGTTTTAAAAATCTGGAACAGTGGGCCATAGGCTAGTGGGCACGAGCAGGAGCTCGTAAACAAACATGAGATATGTGCTATAAAACTTTAATAAATGAATTGTTTGGTCATGGTACCAAGACAGGACTGACACACTCAGTTAACTAGTAGCAGTGCGACATGACTAGTCTTCAGACCAGTCAAGACAAACTGCTGCAGGTTGAGCTGAAAGTCGGGGTCGTTGGACTAATGGCACCACATATTACATGGCATGATAAGAAAATATTGTTTGTGCATGCACTATGATTTCGGGATCATCAAGATGCCCATGAGGTGTAGTGAGGCATCCTAAGGGCCCTGGATGACACGGTAAGTATAAGGGCAGTTCATCGTACCAGGTGACTGTGCGAAATTTGGAGTAGCACTAAGCACATGAGACTGGGGTGGGGACAGGATGAGGTCTCTATCGTCATATGGACATGAAGAATCAATTTTGGGATTGAGGTTCGAATGTTACGGACATCCGCTCATTCTCAGGGTAGAAGTGGACGTACTTTTATCTAGGTGGCCAGTAAAGTTGTTCCGAAGCCACAAGTGGGTTCAGTGGTCGTACTAGCCTGCGATTGTGTGTTGGGTGATGACACACCATGGTAATGATGGAAAAACCAGAGATTTGAAATTCAAAGGATTTTTTGAAAGAAAGGAGTCTAGCATGCTCCAATACAACTCTTTTCCTAAAAGATATTTTCTTGAAAAACCCATTCACTGAGTAGTCGTACTTACCCCCTCCTTTTTGTCCCTTTTTAGGAATAAGGAAAATGACTAAGAACAATACCGAGACTTACCCTCTGTTAGGTATGCTTATATTTCCTTAAGCTTGCATTTTATTGGATATATGTCTTCCAGGGAATAAGGTTGAAATTACGCCTGGCTCATCTCGACTTAAAGGCGGAGGAAACTCCTCTTGAGCTGAGTGAGCGGCGGGTTATACATGGGGATCCAACCAAGCCGGGCTGGGGCGTGACACATAGTGCATGCACAATCAGCTTTTTTACATCATGCCTTATAATCTAGGGTACCACTGGTCCAACAGCCCCTATCCTCAACTCAACCTGCAATTGTTTGTCATGACTGGTCTATCGACATGTCATGTCGCACTGCCACTAGTTGATTGAATATGTCGGTCCTGTCTTGGTACCGTGGCCAAACAATTCATTAATTTTAAGTTTTATGGCAAATATCTCATGTTTATTTACGAGCTTCTACTCATGCCAACTAGCCTATGGCCCACTGTTCGAGATTTTTAAAACCAGACATATTAGCCCCCAAGTTCCAAAACCGAGGTCTCCAGCCTATAAGAGCTATTTAAGTTCCCATCAAGAAGGTCTCTCAAATCGTTTAAGTAGTGGCACACAATTAGAGGAGAGCACATTCGACAAAAATAAATTTTCAACTATCCATCATACCAATCGAGTGTAAGGATATCTCCGCTCATAACTGATGAACGGGTTTTTCACTTCATCCAAGAAAGTTTTATCATACCAATTGGGTATAATCTACTTACAATCTGTAAGTAGTTTTTCCGCGTCATTTTCACATCACCTCTCTAAGTTGTGATATTTAAAATACCACTAAATAGTGGATTTTCATTTTGAGGTACTTATCATCCCAAACCGGATATGATATAAAATCCCGCACACCCATTAATGTAGTGAATTCCTCTCGATCGATTCTTTGTATTCATGCGAACTTGTCCTTGCTGGCGTTCCCGGTACTTCGTGTTCCTACACGGTATGACATCACTGTTCATTATCTCTCGGCCTAATAGCCTTTATTCATTCCAAATAAATGAGAAAACTAATCTTTTTATTAATTTGCAATTAGGTCACTAAAGTTATTTTTCTTTAACTTTAAGTCCCTCATGCCAGTTTTTCCTCAAATTGAGTCCTGAAACTTTTAAATTTCACCTTGGCACCTCAATTTATTCAATTTCATAAAAAGAGGTGTAATTTTCCAAATTTTCAATTTGGTCCCCTAACTTTTCCAAAATTACTATTTTGCCCTTTCTTTACAAAAATGGTAAGTTTTACCCCAGAAATTCTAAAATTGCTCAATTGGCCCTCTAACATTCTTATCATGCCCAATTAGTCTTAAATTTTACTAAATTGCATTTTGGTCCTTCAAATTTCAAAAATCCCTAATTTTCCCCAAAATTTCCCCCAATTTCAACTCTTTAACACAGTCAAATTTGATTTCATCAAATTGACCTATTAAACACTTCTAATTGTTGAAATTGAAGTTGAAATTGAGATCCTACATCTTCATTTGATTCAATAGCACTTTAAATCGCAAGTTTTGAAGCAGGAACGAGCTCAAACGGAGCTTCGCTGAAAAATAGACTGTAGAGAGAGAAAGATTCAATTACTCACCATCAGGGGCACAGCGGTCCGAGCTTTCGATCTAGGCAAATAGCTCTCATCCTGAGGTTCATCCTAGAATCAAGAACAAGATCAATTGATGTTGAATTGGATTAGAATTTTATCATCAAACTTCTGTTGGTTCTCTCTCTAGCACCGGTCGAAAATTGTAGAGGGGAGCCGGATTGGCTTGCCTTTCTACTCTAATTTAGCTGTAGGAGGGCTTTAGAGGTGTTGGGAAGGCTTGGTTATGCTCGAAATGGCTGATTTCAGCTCGGTCGAAATAGGGCAGCTTTGGTCTACTGGAGCTACTTCATTGGGGGAGATTTATTACTAGTATTAATGTTGTCATAAATTAATGGGTATTTATTAGTATTAATTCTAATAATTTAATTTAGGTATTAAATTATGGGTATTAATTTCAATAATTAAATGTATATATTAATTTATGGGTATTTGTGATAGGGCGTACGTTAATACTAATTAAACCAAATTCGCATAAAAACTTTTGACCAAAATTTCAAGTTACAAAATAAAACAGGTCACCCATCCTAGCATTACTCTCACGCAATCACACTTAACTTCGGGGTTTTGATGGGATCCAGTTCATCTAAACCGGTCTGGTTTTTCTATTCTAGTTTGTTTTAAGGTTCTTTTCCAAGGTTTTACTAACCATCAAATGGTCGAGTTTGTGAATCGGTCTAGTATTTCTCATTTGGTTTGACCAGTTCTTTTCTTGGTTTTCTTTAACTCAAAAGAGCAGGGTTTACATAAAGGGTGTGTGTTTGTTTGTAAATGCCTCTCGAGGCAAGGGAATGGGCTAAGAGAGCTAAACACAACTAATATGGAAATGGAAAAAAATTTTGAGCTTTAAGTTTGAGAAAAAACAACCTTGAAAAACTTTAAAAATGTTAAAACTTGGCACGATTTGATAATTATACATATTTGAAAACACACTGCCAACACCAGCTCACTGAGTTGTAGAAACTCACTCTCTCTCTTATTTCCCTTTTCAAGAGTAAGGAGATCCACTAAGAGAGTTCAGAAAGATGTATCCCCTATCAGATACGCTTAAAGTACTTTTAAGCTTGCTCTAGTTTTGATTTATGCTATAACAGGGAACAAGATTTGAAATTACGCATGGCTTCTCTTGATTAATAGAAGGGGAAACCCCTCTTGAACCAAGGGAGCATCGAGTTGATCATGGAGATCCGACCAAACCAGCTCGGGGCATGACAACTTGAGTGGTATTAGAGCAATGTTCCCTTGAAAGCATTATTAATATTATGCCCTAAAACTAATAAGAACTTAGTTACATTGTAGGAAGAAGAGTCCCTAGGAAGATAAACCCCACTCATGGACCCTTGAAAAAGACTCCTACCTCCAACAAGATAAATGTTCAAAAGCTTGCTAAATTTGAGAAGAGAGTGCCAAAGGACATGGTTGAGGACTATTGAAAGCTTCTTGGGGAGATATTGAAGCCAGCCGGCATAACATGTCCCTCCCCAAGGTAGGAGGTACCCATACCTCCTCCATGGAACCCGACACCACCTCCAGCACCGTGACAGCCGGAATGGACCGCAACTTGAAGGGGGGGGGGGGGGGGCTAAAATAACTATTGGGATGATCATGCAACCTTCATGAAGGTTTCTTAGGCACCCTCAACGACTTAGTGCAACTTAGACCCCACCCAATGGATAAAGTGAGCCTATGAATGCGAAGCGGAGATGCTAGGAAGGTACAGACTCGAGGTATTTCATGGAGTCCGTCCCAACAGGGAGATTCAACAGAAGTATGGATGGACATCTATCAGTCCTTCAGAGCCCTTGGACCACAAATCCTGAAACAATTCATAGGCGAACTCTTGGTATATGACCCTAAGGAACTTGAATAGGAAGTAGTGAGAAATTTTATATAATAAGTCGAGTATAGCAAGAAACTATTTCCTTGAATGAATAAAGACCAATAAATTTTCTATTTAAAGCGTTAGTCACCCTGTCACACCCCGACCTGATTTGGTCGGATCCCCAGGAGCAACCCTTCACTCTTCCGGTTTATTGAGAGTTTCCCCTTCTCTAAACTGCGAGGAGTAAGGCGTCCTTTTTACCTATAACTTTCCTAGAACAACATTAATCAAAACTGAATACATTAAACCTTACATACCTGTCTTGTAGGTTCGGCTAGAGGAAGTTATTTTTGGATTGTTTTCCCTTGGTTACCTGAAAAGGGATAAAGGGAGGGGGTGAGTTCGACAACTCAGTGAATGTGTGTTGGGAGAGAGTTTGCAAAAATAAGATATCTTTATTCGGAGTGTACCAAACTCCTTATTTCTTTTAAAAACATTATTTCCTCAAGTTCCAATTTTCAAAACCCATTTTTCTCATTTTCTACATTAGGTGTGTTTAACAGTCAACACACGCCCTTCATCAGGAAGGGATCACACATTCGCAGGGCAGCCCATCTACTGTACCCACTCGAGGCGTCGGAGCGACTTTACCAGCCACCTAGATAGAAGCCCGTCCACTTCTACCCTGGGTCTGAGTAGATGTTTGCGACATCCGACCCTCAAATCCAAATCAACTCCATGTTCGTATGAGGATAGAGACCTCATCCCGACCCCACCCCAGCTTCATGCGCATAAAGCTACATCGAGCTACCCTCACTACTAGTATGACAAACTGCCCTTATCCCCACCATGTCGTCCAGTAGCCCTTAGGACACATCACTACCTGCTTGGGCATCTTGATGGTCCCAAACCACAAGTGCATGCACAAACAATAGTTTTCCACAAAGCAATTTATCTTTGGTTCCACTGGTCCAACGATCCTGACCATCAAATCGACCTACAGCTATTTGTCTAGGCCGATCCATCGACCTAGCCTTGACGCACTACCGCCAGTCCATCGAGCATATCAGTCCTGACTTGGTACCATGGCGAAATCACATAATCCATTCATTAAGAATTTTCATGGCTTTAACATATCATGTTTGTTTACGAGCTTCTCCTCATGTCAACTGGCCTTGGGCCCACTATACGTGATTATCCAAAATTGGGCATTTTAGCCCCACAAGTTCCAAAAGCGAGGTCTTTGGCCTATCTGAGCTATTCTAGCTCTCATCAAGAAGGTCTTCCAAAAACTTTAAGCATTGGCACACGGTCAGGAGAGAACACTTTTGACAAAAATAATCTTTTAATTCATCACACCAACCGGGTGTGTTGACATTTTCGCTTACAACCGGCAAGTAGGTTTTTTCTTTCCTTCCAAGAAGTCCATCATACCAACCGGGTATGATCTCTCTATGTACAACCAGTAAGTAGCTTTTCCACTTAGTTCTCTCATCACTTCAACTAGGTGTGACGTTAAGATCCCATATAGAAGTGGTTTTTCATTTCTGAAGTGCTCATCATCCCAATCGGGTATGATATGAATAAATCCACTCACCCGATAACTAAAGTGTACTCTTCTCTAGTCAGTTTCCACATCTATGCTAGCTTGTCCTTGCTAGCGATTTGGATATCCTTATCTATTAATATTTGGCATAACAGCCCTTGTTTTCTCACGTATGAATGACTAGTCTCAAAATTTCCAGTTAATTGTAGTTAGGTCCGTAAAGTTCATTTTCCTTGACTTTAGGTCCCTAATACTAACTTTTCTCCCAATTGAGTCCTAGAACTTCCAAAACTTCACTTTGGATCCTCAATTTCCTCAAAATTTTTTAAGGGGCTCAAGTTTTCTAAATTTCTAATTTGGTCCCCAACTTTTCAAAAATTACCATTTTGCCCCTACTTTACAAAAATGGCAATTTGACCCCAATTATTTTCAAAAATTGACCAATTGGTCCTCCAACATATTTTCCATGGCCAATTGGCCCTCAATTTTGGGAAATTTCAATTTGGTCCATCAATTTTATAAAATCCCCAAATGTTCCCCAATTTCCCCCTTTCAAGCTGGTTGAATTTGATTTCATCAAATTGACCATTCAATCGAGGTTAACTCTCCAATTGAAGGTATAGATATGCTCCTACCTCCCATACTATTCAATTGAGCTTTGAACTGCGTCATTTGGGTCCGAATTGAGCTAAAACGAAGCTTTGCTGGAAAATTGAGCGTAGAGAGAGAGCTTCGAAAGCTTACCATTGGAGGTACCGCGGTTCGATCTCTCTATTAGGGAAGATATCTCTCTTCCTGAGGTATCTTCTAGGATCAAGAATTTCTACAATTGACCTCGAATCGAGGGAGAATTTTGTTAGTGAAATTTTGTGATTTCTCACTCTAACTTCGACCTTCAATGACTAAGGATGGATGAATTGGCATACCTTTCAGCTCAGTTGAGGTCGTCTAAGGGCTGTTGGGATGTTGGGAGAGCTTAGTTTGGCCTGAGTAGGGTTGAATTTGGGCGATTTTAGCTCGGCTGAAACAGGACAGCTTCTGTTCGCCGGAGATGCTTCACTATTTGATTACGTTGGCGCTTATCCAACAGTCCTCAAATCGATTAAAGGTTGCTATCATATAGCTGACTTCCCATAAATTATAAAGAACCCGACCTCGCCTTCTGAGATTGAGAAAACTACCTAGGTCAGAGCTCTGGTTCAAGCTTCACTGAAAAATGGAGCAGTTGAGAGAGAATAGAGTTTTCAAATATAAGGAGTATGAATGGAGAGGAGCTCGGGTTCTTTCTCTAGACTGCATTTTTTAGCAAAGCTCCATTTAAGCTCATTTCTAAGCCGAATGAAGCAATTCAGGGCTTGAAATGACGAGGGAGACGTAGGGAAGGTGATCCAAATCACGAATGCGGGCAATTAACAAAGTTTTGAAGAAACAATTTAACGAAATTGTGATTCGAGGACCAAATTGCAATTTTGAGAAATTTGGGAAATTTCGTGAAATTCACTCCCAATTGAGGTCCAATTGGTGGTTTTGGTAAAATTAAGGACTCATGAAGGATAATTGGAAATCATAGGGGCTTAATTGAAATAAAGGGGTAAGTAGGGACCCAAATGAAAAAAAGACAAACTTTAAGGACCTAAACTTAATTAAGGCATATTGTGAGGGCCTATGTGCAAAAACTCAAATATAGGCGGCATCGTCGGCAAAGCATCTTGATATGGATATTCATGTCATGTAGGAGTAGACTGCCCAAGCATCGGAGCTAGGAAATGCACCGCGAAGCAATGTTCCGCTAAGGCAACCCTATCGTGATTACCGGGTGAGTGGGAACTCCAAAATGTCGGTTCCGATTAGGACAACAACTTGCCTTAAAAACGATTTTCTCAGAATTAGCCTCTCTTGACTAGGTGACTCTGCTTAAAATATTTATGAGCTAATTCTAGGGTTTAGGCTCAGTAATACAAGTGGGCCCAAGGTTGATGGACACGGGTATGGACTCGTCTAGAACTAGCATGTGATAAATACTACTAAAAGTTCTAATAATGGGTAATTATGTGTGATACCCACCGAGCCAAGTATGGGATGTTGGGCATGTTGGGTCAAATCGCTACTAAGCCAAAGAAAAGTCGTGGACCAGTACGGGTGGGCCGAAGCCAAGCCAACAAACCCTTGAGTTGGAGAGCTCAATTCCTCACCCACCCCCCTCCCATTCAAATTGGCTGAATTTGATTTTATCAAATTGACCATTCAATCTAGGTTAATTGCTCCAATTGAAGGTATGGATCAGTTTCTACACTTGTCCATATGATTCAATTGAGCTTTAAACCACGTTATTTGGGTCTGAATTGAGCTCAAACGGGGCTTCACCAGAAAACTAAGCGTAGAGAAAGAAAGCTCTGAAAACTTACTGTTAGAGGGGCTGCAGTCCGAGCTCTCTATCTAGCCGGTAGCTCTCATCCTAAGGTTTCTCCTAAGATCAAGAATCGATACAATTCACTATGAAATGAGGGAGAATTCTATCAGTGAAGTTTTATAGTTTCTCTCTCTAATGTTGACACAAAATGACAAAGGGGGCCGAATTGGCTTATCTTTTAGCTCAATTGAGGTCGTGTGAGGGCGGTGGGGATGTTGGGAGGGCTTGGTTTGGCCTAAGGAGGGATAAATTCGGCTGATTTCAGCTCGACCGAAATAAGGCAACTTCGATCCATGGAGCTACTTCACTATTTGATTTCGCTGGCGCTTCTCCGGTGGTCCTAGGATCGAACGGAGATTGTCATCAGGTAGCTGACTTCTCTCGAAATCTAAAGAACCCAACCTTGCCTTCTAAGGCTCAGAAAAACCCCTATGTGGGAGCTCTAGTTCGTGCTTCACTAGAAAACTGAGTAGTTGAGAGACAATGGAGATTTCAGGTGTGAGGAGAATGAATGAAGAGTGGCCCTTTATATAGGGAGCTCGGGGACTATCTACCTGACCGTTTGACATCTTGGTCAAGCTCATTCATGATCCAAAACGCCCTGAACGAAGGCATTTCATATTCATTGGCGTTGTACGTTCATTTATTGAATGAACAGTGTCGTCATCTTAAGGCAAAAGATGATACTATTCCAAACCGTACCGGACCGGTGTGACAAGGTTAAATGCTTAAATAGGCCGGTTCAGGCCCGATTTAGGCCCAATTCGACCAAGTTTTTTAAAATTAAAAATTTATAAATTCATTCTTTATACAATGGTGGCTTCAATTCCCTAATTTGAATATTTTAAGCTACCTAAAAAAATGAATTTAACAACTCGTTCAATGATGGTTCAAACCAGTTTAATCAGATTCAGGTCCAGTTAACCTAAATCGATCTAGTTTTCTCTTCCAATTTATCCCAAAGTCTATTTCCATGGTTTTTATGACTCTTTGGGTCAATTAAAATTTGTAAATTTTCTAATTTGCCATTTATTTAACAGTTGCAGTTCGTGAACTAGTTCGATTTTCTCCCTTGGGTTGACCGGTTTTTTCCTCAATTTTTCTTATTTTTAAGGGTTTTTTAGGGTTTTTTAGAGTTTTTTAGGAGTTTACACTACTTTATTCAATATTTAAGAACTTGGAAACACATCTATTACTCCCCTTAAAAATTAATCTAGTTTTATTCTTTCCAAATTACTTACATGTGGTGGAAATTCAACTATAAGATGAGTTTGGATTTGTTTAGTGCCTTGATTTTGTGATAACCATTATTCTACCCATCCAAAAAAAACCTATCAGAATACATACAATTACAACCCAATATAATTTCGAAGCGAAAAATCAAGCTATCGTACTATTTTATATATTATCATGGTGAATCTCTCATTAACTTAAATAATACAAATTTTAAAACATATAATTTATTAATTTTCTATCACAATTTAATATTTTCATAATGTAAATATTTAAAAATCACACAAAACCCAGGAAATAAAAAAAGTACTGAAAAAATGTATTTGTAAATTTTTTTTCGAAACTTGTACTTGATAACATCTAGGTACCTAATCTCATTTCAACTAGTTTCATCTTCTAAACTTTCTTTCACCCGAAGGTGCTGGGAATGTTGTGACTCAATACTTATGAGTTAGATATGTGAGATCCATAGTCATGTACTCGATATTAGTCTCTACTAAAAAATTAATACATAAGTTAGTTACATGCTCTAATATAATTAATAACGTATGTCATTTCAAAGAGTGGTTGGATGAAACTTTTAAGACAATGGAAAATTAAGTGAATGACATAAAATACCTCTAACAAAGTATGGGATTAGAGATTTAAGTCTTAAATGAGTACTATTAAAGGGGTACATTTGGATAATAAGGACCAAGTATATTGAATATTCATTAAAGTTAGGAATTTAAATAAAAAATGTGATAATTGAAATGATAATCTAATTATTTTAAAATCGAAAAAAGTATTCTTAATTTGAGAATTCAGTAATCGGACATAAGAAAATTTATTTAGATCAAATTTAACTTATTTAACAAGATGGTTGTGTTAATTAATTTTGAACAATTCTATTTAAACTAATGAAATTAATTTGTTCACGAAAATTAAATAAATAAATAAACAATATATACAAGAGATCTAATTGTTGGATATACAACATGTCCATGCTTGCTATATTCCTATACTATGTGAAATGAGATTTTAAGTGGGAGCCACGTGACATTAAGCCTAACTTAAACAAATTCACATTATAGTAAGTATCAATAAGGGTTTTAATGGACCATGATAATAGAAGGGGCTATGTCGTATGACGCCTTGAGGAACGTCCCTACTTGGGCTGAAGTAAGGTTTGGGCAGTTCTTCTTAATGGGGAGCCCATTCACGTTAGGCCTCAAAGGGATGAAGTAGGAGTTGGAGGGATTCCCCATGAGTTTGGGCCAAGTTAGAATTCTGACTCTGTTAGGGCTGGACAAGTCCAACATCATCTATCCTTTAGAGCCCAACTTGTTAATCTGTATCAGTCGATGGGGTGACCTTAAACCTAACATACCAGCCGAAATCCTAATAATCCAGTCTAATAAATCAATTCCTCAATAAAATAAATTATCCCTAAATAAGGCATAGCAAATTAACTTCCAAGTTTAACCGTAACCGAATGGAAGGAATTTTGGACAATGGACAAAAGGAAGCATATGAAGGAAATTATATAAATTCCCATAGCCAAATGAATATGCCAAGAAACCAATTCAATAACATAGTCTAATTTCCTAATTAATCAAAAACAATTGGAAGGATTAAGCAGTTATGAAAAGGGAATAAACTAATTGTGCAAGAATGGAAGTAGAGATATCACCTTACTAATGATCGTTTCATGAATATAGATAGTAGGCACGATTCAATGCAAGGTCCTCCATTCACAAGGATGATGGAATAAATCTCTCATGGAAGGTAATTCAAATAATTGTCAAACTTTTCAGGTAATACCAAATGAGATATAACACTAAAAAGTAAATGAATGAGCCAATGAAATTACCAAATGAAACAAAACATCCATACACCTATAAAATGGACTTGTTGCAAGCCTGCAAAAACACAAAAAACTAATATGCTGCAATTAGAGTCAATGAGTTAAAAGTTTTTGAGAGTGAAAAGGAAGGGATTGTATAAAAAGTGATAGAAGAATTTTGCATGCCTTCTATTGATGATTTGCTACATTTTATACAATATTAGTATAATAAAAGACAAGATAAACTATAAAACAATATTGTACAATTCTGTTATAACAAATGCAATAGTGGAGCAGTGGTGTGTATTGCCATTTCTGTTATTGAATGATTGGCTTGAGTGTAGTGGTTCCCTCTTGTTTGTAACTTATTTTCTTCCTCATTTTCAGGTCTAATACTCCCCCACAAGTTCAAGGGGAGATCACGAACATTGAGCTTGGACCGTAATGAACAGAAACGGAAGGATGGCATGCCTATAGTAAGTAGGTCAACAAGTTGAGAATCGGTGCCAACGAAGCGAACTTGAAGCAGGTGACGACGAACACGCTCCCGAACAAAGTGATAATCGATCTCGATATTTTTTATGTGAGCATGAAAAATAGGATTAGCGATGAGATAAATGACAGAGACATTGTCACACTTAAAGTGGGTGGCTGAGAAATGAAAATATTAAGCTCCCGAAAAAGAGATTGAAGCCAAAATAGCTCAGCAGTAGCAATGGAAAGACTCTTGTATTCGGCCTCCATACTCGAACGTGCAACAGTTCGTTGTTTCATAGAACTCCAAGAGATAAGATTACATCCCATGAAAATAACAAAACCACTGATACAATGATGATCATTAAGATTGTCGGCCCAATCAGCATTAAAAAAATAGTGAGGTGAGATGAGTGAATCCCACCATAGAAAAAGATCAAAATGGATAGTACCATGAAGATAGCGAAGAACGCGCTTGACAGCGGTCCAATGAGCAGTGGTTAGACGATGCATGAACTAACAAACCTGGTGGACATCATATACAAGATCAGGATGAGTAAGAGTGAGATATTGGAGAGATCCCACAATTTGTCGGTATGGAATAGGATCAGAAAGGGGAGTCCCATCAGTGAGCGAAAGGTGAGGCTCGGTAGCCACCGGAGTGGAGAGAGGCCGACAAGTAGTCATAGCAGCTTTAGAGAACAAATTATGAATATACTTCTGTTGAGTAAGGTAAATATCGTCGAAGTGAGAGTGAACTTTAAGACCAAGAAAGTGCTGAAGTAGGCCCAAGTCATTAATGGAAAATTCTTGATGAAGAGCCAGGAGAACATGATCAATAGGAGCATCAGCTGAGTTGGTGAGAATGATATCATCAACATAAACAAATAGGAATATAATAAAGGCTTGAGTACGATAGATGAAAAGAGAAGTGTTAGCAATAGAACCTGTGAAGCCCAATTTGAGTAAAAATGAGCTAAGATGAAGAAACCACACTCAAGGAGCCTGCTTAAGGCCATAAAGAGAGCGTCGAAGGCGGCAAATATGATGAGGTTGAGCAAGATCAACAAAACCTAGCAGCTAAGCCATATAAACTTCTTCAGTGAGGTGGCCATGAAGGAATGCATTATTTACGTCGAGCTGACAAGTAACCCAGCCAAAGGAGACAACAAGAGAGAGAATCACTTGTATAGTGATGGGTTTGATAACAGGGCTGAATGTATATCATAGTCGAGACCATGTTATTGAGAAAAACCCTGATCAACAAGACGGGCCTTTTAACGAGCAATGAAGCCATCAGGGTGTTGTTTGATTTTGAAAACCCACTTACAACCCACAATATGTCGATTGGGTGGAGGAGGCACCAGATCCCAGGTATGATTGGAAGAGAGAGTGGATAGTTCAACGCACATAGCATTCTGTCAGCAGGGATACCGACTAGCTTGGAGATAGGTAAGAGGTTATGAAATAGCCATAAAAACAACGGGATCGATAGTAAAATGATGAGGAGGAAGAGTGTCATCCTAAGAACGAGTAGTCATTCGAGGATGGGCCGGTGCAACGGGAGACCCGAGAGATGCTTGCTCTAATGAGACCAAAGAGTCTGCAATCATAGGAGATAATGAAGTATCAATAGTTTTTGAGGAAGAGAGCATACATGATTCTGAGGCATCTAGGAGAGGAACAGAGTGAGAGGGTAAAGGAAGAGAAGGACAAGGATCTTGCATGAGAGCAAAAGAGGGAACATTACTCTATGGGGAACGACCTGCAAAGGGAAAATGATCCTCATGGAAAATAACGGTATGGGAGATAAAAATGCGACCGATGGAGGGATCAAGACAACAATAGCCAAGGTAGCCAGGGGGATAACCAAGAAAAACACATGGTGTAGAGCTGGGCTGAAGCTTATGAAGACGATAAGGACGTAGATAAGGAAAACAAAGACAACCAAAAACACGAAGATGATTGTAATCGGGGGTTTATGAAAAAGACGGGAAAATGGGGATTGGTGTGTTCAGGTGGGAAGACGATTAATAAGAAAAATAGTGGTTTCAAAAGAAAAATCCCAGAACTTCGGAGGAAGGTGAGATTGAGCAAGAAGAGTTAGCCCCATATCGACAATGTGTCGATGATTACGTTCAGCATAACCATTTTGTTGATGAACATGAGGACATGACACACTATGAATAATGCCATGTGATTGAAGTTCGGTTTGAAAAGAGAGAGACATGAATTCTTTGGCTCCATCCGTTTGAAGGGTCTAAATTTTCCGATCAAAAAGATTTTCAACTTGAAGATGAAAAGCACGAAAAATGGATAAAGCATCCAAGCAATGTTTAAGAATAAAGAACCATAAACATTTACTAAAATCATCTAAAAATGAATATAATATGTATGACCTGTTTGAGAGAGGATGGGAGCAGGACCCCAAATGTCATTGTGAATCAACTGAAGTGGTGCAATGCTGAGATGATTAGTCATACGAAAGGGACATTGAATGATTTTACTACAAGCACAAGCATCGTACAAAGGTAAAGTAGAAACTTGATTCATTAAGAGATACTTAGATAAAACATGATGCATAATAGGATAGGCGAGGTGCCCAAGACATTGGTGCCACACCGAACTACTAATAGAATGACTAACATAAGCGCGAGGTGAAATAGGTGAAGATCCCAAGCACAAGCAATATAACCCTCTTCTACAGTCCCCTTGCTCCTGATGAGTTTTAAGGTCCTTGACAAGGAAAAATGAAGGATAAAATTCAAAATAACACAAGTTATCTAAAGTGAATTTAGAAATGGATAAAAGATTCATTGATATTTGAGGTACGTAATAAACATTTTTGAGAAGGAAATGATGAAAAGAATTGGTGAGAGAAGTGGTTCCAGAGGAGAGATGGGTAAACCTATTCCATCTTTGATTAACAGATGCTCGGGAAATGCCTGATCATCCTAAACAGATAATTGAGATAAATCATTAGTAACATGGTTAGTGACACCTGAATCAATATACCAATCAAGTTGATGATCTATGTCGTTTCCGGGTATAACACATGCTTGAGGAGGTGAAATGTAGATAGTTGTGGATAAATTGGTGCAATATGATCTATTTGTTCACATAATTAGCAAAATTTTTGCGATGATGATCTAGTTTGTTGCTCAAAAGAGGTAGTCCTATTCGTGATGGGCCAAGTAAGTAGACTAGGAGCAGAATTGGGCCTAAAATGGTGGCATGGCATACAATTGGACCCTAGCCCATTAACGTGGTCAATGAAACTAGGCCCATTACCGCGTCCCAGCCCACGTCTTACAAAGCCTAGCTACTAATTGGCCCCTATAAAAATGCCTCTAAAGCTTAAAATGGTGCGTTTGAGCTTCATTTCTTCACCCACCCCGATTCTCTGAAGGCCGAAAATAAGGGTTTTCGATTTTTCCAAGATGAGGGTTTCGATTTCCCATTCCAATCGCCAATGTGATGTGCCCAAACAATCTTGGATGGAAGGCCCTTTGATGATGTTGAGAGACTGCTACAATGGGAGTCCCTTGATCATGTGTTCCTTCTAGAAGACCCGAGAGTGGAGCTACTGGGTTTGTTGATCTATACAGGAAGATTCGACGTGCCTCATGCGCAAGGAGTAGAGATTTGACGGTGTCAATGGTCATAGAATCTAATGTTGCTGATAGTCCCAATGCGATTTTTTATTTCTTTAAGAGTTTTTGGATGGCCGATTTGAGCTAAGCTTGTTATTAGAGAGCTAATAGAGGACAAATAAGTAGACATAGAACTATCATTCTTCTTGAGTTCACACCATTATTGATCTAGTATATCTTGTTGGGCATGAACCTGAGAACTGAAAGGAGTCTCCAATTGTTGCCGAGCTTGAGCGGCTGTAGTGGCTCCAATAACCTGTAGGTTAAATTTGGTTGTTAAGGATGCAATAATAGTAGTGAGGCAAAACTTATTATGAGTTTCCCAAACTTTGAATTCTAGGTTTGACAACTGGTACTCATCTTCTTCTTTAGTTGCTTGAGTGATGAATTGAGGGGGTGCTAGTAATGAGTCATTGGCATATCCAAGGAGGCGATATGCTTGTAGAAGATGACTCATATTGTTCTTCCATAGATAGACAATATTGTACAATTCTATTATAACAAATGCAATGGTGGAGCAATGTATTTTCTCTTCCTCATTTACAGGTCTAATAGAGAGGTATACCATGAGTTCTTAGTGAATTAAAAACTCCTCTTTCACAAGAGAAGGAATGAAGGTTTACCTTACATGTTATGAATATGAAGCCATGGGGGGATTCCAAAGGTCATTGTTCATCAAGATAGAATAATATCTGGTTAATCAAAGTTAGAAATCCACCAAGATGAGATGAAAGAACTACCTGAAATGTGATTAAAGATCATGAAATTTCCATATGACATAACAACTCTTTGCTGACAGTACCCATACCATGATTACATGCTCAACCACAATTACAATAGTCCCTTGTGAAGGAATCCAAAACTCGAGAAGTTAGTTAAATCCAAAGTTGAACGAATGATCTTCGTTTGAGAGTGTAATGGAAAGTTTGAGAAATAGGGATTAAGCTAATAAGAGCTTAACAATGGAGAAATGAGACGAGCCTAACAGAGGAAAGACATGAATGCAACCATAAGGATTTGGATAAGAATAGAGAGACCATCAGATCCAATTGAGGGATTCTCGTAATTGGAATCAAAGATTCACATAACCAAGGAACATAAGGTTTCGTGGCAGCATCTCAAGTCAAATGGAATGGGAGAAATTGGGAGTTACATTGACGAGCTATTAACAATGATTTGGGATCCTATAGATGGATGACACCAACAACGATCTTCCTATGAGTGATAAATCAAATATAGGCATTCTATGGATCTATAGGAAAGCTCGGATTAAGATGAGAGTACTTCTCAAATGGATTGAACTGGAGTAAAAAGAGGAGTTATGTGCTTACCAAAGGGTTACTTGAGTTTTGACAAGAATGAAGCCTCTCGTGTGGTCGTCAGTTATCAGGGACTTAAGGTGCGGGATCCCAACAGGGAGTTACAGACATTGGTTGTATAAGGATAAGTTTTTTAGGGTTGTATAAGGATGAGTTCGATCAACGACGGTACATGTGGCATTGTACACTTAAGGCCATGTTTGATCGAGTGGCAACGAAGTTATATGACAAATGGGATCCCGAATTAAAAGAGAGAATCAAAACTGGGAACAAAATTCTAAACCCAAGATGGGATCAAAAATCGGGAAGGAAATCCCAAATTAAAGACAAAAATCGAAACTGAGCATGAAACCCCCAACCAAGAATGAAACTCAAGTTGGGATTGGCAAGGATAAATTCGAATCATGACCCAATGTTGGAAATGAGATAGGAAACCCGATGTCGACACAAGGGATCTGATCAGATTTGGGATCAGGTTCTCGGACATGAAAATTGAGCTTTTAAGGGAAAGCTGGTTTTCATCCGAATAGGGGCCAAATTTCAAATTTAATTGCCAAAAGTACACAAAATGGGCAAAATGGTAATTTAAAGTTCAAAAATAAAAAGAAGGGAAGTTTAGTTGGATAGGACGAGTTAGGTCAACCTGATTCACCCGTGAGCCACCGCCCGCCCACCGACTGATTGGATTTCTATTGCACCACTTCAAAATTCATTCTAATGAACTCAAATTTTTATGAAATTGAGTGATACAAATTGCAGAGATTAGCTAGGATTTGAGCGATTGGTCCCTCTATGGAGTTAATTACATTAACTCCAACTAAAATGACCGAATTTGTAGTTTAAAGTCAGAATTCCCGATCTCGGATAGCTCATTGACTCCAGTCACTCAAAAAAACAATTCTCTCTCATCTAATCATCAAATGAGGTGATCTTTGTGTCAAAATGCATGTACTTGACTCCTTTTTAGACATGCCCAGTTCTAACCTACTAGTGGCTAGAAAATGCCACACGAATGTCATTTTGGCCAACCCCGATTCCGATTAGAAAGTTTCACCACCGTCGATGGACTTGCAAGGCCAAATACTCCCTCCTCTAGCCACCATTCTAATGGATGCTGGTGCCAAAGTGACCAATTATGTGAAACCCACCACCTCGGATCAAGGAAAATCGGGAAAGAACCGATCAATTAAATGAGAAAACTGAACCACTTAAGAAACCAAGAATGATAAAGATGGGTAAAATAGGAAATTGGGAAATCCCAAGTGACTAAAAGAGTCCTAAAAATTATGGGGAAGAACCATGGAACCAATTGAAAAAGAAAATCGAACCGGTTCAGAGTGAACTGGACCTGAAACGAATTGAACCGGTTTGAACTATACATGAATCAGTCTCTAAATTCATTTTTCTTGTTGGATTAAATAGATAAAATTGGGAAATTGAGGTCACCATTGGATAGGAAATGAATTTAGAAATATTTAGATTTGACAAAAATAGGTCGAATTATGTCTAAATCGGTCGATTTTCACCATTGAACACGGTTGGACTAGACCAGTTCAGTCTGGAACAGTTTCATCTTCTTCCTTGGGATGACAACACTTTTCAGCGGTTCAAAAACTTTCCATTTCCAATGAGAGGAACAACAAATAATGTCATGCACTAAGGGACAGGTAAACCCCACTGACTCAGGGAAAGATAACTTAGATCAGGAAAGTCTATGAGTAAGGCATAACGAAATCAAGCATAAAGGTGATAACCAAAGGATGAAGAAGGGATCCATGCGGGATGAAAAGGTGATAAACGCCAAAACATGTGGAAGAAAAGTGACCGGAACTCATAGTTCAAAAATCTTAGGTAAAGGAAGCTTGGAATGAGAAATGGTGCCCTGCGAAGGAAGGATATAACTAAAGGAGATGATCTTAGATCTCCCAGAAAGATATTCTAGGCTAAAGTAACTTCCATGGAATGAGGCAAGGATGAGGAGGAGGCGAGAATCTCAGGTATGTGGTGTAAAGAAAGAACGAAAATAACTGAGAAGGTTGTAAAATAATAAAATAGAAAAAAATTACATATCAATAAAAAGTTTAAGTTAATACTCAAAAAGCGTGGAATAAGTTTTGGGGACAAAACTCCTAAAAGGAGGGGAGAGTTGTAAACCTCGCTCTTTGGAGTTAAGGAAAATCGGAAAAGAACTGGTCAAACTAAGTGAGAAAATCGATTCGGTTCACAAACCCGACTATTGAGGAACGTGCAAATTAGAGAAATTTCAACTTCAATGTGACCCAAATAGATTCATAAACCTTGGAAAAGAACTTTAGGAAAATTGGAAGAGAAAAACAAAACCAGTTCGAGTGAACCGAACCCGAACCAGATTGAACTAGCTTAGGAACTAAGTCAGTTTATGAACCATAACCAATAGAGAGAGGGTAAACTGGGAAATATATGGACACCAAGTGACCTAAAAGAGTCACATAAGTCATGAAAAGGACTTTAGGATGAATGGGGGATGAAAACCGAACCGGTTCATGTGAACCGGATCCGAACCGAATTGAACCAGTTTGAACCACTATTGGACCGGATGATAAATTCATTTTTCTAGGTGTCTTAAAAAATTCAAATTTGAGATTTGAGGCCACCATTGGATAGAAAATGAATTTAGATGAATTTAGAAATTTTTCGATTTGAAAATTTTGGTCCAATCGAGGGTGAACCGACCAGTTTAAGCTTTGAATACGGTTTGTACCAGTCCTGTCCAGTTCAGAATAGTGTCATCTTCTTCCTTCAGATGATAGCACTGGTCACTCACCAAAAAATCAAAGCAGCACTAGCAAATAAGAAATGATTTCATTCAGTACATTTCAGACCATCAATTACTGTCATAAAGGTGCCAAACGGACGGTCAGCGAGTTCCCAAGCTCCCTATATAAATAGCCCTCTCCATTCATCCTCTCCACACCTAAAAACCTCACTCTCTCTCAACTGCTTAGCTTTCCAATGAAGCTCGAACCAGAGCTCTGACATAGAGTCTTTTTTAACCAAAGAAGACATGGTCAGGTTCCTTAGAACTGGGACAAGTCAGCTACACGGTGGCAGCATCCATTCGTCCAGAGGGTCGCCAAAGAAGTGTCGACGTGATCGAACAGTGAAGCAGCACCAGCGAACCAAAGATGCCCTATTTTGGCCGAGATGAAATTGGCCAATTCGAGCCCTCCTTAGGCCAAGCTCTCCCAACACCACCTCAGCCCTCCCACGCCCGAATTAGAACTAAAACGTAAGCCAATTTAGCTCCCCTCTGTAATTTTCGACAGGTGCTGGAGAGAGAACCGGCAGAATTTCAACGATGAAATTCTAATCCATTCGACATCAATTGATACAATTTTTTATCCTAGGAGAAACCTCGGGAGGAGAGCTATCTGCCCAGATTGGAAGCTCAAATCGTCGTGCCCCCGACGGTGAGCAATTGAAGCTTTCTCTCTCTACGTTCTATTTTCAGGCGAAGCTCCGTTTGAGCTTGTTACGACGTCAAAACTTGTGATACAAAGTGAAATTGAATTGTATGAAGATGTAGAAACTCAAATTTAACTTCAATTTCAACAATTAGAAGTGTTTGATCGGTCAATTTCATGAAATCAAATTTGGCAATGTTAGAAAGTTGAAATTAGGGAAAATTGGGGATTTTCGAAAATTCGAAGGACCAAAATGCAATTTTATAAAATTGAAGGTCGATTGGGCATGATAAGAGTGTTAGGGGACCAATTGAGCAAATTTTATAATTTTAGGGAAAAATGGTAATTTTGGGAAAATTAGGGGGTCAAATTGGGAAATTGGGAAGCATGAACCCCTTTTTATGAAATTGAATAAATTGAGGTACCAAGGGGAATTTTAAAAGTTTTAGGACTCAATTTGGGGAAAAACCATTAATTGGGACCCAAAGTAAAGGAAAAATAACTTTAGGGACCAAATTGCAAATATTTGAAAAGTTTAGAATTTAGTCATTCATAATGAATGAAGGTGATCAAGCCAAATGATAATGAACAACAATGTTCATTTCATGTAGGAACATGAGACATCGGGAACGCTAGCTGAGATTAGGCTCACAAGGGACAAAAACCGACTAAGAGGAATTTCACTGCACAATCGAGTGAGTGGGATTTTTATATCATACCTAGTTGGGATGATAAGCACCTCGATAATGTACCCTCATTTGGACATCAATTATAGCAATTCTTGATCCTAGAATGAAGCTTAGTATGAGTGCTACCTCCCAAGATCAAGAGCTCGGACTATCGCACCTCTGACAGAAAGCTTTCGAAGCTTTCTCTCCCTGCAAATAATTTTCCAACGAAGCTCCCTTTAAGCTCATTTTGGACTCAAATCATGCAATTCAAATCTCAATTGAATCATATGGAAGTGTAGGAACTGATCCATGCCATCAATTGGAGCAATTAACCTCAATTTTATGGCCAATTTGAATAATTCAAATTCAGTCGGTTTGAAGGGGAGAAATTGGGGGGAAATATTTGGGGGAGATTGGGGATTTCAAAAAATTGAGGGACCTCCATGCAATTTCTCAAAATTGAAGGCCAATTGGCAATGAGAAAGATGATGGAGGGCAATTGGTTAATTTCCGGAATATTTGGAGCCAAATTGCCTTTTTTGGAAAGTAGGGGCAAAATTATAATTTTTGAAAATTTGGGGACCAAATTGGAAATTTTGAAAACTTGAGCCCCTTACACAATTTTAATTAAATTGAGAATCCAAAAGGGATATTGGAAACCTTGAACTCAATTTGGGGAAAAAATTAGCATTAGGGACCTAAAGTTAAGAAAAATGAACTTTAGGTCCTTAAGTGCAATAAACCAATAATTTTGAGATGAGTCGCTCATATGTAAGAAAACGATGGTTGTTATGCCAAAGCTTAATTGATAAGGATACCCAAAGCATGTAGGGACACAAGAGACCAGGACGCCGGCAAGAAAAAGCTAGCGTGGACTTAGAAATCGACTAGGGGCGAACGTGTCACGGTCAATAGGTGAGTGGACTAATTTACACATCACACCTGTTGGGATGATGAGCACCCTTTAAAATGGAAAATCCACTTGTGAGTGGGAACTTTATACGTCATACCGGTTGGGCTGATGAGCTCACTTTTATGAAAAGAAAACCTACTTACCGGTTGTGAGTAGGATTGAATATCATACCCGGTTGTTATGATGAGTTTCCTTAAGAAAACGAGAAACCCGCCTACCGGTTATAAGCGGAGTTATCATCAAACTCGGTTGGTGTGATGAAGTTAAAAATGAACTTTTGTCAGAAGTGTTCTCCCCTGATTGTGTGCCAATGCTTAAAACATTTGGGAGACCTTATTGAAGGGAGCTAGAATAGCTCAGATAGGCCAAGGGCCTTGGTTTTTGAACTCATGGGGCCAAATGCCCAGTTTTGGAAAACGTGTGCAGTGGGCCCAAAGCCCGTAGGCACGAGCAAAAGCTCGTAAACAAACTTGATTAAGAAGAGCCATGAAAATTTCTAATGAAATCGGTTGTGTGATTTCACCACTGTACCGAGTTAGGACCAACAATGCTCAATGGACTGGCGACAATGTATGAGGGTCAGGTTGACGAATTGGCCTAGACAAACAGTTGCAAGTCGAGTTGAGCATCGGGGTCGTCAGACCATTGGCACCAAAGAGAATGGCTATTATTTGAAAACTCTTGTATGTGCATGCACTTGTGGTACGGGGCCATCAAGACGCCCCAGGGGGTAGTGATGGGTCCTAAGGGCTACTAGACGACATGGTGGAGATATGGGAAGTTCGTCATACCAATCAGTCTTGAAGCTCTGTAAGCTTGTTGCGCATGAGATCGAGGTGGGGTCGAAATGAGGTCTTTGTCCTCATACAGACACGAAGTGGCATTTGAGTCTGAGAGTCAAACATCTAGGACATCCACTTAGACCTAGGGTAGAAGTGGATGGGCTTCTATCTTGGTGGACGAAAAATACACTCTGATCCATAAGTGGGTGTAGTGGATGAGCTGCACCTACGAATATGTATACCCTTCCTGATGAAGGGTGTGTGTTTGTTTGCTAAATGCCTCTCGAGGCAAGGGGGTGGGGTAAGAAGAGCTAAACACACCTAATATGGAAATGGAAAAGGTTTTGGAAACCTGAATTTGAGGAAAAATCCTTTTTAAAGAACTGATAACATTGGCATGGTTTAGATCAACTAAAGCTATTTTGAAAACTCACTCCCAACACCAGCTCACTGAGTTATAGAACTTACCCCCTCACTTTACCCATTTTCAAGAGTAAGGAGGCAAAAATGAAAGAGAGCGTGAAGATGTACCCTCCGTCAGGTATGCTTAAAGTTCTTTTTAATATTGCTATAGATTGATTTATACTATTCCAATGAACAAGGTTTAAATTTACATTTGGCTCCTCTTGAATAAAAAAATGGGAAACCACTCTTAAACCAAGGGAGCGGCAGTTTAATCATGTAGATCCAACTAAACTGAGTTGGAGCGTGACAAATGCCTTCCTTTCACACCTAAATGATCATGTATAAGGGATTTATCAATTATCTCATAATTACACTTAAGTCCCTATATTTTCTTTAATTACATATAAGTCTCTAAGTTTATTTTCTTGACAAATAAATTCCAAATTATTTGCCATAATTTCATCAATTTACAATATTTGTAATTTTATCCCCAAATAATTTTATTTAATATAAAATTATTCAAAATTATAAATAAATCATTTTATTCACTTTTAATTGTAATTAAAATCCCAAAAAAAAATTTTAATTGTGATTAAGCCTCCAATTTCTTTTAAATCCTCAATTGACTCTCAAATTGTTACAATTGCACAAAAATCTCCAAATCTTCCAATTTCTCTAAAATTGCATTTTAGCCCTTAAAATCTCAATTCACCAAATTGATGGATCAAACTTGGTTAATTGCCTCCTATCATACTGCTAATCAACTCCCCTAGCTCTCGGCGATCATTTCAAGATTTGAATTGTTCAATTTGGCCTAAAATTAAGCTAGAATGAAAATTCATCAGAAAATATTTCGATAGAGAGAAAGTTTCGATTTCTTATCGGCAAAGACGCAGTTGTCAGAGCTCTAGATTTGGGGAGCTAGATCTCGTCGAGAGGAAACGCTTAGGATCAAGTTTCATCTCAATTGGTGCCTTAAACTAGGAAATTTTTCAAAAAGATTTTCATAATTTTTTCTCTAACTGTGTTTTGTTTTGTTGTGTTGTTTCAGAATTTTAACTGATTGCAGTGAAGTGAATCTTAGTTTTTCTTGCATCCCTATGCTGACATGTGTGGACGTGCAGCATTATTGGTATTCAACTTGTAGATTGTGTCCAGATTCTGCTCATTTATTTTACATGGACATATTTATGCCTGATTATCGTGTCCGTTCCTAGACAATGTGATGAAATATTCACAGTTGAATTTGATCATTGTTATTGCTGTTATGTGATGATCCTGAGGCTAGTCATCATCAATTTAAAATAAACCATAGTAGGATTCTAACTCCATGTTTTGCTGATTTTTTTTGGGGAGGAAACAATGATAATTTCAATTGAATTTACCTGCATTCATGTTTTACTTTTGTGGATGTTTTCTGGATTGCAATCTAATTGCAGACTAGATTTCTGAATTAATTTGTATATTTATTGGCTGAATTGATGTGTTTTCTAGCCTCGTTTGCTAAGTAGTTTTGGCTGATCATTTTGACCAAGTTGTTGCTTATCTTAGTCTGAATTTAATTGAGTCTTCAAGTTGTTCGAAAAGTTCTGAATGATTCAAGTTATAATAATGGGCAATTGTTGACTTGAATATATTCTTGATATTATTAGCGTGGATGTTTTTTATTAAGAACTTGATGAATGATTAAAAGATAATAAACTTGGCACATGAGATATCAGTCATTTATGTTTTGGAAAGGTAGACTTAGGAATAACACCCGGGCACTATATATAGTGTGTTTCATTGGTTTGCAAGTCTTTTGAATGTAATATGACCTCCAAAATTCATACCTTGGTTCAAGAACGGCTTCTAAGGACTAGGCGGTGGTGCCATGACCCCTCAATAATTGGTTTCTAACCGACCTTAGAACTTGCTTTCTTAAATGAGTAGCTGTGACTGTATTTTTTTTATGTCTCATTATCCTCAAAGTTTTTAAGTGCCCAAAAAACAGACTAGTGACAAGTGCAATGGTCCAATGCTACTCTGCAGAATGCTATTTGCCAGTATTTGATGGACATAAATTACTTCCAAAAGTTACAAGTATAATTAAATAATTTAGCATAGTGTTTAATACTAGAAATATTACCCTCCAATTCATAATTTTTTTGGGAATCTTCATTTGTTTATCTTGCCTTGTGGTCTTGATTTCAACATCTCCATACTTCTATTCCCCCATTACCTTACCTCATTGACAGACAAAGGTTTGTAATTTCATTATATGTGAATGATTGGCCGTTTGGTTGCTGAATGCTTAGGTTAGCTGGGACTTACCCAATTAGTATGTGCAAGTCACTTACCTGTTCGATGAAATACCTGAAACTCTCAATCAACACATGCACATCCCCATACTTCTCATCCTCCATTACTTGACATCATTGACAGACAAAGGTTTGTAATTTTATCTATGTGAATGATTGGCCGTATGCTTGCTGAATACTTAGGTTTTCTGGGACATACCCAGTTAGTATGTGTAGGTTACTTACCTGTTTGATGAAATGCCTGAAAAATCTCAATTATTATATATGTATATAAACACATGCCCTTCTTGGGGCAATTTGATTTGTCCGAAATACTTCTGTTATATATATTTGTCAGTCTTGGTAATCATACTTTATTTATTGAACTTGCAGTTTACACAGGTGAAATATAAATACATCATTGTGTGGAGCCCAATTAGTGAAGTTGCAAAAGCCACAGAAGTTGATCTTCAGCCCTAAAAGCAATCCTCATCTGAACTTGTAGTTGGAGGAATTCTATCAAAATGCCACAAGTGAGGATAATTGCAAAAAAATTCATGGACACGGTGGCTGCTCTGCCAGCCATGAAGCTTGACCGCCTGTACCAGAACACCTTCATCTGTGAAGCAATTATCAGGTTTCTCTTTTGATGAGTGGCTCCAGCTCCATTTCTTCTGCACTTTTCTCTTCTTAATTTATGCAAAGGTAGTTTGGTAGTTGAGTTCCTGTTTAGTGGATTGACAATTCTGGATAGTTAGCTTGAGTGCGTTCACTTACTAGATAGTATCTTTTGTTTATGTTCTCCAAGTGTTGCTATATACTAATAGAGGTTCTAGGGGTTAATGTATTTCTGAGTTTTATTCTGGACTTATCTACTACAGGAACATAATTGATTTTTATTAGCAAAATGGGTTGAATTTCTGCTATCTCATGAAAGGAAGCTCATCCTTTTACATAAAGATTACATTCTCGTACATTCATTAGCATTTTCCTGATATTTATTACTTAAATTATACTCATTGCTATGCTATTGCTGGTATTGACTGTTGATTGAGTTGTTAATCACATTATTGTCCTTTGTACAACATATTTTGCATCCTAATTCAACTTCATATTTTTCCATAAAAACATTGATCCTGATGATATGTGCAGTCAGTAAGCTGCATGGTGTGCATATATAGGGTTGTTTTAGGATATACTTTATAACTCTATCATTCAGGGAGTTTTCATTTTAGTAAGGGTATGATTTTGCTCACCATATCATATTCTCAAGTCACTGCCACCCCCTGCCAAGAAGTATGTAATACAAATGTGCTATATAGAAGAGCCCATAACAAGCAAATCCTTGGAGGAATGGCTTCTTCCAGATGGTTCCTCAAAGCATAAAGTGGCAATTGACAAGTTGTTGCAGTTAAGAATTTTCTTAGAGAGTTTTGACAAGTAGACCATTTACCTTTTTTTTTAGTTTTTTTCTATGATAAGAGTCTATAAACTTCTAGAATTTTTCTATATTTAACAGCTTTCATTTTACATTAATTTTCTAAAGTTGATAATCTTTTGGCAGGACAACTGGTACTAGCTATAGGGTGAATCCAACTTTTCAGAAAAACCTTCGAACACTTATAACCTGTGGGTAAGTTCAAATTCATGTCTAGCTTCCTTTTTTTCTAAATTTTATTTAAGTGGTAAGATTATTCTTGGGTTTAGTATTTCATATTTCACTGGATTGCAATAATTGCCAAATTCTGGATGTGCATCCTCATCTTTTGCTTCATTGAAGTGTGATTTGCTATATCCATAGGATGCTTTGCTTTGAAATGTTTAATGATCATCTGTATATATTGAACTTCTTACAGTGCAATTTTGCCTAGAGAGCCTATGCCTTCAAATATCACAATCAGGCTCCTTAGTTCAACAGTGGGAGGTAAAGGTTGAACTTTTATTTCTGCTATTTTCTGTCTTTCCTGTTCCTCCGAAATAATTATTCAGCTCTTTCGCTGAAGTACACAAAATTGTATCTATTTATTTCTCTAGTTGCTGAATTTTATTCCATCTTTTCAAAACTTCTTTATTTCCATAAACCAGTGTTTTCTTCTTCAACTTATAAACTCAGCCCAAGTGGCAAGGATGCCGAATATTAGCCCCTCCATGATGAGAATTTTCCAAAGAGGTCTTTTGACACGGGCATGGTTACACTAAATTTGTTTTTTCAGAGAGTTACATGTGGAATATAAAACTTTTTTTTTTGCTCAATAAAATACTATTTCATTAATTTATCAAATCATATACAATATCTACACAATAATAAGATGAAAATGAGATAATTCTCTCATTCTCAATAATAGATTTAATATTATCGGGTACAGCAGTATTCAAACCACTTGAGCTTCGATTCTTCCTGTAGAAACATGTTAATGCATCTGCACATGAGTTGCTTAATCGTTTAACTAGTATCACTTGGCATTCTAAAAACCTCATGTAATGCAATGATTCATCAATATAAGGGTGGACAATCCATGAAACTTCTAGTTGCTGCTTCTGAAGTATAGCACAGAGTATACGAGAGTCAGATTCAAGTATGATTTTGGGCTATCCTTGTTTTTGTGTAAGTTTTAGTCCTTCCAATACAGCTCGTGCCTCGGCTTCCAATGCGTGTGTGCAATAAAACAGGGAGCCACTAGCTCGCAGTAAAGAGCCCTGTTCATTCTTGACTATGATTTATGTACCTGCATTTCTTGTCAATAGATCAAATGAGTCATCCACATTAATCTTCACAGTGTCAATTGGTGGCAGCTTCCATACTCCTTCAATTTCCGTAGGCGAATTTGGCTCATTTCTAGTGTGATTTTGATCCTTATTGACGTCCGCATATTTTCTAATCAAACCCATGATATTACCAATCAGTTCCTCAACTTGTGGCGGGCATCCTTGGAATAGAATTCTATTCCTTTCCTTCCATATCGCCTAACTCATTGTGGTAAATCTGCACTTCATTGCTTCCCTCTCTTGTTTTCCTGTTTTAAATTACATAACCAAGATTCAATTCATTTAATTAGAGACAAATTGACAAACTCTTTAATTCTTACCCTACATGTTGCAAACCATACTAATCTAGTCCATACGCATTTAATTAGTAAATGATGTATGGTTTCGACTTCACCACATATGGGATATATATTGGAAGATATGGATTTTCTCAAAAATAAGTTGTCATGAACAGGCAAAACATTCAACATTACTCTCTAGAGAAAGTTCCTAATCTTTGGAATACAATCAATATGCCAAAGTGTTGTCCACATTTTTTTGCTTATAACTAAGGAGTAGGAAGGAATTGATATGGACTCATCATGTTTCCGATCTAACATGAAAGTATAGGTAGATCTTACCATAACCTTACTAGTTCGTTCCCAAGGCCATATCAATCTGTCTTTTCGGGTAAGAGAAATGAGAAGGATAGTTATGATGGCTTCCTTTTCCCCTGGGACAAGATATCGTTCGATATTGTCTAAACACCATGTACTTGTACTTCTATCAATGAGGGTACTTATTGGGATTTGATTGGCTTCTTCGTCATTTGTTTGAGACTGCAAATGTTCATTTGGGAGGGCAAGAATTCAGTTGTCCTTCCAAACATGGGCTTGGTTCCCATTACCTATTTGCCAATTCAGCCCTTCACGCAGTTGTTCTTTACCTGCATATAAACTTCTCCACAACCAAGAGGGACAGTTACCTGTACTAGCTGAAAAAATATCATTATGTCTGTAATACTTACATTTGAGTAGCCGAGAGAGAAGAATATTAGGCTGATTATGGATCCTCTATACGTTTTTCATTAGCAATGCTAAATTGAAAGTATAGAGATCTTTAATGCCCATCCCTCCCCTCTCCTTGATATCGGTAATTTTGGCCCACTTAACCCAGGGGATCTCCTTAATATAAACCTTGAAAATCTTGTTTTTGATACAAGGATAAAGAGGCTCCAAGATTAACTGAGAGTGGTTTCCAGTTTTTGGTATGAATATCATAAGTTGCCTGGACTATAAATCAATAGAGTTTCTTCTTTTTTTTTTTTTGTACTCTGCAGCTAATAGACATACTCCTTTGGATAATCAGTTGATGGACACAAATGCACAGCTTTGGTACATAATCAGAGAAAACATCTCAAATTTTGAGGTATTATCTTCTATAAAAAAAATCCTTCAGCTCTTTGCCAGATTCTAATCCAATATTCTATTTAGTTGAGGGAATAGAACTAGCAGATTTATTTAGGATAATGGGTGGGTGTGATCCCACCTTGGAGTTGAGGTTGCTTATTAATTTGGAGTCTATTATAGGTCATTGATCTTATGGATAATGCTGGAAAGTTTCTAGATGGGCTTTCTTGTGGATGAAGGTAATATAAGTTTCTGCGAAAGGCTCTAAATGAAAATTAAACCCTTCATGCTGATTAAATATCAATGTTGGGGATGGACATTCTCTCATTGCCTAGGCAAAACTCTCACTACTGTTATAACTGGCTGTATGGTGTCTGGAATTTTCTGCTGTTTAATAATACTCTGGTTACTATGTGAATTAGTGCTATATTAGGTTTCGGTTTCTGTTTCTGCTTTTGATTGTTATTGTTCTTGTTTGGATTCTGTTCTTTCTATTTTTTTCATCTTATTATTTTCAAGGATTGCACTTCCTCCATGATTAGTTTCTTCATTGTATTCTTTTAGAAAAGTTTTAGTTTCAGATCGAGGTACTACAATAATTATAGAAAATAGATAGGAAGAAATGTGAAATATGTTTCCAGGAGGCTTAAGAGATTCAGGTAAATTGCCTAAATGGTACATAAAGTTTTGGAAATGAAATAAGTTGGTACAAACACAATATGTTCTGCTCCATTGGTACATGACATTTCAACTATATTCACCAACAATAAAACCATCGAAATTGTGATAATGCAATTGTTGTTAATAGAACTAATGGTACAAAAAAATTTGAATGCTTTAAACTAGTGCAAAAGGAAAAAACAAAATCATTTCCAATCAGTGCAAAAGATTGCAGTGTCCTGTTACTCCAACTCAGGTTAGTTGTCCAAATGGTACAGAAAGTTTCAGAAATGAAATAAGTTGGTATAAACATAATTTGCTATATTCCATTGGTGCAGAACTTTTCAAGTATATTCTCTGCTAAATCATGATAATGCAATTGTTGATAATAGAATCAAATTGTCACAATTGAGTAGACATATTTAAATGAATGCAATATCTGATAGACTTTTGAGATCATAACTTTTCACCAAAGTATTCTTTCACATTTATGTTATATTGGAATGACAACTTAAGTCCTATTGATACATTACTAAGTGATATAAAATAAATAACATCAAAGGGTATTGTAGAAAAGTTAAAATCTGGCCAAATTCTTGAGGTTTACATATAATAATTTAGACAATCTAGTAATTTATATCTCTCCCTATAGAAATGTGTTGTCATATTAAAGAGGAAATTTCATTATGTTGGACAGGAGATAGGTGTAGATCCAGCAGATTTGATCTTATTCATACTTGAGTTGAGCTTTCATGAAGTAAGCCAGGTGCTGGATTCTTCTATTAAGGATAGAATGCTCCTTTTTGTATATAGACAATCATGATTTTTCTTGGAGAAGCTTCTTGGAAACTATAAAACTGACTGTTAAGGTTTATTTACTGAATCTATTGATATTTAAATGCGTCAGACATATATCATGAACACATTAAACAAAATTCAAGGAAACACAATTAAAGACCTTTCAGATCTGGGTCTGATCAAACTTCAGCAGGTATGATACCATACAAGCATTCTATGATCTTAGAAATTATGAGTGCTGGACCTGTTTTTCTTATCAAATCATGTATATTCCCAGGGAAGAAAAGAGAATTGGTTTATACCTACCAAATTAGCTACTAATCTCTCAGTTAGTTTGACTGATTTGTCATCACTTAAAGGGGTCAAATCTCACTACTGATGTTTGTTATATAAGAGATATTTTATTTAGAAATTAGTTATATAGGCTTATTTCTTATTTGTGCAGGGCTTTGTGATGGTGGAAACAAACTTTAGAATGTATGCATACTCATCATCTAAATTACACACCGAGATATTACGACTTTTCTCAAGGTATGTCTGAAAGGTGCCTATTTTCTTCTGTCAGCATTCATTTTTCTGAAGCAATGCAATTTTTGTGTTCTTTCATGTTATGACCTCAATGAAAGATGGAGAGTTCAGAATTAGGTTGGGAATGCACAAACAAGTGCCTAACTTCTCTCCTCTCTCCTGTTAATTTTTTATAATATGCACGCATCTTGGTTTTTTGCTAGTGGTAATCTTCTGCTTATGTTGCTTTTGCCCACATGTTATTGTAGATTCATGCCTTTGTTTTTGCTCAATATTGTAGATTCATGTATGATAGTATATAGGTCTAGATATATTATGCAGGGTCCAATACCAGCTTCCAAACCTTATAGTTGCTTCTATTAACCAAAGAGAGTTTGTATAACGCATTTGAGAATGGCATCACAGCTGAGCAGGTAAGCCTCCTTATTAGATCGATAGTGTAGCTCTAATTTTCTAATGGAGTTTTGCTAGTATACAGTTGTACTCTTATAGAGCATAATGCACAATTTTGTATTTGATGGAACTCTCCTTTTGAAGGCCTTATTGAACCTTAATGCTTTTGATATGTAGATAATTTCCTTCCTCCAGCAAAATGCACATGCTCGAGTGGCTGAGAGGGTACCATCTGTTCCTGAAAATGTAACAGAGGTGATCTCCTGATCTCCCAAGTTAGTTGCAAACCCATTCAGGATCTGGTCTGGAAAATTTATTGTTTATGTGCTAATTTCTTTTACAGATAAGATTGTGGGAGTCGATCTAAACAGAGTGGATATGACCCCAGCACATTTCTATGATGAATTCCCATCAACGGTAATCCCTTTTTATAACCTGATACTCTATATAAAAATCATCTTCAACAAGTGCCTATTGAGACATGATAGAAAATATGTCCCCTCTGCCATAGATAGAAACTTCTTACCCCTCTGCTTAAAATGAACTGGGAAGTGTTCTCTGAAGAGCTCACACCTAGTCAACTCCCAACCTAAAGGCTCCTGACCTTTTTGTTTTTTCAAACTAAAACTGAAGGTTTGCTTGGTGGATACTATCATTTCTTGGTGATTCTTATTGAGAAGTATATTGACATAGAAAGAAAAGCCCATACGGCAAAGATGCATGGGATTATATGGGAAGTGGAGAAGGGGAAATGCAACCTGGCCTATTTTATGGGAAACATAAATAGTTATCTGCTTAGCGTGTTTCTTGTGCAATAGTATCTAACTACAAGGATTTCCTGAAGATATTGGTAGAGATGTGGATGATTGGGTTCACTGGATGGTCTGCCTGGATATGTAAGTTAGCCTAAGGCATTTTCTAAGAAAAACAGTACCGCTTCAGTGAAAGAACATCCTTATTTCACTGAGAACTGGCAGGAACTTACCTGTCGTAAGAATTACTGATTCAACGGCACGGTTTATTTGCTCCTATTTAAATATTGTGGCTGAGGATCAAATATCTTTCTGAATTTTATGATGAAGGTGAACAAGCTAAGTCTTTATGATTTGATAAAATCATTTTCAGGATGTGTTCGAGATGGCCTGCAATTTCGCACGAGAATGCGGGGGTTTACTGTGGGAAGATTCAAAGAAGATGAGGATAGTGGTGAACGCCGAAGTGCACCTTCAAATGCTCCAGAAATAGGACCGAGTTTTTTGGGGTCATGGTCCGTTCTGTTTATGGTGGACAATTCCATTATATGTAATTATATTCAAAGCCTCATGATTTTGTATTGAGAATCACAAATTAAACTCCACTTCGAAGAAAATCTTTACTAGGAAAAATCTGACTTTGATGGTTATTTTGTGCATTATAGATTGTTTTATTTTTTTCCTACAATTTTCTGTTCATATTGTAAATACATATGTGAAAGGGTAAATTGACTCAAAAATATGAAAAATTCCCAAAATATTAAAATAGCCACTACCTTCAATGGGGTTTATATAAAAGAAAGGGTTCTTTTGAATAGTTTATTTATCATTTTACACAAATTTCATTCATTTATATATTAATTTCATCATTTTTTGCATCAATTTTCTCATTCTCCATATCAATATTGTTCTTCAATGTATTTGAACATCTAATGGCCAAAATATTATCACCATAAGATCAACTCTCCATCAATCTATCTAATTTGCTATCCATTATTAACAAAAAAAATTATTGCCATCAATTTTCTAATCTGATGTGATTAGTTAACATCAATTAAGTATTTCATCTCTAAAACTCATTTAGAGTGTTTAATACATGATGTGTCCTTTGAGAATATAAAATAGAAATTAATTTGTAGCTTTTGACAAAATACATATTATAAATTTTAATAATAATAAACAATAATATTTTCTTAAACAAGGGAAGTGATTTGTTAAAAGGGTTGTAAGCAAAATGATATTTAATCTAAATATTTAATACCACTCTTGTAATTTGACCATAAATAAAATGAGTCTACATACCCAATTGTGACTATTCAAATTGTAAGATATTGCCAAGTTGTCTTACAAATTAAGGATTTTATCCTTATGTTAAAGTTTAATGGTAAACATCTACGTGTATATTTTAATGTTATAATATTTGGATACCATTGATATAATATATATAATAATGTCAAATTAACGAATATTCTCTCTAACATAAATTTTATTTTATATTTTATCAATTGAGTACTATGTTAATATTTGCCATTATAAATGGTTTGATTTGTACAAAAGAAATATTATCAAAGATTCAAATTGGTACACAAAAATTTTATGAGTATTTTAACATATAAAATGAATTTAAAATTTTTTTTACACAATAAATAACTTCATTATATAATGAAAAATAATATAAAATTTTCACTCTCATTCAATTATGATAATTCCAAATATATGTGAATAAAATGTAAAAATAGTATACTTACAATAGAAAAGGATTTAATGTAATACATTTAAGACTCTCCCAAATGGTAAGATATTGACAACTTGAGATTATCTTACATAATGTTTTTTATTTAACAATTTAAATGGAGAGTGAAAATATCTATATTCTCTGATAATTTCTTATTAATATACTATTTTTGGAAGGATCAAATGTATATAGTCATAGTTTAGGGATGAAATCAATCATTCACTAATAGTATAAGTTTTTTTAACTTCAAAAATCAATAATTTAATTAAAATATTTTGTTTTTATCTAATAATTTAAAATTCTAATTTAAATTTTCAATGAAAACTAACCTTATCATACTTCACAATAACATAAAAAATTAATGATTATGTGTTAATGATAAAATGTTAATCCAGATGACATAAATTGAAGATTAATTAAGAAGACTAGAGCGGTAGACAACACTAAAATATTAAGTTATTGAATTTTATAATTTGAGAATGTAAGTGTGAATAAGTGATAAAATTAATGATTAATATGTTCATGTATCCTTAAAAATAGAAAGGCTTGATAGTAGAAAAAGGAAAAATAAGGATAGAGCAAAATACAGTACTTTAATTTTTAGACCTATGGAGATTGTATTATTTATTACTTAAATTAATTTAATATTCTCATTTATTATTTATTTAATTTATTTTTATTATGATACACTTAAAATAAATTTATAAATCAATAATATTTTATATAAAATTATATAATAAAAATATTATACCTTAAAAAAATTAACTTTACAAATATATTTAATATAATTTAATTATATATATTAACTAATAAATTATTTAATTTAATTAAAAGTTTAATACTCCCTCTCTAATACCATTTATGGAAGGAAAAAAAATATAATTCATATATCCTTTGATTGGTAAGCTTATATTTATATGTAATTACAAGGTTTTTAATCAAGCAATCGAATAAGATTGTATACGACTTGCTTATATTGAGATTTGGAAGGGTCAATTAATAGTAAATAATGGGCAAAACAATTAATAGTAAACAAGAAAGGGAAGTTTATTGTGCAAAAAAAAACAAGAAAGGGGAAGTAGGGGAGGGAAATTCATTGCAGTCAAAATGGGACTCCAATTTGAATAGGGGACAGCGACAACCTGGTATCCCCTTCATCATCTTCCACACAATAATAATTTTTTTTCAAGAAACAGTTGTCTCTCTTTGTTTATATATTCTTATAGAGAGAAAGGTGGAGGGGGAGAAGAGAGAGGAAAGAAATGGCCACCATTGCCTGTAAAAAAATAATGGCCTTCAAAGAAGTGGCTAGATGTATGTCCATGAAATATAAGCTCCTCTTTTTTCTCTCTCTCTCCCCTCTCCTGCTTTGCTTACAGACATTTGGACACATGAAAATGGAAAACAACACAGCCTCTTGTTTTCAGGAAAATTTCTATCTATTTAATTCCTGATTTGTTGACACGAAAAGGGTAGATCTGTACTAGCCTTAAGGATTCTTTAGTGTGGGAGCCCCGTCAAGAGATTTCCTCCCATAATAGAGAGGGAGGGTGACAGGGCAACACATACAATGGGGGTGACAGGAGTGGAAGAGCACGAGGAAGGAGTAATGGCGAACGATTTCTTCTGGTCTTACACTGACGAACCCCATGCCTCGAGACGCAAGCAGATCCTTTCTCAGTACCCTCAGATCAAAGAACTCTTCGGTCCTGATCCCTGGGCCTTCCTCAAGGTCCCTTCCTTCCTCGTCCCCTCTCTCCGTAACTCTCACTGCATTGTCTTTTCTTGTGTTTTTTTCGTTGTATGGCTTTTTCTTATATGGGGTTTTGGATCCGAATTATATGTGCTGAAGTGGGTGGCTCTGTTTGAATAATGTCTTCGGTTCAATGCTGCAAGCTAAAAGCTTTCAAATTCGTTTTACGGAAGTTAGTAGCTTCCTTGTCATGCCATGGTTTGACAGCTCTCCTGGTTAGGTCTGGCAAATGTGTGATTGATTAGTCTGACTGTATTCCTTGCGGGGAGTGAAGCTGCCTCTGCAACTCAACTGCGAGGACTTATCATTAGTTAATGTGGTGTCCAAGCTTCAACTTCATTTGCTATGCTGATCAGTGTATCAGCTTTAACTCCATGTTGGTTCTCTTGAAAACTTCCAATCTGATTAGGATGGCTTTTAGCCTATGCTTACCATGTAGATTTACCTCGCTAAAATTTGCATCATATCATTTTTAGACTAAAGGCCTGTAGTTCTCCTAAAACTCTTCTCATGTATATTCCTTTTTTTCCTGATAATGCCATGCAGATTACAATGGCGGTTCTTATTCAGCTTTGGACGGCGACTTACCTCAATGATTCAGGGTGGCTGAAGATCCTTGCAGTTTCCTACTTCTTTGGGTCCTTCATCAACCACAACCTTTTCCTAGCAATCCATGAGCTAAGCCACAACCTTGCCTTCTCGACCCCTTCTTTGAACAAATGGCTCGGGATATTTGCTAATCTCCCCATAGGAGTGCCAATGTCGGTCACCTTCCAGAAGTACCATCTGGAACACCACAGATACCAGGGGGTCGATGGGATGGACATGGACATCCCCAGCTATGCGGAAACTCTCTGTGTCAGGAATGCTCTTACAAAGTCCATCTGGGTTATCTTCCAGCTCTTCTTTTATGCATTGCGGCCTCTCTTCCTAAAACCAAAGCCACCCGGTTCCTGGGAATTTGTGAACTTTATGATTCAGATTGCCCTCGATTCATCTATGGTCTACTTCTTTGGTTGGAAATCTTTTGCATATCTGATCCTCTCAACATTTGTAGGAGGTGGAATGCACCCTATGGCTGGTCATTTCATCTCCGAGCACTATGTTTTCAATCCCAAGCAAGAGACGTACTCCTACTATGGCCCCCTCAATCTGATGACATGGAGTGTAGGATATCACAACGAGCACCATGACTTCCCGAGGATTGCTGGAAGCAAGCTCTACAAGGTGAAGGAGATCGCGCCTGAATTCTATGAAGGGCTCGAGTGTTACAGATCATGGAGTCAGGTGATATACATGTACATTATGGACCATACAGTTGGGCCATTCAGCAGAATGAAGAGGAAGCCAACAAGTGCAAAGAAATCTGAGTAGCCCCCCCTATGCTGGCTGTTCCATCAAATCTCCTCTCCATGTTTTGGGATTCTTTGTGTGATCATGGTTACAAGTGCAATGATTGATATTTATTCATGTTCTATAGTTTTAGACCGAGCAGAGAATTCTGCCCATTGATTGATTTTAATTGTGCCAAAAAAATAAAAACAAAAAATGGGATTCATATCTTGTGTACAGATGCTTGTGATTAAGTGCAAAGGTTATTCAGAGACAACCTTTTGGTACTCAACATCTGTTTATGTCAAATATTCTTTTACTGGTCGTGTGTTACACCTAGGGAAGTTTTGTACTAATGAATTTTATTAGAAATTCACACCCAAGTTGATCCAAACAGGAAAAAGGGCAACATCATTTCTGCAGTTGATATTCAATTTTGTTCAGTGGAGGAGGAGGATTTTTACAAACATTGGGACGTTCTTCAGTTTAATCGAAGTGGTTATAGTTAATAATGCACTATTAAAAGATTAAAGGATCAATAATTATATCATGACATGAAACTTTTACTTGCAAATATATGACAGTTCTTACTCAGAACTACATGTACATATACCTCCTAAAATATTGAAGTTAGAATTATTGGGCATAAATGCATGCCATAAATTCTCCCTCCTTTTCAAGGAGATTCACCCTTGAGTTACAACAATTAGGGGTAGGACCTTATATGGAAGACTGGGACAGTCACATACCAATGATCAATTCTTATCTCCCTAAAGAAAAGAAGAAACATCATCTCCATCACCTCGGCAATTAGTTATTGGGCGATCATAGGGAGCTTGTTGATATGCATGAAGAGCCTCTTTAGGTCCTCCCGAATCACAGTTACCATATTTATTGTGTCTATATTAATTGTGAGTACTCACATGTCTTATGCGGGAATATCAATTGCTCGGGTCGGGGCGAGTTTTGGCAGACCCACGCCCAACCTGAGCTCGGGTCTGCTGGACCTAATACTCGTGGGGACCCGAACCCGTAGTGTCGGGTCCAAATGAGCCCGAATCAGATTCTGTTTGAAGGATCGACTTAGGTTCTTGTTTGATGGACATGACTCGGGTCCTTTTTGGAAGGACCCGACTCGAGTCCTTCAAACAAGAACTCGAGTTAGGGTCCATCCAAAAAGAACCGTTTATATTTAAGGTTAATAAAAATTAAATAATGTACCGCTTATATTTAAGGTTAATAAAAATCAAATATTGTTTGATCACTACAATTTCTAAAAAAATTTGGCATAAACTCCCTATTTTCACCCATTCATAATACATGTTATAATTAAAGTTAATAAAAATACCTTAATATACTTAAAATATTTAATCATTACAAACTTCAATCAAATTATACTAACTACATACCAATGTCATAAAATAGAATACAAAATATAATTAACAATTAAACACCACTTGGTCCCGCTTGATCATTATCACCAGCACACATCATTTGGACTAATAAATCTTCACTCAGATCGTAATCAATCTTATCAACATTAGCATTTACTGAAAATTTTAATAAATGAAATAAATTATAATAAGAGAACATATCGACATAAATATAGAAACGTACAATACTAAGCAAATAACATAGCGGGTACCTTTGCTCTTATCCAACTTTGTGTACAAATGAGTGCTTCAAGTGCTTAATCGGCAAGTCAACTACGGGATGAACTGATAATGCAGTCTCTGATACTAAATGTTGATTCCAAAGCAACCGTTATAACCGGAATAGCCAATATGTTCTTAGCCATCCTTGATAATATTAGATATCGAGCAACATTATTTTTCCACCTTGATAGCCTCAATGACCACCAATGGCTTGGAAAAATTCAGTAGACTCCTTGTAACCTCAACTTTCAAACGCCACTAGCCTCAAACGATTTGGGTAAATATGAAGATTGAATTAATTATGAGAAGTTCAAATTTACTTTAGAAATAATAGTGTTCAGTAAAACAGACATTGCAGGTTGCTCAGACCTTCGATTGAGGTATTTACAGTTGCCACAGACCCCTCTAAGAGTCAGCTTTCGAACTACACTAGTGCCACCATCCGAGATATCATCTCTAGTGAGTTTCCGACCTTGACCCGACTTTTGTTCGTCAAGTTATTAATATACAATTAATTATGATTGTCACTATTCCAAACAACTCATCCGAACAGAGTCTACGATGACTTAAAGGAAGGCGAGAGGGACCTCATATCTAAGTTTGAGAATCTTTGAGGATTATTTTGTTAGGAAAAAAAATTCAAGGACCAAAATGTAAATATGAATAAGTTAGAGCATCATTTAGGAATAAGCTTTCTTTGGGGTCTTTTTAAGGGTCTGAATGAAGTTTGAGGACCCTTTGAGGATATTTGTCAAATCTCGAAAATGAGATGGGATGTTTATAAGGTAAAAGGACCTAAATGCAATAAAATGAAAAGTTTAGGGGCTAAAGTGCAAACAAGTGAGTTTGTTGGTCCAACTGAAAGTATTTTACGACTTTTGAGCTTTGCTCTAAAATGCATAATACGCTTGATTTAGAAACTCATATAATAACTGTAAAATGACATGGATGCATGCACACTAAAGAAATACCCTTTTTAAGAAGTTAAGAAACGGGGTAAGTGTAAACCCCGCTCTAGCTAAGGGAAAACTAGGAAAGAACCGGTCAAACTGAGTGAGAAAATCGAATCAGTTCACAAACCCAATTATTGAGGAATAGGCAAATTGGAGAAATTTTAACTCCCACGTTATCCAAAAAAGATTCATAAACCTTGGGAAGGAACTTTAGAACCAAGTAGGAGAGAAAAACTGGCCCGGTTCGAGCGAACTGGATTCGAACCAGATCCGAACCGGTTTAGGAACCAAGTTGGTTTATGAACCGAAACCGATAGAGAGAGAGCAAACTGAGAAATATATGGACCCCAAGTGACCTAAAACGTCACATAAGTCATGATAAATGACTTTAGGATGAATGGGGGATAAAAACTAAACTGGTTCAGGTGAACCAAATTTGAACCGATTTGGACCGGTTTGAACCACTATTGAACCGGATGATAGATTCATTTTTCTAGGTTGGTTAAAAATTTTCAAATTTGAGATTTGAGGCTACCATTAGATAGAAAATGAATTTAGAAATTTTTAGATTTGAAAAATTTGGTCGAATTAGGTGTGAACCGGCCGGTTTAAGCTTTGAACCCAATTCAGACCGATACGTTCTGGTTCGGAATAGTGTCGTTTTCTTCCTTTAGATGACAACATTGTTCACTCACTAGAAAATCGAAGCAGCATTGGTGAAGAAGAAATGTTTCCGTTCAGTATGTTTCAGGCCATCAATAACTATCATAAAGGTGCCAAACAGACGGCCGACAAGTCCTCGAGCTCCCTATATAAAGAGCCCCTCTTCATTCATCCTCTCCACACCTGAAAATCTCACTCTCTCTCAGCTGCTTAGTTTTCCAGTGAAGCTCGAACCAGAGCTCTGATATAGGGTCATTTCTGAGCCAACGAAGGCGTGGTCGGGTTCCTTAGAACCGAGGAGAAGTCAACTACATGGTGGTAAACATCCATTTGCTCCGAGGGTCGTCGGAGAAGCGCCAGCGTGATCGAACAGTGAAGCAGCTCCGTCAGACCGAAGCTGCCCTGTTTTGGCCGAGCTGAAATTGGCCAATTCAAGCCCTCCTCAGACCTAACCAAGCTCTCCCAACACCTCCTCAGCCCTTCCACCGCTGAATTAGGACTAAAAGGTAAGCCAATTTGGCTCCCCTCTACAATTTCCGACCGGTGCTAGAGAGAGAGCCAATAGAATTTCGATTATAGAATTCTAATCCAATTCGACATCAATTGATGCAATTCTTGATCCTAGGAGGAACCTTAGGAGGAGAGCTATTTGCCCTGATTGGAAGTTTGGACCACCGCGCCCTCGTTGATGAGCAATTGAATCTTTCTCTCTTTATGTTATGTTTTTCGGCGAAGCTTCGTTCGAACTCGTTTCAACATTAAAACTTCTATTCAAAGTGCTATTGAATCATATGAAGATGTAGAAACTCAATTTTAACTTCACTTTCAACAATTAGAAGTGTTATAAAGTTGAAATTGGGGGAAAATTGAGGAAAATTGAGGATTTTTGAAAATTTGAGGGACCAAAATGCAATTTTATAAAATTAAGGGTCAATTGAGCATGATAAGAATGTTATACGATCGATTGGGCAATTTTAGAATTTTTGGGGTATAACTTACCATGTTTGTAAAGGAATGGCAAAATGGTAATTCTGGAAAATTGGGGGCCAAATTGGGAATTTGGGAAACTTGGACCCCTTTTTATGAAATTGAGGTCCTAAGAGGAATTTTAAAAGTTTCAGGACTCAATTTGGGGAAAAAACCGGCAATTGGGGCCTAAAGTAAAAGGAAAAATAACTTTAGGGACCAATTTGTAAATATTGGAAAAGTTGTGAATTTAGTCATTCATACTGAATGAGGTGATCAAGTTAGATGATAATGAACAACGATGTTCATTTCATATAGGAACACGAGACATTGGGAACGCCAGTTGTGGTTAAGCTCGCAAGGGACGAAAACCGACAAAATGGAATTTCACTGCACGATCAGGTGAGTGGGATTTTTATATCATACCCGGTTGGGATGATAAGTACCTCGAAATTGAAAACCCACTACTAAGTGGTATTTTAAACATCACACCTGAGAGGAGTGATGTGAAAATCACACGAAAAAAACTATTTACCGGTTGTAAGTAGATCATACCCGGTTGGTATGAAGGCCGGAGGCTTCAGTTTTAGAACTTGGGGGCTAATATGCCCTATTTTTTAAAATCTCGAACAGTGAGCCCTAGGCCAATTGGCATGAGTAGGAACTCGTAAATAAACATGATTAATATGCTATGAAAACTGAAGTAATGAGTTGTTTGGCCATGGTACCAAGACACGACCGACATACTCAGTCAACTAGTAGCAGTGTGACATGATAGGTCTTTGGTCAAGTCAAGACAAACAATTGCAGGTCGAGTTGAAGGTCGGGGCCATTAGACCAGTGGTACCACTGATTATATGGCATTTTGTGAAAAAACTGTTTGATCTCTCTTAAGATTGCATTTTATTTGATATATGTTTTTCCAGGGAACAAGGTTAAAAGTACGATTGGCTCGACTTGAGTTAAAGAAGGAGGTAACTTTTCTTGAACCAAGAGAACGATGAGTTGATCACAGGGATCTGACCAAACTAGGTTGGGGCGTGATAGAAGGACTACGACCTAACGATTGAGTACCACCCTGATAAGGCAAATGTGGTAGCCGACGCACTAAGTTGCAAGTACCACACTGGAGTGGCCTTAGTAAGTACTAGCTACCAACCCTTACTGAGCCAACTACGCAGTTTGAGAGTGGACCTCAATGTGGACAAGGGCTTGGGTAACCTAGTGGCTAACCTAGTTGTACGGACCAACCTAGTAGAATAAGTATGAGCTCTACAAAAGGAAGACGAGGAGCTCCGTCCCCATTGGAGACAAATTGTGGATGACCCATCCCAAGACCTCGTAGTAAGGAGTGACGGGGTAATGACCTTCAAAGGGAGGGTTTGTGTAAACCCCGTCCTTTAGAGTTAAGGAAAATCGGGAAAGAACCGGTCAATCTGAGTGAGAAAATCTAACTGGTTCACAAACCCCAACCACTAGAGAACGGGTAAATTGAGAAATTTACAACTCCCGAGTGACCCAAAGAGTCATAAAAACCTTGGAAAGGGACTTTAGGACAATTTGGGAGAGAAAACCAAACCGGTTCAAGTGAACCGGATCCAAACTAGATTGAACCGGTTTCGACTAGTTTGAACCACGATTGAACCGGATGCTAAATTCATTTTTCTAGGTGGCTTAAAAAATTCAAATTAGAGAATTGAAGCCACCATTGGATAGAGAATGAATTTAGAAATTTTTAATTTTGAAAAACTCGGTTGAATTGGGCATGAACCGACCGGTTTAAGGTTTGGACCCGATTCGGACCGGTACGGTCCGGTTCGGAATAGTGATGTCTTCTTCCTTTATATGAAAATACTGTTCACTCGCCAGAAAATTGAGCAGGGCCAGTGGAAAGGAAACGTTTCCGTTCAGTATGTTTTAGGCCATCAATGTGTGTTATTAAGGTGCCAAACGGATGGTCGGAGAGTCCCCGAGCTACCTATATAAAGAGCCCCTCTCCATTCATTCTCCACACACCTGAAAACTTCACTCTCTCTCAACTACTCAATTTTTTGATAACACTCGAACTAGAGCTCCAACTTTGGGGTTTTTCTAAGCCAAAGAAGGAGGCTCGGGGTAACCTAGTGGCTAACCTAGTCGTATGGCCTAGCCTAGTAGAACAAATACGAGCTCTACAAAAGGAAGATGGGGATGTCTATCCCCATTGGAAACAAATTGTGGACGGCTCAGCCCAAGACCTCGCAGTAAGGAGCGATGGGGTAATGGCCTTCAAAGGGAGGTCTGTGTAAACCCCATCCTTTGGAGTTAAGGAAAACTAGGAAAGAATTGGTCAAGCTGAGTGAGAAAACCAAACCGGTTCACGAACCCCAACCACTAGAGAATAGGTAAATTGGGAGATTTATAACTCCCAAGTGACCCAAAGAGTCATAAAAACCTTGAAAAGGGACTTTAGGACAATTTGGGAGAGAAAACCAAACCAGTTCAGGTGAGTCGGATTCGAACCGAATTGAATCAGTTTGAACCACAATTAAAGTGGATGCTAAATTCATTTTTCTAAGTGGCTTAGAAAATTCAAATTGGAGAATTGAAGCCACCATTAGATAGATAATGAATTTAGAAATTTTTAATATTGAAAAACTCGGTCAAATCAGACCTGAACTGGCAAGTTTAAGCATTAAACCAGGTTTGGATAGGTACGGTCTAGTTCAGAACAGTGTCGTGTTCTTCCTTCAGATGATAGCACTGTTCACTCGTCAAAAAATCGAGTAGCGCCAGCAAAAAGGAAATGTTTTTGATTAGGACATTTCAGGCCATCAATGAGTGTTATTAAGGTGCCAAACAGATGGCCGAAGAGTCCTCGAACTCCCTATATAAAGAGACCCTCTCCATTCATCCTCCACACACCTGAAAACTTCACTCTCTCTTAGCTACTTTTTTTCGATGAAGCTCGAACTAGAGCTCCGACTTAGGGGTTTTTCTGAGCCAAAGAAGGTGAGGTCGGGTTCCTTAGACTCGGGGTATCCCGACCCAACCCGGTTTGGTCAGATCCCCGTGAACAACCCGTCGCTCTTATTGGTTCAAGATGAGTTTCCCCCTTCTTTAATTCAAGAGGAGTTGGGCGTAATCTCAATCTTGTTCCCTCGAATAACATATATCAATAAAAATGCAACTCAAAATAATTAAGCACACCTGATAGAGGGTAAGGCTAGATACTATCCCTAGTCATTTCTCTATTTCCTAAAAATGGGTAAAAAGGGTGGGTGAGTTTCTACAACTTATGAATGAAAAATTTAAAATAAAATAAAATTTCAATAAAATAGTTTTTGAATTGGAGTGTGTCAGACTCTTTATTTCCTTTAAAATATTTTATTCTCAAAATCTCGATTTTCATAGGCATTATCATCATTAACCACAAATAGTGTGTTTATTAATCAACACATGCCCTTCATCAAGAAGGGATCACACATTTGTAGGGTAGCACGTCCACTACACCCACTTGTGTTGTTAGAGTGACTTTACCGGCCACCTAGATAGAAGCCCGTCCACTTCTACCCTGAGAATCAGTGGATGTACACGACATCCGACCCTCAATCCCGTAAAGAAACTCTATATCCGATGAGGACAGAGACCTCATCCCGACCCCACCCTGGTCTCATGTGCATGAAGCTACATCGAGCTTCCCTGACTGCTGGCACGACAATCTACCCTTATCTCCACCATGTCATCTAGTAGCCCCTAGGACGCATCACTACCCCTCTTGGGCATCTTGAAGGTCTCGTACCTGAGTGCATGCACAAAACAACAGTTTTCCTCATAAGCCATTTAATCTTTGGTGCCACTGGTCCAATGGTTTCGACCCTCAGCTCGACCTACAACTTTTTGTCTCGACTAGTCCTTCGAATTGTCTTGTCGCACTGCCACCAGTCCATTGAGTATGTTGGTTCGTTCTTGGTACCATGGCCAAACATATCATTCATTTAAAATTTTTCTGGCTTAAACTCATGTTTTTTTATGAGCTTCTGCTTGTGCCAACTGGCCTTGGGCCCACTATACGAGATTTTCAAAATCGGGCATATTAGCCATCAAGTTCCAAAACCGAGGCCTCTGGCCTATCTAAGCTATTCAAGCTCCTATCAAGAAGGTCTCCTAAAAAGTTTAAGCAGTGGCACACAATCATGGGAGAGCACTTCCAAAAAAATTTTCTTTTCATCTGTCCATCATACTAACCGGGTGTGATGGACATCTTTGCTTACAACCGATAAGTGGGTTTTCTACTTCCTTCCATGAAGTTCATCATACCAACCGGGTATGATCTACTTACAACTGATAAGTAGTTTTTTCGTTTAATTTCCACATCACTCCATTCAGGTGTGATGTTTAAAATTCCACTTAGTAGTGGGTTTTCATGATCGAGGTGCTCACCATCCCAACTGGGTATGATATGAAAATCCAACTCTCCCGTGAATGTCGTGAATCCTTCTCAACCAACTTTTTGCCCCTTCACGAGCTTCCCTTAGCTAGCGTTCTTGGTGTTTCGTGTTCTTACATGATATGAATATCCTTGTTCATTATCATTTGGCTTGACAACATTTATTCATCACGAATGAACAAAATACCCAACTTTTCAATTAATTGCAATTAGGTACCTAAAGTTCTTTTTCTTTAACTTTAGGTCCCTATTGTCGATTTTTCCCCAAATTGAGTCCCAAAGCTTCAAAATTTTACTTTGAGACCTCAATTTATTCAAAATTACAAAAGGGGTTCAAGTTTCCCAAATTTCGAACTTGGTCCCCAACTTTTCAAACATTACCATATTGCCCCTACTTTACAAAAATGGTAAATTTCACCCCAAAATTTTCAAAAATTGACCAATTGGTCCTCCAACATCTTTACCGTGCCTAGTTAGCCCTCAATTTTAAGAAATTGTACTGTAGTCCATCGAATTTTTGAAATCCCCAATCCCCCCCCAATTTCAACCTTTAAACTCGGCCGAATTTGATTTCATCAAATTGACTGATCAAACGAGGTTAATTGTTGAAATTGAAGTTAGATTTAAGTTCCTACACCTCCATACGATTAAATTGCACATTGAATCGCATGAATTGACACTGGAACGAGTTCAAATGGAGCAACGCCTAAAAATTGAACGTAGAGAGAGAAAGCTTCGATAGTTTACCATCGGGGACGCGACAATCCAAGCTTTCAATTTGGACAGATAGCTCTTGTCATGAAATTTCTTCTAGAATCAAGAATCACCTCAATTCATGTCAAATTGAGGGAGAATTTGGTTAGTGAAGATCTACTGGTTCTCTCTCTAGCACCGATCAAAATTAATAGAGTGGAGCCAAATTGGCTTACCTTTCTGCTCTAATTCGGTCGTAGGAGGGCTTGGGAAGTGTTGGGAGAGCTTGGTTTGGCCTGAGTAGGGCTTGAATTGGCTGATTTTAGATCGATAGAAATAGGGCAGCTTTGGTCCGCTGAAGGTACTTCATTGTTCAATCACGCCGGCGCTTCTCTAGCGAACCTCGGAGCAATTGGAGACTACCAACGTGTAGCTAACTTCTCCCCGAGTCTACGGAACCAGACCACACCTTCTTTGTCTCAGAAAAGACCCTATGTCAGAGCTCTGGTTCGAGCTTCGTCGGAAAAATGAGTAGCGGAGAGAGAGTGAGGTTTTTAGGTGTGTCGAGGATGAATGGAGAGTAACTCTTTATATATGGAGCTCGGGGACTCTTCGGCCGTCCGTTTGGCACCTTAATGAGAGTCATTGATGGCTTGAAACGTAATGAACAAAAATGTAGTGAACAGTGCTATCATTTGAAGGAAGAAGACAACACTATTCTGAACCAAATCGGACTGGTCCAAACTGGGTTCAACATTTAAATCGACCGGTTCAGGCCCGATTCGACCAAGTTTTTCAAAATTAAAAATTTGTAAATTCATCTAAATTTATTCTCTATCAAATGGTGGCCTCAATTCTCCAATTTGAATTTTCTAAGCCACCTAGAAAAATGAATTTAGCATCAGGATTAATAGTGGTTCAAACCGGTTCAATCCAGTTCGAATCCAATTCATCTGAACTAGTCTTGGTTTTCTTTTCCAAATTATCCTAAGGTCACTTTCCAAGGTTTTTATGACCCTTTGGGTCACTCAGGAGTTGTCAATTTCCAAATTTACCCTTTCTCTATGATCGGGGTTTGTGAACCAGTTCTTTCCCCAGTTTTCCATAACTCAAAAGGGCGGAGTTTACAACTCTCCCCTAGTTTTAGGAGTTTTTTCCCCAAAACTTATTTCACACTATTTGTACCGGAATGAACTTCCCTTAATACTAACTTATAGTTTCTCGACATATAATCTCGTCGGTTATTTCCATCTCTCCCTTATATAACATACACTTGAGATCTTTTCTTTTCCATCGTTTTCTCATCCCATGGAGTTTATTTTCATTAAACCTATCTCATTGGAAGGTTTAAGTCATATCCTTAAATTCACATCCTTCGTTCCTTTAAGCACCATTTCTCCATTCCAAGATCCTTTACTTAAGATTTCAGGATTGTGAGTTCCAAAATACCTAATCCTTCCTGCATCCGGTCATTCTCCTTATTTTTGTCCTCCTTAGCACAACGTCCGTTCAAACACCATGTACATACTTTCGCTAGTGTTGATGTTATCACCTTTTTCATCCTATATTGATCCTTTCCTCATTTGTTGGTTATTAAAACTTTGTTCCACTTTTAACGCCTAACCTTGTTATGCTCAAATCATGGATTCTTTCTTACCTAAGTCATATTTCCCTGAAACAGTTGTGTTTACATGTCCTTCATAGCATGGCATTTCTTTGGAACTTGTCTTTGACCATATGACATTTTAAAGCACTTCCATAATGACTATTCCCAATCTTTCTATCTTACAAGGATGGTATAACGTCATCCCTCTTTTTGTCTGATGGTATTTCTTGACTTTCATCATTGTTATCCAATGGTCCCTTTTGCCTTTGACGTCATATCCTTTATGACCGTATTGGTTTTCGTACTTACTCATCTTTTTCCAACTTCTTTATTGGGTCTTTCAAATTTCAAATTGTAAACCCCGCACATTTGAGTTAAGGAAAACCGGGAAAAGAACTGGTCAAACTGAATAAGAAAACCAAACTGGTTTACATTTGGGAATAAGCAATATCGAAATTTACAACTTTCAGGTGATCCAAAAGGTTCATTAAACATTGTAAAAGAAACTTAAAACAAATTAGAAAACAAAAACCAAATTGGTTTAGGTGAACTAGATTCTATAAGAACTTCAAAGTTAAGCGTTCTTACTTGAGAGTAGTGTGAGGATGGGTGACCTCTTGGGAAGTATTTTTTGTAACCCGAAATTTCGGTTAAAAATTTTTATGCGGCTTATCATAAATAGCCATAAATTAATATATATTTAATTATTGAAATTAATACCGAAATTAAATTATTGGAATTAATACCAATAATTTATGTCAATATTAATACTAGTAATAAATCTCACCCATTTAATACACGGGTTTTACAACTATATAAAGAGGTCATCCCCATTCCATTCTCCTCACACCTGAACACTTCTCTCTCTCTCACTACTGCTCCATTTCCCGGTAAAGCTCGAACCAGAGCTTCGACTTCAACAAAGGTCGGGCTCTTTAGAACCGAGGAGAAGACAACTATCTGATAGCAAACTCCAGTCAATACGAGAATCGTTGGAGAAGCATCAGCGTGATAGAATAGTGAAGCAGCTCCGATGGACCGAAGCTGCCCTATTTTGGCCAAGCTGAAATTAGCCATTTCAAGCCCTGCTCAAGCCAATCCAAGCCCTCCCAACACTTCCTCAGCCTTTCCACGGCCGAATTAGGACCGAAAGGAAAGCCAATTCGGCTCCCCTTTATAATTTTTGATTGGTGCTATAGAGAGAGTCGACCGAATTTCAATGACGAAATTCTAATCCAATTCCGGATCAATTGATGCAATTCTTGATTCTAGGATGAACCTCAGGATGAGACCTATCTGCCTAGATCGAAAGCTCGGACCGTCGTGCCTTCACCGGTGAGAAATCGAAGCTTTCTCTCTACAGTCTATTTTCCGGCGAAGCTCTGTTTGAGCTCCGTTTGAGCTCGTTCCGGCATTAAAATCTGTGATTCAAAGTTTCTTAGAATCGTATGAACATGCAGGAACTCAATTTCAACTCCAATTTCAATAATTAGAAGTGTTTGATCAGTCAATTTGATAAAATCAAATTCGGTAGTGTTGACGAGTTGAAATTGGGGATTTTTGAAATTCATACAATTTTATGAAATTGAGGGACAATTGGGCATGAAAATAATGTTGGAGGACCAATTGAGGAATTTTGGAAAATTTGGGGCAGAACTTACCATTTTTGTAAAAGAAGGGCAAAATGGTAATTTTGGAAAAAATTAGGGGACCAAATTAGAAATTTGGGAAATTAAACCCCTTTTTGGTGAAATTGAATAAATTGAGGTCCCAGGATAAATTTTAAAAGTTACAGGACTCAATTTGAGGAAAAACCGACATTAGGGACTTAGAGTTAAAGAGAAATAACTTTAGGGACCTAATTGCAAATAACTAAAAGTTTGGGTTTTCTCTTTCGTTGGAAATGAATGAAGGCTGTTATGCCGAGTAATAATGAACAAGGTTGTTCATATCATGTAGGAACACGAAGTACCGGGAACGCCAGCAAGGACAAGCTCGCGTGAATACCAAGAACCGATCTAGTGGAATTCACGGCATTAACGGGTGAGTGGGTTTACTAGCGTCATACCCGGTTGGGATGATGAGCATAAATTAAAGTTAAAAACCACTTACCGGTTGTGAGTGTGTTTACTAACATCATACTCAAACCGTGGATTTTATCTTTATGTTGTGCTCATCATCCTAACTGAGTATGATGTTAGTAAACCCACTCACCCAATAGTGTAGTGAAATTCCACTTAGTCGGGTTCCGTCCTTAGCAAGCTGGACCTCGACTGGCGTTCTCGATGTCTTGTTCTCCTACATGAAATGAAAATAATTGTTCCTTATTTTTTGGCCTAATAGCCCTCATTCGTTTCAAATGAATGAGAAAACTCAACTTTACATATATTTGCAATTAGGTCCCTAAACTTATTTTTCTTTAACTTTAAGTCCCTATTGTAGGGTTTTTCCTAAATTTGAGTCCCAAAACTTTTAAAATTTATCTTATGACCTCAAATTATTTAATTTCGCACAAAGGGGTTTAATTTCCCAAATTTCCAATTTGGTTCCCAACTTTTCCAAAATTACCATTTTGCCCTTCCTTTACAAAAATGGTAAGTTTTGCCCGAGAAATTCCAAAATTCCTCAATTGGTCCTCCAACATTATTTTCTTGCCCAATTGACCCTCAATTTCATAAAATTGTATTTTGGTCCTTTGAATTTCAAAAATTCCTAATTTCAACTCTTCAACACTACCGATTTTGATTTAATCAAATTGATCCATCAAACGCCTCTAATTATTGAAATTGGAGTTGAAATTGATTCTTGCATGTTCATACGATTCTAAAAAACTTTGAATCGTAGATTTTAATACCAGAACGTTCTCAAACAGAGCTTCGTGGGAAAACAAACTATAGAGAGAGAAAGCTTCAATTTCTCACTGGTGAGGGCACGGCGGTTCGAGGTTTTGATTTGGGCAGATAGCTCTCATCTTGAGGTTCATCCTAAAATCAAGAATCACATCAATTGATGTCGAATTGAGTTAGAATTTCATTATTGAAAATTTACCGGTTCTCTCTTTAGCACCGGGCGGAAAATACAGAAGGGAGCTGAATTGGCTTACCTTTCAGTCCTAATTCGGTGTGGGAGGGCTGAGGAAGTGTTGGGAAGGCTTGGTTTGGCCTGAGGAGGGCTCAAAATGGCCAATTTCAACTCAGCCAAAACAGGGCAGCTTCGATCCGTCGGAGCTACTTCACTGTTCCATCATGTCGGCGCTTCTCTAGTGATTCTCAGATTGACTGGAGTTTGCTTTTAGATAGCTGACTTCTCCCTAGTTCTACAGAGCCCAACCTCTCTTTTCGAGGTTAAGAAAAATGTTCAAGTTGAAGCTCTAGCTTAAGCTTTACCAGGAAATGGAGCAGTAGAGAGAGAGAAGTGTTCGGATGTGAGGAGAATGAATGGGGATGACCTCTAACCATGTATTAAATGGGAGAGCATAAAATTTTTTTAATGAATTCCTAGGAGATCACCCATTGTCACACTACTCTCAAGCAAGCATGCTTAACTTTAGAGTTATTATTAATTCTCGTTCACCTAAACCAATTTAGTTTTTCTCTTCAAATTTGTCTTAAGTTTCTTTTTCAAGGTTTAATGAACCTTTTGGATCACCCAAAAGTTGTAAATTTCCAAATTGCTTGTTCCCATATGATCATGTTTGTAAACCGGCTAAGTTTTCTTACTCAGTTTGATCGGTTCTTTTCCTAGTTTTCCTTAACTCAAAAGTGTTGGGTTTACATTACCTCATTCTCACTTACTCCCAGTACTCATCTATTCATTTGAGGTGATGTTCACATCCTCTTTGTTTCAAAATCTCTCGTTCATCCTACAAAAAAATCTATTTAACATTTTCATAGCTTTCGGGTCGTTACTCCGGTCTTAACCATTGATCTCTTTAAGGCTTTTCTCTTCCCTTATCTCTCAAAGGTTTTAGTCTTTCCATCCTTTCCTTCTTTACTAGAATTGTGACTTTCACATGGGTCGATTTGTTATCTGCCCCACCCATATTATCCTCTCTGTTTAATTGTTTTGAGATGGTTGTCTCTCGATTCTTTGTGTCCTTGGTATCAATCCCTTTACCTTGTTTAGGGTGTAGTCCTTACTACTTCTAATTCTTTTTAGAGCATAGTTTATTCTTCTAGATGATTTGGTTATTATGGGTTATTTCCTTCAACTGGGTCCATCTAAAATCCCTTTTTGGTTTCCTTGCTTTCTTGCAAGTAGATCACACTTAGCCTCTTTAGACACTTACATAGTCACTTATACCTTTTAATGAGGACCTTATTTCAATTCTAGTTTGTGATATTTCCTCTGTTAATAACTTTAGCTTGGAACTTTCCCCTTCTGCAATCCCACTTCCTACTCTCACCCTTCTTCTAGGGTCTTCCGTTTCGAGATTTTTACGATCAATCTCCCTACTACTCCTTGAAAGTTCTTCTCTTATTCTTTTCTTATACTTACGGACCTTGTATGGTTGTTCACTCTGGATTCCTTCCTCTTGTTCCATATCCCTGCTTTCAATAAGTCCCCTTATTTTCATGGATTCCTAATAACTTGTATCCTAACTCTTTCCAAGAAGGTATTATTCTTGGGATTCTCTTCCTATCGTACTTCTTTCCTTTCCCATTTTTCCTTGTGTTATCTCATTCGACTTAACCTCTTCTGTGCTCCCATTTTGTTCTTACTATCTTCCGATCAACTTTCATTCTTTTGGTTTCCCTTGGGATAGTATAATCCCTCTTGTTTTCCTTCTTTAAGTTTTTCCTTAACACTTAGACTCTCATTAATCCCATGCTCTTTGATGCTTTCTTCCTTTGTTCCAAACTTCTCCTTCCTTTCCTTAGTTAGGATTTATCTCCCTTGGGTGAACTCTAAGAGTCTACAAAATTTTATTGTACCTTTGAGGGGAAAATCTTAAAGGCGGAGGTTAACTAGAAATGACCTATTTTTCTTAGGTGATTTTCTACCTTTTACTTTATTAACATGCTCTTTTTACTTGATTTTATCAAGGAGACTCAAAGTTTTATAAAAAAAGATTTAACTTTCATTCAAGAAACATTTTCTTGCCATAATTGGCTTATTACAGAAGTTTTCAACCCCTTAATCCCTTGGGGTCATTGGTCGAGAGCTAGCTTTAGAACGGTTGTGAGACTCTTGATCAGAGGGCTATGAGGAACCGGTTGGGGTCCATTCATATTCCCTTATGGGACAAATTTCATGTATGGCCTCCATTCCGTACAGCCTTAACACCTCTACCTCACACTCATATGTCCACTTCATCCATTGTGAGGGATTAAAGTTGAACTGAGTATGTAATCCTCGCTCATTGGAGTTAAGGAAAAATCGGGAAAAACCTATCAAACCAAGTGAGAAAACCGAATTGGTTTCCAAAGCCGTTTATTGGGGAACAGGAAAATTGGAGAAATTTCAACTCCCTTGTGACCCAAAAAGACTTATAAACCTTGGGAAGGAACCTTAGAAACAAAGTGGGAGAGAAAAACTGAATCAGTTCGGGTGAACCAGACTCGAACCGAATTGAACCAATCTATGAACTGAGCTGGTTTATGAACCATAATCGATAGAGAGAGAGCAAACCAGGAAATTTATGGACCCTAAGTGACCTAAGGTGTCATAACAGTCATGAAAAAGGACTTTAGGATGAATTGGAGATGAAAACCAAATCGGTTAAGGTGAACCAGATTAAACGAGTTTGGACCGGTTTGAACCACTATTTAACCGGATGCTAAATTCATTTTTCTAGGTGGCTTAAAAAATTCAAATTTGAGATTTGAGGCCACCACTGGATAGAAAATAAATTTAGACAAATTTAAAAATTTTTAGATTTGAAAATTTTGGTTTAATTGGGGATAAACCGGTCAGTTTAATCTTTGAACCCGGTTCACAACAGTGTCGTCATCTTCCTTCAAATGATAGCACTGTTCACTCGTCGAAAAATTGAAGCAGCTCCAGTGAAGAAGAAACATTTCCGTTTAGTACATTTCAGGCCATCAATGTCTATCATAAAGGTGCCAAATGGACAGCCGATGAGTTCCCGAGCTCCCTATATAAAGAGCCCCTCTCCATTCATTCTCTCTACACCTGAAAAGCTCACTCTCCCTCAAATGCTTAGTTTTCTGGTGAAGCTCGAACCAGAGCTCTGATATAGGGTCATTTCTAAGCCAAATAAGGTGAGGTCAGGTTCCTTAGAACCAGAGAGAGGTCAGCTACACATTGGTGACATCCATTCACTCCAAGAGGTATCGGAGAAGTGCCGGCGTGATCGAATAGTGAAGCAGCTCCAGCAGACTTAAGCTGCCCTATTTTGGCCAAGCTGAAATTGGCCGATTTGAGCCCTCATCAGACCAAACCAAGCCCTCTCAACAACTCCTCAACCCTCCCACGGCCCAATTAGGACTAAAAGGTAAGCCAATTTGGCTCCTCTCTGCAATTTACGACCGGTGCTAAAGAGAGAGCTGACAGAATTTCAATGATAGAATTCTAATTCAATTCGACATCAATTGAGCCCATTCTTGATCTTAGGAGGAATCTCAGGAGGAGAGCTATCTGCTCAGATATAAAGCTCAGACCGTCGCGCCCTCACCTATGAGCACTTGAAGCTTTCTCTCTCTATAGTCTATTTTTTAGCGAAACTCTGTTTGAGCTCATTCCGACGTTAAAACTTACGATTTAAAGTGCTATTGAATCATATGAAGATGTAAAAATTCAATTTTAACTTCAATTTCAACAATTAGAAGTGTTTGATTGGTCAATTTGATGAAATTGGAGGGGGGGGGAGGGGAGGGGGAATTGGCAATTTTAGAAAATTCAATGGATCAAAATACAATTTTATAAAATTCAGGGTTAATTGGACATGATAGGAATGTTAGAGGACCAATTGAAAAATTTTAGAATTTTTGGGGTGAAACTTACCATTTTTGTAAAGTAAGGGCAAAATGGTAATTTTGGAAAATTTGGGGACCAAATTAGGAATTTGGGAAACTTGAACCCCTTTTTATGAAATTGAGTAAATTGAGGTACCAAGGGTAATTTTAAAATTTTTGGAACTCCATTTTGGGAAAACCGACAATTTAGGGCCTTAAGTAAAAGGAGAATAACTTTAAGGACCAATTTGCAAATATTGAAAAAAAAGTCTTGAATTTAGTCATTCATACTGAATGAGGTGATCAAGCCAGGTAATAATGAACAACGATGTTCATTTCGTGTAGGAACATAAGATATCAGGAAATCTAGCTGAGGCTAAGCTCGCAAGGGACGAAAACCAACTAAGTGGAATATCACTTAATGATCAGGTGAGTGGGATTTTTATATCATACCCAATTGGGATGATAAGCATCTCAAAATGAAAATCCACTATTAAGTGGTATTTTAAATGTCACAACTTAGAAGAGTTATATGAAAATAACACAAAAAAACTACTTACTAATTGTAAGTAGATCATACCTGATTGGTATGATGAAACTTCCTCGGAGGAAGTGGAAAACTCGTTAATCGGTTATGAACGAATATATCCTCATACTCGGTTGGTATAATGGATAGTTGAAAATATATTTTTGTCGAAAGTGCTCTCCTTTGACCGTGTGCCAATGCTTAAACAATTTGGGAGACTTTCTTGACAGGAGCTCGAATAACTCTATTAGGCCGGAGGCCTCGGTTTTGAAACTTGGGGTCTATTATGCCCAATTTTGAAAATCTTGAACAAGTGAGCCATAGGCCAGTTGGCACGAGCAGGAGTTTGTAAACAAACATAAATTATATGCCATGAAAACTTGAATAATTTAATTGTTTGGCCATGGTACCAAGACATGACCCACATACTCACTCAACTAGCGGCACTGCGACATGACAGGTCTTTGAACTAGTCAAGACAAACAGATGCAGGTTGAATTGAGGGTCGGGGTCGTTGGACTAGTAGACCATAAATTATATGGCCTGATGTGAAAATACTGATTGTGCATGCACTGTGTCAAGCCCCGACCCGGTTTGGTCGGATCCCCGTGATCAACCCGCCACTCTCCCGGTTTATTAAAGGATTTCCCCTTATTGTAAACCGTAAAATGTAAGACGTCTTTTAACCTGCACCTTTTCCTGGAATAGCATAATCAAAACTACATGAAATTTAAAACTTTACATACCTGTCTTACAGGAATCTTAGTTGACGGTCTTTAAGGGGAGGTTTTCCGGATTTCCTGAAAGGGATATAAGGGAGGAGGTGAGTACGACTACTCAGTGAATGGGTTTTTAAAAACTTTTGACTTTTAAGAAAAACATTTATATGGAGTGTGCCATACTCCTTTGTTTTCAAAAAATCCCTTCATTTAAAATTTTTTCAGGTTTTTCCATTATTTCTTAATTACCGGTGTGTCATAACCCAACACACATCCTTCATCATGAAGGTTACACACATTCGCAAGTTAGTATCACTACTGAACCCCCTAGTGGCTTCAGAGCGACTTTTCCTGCCACCCGGATAGAAGTACAACCACTTCTACCCTAGGAACGACTGGATGTACATAACATCCAACCCACAATCCCGAAATCAATTCTTCATGTCCGTATGAGGACAGAGACCTCATCCTGTCCCCACCCCGGTCTCATGTGCTTGGTGCTATTCCAAATTTCGCACAAATACCTTGAACGATGAATTGCCCTTATAGCCACTAGGTCGTCCAGTGCCCTTAGGATGCATCACTACCCCTCATGGGTGTCTTGATGATCTTGTACTCATAGTGTATGCTCCAACAATGTTTTCTCATATTGCCATGTAATCTGTGGTGCCACTGGTATAACGGCCCCGACTCTCAACTCAACCTATAGTTGTTTGTCTTGACTGGTCCGTCGACCAGTCATGTTGCACTGCCGCTAGTTGACTGAGCATGTCGGTCCTATCTTGGTACCATGGCCAAACAATTCACTTATTAAGTTTTATGGCACATATATCATGTTCATTTACGAGCTTCTACTCGTGCCAAATGGCCTTGGGCCCACTGTACGAGATTTTTAAAATTGGGCATTTAGCCGCCAAGTTCCAAAATCGAGGCCCCCGGCCTATCAGAGCTATTCGAGCTCCCATCGAGAAGGTCTCCCAAATTGTTTAAGCATTGGCACACATTTAGGGGAGAGCACTTCCGACAAAACATATGTTTTCTCTATCCATTATACCGCTCGGGTATAAGGACACCTCTGTTCATAATCGATGAATGGGTTTTCAACTTCCTTCGAGGAAGTATCATCATACCAACCGGGTATGATCTACTTACAATCGGTAAGTAGTTTTTCCGCATGATTTTCACATCACTTCCTCTAAGTAGTGATGTTTAAAATACCACTTAATAGTGGGTTTTCATACCGAGGTACTTATCATTCCCAACTGGGTATGATATAAAATTTCCATTCACAACCGGTAAGTGGTTTATAATTTTAAGTTGGGCTCATCATCCCAACCGGGTATGATGTTAGTAAACCCACTCACAACCGATAAGTGGTTTTTAACTTTATGTTGTGCTCATCATCCCAACCGGGTATGATATTAGTAAACCCACTCACAACCGATAAGTGATTTTTAACTTTAAGTTGTGCTCATCATCCCAACCAGGTATGATGTTAGTAAACCCATTCACAACCGGTAAGTGGTTTTTAACTTTAAGTTGTGCTCATCATCCCAACCGGATATGATGTTAGTAAACCCACTCACCCGTTAACATAGTGAATTCCACTTGACCAGTTGTTTGTATTCACGCGAGCTCGTCCATGCTGGCATTCCCGGTATTTCACATTCCTTCACGATATGAACATTCTTGTTCATTATTACTTGGCATAACAGCCTTCATTCATTTCCAATGAATGAGAAAATCCAAACTTTTAGTTATTTTCAATTAGGTCCCTAAAGTTATTTCTATTTAACTTTAAGTCCCAAATCTCGATTTTTCCTCAAATTGAGTCCCGTAACTTTTAAAATTTATCTTAGGACCTCAATTTATTCAATTTCACCAAAAAGGGGTTTAATTTCCCAAATTTCCAATTTGGTCCCCCAATTTTTCCCAAATTACCAGTTTGCCATTCCTTTACAAAAATGGTAAGTTTTGCCCCAAAATTCCAAAATTCCTCAATTGATCCTCCAACATTATTTTCATGCCCAATTGACCCTCAATTTCATAAAATTTTATTTTGGTCCTTCGAATTTCAAAAATCCCCAAATTTCTCCCAATTTCAACTCTTCAACACTACCAAATTTGATTTCATCAAATTGACCGATCAAACACTTCTAATTATTGAAATTGGAGTTGAAATTGAGTTCCTACATGTTCATACGATTCTAAGAAACTTTAAATCGCAGATTTTAACGCCGAAATGAGCTCAAATGGAGCTTCGTTGGAAAACAGACTATAGAGAGAGAAAGCTTTGATTTCTCACCGGTGAGGGTACGATAGTCTGATCTTTCAATCTAGGCAGATAGCTCTCATCTTGAGGTTTATCCTAGAATCAAGAATCACATCAATTGATGTCAAATTGAGTTAGAATTTCATTATTGAAATTTTGCTAGTTCTCTCTCTAGCACCGACCGGAAATTGCAGAGGGGAGCCGAATTGGTTTACCTTTCAGTCGTAATTCAGTTGTGGGAGGGCTGAGGAAGTGTTGGGAAGGCTTGGTTGGGCGTGAGGAGGGCTCAAAATTGCCAATTTCAACTCGATCAAAATAGGGCAGCATTGGTCCACTGGAGCTGCTTCACTGTTCCATCATGTTGGCGCTTCTCTAGTGATTCTCGGATTGACTGGAGTTTTCTATCAGATAGCTGACTTCTCCCTGGTTCTAAATAGCCCGACCTCTCCTTTCGAGGTTAAGAAAAATGTTCAAGTCGAAGCTCTGGTTTAAGCTTCACCGGGAAATGGAGCAGTAGAGAGAGAGAGAGAAGTGTTCGAGTGTGAGGAGAATTAATGGGGATAACCTCTTTATATAGGTGTAAAACCGTGTATTAAATGGAAGAGATTTATTACTAGTATTAATATTGCCATAAATTATTGGTATTAATTTCAATAATTTAATTTTGGTATTAAATTATTTGTATTAATTCCAATAATTTAATTTGGGTATTAAATTATTGGTATTAATTACAATAATTAAATATATATTAATTTATGTCTATTTATGATAAGCCATACGTTTCCATAAAAATTTTTGACCTTAACTTTAAAGTTCTTATGGAATCTAGTTCACCTGAACCAATTTGGTTTTTGTTTTCTAATTTGTATTAAATTTCTTTTCCAAGATTTAATAAACCCCTTCGATCACCCGAAAGTTGTAAATTTCCATATTGCTTATTCCCAAATGTAAACTGGCTCAGTTTTCTTCTTCTATTTGATCGGTTCTTTTCCTGGTTTTCCTTAACTTAAAAGTGCGGGGTTTACACACCGTGTTTATGGGACCTTCAAGATGCTCAAGAGGGCTAGTGATGTGTCCTAGGGTCGTAGATGACCTAGTGGGTATAAGGGCAGTTCATCAGACCAGGTGACCTTACGAAGCTCAGAGTAGCTTCAAGCGCACGAGACCGAGGTGGGGACGGGATGAGGTCTCTATCCTCATACAGACATGGAGAATTGTTATGGAATTGATGGTCGGATGTCGTGAACATCCACTCATTCTCAAAGTAGAAGTGGACTTACTTATATCTAGGTGGCCGGTAAAGTTGCTCTAACGCCACAAGTGGGTTCAGTGGACGATGTATTGGCCTGCGACTGTATGATTGACCTTCATGATGAATGATGTATTTTTGAAAAATTGAGATTTTAAAGTGGAGAAATTTTAAATGAATTAAGGAGTCTGGCACACTCCAATGTGAAAACATATTTTTTAAAAAATTTCCATTTCTAAAAATACCCATTCATTGAGTTGAAGAAACTCACCCTCTTTTCTGTTCTTTTTTAGGAAAATGAAAATGATTAGGAATAACACTGAGCCTTACCCTCTGTCCTACGACTGTGTGATTGACCTTCATGATAAAGTATGTATTTTTGAAAAATTGAGATTTTAAAGTGGAGAAAAATTTAAAGGAATTAAGGAGTCTGACACATTCCAATGTGAAAACATTTTTTTAAAAAATTTCCATTTCTAAAAATACCCATTCACTGAGTTATAGAAATTCACCCCTCTTTTCTATTCGTTTTCAGGAAAATAAAAATGTCTAAGAATAACACCAAGCCTTACCCTCTGTCAGGTATGCTTAATTTCTTTTAAGCCTTCATTTTATTTGATATATGTCTTTCTAAGAAACATGGTTGAAAATACGCTTGGCTCCTCTCGAGTAAAATAAGGGGGAAACTCTTCTTGAACCGAGAGAGTAATGGATTGCTCATGAGGATTCAACCAAACTGGGTTGGGGCGTGACAATTAGAGTGGTATCAAAGCCTAGTTCCCTTGAAACATTATCAATATTATACCCTAACATTAACCCAACTCTAAACTATCATGTAGAAAGGAGAATCCCTAGAAAATTTGTGGTGAAATCCAGTCCTCCACCTATAACCTTGAAAAAGACATCCAACCCAAGGGAGGAAGCCATACAAAGGTTTCTAAAGGGCAAGAAAAGGGTGCCCAAAGACATGGTGGAAGACTATCGGAAACTAGTAGCAGTGTTACTATAACCGGAAAGCATCATATACTGTCACACCCCGACCCGGTTTGGTCGGATCCCCATGATCAACCCGCCACTCTCCTGGTTTATTAAAGGGTTTCCCCTTATTGTTAACCGTAAAGAGTAAAGCGTCCTTTAACCTGCACCTTTTTCCTGGAATAGCATAATCAAAACTGCATGAAATTTAAAACTTTACTTACCTGTCTTACGTGCATCTTAGTTGACGGTTATTAAGGGTAGGCTTTCCAGGATTTCCTGAAAGGGATATAAGGGAGGGGGTGAGTACGACTACTCAATGAATGGGTTTTTAAAAACTTTTGACTTTTAAGAAAATAATTATTATTGGAGTGTGCCAGGCCAAGCTCCTTTCTTTTTCAAAAATCCCTTCGTTTAAAAATTTGGGTTTTTCCACCACTTCTTTGTTACCGGTGTGTCATCACCCAACACACATCCTTCATCATGAAGGTTACACATATTCGTAAGTCAGTATCACTACTGAACCCGCTAGTGGCTTCGGAGCGACTTTTCCTACCACCCAGATAGAAGCACGACCACTTCTACCTTGAGAATGAGTGGATGTTCGCGATATCCGACCCTCAATCCCAAAATCACTTCTTCGTGTCCATATGAGGACAGAGACCTCATCCTGTCCCCACCCCAGTCTCATGCGCTTGGTGCTACTCCAAATTTCGCATAGACACCTAGAACGACGATCTGCCCTTATACTCACCGAGTCGTCCAGGGTCCATAGGACACATCACTACCCCTCATGGGCATCTTGATGATCCCGTACTCATAGTGTATGCACAAACAATATTTTCTTATCAAGCCATGTAATATGTGGTGCCACTGGTCCAATGGCCCCGACTCTCAACTCAACCCGCAGTTGTTTATCTTGATTGGTTCATCGACCTGTCATGTCGCACTGCCGCTAGTTGACTGAGCATGTCAATCCTATCTTGGTACCATGGCCAAACAATTCACTTATTAAGTTTTATGGCACATATATCATGTTCATTTACTAGCTCCTGCTAGTGCCAACTGGCCTTAGGCCCACTGTACGAGATTTTCAAAAATCTGGGCATTCTAGCCCTCAAGTTCCAAAACCGAGGCCACCAGCCTATAAGAGCTATTCGAGCTCCCGTCAAGAAGGTCTTCCAAATAGTTTAAGCATTGGCACACAGTCAGGGGAGAACACTTCCGAAAAAACATATGTTTTCTCTATCCACATAAGGACACTTCCGTTCATAACAGATGAACGGGTTTTCAACTTCCTTCGAGGAAGTCTCATCATACCAACTGGGTATGATCTACTTACAACCGGTAAGTAGTTTTTCCGCATGATTTTCACATCACTTCCTCTAAGTAGTGATGTTTAAAATACCACAAAATAGTGGGTTTTCATACCGAGGTACTTATCATTACCAATCGGGTATCATATAAAATTTCCACTCACAACCGGTATGTGGTTTTAAAATTTTAAGTTGTGCTCATCATCCCAACCGGTTATGATGTTAGTAAACCCACTCACCCGTTAATGCTGTGAATTCCACTAGACCGGTTCTTTGTATTCACGTGAGTTTGTCCTTGCTGGCGTTCCTGGTACTTCGTGTTCCTTCACGATATGAACATCTCGGTTCATTATCCTCCTGCCTAATCACCTTCATTCATTCCAAATGAATGAGAACGTCAAACTTTCATTTATTTGTAATTAGGTCCCTAAAGTTATTTCTCTTTAACTTTAAGTCTCTAATGCCGATTTTTCCTCAAATTGAGTCTCGAAACTTCCAAAATTTATCATAGGACCTCAATTTATTCCATTTCACTAAAAGGGGATTAATTTCTCAAATTTCCAATTTGGTCCTCCAACTTTTCCAAAATTACCATTTTGCCCTTCCTTTACAAAAATGGTAAGTTTTGCCCGAAAAATTCTAAAATTTCTCAATTGGTCCTCCAACATTATTTTCATGCCCAATTGGCCCTCAATTTCATAAAATTTCATTTTGGTCCTTCGAATTTCGAAAATCCCCAAATTTCCCCCATATTTTCCCCCAATTTCAACTATTCAACACTACCGAATTTGATTTCATCAAATTGACCGATCAAACACCTCTAATTGTTGAAGTTGGAGTTGAAATTGAGTTCCTACATGTTCATATGATTCTAAGGAACTTTGAAATCGCAGATTATAATGCCGGAATGAGCTCAAACAAAGCTTCGCCGGAAAATAGATTGTAGAGAGAGAGCTTCGATTTCTCACCGGTGAGGGCATGACGGTTCGAGCTTTCGATCTGGACAAATAGCTCTCATCTTGAGGATCATCCTAGAATCAATAATCGCATCAATTGATGCCGAATTGAGTTAGAATTTCATCATTGAAATTCTACCAGTTCTCTCTCTAGCACCAACTAGAAATTGTAGTGGGGAGCCGAATTGGCTTAGCTTTCAGTATTAATTTGGCCGTGGGAGGGTTGAGGAAGTGTTGGGAGGGCTTGGTTTGGTCTGAGGAGGGCTCGAAATGGTCAATTTCAGCTTCGCCAAAATAGGCCAGCTTTGGTCTGCCGGAGCTACTTCACTGTTCCATCATGCCGGCGCTTCTCCAGCAATTCTAGGATTGACTGGAGTTTGCTATTAGATAGCTGTCTTCTCCTCGATTCTAAAGAGCTCGACATCTCCTTTCGAGGTTAAGAAAAATGTTTAAGTCGAAACTCAAGATCGAGCTTCACCGGGAAATGGAGCAGTAGATAGAGAGAGAAGTGTTCAGGTGTGAGGAGAATGAATGGGGATAATCTCTTTATATAGGTGTAAAATCGTGTATTAAATGGGAGAGATTTATTACTAGTATTAATATTAACATAAATTATTAGTATTAATTCTAATAATTTAATTTTGGTATTAAATTATTTGTATTAATTCCAATAATTTAATTTAGGTATTAAATTATTGGTATTAAATATATATTAATTTATAACTATTTATGATAAGGGGTACATTCACCAATTAAATTATTGGAATTAAATATATATTAATTTATAACTATTTATGATAAGGGGTACATTCACATAAAAATTTTTGACCAAAATTTCAGGTTACAAAAAAAATCATACTTCCCAGGAGGTCACCCATCCTCACACTACTCCCGAGTAAGCAAGCTTAACTTTAGAGTTCTTATGGATTCTCGTTCACCTAAACCAATTTGGTTTTTCTTTTCTAATTTGTCTTAAGTTTCTTTTCAAAGGTTTAATGAACTCTTTGGATCACCTGAGAGTTGTAAATTCCCAAATTGCCCGTTCAGAAATGATCGGGTTTGTGAACCGGTTCTGAATCCTCACTTGGTTTGACTGATTCTTTTCTCAGTTTTCCTTAGCTCAAAAGGGCGGATTTTACATATACCCTCCTCCCAGACAAGAGGAAATAGCATCACCTCCGAGAAGTCCAACCCCTCCTCGTCCAACTCCACAACAACCAAAAGGGAATTCCACCAAGAAAGAGGTCTCGGATAACTTTTGGGATGCGTATGCTATCTTCATGAAGGTCCACCAAGTACCTCCACCTACTCAACCTGTCTTCAATCCCTCTCAATGGGTGAAGTGGACTTATGAATATGAGGTGGAAGTACTAAGGCAATATGGATTGGAGGCCACACATGAAATTCGTCCTATTAGGTAGTGCGAATGGACCCTAATCAGTTCCTCAGAGCTTTCAGATCAAGAGTCCAATAATCGTTCTAGGGTTAACTCTAGTCCTATGACCCTAAGGGATTAGGGGGTAGAGAATTCCTGTAATAAGTCAAATTATGGAAAGAAAATATTTCTTGAATAAATGAAAGTAAAAGTTGGTCAAAACTTCAAAGTTCTTTGATAAAATTAAAAAAAATGATAATAAAAATTTTTATGTAAATTCACCCAAGAAAGAAAAGATGGGTTAATTATAGTTAAACTCAACCCTTTAAATTTACCCTTAGACACACGATAAGGAATAATTCATCTAAAGGAAAAGGAAAAAGAAATTGGTGAAGCAACCATCCAAGAGAACAGATTTTTGGGAGAGTACGAGAAGTTAAAACTAAGCTCTAAGAATAAAGGATAAGGGAAAACTAGGAGAAGTAAAACATCCCAATGAGAACCACAAAAATAGAAGCTGATTGAGAAGAAAGTAATAAGTATAGAGTCCACCAAGAAAAGATAGAGAGAAAGTAAAGTAATAGGAAGGCCCATGTGTAACTGAGATACAGTTCCTTAGGAACTCCAAAGGATAAGGAGATATGTGGAAGGCAAAGGTATGAATCAAAAGAGAAAGAGAAACAGGAGTAGATAAGTCATACAAGACCCTTAAGTTAGGAGAAGATTTAAGGGAATAAATTATTAAATAACGGTAAGATGATTAAACAAAAAGGGGAATCCTAGAATGGAAGAAATAAGGAGGATAAAAATAGGAAGTTGGGGTGAGGAAGGAGGAAGCTTCAAGTCAAGACAATCAATCTAGGGAAGGTTGCAAAACCAAAAAAGAAATATGGTCCTTAGTAACTAAGTGAGAGTATTGGGAGGTTGAGCGTGAGATCTACTACAAGAAGATCTGGAAACTCAAAATGGAAACTTTAGACTGATTTGATTTAAGGAAATTACTTATATGGACCAAATCATTCGGAGGAGTAGACGAAGTTTATTAAGAGATGGAGAGTAGTAAAAGAATACACCTTAACCAAGACAAAAGGGGAATACCAAGGATATGAATGTACGGAAGGTTTATACAAAATGAGGATGAGAGGTCCACCTCAAAGGAATAAACAAATACTGAAGTAAGTGGGAATAAAGCAGGATCAACATAAGGTACTCATGGATCCAATAAGTAAAAGTAAGTGGGTGAAAATATTGCCAAAATATACTCTAGAATTTAAGATTTCAATGGTAGAACTAGAAGGAAATACCGAGGAATAGAACGTGAAGCTCACTAGAGAAAGAAATCTTGGGAAGACATGGGTGTACTGTGAAGAGAAAATGGAACCAACGGAATAAGGAAAGAGAATAAAGTCCTCAAGAACAAAATTCTAGAAAAGAAAGGATCATGTACAAGGAGAAGGAAATCATAAAGAATCAAGGGATAAGTAAAACCCAGGTAATGTATAGGTAGGAAGATGACATCAAAAGATATCATACGAGTAAGAAAGGAACTAAACTCATAATGAAGAATAGTGGGAGAAACATTGATAAGAGCAAGTATGGATTTAGAAAGAGAAAGGATCTTAAGGGGGAAGGACACCAATAGGAATGAAGAATGAAGTAAAAGATCAAAAATCTTAATATGTCATTAAGTATCGGGAAATTCAAGGATGTGAAGGCAGAATGACCGAATAAAGGAATTTGGAAAAAAGGACAAGAAGTACGGAAACCAATACTGTTATAGGGACGTAAAGTTAAAGACATCACAAAGAATGATATGCGGTAAAGGGATAGATCCAACTGACTCAAAGAAATACGACTTAGGCAAGGAATGATCTATGAGTAAGGTATAACGAAGTCAAGCATAAAGGTGATAACTAGAGAATGAGGAAGGAATCCATTTAGGATGAAAGGACAATACATGCCAGAATCCGTGGAAGATAAATTACTAGAACTATAGTTCTGAAATTTTGGGTAAAAGAAGCTTGGGATGTGAAATGGTACCTTGGGAAAGAAGGACATAACAAAAGGAAATGATCCTATATTTTCAAGGAAATACTCCAAGCTAAGGTAAGTTCCATGGAATGAGGAGTAATCGAGAAGGTGGTAGGACGATTTGACAAAAATCATAGATATGTGATGAAAGGAATGGACGAAAATAATCGAGAAGGTGGTGGGATGATAAAAGAGAAAACTTCATAACCATAAGAAGTTTAAGCCAACACGTGAACAATGTGAAATATGTTTTGGGGACAAAAATCCTAAAAGGAGGGGAGAGTTTTAAACCCCTCTCTTTAGAGTTAAGGAAAAATTGGGAAAAAAAAACTAGTCAAACCAAGTGAGAAAATTGAACCGGTTCCCAAAGCCGTTTATTAGGGAACGGGCAAATTGGAGAAATTTCAACTCTCTTGTGACCCAAAAAGATTTATAAACCTTGGGAAGGAACCATAAAACAAAGTGGGAGAGAAAAACCAAATCGGTTCGGGTGAACCGGACCCGAACTGAATTGAACTGGTCTAACAACCGAGCCGACTTATGAATCGGAACCGATAGAGAGAGGGCAAACTGGAAAATTTATGGACCCTAAGTGGCCTAAGGACTCATAAAAGTCATGAAAAGAACTTTGGATGAATTGGAGATGAAAACCAAATCGGTTTAGGTGAACCGGATCCGAACCGGATTAAACCGATTTGGACCGATTTGAACCACTATTTAACTGGATGCTAAATTCATTTTTCTAGGTGACTTAAAAAATTCAAATTTGAGATTTGAGGCCACCATTGGATAAAAATGAATTTAGAAATTTTTATATTTGAAACATTTGGTTGAATTGGGGGTGAACCGGCCGGTTTAATCTTTGAACCCGGTTCGGACTGGTCTGGTCCGGTTCGGATTAGTGGCGTCTTCTTCCTTCAGATGACATCATTGTTCACCCGCCGAAAAATCAAAGCAGCACTGGCAAAGAAGAAACATTTTTGTTCAGTACATTTCAAGCCACCAATGTCTGTCATAAAGGTGCCAAATGATGGCCGAGGAGTCCACGAGCTCCCTATATAAAGAGCCCATCATCATTCATCATCTCCACACTTAAAAAGCTCACTCTCTCTTAGTTGCTTAGCTTTCCAGTGAAGCTCAAACTAGAGCTCTGATATAGGGTCATTTCTAAGCCAAAGAAAGTGAGTTTGGGTTCCTTAGAACCGGGTAGAGGTCAGCTACACGGTGGTGACATCCATTTGCTCCGAGAGTCACCGGCGTGATCGAACAGTGAAGCAGCTCTAGCGGACCGAAGCTGCCCTATTATGGCCGAGCTAAAATTGGCCTATTCGATCCCTACTCAGACCAAATCAAGCCCTCCCAACATCTCCTCAACCCTCCCACGGCCGAATTAGGATTGAAAGGTAAGCCAATTCGACTCCACTCTGCAATTTCTAACAAGTGCAAGAGAGAGAGCCGTCAGAATTTCAATGATAGAATTCTAATCTAATTCGGCATCAATTGATGCCATTCTTGATCCTAGAAGGAACCATAAGAGGAGAGCTATCTCCCAGATAGAAAGCTTAAACCGTCGCGCCTTCACCAGTGAGCAATTGAAGCTTTCTCTCTCTAGAGTCTATTTTCCGGTGAAACTCCGTTTGAGCTCGTTCTAGCATCAAAACTTACGATTCAAAGTGCTATTGCATCGTAGAAGATGTAGAAACTCAATTTTAACTTCAATTTCAACAATTAAAAGTGTTTGAAAGGTTTATTTGATAAAATCAAATTTGACTGTGTTAAAAAGTTCAAATTAGGGGGAAATTGGGAAAATTTGGGGATTTTCGAAAATTCGATGGACCAAAATGCAATTTTATAAAATTGAGGGTCAATTGAGCGTGATAAGAATGTTAGAGGGCCAATTGAGAAATTTTATAATTTTTGGGGTGAAACTAACTATTTTTGCAAAGGAAGGGCAAAATGGTAATTTTGCAAAAAATGGGGGTCAAATTGGAAATTTGGGTAACTTTAACCCCTTTTTTATGAAATTGAGTAAATTGAGATCCCAAGGGTAATTTTAAAAGTTCTGGGACTCAATTTTGGGAAAAACCGGTAATTTGGGGCCTCAAGTAAAAGGAAAATAACTTTAGGTACCAATTTACAAATATTGGAAAAAAAGTCATGAATTTAGTTATTTATACTGAATGAGGTGATCAAGCAAGATAATAATGAACAACGATGTTCATTTCATGTAGGAACATGAGACATCGGGAAAGCCATCAGAGGCTAAGCTCGCATGGGATGAAAACCGACTAAGTGGAATATCACTGCACGATCGGGTGAGTGGGATTTTTATATCATACCTGGTTGGGATGATAAGCACCTCAAAATGAAAACCTACTATTAAGTGGTATTTTAAACATCACAACATAGAAGAATGATGTGAAAATAACACAGAAAAACTACTTACTAATTGTAAGTAGATCATACCTGTTGGTATGATAAAACTTACTCAGAGGAAGTGGAAAACCAGTTCATCGGTTATGAATGTAGATATCCTCATACTCGGTTGATATGATGGATAGCTGAAAATATATTTTTGTCGGAAGTACTCTCCCCTGACTGTGTGCCACTGCTTAAACAATTTGGGAGACCTTCTTGACGGGAGCTCGAATAGCTCTGTTAGGCTAGAGGCCTCGGTTTTGGAACTCGAGGGCTATTATGCCTAATTTTGAAAATCTTGAACAAGTGGGCCATAGGCCAGTTGGCGCGAGCAGGAGCTCGTAAACAAACATGAATTATATTCCATGAAAACTTGAATAATTGAATTGTTTGGCCATTGTATCAAGATAGGACTGACATACTCAGTCAACTAGCGGCAGTGCGACATGACAAGTCTCCGGACTAGTCAAGACAAATAACTGCAGGTTGAGTTGAGGGTTTGGGTCGTTGGACTAGTGGCACCACATATTATATGGCATGATATGAAAATAGTGATTGTGCATGCATTGTATTTACGGGACCTTCAAGATGCGTAAGAGGGGTAGTGATGTGTCCTAGGGCCCTAGACGACCTAGTGGGTATAAGGGCAGTTCATCAGACCAGGTGACCTTGCAAAGCTCGGAGTAGCTTCAAGCACACGAGATCGAAGTGGGGACGAGATGAGATCTATGTCCTCATACAGATACGAAGAATTGTTATGGTTTTAAGGGTTAGATGTCACGAATATCCACTCATTCTCAGGGTAGAAGTTAACGTACTTCTATCTAGGTGGTTGGTAAAGTTGCTTCAATGCCACAAGTGGGTTCAGTGGACGTACTGGCCTGCGACTGTGTGATTCACCTTCATGATGAAGGATGTGTATTTGAAAAATCGAGATTTTAAAGTGGAGAAAATTTTAAAGGAATTAAGAAGTCTAGCATACTCCAATGTGAAAACATTTTTTTAAAAAATTTCCATTTCTAAAAATACTCATTCACTGAGTTGTAGAAACTCACCCCTCTTTTCTATCCTTTTTTTAGGAAAATGAAAATGACTAGGAATAACATCGAGCCTTACCTTCTATCAGGTATGCTTAATTTCTTTTAAACTTGCATTTTATTTCATATATGTCTTTTTATGGAACAAGGTTGAAAATACGTCTGGCTCCTCTCAAGTAAAAGAAGGAGGAAACTCCTCTTTTACTGAGAGAGCAGCAGGTTGTTCACGGGGATTTGACCAAACCGGGTCGAGGCATGACAGAGTAGGTGGGGGTACTTGGTGGACTTTCATGAAGGTGGCATATGCTTCCCAATAGTTGTCTCAGGCCTCCTTCTTGGTTGGATTACTCTCTGGCTGTTGTGGGGCCGGAGGAGGGGTTGGGCTCCTAGGAGGAGGTATAGGTTCCTCTTGTCTTGGAGGAAGGTATGTGATGCCTTCTAGTTTCAACAAGACTCCCATTAGTTTCCGATAATCTTCAACCATGTCCTTGGATACTCTTTTCTCACCTTTTAAAAATTTTTGAATGACTGCCTCCCTTGGGGTAGGTGCTTTTTTAGGGTTATGGGTGGCGAATTGGATTTCATAGCAAATTTCCTAGGAATTCTCCTCCCTACAAGAGAGTTAAATTTGGATTACTATCAGGGCATAATATTGATAATGTTTCAAGGGAACTTAGCTCTGATACCACTCAAGTTGTCATGCCCCAACCTAGTTTGGTTAGATCCCTGTGAACAACCCGTCAATCTTCTTAGTTCAAGAGGGGTTCCCCCTTCTTTAATTCAAGAGAAGCCATGAGTAATCTCAATCTTGTTCCCTATAATAACTTATATCAATAAAAATGTAACTCATAATAATTAAGCATACCTGACAAAGGGTAAGGCCCGGTGCTATCCCTAGCCATTTTTCTATTTCCTAAGAAGGGGTAAAAAGGGTGGTTGAGTTTTTATAACTCACTAAATGGGAAATTTAAAAAATAAAATTCCAATAAAATAGTTTTTGAATTGGTGTGTGCTAGACTCCTTATTTCCTTTAAAATATTTCATTATCAAAATCTCAGTTTTCATAGTCATTCTCATCATTAACCACAAATTGTGTGTTTATCAATTAACAAACGCCCTTCAACATGAAGGGAACACACATTCATAGGGTAGTACATCCACTGCACCCACTTGTGGCGTCGGAGCGACTTTACCAGCCACCTAGATAGAAACATGTCCACTTCTACCCTAAGAATGAGTGAATGTACACGACATTCGACCCTCAATCCCGTAAAGAAAACTCCGTGTCCGCATGAGGACAGAGATCTCATCCCGACCCAATCCAGTATCATGCGCATGAAGCTACGTTGAGCTTTCCTTATTGCTGGTATGACAAACTGCCCTTATCTTCACCATGTCGTCCAGTAGCCCCTAGGACGCATCACTACCGCTCTTGGGCATCTTGAAGGTGTCGTACCTCAATGTATGCACAAAACAATAGTTTTCCTCATAAGCCATTTAATCTTTGGTGCCACTGGTCCATCGGCCCCGACCCTTAACTCGACCTGCAACTGTTTGTCAAAACTAGTCCGTTGACTTGTCTTATCGCACTGCCACTAGTCCATCGAATATGTTGGTCTTATCTTGGTACCATGCCCAAACATATCATTTATTTAAAATTTTCCTAGCTTAAACTCATGTTTGTTTATGAGCTCTCGCTCGTGCCAATTGGTCTTGGGCCCACTGTACGAGATTTTCAAAATTGGGCATATTAGCCCATAAGTTCCAAAATCGAGGCCTTTAGCCTATCTGAGCTATTCGAGCTCTCGTCAAGAAGGTCTCCCAAAAAGTTTAAGCAGTGGTACACAGATAGGGGAGAGCACTTCTGACAAAATTTTCTTTTCATATGTCCATCACACCAATCGATTGTGAGGACATCTCCGCTTATAATCAATAAGCGAGTTTTCTACTTCCTTCTAGGAAGTTCATCATACCAACTGGGTATGATCTACTTACAACCGGAAAGTAGTTTTTCAGCGTAATTGCCACATCACTCCATTCAGGTGTGATGTTTAAAATTCCACTTAGTAATGGGTTTTCATAATCGAGGTAGTCATCATCCCAACAGGGTATGATGTGAAAAACCCACTCTCTTCTGAATGTCATGAATCCTTCTCAACCGGCTTTTTGTCCTTTCGCGAGCTTGCCTTAGCTATTATTCCCGGTGTTTCATGTTCCTACACGATATGAACATCCTTGTTCATTATCCTTTGGCTTGACAGTATTTATTCATTACAAATGAATAAAATACGCAACTTTTCAATTAATTGGAATTAGGTCCCTAACGTTCTTTTTCTTTAACTTTAGGTCCCTATTACCGATTTTTCCCCAAATTGAGTTCCAAAACATCAAAATTTTACTTTGGGACCTCAATTTATTCAAAATTACAAAAAGGGGTTCAAGTTTCCCAAATTCCCAATTTGGTCCCCAACTTTTCCAAAATTATTATTTTGCGCCTAGTTTACAAAAATGGTAAATTTCACCCCAAAAATTTCAATAATTGACCAATTGGTCCTCCAACATCTTTACCATGCACAATTGGCCCTCAATTTTAGGAAATTCTACTTTAGTCTCTCAAATTTTTGAAATCCCCAATCTTCAAACTTTCAACTTGGCCGAATTTGATTTCATCAAATTGATCGATCAAACAAGGTTAAATGTTAAAATTGAAGTTAGATTTAAGTTCCTACACCTCCATACAACTCAATTGCACTTTGAATCGCATGAATTGACGTCGGAACGAGCTCAAATGCAGCTTCGCCAAAAAAAGAAAGCTTCGAAAGCTTACTGTCGGGTGCACGGTGGATCGAGCTTTCGATCTAGGCAAATAACTCTCGTCTTGAGATTTCTCCTACAATCATGAGTCACCTCAATTCATGTTGAATTGAGGGAGAATTTGGTCAGTATTGATCTATCGGTTCTCTCTGTAGCACCGATCAGAATTAATAGAGTGGAGCCAAATTGGCTTACCTTTCTGCTCTAATTTGGTTGTAGAAGGGTTGAGAAAGTGTTGGGAGAACTTGGTTTGGCCCGAGGATGGCTCAAATTGGTTGATTTCAACTCAATATAAATAGGTCAGCTTTAGTCCACCGGAGCTGCTTCACTGTTCGATCACGCTGGCACTTCTCTCACAACCCTCAGAGCAATTGGAGACTACCACCGTGTAACTAACTTCTCTCCGAGTATAAGGAATCCGACCATACCTTCTTTGGCTTAGAAAAGATCCTATGTCGGAGCTCTGGTTCAAGCTTCGTCAAAAAACTGAGTAGCTGAGAGAGAGTGAGGTTTTCAGGTGTGAAGGATATATGGAGATGAGCTCTTTATATAGGGAGCTTGGAGACTCTCCGGCCATCCGTTTGGCACCTTAATGACACTCATTGATGGCCTGAAACGTATTGAATGAAAACGTTTCCTCTTCACTGGCGTTGCTCGATTTTCCAGTGAGTGAATAGTGTTGTCATTTGAAGGAAGAAGACGACACTGTTTCGAAGCAGACAGGACTTGTCTAAACTAGGTTCTACACTTAAACCTGCCAGTTCAAGCCCAATTCAATCGAATTTTTTAAAATTAAAAATTTTTAAATTTATCTAAATTAATTCTCTATCAAATGGTGGTCTCAATTCTTCAATTTGAATTTTCTAAGCCACATAAACAAATAAATTTAGCATCTAGTTCAATAGTGGTTCAAACCGATCTAAATGGGTTCAATTCGGTTTAGATCTGGTTCACTTGAACCGGTCTTGGTTTTCTTTCCCAAATTGTCCTAAGGTAACTTTCCAAGGTTTTTATTACCCTTTGGGTCACTCATGAGTTGTCAATTTCCCAATTTACCTATTATCTATTATTGAGGTTTGTGAACCGATTTAGTTTTCTCACTAAGTTTGACCGGTTCTTTCCCTAGTTTTCCTTAACTTAAAAGGGCGAGTTTTACACGGGGAGAAGATAGCTACCCGACGGTGATCACCATTCGGCCTGAGGATTGCTAAACAAATGTCGGCATAATCAAATAATGAAGCAGCTTCGGTGGTTTGAAGTTGCCCCGTTTCGGCTGAGCTTAAGATAGCCATATTGAGCCCTCCTCATGCCAGACCAAGCTCTCCTAACACTCCCTCAGCCCTCATACGACCGAATTAGAGCAGAAAGTTAAGCTAATTTGGCTCCCCTCTGTAATTTCCGAATAGTGTTAGAGAGAGAACTGGTGAAACTTAACTGACTGATTTCTCCATCAATTCGACATGAATTGATACGATTCTTGATCTTAGGAGGAACTTCTGGGTAAGAGCTACCTACCTCGATCAAAAGCTCAGACCGTCGCACCCCTGACAATAATCTTTCAAAGCTTTCTCTCTCTAATTACAATTTTTTAGTGAAGCTCCGTTTGAGCTTGCTCCGGCGTAAATTCATGCGATTCAAAGCTCAATTGAATTGTATAGATGTGTAGTAACTCAATTTTACCTTCAATTTCAACAATTAACCTCGATTGATTGGTCAATTTGATGAAATTCAGCTAGTTTAAAAGGGGGAAATTAGGGATTTCGAAAAATTGAGGGACCAAAGTGCAATTTCCCAAAATTGAGGGCCAATTAGCCATGAAAAAGATATTGAAGGACCAATTCGAGGAAATTTTGGAATTATTGGGGTCAAATTGCCATTCTTGTAAAGTAGGGGAAAATGGTAATGTTTGAAAAGTTGGAGACCAAATTGGAAAATTGGGGAAACTTGAACCCTTTTTGTGATTTTCAATAAATTGAGGTAGCAAAGTGAATTTTAAAAGTTTTGAGACTTAATTTGGAGAAAAATTAGCATTAGGGACCTAAAGTTAAAGAAAAATAACTTTAGGGATCTAAATGCAAATAATTAAAAGTTTGGGCATTTTGTTCATTTGTGAGGAATGAAGGCTATTAGGCCAACTGTTGATGAACAAGGGTGTTTATATCGTGTAGGAACACGAAGGACTGGGAACACCAACAATGATAAGCTCACGTGGAGGCAAAAGCCGCTTTAAGGGAAAATACACTACACTTATCGAGTGAGTGGGATTTTCACATTATACCCAGTTGGGATGATGAGTACCTTGGATATAAAAAACCACTACTATGTGGAATTTTAACATCACACCTGGTTGAAGTGATGTAGAAACTACGTGGAAAAACTATTTACCGATTGTAAGTAGATCATACCTGATTGGTATGATGAACTTCATAGAAGGAAGTGGAAAACTCGTTTACCAGTTGTAAGCAGAGATGTCATCACACCCGGTTGGTGTGATAGAAGAGTGAAGAGTTATTTTGTCATAAGTGTTCTCCCCTGATTATGTGCCATTGCTTAAACATTTTGGGAGACCTTCTTGATGAGAGCTCGAATAGCTCAAATAGGCTAGAGGCCTCAATTTTGAAACTCGGGGGGCTAAAATTCCCGGTTTTTAAAATCTCATACAGTAGGCCCAAGGCCAGTTGGCACAAGCAGAAGCTCGTAAACAAACATGATGATAAGCCATGAAAACGTTTAATGAATGAATGATGTGATTTGACCATGGTACCAAGACAGGACTGACATACTCGATAGACTAGCGATAGTGCAACAAAACCCGATCAACGGATCGGTCTAGACAAACACCCATTCATTGAGTTGTAGAAACTTACCCACCTTTTTATCCCTTTTCAGGAATAGAGAAATGACTAGAGAAAACACCATGATTTACCCTCTGTCAGGTATGCTTAAATTTCTTTTTAAGCTTGCATTTTTATTGATATATGTTATTGTAGGGAACACAATTGAAAATTTTGCCTAGCTCCCCTTGATTAAAGAAAGGGGGAACCCTTCTTGAACCAAGGGAGGGGCGGGTTGATCATAAGTATCCAACCAAACTAGGTCGGGGCGAGATAGTCAGGGTACCGAACAACCCAGATTTGAAAAGAGGAATACTAGAGGAGGCTCACAACTCAATATACGCCATGCATCTAGGCAGTACAAAAATGTACTGCACCCTAAAAAAAGGGTACTGGTGGAGGGGATGAAAAGGGACTTCACAGAGTACATGGCCAGGTGTTTGTCATGCCAACAGATTAAGGCTAAACACTAGAAACCCTCTAGACTACTACAGTCTCTCCTAATTCCAAAATGGAAATGGGAGCATATCACCATGGATTTCATGACCGGGTTGCCAGTAACAAAAAGGGGTCAGGATGCCTTATGGGTCATCATGGATCTGATGACCAAATCTACACACTTCCTACCCATTTGCGTGATAAACCCAATAGAGAGACTAGCCGCTTTGTATGTGGGAGAGATAGTACGACTCCATAGGGTCCCTGTAATTATAGTATCAGATCAGGATACGAGGTTCACCTCTCGATTCTGGCCCAGCCTACAAGCTGCCCTTGGGACTAGACTTCACATGAGCACTGCTTTTCATCCTCAAATGGATGGACAGTCCGAATAGACCATCCAAACCAACGAAGACATGCTTTGGGTATGCGTTCTAACATTGAATAAGGGTTGGTAGACTTACCTATGCCTCATGGAATTTGCATATAACAACAGCTACTAGGCCAACATCCAAATGGAACCCTACGAAACCTTTTACGAGTGACCTTGTCACCCGCCCCTATTCTGGGAAGAAGTATGGGAAAGAAAACTTCAGAAGGTCGAGTTGATAAAGGATGCAACTGAGAACATTTGGATAATATAAAGCCGAATCAAGGTGGCTCATGCCACACCCTGACCCAGTTTGGTCGAATCCCCGTGAACAACCCACCACTCCTTTAGGTTTACGAAAAGTTTTACCCTTTTCTAAACCATGAGGAGTAAGGCGTCCTTTTATCTATTTTTTCATGTAATAGCATTATACAAAACTAAATATATTAAATCTTACATAATCGTCTTTCAGGTTCGGCTACAAGAAAGTTTTTAGGTTTGGTTTCCTTGGGTTACATGAAAAGGGGTAAAGGGAGGGGTGAGTTGTATAACTCAGTGAATGGGTGTTCGGAGTGAGTTTTCATAAACAAAACAGCATAAGTCAAGGTGTGCCAAAATCCTTATTTCCTTTAAGAATGATATTTTCTCAAATTTCAGTTTTTCAAAACCTTTTTCCTCATTTCCACATTAGATGTGTTTAACAATCAATAGACGCCCTTCATCAAGAAGGGATCGCACATTCGTAGGTGCAGCCCGTACACTACACCCACTTGTAGCTCGAAGCGTCTTTACCGTCCACCAAGATAAAAGTCCGTCCACTTTTACTCTGGGTCTGAGTGAATGTTCACGATATCTGACCCTCAGACCCGAAAATAAATCTGTGTTTGTATGAGGACAAAGACCTAATCCTAACCCTCACCCCGGTCTCATGTGCAAGAAGCTATGTCGAGCTTCCTGACTCCTAGCACGACAAACTGCCCTTATCTCCACCAGGTCGTCCAATAGCCATTAGGACACATCACTACCCCTCTTGGGCATCTTGATGGTCCTGAATCTCAAGTGCATGCACAAACAATATATTTCACATAGCCATTTATCTTTGGTTTCACTAGTCCAACGACCCCAACCCTCAACCCAACCTGTAGCTATTTGTTTAGGCCGGTCCGTCGACCTGGCCCTGACGCACTGCCGCCAATCCATCGAGTATGTCAGTCTTGTCTTGGTATCATGGCGAAACCATATAACCATTTCATTAAGAGTTTTATGGCTTTCATATCTCATGTTTGTTTACGAGCTCTTGCTCGTGCTCACTAGCCTTGGGCATACTGTACATGATTTTACAAAACTAGGCACTTAGCCCCACAAGTTCAAAAATCAAGGCCTCAAGCCTATCTGAGCTAATCTAGCCCTCATCAAGAAGGTCTCCCAAAGAGTTTAATCATTGGCACATAGTCACGGGAGAATACTTATAACAAAAATATAATTTTCACTTCATCACTCTAATTAGGTGTGATGATATCTCCACTTACAACCGGGAAGCACGGTTCTCCTTCCTTCAAGGAAGTCCATCATACCAACCAGGTATGATTTCCTATATTTACAACAGTTAAGTAGGTTTTATCCATTAAAGCTAGTGCTCATCATGCCAACTGATATGGTGTGTAAATCAGCCCACTCACAAGTGGCTTTTAGCTTAAAATTGCTCATCACCCCAACCGAGGATGATGTTAAAAGTCCTACTCACCCAGTGACTCTGACGCGTTCGTCCCCAGTCGGCTTACAAGTCAATGCGAGCTTTCTCTTGCTAACGTTCCAGTCACACGTGTCCCTACACAATTTGGGTATCATCATCAATAAATGTTCAGCATAGTATCCTTCATTTTCTCACATAGGGGCAACTACGCCTAAATTTTAATTTATTGCACTTAGGTCCCTAAAGTTAACACCTTTAGACTTTAGGTCCCTAGTGTTTAATTTCCTCAAATTAAGTCCTGAGTACTTCCAATATCCTCCTTGAGCCCTTACTTTACCTCAAGTTCACACACTTTCTCTTGCTAGCGTTCCAATCACACTTGTCCTTACACGAATTGGGCAGCATTTTCGCTTAATATTTGGCATAAAAGCCTATGCTTACAACTTATCGATAAATTGCATTTAGGTCCCTAATGCAAACCTCTGCCCAATTTGTCTCCCAAAGTTTCAAAATTCCCTTTGAGCCCTCATTTTACTAAAAAATGTATAAGGGCTCAAGTTTCCCAAATTTCTAATTTGGTCCCCAATTTTCCAAAAATTACAGTTTTACCCCCACTTTCCAAAAATAGCAAGTTTGCCCCAAATATTTCAAAATTTTACCAATTGGTCCCCCAACATATTTCTCATGGCCAATTGCTCTTCAATTTTTGGAAATTGCATAGAGGTCCCTCAATTTTTTGAAAACTCCAATTTTTCCCCAAAATTTTCCCTAATTTCTCCCCTTCAAACTGATTGAATTTGATTTCTTCAAATTGGCCATTCAATTAGAGTTAATTACTCCAATTGAAGGCATGGATCAGTTCCTACACTTTCATACGATTCAATTAAGCTTTGAACCGCAGCATTTGGGTCTAAATTGAGCTCAAACGGAGATTAATTAGAAAACTGTTCGTAGAAAGAGAAAGCTTTGACAACATACTGTCAGAGGTGTGGCGGTCCGAGCTCTCAATCTAGGGAGGTAGCTCTCATCTTGAGATTACTTTTAGGATCAAGAATTGCCACAATTGATGTCTAATTGAGGGTGAATTTTATCAATAAAGTCTAGCACTTTCTCTCTCTAACTCCGACCGGCAACGACAGAGGAGGGCCGAATTGGCTTACCTTTCAGCTTTGTTGAGGCCGTGTGAGGGTCGTGGGGGTGTCGAGAAGGCTTGGTATGGGCGGAAGAGGGCTGAATTTGGCCAAATTTAGCTCAGCCAAAACAGGGCAACTTCGGTCCTCCAAAGCTGCTTCACTGTTTGATTCTGCCGGCACTTCTCCAGTAGTCCCTAGGTCGACAGGAGGTTGTTGTCAGGTAGCTGACTTCCCCCAAAGTCTATAGGACCCCGCCTTGCCTTCTAAGGTTGAGAAAAAGGCCTATGTCAGAGCACTGGTTTGAGCTTTACTAGAAAATGGAGAAGTTGAGAGAGAATGGCAATTTGAGGTGTGTGGAGGATGAATGAAGAGTAACTCTTTATATAGGAGGCTTGGAAACCCTCTAGTCGACCACTTTCCATTTTGGTCGAGCTTATCCTTACTTGAAAATAGCCTGATCCGAGCAGTTACATATTCGCCGAAGATATACATTTTCTGCATTAATGAATAGTGATGTCATTATGTGGAAGGACCGGTCTAACCAGGTTCAATTGTGAAAATCGGTCGGTTCAGACTCGATTCGACCGGTTTTCTCAAAATTAAAAATTTATAAATTAATCTAAATTTATTTTCTATGTAATGGTGGCTTCAATTTCCCAATTTGATCATTTTAAGCCACCACAAAAAATGAATTTAGGACCTGGTTCATGTATGGTTCAAACTGGTTCAGGTTCGGTTCATCCTAAACTGGACTAGTTTTCTCTTCCCATTTGTTCCAAGGTTCTTTTCCATGATTTTTATGATTCTTTGAGTTACTTGGGATTTGCCAATTTCCCATTTTTTACAATTTTGGGTTCGTTAACCGGGTCATTTTCTCTTTTTGAATTGACCTATTCTTTTCTTGATTTTCTTATCTTTAAAGGATGGGGTTTACATCTTTCATGCCACTTGTACTGATATAAATGCTCAGACCATATAAGATGGGCAGTGCCAAGGGTCGTGCACAAGAATGCGTGGCCGACCGAGATATTGCCGGAAGCAAGTCACACCACCCCAAGTCTGGTTGGACTAATGAGCACTAGTTTTCTAAATTGAAAATGGTTTTTCAAGACTACTCTCCCCTAACCGATTGAACAAGCTTAAAATTTTTGGGAGACTATCCTAAAGAGAGCATGGACCATGAAATAATAGAGCTAGAAATGCTCAAGTGGGCCTAAGGCCAATGGGCACGGGCCTGAGCACGTAGACAAGTAAGCTTATATGCTAAGAAAAGTTCTCATAAATGGACAATTGTGTGAATCAGCCACTGTACCGAAGCTGGGTTGGTAAACTCATTGGGTTAGTAGTCATTGGGCCAGCGGTTATGGAAATAAAGCCAAGTTGTTGAGCTTGTTGCGTCAGTAGCACCAAAGATGAGAATCATAATTGCTAAAACTATTGATTGTGCATGTTATGAATTCAAACCATCGAGGTGCCCAAAATGGGGTAGTGATGGTTTCAAGGGTTATTGGACGACCCAGGGAGTATAAGGGAAGTCCATCATCCAATATGTCGAGCAGCTCAAGGAGCTTCATCCGCATTGAGACCAAGATCGGAGGGGGAGAGGTCTCATCCCACATTGCAGACACAAAGTATTATTCGAGTATGGGGTCAGGTAATTGATACCCACTTAGACTCAGGATAAAAGTCGTGGGTTTCTATTAGGGTGGACAGTAAAAGCACTCCGGTCCACAAGTGGAACAGTCGGGGACTGTTATGCAAACGTGTGAACCCTTTTGATGAAAAAATGGCGTATGATTATGTGTCAACCCAATTCCATGAACAACACACAAGGGTAATAAGAAAATGATAAGCACACTATAAATTAAATGAGAAAGTCCAAACAAACCTACCTTAAGACTACCCTCTCACTGAGTTAAAAGACTCACCCCCTCCCTTTAATTTTTTCCAGGAAAGGAAGGCCCACTAAGAGATCCTCTGTTAAGCCCTTAAAACCAGGTACTTTTTTTTTTACGCTATTAGAATCTCAGTTTTGTATAATGTTATTACAGGGAACAACATCAAAAAGTACATTTGACTCCTTGTAATCTTGGAGAGAGGTGAGTCCTCCAGACCAAAGAGAGTGGTAGGTTGTTCACGGGGTTCCGACCAAACTGGGTCGGGTCATGACAGGTCGGGCCATAATGTTTGTTGTGCATGTGTGACTTAACATGTATATATATATATGTGTGTGTGTGTATGTGTGTGATGATTTGGGGGTTTTATGAGGAAACTCGATGATAACAAATTATTAATGAATTTACCTTGATAAAATGGTTGTGAACTACTTTTTATAAATATCTCATAGTGAGGATTTTTGGAAATTAAGAATAGTTTTGGAGAAAAATAGAAAAGGGGGCATTTGTAAACTCTATGTGAATATTTTAAGTGTAGACGACATCAGGGCTGTGTGTGAATCATTGAGCAACAATTATCATTTTATCATTTATTTACCAAAAATTATAATTTTAACCCTAAACTTCTGAAAACAACATTTGAAATATTCATTTGTTTCAAAATCACTTCCTAACCCATTAGGCATCCCTGAGGGATTATTTCCACAAGTTTTCTCATTTTGCAAAATAGCCCAAAACTTTTCAAAGTTTGTATTTTAGTCCCCAAACATTGGGAATTACTCAATCAACTTCAATTTTCATAAATTCATCTCAAATACTTTCATTTATCTCCCAAAGGCTTATGGGAGGAGTTGGGGGTTTTATTCTGGTTAAAGTTGACCATTTTCCAAAAATGGCTGAAATAGAGTTATTAGGGGCGTAGTCGGAAATTATCATCGGAGACAACACCACCGGCAGTTGAAGGGTAGGAAAAATCAAGTTAAGGATCAGTCAACTCGTTCTATGGTGGTGGTCAACCAAGTGGTTGTAGGAGTTAGGCGAATTTTAGCCTCAAGCAGTCACGACCGGAAGTTACAAATAGACCCATCATCGGAAATTGAATTGTGGTGGCCGAAAGTCACCTTGTCGGAGGTCGACCAAGAATTGTGAAAGGTAAATGAAAGGCACTGGGTTCTTTTAGCATTGGCGTCAACTGGATTGGTGGTCAAATTTGGCCTCAGAATGATTCTTTTGGCATCGTTTTGCAGATTTTGTTTATGACAACTCGTAGTTTTTTCTATCCCAAAAATAAAATTGACAAAATGACACTCGTGAAGTGTTTTTTAGCCACTTTCAAGTTGGGATTCAACCACATAACTCAAGAGAAGTCCTTTAGCATTATTTTGAGATAAAAATCACCTCATTTGGTGGTCGAGTGAGGGAAAATTTTGATGTCAATCACTCGATGGTAAGGACGATGTCTGGTAATGAGTTCTTCAACTTTGGATGAGATATTCGATATGTTAAGAAAGATATAATTCAATTAATCTCATAGGAGGACTAGTATGGGAGATGTTATCTCAATAATGCTTTTGTGGCATGCAATTTGATAAAACAATCGAGTCAATTTGTGTGTTCCTAACTCAAGTGTTTTGATGGCGTGTGCAGTTGGGAGTGGGTGTCCATTTGGGGGGTGTCACCCGATTACAACCTAGGGCAGGTCAAACCTGGATCTAGCCAACTCGACTTGGATTCATTGACCTAACATGTTGACTTTGACATTTTTTTAATTAAATTACCTTTTTTTCATTCTCACCCCCTCGACAATTTAAGCAAAAATCATCCGATCTTGATTGGGCCAAACCAGTTTTTCCAAAAACAAAATCAGTTTCTTGCTCGGTAAATTGATTCTTCATCCTATTGGATCTTGATTTCTAGTTCAAATTCCTATTACTGGTTTAACCTAGATTTCTAGTATGATTCAATTTTCAATCTTATATAGAGTTTCCATTCCCTATTTGGGTCTCCATTCATAATTCATGCTCGATTTTTGGTTAAATTGGGTTTGGATTTCCTGTTGAAAAATCCAAGTGTTATTTCTACCCCTATTTAATTTATCTTAAGTTGATAAGTCAATCTAGCATTGCAAAAAGTATGAAAATTTAATGATATTCTCTACCTATACTATTAAGTTATGAGAATTTTTAGGGAGATTTGGTTGGAGTTTTTTTTTTTTGCACAATGATGTGGTCGGAGTTTAATTGTTTTTACTATCAGTTTTTTGTGTGAGTGTGGAAACATTAGATCATATGTTGTTATAATGACCTTGGACTAAAATTGTGTTGTTTTATTATTGTGGGATGCATATTGAACCAACTAATCAAACACATGTTGTAAAATTCGTCCCTTGGAACCAAAGGAAACCGAAAAAAGAATCGGTATAGGCTTATACATGAAGAACCAAGGGACATTGGAAAATAACTAACATGGGAAATTGGAAAATCTCAAATGACCAAAACACAAAAACTTCAAGGAAGAACTAGGAAGTGGAATTAAAGAGAGAACCGAACAGGTTCAGGGTGAACCGGACCCGAACCGGCATGAACCATAGTGAACCAGTTCTAGGTGGCTTAAAATGTCAAATTAGAGAATTGAGACCACCATTAGATAGAAAATGAATTTAGATAAATTTAGAAATTTTTAAATTTAAGAAAATTGGTCGAACTGGGTCCGAATCGACCAATTTTCGAATTTCGGACCGTAAACCTAGTCAATGGTCAATGACCAACGGCCAGCTAGTACCACACAGACACAATCAGCCAATAGGAGGCTACCATGTGTCCGGTCAAAAGACAGTCGGTGCTCCGTCAGCGTGCCACGTAGACACAAGCAGCCAATGAGAGGTTACCACATGTTTGGTCAATGGCTGATGCGGCAGCCGAGCTGGTGATCCACATTAGAAAAATAGACCAATCATAGCGCATCACGTGGCACGACCGCCACATCATCATCTTTAACCTTCAGACACTGCAGAGAAGAGAGAGAGAGGGAGTCGCTGGAAAAACTGGAGTCTCCGGTGACTCAAAAAATGCTCCGGTCATGTCTTCGGCGGCCGAGTCTTATGTCGGTTGGTAGCCTGAGCAATTGCTGACCTTCCTATATAAAGAGCACCCCCTCATTGATTCTCAGCATCCCACAATTGAGCGAAGAAGAAGAAGAGTGAGTTTTTCGGTGAGCTGCAAACCAGAGCTCCGACGACGGACAAAACTTCCACCAAAGGAGCTCCGAAGGGTGGCATTGGAATAGAGGAAGAGTCCTCTAGTTCCATACCTTCTCAGAACAGCCAGAGAGTTCTTAGAGAAGTGCGAGGAAAATCGCACAGTAAAGTTGCTTCAGAGCTCGGAGCAGTGAGCTCCTACCCGATGCCACCTCGCCCCATCCGACCCTTCCACCACCCACATTGGCCACCACTCATCACCCAAGACCCTCCACAACACCCTTACAGGCCACGATAAGCTCAGTTCCGCCTCCCCCCATTGGAATTCCCAAATTTTAGAGCTGCACTGACAGGAATTTCTCTCTTCAAATTATCGCAGAGCAGCAAAAAATTGTAGTATAACTCAATCCCGCTAGGTCCCCATCAACTAGCTCTAGCTGCCCCACCTCAAGCTCCAGCCGCCACCTCTCCGTTGGTAAGAAATGCAAGCATTCTCTCTCTATTGTAACTTTTCTGGTAAATCTCCAACAGGGCATCAAACTCAGCCAAATTAAGAAATTTGAAGTGCAGGACGATCGAGGGGAGCTGTAGGAGGCGATTAGAAGCAACAATTGAAGAAAACAAGGACTTCCAGGTTGCCAATTGGACGAGGTAAGATTCGAAGTGTCATATGCTCAAATTGGGGAAGAAGATGAGGGGTGATTTGGGGATTTAGGGGGACTTTTGAGCAATTCTCAAAAAATTGGGGGGCTAAATGGAAATTTCATGAAATTGAGGGTGTTTTCATGAAATTCACCCCAATTGAGGGTCAATTGGATAAATTGGACAAATTTGGGGCAAATTGGAAATTTTAAAAATTTGGGGGACCAAACTGCAATTTTTTAAAAATTTAAGGACTAAACGGTAAAATTGGTAAATTAAGGGCAAATTAGTGAAATTGAAAGAGTTAAGGACCCAAAAAGAATAATTGGGAACCTAGGGGACCTAATAGAGATTAAAGAGAAATCGGGGACCGAGGTGCAATTTAAGCAAAGAACAGGGCCTTAGGTACAGATATGAGAAAGTATAGGACCCATTTGTCACCACATCCCAATACCAACACTCGCACCATGCAGGATCGGATTACTCGAGCGTCAGCCCTAAAAGCGCACCGATGAGAGAAAATATCACCAGCATGACCCCGCCGAGATCAACAGGTGAGTGGGAACTGCTATTACGTCCATTCTGGTTGGAATGATAGTTTAAGTTTTGAAAAATGTTTTCTTGGAATTAGCCTCACCTGACTGGGTGACTTTGCTTAAAATATTTGTGAGCTAATTCCATGCTTAGGCTAGAGACGCTAGTGGGCCCAAGGTCGGTGGATATGGGCATGGACCTGTCCAAAATAGAAATGTGATACATGAGGCTAAAAGACCTGAATAATAGGAACTTATGTGATACCCATCAAGCCAAGCTGAGTTATTGAGCTTGTTGGGACGAATCACTGCTATGCCAAAGCCAAGTTGTTGAACATGTTGGGCCAGTACGTGTGGTGGGGCCGAAGCCAAGCTGATAGACCGTTGTGCGAGAGGGCCAAAGATAATGGCTATTATTCAAAAAGCTTGTTGATTGTGCATGCACCGTGATGTTCGGGCCATCAGGACACCTGGCATGATGTAGTGATGGAACCCAAGGATTGTTGGATGACCTAGGAAGCATAAGGGTGGTGTTGTCATTTAGTAGGTCACGAAACTAAGGAGCTTCCTATGCATGAAGTTCGAGGCAGTAGGGGGAATGGGGTCTCATCCCATTGAGTGGACATGGTGGAGAGACTTGAGTTTGGGGTCGGACTATTGATGTCCGCACAAACTCTGGGTAGAGGTAGCATCCCTCTATCAGGGTGGACGGTAAAGGTGCTCCGGTCCACAAGTGGCATGGTCGAGGACCGTTCTGTGAATGTGTGATCTCTCCTATGATAGAAGTGCGATTGTTGATCATGTAACTATGTGAAATAACAAAAAGGGATTTTCAAAAAAAAAATGAATTCAAGTAAACATTATAGTAGTTTCCCTCACTAAGTGTTGTACTCACCCCCATCCCTCAACCCTTTTCAAGACATCACCCAGACAGGAAGTTCGGGATGTGCTCAGGCCCTCAAGGTACGCTTCCTACCCCTAACTTAAAGTAAGGGTTCGAACGTGAACACACCTTCACCTTCCTTGCCTCATTCGGGTAGATATACGCGAATGATTCAGCGAAGGGTGGCAGGTTGATCACAGACTCCGACCAAACCAAGTCGGGGCGTGACAACTTGAGTGGTATTAGAGCATAACTTTCCTTATTAGTTTTCCCCATTCCATCCTAACCTCGATTCCCAACAATCTTGTAGAAAATATGAACGAAAATGCCCTCGAAGAATATATTCATTGGATTCACATTATGAAGCAATGAGTGGAGGCCCTAGAAGAGCCCATTCCTTGGGATGCACCCCGAGATAGGACCCCTCCCTACTCGGTAGAGGATGAAGTGTCTTCTCTAAGGGAACCCGACGTGGCCCGGATTCAGGCAAAAATAGAAAGGAAATTCTGGGAAGCCTACGCTAACTACGTGAGGATTTTTCACTGCCTTCCCCCGATTCATAGCAGTACCGTAGGCTCCACCCAACACACCCATGATGCAGTTGTCCTACGCCAGTATGGCAAAGATATAGCACCTCCCATACAGGCTAGGAGGGCCCTAGTCTATCGACGTTAACAAAATTTGAGGAGTCCAGCATGAATCCATGCCTCCGTTGCAGCAGGTACCATAGAGGCGAATGCCCACGCAGAAAGAGAAGACGCCTTGAGACACCTTATGTAGAGTCTCGCAACCCGCATAGGTATAATTCTAGGTCAGTTAACTAGTGGGGATAGAAAAAAGGGGTAGTAGATTCTAGAAATGTCTATTGTAATAAACCTTCGTCGGGGTTTTTCCGGTCCAACGAATAAAGAAGATTTCCTTTTCAAAAAGAAAACTCAAATCTCTTAACCCATTTCCCAGAACAAGGGAGCTCCAAAAGCCCCAAAATACCAAGAACCCTAAGGGAGTAAAAACCAAAACCCGCCTTAGGCCATCCTCGACCAGAGAACCCAAGAAGTGCCTTACAAGACAAAGGAAAACTGAAACCACCCATGACCAGCCCAAAAAGCATAGTAGGAAACTATGCAGACTGGATACCACCAGCAAATCACTAAGGGCCCTAAGAGGTTAGCCAAAGGAGAGCCACATCAAGAAAGGTAAACCCATGGAAATAAAGGAGGACCCGAACAAGGATTGACAGTAGGATAAAAGTCAAATTACCCAAAGGCTCCGACTTGACACCATGAACAGACCAAGGATAGACCTAACCACCCCACGAGATAGCCAAGGTAACCAAAGGATTGTAGCATAGTACCCCAGGGGTAGGGGACAGATAAGCAAGACCACGAACAAAGCCACCAAGGACCGGTAGGGAAGGACCCCGAGACCTCAAGGACGGAACCTGAGACCCCCCTCAAAACAAGTAAGGGAAAACTCTAGAAAACTAGTTCCATGTAGGCCATAGACTCTTCAAGGGGGAGGAGTCCCTCGAGGGTGACTTGGATGAGAAAGGGATAACTCCGAAGGACTACAGCCATTGCACATCGGCCAACATAATGAACCATAGGCCAAGAAAGAAGAAAGGGACCCCTCGCTAGCCGGAGAATGCCAACAATTACACGAACAAACGAACATAGGAGGACTAGTGAGTTGACGGGATCTGTCCGGGCCCGAAAACCCAACAGCAAGGACGGACGGACGCAATAAGGGACAAAATGGAATGGAACAAACAAACCCAAGAAAACCCAAACTCACATAAAGAGTCAGACATTTATATTCTCGGTGACATCAAAGCATGGGCGGGACACATGGAAATCATAACCCAAGGAGTAAGGGAATCCCGCAAGGAATTGACCTAAACAATGTAAAGGGTGAGTATAAAAGAGAAAACACCCCAAGGACAGGAGCGAAAGTGCCGCAGTTTTGACCACGAAGCAAGGCGGGCTTGAGGCCTAGGGTAGATACGCAGGATGTGGGAATCGTACTACTGGGGATCTAGGTTCAAATTGCCACCCAGGAGGGAACTCAAGTACTAAAGGACCAAGGAAAGGGGAGTAACGCAACAAAAGGCAACTACAATGACCGACGAAAGAGTGGACGAACCCAGGTGCGGTGGGGTGAATAGAAACCTCAAACTCAAATAAAATACCTAGGACACAAGTCCGACCCCACACTATCAGAAGTATCAGACCAGTAAGGCTCTGTGAACGCCGGGGAAAAAAGGGAGAGTCAAACTGACCTAACCCCGGAAGGCAAAGGAAGTAAGTCGAAATGAGTGACTCCAATCTGTAGGATATCGATTTACACCCTAAGGAGACGACACAAGGACCTTTTTAGAGAAAAAGGGTCAGGTGATAGAGTTTTAAGGACAAAACTCCTAAAAGGAGGGGAGAGCTATCAAACCCGTCCCTTGGAACCTAAGGAAATTGGAAAAAGAACTGGTATAGGCTTATACATGAATAACCGAGCCGTTTAATGAACGAAAAATAGCTAACATGGGAAATTGGAAAATCCCAAATGACCAAAATTTCACAAAAACTTCAAGGAAGAACTGGAAAGTGGAATTGAAGAGAGAACCGAACTGGTTCGGGGTGAACCGGACCCGAACTGACATGAACCATAGTAAACCGATTCACAAATTCATTTTTCTAAGTGGCCTAAAATGTCAAATTGGAGAATTGAGACCACCATTAGATAGAAAATGAATTTAGAAAATTATAAATTTAAGAAAATCGACCGAACTAGGTCCAAACTGGCCAATTTTTGAATTTCTGACCACGAACTCGGTTGGATTAGACTGGTCAACGATCAACGGCCAACTGGCGCCATGTCAGCTACCACACAGACACAGTCAGCCAATGGGAAGCTGTCACATGTCTGGTCAACAGATAGCTGGTGCCCCGTTAGTGTGTCATGCAGACATGAGCAGCCAATGAAAGGCAGCCACGTGTCCGATCAACAGGTCAACGGCTAACGCGGCCGCCAAGCTGGCGATCCATGTCAGAAAAACTTACCAATCATAGCGCGCCATGTGGCACAATCGCCACGTCATCATCTTCAACCTTCGGACGCTGATAGAGAAGAGAGAGAGAGGGAGAAAGATAGGGAGTTGCCGGAAAAGCTGGAGTCTCCAACGACTCGAAAAATGCTCCAGTCGGGTCTTCGGTGGCCGAGTCGGAGGTCGAGTCTTACGCCAGTCGGTAGCCTGAGCAGTTATGACCTCCTTATATAAAGAGCACCCCCTCATTCATTCTCAACATCTCACAATTGAGTGAAGAAGAAGAAGAGTGAGTTTTCCAGTGAGTTGTAAACCAGAGCTCTGACGATGGGCAAAACTTCCACCAAAGGAGCTCCGAAGAGTGGCATTGGAATCAAGAAAGACTCCTCTAGCTCTAGACCTTCTCAGAACAACTAGAGAGTGCTTAGGGAGGTGTGAGGAAGATCGCACAATAAAGCTGCTTCGGAGCTCGAAGCAGCGAGCTCTTGCTCGACGCCACCTCGCCCCATCCAGCCCTTCTAGCACCCACATTGGCCACCACTAATCGCCCAAGACCCTCCACAACACTCCTACAGGCCTCAGTAAGCTCAATTTCGCCCTCCCCCTCCCCCTGGTTGGAATTCCTAGATTTTAGAGCTAAACCAATCGGAACTTCTCTCTTCAAATTGTCGTAGGGAAGTAGCAATATGTAGTAGAACTCGATCCTGCTAGGTCCCCTTCGACTAGCTCTAGCTGTCGCTGCCTCTCCGTTGGTAAGAAATGCAAGCTTTCTCCCTCTATTGTAACTTTTCTGGCGAACCTCCGACAGGGCATCAAACTCAGCCAAATTTAGAAATTTAAAGTGCAGGACGATCGAGGGGAGTTGTAGGAGGCGATTAGAAGAAAGAATTGAAGAAAACAAGGATTTACAGGACGCCAATTGGACGAGGTAAGATTCAAGTGTCATATGCTCGAATTGGGGAAGAAGATGAAGGGTGATTTAGGGATTTTGGGGGACTTTTGTGCAATTTTCATAAAATTGGAGGGTTGGACGCCAATTTCACAAAATTGAGGGTGTTTTCATGAAATTCACCCCCATTGAGGGTCAATTGGGCAAATTGGACAAATTTGGAAATTTTGAAAAGTTGGGGGACCAAATTGTAATTTTTTGGAAAATAAAGGACTAAACTACAAAATTGGTAAATCAATGTCAAATTAGTGAAATTGAAAGATTTAAGGACCAAAAAAGAATAATTGGGAACCCAAGGGACCCAATAGAGATTAAAGAGAAATTAGGGACCCATGTGCAATTTAAGCAAAATTGACCTTGTACTAAAATAATGGCTATAATTCAAAAACCCAGGTTGTTGAACATATTGGGCTAGTACTCGTGGTGAGGCTGAAACCAAGCTGACAGACTATTTTGCGAGAGGGCCAAAGATAATGGCTATAATTCAAAAGGCTTGTTGATTGTTCATGCACCATGATGTTCGAGCCATTAGGACACCTAGCATGAGGTAGTGATAAAACCCAAGGATTGTTGGACGACCTAGGGAGCATAAGGGTAGTGTCGTCGTTCAGGAGGTCACAAAGCCAAGGAGCTTCCTACGCACAGAGACCAAGACAGTAGGGGGAATGAGGTCTCGTCCCATTGAGCAGACATGGTGGAGAGACTTAAGTTTGAGGTCAGACTATTGATATCCACACAAACTCCGGGTAGAGGCAGCATCCCTCTATCAGGATGGACGGTAAAGGCACTCCAGTCTACAAGTGGCACGATCGTGGACCGTTCTACGAATGTGTGATCCCTCCTATGATAGGAAGGCGTTTGTTGATCATGTAACTGTGTGAAATAACAAAAAGGAATTTAAAAAAAAAGATAAATTCAAGTAAACGTTATAGTAGTTTCCCTCACTAAGTGTTATACTCACCCTCATCCCTCAACCCTTTTCAGGACATCACCCAGACAGGAAGTTTCGGATGCACTTAAGCCCTCAAGGTACGCTTCCTACTCCTAACTTAAAGTAAGGGTTTGAACATGAACACACAATCACCTTCCTTGCCTCATTCAGGTAGATATACTTGAATGATTTAGGGAAGGGTGGCGGGTTGATCACGGACTCCGACCAAACTGGGTCGGGGCGTGACACATGTGGTTTCATTGTTATGGGATGCATACTAAACCAACTAGTCACACTCACTTTTTGAATCATTTTGAAAATTGTTTGAACAATGTAACAATGTAGAAAGAGTATAAGCATGTATATCTAATATAACCTATAGTTTTTAGGCAATATAGAAATAAAAAAATTGAATTCATATTGGTGGAACTATACATAACACACTAAAGACAACTTCCATATTCATCCTAAAAATCTTGAAGAAATGTTGAGAGTAGCGGATAGAATTATGCTTTACTTGTATTGATTATTTGTGTGCATTTTATACAAATTTGATAAAATATAGATAAAATAAACTAAAAATAATATTTTACAATTTGTGTTATAAGAAATGTAATGATGGAGCATATAGAGGTGATGTACTCTGACAATTCCGTCATGTAAGAGGTGGTTTGGGTGTGTTGGTCCCCTCCTATTGATAACATATTTTCTCTTTCTGAGATGCTGATTTCTCAGTTATAGGTCTAATACTCCCCCTAAGCTCAAGAGTAGATCACGAACATTAAGCTTAGACTGTAATAAACAAAAACGGGTGAATGACATGCCCTTAGTAAGTAGGTCAACAAGTTAAGCATCAGGGCCAACGAAACTAACCTAAAGTAGGTGACAACGAATACATTCTCAAACAAAGTGATAATCAATTTCAATATATTTGGTGCGAGCATTAAAAATAGGATTAGATATAAGATAAATAGTAGAGAGATTGTTACATCATAAAATGTAAGACTAAAAAAGAAAAATACCAAGTTTTCAAAAAAGAGATTGAAGTCAAATTATGTCAGTAGTAGCTTGTTTCTTACCACTCCAATATATAAAATTACGTCCCATGAAAATAACAAAGCCACTGATAGAACGACTATCATCAAGATTATCAGCTCAATCAGTATCAAAAAAATAATGAATAGAAATAATGACCGATTAATGAGTTTTAGGTGAGATTAATATGTTATAGAATAAATAGATTTATACTATAAAAAATTTGTACAAATATTGAAAGTAGATGATAGAATTCTGTTTGCCTTGTATTGATTATTTGTGTATATTTTATACAAATTTGATAAAATAAAGATAAAATAAATTAAAAATAATATTATACAATTTTTGTTATAAAAAATATAATTGTACTCTCCCAATTCTAAGGTGTTGTGAATGTTGGTACACTCAATAAAATATTTTCTATTTCTAATATACTAATTTTTCAATTATAGGTATAATATAATTGAAAAATACACAACTTTGTACAAAGTATTATCCTAACATAGTCAAACGACCTAGGGCTAGACTGCATATAGTGAGTGATATATTAAAATTAATATTGATGCATCATTGACTTGTAATATAGGTAAGGATGGAGTGGGAGTGCTCGCCAAAAATGTCGAGCGTGAGTGCTAGCTACTAGAAGTGGTGGTAAAGGGTACAACTCTCGTAGAAGCGAAGGCGCTCACAATACTCTGCGTTCGACATAAGACGGTATAAAATATCGTAATTGAGACCGAATTATAGATAGTAGCGAAGTACTTGAGTGATAAGAAGCAATTGATAACTGAGCCTAATTTTTTTCCATCGAGTTATGTTAGGTGGATAGAGAAACTAACCTGTACAAATGCACTTCGACACGTGCACATATAAGATAGGGGTTAAGGGGTGTGTTGCCTGTAACAGTCAATTGGGATAGAAAACCGTTTACATGCTTTAAATTAATAATAGAGGTCCCTCGTTGAGCAAACAAAAATCTAGATGACTCATTAAGCCCAATTGTATTGGACCCGTTGAATCCGCTTGCGGCCCAAAACATCACCTTCGTTATGAGATAGTCGGCTCCTGAATTCCTAATAGCGCTGGTTATCTACTTCTGCATCCATTTCTAGGGTTCGTTTGTTCTCTCTGTAGTCGAGACGGGGTCTCTGCGAGTCTGAAATCAAACGCCACTCAGCAATTACATTCCTTTGATCCCAACCCCTCTTCTTATGCTTCATCGGAATTCCCCAACCCTTACGACCAGTTCCTGCCACCTCCTCCCGCTCTTATTCAGAAACCCTAACTGCAGGGTGTACGACATACCAAGGAATGGAAAATCAATCGTACCACTTCTTTGCTGGTTCGGGAGATCACAACCAACAGGAAAACGGATCGACCAATCCTCCCGATGGTTCGCAGTCTGCAATCGGCCTTGTCAATTATAAGACAATTCTATCTGAAAGTGGGGCTTTGACAAATACACACAGTGGTACAGACAGGGACTGTTCAGGTGGGGAGGAGGAAACCACTAGCAGGCGGCGCCGGCGTAGCCGCTGGGATCCACCGTCTGATGCAAATAATCAGAGCGGTGGCGAGGGAGGTGAATCTGGTAGTGGCACACGGAAACGGAAGTCTCGATGGGCTGATGATGAGCCTAAGCCTGTGATACAGCTTCCTGATTTCATGAAGGAATTGACGGGAGGCATTGAATTCGACCCTGAAATTCAGGCTCTGAATGCCCGATTGCTAGAGATAAGTCGTATGCTCCAGTCAGGCTTGCCCCTTGACGATAGGCCTGAAGGTGCTCGGTCCCCTTCCCCTGAACCCATATATGACAACATGGGAATTAGGATCAATACAAGGGAATATCGCGCTAGGGAACGACTAAACAGGGAGAGGCAAGAGATTATTTCACAGATTATAAAGAGGAACCCCGCATTTAAGCCTCCTGCAGATTATAGGCCTCCAAAGTTGCAGAAGAAGCTCTACATCCCAATGAAAGAGTACCCAGGCTACAACTTCATCGGATTAATTATTGGGCCAAGGGGCAACACACAGAAGAGAATGGAGCGGGAGACTGGAGCCAAGATTGTTATTCGGGGGAAAGGTTCAATTAAGGAGGGCAGGCTGCAGCAGAAGAGGGATCTGAAGCCTGACCCATCAGAGAACGAGGATTTGCATGTGCTGGTTGAGGCTGATACACAGGAAGCACTAGATGCAGCTGCAGGGATGATCGAGAAGTTGTTGCATCCCGTGGATGAAGTCTTGAACGAGCATAAGAGGCAGCAACTTAGAGAACTTGCAGCCTTAAATGGAACTATCAGGGATGAGGAATTCTGTAGGCTATGTGGTGAGCCAGGCCACAGACAATATGCGTGCCCTTCACGCACTTCCACCTTCAAAAGCGATGTCCTATGTAAGATTTGTGGTGATGGAGGTCACCCCACAATCGACTGCCCAGTTAAGGGAACCGCAGGTAAGAAAATGGATGATGAGTACCAGAGCTTCTTGGCTGAGTTAGGTGGAACCATGCCTGAGTCTGCAACCAAGCAAACTAGTACACTTGCCATTGGTCCTGGCAGCACCGGAGCCAATCCTCCTTGGGCTAATAATTCATCTAATAACACTGGTTCAGCTCATCCAGGACTGGGTTCAAATCCTGTGAAGTTAAGTAAAGAGTATGATGATACAAATCTGTATATTGGGTACTTGCCCCCTATGTTTGATGACGATGGATTGATTCAATTATTCTCACAGTTTGGTGAGATTGTCATGGCAAAGGTTATCAAGGACCGGGTCACTGGGCTGAGCAAAGGTTATGGCTTTGTGAAATATGCTGATGTTCAAATGGCCAATGCTGCTATAACAGCAATGAATGGACACCGGTTAGATGGACGAACCATAGCTGTTAGGGTGGCTGGAAAGCCTCCACAGCCAACTATTCCTGCTGGCCCTCCAGCCTCAACAGCACCACCTACTTATCCAGCATCAACTCAGCCAACTGGTTCTTATCCCTCGCAACAATTTTCTACAGGTGGCCCATTTTCTGCGCCTCCTCCCACAAGCTATGCTGCAACTCCAGTCCCATGGGGGCCTCCAGTACCAGCGCCTCCCTATAATTATCCTCCATCTTATATGGTTCCAGGGCAGCCTATGCCTCCCCCACCACCATATGGCATGCCTTATCACTCTGCTCCTCCCTCCGCACAGCTGGCTCCACCAGGTGCACGTCTATCTCATACCACTGGAGCTTCTGTTGAAGCACAACATAACTATCCACCAGGTGTCCAGTCTGATGGCAATTCCTCTTCTCAATCCACCACTGTCAGCAGTAGCAGTTATGGTAGCACTGTCCATAATCTCCCAGCTGGTGTCCCCCCAATGTATTCGGCATACTCTTATGGATATGCGCCATACTATGGTGCTGTTCCTCCTCCACCACAACCATCTTCAGGCACTGAACAATCTCAGGGCATTGGAAATGTCCCTTGGGCTATGAATGCTCCACCAGCTCCTGGTCCTCCTCCTCCACCAGCTCCTGGTCCTCCTCCACCACCCCCTCCACCTCCTACTTCTGTTGACCAGGCTGCATATGGTGCTGATAAAGAATATGAGAAGTTTATGGCTGAGATGAAGTGATGAAGATGGCTCTTGTTCTTACTCCATGCACTAAAGGTATAGTTTTTATTGCATTATTGCTGCACATTCATTTTTGTTGGTTGCACTCTATTTAGTAGCTTGTTTTCCTGTTTAAGCAAATGAAGTAGGCCCAGCAAAGGTATGCTTGTGAATTGAGTTGATAACCAAGCACTGGTCAATGACTGGTTACTACTTTAAATTTCCATCTGTTTGCCTGAAACTTTAATATAGAGATTTGTTGGATGAAGGGTTGCTATATATTTACCTGAATCTCTGTGTAATTTCCTAGCCAATTCATAGCATACATTTCCCGTTGTTTGATCTCTGGAAAATTTAAGGAATTGTTGGATGAAGCACTGCTTCTTACCTGGATCTCAGTGCAAGGTAGTTTCCTGGTTGTTATGTGTCTTTAATTTTGACCTTAAAGTTATATTGGCAGGAAAATATGATCTGCATGAGGGACAAAATAGACAATATTTTATTATGTTGTGTAGTGGCTTAATATTGTGTTCATTTATTATGTTACATTGCGGCTTAATATTTTACAGATTGTGTGGTGGTCTAGATATTTAAAATTAGGATTATGTCTATATCTGTCTGTCAGTTCATGGCTATCTTTTCACTTTTGTGATAATAGCCACTCGATTAATTCTCCCTCTTTTAAATTTCTCCCGTAAACAAATCATGTAAAATTGTTTTTATGAAAATACCTTGAGAAATTACTCCATAATATGGCCCCCCCAAAAAAATACTTCTTTTATCCAGTGTTGTCAAAAGCGCATGACTGGTGCTCTTAAGCTCCCAGGCAGGAGCTGGAAGCCTGGAGGGCTTTTTTGCTATTTGGGCTAGCCCTTTGATCGGGCACCTAAACTGTACTTTTGTTCTTTTCATCAAAGCCCAAGGCCCACTCTTTTTGCGCTATACTGAAATTTTAAATCAAATATTTAGTTATTATTTTTGGGCTTTTGAATTAACATGTGGTCTATTATACCTTTAAAAATAAATAGTGATAACCAGTGTAGACAAACACATACATCACAATCATGTCATTGCCTTCCTGCCTCCAACATCAGCACTCTTTACTTAGATTTAATTTTATTCTTATATGACACATCAAATTATTTATTGTTTGATAATATAATAAAATTTATTTTCCTTAGTTCGGTAAGGCACACACTTTTCTTGGCACCTTGCACCTCAGGCAACAAGGGTCACATTGCACTTTGAATGCAACTAACACTTTTAACAACCTTACTTTTATCAGCCATGAATTTATACTTTCATGCAATGTAATTTAGGGCCTCCCTTGTTTAGTAGGTATTGTCTTCTTGTCATACCAGCCTATTTGTACTATATGCCTCTTACATGGATACTTTGATGGATTGAATGAACCCTACTTTCCTATTTATTATAGTTTTCACATTGTAATTGTTTATTGGTTTATATTAACCCCTTTTGTGATGCTTTTAACACTTTGACAGGATTGATGTTTCTTGGAGCTCATCTGAACCTGATTTCTTACCTCTTGCAATTTGTTGGAAGTTTGGGACTCACATCTTTAACCTTGCTGTACTGTTATGACATTTGCAGAGGCTTGGGCTCAAACATCCTTCTGTAGCATGGCGACAAATAAATATTTCTGAGTTTCATCTTGATATCCGGATATTCTTTGTTTTCTAACGCTCTGTTCTCTGAGCCTTTTTTCTCACATTCCTTTGAGCCTATGAGTAACTCCATGGTATTTTAGAGTATGTTTGATCTGCTCCTTGGTTTGGTTGCTTCTTAATACACTTCCATTTCCTGACACACTACTTTTGAGGTAGAGATTGCATCTTCATGCTGTTTGGCCAGTAGTACATAAGGTACTGTCGTCACCATACTTCTGAAGGCTCACAAGAAGGAATTATTCAATATGATCTAAGGTATAGTATTTCAGTGGGAAGTATGTGATATTTCATATTTCTTTTATTGTCTTATATGAGGTCAGGTCTATTTACCAATCCTTTGCCTGTCCAGGGGATTATGGGCTTTTTGGCATCTTTTATAATTTAGTGACTCAGTCTGGTGATATTTCCATTGGTTGCAGCTTGTGCAAAAAAGGCTTCAGAAATTATCAATATATAGGTTTAGGAGAAATATCATAGGGTGACAGGTTTGTGCATAATCCAGACATGTTTACTAGCTTGCCTGTGCAAATTAGAATATCTACAATGTGTGACTTCCATTATATGATTTCTAATGCTAATTTTGTGATATCTTGGTGACATATTTTTAAGGATATATTGTTGACTTTACTTTTGATATATGCTACTTTAGAGTAAGCAGGGTAAGCATCTTAAAGTACAGGTCTAGACTATACATCAAGTAATCCATTCATCTGCCTGTATTGTATCACATGTTCTATGCTATTATCATCAGCTCATGCACTCTAGGCAGAAAACTGTTTATCTTCCATTTCATCGCTGGGGTTGCTTTCTAACATGATTCTGATTTCTGAGACAGAATAACCTTAGAGATATTACTATGTTCCTCCCTTGTTTTATTTACTGATATTGGTGGCTTTTCTGCTACTCAAGCTTTTTCCCTGATTTTCCACCATGTGGGCTGTTTTATCTGATACACCAGCTACTAAAAGTTCTTCCACTCTCCGTTTGTGTCAATAGGCCACAATTATTCTGACTTGAACTTTGCTCAAGTGCTTTGGTAGTTTTTTTGGTTGACGGTTAATTTTTTGAAATTGTAGTAGAAAAGCCGTTTTGATTCAAAATATAATTGTTCCAAATGATTTTCTGGGTAAGCTATTACTAACCTGGTTTACTAGCTGGTCAGGGTTATTTTTCTATTAGATGATTGGAGGCATCACAAGGTATTCATCAAACCTTCACGGGGAAGATGCTGGGACTCCAAATATCTAAAGCAACTTGGTTCATTTACTTCACAAAGTTTCAAAACTCTCTAATGGTTTAATTTCTTTCTAGGCAAATGTTAATTACTTGAATGTGTCCAAGAATTTGCTTTTAGTAGTGGTCAGTTAAAGGCGAGTACCAAGGAAGGTAACATATGTGCGATATGTACCTTATTTCAAGGTCTTAAACTTGAATTGCATTTTTTTTATCGGTGACGACTTCAATCTGCCAATATGGGGATGCCAATGTTACCACTTTGACTCCTATTAATTGGTGAAACATGCTGACTACTAAGCATGTGGCTTACCGTTGGTAGGATAGGAGATATTATCATTTTTTATTGTTCGTTTGCATGCTTGTACGTATCCTGAAAGCAGGAACTATTGTTTACTGTAGTGGGGCCTGAAAGTCCATTTCTGATCGGGTTAGAGTTCATGCCAAAGGAAAAAAAGAGCTAATAGACCCCTTGAAAAAACAATAAAACTTGAATTAAAGAAATGACTGGAAAGTTCCCAATTTTGGGATTAGTTTTTTATATTGAACTTTTGTATAAAAATTGAAGTTGAGACTGCATTGATTCTAAATAAAATATCAATTTGGTATAATGCTTGAAACATCAAATTTGATACACCTAACTTGAAAATAATGTGTGCATCTTTGTTGTGTCACATTTATATTAAGTAAGGTGCTGATCTTTTGGTTGGACTTTGGTGTTGCCCTTCCTGTCACCTCTTGGTACCACCCTTGATTCTTGGAGGAAAAGCTCCTCTACTTCTTTGTGCGGTGAATTTGGACTTAAGCTACCATGTTCATGTGGCATTAAGTTGCCATATTGACATTTTTGTTGAGCCAATTTGACAAAGTGAATGAAGTATTATATGGAAGTGAAATGTCTGAAATTAAACTATGCAGTAATGTTAAAAAATAATAGAAAATTTTAAAATATTGTATAAAATTAAAATATGTAAGCTAAATTATTTAATTTTAGAATTTGAAAACGGAGCGATTTTCAAGTTCAATTGATCGCCAAAAGAAGAGAGTTATTATATGTCATGCACAACTTGTAGCGTAGATGGGCTTGGAATTGATTTTGAGATACCTGGGTTTTCTTTTTTGAACATGAGGAGAGACGGGGTTTTTTTTTGCTCAATAAGGAGAGACCGGGTTAAGACTCAACTTGTAAGCTTGTAGTGTACACATGCTTTCATTACAATCCCCATTCCTCTTTGACTTGAATCGTCCTTTGAACCCTTCACTTGTTCCTCTATGCCGTCTACATTTTTTCGAGATGGTTTACACTTACATTTTCTTGTTCAACTATATTCTCTTCGCCACACTCTCTTTCTCGCCTAGGGTCTCCTCTCTTACCTTCTTTGGGACTCAGTGGACCAAGATTTGCTTTCATTATATTGGCCATACGGATCTAAGTAGATCATATGGATGTAGAAAAAACATTTTAATGAATTGGAAACTTTATGAACAATGGGGATATTATCTGAAAATGAATGCTTCATATCAAATGGAACTTTGTATTAGATTGATTCAGCTACTTAGAATCCTCTGGTTTCTTTCCATCCTATTAAATTTCATTGGGACAAGTTGTTCAGTGTCAACTAAATAGTTGAGAAAAAAAAATGATTCAATTGGAAATTGTCTATTGGTAGAATCCAAATTTGGATTTAAGGAACTTGAACTATATGAGCAAATGAGAAAATTACAATGGCCAGCAAGAAAACAGAGAATGTGGAGCGAGAAAACAGAGAGCTCAAGGAAAGACTTACCCTGCTAACTAAGAATATTAGGATCCGCAGCACGCTGGCTAAATCATTACTATTCAAAATTTCAAACACGTAAATGCTTAAGAGAATTATTGTATGGGTCCTGACCATCCCAAAATCATGATGATGAGTTTGCCGGGTTTTCATGTTCCACACTGCAGTTGACGTTCTATGCTTTAATCTTTGTAGTGCACACTCACATTATTGATATAATACAAGGAGATCATGGCTACTACTACCCACATAGTTTCATTCCCAACTTCATGGTATCAGGACGATGGAACCGGTTGTCTTCCTGTTCTCCAGGTCAGAGTGCGCTTTAGCTACATCTGAGAGTGGGTAGGTGCGATTGACCCGAACACGCAGAACACCTGAGGCAACATTCGCAAAGACCTCACCAGCGCACTCCAGCAGCTCATCTCGAGTGAGGGTGTAGTGCATCATAGCGGGCCTTGTCAGGAAGAGGGATTTTGGTGCTAGGGCTGACAATGGGACTGGATCTGGAAAGCCAGATGACTGCCCAAAACTCACCATGTAGCCTCGCATCTTCAAGCATTCCAAGGAACCCTGCATAAGAAGATAGTTTTTAATCAGTATATGAGAGACTCAAATGCATTACAGGAGAAATGCACACAAAGAGAAAGCCAGAAAAAAAGATATAATTAAAATGTAAATCAAACATTACAAGAGTGAAAATTTGGCATCCAAGATGAATGAACTGAATAGAGCATGAGAAACAAATATCTGATTAATATTCACAACAATATCTTGCAACTCTTGTTAATTCATAATTTTTTTCAAAGAAAAATATGAAAATCATCCAATCCATACAAACTTATAAGATGGCCAAGAATACAAGGAGAGCTAACAGGACCAAACTCCGCCGTCTACCTATTCAGATAGCTTGAAGATGTTTACCATAAGAATAAAGCAAGTCTGAACTAGTTTGACCAATTTTGTCTCACCCAGCTGAATTATATGAGAGAAGTTGCAAGAATATTATTTCGAAACTCATATAATTAACCTGAAAATCTACCAAAGGATTCAATCACCAGGAGAAAGAAAGGATAGAATGAGCAAAAATGCAACACTATTACCTGAAAAGTATCCTTCCCAACTGAGTCATACACGACATCAACTCCATTACCCGATGTAATCTCATTGACACGAGATACAAAGTCCTCTTCCTTGTAGTTTATAGTATGGTGACACCCATCCTCCATAGCCTGAGCTGCCTTCTCTGGGGATGAGACAGTTCCAATCACAGTGGCACCTAGTACATTGGCCCATTGGCAGAGGAGAGATCCAACTCCCCCAGCAGCTGCATGCACAAGGACAGTATGCCCTGGTTCAACCTACAGACCAGGAAGAAAATCCCTGCCGTTAATGGATTATCTCGTGTTTAAGAAAGATATTTATCATGTATCTGATATGTTTGACGACACTACATTAAACTGGGTGCAACATGGCACTTCAAACAGTTAACCCGAGCTTACAGATTGAGCAGTCTGTTAAAATTCCCAAGGCTAATCCATTTTTTACCAGACAAAGCAAAAGGACTACTTTCATAATTGGGACAGTGGTAGACTAAAACAGCCCCATCAGTTCCCCATTTTTTTCTGAAGTCTCCTCTCGCTTGATACATTCATACTATCATGAGTTCAAATTGGTTGGATGTGCTGGGTGCTAACCTTGAAGCACCGTCGAACAAGAAACTGTGCAGTCATGCCCTTGAGAATCACAGAAGCTGCAGTTACTGGATCAATGGAAGGAGGAATTGGGACAACTATACTTGCAGGAAGTATCTGTTCTTCTGCATACGAGCCCATAGGATTACCAGCATAAGCCACAAGATCTCCAACTTTTCTTCCAGTCAGTCCAGGGCCCACTGCTACCACTTCACCAGCAGCTTCCATACCTTCAATGTGATGAAAATGTTTGCATAGAGCCCTTAAGGCCATAGTCAACATAATACGTTAATTGTTTTTGCCCAACTTATACATTAATTTACTATACCTGTCCAATTTTTTAAATTATTTAGCCCAAAGAATGAACTTTTGCTAATAAGGGTTAATTAGCTACATCTAGCACAACTTTTTTTCACATCTTAACATATATATTACGATTGTGGCTTTCATCTCTATGGCCATGAATCCCCTTTTTAAAAACATGCAATATTTAGAACATACACATTACAATTTGTGCATATTCATTCACCTAGAACCGAAGATTAAGGAGAAGTGATCAACCAAACCTGGAGTAAAGGGCATAGAAGATGCCTTATAAAAACCTTTCCGGAAGTATACGTCAATGAAGTTAAGTCCCACTGCTTTGTTCTTAACACGAATCTCCCCCTCCTTGGGCTGGCCAATTTCTACATCCTCCCACTTTAGGACCTGGCAGGATTGGAATCTAAAACATTCAGTGACCATACTAATAAACCACGGGAGAGAAGATCTTGAAAAGAGTGTTATTCAAACTTATAAAAACACCAATAGCTGAACAGGGACATTAATCAAATTAGCCCATCTAAGAACCATAGTCACAATGCCATGAGGCCATATGCATGAATGAATCAGATCACAGGATTTGAATCTAAAACATTCAGTGACCATAAAATAATAGACCAGGGCAGATAAGATCTTGAAAATAATGTTCCTCAAACTTATAAAAATACCAATAGCTGAACAGGACAGTCATCAAATTAGCCCATCTAAGAACCAGAGTCGCAATGCGGTGAGATCCTATGCATGAATGAATCAGATAACAGCAATTACAGAGAACCGAATCTCACATCTGTCAGACAATTGAGCACAAAATAATACCTTTAGAATGTATAATAATGAGAAACATACATGGCCCGAATAAACAGCTGGTTCTCAGTTCTTTCCTAGCTAAAATGCAAAACAGTTCAATTGGGGTCCTTTAATTGAACCTCGATAAAAAAATGGGAATGAAAGATCCCACTGGATTGAATTATGTCCATGAATCTAAGAAATAGTGAGAATTATTTATCTGTCTCAATTCGAACACCCAGCCTTGAAATTGATGTCCGTGCATTGATTTCTCCTATTAATTTGGCTTGAAAAAGAGAAGAAAGAATAAATAAAGTGGAATAGCCTTCAGAGAGAGACAGAAGGAGGTGAACCTCAGGTCCTCCAAGCTCATGAACCCTGATGGCTTTCACCATTTCCGGGGGAGCTGAAGCTGAGATGGTGGATAGAGCTCTCACAGTGGATGCCTTGTGGCAGTACGCCTCAAAAACCGATACCGCCGGAAATGGAAAGCGGCTGAGCCGGTTCCAGTTGACTGAGAAGGTCGCACTCTCTGCAGAGATGGAGGGCCGGATGGTGTCAAGTGAACCTGAAAGAAGCATGCGGCTCTGCAGTATAAATCCTTTCATCACAGTACTCATCCTCTAACCCCTTGGGCAATAAAAAGTGTCCTGTCCAGCGCTGTAAATATCTCCGGTCGGACCGACTACCGGTTCATGGGAGTGAACTCGCCCCCAATTTTGGAACAGAAAGGGATCCGACTCAAAAGCTCGGGTAATCTGCGTATACTTGAAATAATTTTTTTGTCCTATTAAGACAAAAAATGAAGTTATTTTAGTACCAGTCGAGCAAAAAAAATCTGCCTTTTCTCTATCCCTTGCACCACTCCGTTATCATCTTAATATCTCCGCCCCGAGAAATAAAATCCCGAATCATAATCCTAGAAATCAATTATGATTGAAAATGATGTCCCCACAATGACTATAGAAATTTTAGTATAAAAATTTTATAGGATTTAAAATCAAATTGTCCTATTAAAATTGAGAGTTATAGAAAAAAATTAATAATACCGTAATTTTAGATTAAATTGTTGAGTAACTGGAAAGTAGTAAAAATATAATTTAATTTGTAAAATTAAAAAAAAAGTCAAGTTATTTATATGGAGGTTCGACTCGACTAAGCAGAGTGCAATCCATGCGTTCAACTTGCCCAACATAAATGCACCAATAAATCATTAGAAATATCCCTTTAATTAAAGTGCTTTTTAAACAAAATTTTATTTTATAAAGGATAGAAATTAACTAATAATTGAGCTATGGTACTCGTATAAAATTGATTTTTTTTAACAAATAAAATTTTAGATAAAAAATTAAAAATTTCGATATCAAAACCTTAACTGAATAAACAAATATTTCTTATTCGACCAGCAAATATAATAATATTAATGCCAAAATACTACTTATAAACTCCGCTTTGTTATCGGATACCAACTTATTAATAGTTGAAAAATATTGGAGAGTACCGATTTAGTTGACCCAAATTTCGGTCGGGGAGTTTGTCCGCCATCAACGAGCTTGCGATGTTAAATTTGGTTACGTAAAACTACCACTACAGTGGCACAGTGTTCACTGATACCAAAGTAAACATCACCCCATATACTATTTGAATGTAGTTGAATAGTGGTTAAGTATTGTTAAAAAAAATTAGAAATATAAATTAACTATTTTTAATTAAATTAAATAATTTATTAGATAATATATAATTAAATTATACTAAATAATAAAATATAATATTAAATATATATATATATATTATATTTATATGTAATATAACTATAACTTTTTATTATATAATCAAATTATACAAAATAATTCACTTATTATTATAATAAAAAAAATTAATAATAATTATATAATAATTATTATATATACATAATTTATATTTATAATAAAAATATAAAAATATAATAAATTATATTATATATATTTGACATATTATTTTTTTATAGAATAGTTTTATTATATAATTATATCATATAATTTTATATAAAATATTATTAATATAAATCCAATTCTCTCAAAATAAGAAATACAAAAATAAATATCGGAAAAATTTTGAGATAATAATATTATTTTAAGTGAACTGGGTTTGGTTAAAATAAATCAAAATAAAAATTTGAAAATTCAAAATTATAAATTAATATAAAAAAATAATTTAAATGAATTATTTACCAAATTAGAGTTGATAATCGGATCGGTTCAAGTTGAATCAAACCTAAATCGGGTTCAACGAGATTGAAATAAGAATAATCGATTCAAAAATTAATTTTTCTATATTATTTAAAAATGTCAATTTGATAAATTGAAATCACCAATATTTAGAAAATAAATTTAGATAAATTTAATTTTTTTTAATTTTTATAAAATCAGTCGAAGTAAGTTTGAACCAGCCGATTTTTTTTATTTCGGATCAATGAATTCGTTCCGACTGAACCGGTCAATGTTCTAATCGGTCAATTTACCGCCTGTTAGGTCAGCGTCTATTAAGGGCATGTGACCAATCAGCCCATTACGCGTGGCTAAATGCGCACAGTCAGCCGCTCGGTAAGCATTTGAAAGTGCTTACCAATCTGAGTATGACACGTATACCTGGTCAATGGCCAGACGAAAAAAAACCACTTGAAAATTGACCAATAGTAGCATAACATGTGTACTCAATTAACGGTCAACTGAAGAGAATCCTCGTCAGTTCGACTAACCAATGAAATCTTAACATGTGGCAAAGATGTCAGGTGAGCAACTGACTAGAATGTTCGAGAAAAGTCCAGGAGAGCGGTGGGTTGTTCACGGGGATCCGACCAAACCGGTCGGGGTGTAACACACTTTCCAACTCAACCACCGCGTCAGCCATTGACCAGTTGACCGGACACGTGGCAACCTCCCATTGGTTGCTTGTGTCTGCGTGGCAGGCTTACCAGTCCTCCTGACCATTGACCAGACATATGGTAGCCTCCCATTGTCTACTTATGTCTGTGTGACTACTAACTAGGCACCGCACCGCTGACTGTTGACTGGTCCAGACTGTTGACCAGCTTGACCATTGACCGGTCCGATCCATTGACCGTTTGGACCATTGACCAGTATGGTCCGACCAGATTCGGTGACCCAAATTTGAAAATCGGTTGGTTTAGGCTTGATTCGACCAATTTTCTGAAATTTAAAATTTTCTAAATTTATTTTCTATCTAATTGTGGTCTCAATTTTCCAAATTGACATTTTTAAACCACCTAGAAAAATGAAGGATTGAATCGATTCACAATGGTTCAATCCGGTTCAGTCCAGTTCACCCCAAACCGGTTTGATATTCCCATCCAATTCACTTCATGGTTCTTCCCCATGATTTTTGTGAATTTTTTGTCACTTGGGATGTTCCAATCTCCCATATAAAAATTGGCCGATTCTTTTCCCGATTTTCCTTGGTCCGAGAGGATGGGTTTTACATCGGCCTTGATCAAGGATAGGTAGAGGGGAGGCAAGCGATGGTGTCGTCTTCTACCATCAAACTTCTAAACGAATGAATAGAGGGAAGGTCAGCTTAACTCCGATGAGCCATAAATCACACCGGCAAGTCCTTAAATTAGAGAATTAATGGATAACCTTGGTGGAAGGGATAGAACTTTCAGTTCCCAAGATCCCTATATAAAGAGCCCCTCTCCAAATTCTGACCATCCTCAAACTGGAGCTCCAACATTGACCTTTTTCTTCACATCCGAACATGAAATTAGGTTTACTGTATTCTTGAGAAAGTCCTCCAATCAACCACATACTCCATTTAGCTCGAGGTTCACCATAGAAGCATCGATAAAGACCGCACAATATTGCTATTCTGACAACTAACTACGATGTGATTACTTCAAGCTAAATGTAGGCCACCCTCGAACCTCCTATGACCAAGCCAAACACCCTCTGACCATCCATGGTCGAGCCCCATCCTCCATAAGTCCTAGTGGTAAGCCTTTACCACCGCCCTTCACTAGAACATCAAATTTATAGAACAAATTTTGTTAAAACTTACCATATCAAATTCTCCTTGCTCATGCCATCAATTGAGGTGAAATTTGATCCTTGGAGGATCCACTCAGAGAGAGCTAGCTTTTCATACAAAGAAATTAGACAATTGTACCTTTGTCGATAAGAAATTGAAGTGTTTTCTCTCTACAAGAATTTTCTTGTGAAACCATGTTTAAGCTCAATTCTAAACCAAATTGGATGATTCAATGATTGAAATGCTCGTATTGAGGTACATAAGATAATTAGGTGCATGTTAGGATGAAATTGATGAAGTTTAACATATCAATTTTATAATTTAAGAATCGGTAACCAAAATGCATTTTTTTGAAGAAATTTAGGTGAAATTGGAATTTTAAAAAATATGAGGATTTTAGTATAATTATTGAGAATTAAGGACAAATTTTAAATAAGGTAAGTTTAGGGATTTAATTATAAACAAAAATAAAATTTGAAGATTGAAGTGTAAATAAAATAAATATAGGGATTTATTTGTAAATTAATGTAATTTAAAGGTTTATATATAAATAAAATAAACATAAGGATTAAATTGTGAATAAAGTAAATCTAGGGGTGTAATGGTAAATAAAATAAACTTAGGGACTCATATGGAAATAAAGGAAAGCATGGAGATCTAAGTGTAAATCCTACGTTTTATAATATTTTAATTATCCGTAATTATGTAGATACGAAAAACTCTTTATGAACGTACACAACACCAGCCTGAAACTTCAGAAATTCCATCTAGCACAAACAAGTCACGGAACATGGGTGAGTTAAATTTCTAGCATCATACTCGGTTGGCCTGTTGAACGTAAATTTCTTAGTATAAGAAAGCTAAACCCTTTTTTTCCATAAATACTCTCTATTTACTGCATGGAGTCACTTAAAACTAATTTTGGGAGATATTTCTAATAAAAGCATAAATCATGAATCCTATAGACCGATTTTAAATCATGATGCTCTAGTAGGCCCAAGGCCACGATTTTTAAAAGAAAAATGGGACTAAGGTCATATGTTTTGATAACTCGTATAGTGGGCCCAAGACCATTGGGAACGGGTCTAGTTCGTAAATAGTTTCTGATTTATGAGCCTAATAAAAAGATATCATAAATTGATAATGTTTGTTTAAAACTGTCGAGCCAGAGTCGAGTTGCAGTATGTTGGGTCACTCATACAAAGAGAAAGGTCTTAAATAAAAGACTCTTTTTTGTGGTTGATATTGATATGGGACCATGAGATGTCCTATATGGGGTAGTGATGGTTCTAAGGGTTGTTGGTAAGCAAGGATGTAACAAATGAAGCTATAGCTAGTCTAGTAAATCTCGGTGCTCTAGGAGTCCCATGCATAATAGACCTGGCAAAGGTAAAAGGTCTTGTCTCTCTAATAGCGGACAAACTCATCGGGAATGTGTAAGGGTTGGGCAATGGTGCTCACACAAACAGGTGGTCAAGATCGTAGCCTCTAACTAATGTGGTAGAGGTTGTAGCCTTATACCAAGGTGGTCAATAAAGGCACTTTAGACCACAAGTAGGGTATATGAATTTATGTCCTACGATTAGATGACCCCCTTCCATGATGGAAAGGGTGTTTAGTTTATGTGTTATGTTTTCCTTGGAAATTTCAACAAAACCTAAAGTAAATTAGTGGCTAAAATCTTTAAGAAACTTAGGAATTAATTTGAAATATATTTTCCTTAGTAAACTTGCTCATTGAGTTATCGAAATCACCCACTTTACCATTTAGGAAACATGAAGAGGAATGTTATCCATGATATCCATACCTTGTATTTTTTATGTTCCCATATTATTCTAGTATCTTTTTATGGAAAATGTTTCAAGAAAAGAATATAGAAAGTTTCATGGTTTTTGCTTGACTCCTATTGAGACTATGATGGTAGTTACCTTTATAGTATTAGGAGGAGTGGTGGGTTGCCTTCAAGTGAACTGGATTCGAACTGGATTAAATCGGTTTATGAACCGAATCGACTCATGAACCGGAATCAATAGAGAAACGATAAACCGGGAAATTTATGGATTCCAAATGACCCAAAGAGTCCTAAAAGTCATGGAAATGGACTTGAAAAGGAATTGGAGAAGAAAACAAAACCGGTTCAGATGAACCAGATCTGAACTGGTTTGGACTAGTTTGAACTACTATTGAATCAGATTCTAAATTCAATTTTTTAGGTGGCTTAAAGAATTCAAATTCGAGATTTGAAGCCACCATTTGATAGAAAATGAATTTAGATAAATTTAGAAATTTTTCGATTTGAAAATTTTGGTCAAATGAGGGGTGAACCGTCTGGTTTAAGCTTTGAACCCGGTTTGGACCGGTTTGGTCTGGTTCAGAACAGTGTCATCTTTTTCCTTCAGATGACAACACTGTTCACTCGCCGGAAAATCGAAGTAGCGCCGATGAAGAAGAAACGTCTCCGTTCAATAAGTTTTTTGCCATCAATGTCTGTCATAAAGGTGCCAAACGGACGTCCAACGAGTCCCCGAGCTCCCTATATAAAGAGCACCTCTCCATTAATCCTTTTCACACATGATAAGCTCACTCTCTCTCATTTGCTTAGTTTTCCAGTGAAGCTCGAAGTAGAGTTCCGATATAGGGTCATTTCTAAGTGAAAGAAGGCGAGGTCGGGTTCATTAGAACCAGGGAGAAGTCAGCTACACGGTGGTAACATCCATTCATTTCGAGAGTCATTGGAGAAGTGCCGGCGTGATTGAATAGTGAAGCAGTTCCGACAGACCGAAGCTGCCCTGTTTCAGCCAAGTTGAAATCGGCCAATTCAAGCCCTCCTCAAGCCAAACCAAGCCCTCCCAACACTTACTCATCCCTCCCACGGCCGAATTAGGACAAAAAGGCAAGCCAATTCGGCTCTCCTATGCAATTTTCGATCGGTGTTAGAGAGAGAGTCGGCCGAATTTCAATGACAAAATTCTTATCCAATTCGACATCAATTGATGCCATTCTTGATCCTAGGAAGAACCTTAGGAGAAGAGCTACCTGCTCAGATAGGAAGATTAGACCGTCGCGCCCTCACCGGTGAGTAATCGAAGCTTTCTCTCTCTAGAGTCCATTTTTCAGTGAAGGTCTGTTTGAGCTTATTCTGGCATTAAAACTCGTGATTCAAATTGCTAAAGAATCTTATGAATATGTAGAAACTTAATTTCAACTTCAATTTCAACAATTGGAAGCATTTGATCGGTCAATTTAATAAAATTAAATTCGGTTATGTTAAGAAGTTGGAATTGGGGATTTTAAAAAATTCAAAGGACCGAAATGCAATTTTCTAAAATTGAGGGTCAATTGGGCATGATAAAAATGTTAGAGGGCCAATTGAGGAATTTTAAAATTTTTGGGGTAAAATTTATCATTTTGTAAATGAAGGGTAAAATGGTTATTTTGGAAAAGTTGGGGGACCAAATTGGAAATTGGAAAATTTAAACCACTTTTTGTAAAATTGAATAAATTAAGCCCCAAGGGGGAAATTTAAAAGTTTTGGGACTCAATTTGAGGAAAAACCGGCATTAGGGACTTAAAGTTAAAGAAAATAACTTTAGGGACCTAATTGCGAATAAATAAAAGTTTGGTTATTCTCATTCATTTGGAATGAATGAAGGCTATTAGGCTGAGAGATAATGAATCAAGATGTTCATATCGTGTAGGAACACGAAGTACCGGGAATGCCAGCAAGGACAAGCTCGTTTGAATACAAGGGACCGGTCTAGTGGATTTCACTACATTAACGGGTGAGTAGGATTTTATATCATACCTGGTTAGGGGTGATAAGTATCTCAAAATGAAAATCCACTATTAAGTGGTATTTTAAACATCACAACTTAGAGGAGTGATGTAAAAATCATGCGGAAAAACTACTTACTGGTTGTAAGTAGATCATACCCGGTTGGTATGATGAAACTTTCTCGAAGTAAGTTGAAAACCCGTTCGTTGGTTATGAGTGGAAACGTCCTTATACCCGGTCAGTATAATGGATAGTTGAAAATATATTTTTGTCAGAAGTGCTCTCCCCTAACTGTGTGCCAATACTTAAACGATTTGAGAGACCTTCTTGATGGGAGCTCAAATAGCTCTTATAGGCCGGGGGCCTCATTTTTGGAACTTGGGGGCTATTATGCCTGGTTTTGAAAATCTCGAACAAGTAGGCCATAGGCCAGTGGGCACGAGCAGGAGCTTGTAAACAAACATGAGATATGTGCCATAAAACTTTAATAAATGAATTGTTTGGCCATGGTACCAAGACAAGACCGACATATTTAGTCAACTAGTGGCAGTGTAACATGACAGGTCTCCGGACCAGTCATGACAAACAGCTGCATATTGAGTTGAGGGTCGGGGCCTTTGGACCAGTGGCACCACATATTATATGGCATGATAAGAAATACTGTTTGTGCATACACTATGATTACGGGATCATCAAGACACCCATGAGGGGTAGTGATGCATCCTAAGGGCCTTGGACGACCTGGTGAGTATAAGGGCAGTTCGTTGTACCAGGTGACCGTGCAAAATTTAGAGTAGCACTAAGCGCATGAGACCGGGGTGGGGACATGATGAGGTCTCTATCATCATACGGACATGAAGAATTGATTTCAGGATTGAGGATCAGATGTCGCGTACATCCACTCATTCTCAGGGTAGAAGTGGATGTGCTTCTATTTAGGTGGTCGGTAAAGTCGCTTCGACGCCACAAGTGGATTCAGTGGACATGTTGGCATGCGAATGTGTGTTTGACCTTCATGATGAAGGATGTGTGTTGGGTGATGACTTCGGACCAGTCGCTTCGACGCCACTTGGGCTTAACACAAGTTCCATAAGTTCTGGTGTTACAACTACTCCCCCCATTTTAGGAGTTTTGTACTCAAAACTTAATCACTTGCCGATGAGAGTTTTTCACATCTTATCTCACTCGGTCTTTCCATCTCCTAATGGTCTGACCATCCAACACACTTCTGTTTTATATTTCATTTTTCCAACCTATAATATTTCTTAAGTACCTTTTCTCGTAAGCTTCTAGTTACGACACTATGTTCCTTACGAAAAAGAGTGGTTCTTCTTTCGGTTTTCCTCAATTTTTAAGTCCTAGTTGCCATGAGATCTCACTTAGGAGTTGTCCCATTGGTATTCTTATCTACCAACTTTCATTACTGAGACATTCATCAGGACTTTTCGATATTCTTCTTTAGGTAGAGCCTTTCATTTGACTCATCAATTATGTACGTCATGTTTCCATAAGGAAAAGTTTTTTAAAAAACTTTCTAAGGTCTACATCTAAAACTTTCCTCCTTATCATGCCCCATCTATCTATATCAGGTTTCATCTCCTTTTTCTTGTTTCCATAATTCTGTACATCAAATTGTGGGGTACTTGTATAGTTTTTACTCGGATCATGTCACTTGAGGTATCTAACCCTTTATAACCCTTCTCGTAGATTAGGAATCATCATCTTTAGTAATTCACCAAACTTTGTCAAGAACTTTCTTGGTAGTACTATGGTTTCCAAGACAATAATTTACCTCCATTAATAAAATTCGGACCATAGTCATCCTTGTGACCATAGACCAACTAGTTCCTTATATACTTTGAAAATGTAAAATCATGTTTTTCATGTATGCCCCTTGGCGAATACTCCTTACCATCATTGGGTTATCGATGGTATATGGGTGTCAATTCATTTTCAATGATACTCAACATGTTCTTGGACCATTGAGGTCCTTAGGTCTCAATTTCCTATATTCATTCCATAACAACATGAAATATTTCAAAATTCTCGGGCGCTTGGCCAATTAGACAGGCTATGTAGCCATCTCATCATACTAACTTTAATATTTCACCTTTATCTTTGTTTAACCATACCTATGTCATGATCGATTATTTCTGAATGTCTTTCGATGTCTTACTTCAAAGTGAGATTTCTTTATTGACCTTCTTATTTTTGTCCCATATAGGCAATTACCTTAAGCAATCCAAAATTTGTGGTTACACATGTCTCATGTTTAGAGTTGTTCATTATTCATCATTCATTAACTTTAAGTCGTAATGCTTGAGTTGTCATGAGACTCGTTCATTTTCCTTGTTCTGTTTAGAACTTATTTCATGCTCATCTTTCATTGGGTTTAGATGAATTATTCTTACTCTTGACAATTGATTGTCAATTGCTACAGGAATTCATTGGATTGCCTGAATGATGCTTATATCACATGATTTTACGTATAGTGTTGGCATTTGGTGCTTCATTTTTCATGAACATCCCCATAACATTCGCATAAGGACATTTTTCATTATTTTAATAATCTTATTTGAGAAGAGATTCTCTGAAGAATATTTAACCCCCTTCCCCCATTTAATCAATGAGAAGGCGCATGAGTTCTTCCAACTCAGAAAAGGTTCCAACACCATCTTTGAGTATGAAATCGTTTCAACAAGTTGTTATCTTGCATATTCTAAGTCTTTCTCCTGTTAAGACTACTATGACAATTCCTATCATTGTAGTATTTAGATGAGTGGCAGGTTGATCATAGGTTCAGGCCAGAAAAATAGGGTTGGGGCATGGTAGATAGCTTGAAAGAGGCTAGGAACTCAAACAAAACTTTTGGAAAAGTTTAGGGGCAAAGTTGTAAATATTAAGAATTTTGGGCCAAAATGGAATTTTTAAAAATATGATTACCCAAATGAGACCAAAGGAAGTTAGGGGACTTGATATGAACTTATTGAAGAGTTAGGCTCTTCAAAATGGACAAATAAAAATTGTAAGGGTGTTATGGTAATTTTTGAAAAGTTTAGAGACCAAAATGTAGAAAGGGGAAAAGTTAAGGATCTAAGTGAGAAACTTAGAGTTCTTGGGGCATTTTGAAAAATGTGACCCAAAATTGGTGTAAATCTAGAGTAGAGAAAATAAATAATAAATATTGGTTAATTGTGACAAGTTTATCAACACAAAGTCGAGCAAACCGAGCCTAAGGGGTAAACCGTAATTTTTTGGAAAATCACGGGGTAACTTACAAGTACTTAGTTAAGGTAAAAAATGACCTTATATTGTCCTTTAATTATATAGAGGAACTTGACAGCTAGAATGGAGAACCATGCATTATACGATTAATGGAAATGTTGTCGGGACGAACAAGTCTTGACTACAACGATGAGTAGGATTTTTTACTTCGAGTACGATGGATCGATGTTGTCTATACTTTCGTTTTACGAAATGTTGATGTGAATGTTTAGAAAATATTTTTTGAAAAATCTATAAAAGGTGACACGGTATATTTTATCAAAAGAAAGAAACCATCTCGAATGGTTTTGAAAAGCGAGTTGATAACTAATAGTATAAATGGACAGGTGTGAATCTAATGGTCAGAGAGTGATCATGACCCTTTATAATGTTCATAGAAAGAGACATAGAGTACACTGGGCTAATATTAGAGTAAAATAGGCTAAGGTTTTATCTTGGAAAAAGAAACTAAGACATGCTTATAAAATAGGCGACGAGAACGAATTATGGAATGAGATTGTAGCTGTGTTTTAGAAATTATATAAATTGATATTTAAGAAGGGAACACTAGGTTGCGACAGTCATGAAAATAGGACCAAAATATGTTTATGAAAAGGCTTAGGCCACATATTTACAAAAGGGACCTAAGGCTCGACGGATATGAACGGGCTAAGACCCAAAATTATAAATTTATTATTGTTAATAGTTATAAAATTGGTATAAGAAATGATATTCATGAATGGGGTTAAAACCCATATTTTATAAAATGATTTACTCCACTATTTATTAAAAAAAGGTTAGGGCTTAAGTTAGAACATGAACTAGGTACAGTAAGATAGTAAATAAAATAGGATCACATATCAGAACCAGAATGGTTTTTTGGTAGTACTTGGCGCGAAATCTCAAAGGAATTTATGTGAAATTAATTTTTTTTATCATCTATTTGAAATAAGTTAAGACCTAAAACCGAAAATTGAAAGAAGGTCGAAATGCGAGAATGGTTAACGATATGTGAAATTTACGAAGTATTGGAATAAGGTACCGAGGGAATTTTAAAGAGAAAATACAACTAAATAATTCGTGAAATATAACATGTACTATTATTTTTTTGTGTATGATGAATTAGAGCTTAAAAGCCTATTTTAAGTTATATTTTCATGATATTCTTAAATTATTATAATATATTACATAATATGATGTATAAATGAGGTATAAAGGAGATTTATATTGTATACATGGTAAGGATATAAGAAAGATATTATATAAATGGTAAAAATGGTGTGAATTTATGTTGTTGCTGAGAATAAGATATATATGACACTTTAAAACTAGATATATATATATATATATTTATTGTATTATGTTGTTGATTTAGTTCACGTTAGAGCCACTACTCTATTTAGGCAACAAAAAATTCTTGTTATACTAAATTTGAGTATAGAATTATGTTGAAATAAGTTAAAATCGAGTTTACACAAACTTGATATAACAATCGTACTCGATTTGAGCCGGTGATGTATTCATTGTAAATTTTAGTATTTTATCTATATTAAATATAAGTGAATTCTGATAAATTTCATATTTTGTATAAATTTATTAGATTATTTATTTTCTCTTTAGTTTTATTTTTTGCAAGGTATTTTATCACTTTGCTATTGTATTTTACGTATAATTTTGAAAGAATTTTGATTATTTTTTAATTTAGAATAGTTTACTCATAGTTTATATATTATTTTTTTGGGTAACCTCTTATAGAAAAAAAATGAAGTTATGGCTTGATTTTTTCAGCAATATATATTCTTATAAAATATTTAGATAATATTATTTTATTTTTATTATTTAAAAATAATAATTAATTTTAAATAATATTTTATAAATTTATTAACATCAATATTTTATTATTTATTTATTCAAAAACTATTATATTTAACTAATATTATTTAATAAATTCATTATAATTTGCAATTAATCATAAAATTTTCTGAGTATATAGGTAACATTCTAAACTATCGTGCTATTAGTATAAGATATCTCAATTCTTGACTAATAGCATCTTGCTAACATCTCGGTACTCATTTAAGATGATGCAGCCTTCACTAGGAAAATACATGAACTTTTTGTATGTTCATTGCTTATAAACTCCAATAATTGTATTTTTCTTTATTTTTAAAATATTATAATAATTATATTATAATATTATTTTATATTTGAGACTAGAATTAGTGTAAAAATTAAAATTTATGTATTTTTAAACTGATAACCCAAATTTAGGTAAAAAAATAATACATATAAAATTTGGATCTCTTTCGGCTATTCACCCAAAAAACCTAATTCTGGTTTGTGAGATGATATCTGTATCTGACGAAATTACCCCTGACCTCTCCAATCTTCAGATGGATTATTGACGGTGATAAGGCGGAGAGCAAACGGATGAATGAAGTCGCCGTATCACCGTGACATGGAAGATTGAGCTCAGGCTGGCCGATGGAATCTCTAATCTTCACCGATTCGACTAATATTAGTTATCTAACTCGACAATTCTCGATCTTTCGCTTCCCACTTGATCGGAATTATCTGAGAATACTGCATGTTCACCGCCGAAAATGGCCTCGGAATCTCGACTCTCGGAAGTTATTGCTCCCCAGAGTTCGATGTGCGGTCGAATCGACCAGCTACGGCGGATGGAACGACCTGAGGCTCGCCGAAAACGAGGCCCGCCCGGGTGAGTCATCTCAGCTGGACAGGGTTCTAGTTTCTGCAGGATTTGATGACAAGAGGTATGCCCTCGTATTTATCTTGGGGTTCGTCTTTGCTCTGGCCATTAGTAGGGTTCTTATTCCGTCTATCATTATATTTCCAGCTTCAGTTTTGGTCTTCGCATTTGGTTTTTCAATAGGATTAGTCCGTGGCGGAATTGCTGGTCAGGTGAATGGGAATAAGAAACGATCAGAGGAGGATATGATTAGGTTTGGTGGAGAGAGGCTAGAAGTTTTAGTTGAGTACTTTAACGGAGTAGATGATAGAGTTGATCGGATAAAGAACGGTATGCAGAAAGCTATTGATTGCAATGGAGTCTCATCAGGTGATTTGTTGGAATACACTGAAGAACTTAAGCTCATTAGTTCTTCCACATCAAAGGCGAGAAATGCTATATATGCTTCTATTGGTAGCTCTGAAGATTTGTTAACGGAGAATGTGAAAACAGGTAAGGCGGAGAAAGAGTTTGGTAAGTTAGTATTGGATTTTGTTGGGGGTTGTTTGGAGAAAGTGTTTCTGGCTTGAATGCTAACAAAAATAAGAGTGATGTTAAGCAAGGGAATGTGGAAAATATTTTGAAGGATCATGCTCGCGGTAGTGTTCCATCATCAGATCGTGAAGAAATGGGCAAATATTTGAGCCACGGAAATGCGGAAATAATGACAGCATTGGTTCTGATTCCTATGATTTCATGTCAAAAAGGCCTAATACTATTCGTGAAGGAGTCCAAGAAAAAGTACCTCGAACTGACTTGAAAATTGGAAATACGGGTTTAAATGATAGGGGTGGGATCAGTTGTCAAGACAACCGTATCCATTTTGTAAATAAGGAGCATGCCTACACAAAGGCAAGTAGCATCTACCAAAGGCAGGCATGGAGGTCCCAGAATAACCTACTTGACTTTACTGATGATTTTAATATGCAGGACATGGAGGATGAAGCATCATTTGTAAATGAGCAGTGGAGCAAGAAATCAAGTGAATTATATACATCTTGGAAAAGCAAAGAAAGGAGTTACCGCAATGCTCATCAAGATCAACATCATGGTAGAGATGTAAAGGATAAAGAGGATTTCCTCTTTGTTGATGGCCATTTGGAAATCGAAGAGAATAATGGTTCTTGGCAGTCTTCAACAATTTCAGATGATATTGTTTTTGATAGGTGTCTTACAGAGGCAAACAATCTATTAAAACGGGCCAGGGACCTGATGAAGACAAGAAGTGCAGGGGATCACGCCCAGGCCATTCTTTACAAGGCTGCTGAGATACTCGGAAGAGCTATGGCAATGAAGCCCATGAGTTTGCTAGCAGTGGGCCAGCTGGGTAATACTTTTCTTCTGCATGGTGAATTGAAGTTGAGAATGAGTCGTGATATGAGGACTTTACTCTCAATCAATGAACCTCTCTCTTTTGAGATCCATGGTGGAGGTTTGAACAGCTCTGACTATAATCCTGTCAGAAAAGATAAAATTGCATCTTCCCTTGTTGGAGTCTGTGAAGAGTGTGAGGAACTTCTCATCGAAGCAGGAAGAAAGTATAGACTTGCGTTGTCTATAGAGGGGAATGATGCTAGAGCACTGTACAATTGGGGTCTTGCTCTCTCCTTCCGAGCACAATTAATTGCTGATATAGGACCGGTAACTACCATCTTTTTGTAGCTCACTCTGTGTGCTGATTCTTTAATCTGGCGTTTTTATTGTATTCTAATAAGAAAAATAGGTTATTGTTTATGGATTAATTTTCTTCTGTTTGAGCTCTCATATAGTGCTATTATTTCCATAACACAGGAAGCTGCGTATGATGCTGATAAGGTGTTCTTGGCTGCTATTGATAAATTCGACATGATGATGTCCAAAGGCAACATTTATGCACCCGACGGTACATCTATTTATTCTCCAATTTATGAATCTAATGTCAATCGCATATCTTTCCTACAATATTATGTTGGATCTTTGCCAGATATTGCATCATGATGTTATGTGAGAGAGGAAAGTGATTGTAGAGAAGACAAGGCTAGCAAAAAATATGTTTGAGATAAAAATATTTGAAGGTATAAAGGACTTCGTTTCCAAATCAGATCAATAAGAAAGAGTTACTTTATTTACTTAATGGGGAAAGTCGGCCGACTTTGCCACAATAAGCACGGCATGAAAGTACGCCCCAACCGGTCACAAAAAATCGGGTATGAAAAGCATTCCGGCTGCCAGGGAATACGGGCTGTGCTGGCCGGTGCCTGAACAAAGTCGGGTTGTACTGCTAGGGAAGGGAATATGCAGTGTAGAAATGGGTTGTTTTGTAAAATAAAATTTAGAAGTTTGGAGGGGTTTGTATAAGGTGGTCTATGGTGAGATTTGAAGTAGGGTGGATTAATTTTAAAATAAAATTGAGTAGTTTGGAGGGTATGAAACTTGGTACTTTTATTATATAAATGATTTAAATATTATTTTGTATATTTTATTTTATTTTATTATCTTAATATATTTTAAATAAATTTATATATTAATAATATTTTATATAAAATATATGATACAATTATATAATAAAAATATTATATAGAAAAATGATACTGGTAATGTATATAATATAATTTATTATATATATTATTTAAATAGTTATAATTATAAAATATTTATATATAATTATTATATATTTAATATTAATTTTTTATTGAAATAATAACTCATGTTATATAATTTAATTATATAATACATTTTAAAAGGCATGATTTATAATATATTATTTAAAATTATATTTTATTATTATATATTATTTAAAATTATATATTATTATTATAGATTTATTAATATTTTATTTTATTATATAGTATATTATATATAATATAATTATAAATAATAAATTTATTTTTAATTTTTTAATTAATAGATTTGGAGAGTTTTTGTAATACCTACAAACATTTTACTTAATTTCCCTTCCCCCTATAGTTAGTGAGGGTGCCCAATTAGCCTAAAAAGTTAAAGCATATAAATATAAAATTTAGATATTTTAGGTTAAAAACTAGTTATCTCCCCTAATGAATAAAAAAAATTATTAGTATCATTCATATTGAATATACATGTATATGTATTTTGCTCATTTTGTATATTCTTATACTTCTTTATTGAAATAATATTATTAATATTTTTAATTTTATAATAGTAAATATATATATATATATACTACTATTGTATATTTAAAGATCAAACATGTTTTAAAAAAAATAATTTTAGCCTAAAAATAATCCAAAGTGTGATTTAATTATTTAAGAAAATGTAAATCTTCATAATTCAAACATATTAATTATTTAAGTAGGGGCATGCTGTGCTGGGACCCAGCATTTACAGATTACTGGACCCAAAAATTACCAAGTCAGTCTGATTTACCATTGATCATGTTCCATTGTAATAATGCAGCACTATTTAGGTGGGGCGTTGCATTGCAACAAAGATCGCGCTTACGGCCAAGGAATAGTAAAGAAAAGGTGAAGCTGCTCGAGCAGGCAAGGAGGCTATATGAAGACGCTCTGCAGATGGACTCCGCCAATCCCCGAGTAAGAGAAGCTTTATCTTCGTGTATGTCCGAGCTTAGATATAGAAACCCTGTCATTTACTGATTAATGGTGTTACCATGAAATGGGTCGCACTTCCTTATTGTTTGCGATCTATTTTTGGCAGCATTGCTTCCTTCTGATATAGTGCAATATGTATGAGAATAATGTGGAAGCTGACCACAACTACCAATTCTTTGAAAATGTTAGTGAAGACATATTAAAGAACTTGTATGCCAAACTAAGAAGAATATTATTTGATGCTTTTAGTCTCTCTTCCTCCTGCTTGGTTGATTGATTACTTCCTTTAGATTGTGACTGATATTCATGGATGGCTATCTAACACCCAGTGTGTTATTGCATAGAATATCCTATTAATTGCACCATGTACACACCGAAATTATCGAACACGGTGTGGATATATACCGTGCACTCTTTTTCTTGGCATGGCGTCTGGATTGAGCATAAATTTCTCCCTTGAGTTTAAACTCTGGTATTGTCAATGTTGAATTTCTAACTCATTGTATAATAGTTTACATTTTTACAAGGGTAAATAACTTAGTTTTGCCCATACAAGGCTAAATAACTTAGAAGGGGCAAAATTGTCATTTTCTTAATTTTACCTTAATTTTATAAGAATATTAAATCTCTGAAATTTCTGTTAATTTTAATTTGGATATCAATATAAGTGGCATGGTCATATAAAAAGGATACTTGGGATTCAGATTATGAGATGGGCTAAAATTAATGTAAATGCCAAATTGTTAAAATATTATAATAAAGTTGATAAACATCAAAGAGTTAAAAGATTGTAATAATATTACAAAATTAGAGGCAATTATTAAGGAGTATATTTTTCCTATCAAGTTGGCATTTGAGAGTACTTAATATAAAGCTACATTTGTAGGAAAATGAATATCATAATACAATATATAACCGAATAGACTGAGTAGTGCTGACCTTATTGTGGAATGAATATTAGTGTAGAATAATGTGTAGGTCAAGTCATGTATTGGGCACAAAAGTATATTTCAAAGTACAAATGATGGCATGAAACCATTGTAGTTGCTATCACATCAAATAACATGTGACCATTATAGTTACGATTATTGAGAGAAGTAGAAACATTGGGATCAATTAAGAGAGATTTATAGTGATATTCATGAAGAATGAGAACTAATACTAGGTGATTTCAAGACTATCTGATGCAAGAGGAGAAACATGGAGGTAGCTCAAATGATGAAAGGTTTTAGGAGATGTTGTTCAACAATTATTTACAACATTCTAGATTCAAAGTGTAATCATTCACATGGTTGTTGAACAATCACAACTCATCAATGGTATATATGAAAGAATAGACATAATGTGTTGATCCAAAAGTGGAACGCTAAGCTTTCTCGAATATGAAAGTCCTTCATGGGGCATTGCTTGGTTCATATCATATTTCATCAATCATCGACTATCGCTCGAAAGATGGAGGTATGCTGATTACGGGGATGAGCATCTATGGAGACCTCTTGGCCATAGTGAGATGCCTCCGCAAGAACATGTTTGTTGAGATAGGAATAGACGAAGAGACATACAAAAACTAAAAGTATAACTAATGCAACTTCATTTATTACATGAAAAGTTTGAGATTAATGAATCCGTTATTTTTTTATAATTTTTTAGATGTTTAGATGGATTACTAATACTTTTTTATATATTTATCTTCTTCTTCTTTTTTTGTTCATGTCAATGTTATTTTTATATATTTTAGATAAATTTATATATTAATAATATTTTATATATATTTATATGATATAACTATTATACAAAAATTATATATAATTCATATATAATATACATGTTCATATATATTGTTCTATTTGTTTTTCTATTATATAATATATATTATAATTAATATTAATTATAATATAATAATAACAATAACTAGAGATAAAAATCGAAATCAAGCATGGAACTATGAACTAGGAATGGAACTCGAGTCGAGATTTATAAAGTCAAATTTGAATCATGTCCCAATGTTGGAAATGCGATAGAAAATTCGATATTGGGACTAGGGATCCGATCGGATTTGACGTCGGATTCCCATACATGAAAATCGAGTTTTTGAGAAAAGTCAATTTTCACCCAAACAAAGTTGAGATTTCAAATTTAATTATCAAAAAAGCCCAAAAATAGTAAAATGATAATTTAAATATAATAAATGAAAATAAAAAAAATGGAAGTCTGATTGGTGGGGACCGAGTTAGGATCAACGGTAAACCACCCCACCAACCTACAGAATCTATGTTGCACTGCTTCAAATACTACTCTAATTAATTCAATTTTTTATCAAATTGAATCCTACAAATTGCATAAATCTGCTAGGAATTGGGCTACCAGCCTCACTATTGAGTTAATTGTATTAACTATAGAATATTAGGAAAATAGATCAATATTTTTATTGTATTAATGGCCAAAGTAAATATACAAAAATAGAATTTTTATAAGTAAGGGACAAAATGATAATTTTGTACATTTTAGGGAATAAGGTGTAATAAATACATTTTTGGGCTCTAAGTGTTTAAATAAGTTGTGAGAACCCCAAAGAGAGACTTAGCAAGTCCAGGGTCCAAAATTGGGAACTTTAAGAATTAGGGGTAAAATGATATTTTTACCAAACTTAGTGGCTAAAATGTAAATTTTGGAAAATTTGGGTTATATGAATAAATGATTTAGAAACCTTTTGAAAATTTTGGTAAATAAGATCTTGTCATGCCCTGACCCAATGTCGCCTCGGCTAAGGACCCGTGCACAGTGCCAATCCCCCCGACCTTAAAGAAGTGGGTACCGTCGCCAAGGTAACACCAGCATGACCAAGGCTCATAGCTGTGTAACTAATAAAAAAATAACGAAAATTTTAAAATTTTTATATGTAGGTCTCTTGTTATGTCCCAACCCGGTTTGGTCGGATACCCGTGAGCAACCCACCATTCTCTCAATTTATTAAGGGTTTTCCCCTTCTTTAACCCGGGATGAGTAGGATGTCCTTTAAACTTATACCTTTCCTAGAATAACATTAATCAAAACTACATGAAATTTTAAACTTTACATACATGACTTGTAGGTGTGACTAACAAGAGGTATTTGGGTAGGTTTCCCTTGGTTACCTAAAAGGGGATATAAGGGAGGGGGTGAGTTCAATGACCTTAAATCTACCTTCAATTTCAACAATTAACCTTATTTGATAGGTCAATTTGATGAAATCAAATTCGGCAAAGTTGAAAGGTTGAAATTGGGGGGAAATTGGGTAAATTTTAGGGATTTCAAAAATTCAAGGGACTAAAGTGCTATTTCCTAAAATTGAGGGCCAATTGGGCATGGAATCAATGTTGGAGTGCCAAGTGGTCAATTTTTAGAATTATGGGGTGAAATTTACCATTTTTGTAAAGTATGGGAAAAAATGGTAATTTTGGAAAAGTTAGGGATAAAATTGGGAGTTTGGGAAACTTAAATCATTTTTTATGATTTTGAATAAATTAAGGTACCAAAGTAAATTTTAGAAATTTCAGGACTCAATTTTGGGAAAAATTGGCATTAGGGACCTAAATTTAAAGAAAAAGTACTTAGGTACCTAATTGCAAATAATTGAAAAGTTTGGGTATTTCATTCATTTGTTATGAATGAAGGCTATTAGGCCAAAGGATCATATATAAGGATGTTAATATCGTGTAGGAACATGAAATACCGAGAACGCCTGCCAAAACAAGTTCACGTGAAGGCAAAAAGTCGATTAAGAGGAAATTCGCCGCACTATCGGGTGAGTGGGATTTTTACATTATAACCGGTTGGGATGATAAGCACCTCATTAATGAAAATCCACTACTAAGTGGAATTTTAAACATCACACTTGGATGGAATAATGTGGAAATGACATGGAAAAACTACTTAATGGTTGTAAGTAGATCATACTTGTTGGTATAATAAAGTTATTGTAAGGAAGTAGAAAACCCGCTTATCGATTATAAGCGGAGATGTTCTCACACCCAATTGGTGTGATGAAAGGATAAAAAGATTATTTTCTTGGAAATGCTCTCTCCTGATTGTGTGCTACTGCTTAAACTTTTTTAGAGACCTTCTTGACGGGAGCCTGAATAGCTCAAATAGGCCGGAGGCCTTTGTTTTGGAACTTGGGGGCTGTACAGTAGGCCCAAGGCCAGTTGGCACGAGTAGGAGCTCATAAACAAACATGAGTTTAAGCCATGAAAACTTTAAATGAATGATATGTTTGGCCATGGTACCAAGATATGACCGACATACTCGATGGACTGGTGGTAGTGCGACAAGACATGTCGACAGACTAGTCGAGACAAATAGCTGCACGTCCAGTTGAGAGTTTGGGCCGTTGGACCAATGTCACCAAAGATTAAATGGCTTATGAGGAAAATAGTTTTTTTGTGCATGCACTGAGGTACGGGACCTTCAAGACACCTAAGAGGGGTAGTGATGTGTCCTAGGGGCTACTAGACGACATGGTGGAGATAAGGGTAGATTGTCCTGCCAGTAGTCAGGGAAGCTTGACGTAGCTTTATGCGCATGAGACTGTGGTGGGGTAAGGATGATGTCTATGTCCTCATACGGACACAAAGTTTTTTTACGGGATTGAGGGTCGGATGTCACGTACATCCACTCATTGTTAGGTTAGAAGTGGACGGGCTTCTATATAGGTGTCTGGTAAAGTCACTCCAACGCCACAGGTGGGTGCAGTGGACATGCTACCCTGCAAATGTGTGTTCCCTTCATGATGAAGGGTGTGTCTTGGTTGATAAGCACACCGTTTATGGTTAATGATGAGAAATGACTATGAAAACTGAGATTTTTAGGATGAAATGTTTTAAAGAAATTACGGAGTATGGCACACTCCAATTCAAACTATTTTCTCAAGGTCAAATTTTAAAAGCACCCATTCACTAAGTCGTTGAAATCACCCCCTCACTTATACCCCTTTTTAGGTAACCGAGGGAAATCCTATCCAAAGACCTCAAGCTTATCACACCTGTAAGACAAGAATGTTAAGTTTAAATTTAATACAGTTTTTATTAATGTTATTCTAGGAAAGGTACAAGTTTAAAGGTCACCTTACTCCTCACGGTTTAAAAGAAGGGGAAAACCCTTAATAAACTGGGAGAGTGGCGGGTTGATCACGGGGATCTAACCAAATTGGGTGGGGACGTGACAACTTTAGTGGTATAAGAGCCTATTTCCTCAAATACATTATCAAAACTATATAACATAGTAACTAAGAGAAAGTTTCAAAATTTTCAGATGGCTTCTAGTAGAGGAACCAAGAAAACTAGGACTGACTCTACTCAACATCTTATCCTTATAGGAAGACAACCCTAGAAGCTTCCCAATGCCCGATGCATAGTAGAAGTCTCAAAAGACCAAATGGGGAAGTATCCAGGAGGATGGTGCTAGGACCTATTGAGGTCACAACTCTAAGTACGAAGGAAGCCAAGCTTGAAGCCAGAAATGCTAGCAAAAGGGCATATAACCTTACATAGGAGGATGCTTATCAAGAATACTGTGGCTCTCTATTTATTCTGTGACCACTTTTTGTAATAGGGCTAAAGCCCCCAACATATTGTACTCCTCTATTAATGAAGTACTCCAAATTCCTCAAAACCTTGTCTCTCAAAGGATGTTATCTTGCTAGGAAGATGGCCTCAACGGAAGTAACCAAATAAACCTACGCAGCCGTAGAAACTAAGGAGAATTTCATACCAATTAAGAAATTGAATTAGGAAATCAAGAAATCTAGGACAACTCTTAGAGTGATCCTTTGACAAAGAAGACTACAAAAGAAAACTCTCAAGGTATCCAGACTCAAGGACGGTGAAGCACCAAAACCAACAATTCCCTAGAAAGATGCTAGGAGGAACCACTTAGGTCCACGTAATTACAAATAAGAACGATAGGGATACTACGTGGAGAAGTGCCCAACCCTACTAAGGACAGGAATCAAGTTAACATGTAGGGGGATAGGACATGTAATGGAGGACTGTCCAAAACTCCATGGATTTAGGGCAATACCTCCCAAGAAACACATCGACTACCAAAAATCGAAAGCCACGGAAGGCAGGAAGGACCGAAGGTAGGACCTTGAGAAATCACAAACAAGAATATAATATAGATGAAGGGAATCTTCCCTTACAAGAGAGCTACATGTCATCTAGGAATAAAGAAGGAAGCATCTCCACTAGAAAAGAGAAACCCCGCATGTTGAGAGACAAATAGGATGTTTTGGGATAGCAAGGAGTAACCTACTATGGAAAAGCAGAGAAGCCAAGAAGAATCTAGCGAACATATGTAACTAATAACTGTGGGAGGAGACGTCCTAGGAAGGACCAGAAAGTAGTAAAGACTACACTAAAAAAGGGGTGATAAGGATAGGCGACAAGGATAAGTGAACTCAAAGGGCAACTAACCCAAGACAAGTAAACAAGGAAAGTAGTAGGGATGAGACAATTAACGAACTGACCCTCGTAGGAATTATGGATTTAAACCTAGGAGAAGAAGAGAGAAGTGGAAAGGCCAAATGTTGAAAAAGAAGGATAAAGGAAATCCTTAAAGGAAATTATGGTAAAAAATGGAATGGGGACTATACTCAAGCCATGGGGAGGTTAACTAAGCCTTGCATAAGGAAGTCTTGAAACAAACCGTGTCTGAACCCTTCTCAAGGTAGAAAACTTGTGCGAGATACAAGTAGAATTAAGGAAATGGTACAAGGGCGTACCGCTAGATTTCTTAGGAAGGGTACATAGGAAGGACGACATTAAAGGATGTCATTTAATGATTAGATATTTCTAAATGACGAATGAAAAAGGAATTCCGAGAGAAAGGGAAAGAATCCTACCAAGAATGGAAGCCCTAGAAAGGCATACATATCCTAACTAAGAGGTAAAGGAACCAACCGAAGTGGAAAGAAAGATAAGCTCATCAATGAAATGCTGGTTAAGATGGAAAGATCAAATACAAAGGAAAAATACTCTTGAGGGTCCAAGAAGTAAATTAATCTCAAGGAATGGGTAAATAGGATTGTAGCATCAAAAGATGACGTATGGGTGGACTACAATAATAAGAAATAAAGGAAAGATGTATGAGAAACCTTGGAGAAGTAAGCCCTCAATTAAGAAGTAAATTAGAGAAACAACCACTGACATCAGGATGGGTCGTGGTCCACACTCAATGGAGCTTAAAGAATGGACGGATGGCCATAGTGTGGAGTACACGAAACAAGACAAATACTTAGAAATTTCTCAAATAAGGAATAAGGGATGAAATGGAATTTTAAGACGAGGAAGGATTTAAAGTAGGCAAATGCCTCAAAATAGAAGAAGGTGTAAGGAAATGGAGGAAGAAATCTTCAAGGAATGGTAAGAAGGTTGAGCATGTAGTTCTTAAGGTTAAAAATCTCTACTTTAAGGAATATAGTAGAGAATGAAACCGTAAGATGGGAACTCCCCAAACAAAACAATCAACACATAGACCAAAAAGGGATCAACTCAAAATAAAGAAATTGTGAAATGGTCATTAGCAAGTAAGAGTGGATTAAGGACAAAGGAAAATAATTTAGTAAAGGATGTCACTAGGAATGAGGAAGGACCTAAGAAAGTAAGAATCTTAGCGTGTCGGTAAATCATCTAGAAACCCAATATTTGGAACTAGAAGAACCCAATAAGGAAGTTGCGAAAGGACAAGTGAGTAAGGAAAATCGACACGGTTATATAAGTTGATTTGATAACGGTAAAGATAGTCGAGGAATACTATCAAGCGACAAGAGGGAAGGAATTATGTGATTCCTGAAAGGTTGGAAAGTTAAAAGCAACCATTATGGAAGTGTTCAAAAAAATTTTAAAATGGTCAAAGACATGTTCTAGAGTATGTCATGCTGTAAGGGACATGTAAGCCCGACAGTCCCAGGGAAAATATGACTCAAGTAAGGAAGAGCCAGATAGTTATGAAGTTGTAATCAATAATGAATGAGGGAAAGGTCAATATAGGACGAAAAGGTGATAACACCGAAACTTGTGGAAGTAGGTATGTAGCACTTGGAAGGACATCAAGCTAAGGGTTTCAACTATAAAGAGAAAAACTAGATACATGAATGATTGGGCATTTTAGAGCTACCACTCCTTAAATACTTGACAAGAACTTTCAAGTGGAAGAATCTTGCCCTAAGCAAAGGAAGAAGTGAACCAAAGGATATGCCTTTGGACTCACGGGCAAGACATACTAGTTATGATAAACTCCATGAAGGGAGTAAATAATCTAAAATAAAGGAAATTCCTTAAAGTGAATGATATAAAAAAGGTTAACTGAAAGAATAAGCGAAGAGTTAGCATGTCAAGCAAACACCAAGTTGACATCAAAGGAAATTGTTCCTGATGCAAAGGTTACTAATTAAGTTTTGGGAACAAAACTACTAAAAGGAGGGGAAAGTTATAAACCCACCCCTCAAAGATAAGGAAATCGAGGAAAGAACAGGTCAAACCAGGTGAGAAAACCGAACTGGTTAACGAACCCCAACCGTTAGAGAAAGGGCAAACCAGGAAATTTATAAATTCCAAGTGACCGAAAGAGTCACAAAAGTCATGAGAATGGACTTTAGGATGAATTAGAAGTGAAAACCAAATTGTTTTAGGTGAATCGGACCTAAACCGGATTGAACCACTATTGAATCGATTTCTAAATTTATTTTTCTAGGTGGCTTAGAAAATTCAAATTGGAGAATTGAGACCAGCATTGGATAGAGAATGAATTTAGAAATTTTTAATTTTGAAAAACTCAGTCAAATTGGGCTTGAACCGACCGTTTTAAGTTTGAACCCGGTTCGGACCGGTCCGGTCTAGTTCGGAATAGTGTCATCTTCTTCCTTTAGATGACAACACTGTTCACTCACTAGAAAATTGAGTAGCACCGATGAAGATGAAAAGTCTCTGGTCATGGAGTTTCAAGCAATTAATGAGTGCCATTAAGGTGCCAATTGAACGGCCAAGAAGTACTTGAGCTTCCTATATAAAGAGCCCCTCCTCATTCATCGTCCTCACACCTAAAAACTCCACTCTTTCCCTACTCCTCCATTTTTCGGTGAAGCTCAAACCAAAGCTCTGACTTGGGCATTTTTCTAAGCCAAAGAAGGCATGGTCAAATTCTTTGAATTTTGGGAGAAGTAAGCTACACACCTGTAGTCTCCATTTACTCTGAGGGTCGCTGGAGAAACACCAGCATGATAGATTGGACAGAAGCTGCCCTATTTTGGCCGAGCTAAAATTGGCCAATTTAAGCTCTTCTCAGGCGAAAGCAAGCCCTCCCAACTCTTCCAAAGCCCTTCTACAACTGAATTAGAGTGGAAAGGTAAGCCAATTTGGCTCCCCTTTGTAATTTCCGATTAGTGCTAGAGAGAGAACCGACAGAACTTCACTGACCCTATTCTTCCTCAATTTGGCATCAATTGATGTGATTCTTGATCCTAGGAGTAACATCAAAATAAGAGCTATCTACCCAGATCGAAAGCTCGGACTGTCGCACCCCCAACGGTAATCTTTCGAAGCTTTCTCTCTCTAATTCCAATTTTCTGGTGAACCTCCGTTTCAGCATTTTGGCATCAAATCGTGCGATTCAAAGTGCAATTGAATCATATGGAGGTGTATGAACTTAAATTTAACTTCAATTTCAGCAAATAACTTCAATTGATCAGTCAATTAAATGAAATCAAATCTGGTCAGGTTTGAAGGATGAAATTGGGGGAAATTTTAGGGATTTCGAAACTTCGATGGACTAACATGAAATTTCCTAAAATTGAGGACCAATTGGGCATAGAAAAGATGTTGGAGGACCAATTGGTTGATTTTGGAAATTTTGGGGTCAATTTTACCATTTGTGTAAAGTAGGGGCAAAATGGTAATTTTGGAAAAGTTGGGGACCAAATTGGGAATTTGGGAAACTTAAACCCCTTTATGTAATTTTGAATAAATTGAGGTACCAAAGTAAATTTTAGAAGTTCCGGGACTCAATTTGGAGAAAAATTCACATTTGGGACATAAAGTTAAAGAAAAAGAAATTTAGGGACCTAATTGCAAATAATGGAAAGTTTGGATATTTTATTCATTTGTGATGAATGAAGGCTATTAGGCCAAAAGATAATGAACAAGAATGTTTATATCATGTAGGAACATGAAGTACCGGGAACGCCAGCCAAGACACACTCGTGTGAAGGCAAAAAGCTAATTGAGAGGGAATTCACTGCATTCATGGGTGAGTAGGATTTTATATCATAGTCGGTTGGGATGATAAGCACCTCAAAAATAAAAACTCACTACTAAGTGAAATTTTAACCATCACATCTGAGTGGAGTGATATGGAAATTATGCGAAAAAACAACTTACTGATTGTAAGTAGATCATACCCGGTTGGTATGATAAACTTCCTGGAAGGAAGTAGAAAACCCGTTTATTGGTTATAAGCAGAGATGTCCTCACACCCGGTTGGTGTGATAGATATATGAAAAGAATATTTTGTCAGAAGTGTTCTCCCCTGACTGTGTGCCACTACTTAAACTTTTTGAGAGACCTTCTTGACGGGAGCTCGAATGGCTCAGATAGGTCGAGGCCTCGATTTTGGAACTTGGGAGCTAATATGCTTGATCTTGAAAATCTCATACAGTGGGCCCAAGGCCAGTTAGCATGAGCAGGAGCTCATGATCAAACATGACTTTAAGCCATGAAAACTTTAAATGAATGATATGTTTGGCCAAGGTACCAAGACAGGACCGACATACTTGATGGACTAGCGGCACTATGACATGGTAGGTCGATGGACCAATCGAGACAAATAGCTGCACGTCGAGTTGAGGGTTGGGGCCGTTGGATCAGTGGCACCATAGATTAAATGACTTATGTGGAAAACTATTGTTTTATGCATGCACTGAGGTATGAGACCTTCAAGATGCCCAAGAGGGGTAGTGATGCGTCCTATGGGCTACTAGACAACATGGTGGAGATAAGGGTAGATTGTCTAGCCAACAGTCAGGGAAGCTCGATGTAGCTTCATGCGCATGAGACTGGTGTGGGGTCAGGATGAGGTCTCTATCCTCATATAGACACGGAGTTTTCTTTATAGGATTGAGGGTCGGATGTCGCGTATATCCACTCATTCTCAAGGTAGAAGTGGACGTGCTTCTATCTAGGTGGTCGGTAAAGTCGCTCCGACGCCACAAGTGGGTGCAATGGATGTGCTACCCTGCGAATTTGTGTTTCCTTCATGATGAAGGGCGTGTGTTGGTTGGTAAACACACCTGTTATGATTAAGGATTGAGAAATGGCTATGAAACCATGATTTTGAGGATGAATTGTTTTAAAAGAATATAAGGAGTCTGACACACTCCAATTCAAACTATTTTCTAAAATTCAAACTTTAAACACCCATTCCTTGAGTTGTTGAACTCACCCCCTCCCTTATATCCCCTTTAAGGTGAGCAAGGGAAACCTACCCAAAGACCTCATGTCAGTCACACCTACTAGACATGTATGTAAAGTTTAAAATTTCATGCAGTTTGGTTAATGTTATTCCAGGAAAGGTACAAGTTTAAAGGACACCTTACTCCTCATGGGTTAAAGAAGGGGAAAACCCTTAATAAATCGGGAGAGTGGCAGGTTGCTCATGGGGATCCGACCAAATCGGGTCGGGGTGTGATAACTTGAGTGGTATTAGTGCTTGTTTACTCAAATACGTAGTCAAGACTAAAAAATATAATAACTAATAGGATTGATTTTAAAATTTTCAGAATGACTCCTAAGAAAGGGACCAAGAGAACTAGAGTTGCAGTCTCCAATACTACCCAACCACCCCTACCTGTGAAAACTCCTAGAGGAGCCCAGACAACCCCTCCTGGACATAGCACGGAACACCAGAGGTTGTACGAGGAGTTCACCCATGTATTTGGGCAACCTAACCTCATTCTAGAGGTAGGCACCAATTCTCGGGTTGAACCAGAGGAAGCACAATCCCATCCTCCTCCTGTTAACCATCCCTCTCCAGTAGACATACTTAGAAATCTCAAGACTCTCTGTCAACTGGGGTGTAAGCCCTTCCTAAAGAAAAAGATACTGGTGTCGCCATGGATTGGTTGGAAAATATTAAGAAGCTGATGGGAATCGTCAGGATACCACCAATGGACATGGTGATCCTGACAGAATTCTTCATAGAGGGAAGTGCCAAACGGTGGTGGGACAATATCCGAAATCTACATACCTCTACCCCCACCTGGGAACAGTTTGAGGAAAAGTACTTGAAGGAGTACCTGGCACCTCATTTAATTAATGAGAAGAAGTAGGAGTTCATTAGACTTCAACAAGGGCTTAACTCCATATCGGAATATGAAACAAGATTCAACGAGTTAAGACCTTTTACTCCCGACCTAGCTAGGTCGGCATACATATGCCAACGGTTCATGGACAGTCTCAACATGGACATACGAGACCATATGGGAGTACTAGGATGCCCTACGGACCTAGTGGCGATAATCAATATGGCTCATGAGTGTGAGCGACTGGTGCTGACTCGACACCGTTGGATGGAGTAGACGACATGTAAGGAGGACAGGGGTCAAAACCGTCAGGGAGGACGGAAAGGGCATAATGGTCCAAAGTGGGGAAATAGAATGGAATTTCAAAGGAGAAAAGACATGCCACCACCTCCCTAGAGAGTAGTCCCCACCTTACCTCACGGAAACCCTCGTTGTCCAAGATGTCAAAGGAACCATGAGGGAGCATTCTTGACCTACTTTGCATGTGGACAAGTGGGGTAATTGGCAAAGGAATGTCCCACTCTCAAGGAGAATAAGTAGAGGAATACCCTTGGACCACCACAAGGGAACTCCAAGAATCCCAAGCGCGACGCTACAACTAGAGTACTAGCTAGGGTATACAACCTCCCCCAAGAAGAGACTAGAAAAGACCCTAGTACTATAGTGGGTACATCCCAAAACCCTCCCAATTAGTTCAAGCAAAACTTGTAATTGAAAGTTTTATTCAATAAAGAAAACATTCCCCCAAAACTATATGTTTCTTCAATCAGGGTACGTGTAATTATGGGGACAACAAGTTTATACCCTCTTCGATTCAGGAGCTGAGATCGTTCATCAAGGAAGACTTTATACCAAGTTTACCTTTAGAACTTACTCCCCTAGAACAAAGTATCAACATCCTCACACCCTTAGGAGAAGGGTTAAATTGGAATAAATAATTAAAAGGATGTGAGGTAACGGTTGGAGGAATCAAATTTGAAGCAAATTTGATTTCATTGCTCCTGAAGGAGGTAGAAGTAGTCCTTGGGATGGATTGGCTGAGTAACGATCAGGCTAGGATGGACTGTGGAAAGAAGACAGTGACCTTCCACACTCCCAAGACAAATGGATTAATGTTCCAAGGAGATCAAAGGAAAAGCAAAGTACAGATGGTGTCCCATATGAAAGCCCAAAAGATGATACAAAAAGGTTGTACGACTTACCTGGCCATGGTCATCAACAGAGAGTCTGAAGAGAAGAGACTTGAAGACATTCTAGTAGTTGAGCACTATCTAGAAGTATTTCCAAAAGAACTACATGGACTACCTCCAAGTCGGCAAGTAGAGTTCACCATAGAGATAATCCCAGGAACAAACCCCATATCCCAAGCCCCATATCGTATGCCTCTAGCGGAACTGAAGGAATTGAAGGAGCAATTGGACAAACTATTGGAGAAGGATTTCATATATCCTAGCTAGTCTCCGTGGGGTACACCCATTCTATTCGTAAAAAAAAAAGATGGAAGCATGAGACTGTGCATAGACTATAGGAAGTTGAACTAGGTAACCATCAAGAATAGACACCCACTTCTGCGGATTGATGACCTATTCGACCAATTGAAAGGAGTAGCTTACTTTCCCAAAATAGACCTTCGGTTAGGCTTTCACCAACTTAGGATATGAGAGGAGGATATTCCCAGGATGGCATTTCGATCCCGATATGGACATTAAGAGTTCAGAGTGATGCCATTCGGATTAACGAATGCCCCTATAGCCTTTATGGATTTAATGAACCGTGTGTTCCAACCTCACTTGAACTGGTTCATGATTGTATTCATAGATGATATTCTCATATACTCACAAACTAGGTTGGAGCACGAAGATCATTTGGTAATCACCTTGGAGATATTGAAGGAAAATCACTTATATGCAAAATTATCTAAGTGTGAGTTCTAGTTGTAGGAGGTGGGATTCTTAGGACATATAGTGTCCAATGATGGAGTAGAAGTAGATCCAACAAAGGTGGAAGCCATATCAGATTGGAAGGCACCAAGGAACCCTTCAAAGATACAGAGTTTCTTAGGTCTGGCAAGATACTACAAACAGTTCATGCAAGACTTTTCTAAAATAGCAGCTCCTCTAACTCGGCTCACTGGGAAAGGAGTTGAGTATAAGTGGGATGAAAGTTGTGAGAAGTCCTTCTTAGAGTTGAAAACTCGATTGATGACTGCACCTGTACTCTCCCTACCTAGCCCTAATGTGGGAGAGTACATCATCTATAGTGATGCATTCGGACAAGGACTCGAATGTGTATTGATGCAATAAGGGAAGGTCATTGCTTATGCATCACGACAACTTAAGGTATATGAGAGAAACTACCCAACCTACGATCTAGAATTAGCTGCGATAGTGTTTTCCTTGAAGATTTGGTGACACTACCTCTACGGGGTTAAGTGTAGGATATACACTAATCACAAGAGTCTTAAGTATTTCTTGACTAAAAAAGAGTTAAATCTCCGCCAGAGGAGCTGGTTGGAATTGGTGAAGGATTACTATCTTGTGATAGAATATCACCCCCGGAAAGGATGAAGGTGGATATGAGGATAGACAAGCGGGAGAAGTGCTTGTTGGCTAATGTGGTGGTAAGGCCCAGTCTAAACGAGTAGATTAAGGCTCAATAGAAGACTAATAAGGAACTCCAAACCTATTTGGATTCGGTTAATAGAGAAACGAAATTGGATTACGACCTATGAGATGATGGAGTGCTAACCCACAAGGGTAGGGTTTGTGTGCCTCAAGATAAGGAGTTGAAGAGGTTAACTATGGAAGAGTCACACGATTCGGTGTATGCAATGCATATGAGCAGTACTAAGATGTACCGCACCCTCAAACAAGGATATTGGTGGAAGGGCATTAAGAGGGATATTGCGGAATATGTAGCTCGATGCTTGTCCTGGCTTACTAAGGGTTACAGGTGTGTTAGTTGGTGGTCTTTGGGGTAAGCTTTACGGGGTTACCTGAAAGGGATATAAGGGAGGGGGTGAGTTCAACGACTCAGTGAATCGGTGTTTAGAGTTTGACTTTTAGAAAAATAGTTTGAATTTGGAGTGTGCCAAACTCCTTATTTTTCTTTTAAAAACATTTCACTCTCAATTCTTGATTTTCATAACCATTTCTCATTATAATGGTGTGTTTATCAACTAACACATGCCCTTCATCATGAAGGAACACACAATCGTAGGCCAGCCCATCCATTGTACCCACTTGTGGCATCGGAGCGAGTTACCGACCACCTAGAGAGAAGCACGTCCACTTCTACCATGAGAATGAGTGGATGTTCATGACATCCGACCCTCAGTCCCATAGCAAAACTCCATGTTCATATGAGGACAGTGACCTCATCCCATCCCCACCCCGGTCTCATGCGCTTGAAGCTACGTCAAGCTTCGCAAGACTTCTAGTATGACTAACTACCCTTATACCCACTAGGTTGTCCAGAGCCCTAGGACACATCACTACCCCTCTTGGGCGTCTTGAAGGTCCTATTACACAGTGCATGCACAATCAACAGTTTTTCAAATAATGCTATATAATCTATGGTGCCACTAGTCCGACGGCTCCGACCCTCAACTTGACCTGTAGCAATTTATCTTGACTAGTTTGAAGACCTGTCATGTCGCACTACCACTAGTCCATCAAGTATGTCGGTCTTGTCTCGTTACATTACCAAACAACTCATTTACTTAAGTTTTCATGGAATAACAATCATGTTTGTTTACAGGCTCCTACTTATGCCAACTGGCCTAGGGCCCACTGTTCAAGATTTTCAAAATCGGGCATATTAGCCCCCAAGTTCAAAAACCAAGACCTCTAGTCTATATGAGCTATTCGAGCTCCCATCAAGGTCTCCCAAAAATTTTAAGCAGTGGCACATAGTCACGGGAGAGCACTTCCAACAAAATAAACTTTTCAATTGTCCATCACTCCAAACGAGTATGAGGAAATCTCCACTTATAATCCAATAAGAGGGTTTTCAACTTCCTTTTAGGAAATTTCATCATACAAACTGGGGATGACCTACTTATAACCGTTTAGTAGTTTTTCCGGGTGAATTTTCATATCACTCCTCTCAGATGCGATATTTAAAATACCACTAAGCCGTGAGTTCTCATTTTTGAGGTGCTTATCATCCAAACCGGGTATGATATTAAATATCCCACTGACCCGATAGTGTAGTGAATATCCTCTTAGACAGCTTGTTGTCCTTACTCGAACTTGTCTTAGCTGGCATTCTCGGAACTTCATGTTTGTACATGATATGTACACTCTTGTTCATTATCTTTTGGCCTAATAGCCCTCATTCATCCCAAATAAATGAGAAAACCAAACTTTTCCTTTATTTCCAATTAGGTCCCTAAAATTATTTTTCTTTAACTTTAAGTCTCTAATGCCGATTTTTCCTCAAATTGAGTCCCAAAACTTTTAAAATTCAGCTTGGGACCTTAATTTATTCAAATTCACAAAAGGTGTTTAATTTCACAAATTTCCAATTTTGTCCCCAACTTTTCAAAAATTACCATTTTGCCCCTACTTTACCAAAATGGTAAGTTTTGTCCCAAAAATTCCAAAATTTGCCCAATTGGTCCTCCAACATCTTTATCATGCCCAATTGTCCCTCAATTTTATGAAATTTCACTTTAGTCCATCCATTTTTTTGAAATTCCCAAATTTCCCACAATTTTTTCCCAATTTCAACCTTCTAACTCAACTGAATTTGATTTCATCAAATTGACCGATCAAATGAGTTTAATTGTTGAAATTGAAGTTAGATTAGAGGTCCTACACCTTTATAAGATTCAATTACACTTTGAATCGCATAATTTGATGTCGGAATGAGCTCAAACAGAGCTTCTCCGAAAAGCTGGACTTAGAGAGAGAAAGCTTCGAAATCTTACTATCGAAGGCACGATGGTCCAAGCTTTAGATCTGAGCAGATTGCTCTCGTCCTGAGGTTCCTCCTATGATAAACAATTGTATCAATTGATGTTGAATTAAATAAGAATTTACTCATCGAAATTTTGTAGGTTTTCTCTCTAGTACCGATCAGAATTTACATAGGTGAGCCAAATTGGCTTATCTTTTTGCTCTAATTCAGGTGTAGGAGGGCTGTGGAGGTGTTGGGAGGGCTTCGTTTGGCTTGAGGATGGCTCAAGTTGGCCAATTTTAGCTTGGCCGAAATAGGACAACTTCAGTCCGCCAGAGCTACTTCACTATTCGATCACGCCGACACTTCTCCGACAACCCTCAGAGCAAATGGAGACTACAGGTGTGTAGCTGAATTCTCCCCGAATCTAAAGAACACAACCTTGCCTTATTTGGCTAAAAAAAAACCCTATATCAGAGCTCTGGTTTGAGCTTTGTCGGAAATTGGAGCAGTTGAGAGAGAATGGAGCTTACAGGTGTGGAGAGGATGAATGAGGAGGGGCTCTTTATATAGGAAGCTTAGGGACTTCTTGGCCATGCAATTGGCACCTTAATGGTGGTCATTCATTGCCTAAAACTCCCTAGCCGGAGACTTTTCAGCTTCATCGGAGCTGCTCAATTTTCTGACGAGTGAATAGTGCTGTCATCTTAAAGAAGAAGACGACACTATTCCAAACCGAACCATGCCGGTACGAACCGAGTTCAAAGCTAAACCGGTCAGTTCAAGCCCAATTCGACCGAGTTTTTCAAAATTAAAAATTTCTAAATTAATCTAAATTCATTCTCTATCCAATGGTGACCTCAAATCTCAGATTTAATTTTCTAAGCCACATAGAAAAATGAATTTAGCATCAAGTTCAATAGTGGTTCAAACCGGTTGAATCCAGATTGGATCCGGTTACCTAAACCAGTTTCGTTTTCATCTCCAATTTATCCTAAAGTCCTTCTTCTTGACTTTTGTGACTGTTTAGGTCACTCGAGATTTATAAATTTCCCGGTCTGCCCTTTCTCTATAAGTTTTGGTTCATGAACCAACTTGGTTCATAAACTAGTTCAATCCAGTTTGATCCGTTTCATATAAATCGGTCTAGTTTTTCTATTTCAATTTGTCCTAAGGTTCTTTTCCAAGGTTTTATGAAACCTTTGGGTCACCTGGGAGTTGTAAATTTCCCAAATTGCCCGCTCTCTGAAGATCAGTTTGTAAACCATTTCGGTGTTTCTCACTCAGTTTGACCGATTATTTTCCCAGTTTTTCTTAACTCCAAAGGGCGAGGTTTACAACCCTCCCTCCTTTTAGGAGTTTTGTTCCCAAAACTTTATTCAATATCAGCTTCCCTTCGATATCAGCTTGTAGTTTATCACATACACTTGAGGTTTTCCTTTCCTTCCCATCACTTTCTCATTCCACAGAGCTTACTTTAGCTAAACATATCTCATTATAATGTTTAAGGTCATATCCTTAAATTCACATCCTTTGTTCCTTAAAGTATAATTTCTTCATCCTGAGATTCTTTACTTAAGATTTTCATAATTGAAAGTTCCAAAATACCCAATTATTCTCATGTCTTGTTATTCTCTTGGTCGTTGAGACCCTTAACTCGGTGTTCTTTCGAGCATTACGTACTTGTGTACACGAGTTTCTATGTTATCACCTTTTTATCTTATTTTAACCCTTCCTTCATCCATTATTTATTACATCTTTGGTCCAATTTCGATATCGACCTTATTATACTTAACTAACTGACTCTTCCTTAGTTGAGTCATATCCTTCTATGGACTATTGGGCTTGCATGTCCCTTACAGCATGATAATTAAAATTTTAGAACACTTCCTTCATAGGTGTTCCCAACCTTCCAAGGGATTGTATAATTTTGTTTGGTAGTACATTTCCGACTACCTTTACCGTTTATTCACCCATCCATCTTGCCTTTAAGGTCATATCTTACATAACTGTGTTGAATTTACCTTACATGCTCATCCTTCCCCAACTTCTTTATTTCTAGTGGAGTCCTTTCCTTAAGTACTTTTATTTTTCCTTAATCCATTCTTACTCGCTTGTGATCATTTTCATGATTCTTTATTCTGAGTTATTCTTTTTCCTCATTCCTTATCTGAGAGACTTCCAGTTATTGATCTTATTTAATGTATTCAACCTTATGCTTAGTCGTACTCTTTTTAGGCTACATCAAGTGAGCATAGACCACAACTAATCTTGATGTCAGAAATCGTTTGCTTTAGTCACTTCATAATTGGAGGACTTACCCCTCCAAAATTTCATAGATGTACTTTATCTTTTCATGGGTAGTCCACCATTTTTTTTATTTGTACATCATCTTTTGATGATATATTCTGACTCACCAGTTCCTTGAGTTTAAATTACTCCATGGATTCCTCGTATTATGCTCCATTGGGTTCCTTCATCTTGGCATGCATTTTATTTACAAATCTGTTTCCAAATCCCTCTTCATCAGGTTCTATTTCATTTTAAGGAGAGTTCACATCCTTATGGTTTCAAAATCTCTTGATCATCCTTCGCGAGGCTCACTTAACTGTCTCAAGAATTTTAATTGTAAATTCGGTCTTGACCATTGATTTCTATAAGGATTTTCCTTTGTCCTTCTTTTCCAATGTTTTGGCCATGTCACTTCTCTTTTCTTTGTAGTGGTTTAAATCCATGGTTCCCCCGAAGGCCAGTTCATTAACTGCCTCCTTTCTACTAGGTTCTCTTGGAGTCGTTATTTGGCTCTTCTGTTTTTCTCCAAGCAGGTCATGTTGGGTCATCCTGAGACATCCTTCCTTGGAGAATTTCTTAATTAAGGGTGGGTTCCTTGCACTCCACGTCATGACCATCTGCCCACCAATGATCCCTTCAAGGGGTACTTAGTCGTATGCATCCTTCCAAAGTTCCCTTTCATAGCGTATTTCTTCTCTTCTTTACTATGACCTACCTTAGAGTTTCTGGAGGACATTTTCCATGTTTGTCCCTCTTGAGGGGGGGTTCTAGGTGTACTTTCAATGTACCTTACCTCTATTCTTGTGATATCCCTCTTTGTTTAATCTTCTTAAAAAGGAGTTTAAATTTCATTTTACCTCGCCATTTCTTGACCTCTTTGTGAACCGTTATCCTGTTTCATGATTTTGGTCACCAGTCCTTCCTATCTTTTGTGACTTTTCAAAAGGTATTGCCCTAAATCTATGAGGTGTGAGACAGTAATTCTTTACATGTCCTATTTCCCTTACACCTATAACATATTATCTCGATGCTTGTCCTTAGTAGGGTTGGGCAATTCTTCACATAGTGTCCCTATCTTTCACATATGTAATGGTTATTCCCAAGTGTGAATTATTGTGGTTCCTCCTTTACTTCGAGCATTGTGGGGCTTTCTAGGGTTACTGGTGGTTTGGTGCTTCGCTATCCTTGGGTCATTCTAAGAGTCCTTCTAGGTTTCTTAATTCCCTGATTCAATTTCCTTAACTGAAATGGAAAGCTTTCCTTGTTTCTATGGTAGTGTGGGTTTGTTTGGTTGCTTTCCTTGGGGCCATCTTCCTAGTAAGATCACATCATTAAGAGATAGGAATTAAAGAATTTTGAGTACTTCATTAATAGAGGAATACAAAATGTTGGGGTTTTAGCCCTATTATAAAAAGCAATCCCAAAATAGATAAAGAGCTATGATTTTCTTGGTAAGCATCCTCCTTGGTAAGATTATACGTCCGTACTGGCATTCCTGGCTTTAGGCTTTGCTCCCTTTGTACACAGGACTGTGACCCTAACATATTCTGGCACCGTACTCCTTGGTGGTACTAGATACTTCCCCATTTGGTCCTTTGGGGCTTCTACTATGTATCGGGCATTAGGAAGCTTCTAAGGTTGTCTTCCTACAAGGACAGGGTTTGGAGTAGAGTCATTCCTAATTTTCTAGGTTCCTTTCCTAGGAGCCATCTGAAAATTTTGAGATCAATCCTACTAGTTACTATATTTTTTAGTTTTGATTATGTATTCGAGGAAACATGCTCTGATACCATTCAAGTTGTCACGCCCCGACTCGGTTTGGTCGGATCACTCCTCTCAGATGCGTTATTTAAAATACCACATAGCAGTGAGTTTTCATTTCCGATGTGCTAATCATCCCAACCAGATATGATACTTAATATCCCACTCACTTGATAGTGTAGTGAATATCCTCTTAGCCGGCTTGTTGTCCTTACTCGAACTTGTCTTAGTTGGCATTCTCGATACTTCGTGTTCCTACATGATATGAACACTTTTATTCATTATCATTTGGCCTAAAAGCCCTCATTCATCCCAAATGAATGAGAAAACCAAAATTTTCCTTTATTTGCAATTAGGTCATTAAAGTTATTTTTCTTTAACTTTAAGTCTCTAATGTCAGTTTTTCCACAAATTGAGTCTCGAAACTTTTAAAATTCACCTTGGGACCTTAATTTATTCAAATTCACAAAAAGGGGTTTAATTTCCCAAATTTGCAATTTTGTCCCCAACTTTTCCAAAATTACCATTTTGCCCCAATATAAAAATGGTAAGTTTTGTCCCAAAAATTCAAAAAATTACCCAATTGGTCCTCTAACATCTTTATCATGCCCAATTGGCCCTCAATTTTATGAAATTGCACTTTAATCCCTCGAATTTTTGAAATACCCAAATTTCCCCCCAATTTCAACCTTCTAACTCAACCGAATTTGATTTCATCAAATTGACCAATCAAATGAGTTTAATTGTTGAAATTGAGATTAGATTGGAGCTCTACACCTTCATACGATTCAATTGCACTTTGAATCGCATGATTTGATGTTGGAATGAGCTCAGACGGAGCTTCACCAGAAAATTGGACTTAGAGAGAGAAAGCTTTGAAAGCTTATCGTCGGGGGCACAGCGGTTCGAGCATTCGATCTGGGCAGATAGCTCTCATCCTGAGGTTACTCATAGGATCAAGAATTGCATCAATTGATGCCGAATTGAATGAGAAGATGTTATGTCGATTCTCCCTCTAGCACCGATCGAAATTTATAGAGGGGAGTTAAATTAGCTTACCTTTTCGCACTAATTCTGCTGTGTGAGGGTTGTGGAGGTGTTGGGAGGGCTTGGTTTGGCTTGTTGAGGGCTCGAATTGGTCGATTTCAGCTCAGCCTAAATAGGGTAGCTTCGGTCCATCGGAGCTGCTACACTGTTCGATCACGCCGGCGCTTCTCATACAACCCTCGGAGCAAATGGAGACTACAAATGTGTAGCTGATTTCTCCCCAAATCCAAAGAACCCGACCACACCTTCTTTGGCTTAGAAAAGACCATATATCGAAGCTTTGGTCGTGCTTCACCGAAAATTGGAGTAGTTGAGAGACGATTGAGTTTTCAGGTGTGGAGAATTTAGTCATTGAAAATCTATCAGTTCTCTCTCTAACACCGATCGAAATTTACAAAGAGTAGCCAAATTGGCTAACCTTTCTGCTCTAATTCGGCCATAGAAGGGCTGAGGAGGTGTTGGTAGAGCTTGGTATGGCCTGAGGAGGGCTCGAATGGGCCGATTTCAGCTTGGCCAAAACAAGGCAGCTTCGGTCCGCTGGAGCTGCTACACTGTTCGATCACGCAGGTACTTCTCCGGCAATGCTCGGAGCAATTCGAGACTACCACTGTGTAGCTGACTTCTCCCCCAGTCTAAGGAACCCAACCACACCTTCTTTGGCTCGGAAAAATGCTCAAGTCAGAGCTCTTGTTTGAGCTTCACCAGAAAATGGAGCAGTAGGGAGAGAGTGGAGTTTTCATGTGTGAGGAGGGGCTCTTTATATAGGAAGCTCGGGGACTTCTTGGCTATCCTATTGGTGCCTTAATGGCAGTCATTCATTGCCTGAAACTCCCTAGGAAGAGATTTTTCATCTTCGTCAGCACTACTTGATTTTCTGACAAGTGAACAATGCTATCATATGAAGAAAGAAGACGACACTTTTCCGAACCGGACTGGTTCGAACTGGATTTAAAGCTTAAACCGGTTGGTTTAGGCCTGATTCGACTGAATTTCTAAAAATTAAAAATTTCTAAATTCATTATGTCACACCCTGACCCGTTTTGGTCGGATCCCTGTAATCAACCCGCCACTCTCTGGATTTATTAAAGGGTTTCCCCTTATTATAGATCGTAAAGAGTAAGGCGTACTTTAAACATGCACCTTTTCCAAGAATAACATAAACAAAATTGCATAATAATTTAGATTTATCATACTTATATCACAGGCATCTTAGTTGATGGTTTTTAAGGGCAGGCATTCTGAAATCTCCTGAAAGGGATATAAGGGAGGGGTGAGTACGACTACTCAATGAATAGGTTTTTAAAAGTTTAGACATTTAAGAAAACATTTATTATTAGAGTGTGCCAGACTCCTTTCTTTCAAAACCATTTCATTTGAAATCTCGAGTTTATCACCATTTCTTTTTAACCACGGTGTGTCATCACCTAACACACATTCTTCATCATGAAGGTTACACACATTCGCAGGTCAGCATGACCACTGAACACACTTGTGGCTTCAGAGGGACTTTACCGGCCACCCGGATAGAAGTACGTCCACTTCTACCCTGGGAATAAGTAGATGTTCGTGATATCCAACCCTCATTCCTGGAATAAATTCTTCGTGTCCATATGAGAACACAGACCTCATCCCGTCCCCACCCTAGTCTCATGTGCTTAGTGCTACTCCAAATTACACATAGTCACCTGGTACGACAAACTGCCCTTATACTCACCAGGTCATCTAGTGCCCTTAGGACGCATCACTACCCCTCTTAGGTGTCTTGATGGTCTCGTACTCATAGTGCATGCACAAACAATGTTTTCTTATCAAGCCATGTAATATGTCATGCCACTGGTCCAATGGCCCCGACTCTCAACTCAACCCATAGTTGTTTGTCTTGACTGGTTCGTCGACCTGTCATGTCGCACTACCGCTAGTTGACTGAATATGTCGGTCCTATCTTGGTACCATGGCCAAACAATTCCTTTATTTAAAGTTTTATGGCATATAATTCATGTTTGTTTACAAGCTCCTACTCATGCCAACTGGCCTTAGGCCCACAGTACGAGATTTTCAAAATCGAGCATATTAGCCCCCAAGTTCCAAAACCGAGGCCCCAGGCCTATAAGAGCTATTCGAGCTCCTGTCAAGAAGGTCTCCTAAATAGTTTAAGCATTGGCACACAGTCAGGGGAGAGCACTTCCGACAAAATATATTTTCAACTCTACATTATACCGACCGCGTATAAGGACATCTCCGCTCATAACCGATGAACGAATTTTCAACTTCCCATGAGGAAGTTTCATCATACTAACCAGGTATGGTCTACTTACAACTGGTAAGTAGTTTTTCCGCATGATTTTCACATCACTCCTCTAAGTTGTAATGTTTAAAATACCACTTGATAGTGGGTTTTCATTTTGAGATACTTATCATCCCCAACTAGGTATGATCTAAAATCTCACTCACAACTGGTAAGTGGTTTTTAACATTAAGTTGTGCTCACCATCCCAACCGGGTATGACGTCAATAAACCCACTAACCCGTTAATGTCGTGAATTCCGATAGACAAGTTCTTTGTATTCACACAAGCTTGTCCTTGCTAGCATTCCCGGTACTTCGTGTTCCTATACGATATGAACATCTCGGTTCATTATCCTTCGGCCTAATAGCCTTCATTCATTCCAAATAAATGAGAAAGTCAACTTTCATTTATTTGTAGTTAGGTCACTAAAGTTATTTCTCTTAAACTTTAAGTCCCTAATGCTGGTTTTTCCTCAAATTGAGTCCCCAAACTTTTAAAATTTATCATAGGACCTCAATTTATTCCATTTCATGAAAAGGGGTTTAAATTTACAAATTTCCAATTTGGTCCCCTAACTTTTCCAAAATTACCATTTTCCCTTCCTTTACAAAAATGGTAAATTTTACCCCAAAAATTCTAAAATTTCTTAATTGGCCCTCTAACATTTTTATCATTCCCAATTGACCCTCAATTTTAGGAAATTGCATTTTAGTCCCTCGAATTTTTGAAAATCCCCAATTTCTCCCCCAATTCCAACTCTTTAACACAACTGAATTTGATTTCATCAAATTGGACAATCAAACACCTCTAATTATTGAAATTGAAGTTGAAATTGAGTTTCTCCATGTTCATACGATTCCATAGAACTTTGAATCGCTAGTTTTAACGTCAGAACGAGCTCAAACGGAGCTTCGCCGAAAAATGGACTATAGAGAGAGAAAGCTTCGATTACTCACAGATGAGGGCACGACGATCCGAGCTTTCAATTTGGGTAGATAGCTCTCATCCTGAGGTTCATCCTAGAATCAAAGTCAACACCAAGTCCTAAAATTGATAGAAAAGAGATATATACGTAAGAGCAAGCGACCATTTGTCATACCCATGAAGGATGAAACTTGGCAAATATGCATCGATTGTCAAGCCATTGACAATATCATGGTAAAGTATCGACGACGCCTTTCTCATTTATATGATATTGAGTTGCATGGATACTATTTATTTTCAAAACTTAATCTTAAGAGTAAATATCATCAATTTCAAATTAAAGAAAAAGTTGATTTGAAAATAGCATTTGAAACAAAACCAGGTCTATATGATTGGTTAGTTGTGATTTATGGATTGACTAATGCCTCTAGCACTATCATGAGATCAATGAACCAAATCTTGCATGTTATCATTTTAAATTTTCACTATATATATATATATATATATTGATGATATCCGAGTATATGATAATATCTTAGATGAACTTATAGAATATTTGAAAATCATGTTAGCAGTTTTAAGGAAAGGTAAGTTGTTTGAGAATTTTAAGATAGTTATTGTTTGTTCGGATAAGCTTGTATTTTCTAGATATGTAATAAGTTTTGAAGGGATTGGCATTAACAATGAAATTAAGGCAATTCGAGATTACTCAATGCACATTTCACATAATTTATGGCCGAAAGAGTTTGAGATTCACACAGATCATGAAAATGTTAAGCACATCAAGGGGCAACACATGCTGAATAAATGTAATGCAAGGTGGGTGCAATTCATTTATACATCCACTTATGTGATCAAATGTAATAAAGGTATAAAAAATGTAGTTGCTGACACATTATCTGGAAGGTATGTTTTGCATACAATCATTGATACTAAATTGCTTAGTTTTGTTTGGAATACTTTGTTGGATACAAAACTTATATTTTCAACTGCATGTTTACCACATGTTGAATTTTCTTATAATCGTTCTGTTTATTATACAACTAAGTTTTCATCATTTGAGATTGTTTATTGTTTCAATCCATTAACCCCTTTAGATCTAACTCCACTTCTTGTAGGTGAGTTAGTGAATTTTGATGGAAAGAGAAAAGCAGAATTCATGAAAGAAATGCACAAGAAGACAAAGATGCATTTTGAATGGATGACTAAAGTTTATGAAAAACAAGCAAACAAGGGTCACAAAAGTGTCATTTTTGAACCCGGCGATTGGGTCAGGCTTCATATAAGGAAAGAATGATTTTTTGGAACAAAGGCAATCAAAACTTCTTCCTAGAGTAGGTGGACCATTTTGAGTGTTGGAATGTATTAATAATAATGCTTATAAGTTGGAGTTACCTTGTCACATCTTGACCCGGTTTGGTCGGGGTTCTGTGATCAACCTGCCACCCTTCCTTGTACTAATAGTCTGAGGAAGGTGAGGCATTGGAATACTTGTTTTCCATAACAAAGTTTACAAAACATAAAAGTTACCTATTGGCCTCTTCTCTAGCCTAGACTCATTGTGGCAAGGCATTTCTCCTAAAAAGGTTAATGGGAGGGGGTGAGTTCGACAACTCATTGAGTGGGGGAAATCGTTTATGAAGGTTTAATTCAGCAATTTCAATTAATTAATATTTCAGTAGTATTCTTCTTAGGTTTCATAGTTCAACAACCACCCTCCTATCATAGGTGTAAAACCCGCCCTTTTGAGCTAAGGAAAACAGGGAAAAGAACCGGTCAAACCAAGTGAGGAATCAGAACCGGTTCAAAAACCCGATTATTTCTGAACGAGCAAGTTGGGAATTTACTACTCTCGGGTGATTCAAAGGGTTCATTAAACCTTGGAAAAGAAACTTAAGACAAATTAAAACAGAAAAACCAAATTGGTTCAGTGAACAAGAGTATGAATTTTTTTGTAACCCGAAATTTCGGTAAAAAATTTGTATGTACGCCTTATCATAAATAACCATAAATTAATATATATTAAATTATTTTAATTAATACCTAAATTAAATTATTAGAATTAATACCAATAATTTATGGCAATATTAATACTAGCAATAAATCTCGCCCATTTAATACACGGGTTTTACGCCTATATAAAGAGGTCATTCCCCTTTTAATTCTCCTTACACCTGAACATTTCTCTCTCTCTCTCTCTACTGCTCCATTTCCTGGTAAATCTCGAACCAGAGCTTCGACTTGAACAAAGGTCGGGCTCTTTAGAACCAGGGAGAAGACAACTATCTGATAGCAAACTCTAGTCAATCCGAGAATCATTGGAGAAGCGTCGACATGATGGAATAGTGAAGCAACTCCAGCGGACCGAAGCTGCCCTATTTTGGCCAAGCTGAAATCAGCCATTTCAAGCCCTCCTCAGGCCAAACCAAGCCCTCCCAACACTTCCTCAACCTTTCCACAGCCGAATTAGGACCGAAAGGTAAGCCAATTCGCTCCCCTTTACAATTTTCGATCGGTGCTAGAGAGAGAGTCAACCAAATTTCAATGACGAAATTCTAATCCAATTCCGCATCAATTGATGCAATTCTTGATTCTAGGATAAACCTCAGGATGAGACTTATCTGCCCAGATCGAAAGCTCGGACCGTCGTGCCTTCACCGGTGAGTACTCGAAGCTTTCTCTCTCTATAGTCTATTTTTCGGTGAAGCTCCGTTTGAGCTCATTCTGGCATTAAAATATACGATTTAAAGTTTCTTAGAATTGTATGAACATGCAGGAACTCAATTTCAACTCCAATTTCAATAATTAGAAGTGTTTGATCGGTCAATTTGATGAAATCAAATTCGGCTGTGTTAAGAAGTTGGAATTAGGGGAAAATTGGGGATTTTTGAAATTCAAAGGGCCAAAATACAATTTTATGAAATTGAGGGTCAATTGGGCATGAAAATAATGTTGGAGGACCAATTGAGGAATTTTGAAATTTTGGGGCAAAACTTACCATTTTTGTAAAATAAGGGCAAAATGGTAATTTTGGAAAAATTGGGGGACCAAATTGGAAATTTGGGAAATTAAACCCCTTTTTGGTGAAATTGAATAAATTGAGGTCCCAGGATAAATTTTAAAAGTTTGGGACTCAATTTGAGGAAAAACTAAAATTAGGGACTTAAAGTTAAAGAGAAATAACTTTAGGGACCTAATTACAAATAACTAAAAGTTTGGGTTTTCTCATTCATTGGAAATGAATGAAGGCTGTTATGCCGAGTAATAATGAACAAGGTGGTTCATATCATGTAGTAACGTGAAATACCGGGAACGCTAACAAGGACAAGCTCGCGTGAATACAAATAACCAGTCTAGTGGAATTCACATCATTAACGAGTGAGTGGGTTTACTAACATCATACACGGTTGGGGTGATGAGCACAACTTAAAAATAAAAACCACTTACCAGTTGTGAGTGGAAATTTTATGTCATACCCGGTAGGGAATGATAAGTACCTCGGTATAAAAATCCACTATTTAGTGGTATTTTAATCATAACCACTTAGAGAAAGTGATGTAAAAATTATGCGGAAAAATTACTTACCGGTTGTAAGTAGATCATACCTGGTTGGTATGATGAGACTTCCTCGAAGGAAGTTGAAAACCCGTTCATCAATTATGAACGGAGATGTCCTTATACTGGTTGGTATAATGGACAGTGAAAACCTATTTTGTCGAAAGTGTTCTCCCCTGACTGTATGCCAATGCTTAAACTATTTGGGAGAGCTTCTTAACGGGAGCTCGAATAGCTCTTATAGGCCGGGGGCCTTGATTTTGGAACTTGCAAGCTAGAATGCCCAGATTTTTTAAAATATCGTACAGTGGGCCCAAGGCCAGTTGGCACGAGCAGGAGCTCGTAAGCGAACATGATATATGTGCCATAAAACTTAATAAGTGAATTGTTTGGCCATGGTACCAAGATAGGACCGACATGCTCAGTCAACTAGCGACAGTGCGACATGACACGTCGACGGACCAGTCAAGATAAACAACTGCAGGTTGAGTTGAGAGTCAGGGCCGTTGGACCAGTGGCACCACAGATTACATGGCTTGATAAGAAAACATTGTTTGTGCATGCACTGTGAGTATGGGATCATCAAGATGCCCATGAGGAGTAGTGATGCGTCCTAAGGGCACTAGACGACCTGGTGGTTATAAGGGCAGTTCGTCGTTCCAAGTGTCTGTGCAAAATCTGGAGTAGCACCAAGCGCATGAGACCGGGGTGGGGATAGGATGAGGTCTCTGTCCTCATACAGACAAGAAGAAGTTATTTTGGGATTGTGGGTCGGATGTCGCGTACATTCACTCATTCCCAGGGTAGAAGTGGTTGTACTTATATCCAGGTGGCAGGAAAAGTCGCTCTGAAGCCACTAGTGGGTTTAGTAGTGATACTGAATTGCGAATGTGTGTAACCTTCATGATGAAGGATGTGTGTTGGATGATGACACACTGGTAACTAAGAAATAATGAAAAAATCCAAATTTTTAAATGAAGGGATTTTTTTTGAAAAGAAAGGAGTCTGGCACACTCCATATAAATGTTTTTCTTAAAAGTTAAAAGTAGACCTTTGAAAACCCATTCACTAAGTAGTCGTACTCACCCCCTCCCTTGTATCCCTTTCAGAAAATCCCGGAAAGCCTACCTTGAAAGACCATCAACTAAGATGCCTGTAAGACAGGTATGTAAAGTTTACAATTTCATGCAGTTTTGATTATACTATTCCAGGAAATGATGCAGGTTTAAAGGATGCCTTACTCTTTACGGATTATAATAAGGGGAAACCCTTTAATAAACCGGGAGAGTGGCGAGTTGTTCACGGGGATCCGACCAAACTAGGTCGGGGCGTGATAGGAGAGGTCAGACATTCACAGAACGGTACTCGACCGTGCCACTTGTGGACCGAAGCAGCTTTACCGTCCACCCTGATAGAGGATACTACCTCTACCTGGAGTTTGAGTGGACATCAATAGTCTGACACATCAAATCCCAATTATTTCATCGTGTCTACTCAATGGGACGGGACCTCATTTCCCCTACTGCCTCGATCTTCGTGTGCAAGAAGCTACTCGGCTTCACAACCTACTGAATGAAAGAACTGCCGTTATGCACCCTTGGTCATCCAACTATCCTTGGGTTCCACCACTACCTCATGGTAGGTGTCCTGATGGTCAGAACGTCACAGTGCATGCACAATCAATAGTCTTTTTGAATTATTGCCTTTATCTTTGGCCCTCTAGCACAACAGTCTGTTGACTTGGCTTTGGCTCATGTGTACTAGCCTAACAAGTTCAATGACCCGGCTTCAGTAGAGAAGCGGTTCGGCCCAACAAGCTCGACAACTCAGCTTGGCTCGATAGGTATCACTTAAGTTATAACCTTTATCTTTGGCCCTCTAGCACAACGGTCTCTCAGCTTGGCTTTGGCCCACTCATACTAGCATCACAGGTTCAACGATCTAGCCTCGGTAGAGTAGCGGTTTGGCCCAACAAGCTCAACAACTCAGTTTAGCTTGATGGGTATCACACAAGATTCTCATTATTCAGGTCTTTTAGCGTCATATATCACTTATCCATTTTGGACAGGTCTACACCCGTATCCATCGGCCTTGGGCCCACTGGCATATCGAGCCTAAGCACGGAATTAGCTCCCAAATATTTTAAGCAAAGTCACCCAATCAAGGGATGCTAATTCCAAGAAAATAGTGTTCAAAGTTGAACCATCATTCCAATTAGAATAGACGTCGTAGTGGTTCCCACTCACCTGATAATAGTGATGTGCCTGTCCTGGTGAGATCCTGACTCGTGGTGCGCTTCCTTGCACTGGTACGTGAACAATTAGCTCCTGTATGGTTTGAGTACCAATATTAGGAGAATCAGCATAAGGGACTTCCTAGTTTTTGGTATTCACGCATAGGTCATCATACTATACCTTAATTGCATTTAGGCCCCTCAATGTTTATAACCTCACATTTGGGTCCCCAATTTTCATTAAATCTCCATTGAAGGGGAGACATGAAGTGGATAGGATGTGAAAAATGGACCGGTTCAATGTGAACCCGATTAGAACCAGAGTGAACTGGAGTGAATTAAGTTGAATCGTGAAGAACTAGTACAAAGATGCATATTCTAGGTGGTTTAAAATTATCAAATTGGAAAATTGAAGCCACCATTAGATAGAAAATTAATTTAAAATTTTTTAATTTTTAGAAAATTGGTCCAATCGAGCCTAAACCGACTGATTTACGATTTCGAGTCCCTGGACCCAGTCCAATCGGTCAATGGACCGCTGCCAGGTCAGCACCTAGTTAGCAGGCGTGACCAATCGGTCTGTGGTGATTGATGAAGCATGCCCATTTAGCCGCTCGGTTAGTACCTAAAAGTGATTACCAATCAAAGTGTGACGCATGTCCCTAGTCAACGGTCAGAGGAGGAAAATCCACTAGAGCGATGACCGACTAATGGAGAGTGACACGTGTCCTGGTCAATGGTCAAGGTTTGACAAGCCACATCAGCAAAGACCAGCTAATGGGGATCTGACATGTAGCAAAGGTGCCACATTAGCGTCCAACTGGGACGACCGGGAACGACTAACCAATCAGAGGATGATATGTGGCAGTGCTACGTCGGATGACCTTGGCCAATCAAAAGTTGACATGTGACACTAGCACTATGCGTCAGGAGGGAAATCATATGCATTTAAACTAACCAATCAAAAAGTACCACGTATCACAATCAACGATCAACTATGATCGGTCAGTAGCCATGTAAGAAGGAGCACTAATGGGAGGTTGCCACGTGTCCGGTCAACAAGTCAAAAGCAGACTAGGTTGCTCATGAGAATGCTACGTCAACAAAACCAACTAATCATGACGCGCCACATGGCAACCCGACACATGCAAAGCTCGCACGTGCGCCACAGTGTCTTCTTCCACAGATGGCTGACAGGGAGTAGGGGGTAAGGATGGAAGGGAAGGTCTTTGGTGAATCGGAAAAAGCTCTTATACGATCACCGACGAGCGAGGGGGGGACCGAGTCTTACGTCAGCCGGTAGCTCGGACAGTTGCCGAGATCCCTATATAATGAGCACCCCTCTCCTCGCATTCCCCATCCCACCAATGATCGAAGGATAAGAAGAAGAAGAAGAAGAAGTCCATTTTCCAGCGATGCTTTAACCAGAGCTCTCTCATTGAGCTTTTTCTCAACCACTGAAGCTTCCCTCGGTGCCATCTGGGAAGAAGTCCTCTCAATGACTGTAACCTCAATTCGGTCTAAGGACCACATCCCGAGCTCCAGCGAGCTCAAATAGGATCCTTGCTCCTTCGGACAAGAAGCAGCCAAATACTTCGAGTTGCACCTGGCCAACCCCTGCCCCCAGCAACTAAACCAACCCTTTCTCAACCCATCCACACTCGCATGGGACCCTCCACCGCCTGTGAGGTAAGCCGATTCTTCCATATGTCATCATAGTTTCAAAGTTGAAGAGGCTAACTCACCTGAACTTCTCTCATCAAATTCACGATGCTCCCAAAGGAAATTAGCCAGAAAGTCGATCTTAGAAGGACCCCTTAAAGGAGCACTAGCTGCCCACATCAAGAGCCCCGACCGTCGCCCCCTCACCAGTAAGGAAACTGAGTTTTCTCTCTCTATAGCCTTTTTTCAACGAAGCTTCATTTGAGCTTAAATCAACAAAAATTAAGATGATTTAAAGGCCAAAATGATCGTGGGGAGAAGGAGGGAGCGTATGGCAGCATGATAGAAGACAATTGCCCAAGTTTGGGCGCTCAATTTCATGAATCCAAGACTCGATGGTCAAAATGCAATGAATTGGGGCAAATTGGACGAAATTGGGGATTTTGAAAATTTGGGGGTCGAATTGCAAATAATGAAAAGTTGGGGACTTGAATGGAAATAGTGAGAAATTAGGGACCAAATGGGAAGAATGAAAACCTTGGGGACCTAATTGATGATAAATGGACATTAGGGTCCTAAGGGCAAATTTTAGAGCTTTAGGGACCTAATCGTAATTATGCCATACCTAAGGATGAAAATTCTTATATGACAATTATGGGGGCTTTCCTACAATTGTACTAATACAAATGCCTAGACCGTATAAGTCGGGCAGTTCGAGGATCGTGCACGGGAACACGTGGTTGGCCAAGAGATCGTCGGAAGAAAATTACACCACCCCAGGTGAGTAGATTTAGCATCACGCCTAGTTGGGCTGATGGTTTTAGCATTCCCGAATCAAAAAGGAATTTGTTCAGGACTGCCCTCCTTTAACTAATTAAACAAGCTTGAAACTTTTGCGAGGTTGTCCTTGTTACACCCCGACTCGATTTGGTTGGATCCCTATTATCAACCTGCCACTATCCCAATTAACTAAGGGTTGCCCCTTGTTTATAACCCATGAAGAGTAAAGCATCATTTAAACCTGCACCTTTACTCGAATAACATAAAACAAAACTACATAAAATTTTAAACAGATAATATCTGTCGTATAAGCGTATTAGCGGGTGGTCTTTGGGGTAGGCTTTCTGGGGTTACCTGAAAGGGATAAAATGTAAAACTCACACTTTTGAGTTAAGGAAAATCGAGAAAAGAACCCGTAAAACCCAGTAAGAAAATCGAGCCAGTTTACAAACCCGATCATTTGGGAACAAGCAATTTGGAAATTTACAACTTTCGGGTGATCTAAAAGGTTCATTAAACCTTGGAAAAGAAACTTAAGACAAATTAGAAAAGAAAAACCAAATTAGTTCAGGAGAACGAAAACTCATAAGAACTCTGAATTTAAGTGTCTTTACCCGAGAGTAGTGTGAGGATGGGTGACCTATTGGGAAGTATGATTTTTTTGTAACCCGAAATTTTAGTAAAAAAATTTTATGAGAATGTACGCCTTATCATAAATAGCCATAAATTAATATATATTAAATTATTGTAAATAATGCCAATAATTTAATACTAAATTAAATTATTAAAATTAATACAAATAATTTAATACTTAAATTAAATTATTGGAATTAATACCAATAATTTAATACTTAAATTAAATTATTGGAATTAATACCAATAATTTATGGCAATATTAATACTAGTAATAAATCTCTTCCATTTAATACACAATTTTACACCGTCATCCCCATTCATTCTGCTCACACTTGAACACTTCTATCTCTCTCTCTACTGCTTCATTTCCCGGTGAAACTCAAACTAGAGCTTCGACTTGAACATTTTTCTTAACCTCGGAAGGAGAGGTCAGGCTCTATAGAACCGAGGAGAAGTCAGCTATCTGATAGCAAACTCCAGTCAATCCGAGAATCGTTGGAGAATCGCCAACATGATGCAGTGAAGCAGCTCCGGCGGACCGAAGCTGCCCTATTTCGGCCAAGCTAAAATTGGCCAAGTTTAAGAGAATAACATTAGGGACCTAATTGCAAATAAATGAAAGTTTGACTTTCTCATTCATTTGGAATGAATGAAGGCTATTAGGTCGAAGGATAATGAATCGAGATGTTCATATCATGTAGGAACATGAAGTACTAGGAATGCCAGCAAGGTCAAGCTCGCATGAATACAAAAAACCGGTCTAGTGGAATTCATGGTATTACTAACGTCATACCCAGTTAAGATGATGAGTACAACTCAAAGTGAAAAACCACTTACCAGTTGTTAGTGGGATTTCATATCAAACCCAGTTGGGGATGATAAGTACCTCGAAATAAAAACCCACTACCAAGTGGAATTTTAAACATCACAACTTAGAGGAGTGATGTGAAAATCATGTGGAAAAACTACTTACTGGTTGTAAGTAAATCATACCTGGTTAATATGATGAAACTTCCTCAAATGAAGTTGAAAACTCGTTCATTGGTTATGAGTGGAGATGTCCTTATACTCGATCAGTATAATGTATAGTTGAAAATATAATTTTGTCGAAAGTGCTCTCTCCTGACTATGTGCCAATACTTAAACTATTTGGGAGACTTTCTTGACGGGAGCTCGAATAGCTCTTATAGGCCGGGGGCCTCGGTTTTGGAACTTGGGGGCTAATATGCCCGATTTTGAAAATCTCGTACAGTGGGCCCAAGGTCAGTTGGTACGAGTAGGAGCTCCTAAACAAACATGAATTATATGCCATAAAACTTTAAATAAATGAATTGTTTGGCCATGGTACCAAGATAGGACCGACATACTCAATCAACTAGCGGTAGTGCGACATGATAGGTCGACGGACCAGTCAAGACAAACAACTGCGGGTTGAGTTGAGAGTCGGGGCCATTGTACTAGTGGCACCATAGATTATATGGCATAATGAGAAAATTATTGATTGTGCATACACTATGATTACGAGACCATCAAGATGGCCAAGAGGGGTAGTGATGCGTTCTAAGGGCACTAGACGACCCGGTGAGTATAAGGGCAGTTTGTCGTACCCGGTGACCGTGTGAAATTTAGAGTAGCACCAAGCGCATGAGACCGGGATGGGGACGGGATGAGGTCTCTGTACTCATACGGACATGAAGAATTTATTCTGGGAATGAGGGTCGTATGTCACGAACATCCACTCATTCTCAGGGTAGAAGTGGACGTACTTCTATATGGGTGGCCTGTAAAGTCGCTCCGAAGCCACAAGTGGGTTCAGTGGACGTACTAACCTGCGAATATGTGTTTAACCTTCATGATGAAGGATGTGTATTGGGTGATGACACACGGTGATTAAATAAGGAAATGGTGATAAAACCTGAGATGTTGAATGAAATGATTTTTGAAAGAAATGAGTCTGGCACACTCCAATACAAACCTTTTTCATAAAAGTAAAAGTATTGAAAACCCATTCACTGAATAGTCATACTCACCTCCTCCCTTATATCCCTTTCAGGAGATTTTGGAAAGCCTACCCTTAAATACCATCAACTAAGACGCCTGTGATACATGTATGATAAATCTTTATATAGTTTTGTTTATGTTATTCCTGGAAAAGGTGTAGGTTTAAAGGACGTCTTACTCTTTACGGTCTATAATAAGGGGAAACCCTTTAATAAACCAGGAGAGTGGCGGGTTGATTACGAGGATCTGACCAAACAAGGTCGGGGCATGACATATAAGAGAGAGGGTGAGTACAACGACTCAGTGAATGAGTTTATAAAATTGATCTTTTAAGGAAAAATATTTTGATTTTGAGTGTGCCAGACTCCTTATTCTCTTTTAAAAACCTTTCATTTCAAATTTCAGTTTTTATCGCCATTTCTTATTAACGACTGTGTGTCATCACCCAACACACATCCTTCATCATGAATGTAAAACACACAATCGTAGGCCAACCAATACACTGAACCCACTTGTGGCATCGGAGCGACTTTACCGGCCACCTAAATAGAAGCACGTCCACTTCTACCCTAAGAATGAGTGGATGTTCGTAACATTTGACCCTCAATCTCGTAACAAATCTTCGTGTCCGTATGAGGACAGAGACCTCATCTTGACCCCACCTCGGTCTCATGCACTTGAAGCTATGTCGAGCTTCGCAAGGCCTCTTGTACGACTAACTGCCCTTATATCTCACAAGTCGTCCAGGACCCTAGGACACATCACTACCTCTCTTAGGTGTCTTGAAGGTCCCGTAAACATAGTGCATGCACAATCAACATTGTTCTCATGATGCCCTATAATCTGTGGTGCCACTGGTCCAACGGTCACGACCCTCAACTCAACCTGCAGCTATTTGTCATGACTAGTTCAGAGACCTGTCATGTCGCACTGCCGCTAGTTGACAGAGTATGTCGGTCTTGTTTTGGTACCATGGCCAAACATTTCATCTACTTAAGTTTTCATGGAATATAAATCATGTTTGTTTATAAGCTCCTGCTCGTGCCAACTGGCCTAGCGACCACTGTTCGAAATTTTTGAAATTTGGGCAAGCCCCCAAGTTCCAAAACCAAGGCCTCCGGCCTAACAGAGCTTTTCAAGCTCCCATCAAGAAAGTCTCCCAAATTGTTTAAGCAGTGGCCCACAGTCAAAGGAGAGCACTTTCGACAAAATATATTTCAATAGTCCACCATACCAATCAAGTACAAGGACATCTCCACTCATAACCAATGAACGGGTTTTCCACTTTCTTCGAATAAGTTTCATCATACGAACCGAGTATGATCTACTTACAATCGGTAAGTAGTTTTACAGCGTCATTTTCACATCACTCCTCTCAGGTGTGATGTTTAAAATACCACTTAGCAGTGGGTTTTAATTTTCGAGGTACTTATCACCCCAACCGGGTATAATATAAAAATCTCACTCACCCTTTAATGTAGTGAATTCCTCTTTACCGGTTCTTTGTATTCACGCAAATTGTCCTTGCTAATGTTCCAAGTACTTCATGTTCCTACACGATATGACCATTCTTGTTTATTATCACTCGGCCTAATAGCCTTCATTCATTCCAATTGAATGAGAAAACCAAACTTTTCATTTATTTTCAATTAGATCCCTAAAGTTACTTTTCTTTAACTTTAAGTCCCTAATGCCGGTTTTTAATCAAATTGAGTCCAGAACTTTTAAAATTCACCTTGGGACCTCAATATATACAATTTCACAAAAAGGGGTTTAATTTCCCAAATTTCCAATTTGGACCCCCAACTTTTCCAAAATTGCCATTTTGCCCCTACTTTACAAAAAAGGCAAGTTTTGCCCCACACTTTCCAAAAATTGCCCAATTGATCCTCCAAAAATTTTATCATGCCCAATTGGTCCTCGATTTTATGAAATTTCATTTAGTCCCTAAATTTTTTAAATTCCCAATTTTCCCCCCAATTTCAACCTTCTAACTGAACAAAATTTGATTTCATCAAATTGCCTGATCAAATAAGTTTAATTGTTGAAATTAATATTAGATTGGAGTTCCTACACTTTCATACTATTGAATTGCACTTTGAATCGCACGATTTGGTGCCGGAATGAGCTTAAATAGAGCTTCACCAGAAAATTGGACTTAGAGAGAGAAAGCTTCCAAAGCTTACCGTCGGGGGCGCGACGGTCTGAGCTTTCGATCTGGGTAGATAGCCTGTGTCCTAAGGTTTCTCCTAGGATCAAGAATTGCATCAATCAACACCGAATTGAGTGAGAATTGCATTATCTAATTTTAGTCGATTCTCTCTCTAGCACCGGTCGGAATTTACAAAGGGGTGCCAAATTGGCATACCTTTCAGCTCTAATTAAGCTGTAGAAGGGTTGTGAAGGTGTTGGGAGGATTCAGTTTGGCCTGGGGAGAGATCAAATTGGCCAATTTCAGCTCGGCCAAAATAGGGCAGCTTCGGTTCACCAGAGCTTCTTCACTGTTCTATCGCGCCGACATTTCTCTGGCGACTCCCGGGGCAAATGGAGACTACCACCGTGTAGCTCACTTCTCCCCAGTTATAAGGAACCCCACCTTACCTTGTTTGGCTCCAAAAAATGCCTAAGTCGTAGCTCTGGTTCGAGCTTTGCCAAAAATTGGAGCAGTTGAGAGAGAATGGAGTTTTCAGGTGTAGAGGATGAATGAGGAGGGGCTCTTTATATAGGAAGCCCAGGGACTTCCTGACCATCCGATTGGCACCTTAATGGCGGTCATTTATTGCTTAAAACTCCCTAGTCGGAGACTTTTCAACTTCACCAGCACTGTGCAATTTTTTGGCGAGTGAACAGTGCAGTCATCTCAAGGAAGAAGATGACACTATTCTGAACCAGACCAGACTAGTATGAACCGAGTTCAAAGCTTAAACCGGCTGGTTCACCCCCGTTTCGACCAAATTTTTCAAATCTAAAAAATTCTCTATTCATCTAAATTCATTTTCTATCCAATGGTGGCCTCAAATCTCAAATTTGAATAAGCCACCAAGAAAAATGAATTTAGCATATGGTTCAATAGTAGTTCAAACCGGTCCAAATCGGTTCAATCCAGTTTGGATCCGATTCACCTAAACTGATTTGGTTTTCATCTTCAATTCATCCTTAAATCCTTTTTCATGACTTTGGTGACTCTTGAGGTCACTCAGGATCCATAAATTTCCTGATTTTCCCTTTCTCTATCGGTTCTGCTTCATGAAATGACTCGATTCATAAATCGATTCAATCCAGTTAGATCTGGTTCATCTGAACCGGTCTGGGTTTTCTCTTTTAATTTGTCTTAAGGTCCTTTTCCAAGACTTTATGAACCCTTTGGGTAACTCGAGAGTGGTAAATTTCCCAAATTACTTGTTTCCTGATTATCAGGTTTGTGAACTGGTTCCATATATAAGGAGCACCCTCCCACTCGGCCTCTCCACCGCTCAAGCGCCCCCTAAAGATTGACAGCCCATTTTTCGACAAAGTCCATACTAGAGCTCTGGTGACATGCCTTTTCTCAACCAAAGGAGCTCCGGTTGGTGGTAACATCATCAGGGAGAAGTCCTCCAGCTAGTCGAACCCTCAACCAGACCTGAAGACTCCTTGAGGAGTGCTGGAGTGATCACACAATGAAGCTACTACGACTACTAGAAGCAACTCAACTCTGACCAATTGAATTTAGGACACCTCTGGCCTCTTATAGCTAAACTCGACCTCCCACAACACCCTTGAGACACATCCCGTTCCTTCCCAGTCGCTAGGTATGCCAATTTTGCCCCTCCCCATCAAAATAGTGGAATTTCAGAACTCTCAACATAGCAAACTTCTCTCTTCTAATTCCTGTCACCCAGCAGTCAATTGCTACGGGACTTAATTATGGTAGGACACCCTCAACAAGTACTAGCTACCCATGCTCCGAGCTCTGGCCACCGCCCCTCCACCGGTATGCATGCCAAGCTTTCTCTCTCTAAGTGTAGATTTCTGCAAAGCTCCATTTGAGCTCGTTTCGGGTCCAAAAAATGCAATTCAAAGCTTAAAATGATCGTGGAAAGGTAGAGAAATTGTTAGAAGCATGATAGGAGAAAATTGGTAGAGTATTGGCGGTCAAATTGGCGAAATTGATTGGGATAAAGAGGTGACAAATTGGGGGGAAATTTGGGGATTTTTAGAAATTGAAGTGCCTAAGTGCAATTTTTAGAAAATTTGAGGAGTAATGAGTAATTTCAAAGAGATTAGGGGCCAATTGATGATTTTGGAAAATTTGAGGCAATTTGGTAATTTTGGAAAATTGGGGCTAATTCGGGATTTTCGGAACAATTAGGACTGAATTTAAATTTTTGAATAATTGAAGACTCAGACCATGTAGGACAAGCTGTATGAGAACATACGCCGAGGAGCATGCCACGGATCAAAACCGAGTCGGACGAATGCATTACGACTACCGGGTGAGTGGGAATTTCCAGCATCTATCCTAATTAGGTCAATGGCCATGCTCTTAAATTTGAAAACCCTTTTCCTAGAATTAGCCTCCCCTAACTAGGTGACTCTTCTTAAACAATTTGGGAGATAATTTCGATGGTGCACTAGATGATGCATGTGGGTCCAAGGTCGATGGGCATGGGTATATGCCCGTTGAAAACTAGCAACTAATGAGCCATAAAAATCAAGATAACGGATAATTATGTGTGATACCTACGAGTCAAGGCCGGGATGTTGGGCTTGTTGGGCCAAACAGCTGCTAAGTTGAAGCGGGGTCGTCGAACCCATTGGACTGATGAGCAAGGGGCTGAAGCCAAGTCAACAAACCCATAGGGCTGGTAGACCAAAGATAATAGCCTTAATTGTTAAGACTTTGATTGTGCATGCATGAGAAGTGTAACCATTGAGTCACCTAGTATGGGGTAGTGGTGGTTCCAAGGGCTATTTTGATGACTTAGGGAGCATAAAGGCGGTCCGCCGTCCAGTATGTCAAGGAGCTCTAGGAGCTTCCTACGCACTGAGATCGGGGTTGGAGGGGGAAGAGGTCTCATCCCACATCGCGGACACAAAGTATAGCTAGGGTTTGAGGGTCATGAGCCTCTATTAGGGTGGACGGTAAAGGTGCTCTGGTCCACAAGTGGAATAGTCGGGGACTGTTCTGCGATCGTGTGATCCCTTTTTATGATAAAAAGGGAGGTTGATGTAGAAACTTGTATGGATCATGAAACAAGGAAAAAAAATAAATTTATCAATCGTCGTAGAGAATTTTCCCCTCACTGAGTTGTATACTCATTCCCATCCTTTCACCCCTTTTAGGAAAACTAAAGAGGGGTCATGTCGAGTATAATTGAAGTCCAAGCGAAGGCTCAAACCCTCAAGGTAAGTCTCATCCTATGAGTTCTAGATATGTTATGGAAAACGTGTATCGAAACGCCTTTACCTTCCTTGAATCATCAAGGTAGGAATACCCAGATGATTCAGGGAAGGGTGGCGGGTTGATCACAGGACTCCGACCAAACTAGGTTGGGGTGTGACACCCCAAACTTATTAATATTGCACACTCCCCTTCAAGATGGGCGGTAGATATCTATCATTCTCATCTTGTTACAAATATCATCCGTTTCTTTAGAATCTAAACCTTTAGTTAAAAAATCGGCAAGTTGTCCACTAGTCTTCATATATTGTAACTTCACAATCTTCATATGAATTTTATCTTTGATGAAAAATCGATCAATTTCCACATGTTTCGTCATATCATGTTGAACTGGATTATTGGCAATATTTATAGTAGACTTGTTATCACACCACAACTTCATAAGTTCTACTCTAAAGAGGTGAATCTCCATTAGTAAGTTTTTTATCCAAATTATCTCACAAATAGTTTGAGTAAGTAATATGTACTTTGCTCCTGCTGATGATCGGGGGACTACGTCTTATTTCTTACTCCTCCATGATACAAGATTACCTCCAACAAACACACAATAGCTAGATGTAAATCTTCTATCATCCACACAACTAACCCAATCGGAATCACAAAAACCTTCCACTCTGGTATGACTCTGAGCCTTAAACCAAAGTCTATTACTCATACTTTTTTTTAAATATCTCAATATCTTCATGGTAGCCTCCCAATGATTTGTCCTAGGATCGTGCATATATCAGCTCACAATACTGATTGTAGTGATGCAATAAACGACATGTATGTAGGTGGAATAGATGCATATGAAACATAATTAGATATATCATTCTCAAAATCATACCTAATTGGAGGTTTTCCTGCATTAGCTCTATGTTCTCTACTAATGGTAATAGGTAAAGAATCATTACCATCCAATGACGTGGATGAACTATTAGAATGTTGATGAATACCATAGACAACCAGAGGTATGGATTGTGGAATAAATATTTGTTCTTATATAAAGTCATTACCTTCTAGTGACGTTGAGCAACGTTAGAGGGTTGATTAATACCTGGGACATCTAGGGGCATGGATTGTGTTATAAGTGTTTGCCCTTATGTCTCACCATCACCTGACTCATCTTTCTCCCCATTGGCACAATCCTTCCTTCTCCTGCTATATACCTTCAATTGTGGCTCATCCTTTTTTCATCTTTGTTACTCCAAATTATAGGATACGGAGTCGCTCTTATAATAATATTTTCAGCACTTTGATCATTGACAATTTCTTCATCTGTTTGTTGTATATCAAGAATTGACAATTCCTGTAATAATGTTGTTGCATTGATTCCTTATAAAATGGTTCATTCTCACAAAAAGTCACATGCATGCTCACAAATAGTCTCTTCTCACTTGGACTCCAACACTTGTATCCCTTTTGAGTACTAGAATAACCTACATAAATACATTTCAATGCACGATGATCGAGCTTGCTTATTGAATGTCGATAATCTCTCACAAAATATACACATCCAAACACACAGGGAGTGACTATGTATGTGTTTTTTCCCATCAATACTTCACAAGTTGATCTAAAGTTCAACACTTGCGAGGGTATCCAATTAATCAAATACATTGTTGATAGTACGGTTTCATTCCATAAATACTTTGGTACATTTATCTTGAAGAGAAGAGAATGAGTAGCTTCCAATAAATGACGATTTTTCCTCTTTGCCACACCATTTTGTTGGTGGTATCTGGACATTTAGTCTGATGAATAATTCGCTTGCTAGATAGATAAGACGAAAATTCCCGATTCATATACTCAATACCATTGTATGTTCTAAGAATACAAACTTTTGCATTAAAATGAGTTTGAACAACAGCTAGAAAATCCTTAAAACATAATAGTGCTTCTCCTTTGTGCTTCATCAAATATTACCACGTCATTCGAGAGTAATAATCAATAAAGTGATAAACCATTTGAATCCACTAGTAAAGCTAATTGGACATGGCCTCCAAACATTTGAGTGAATCAATAAAAATGGCTTCATACTTCTTAATCCAGTAGAATTATAACTTGTTTTTGTGTGTTTTTCAAACTCACAAGTATCGCAAACCTGTTTATTGCGTTTTACTTTACTCATCAGCTCTGGTCTCAACCTTTTAAGATTCTCAAAAGATAGATGTCCCAATCGACAATGTTCTAACATTGTTTCATCTTCTTCTTTACTATTTACAGCAACACTCAAACTTTTATCCACATCTCTTCTATTGAGATACCACAATCCTCCATGCTTGCTACTAGTTCCAAGTATCTTCTTAGTGTTTCTCTTTCAAAAGATACAAGTGTCCTTATCAAAAATTACTAGACAATTCAATTAATCAATGATACTACTAACTGACAATAGATTAACTGGAAAAGAGTGGACATATAAAATATATGATAACGTGATCAAATCAGTACATCTAACAGAGCCCTTCCTTTTGATAGATTATATTATTTCATCTGTTGTATGAACAACTCCCTTATGTGTTTGAGGATACTCATCATATGTATTAAACTCTTCTAATGATCCTCTCATATGTCTTGAACCACCAGAATTAATAACTCAATCTTTATATGATGGTCTGAAAGATTTAAGTGTTTGTATCTAATTACCATAATTGATTTCATTTATCTGTTATTCATATTTTCTATCTCTCTCAAATCCATTTCGGCTTCTGGGTCTCGTGGTCGCAACTCCTGATGAATCTTTCAGATCCGCCAAAACTTGAGAATACCATAAAACCCTAGCTCTAATAGCATATTGAATATTGAAAATAAAATAGTGTACATAATAAATTATATTAAGAATATATATAGAATATATTTGCACTATTTACACACCTAACTTATTAATATTGCATAACACCAAATATTTGAAAACTGTGAATATGTTTGAGCATGTTGAAAGATATAGAAAGAAATGTGCAAATTAAGTTTGGTACATACCCATTATAACCAAAGATAATTGAATAAGTACACACAACAATAAAGAATTGGAAGAAATACATGAAAAATGAAAAATAAGACATGTTGTCCCATATAGCACCCAAAGTGTAAAGATAAATTATGACCTCCACTATAAATTATAGATAAGTGCATTCTCAAATAGTAGAAACAAAGTCAATGACTTCAATCCGTGTCTTGAAGTTAGCAAAGGAATATACCATGCAATACACCATCCATAAGGTTGACTCTCCTATGCTATATGATGATTTAATAGAAATATCAAGGGCGAGCCAGTGGCAAGTTGCAACCGTATATAAACCAAATTTAAGCATTTTTTTACTAATTTCAATAAGATGATGAGCAAACTCATGCCCACATGTCTTAGTATGTGACAATAGGAAATAATATGTTTTAAGTTGTCAATTTACTAATTGTACATGTTTGGCTAATTCGTTCTATAGATATTGATTATGTTGTAATAAATAATTATGGATGAGAGCAATTGAATAAAGTGGTTTATTACCAGGATAAAAAGATGGCAAAATAAAATATTTTTCCTATCCAAAGGCAACCTATAGGGAACATGGGAACATACAAGTGAACTTATGAAATCATTTTGCAAGTTAAAAGAAGAGGGCGTGAAACACGTGATGAAATCTTTTTGGTCAATTGAGTGTGTATATATTACTTAAAAAATGCATATAAAAGTGAAGTAAAACCCTAGATAGAGGTAGGTGTATGTGATTGGCTTGAAATCGTGGGTGATTTTCATAATATACTACGGATATGATTCATCTTTGGAGCACTCATAATCATAAAATGATGCATAATAATTAAATAAAATCCTCATATAATCTTAAATTAAAGGAAACTATTATTGTTAGAATATCAATTATACTTCTATCAGTGTGATATTTATATGTTTTAGTAAGCATGGTCTCTTTGTTATACACATACATATAAGTAGGTAGATGTTCCTCATTAATATATATATATATATATATATGAGAGAGATGTGAAAAATAAGTTTTATCTATACTAAACTATTTGAACCAAAGATTACAGAAGAACACAAAATAATCAAAGAATGGGAGGAAATGCATGAAAAATAAGACAAACTTTCCCATATGGTCATGTATTAAGAGAACATGGAGTATGTCACAAATCGGTAAAAAAAAACCAAGTAGTGTAAATGGTATGAGTCATGATCAAAGATGAATTGCACTTATCAAGCCAGGATACATGGGATGCGCTCTCATACAATAGCGGAAAGAGAGGCAAGGACTTCAATCAACCTATTGGAGTTGGCAAAGAAGATGATATAAAAAACATCATCTTTGAGGTGAATTCCACCATGCACATTGGATGAAATATTAAAGATAGCAAAGAAATTTAAGCCATTTGGACTTCACTTCATCGTACAATCAATCAATAAATTCACATGCACACCTTTTGTCGTATGCTACATAAAATAATATGATTTTAAGTTATTTATTTAATAATGTACACGATTTAACTAAAAACTTTTGTGCACAATGATAAAATATGAATCATGAGGGAATATGACTATTTATATTTTTATAATGTGAGATAAATTGAATAAGTTATGAAAAGTAAATTACATAAAGCATGGACACATGAAACCTATGAAATCCCTTTTCTCATATAGAAGTAGAAGACCTAAGGCAGAATATTTTGGTTGAATATGTATATATGTTATATATAGTTAATTAAAAATTCCGATGAGGGTCCATGTACTCATGGTCAAGAGTGAATTTGGTGATACTATTGACATATTCATCTTCTTAACACTAATCATACCATAATGCATAATAATTAAATAAAATCATAACTATGGTTATTAGAATATCAAGTATACTTCTATGAGAGATTCATAATGTCCAGTGAGTATTATGAGAATTTTATACAGGTAGTGTGAATCATCAATAATATATATATTTATTATTAATTCAAGTATAAAATCTTAATTAAATCTATATAAATCCGAACATTCTACGTATTTATTAATTCAAGTATTATAATAATATTATGTTTATTTTATCTATACTATTTTATTACTATTTATAATATCATAATATAATTGAAAAAAACTTCTAAAATAGGATTGTGTTACTATTTCATCATGAATTAATTATTTATTATACATATTAATTTTCAACTTATTAAATCTTTCATTTAATAACTTCCGTTGTAATATAAATAAATAAAGTTTTTATTTTAATTTTCAATCTATTTCAATTTTATTTTAAAATTTGGATTCATTTGTGTTTGTCATTTTCTTTAAACAGTAAAAAAATACTTATAATTTTTAATATATTTATTTAATTTATCACAAATTCAATCAAATATCTTTAAAAATGTTTCTTATTTCTTATATTTTAAACGGATTCCTTATATACATCTTTCTTTTTTAAATTATCTGTTATTTTTAACATAATTATTATTTTCAGCATAAATATGATCAATCTCTTAAAGTTTAGTTCAATTCTTTTTTTCATATCTACACAAATGGTAAATATCCGTATATATTATTTTTTATATATCTTTAAGTTATTGTTCTTATTTGAATCATTTTACATTTAATGAACTTGTTTATATTTTTATTTTCTTAGTCAACATATTCAATAATACACAAACTATCAATTAATTATTTAATTATATTATTTATATTCAATCTCAAATTTGACTACTTGAGTTTGAAAGTAATATATATACAATGGAATTCTACCAATAAACATAACATTTTTAAATTCTACTAAATTTCTCTCACATTTTTCTTAAATATAGTTAGATTCTCTTAATAAATTTTTAATGTATTGCATATATTCATGTAAATTTTTCATTAATTTTATATAAATCCTTGTGCAAATTTATTAATTCAATTATTACAATAATATTAAACTCATTTTATCTAAATTATTCTATTATTTTTTACAACCAAATATAAACCAAAACTCAAAGTTGTGAAGAGAGTTTGGACTAAAAATGATTAGGTAATTAACAAAGTCATCTCAGTACGTGCATATTGAAAATAATATACTTTAAATAGTATGCTCGTTCAAAAAAACATGTATAGATAATGATAGATATAGCATCTCACAATAAAATCTATTAATATTATTATAATGAATGATTATGGTTCAAGCATAAGACATTATAAGAAACATACCAAATTCCTTTTCAAGTTGGAAGAAGATAAAATCATTTTGCTTGATTAATGTGTATGTATTAGATAAAGTTAATTAAAAATATATAAAGACAATTAGATTAAATGTAAAATCATACACAGGTGGGTCCATGTGATGAGCTCTATGTCAAGAATGATTTTGATGGTAATATGGACCAAATCATCTTTGGAACACTCATAATCATATAATACTCTATATAATTAAATAAAATCAACATAGAATGTTAATTTAATGGAGCAATTATTGTTATAATATCAATTATACTTCCATAATTGTGAGATTTATAGTATGTTACCAAGTATCATTAGTAGTAGGTGTGATAAATCCTAATTAATATATTATTGACTTCACAATTTTTTTTTTTGTATTTGGAACCTTAACGATAGACTCAACTCTAGTTCTCACATAATATTAATCTAAAACAACAATAATATCTAGATACTTTCCATCATTATAAGATTTATATTGTGATATGTTTGTTATTCACATCAAAATATATGAGATGCATTATACTCACATTCTTAAATGTTACTCTTATTGAATTAGGCTTGTGGTCTCATTGTCGTGTGAGCTACTTAAATAATAGATTTAAACTATGATTTTGTAATTTGATGTGCACATACAATACTATATGAATGTTGGAGACAAAATAATTGGAAGTTACATGAGACCATACATGTTTGAGAATGATTATGTTATATGTAAGATATGAGTACTAATTTTTCAATTGGAGACTATCGAATGATGTTTGAAATATAATCTGTCAAATTGAGTGGGACATATGTCATATGATTAGTGAAAGTCACAGAAAATAATATATATTAAATTTTTATTATTATTGCATATTGTACTTTGTACAATAGAATTACATGTAATTGTTTGTACCATTGTTAGTTGGTAGCTTATTTTGTGCTATAAAGTTTAATTAATCGAGTTAAAATTAATTAGCATCAATAAGCATGACATTGGCATCTATGAGCAATAACCATGACAATGACCCAAGTAGACATAAGAGACTAAAGAGCTTGTGATAAAGTCTAATACCCAAATGAATTGGGTGATAACATTTTAAGTCAAACTTAAATGAAATTTTATAAAGGTGAAGAGTAAGAAGCACTTTGAAGATAATTAATTCTCCAATAAATAATAGACTGAAGACAACTTAAGCATAAGAACTCACAATGAATCACTAAATTTTCTATAATTCTCTTATTGACCTTCATATATATAAGTTATATTCCATTTTTTATTAAAAATTTGGGACTTATGCGTATGTATATACATATATATTTGACTTGACCACTTGAGCTTCACATGAGAATCAGCTTGGATGAACAAAAAATTAGGGACATTTTGGTCACAAACGCCTTATATAATTGAATAATCTGTCCACCATCAATTATTTCCCTAATGTGGGACGCGAGAGAGAATCAAAAATACCAAACAAGTTGAAAGTTCATCCCACACGGTTCACCACAAGAGTAGTGGGGAAGAGGAAAGACTATATATTCACGTGATCACTCTCCCTACTACTCTCGGAACAATATCAATCACAAGTAACTCTGCTGAGTATGTATTATAATTTTAAGTAGATTAATATTATATATGACTTAATATATATTATACACACACAAACACAAACATGGTTAAAACTTTGTTATACTTCCTAATATATATAGACAACTTTTTGTTTATATAGAATTCATATTTTTCACTAAAATTGATGATAATTTTTGTTTCCCGGGTCCCTTCCTACCAATGCTCTCTCCCTTTTGTTTAGGCCTAGTTGTTCAAAATCCTACCAAATTGACTATAGTTAAGATACTAACTCATATACATGACTAATATCAGGTTTAGGATCATATAATACATCACTTAATGAATTATTCTATTAGTTAAATATTTAGATACTACTAATATAACACAAAATATTCGAATTTTACCTTTTTTTTGCACAAAAAATTGACCCATTTAACCAATAAGTTTTTATATGTTTTCATCAAAGTGGTCCATTTCAAGCCCAATTAGGCAGAAACGAAAATTTTGAATTTGGAATATCACTGTGTTTTGTACAGTTCTTTGATTAAGGCATCAAAATAATGAAATCTCTTCTAATATAATTTGTCAGGAGATCTTATGGAAGAAATAAATATTTTACTATCTCAATTTATTTTAACTATATTTTAAATTTTAACCATCATAGACCACTTAATGACGAAATAGAAAATTCACATTTTCTATCAAACTATATGATATTAGTAATCATTAGGCAATTCAATTTTAAGACAAAAATACACATCAAGAAACAAACATTTTTCAACATGTTTTCCATCTCAGTCAATCAGTCTTCAGTATCAATGCTTCAACATAATAAATCTATTATTAGTATAATGGGAGAAAACATTTTACTATCCTAAATTATTTTGACTATATTTTGAAATTTACCCATCTCACACTTGGACTAAAGAGTGATGTAAAAAAATCATATTTTCAATCAAACTATAAGATTGTGTAAAAAAAAAATCAAACTATAAGATGTTTAGGCTTATTAGGAAATTTTAATTCAGAACATAAAAACAATATTTTTTTTCGTTTCACAATATTTAAATTAAAAATCTAAGGAAAATACGTTTTATTATATTAAATGTTTGGTAAATTAATTTTTTTTATTAAGGAAAAAAATATCAAATATGGTTAAAAATTAAAGGATGACTTAGGGAATTTTCTCTTATTTTTTTAAAGATTTTAATATTTAAAAAAATACCCACTTAGTTGCAATATTCACTCCTCAACTCAAAAAAGAGTTTTTTTTGCTCAAACTAAAAAAAAAAAAAGAGTTGAGGAGACTACAACAGACAAACCATTGTTAAATTTAATATTTCTCATTTTTTGAAAAAAAAAACTGGAGGAGTAAAATCCTCGACCACTAATTTTTGTTTGTTTTCCAAAACCCGTAGGTTTTGTTTTATCGGCCGTCTCTTAATTAGAATTGATTTCAGTCAATGCTATTTATATTTATTTATGACATCATTATTCTCAATAAATATGTGCAAAAAGCCGTGATGGTTGCGCTGCTAATCTTTGACACCTTTCGTTCTCTGGTTCCTAGGGTTTCAAGTCGCCCCAGCTTCTCCTCTGCCACTTAAACAGGCCCGACATCGACCGGATTGTATGCACGATTCTTCACCGTGTCTTTGAACCAACCCTAAATACACCTCTGCCATCTCACTCAAGATCGAGATTCGGTCTCCTTGCGATATCGTGGATAAAATTATCGAAGCAGTGGAATAGGGTTCGAGTACTCCCCCTCCCTCCTCTGAATCCACGGATCTGTATCGTTAACAATTTCAGTGGAAACACGAAAAGGGCACTAATTGTTTTTCCATCTATATTCTCCTGTCGACGGATCTGGTGGAATCGAGGTTCTTTCTGACGTTATCACTGAGAAATTCTTGCAATTACCAGATCATTCGAAACCTAAAAGCATTTTTACATTATTTGGAGAATGATGTGTTGATGATGGTCATATTGGACAGAGAGAACTTCACCGAGTAAGCTAAACGAACATTGCTGGTGCGAGGTTAGGGTTTTGATTTACTCGGGACAGTGGGAGAAAAATGCTTAAATCTGTGGTGTATCACGGGGAGGAATTATTGGGAGAAGTGGAGATAAATCTTCAACAGCAACATCTGCAGAGTCAAGAAGGGGGAGATGAAAAAGGGTACTTTAACAACAACAGCAAGAACGACATCTACAACCGCAAAGCTAAAATGATAGAAGAAGTGGCGAAGGAAAGAATCAGAATTGGGCACTTCTCTCAGCCCAGTGAGAGGTGCCCTCCACTTGCAGTGCTTCACACCATAACATCCAATGGGATTTGCTTCAAAATGGAGTCCAAAGCGAAGGACAACTCGCTGCTCTCTCTTTTGCACTCCTCCTGTATCAGAGACAAGAAGGTATAATCAGCATATATGCTCCCCATAAACTTCAAGAACCTGAGAGGTTTAAAGATCCGAGGAAAGAACTTAAATTTTTTAGAAAAGGGTAACCTTTAAAAACCTTTCTCAAAGAAGATAGAGTGCCAAGCTTGGAATTTGGAGGACCCTGATTGCTTAACTGTGGACCGTGGATAAATTTTTCACGACCAATTATCTCCAACTGATCCTTTTTAGAATTTCAGGACCCTCAGGATAATACACCATTAGGCTGGCTTTGAGTATTGCATATTACCTCCAGATATTTCTATTAAATGGATTGCAACTGATGCCAGCATTTGCTTTAACAATGGAGTGAAGTGGGTCTTTTTCAATAAGCCTCTTTGGAACCTAAAAATGCACAATAATTTTTACACTGATTGTAATGAAACCAATTTATGCTTTTCAAGGATAGTAGAACTGCCAAAGAATTAGTTAGTCAGGTACATAGTTGACCAAAGCTGTATCATTTGTAGCATATGGAGATCAAACTGATAGCAAATACTGTCCTTTTTCTGACTAAAAACATGCCAAGCTAGTTCATAATTGAAATACACCTCACTCATATTAGGAATTAGGTGTTACCTAGTAATTGCAAATCTCTCGACCTTGTTTGGTTCCACAGAGAACACGCTCCTTACAAGGTTTTAAGCCAAAATGAAAATTTCCTTTTCAGCAATTGTGGTGATAATATTAGCAGAATAAGGGTTTTTTTTAATCTAGTTATATGTTAGTCTATCTATAGTTCTCAGTCAGTATTTATTGCTGATTGTAGCAAGTGATACTGGAAAAAAAACTCCTAAAATTACCTTTGTTGGTGCTGCTGATTAATGTACCTTCAGGGGAGAGAGGGGATTTCCAGTGATAGCTGCATAGAGAATAAAAAATGTTAAATTCTTATGGCTGACGAATCCTCATCTTTTATACCTTACATTTATCATTCTAATTCCCTGCATCTGCATTGGAAACAATGACATGATATCAGGGATGTTAAATGTGATGCTGGTTGAGAGTTCACAAATTTGATTCTTATGTTTTCTTTCCTCTACAGACTGCCATCATGCCACTAGGGAAAGAGGAACTTCACTTGGTTGCTATGCCCTTGCGCAATAATGAGAGAGAGTATCCATGCTTCTGGGGTTTTAGCGTTCAAGCAGGACTCTACAATTCTTGCCTTGTCATGCTGAACCTCAGGTGTCTTGGAATTGTTTTTGATCTTGATGAAACACTGGTAGTGGCGAACTCATTGAAATCCTTTGAGATGAAAATTAAGGAGTTGCAGGTAAAAATAAAGGCTGAATCGGATCCACAACGCATATCCAGCATGCTCGCTGAAGTTTCAAGATATCAAGCCGACAAGAGCATCCTAAAGCAATATGTCGAAAATGATAAAGTTGTTGAAAACGGGACGGTGACTACAATTCAACATGAGGTTGTCCCAGCTTTGTCGGATAATCACCAGAGTATTGTTCGACCTCTTATACGCATGCACGAGAAAAATATTATTTTGACGCGCATAAATCCACAGGTATGCCTTCTATGTAATGGGAAGTAATAGATTTGGAGTCTTGCACTGTACTAGATTCTCTGTTAAATTCAATTTTTTTTTATGCATTTAGATCTTTGCCATGACATGCATGTGGAGATTACATTTTCATATATTCAGTTAAAAATTGAATAAATAACACTTACATATATATTCAGTTGCAGAAGTGATATTTGCAACAATGAGTTGTTTTAAGCTTGAGGTAGTTTGGCTTGTCTGCAGATTAGGGATACAAGTGTTTTAGTGAGATTGAGGCCTGCCTGGGATGACTTGAGGAATTATTTGACTGCTAAGGGTCGGAAGCGATTTGAGGTTTATGTTTGCACAATGGCTGAAAGGGATTATGCTCTGGAAATGTGGAGACTTCTTGATCCTGAATTCAATCTTATAAATCCCAAAGAAATGTTGGACCGCATTGTGTGTGTCAAGTCAAGTAAGATGCTTGGTTAGTCAGAAAGAAGAATCTCTTTACTGTTCTATAATTAGTGTTTTCTATTGCTCTGTGTTTGGTGATAGAAATGTTCTATATCAACTGTTATTCTGTCAGTACTGTTCCTTGATCATGGAATGCTTCTTTTACCTGCCTTTTCCCCTGTCATATTGTTTGTCCACAGACGTGAAGAAATCGCTATTTGATGTTTTTCAAGATGGGACATGCCACCCTAAGATGGCACTGGTCATTGATGACCGTTTGGGGGTCTGGGATGAGAAAGATCAACCTCGTGTGCATGCCGTGCCTGCGTTTGCTCCATATTATGCTCCACAGGCTGAGGTATAACCTGTTAATATGCTGCACTGTTCAAAGGTGGAACATCAAATCATTTCTATTGGGAACTCATCTTACTATTCACTATACAGGCAAACAACGCTGTCCCTGTTCTCTGTGTTGCAAGAAATGTTGCTTGCAATGTTAGGGGTGGCTTCTTCAAGTAAGGGACCTTTGAATTTCTACTAGTTTATATTTGCATGCTGAAACAGCCTCTCCATCTTGTGATTTAGACAGTGAATATCCTCACTCACCTTTCAATTTCCACCATCTGAAACAGGGACTTTGATGATGGTCTTTTGCAAAGAATCCCTGAGATTGCATATGAAGATGACATCATGGATGTTCTTTCCCCTCCAGATGTGAGCAATTATTTAGTTTCAGAGGTTAGTGATCACAACTTTTATCCTCACTCACCTTTATATGATGTGTGCTCATCTGATTTTCACAGAAATCTTGTCAATCTGGAATTTTCCAAATCTTTTTTGGTGGCTTGGTGCCCTGACCATCCTCCACTATTTCAGGATGATATATCTGCAGCAAATGGAAATAAAGATACACTAGCTTTAGATGGTACAGGAGATGCAGAGGTTGAAAGAAGGCTGAAGGTATGTTATATAGTATTCTTTTTAACTGAAGTTGATTTAATCATCTGGTTGAGTTAATTTTGAATAACTTTAGGTAAAAAAAGTTCAATTTGCTATTGCAATTATTTGACGGCTCAAGTAGAGGCATGCATGACCCTCTCTTTAGCAGCTACTAGAAATGTCAGCTGGCCAGGATAGTGTGGGTATCTTGATACCCATGCCCTTGGTGGGTCAGGATGGCCACTCAGCAGATTGATAAGGGTGCGCTGGTAGACCTGGCTCATTGTTGTCCCCTAGAAACTTTAGGCTGCCTGGGAAGGTTCAAGTAAAAGAGGAGAAATATAGAAATGAAGATGGAGATTAATTGATTGAATATGTTCCATGTATTTGGAACAAAGGAGACAAGAGAGGAAGGAGAACATTTAATTATCATAAGGAAAAAAGGAAAATAAAAAAGACCAATATGTAAAAACTTCACAACACAATGATGAGTAGACATGAGTGAGGACAAAATAAGAAGGAAAAAAAGGAAAAAGGGGAAATATAAAAAGAATATAGCACATTCAATGAAAATCAGACTCAAAAGGGCCAGAGGGAAAAAGTTAGAGGATAGAGGAAGTTCATAGGTCATGGGGCAGAACAGGGCATGGCAAGGTGGCTTGTACTTGACTTGCCTTGCTTGGGGCAGTGCAGGCCTTGCTAGGCCTTGCTGGGTTCTGGGGCAGGGCGGAAATTATTAGCATCTTTAGTAGCTACCCTTCATTAATTATTCATTGATGTGTTTGCATCTGATCATTTCAGGATGCATTTGTCGCTTCTTCAATTCTCGCTCCAGCTGTTAACAATCTAGATCCAGTGATCATCGCATCTCTTCAAAATGCAGTTGCATCTTCTTCAAGCTCTATTTCTCTTCCCACATCTCTGTCGTCTATTTCACCAATTCCCAGTAGTATACAATTTCCCCAAGCGGCTCCACTAGTCAAGCAGTTAAATAATGCTGCCCCTCCAGAGCAGAGCATGCAGAGTTCTCCTGCTAGAGAAGAAGGTGAAGTACCTGAGTCAGAGTTAGACCCTGATACACGAAGACGGCTACTCATACTACAACATGGGCAAGATGTAAGAGAGCCGCCACCATCTGAACCGTTTGCTATGAGAGCTCCTGCTCAAGCTTCAATGCCAAGGATTGCGCCAAGAGGAAACTGGTTTCCCTCCGTGGAGGAAGAGATGAGTTCAAGACAGTTGAGTAGACCAGGGCCAAAAGGATACCTTTTAGATTCAGAAATGCATGTTGATAAGCATCGGTCTCATCCTCCAACACCGTTTCCCAATATTGAAAAACCTTCTCTACCTGAAAGAATATTTCATGAAAACCAAAGACTGCCTAAAGAGGTAAATATATCTGTCTAAGTTTACTTACCATGTTGATTGTTTTATCTTTTTTTTTTGTTAATGAAGTGTGAAGGCTGCTATTATAGATGGTTGCTCCTTTTACACAGTTGCTTGGTAGAGATGAACAAATGAGATTAGGGCGTAAATCTTCCTCATATAAATCTACACCAGGTGAGCCTTCTGATCCTTTAGTATTATGTTTTTGTTGAGATAATGAGCTTACTTGATTTTGGCGCATCTCAGTTACTACTGATGCTGAATGATTCTGTTTTCATAGTATTAGCTAATGCAACTTATTATGGATACCGATCAATCTGAAGCTGAGTACTCATTGAGTTGCATAATGCAGGTAGCAGAGAATTTGACTTTGAATCTTCAGCTATTCCAAATGGAGAAACTCCTGCTGCTGTTTTGCAGGATATTGCCATGAAGTGTGGATCTAAGGTGAACATAAATTATTGTAGTGGTAAGTAAGAGATCATTATATAATACTTAAAACTGACTATTTTTCTCTCTGTTTGGAATATGCAGGTTGATTTTCGTCCAAGCTTGGTTCCTAGCATGGGTCTAGAGTTCTTTATTGAGGTATTAAGACTGCTGGCTGTGTATATCCATTGTTGATTTTATAATGGATTTTCTTACTTATACAGGATATTAAATCTTTCATATAGATTTTCTTATTTATACAGGATATTAAACCTTTCATGGCACTTGGTGCTCATACAATTTTTTATATATAGCATACAGAAATTGGTTCCTTTTCTTTTTTCTTCCTTTCGGGAATTACTAGTACTTGTATCCTAATGTTTTTTCTTTCTTTAGGCTTGGTTTGAAGGAGAGAAAATTGGTGAAGGAATTGGCAGGACTAGAAGGGAAGCTCTACATCGTGCTGCGGAGGGCTCACTTAGACATTTGGCTGGTACATCAATAACCAGTTCTGTTTCATGAAATATATCTTGTAGGAATGCATAAAATACTCAATTCGTTGGACTTGCATGGTTCAGCATTTTCTCTTGTATAATTCACTTTGTTTTTTTTTTGATAACTCACTCAGTTTCTTACACCCGATTGAAAAAAAGTTCAGTGCAATGAACATTTTGCACCAGATATCTTTGAAAAACATGGAAAATGGGATTCCATCTTCTGACACAGTCAATCAACTAATTGTTGAATGATGCACATTTGGTGTTGAGAGGAGCACCTAGTTCTTTTTCAGCCACATTATAACCTGACTATGTTTCTGCAGATATATACATGGGCCAGGCAAGGTCTGATTGTGCAAGCAAACAAGGAGATGCAAATAGGAGGTCACCTACTAGTGAAAATGGATATTTTGGAAATACAAATTCTTTTGCAAATCACCAGTTGCCTAGAGAAGAGTCCGTTTCATATTTTCCTGCAATGGAGTCATCAAGAATTGTAAATCCCAGGATGGATGGCTCTAAAAGTTCTATTGGATGTGTTTCTGCTCTTAGAGAATTGGTGAGATTGAGGGTCTGCCCTATTGGTTTTTGGTTTTCTTAGACTTACCTCAAGATTATGAAATTAATTTGTGGTTTTATTTTCCCCACCTTTACCTCAGTGCGGAATGGAGGGTCTCAGTTTAGATTTTCAACTTCAGGCTCCGCTTTCTGCCGACCCTATGATGGAGGATGAAGTTCATGCAGAGGTTTTGCTTTTTCTTAATTATTATTTGTTGATCATTAATATCTCAGTTGGATCTTGAATTACTTAATGGCATTTTCAGCATTATAATTTTTGGTTGCAAGAGATGTATAAGAAACCCATTATTCTGTATCATGGCCTTTAGGGCATAATTGTTTTATAACCTGAAAGTTTCACATTTGATCAAGTTGTTTAATGACCTGGATCATAAGATATAGATTGAAAAGTATAGTACTGGTCAACATCTGATGAGTACTTTTACAGGGGCTTCTAATACCTAGTATAATTATTTGATATTTTTATTTGGTGGGATGATCCAACCTATGATGTTTAGTATTTCAGTCTGTATTTTTTCTTGCCTGGGCACACCCCATCTTAGCCTGTATTAAGCTGCACTTGGGAACACATATATTTATTCATCTTTTATTGAATCATTATATAGATCATGATTTTCTCTATTATAATTTCTGCATAGGTGGAAGTTGATGGGCAGATACTGGGCAAAGGCATCGGTTTAACGTGGGAAGAAGCCAAAATGCAGGCAAGTTTTTGATTATAAATATTTCTGCATATTTTTTATATACTGCTCTTTGTGACCTGGGGAAAAAGGCTGATGTATTTTGGGGACTAACTACATTCCACAGGCTGCTGAGAAGGCACTGGCTGCCCTAAGGGCCAGAGGTGGTCAATATTCTCAAAAACGTCAAGGTTCTCCGAGGTGAATGAATTATTCAATTGGTAAATGATGATTTATTTGTTGAGGAATAGGGAATTTGTATCTCTCTCTAGAGGCCTGGATAGTGAAGAACTGGAACAACTTGGCATTCAATTGCTCACTTACTAGAAATTATGATGATCTCTAAAATTTGTTTGAACATATATATTCATTGCTGATGTTGTACAAGGAGAACTTTATGGGCATTTCCTGTCATCTTGATCTTGCTCTCTGGTGTGCAGGTCGTACCAAGGGGTCCCTCCTAAACGGCTGAAGCAGGAGTACGCACGAGGTCCGCAGAGAATGCCCCCCTCTGCCCGATTTCCCAAGAATCCGCCACCTTTTCCTTGAGAACTTGAACCCTCTTCCTGATGGTTCTTTCATCAAGAAAGCCCTTACTGCACTCGGGAAAGGACAGAGAGCTATTGAGAATCAGATTCCCTTCCACTGGTGGGTATTGGCCATCCTTTTGTAGACTCCCATCATCACCCCACCTATCTGTGATAAAGCTGGACAGTTGATCGATCTGAGTCATGTTTCAACTGATGTTATATTTGCAGCAATCAGCGGCTGTCAGTCAAATCCATGCAGCTAATTAGATAATTCTGATTGATATGAAATTAAAATTATATTAAAATATTAAAAAATAAAAAAAATAGAGGGAATTTTTTTCTGCTATAAAATAGAGCTAGTCAGCCAGTAGGATTTTTGAAAACTAGCCAATTACGAAGTAGCAAGAATATTTGTGTAATATACTTCTTTTTTGTACAAAAACTAATATACTACTTGAATATTTGAGCAACAATAACCACTAAACACTTGTACTAAATAAATTCTTACATATTTTTTTTAATCTTGTGATTATTGTCATTATTAATATAAATGATGTTGTTTCTTGATCAATTGATAAGGCGTTACACTAACATTGACTTTAACAAGACACGTCCATGTCAATATATTTTTATAGTAATCCCAAGAGAGTCGATATTAGGCTTCAAATTGTCATATCATATGAAAATATTTTCACCAGTTTCAACCATAGTCAATTTTGGCATGTCACAAATTTAAACGAAAATGTAACATTAAGGATCCCTATAATTAATTATCTTCTAGTTCAAATATACTCGATCCAAATTGTCCACTAGATTTCCTAGGCCTAACTAGCCTTCATCCCTCGTCATTCTAAGCAACTTTAGTACCATCGAGATAGCATTTGAGGTTTAGCTCTTCCATCCAATAACAAGCACATTGGTTGGCTTAGTTCGTTCAATTCTTAGGGGTATGGCTTAGTTCGTTCAATTCTTAGGGGTAAAATGTGACGGAACACCTACCTGATTAATTATACTCTGCCAGCCAACAAAAGAAAATGATTTAGATAGCTACAAATGGATGCAATTAGTGATATTATCAATGAAGATTTTAAAATCAGTAGTAAAAAATATTGAAGAAATAATGTAGAAAACTTGCTTTAAAACCAAATTCATCTACTATTATTATATTAGGTTTAGTGGGAAATATTGAAGAAATAATGTAGAAAACTTGCTTTAAAACCAAATTCATCTACTATTATTATATTAGGTTTAGTGGGAGTTTGTCCCTCCAAGAAAATATGGTCTCTCTCTATCATCCTCCATGACAATAATTTATTGGTGTGCCAAATTTTCCAACACCATCATTACACACATTCATATTTTGTTGGATGGCTGAAGCCACACCATATTATTTTGCTGACCATTATTACATCGGACATCTTTTCCCACTTTCTAATTATGTTCCTTAATGTTCTCCCATTAATTACTCTATGTTTTTTTAATTTTCTTTAGAAAAGTTAAACTTAAACTTAAAATTTGTGCATATAATATGTAGTTGGTTTATGAGTTAGTGATACTAGTTTTTTTTCTTGTATTATAATCTTTCATTTTCTATAAATATTTTAATTTTTTTACTCATTAATACATATAAATATTTAGGTTTGTACTCATCCGATTAGGTGTATTAGTAGGTGAACAATTCACTGTACCATTCCCAATAATACGAGTGAATTATCATAAAACTGTTTAATTTTTTATAAATATTTTAATTTTCTATAAATGTTTTAATTTGAAACCTTAATAATAAAGTATAACTGTTTACAAATTTTTATAAAATACCTAGAATAATAAATACTAATAAGTATTTATATTTATATATTTTCATTAATATCCTTCATTCGGCTTTATAATTACAATAGATAACTCAGTACAAAAAAATTCTACTATCCATTTTTCTAAAATGAGCTTAATAAACGTGCACTCAAATATAAGTGGGTGAGTATATCAATAACAGATAAGTATGTATTTATGTACTAGATATTAATTTATACTCAAAATATTAATACAAATATTTACTCTATAGTAATTTTCTTTAAATCACTTGTATAACCACGCATATTTTAGTTAAAACTTATAATTTATACTATTATAACACTCAACATATTTAAGAGGTGATCTACTACTCGATTACGAGTAATTAGATAGACGAGTGTATAAATTTTAATTAATAAAATGATAACAATGTTACTCATTTAATTTCGATTCTAATTTATCTAATATATATATATATAGGTAATTATATTAGACTGAACCTTTAACAATCCCATATTCTCGTATACTCAAATTTTGAGAATAAAATCAATGTTTTCATTAAACCAAAATTTAGTAAAATAAATTATGTGAGATATAAAATAACCAAATTGAAAAATAAACCATTAACCATTAAGAAAATTATATTATTTTAACCAAATGAGGTAAGAATTAGATAAAATTAAGGTGAACTAGAATTAAATCCGATTGAATTAAAATAAATTAAGTTAATCGATTTAAATATTTATTTTTGGAGATTACTAATAAAAGGTAAAATAAGTTTTATATTATATAAAAAATAAATTTAAATTAATTTATAAAACTTAAATTTTTAGAAAATTAGTGAAATTAAATATAAAATAACTAATTTATTAACAATCCAATTAGGTACACGCATTCCATCCAATCAACCGATTGAAATACCAGGTTAGTGCCATATCAACATGTAAAGTTATCATATGAAAATATTGAACAATCAAAGGAAAAAAAAAAGTGTGACGACGGTTATAAACAATTATCTAAAATATGATAGAGCAATCGACCGTTGACACGTATCAAATATAACATTATATTTTTTAAGAAATAAGAATTTTAATTAGATATTAAACTGAAATTTATTTTTGAATAAAAAATTGGATGAATATGATTAAAATTAGATATAAGTTAGAAATAAAATCAATTTAAATATTGAATGACAACTAATTATATTAAGATAAATTACTAAAAAATAAATATTTATGTGAAGTAAATATAAGAAAATTATTTAATTTATTAAATGTGGTCAAGATAAATAACATCAATTACTATAGTTTTAACCGGTAGAGTAAATGATTATTATATGATAAATATATATATATAAATAAATAAAAGAAAATAGTATATATATTATGCATGCTCAAAATATATATATATATATATATATAAAAGAAATGTCGTATTAATATTATAATTTTCAAAATCATATATATACATACATATAATAAAGGGGAGAAGAGCCGAAGTTACCGACCATGTCTCTTATTTGCATAATATAATGGAAGGGCAAGTACAAATAAAAAAATTATCTAATTAAACATTAACATGACGGGACTAAAGTTTTCTTAGAATTACAAGAAATGGTGGGATTCTACTTAAACCATATGGAGACATGCTTCCATCTATGGTCACAACTTAACACTAGTTGGGCATAAGAATGCATATTTAAGATACTGAAAATAATGATATAAGAACTTTTAGCAATTAAAATATCTACTTTTTCATTTAAATCAAGCCTGCAAGAGTAATTAAATACTTTCTAAGTCAGCCTATTGTCCAATCGTTTAGAAATTAAAACCAAGCTCAAGTAAATACCTAATGAATAATGGACGGACGACTAACTTTCAAACATAATGTTTTCCCAAACTGAAAGACAAGATGATTCGTGCATAAATTCATATAGGAAATCAAACAACAATCATAGAGCTCAAAAAACATAAAAAAGTTATACATGTCAACCTACAAGAATATGCCATGACAAAAATAAGTATAAACAAATGTGGAATATGGAGCATGGGCTTGAGAAAGTCTTAACTGGTACCATAAGCTTAATACATGATGGAAACTTTTCACTGTCCCGATCTAGAAGAGCCATGGACGAATCACCCATGTGCTTTCATTCCAAGTCTGCAAAGAATTTTTTGATTAACACTATGGATGAGATTGAACTATAATTTGAGATAGGAGATGAGGAAACTTATCTTCATTTTTATGAAGTACTTGGATCTTAACTAGCAATGTATAAACGACGTCACAAATTTGATCTCCAACAAGAATGCCACTTCACTTACCTTATGATATTGAGCATACTTGTAATTAAGATGAGACAATATAATTAGCTCTATTCAAGAATTTAGTATCATCCTCATCCAAAACATAATAGAATGACATACATGCAGCCATTAAAAGTAAAAAAAACCATTCCGCCTCAAAACAAAACAAGATGACCACCTCATTATATCATTAGGTATATGTTATAAGAGATAAATAAAATTTAAGTAGTACCTTAGGTAATGGTACCTAAAAAATTAACGTGAGAGCAATTTTATAAAAATCGACAAGGATGAATACAAATATGTGCTACTCAATATAGTACATTAAAAGAAATATAAATTATCTAAGGAATTAATGCATCTATATTCTTATAAAAAAGTAGACATTAGGCCTAAAAAGAACCTCAGAAACACATGAGAAATGAGCATTTCAGAGAGTAGGAAATGTGAGAAAGGATTACGTGAAGAATTCAAGTCAGGGAAGATGACACCTAATTGTCCCAACCAAGAGAAGGATCATAAGCGATCCAGGGCTCAAGACCAACACCAAATGCCTTTGACAACAACAAATCAAACTTCATAGAAAGTTTAGAGAGGTCAGATAGGGATGATAAAGCTAGGAGAATTCAGAACATCGGGAATACGAGCCAACACAAATGATAGAGGAATTCAACATCAGTCTATCAAGGGAAATCCATCAGATGAATGATCAATTATAACATGGAACAAGCTGGTGCAAAATTGATGCTTACCTAAGTACAGACAGAGAATGTCGAAGCAAGGGAGACTTGAATCAAAGCGACAATGACCGTGGAAACCATAGACTCCTCCCGAAGCACCTTACAATAGAGAAAATGAGTGTCACTAGTGGACGAATTATAAACGTATGAAAATTGGGGGCACAAATGCTGATTTCTGTCCAATGACCGGTCGTTGAAGGGAGGAATGGAATCATCGAGCTTGTAAGCAATGCTCGCTATTGAGGGATGAGACATCTCTCCCTTCTTCCTCGGTCTCAATGTGCACGAAGCTCCTAAATCTCTATGACATACTAGAACAATAATGCTTCCCCTATGCTCTCTAAGCCATCCAGCAGCCCTTAGAACCAACACTATCCTTGTAACAGGTGCCTCAATCGTTCCGTATCTCAACATCCACAATCAAAAGTATTTTATTTAGACCTTTCATTTTTGTGCTAATAGCCCAACGAGTTTGACGACCAGACTTCGACTTAGTAGCTTAAACTATCACGCCCCGATCCGGTTTGGTTAGATCCCCATGATCAACCCGCCACTCTTCCAGTTTATTAAGTGTTTTCCCTTTCTTTTAAACTGTGAGGAGTAAGGCTTCTTTTAACCTATACTTTTCCTGGAATAACATTAATCAAAACTGCAAGAAATTTTAAACTTAACATACCTATCTTACAGGTGTGGTTAACTTGAGGTCTTTGGGTAGGCTTTCACTTGGATACCTGAAAAGGGGTATAAAGGAGGGGGTGGGTTCAATGACTCAGTGAATGGGTGTTTTAAAATTTGACTTTCAGAAAATAGTTTGAATTGGAGTGTGTCAGACTCCTTATTTCCTTTAAGTTATTTCATCCTCAAAATCTCGATTTTTCAAAGCCATTTCTCATTATTAACCACAAACAGTATGTTTATCAACCAACACATGCCCCTCATCATGAAGGGAACACATATTCGCAGGGCAGTACGTCCACTGCACCCATTTGTAGTGTCAGAGCGACTTTACCGGCCACCTAAATAGAAGCCCATCCACTTCTACCCTAAGAATGAGGGGATATATGCGACATCTGACCCTCAATCCCGTAAAGAAACTCCGTGTCCGTATGAGGACAAAGACCTCATCCTGACCCCACCACGGTCTCATGCACATGAAGCTACGTCGAGCTTCCTTGACTGTTGGCATGACAAGCTGCCCTTATCTCCACCATGTCGTCTAGTAGCCCCTTATGATGCATCACTACCCCTCTTGGGCGTCTTGAAGGTCTCGAACCTCAGTGCATGCACAAAACAATAGTTTTCCTCATAAGCCATTTAATATTTGGTGCCACTGGTCCAATGGTCCCAACCCTCAACTCGACCTGCAGCTGTTTGTCTCGATTGGTCCGTCGACCTGTCATGTCGCACTGCCACCAATCCATCGAGTATGTCGGTCTTGTCTTGGTACCATGGCCAAATATATCATTCATTTAAAATTTTCATGGCTTAAACTCATGTTTGTTTATGAGTTCCTACTCGTGCCAACTGGCCTTGGGCCCACTGTACGAGATTTTCAAAATCGGGCATATTAGTCCTCAAGTTCCAAAACCAAGGCCTTCAACCTATCTGAGCTATTTGAGCTTCCGTCAAGAAGGTCTCCCAAAAAGTTTAAGCAGTGGCACACTGTAAACCCTGCCCTTTTGAATTAAGGAAAACTGGGAAAAGAACCGGTCAATCCGAGTAAGAAAACTGAATCGATTCACAAACCTGATCATTTGTGAACAGACAATTTGGATATTTATAACTCCTAGGTGATCCAAAGGGTTCATAAAACCTTAGGACAAATTAGAAGATAAAAACCAGATCGGTTTAGATGAACCAAATCCAATTGGATTGAACTAGTTTATGAACCAAGTCGGTTCATGAACCAGAACCAATAGAGAAAGGGCAAACCGGGAAATTTATGGATCTTGAATGACCCAAAGAGTCTGAAAAGTCATGTAAATGGACTTGAGAATGAATTGGAGATGAAAACCAGACCGGTTTGGACCGGTTTGAACCAATATTGAATCGGATTCTAAATTCATTTTTCTAGGTGGCTTAAAAAAATTCATATTTGAGATTTGAGGCCACCATTGGATAGGAAAAAAATTAGATGAATTTAGATATTTTTAGATTTGAAAAATTCAGTTGAATGGGGGGGGGGGGGTGTGAACCGACCAGTTTAAGCTTTGAACCCGGTTCGGACCGGTCCTGTCCGGTTTGGAACAGTGTCATCTTCTTCCTTCAGATGACAGCACTGTTTACTTGCCAGAAAATCGCACAGCGCTAGCGAAGCTGAAATGTCTCCTGCCAGGGAGTTTCAGGCAATAATGACCTCCATTAAGGCTCCAATTAGACGACCAAGAAGTCTCCGAGCTTCCTATATAAAGAGCCCCTCCCCATTCATTCTCTACACCTGAAAAACTCCATTCTCTCTTAGCTGATTAGTTTTCTGGTGAAACTCGAACCAGAGCTCTGATATAGGGTCATTTGTGAGCCGAAGAAGGTGAGGTCATGTTCCTTAGAACCGAGGAGAAGTCAGCTACACGCCTATAGTCTCCGTTTTCTCTGAGAGTTGCTGGCGAAACTTCGACGTGATAGAATAGTGAAGCAGCTCCAATGGATCGAAGTTGCTTATTTCGGCCGAGCTGAAATCGACCAATTCGAGCCCTCCTCAAGCCAAACCAAGCTCTCCCAACACTTCGTCAACCCTCCCACGGTCGAATTAGGACTGAATGGTAATTCAATTCAGCTCCCCTTTACAATTTTCGATTGGTGCTAGAGAGAGAACCAATAGAATTTCGATGACAGAATTCTAACCCAATTTGGCATCAATTGATGTTATTCTTGATCATAGGAAGAACCTCAGAAGAAGAGCTATATGCCCCGATAGAAAGCTCAGACGTTTGCGCCCTCACCGATGAGCAATTGAAGCTCTCTCTCTACAATCTGTTTTTCGGCGAAGCTCCGTTTGAGCTCGTTCCGGGGTTAAAACTTACGATTCAAAGTGCTATGGAATCGTATGAAGATTTAGAAACTCAATTTAAACTTTAATTTTAACAATTAGAAGTGTTTGATCGGTCAATTTGATGAAATCAAATTCGGCTGTATTAGGGAGTTGAAATTGGGGATTTTAAAAAATTCAAAGGACCAAAATGAAATTTTATAAAATTGAGGGCCAATTGGGCATGATAAGAATGTTAGAGGGCCAATTGAGAAATTTTAGAATTTGTGGGGTGAAACTTACAATTTTTGTAAAGGAAGGGCAAAATGGTAATTTTGGAAAATTTGGGGGCCAAATTGGGATTTTGGAAAACTTGAACCCCTTTTTATGAAATTGGGTAAATTGAAGTCACAAGAGGAATTTTAAAGGTTTTGGGACTCAATTTGAGGAAAAACCGACATTAGGGACTTAAAGTTAAAGAAAAGTAACTTTAGGGACCTAAATACAAATAAAGAAATAGTTTAATTTTCTCATTCATTGGAATGAATGATGGCTATTAGGCCGAGGAAAAATGTACAAGTATGTTCATATCATGTAGGAACATGAAGTACCGGGAACACTAGCAAGGACAAGCTCACGTGAATATAAAGAATCGGTTGAGAGGAATTCACTGCACGATCGGGTGAGTGGGATTTTTATATCATACCTGGTTAGGATGATAAACACCTCAAAATGAAAACCCACTATTTAGTGGTATTTTAAACATCACAACTTAGAGGAATGATGTGAAAATAACGCGGAAAAACCACTTACTGGTTGTAAGTAGATTGTATCTAGTTGGTATGATGAAATTTCCTAGGAGGAAGTGGAAAACTCGTTCATCGGTTATGAGCGGAGATATCCTTATACTCAGTTAGTATGATGGATAATTTAAAATATATTTTGTCAGGAGTACTCTCCCCTGACTGTGTGCCACTGCTTAAATGATTTGGGAGACCTTCTTGACGGGAGTTCGAATAACTCTGTTTGGCTGGAAGCTTCGATTTTGGAACTTGGGGGCTAACATGCCTGGTTTTGAGTTATATGCCATAAAACTTTTAATAAATGAATTGTTTGGCTATGGTACCAAGATTGGACCGACATATTCAATCAACTAGTGGTAGTGTGACATGACAGGCTGATGGACCAGTAAGGACAAATAACTGTAGGTTGAGTTGAGGGTCGGGGTCGTTGGACTAGTGGAGCCACATATTATATGGCATGATGTGAAAATATTGATTGTGCATGCATTGTGATTACGAGACCTTCAAGATGACCAAGAGTGGTAGTGATGTGTCCTAGGGCCCTGGATGACTTGGTGAGTATAAGGGCACTTTGTCTGACCAAGTGACCTTGTGAAGCTCGGAGTAGCTTCAAGTGCACGAGACCGGGGTGGGGATAGGATGAGGTCTCTATCCTCATACCGACATGGAGAATTGTTACGGGATTGAGGGTCAGATGTCGCGAACATCCACTTATTCTCAGGGTAGAAGTGGACGTAGTTCTATCTAGGTGGTCGGTAAAGTCGCTCTGATGCCACAAGTGGGTTTAGTGGATGGATTGGCTTGCGAATGTGTGATTTACCTTCATGATAAAAGATGTTTTTTTTAAATTGATATTTTTAAGTGGAGAAAATTGAAAGGAAATAAAGAGTTTGACACACTCTAAACAAATCTTTTCCCTAAAAGTTTAATTTTAAAAATCCATTCACTAAGTTGTTGTACTCATATCCTCCCTCATATCCTTTTTCAGGAAATCTTAGAAAGCCTAACCCAAAGGACCTTCAACTAATACGCCTGTGTGACATGTATGATAAATTTAAAAATTTATATAGTTTTGATTTATGTTATTCCAGGAAAGATACATGTTTAAAGGATGCCTTACTCTTCACGGTTTATAACAAGGGGGAACACTTAAATAAACCGGGAGAGTGGCGGGTTGATCACGGGGATCCGACCAAACCAGGTCGGGGCGTGACACACACATTTAGTGGAGAGCACTTTTGATAAAATAATATTTTTACCTGTCCATCACACCAACTGGGTATGAGGACATCTCCGCTTATAACCGATAAGCGGGTTTTCTACTTTCTTCCAAGAAGTTCATCATACCAACTAGGTATGATCTACTTACAACCGATAATTAGTTTTTCCGTTTAATTTCCACATCACTCCATCTAGGTGTGATGTTTAAAATTCCACTTAGTAGTGGATTTTTATTTCCGAGGTGCTCATCATCCCAACTGGGTATGATTTGAAAATCCCACTCACCCGATAGTGTAGTGAATTTCCTCTTAATCAGCTTTTTGCCTTCACACAAACTTGTCTTGGCTGGCGTTCCTAGTACTTCATGTTCCTACATGATATAAACATCCTTGTTCATTATACTTTGGCCTAATAGCCTTCATTCATCGCAAATGAATAAAATACCCAACTTTTCAATTAATTGCAATTATGTCCATAAAGTTCTTTTTCTTTGACTTTAGGTCCCTAATATTGATTTTTTCCCAAATTGAGTCTTGAAACTCCAAAAATTTACTTTGTGACCTCAATTTATTCAAATTACAAAAAGGGGTTAAAGTTTCTTTAATTCCCAAATTAGGTCCCCAACTTTTCCAAAATTACCATTTTGCCCTTACTTTACAAAAATGGTAAATTTCACCCCAAAAAATCCAAAAATTGACCAATTGGTACTCTAACATCTTTTCCAAGCCCAATTGACCCTCAATTTTAGGAAATTGCACTTTAGTCCCTCGAATTTTTGAAATCCCCAAAATTTTCCCCAATTTCAACCTTTCAACCTGACCGAATTTGATTTTATCAAATTGACCGATCAAACAAGATTAATTGTTGAAATTGAAGTAGATTTAAGTTTCTACTCATCCATATGATTCAATTGCACTTGGAATCACAAGAATTGATGCCGCAACAAGCTCAAACGGAGCTTTGCCGGAAAAATGAACGTAGAGTGAGAAAGGTTTGAAAGTTTATTATTAGGGCTGCAACGGTCCGAGCTTTCAATTTGGGCAGATAGCTCTTGTCCCGAGGTTCCTTCTAGGATCAAGAATCACCTCAATTCATTTCGAATTGAGGGAGAATTTGGTTAGTAAAGATCTATCGGTTCTCTCTCTAACACTGATTGTAATTTATAGAGGGGAGTCAAATTGGCTTACCTTTCCGCTTTAATTCAATTATATGAGGGATATGAGAGTATTGGAAGGGCTTGGTTTGGCCTGAGAAGGGCTCTAATTAGCCATTTTCAGCTCAACTGAAATAGGGCAGCTTTGGTACACTGGAGTTGCTTCACTTTTCTATCACACCGACATTTCTCCGACAACCCTTAGAGCAAATGGAGACTATCGTTGGGTAGCTGACTTCTCCCGAATCTAATGAACTTGACCTCACCTTTTTTGGCTAAGAAAAATGCCTAAGTCGAAGCTATGATTCATGCTTCACCAAAAAATGGAGCAGTAGGGAGAGAGTGGAGTTTTCAGGTTTGAGGAGGATGAATGAGGAGGGGCTCTTTATATAGGAAGCTCGAGGACTTCTTGGCCGTCTGATCGGTGCCTTAATAGCAGTTATTCATTGCTTGGAACTCCCTGGCCAAAGACTTTTCATCTTCGCCGACGCTACTCGATTTTCTAGCAAGTGAATAGTGATGTCATTTGAAGGAAGAAGACGACACTATTCCGAACCAAACTGGACTGGTCCGAACTAGGTTCAACGCTTAAACCGATCGGTTCAGGCTCGATTCGACCAAGTTTTTCAAATCTAAAAATTTCTAAATTCATCTAAATTCATTTTCTATCAAATGGTGCCTCAAATCTCAAATTTGAATTTTCCAAGCCACCTAGAAAAATGAGTTTAACATTCGGTTCAATGATGGTTCAAACTGGTTTAATCCGGTTCGCCTGAACCGGTTTGGTTTTATTCCCCAAATTGTCCTAAGGTCCCTTTCCAAGGTTTTTATAAGTCTTTGGGTCACTTGGGAGTTGTAATTTTCCCAATTTATCCATTCCCTAGTGGTCGGGGTTTGTGAATCGGTTCAGTTTTCTCACTCGGGTTAACCGGTACTTTCCCCGTTTTCCTTGTCTTTAAGGGATGGGGTTTATAACTCTCCCATCCTTTTAGGAGTTTTGTCTCTAAAACTAAATTAACATACTTTGCCTCAGGAATAATTTCCCTTAATGTCCACTTGGGGTTTGCTTGACATGCTAACATTTCGTTTGTTCTTTCACTTAGACCACTTTAAATCATGCGCTTAAGGAATTTCATTTCCTTTACATTGTTTACTCCTTCCATGGAGTTTATCATAACAAGTATGTCTTGCCCATGAGTCCAAAGGTATATTCCTAGGTTCACATCTTCCTTTGTTTAGGGCAGAATTTTTCCCCTTGAGGTTCTTACTCAAGATTTTCAGATTGGGAGTTCCAAGATGCCCAATCATTACCGTGTCTAGTTATTCTCTTCATCGTTGAAACCCTTAGCTCGGTTTCCTTTCGAGCATTACGTACTTATTTTTACAGGTTTCGGTGTTATTACCTCTTCGTCCTATTTTGACCCTTCATTCGTCCATCATTTATTACAATTTTGGTTAAAATTATGTTTGACCTTGTCATGCTTACTAATTGACTCTTTCTCATTCGAGTCACATTTTACTCGGGACTATTGCTGCTTACAAGTCCCTTACGGCATGACATATTCCAAGACTTATCTCTATCCATTTGACTCCTACGACACCTCCTTTAGGGTTGTTTTCAACTTTCCACCATTTTAGGGATTGTATAATCTCATCTCTCTTTCATTGGGTAATATCCCTCGACTACCCTTACCATTATCCAATCATCCTTCATTCCTTGACAAAATATCCTACACAACCGTGTTGGCTTTCCTTACCTTTTTGTCCTTTCCCAACTTCCTTGTTGGGTCTTTTTGTGCAAATCATTGGATTTCCTGATGACTTACCGATATTATGGGATTCTTCCCTTCTTATGTCTTTCTTCATTTCTGTTAGCGTCCTTTACTCAAGAATTTTCCTTTCCCCAAACTCACGCTTATTTACTTGTGATCATTTCATGATTTCATTGTTTGGGGAGTTCTATTTTAACGATTTTCATTCTCTACTATTTCCTTCAAAGTAGAGATTTCCCCCTTAGGTGCTGTATGTTCTTATTTCTTACTACTCCTTGAAGGTTTCCTTCCCTCGCATTCTTACACCCTTTTGAAGTAGGGCTTTTTGCCCACCTTAATCAATTTTTGACCATAATTTCCCAGTTCACTCTTTACTTTCCTATCCAAGGTATCTCCGATCGTTGGGTCTTATTTCGTGTACTCAATACTATGCCCACTCTATTACCCTTCTTTAGGGTGTAGTCTCCACTACCTTTCAGTCCTTCTTAAGGTCTCATTTTTTCTCCTTGACCACCCTGTTGCTATTGGTTGCTTCCTTTTTCTAGGTTTGTCGGAAATCTCTAATTGGCATCTTTGCTTTTCCAAATTAGGTAATACTTTGACCATCTCGACATACCCTTAACCACTTATGGTTCTTTATGAGGTTCTTTATATCGGGTTAAGCCTCTTAGGATCCATCTGGTGGTTACTCAGCTTTGGAACTTCCCTTTTTGAGGTCTCACTTCCTACTTTTATCCTTCTAAGGATTTCCATCCTAGTTCAACCTTTCTAATGCTTTTTGGAGGCTTTTCCTTCTTTCCTTTCTTACACCCTTCTGATATCGGTATTGTTGCCCACTCTTTATCCTTCACTCTCCTCCATTTCCTTTTTGATTCTTATCTTCTCTTCGAGGAGCTCCTGCTAATAGATTGGTTCCTAGCACTCTGTTTTATGTCTAACCATCTAGTCCTTGGCCTTTATTAAATGAATGTGGGCCACTATCAGTCTTGATGTCATTGGTTATTTTCTCCTTACCCACTTCCGAATTGGAGGGCTTACTTCTCCAAGGTTTTTCAGATGTTCTTTGCTTTATTTCCTTATGATGGGTAGCCCACCCATTCTTACTTGTCACTGCATCCTTTAATGCTATTCCCTACTTACTCGTTCCTTGGGTTTAACTTTCTCTTTGGGTCTTCTTAGTATGCTTCCCTCGGTTCTTTCATCTCTGCGTGTATTTCATCTCTTCATCCTTTGTCACTTGGTCCATTACTTCTTAGATTTAACGTGTATGCCTTCCTAGGGTCTCCTTCCTTGGAAAAAGTTCAGGCACTATTTGCTCCAAGACCTCTTTATGCGGGACTTGCTAAATCCTCCTTATGGCTTGAGTGTGGCCATCATTTCATTTTTGGTCATTTATTTCTTTAAGGATTTCCTTCATCCTTCCTTTCCACTATTCTAGCCTTTCCACCTCCTCCTTCCTTACTAGGTTAGTCTATAACCCTACTTGGCTCCTCTATTTCTCCAAAGTAGATCATACCTTATTGTCTCGAGGCATCCTAGTTGTCTTTCATTGTTCGACTTGTCTTCTATGGAGTAGGTGTTTCCTTCTTTGCTCCTAGGTGGCTTGTAGTTCTCCTTAAGGGAACTTCCCCTTTATCTATATTATGCAATTTTTAGGTTTTCTTAAAGTCCTACCCTTGATCTTCTTTACGTGATCCTTCCTCTGGTAATTAAGGCATGCAATCTTAATAATAAGGGACAGAGAAATTTTCAGGAACTCAGAATCTTATTCGTTGAAGTAATAATACAATTTTGGGATTTTAACCTCTCTTGAGGGAGATTGTTAAAATGACGGTTTGGGGAATACTTAGTACTAAGCTATGGTCTAGAAGGATTTCTTCCTGGGTGAGATTGGGTTCCCTATCCACAATTGTGGTTCTTGTAATAATATCCCTTCGGGCTTCTTCAGGGGTGGAGGTGTCCTTATTAGAAGGTATTGCTTGGATTCTTTGCAATGTGGGAAAATTCTTTGCTATGTGTCCCACCCTCCTACACTCATAACAGATCCTCTCGGATCATGTCCTCTGAAATGTCGGGTATCTTCTAATGTAGTTTCCCCATTGGACACATTTGTAACAAGTCATCTTCTTGTGTGGACCTTTGTGGTTCCTCCCATACATTGAAAATTGTGGGGCCTTTTTAAGGGATTGCTGATGGTTTGATGCCTTGCTATCATTAAGCTCGAACACCTTGGAGGCTTTCTTGTCAAGTCATCTTTGACCCAAGATTACTTCAAGGGTCCTTCTATACTCCTGGTTCATTTCCTCCCTTGGGATGGGGTGCTCCTTGACTTCCTGGATGGCTAAGGTAGCGCAGGTTTGTTTGACTACTTTTCTTGGGGTCATTTGAAAATTTTAAAAATTTTCCTATTAGTTACTATGTTATCTAGTTTTGATAATGTATTCGAGGAAACAGGCTCTTATAATACTCAACTTGTCATGCCCCGACCTAGTTTGGTCAGATCCTCATGATCAACCCGTCACTCTCCCAGTTTATTGAGGGTTTTCCCCTTCTTTTAAATTATGAGAAGTAAGACGTCCTTTAATCTTTACTTTTCCTGGAATAACATTAATAAAAACTACAAGAAATTTTAAACTTAACATATATGTCTTACAGGTATGGTTAACTTGAGTTCTTTGGGTAGGCTTTCTCTTGGTTACTTGAAAAGGGGTATAAGGGAGGGGGTGAGTTCAGCAACTCAGTAAATGGGTGTTCTAAAATTTGACTTTCAGAAAATAGTTTGAATTGGAGTGTGCTAGACTACATATTTCTTTTAAGTTATTTCATCCTCAAAATCTCAGTTTTTCAATGCCATTTCTCATAATTAATCACAAACGGTGTGTTTAGCAACTAACACATGCCCTTTATCATGAAGGGATCACACATTCATAAGGCAACACATCCATTGCACCCACTTGTGGCATCAGAGCGACTTTACCGACCACCTAGATAGAAGCCCGTCCACCTCTACCTTGAGAATGAGTGGATGTACGCGATATCCGATCCTCAATCCCGTAAAGAAACTCTGTGTCCGTATGAGGACAAAGACCTCATCTCGATCCCACCCTGGTCTTAAGCGCATGAAGCTACGTCGAGCTTCCCTGACTGCTGGCACAATAAACTGCCCTTACCACCACTATGTCATCCAGTAGCCCCTAGGATGCATCATTACCCCTCTTGGGTGTATTGAAGGCCCCAAACCTCAGTGCATGCACATAACAATAGTTTTCCTCATAAGCCATTTAATCTTTGGTGTCACTGGTCCAATGGCCCTAACCCTCAACTCGACCTACAGCTGTTTGTCTCGACTAGCTCGTGGACCAATCGTTTCTCACTGTCGCAAGTCCATCGAGTATGTCGGTCCTGTCTTGGTACCATGGCCAATCATATCATTCATTTAAAGTTTTCATGGCTTAAACGTGTGTTTGTTTATAAGCTCTTACTCATGCCAATTGGCCTTGGGCCCATTGTAAGAGATTTTTAAAATTGTGCATATTAGCCCCCAAGTTCAAAAAACCGAGGTCTCCGGCCTATCTGAGCTATTCGAGCTCCCTTCAACAAGGTCTCCCAAAAAGTTTAATTGGCCTTGGGCCCATTGTAAGAGATTTTTAAAATTGTGCATATTAGCCCCCAAGTTCAAAAAACCGAGGTCTCCGGCCTATCTGAGCTATTCGAGCTCCTTTCAACAAGGTCTCCCAAAAAGTTTAAGTAGTGGCACATAGTCAGAGGAGAGCACTTCCGACAAAATAATCTTTTCATCTGTCAATCACACCAACTAGGTGTGAGGACATCTCCACTTATAACTGATAAGCGGATTTTCTAATTCCTTCCTAGAAGTTCATCATACCAACCGAGTATGTTGTACTTACAACCAGTAAGTAGTTTTTCCGCATAATTTTCACATCACTCCATCCAGGTGTGATGTTTAAAATTCCACTTAGTAGTGGGTTTTCATTTCCAAGGTGCTCATCATCCCAACCATATATGATGTGTAAATCCCACTCACCCGTTATTGTAGTGAATTTTCTCTTAACCAGCTTTTGGCCTTCACGTAAACTTGTCTTGGTTGACTTTCCTGGTACTTCATGTTCCTACACGATATGAACATACTTGTTCATCATCCTTTGGCTTGATAGCCTTCATTCATCACGAATGAATGAAATACCCAAGCTTTTCAATTATTTGTAAATAGGTCCCTAAAGTTCTTTTTCTTTAACTTTAGGTCCTTAATGCAAAAGTTTCTCGAAATTGAGTCCCCAAACTTCTAAAAGGAACCACAATTTATTCAAAATAACAAAAAGGGGTTCAAGTTTCCCAAATTCTCAATTTGGTCCCCAACTTTTCCAAAATTACAAAAATGGTAAAATTGACCCCAATAATTCTAAAAATTGACCAATTGTTCCTCCCACATCTTTTCCATATGCAATTGGCCCTCAATTTTAGGAAATTGCACTTTAGTCCCCCCACCCTCCCTCCCTCCCCCCCCCCCCCCCCCCCAATTTAAACCTTCCAACCTGACCAGATTTGATTTCATCAAATTGACCAATCAATCGAAATTAATTGTTGAAATGGAAGGTGGATTTGTGTTCCTATACATCCATATGATTTAATTGCAATTTGAATTGCATTAATTGATGTCAGAATGAGCTCAAATAGAGCTTCGCTAGAAAAATGAACGTATAGAGAGAAAGCTTCGAAAGCTTACCGTCGGGGGTGTGACGATCAGAGCTTTCAATTTGGGCAGATTACTATTGTCCTAAGGTTCCTCCTAGGATCAAGAATCACCTTAATTCATGTCAAATTGAATGAGAATTTGGTCAGTAAAGATCAACCGATTCTCTCTCTAACACCGATCAAAATTTACAAAGGGAAGCCAAATTGGCTTACCTTTCCACTCTAATTCAACTGTATGAGGGCTGTGGGAGTATTGGGAGGTCTTTGTTTGGCCTTAGAAGGGCTTGAATTGGCCATTTTCAACTCGACCAAAATAAGGCAGCTTCGGTCCGTCGGGGCTGCTTTACTGTTCTATCATGCCGGCGTTTCTCTTGCGACCCTCAAAGCAAATGGAGACTACCGTTGGCTTTCTTGTCGAGTTTTCTTTGACAAAGGATTACTCCAAGGGTCCTTCTATAGTCTTGGTTCATTTCCTCCCTTGGGATGAGGTTCTCCCTAGCTTCTAGGATGGCTAATGTAGTGCGGGTTTGTTTGGCTACTTTTCTTGGGGTCATTTGAAAATTTTAAAATTATTCCTATCAGTTACTATGTTATCTAGTTTTGATAATGTATTCAAGGAAACATCTCTGATACCACTAAAGTTGTCACGCCCCGACTCGGTTTGGTCAGATCCCCGTGATCAACCCACCACTCTCCCGGTTTATGAAGTGTTTTCCCCTTCTTTTAAACTGTAAGGAATAAGGCGTCCTTTAACCCGTACTTTTCCTAGAATAACATTAATCAAAATTGCAAGAAATTTTAAACTTAACATACCTGTCTTACATATGTGGTTAACTTGTGGTCTTTGGGTAGGCTTTCCCTTGGTTAACTGAAAAGGGGTATAAGAGAGTGGGAGAGTTCAACGACTCACTAAATGGGTGTTTTAAAATTTGACTTTTAGAAAATAGTTTGAATGGGAGTGTGCCAGACTCCTTATTTCCTTTAAGTTATTTCATCCTTAAAATCTCAGTTTTTCAAAGCCATTTCTCATTAATAACCACAGACAGTGTGTTTAGCAACCAACACACACCCTTCATCATGAAGGGATCACACATTCGCAGGGCAACACGTCCACTGAACCCACTTGTGGCGTCAGAGCGACTTTATCGACAACCTAGATAGAAGCCCGTCCATTTCTACCATGAGAATGAGTGGATGCACACAACATCTAACCCTCAATCCTGTAAGGAAACTCTATGTCCGTATGAGGATAGAGACCTAATCCCGACCCCGCCCCAGTCTCATGCACATGAAGCTACGTCGAGCTTCGCTGACTGTTGTCAGGACAAACTGCCCTTATCTACACCATATCATCAAGTAGCCCCTAGGATGCATCACTACCCCTCTTGGGCATCTTGAAGATCCCGAATCTCAGTGCATGCACAAAACAATAGTTTTTCTCATAAGCCATTTAATCTTTGGTGCCAGTGGTCCAACGACCCCGACCCTCAAGTCGACTTGCAATTGTTTGTCATGACTAGTCTATCGACCTGACTTGTCACACTACCGCTAGTCCATCGAGTATGTCGGTCCTGTCTTAGTACCATGGCCAATCATATCATTCATTTAAAGTTTTCATGGCTTAAACTCAAGTTTGTTTACGATCTCCTGCTTGTGCCAACTAGCCTTGGGCCCACTGTACAAGATTTTAAAAATTTGGCATATTAGCCCTCAAGTTCCAAAACCGAGGCCTCTAACCTATCTGAGCTATTCGAGCTCCCATCAAGAAGGTCTCCCAAAAAGTTTAAGCAGTGGCGCACATTCAGGAGAGAGCACTTCTGACAAAATAATTTTTTCACCTATCCATCACACCACTAATCGGGTGTGAAGACATCTCTGCTTATAACCTAATCGGTACCGATTCTAGAAATTTCACTCTCTTTTTATCCAGAGACATGTTTGTCTCAGAGGGATTCCCGAGTCTTTGTGCTCCTTTTGCACGATCGTCCATGACTTGCTTTTCTCTAGCCTAATTCGGTACTTGATAAAATTTGGGGTCGATTCGTAAAGCTCAGTATTTTTTGTACTCCGATTATGCCTTCATGGGTATTTTCGTAATTTCGACATCATAATTGTATTTACCCTCCCAAAATGACCTTGATGATATTCTCGAAATTCTGTCATCTTCACAAGGGCATTTTGGTTATATTATTATTTGAGTTATTTTTGTCATTTGAATGACTAATGGCATGATTGTAATTACTTCGCATATTAGGGATATTTTGTCCTTTTGTGAGGCAAGGACATTCTTGTAATTTTGCCATATTGTAAGGGCATTTCCTACTTTTTTGACATGAGGGCATTTTTGTAATTTAACCATTTCTAGATGTCCAGGTTGCCGCCTTCGGGAGGGGGGGGGGGTTAGGCTAATGTGCTCACATAGACGATGTGATGGATGATGTGGCCTCTCACCAAAGTGGACAGTAAAGATGCCCTAGGCCACAAGTGGGACAAATCGAGGTTGTAGCCTCATAGGGTATGCTCGATGAATGTGTGTTCTTTTCCATGGTGAAAAAGCTGTGTATGATCCTTGTTTAATTCAAGGCTGATTTTGTCGATGGAAATTTTGGATCCTTCTATGGTATAAATACTGTTTAGTAAAAGATGTTTTGAGTATGCACTAAGTCGTTGACTTGACGTCATGATGTCAACTACCCCACTAATTGAGTTGTCGAAATCATTCCCCTCCAAATACCTATTTCTGGTAGCACTAAAGATAAAGGCAATGTAGATAATGGAAGAAGCCATCTAAAATAAAAGGTATGCCTTACATTTAGTATTTGGTCCTGGTATGGTTTATGAAGCTTATTTTCCAAATATTTAAAGGATTATTTTTGGCAAATAAATTAAGTGTTTTATTTTACGCCTTACACCCCATCGAAGTTATAATAATGAGGTGGCCATTATTGTAAAGTCTAGATGATGTGGTGAGTTGTCTGCTAGTTTAACTGGGGAAACTAAGTTGGGGTGTAACAGTGAAGCCATGTTAGGCAACCACAACCAACCCATAATGGATGTAAAACCCACCCTTTTGAGCTAAGAAAAAATTGGGAAAAGAACCGGTCAAACCAAGTGAGGATACATAATCAGTTCACAAACTCGATTATTTGTGAACGGGCAATTTGGGAATTTACAACTCTCAAATGATCCAAAGAGTTCATAATACCATGGAAAAGAATCGTAGGATGAATTGGAAGAGAAATACCAGACCGGTTTAGATGAACCGAATCCAACTAGATTGAACCGGTTTATGAACCGAGTCGGTTCATGAACCGGAACCAATAAAGAATGGGCAAATCAGAGAAATTTATAAACCTTGGGAAGGAACCTTAGAACAAAGTGGGAGAGAAAAACCAGATCAGTTCAGGTGAACCGGACCCGAACTGAATTGAACCGATTTAAGGACCAAGCTGGTTTATGAACTGGAATTGATAAAGAGATGGTAAACCGGGAATCTTATGGACCCTAAGTGACCCAAGGAGTCACAAAAGGCATGGAAATGGACTTGTGAAGGAATTGGGGATGAAAACCAAACCAGTTTAGGTGAAACGGATCTGAACTGGTTCGGACCGGTTTGAACCACTAATGAACCGAATCCTAAATTCATTTTTCTAGGTGGCTTAAATAATTCAAATTGGAGATTTGAGGCCACCATTGGATAGAGAATGAATTTAAATGAATTTAGAAATTTTTATATTTGAAAAACTCGGTCGAATGTGGGGTGAACTCGTCAGTTTAAGCTTGAACCTGGTTCGAACCGGCCCGGTCCGGTTTGGAATATTGTCATCTTCTTCCTTAGGATGACAGCATTGTTCACTCGCCAAGAAATTGAAGAAACGCCGGCGAAGAAGAAACGCTTCTGTTCGGGGCATTTTAGGTCTTCAATGTCAGTCATAACGGTGCTAAACGGATGACCAACGGGTCCCCGAGCTCCCTATATAAAGAGCCCCTCCCCATTTATCTTCTCCACAATTGAAAACTCCATCCTCTCTCAACTGCCCCATTTTCCGGTGAAGCTTGAACCGGAGTTTTGACATGGGGTGTTTTCTGAACCAAACAAGGTGAAGTGGGGTTCTTTAGAATCGGGGAGAAGTCAGCTACACGTCTGTAGTCTCCATTCACTCCGAGGGTTGCCGGCGAGATGCCGGCGTGATGAAACAGTGAAGCAGCTCCGCCGGACCGAAGCTGCCCTGTTTTGGCTGAGCTGAAATTAGCCATTTTGAGCCCTCCTCAAGCCAAACCAAGCCTTCCCAACACTTTCTCAGCTCTCCCATGACCAAATTAGGACTGAAAGGTAAGCCAATTCGGCTCCCCTCTGTAAATTCTGGCTGGTGCTAGAGAGAGAACTGACAAAATTTCAATGATGAAATTCTAACTCAATTCGACATCAATTGATATGATTCTTGATTCTAGGATGAACCTCAGTATAAGAGCTATCTACCAAAATTGAAAGCTCAGACCGCCGTGCCCTCACCGATGAGTAATCAAAGCTTTCTCTCTCTACAGTCCATTTTCAGGCAAAGCTCCGTTTGAGCTCGTTCCGGCATCAAAACTTACAATTCAAAGTGCTATTGAATTGTAAGAAGATGGAGGAACTCAATTTTAACTTCAATTTCAACAATTAGAGGTGTTTGATCTATCAATTTGATAAGATCAAATTCAGGTGTGTTAAAGAGTTGGAATTGGGGGAAAAATGGGGGGAAATTGGGGATTTTCGAAATTCAAAGGACCAAAATGTAATTTTATGAAATTGAGGGTCAATTGGGCTTGAAAATAATGTTGGAGGACCAATTGAGGAATTTTGGAATTTTTGGGGCAAAACTTACCATTTTTGTAATGAAAGGACAAAATAGTAATTTTGAAAAAGTTGGAGGACCAAATTGGAAATTTGAGAAATTAATCCCTTTTTGTGAAATGGAATAAATTAAGATTCTATGATAAATTTTAGAAGTTTTGGGACTCAATTTGAGGAAAAATAGGCATTAGGGACTTAAAGTTAAAGAGAAATAACTTTAGGGGACCTAATTAATTACAAATAAATGAAAGATTGACTTTCTCATTCATTTGGAATGAATGAAGGCGATTAGGTCAAAGGATAATGAACCAAGATGTTCATATCATGTAGGAACATGAAGTACCGAGAATGCCAGCAAGGACAAGCTCGCGTGAATACAAAGAACCGGTCTAATGGAATTCACGACATTAACTGGTGAGTGAGTTTACTAACATCATACCCGATTGGGATGATGAGCACAACTTAAAGTTAAAAACCACTTACCGGTTGTGAGTGGGATTATATATCATACCCGGTTGGGGATGATAATTAACTCGGTATAAAAACCCACTGTTTAGTGGTATTTTAATCATCATCACTTAGAGAAAATGATGTGAAAATTTTTCAGAAAAACTAGTTAACGGTTGTAAGTAGATCATACTCGGTTGGTATGATAAGACTTCCTTGAAGGAAGTTGAAAACTCGTTCATCGGTTATGAATGGAGATGTCCTTATACCAGTCGGTATAATGGACAGTGAATACCTATTTTGTCGGAAGTGTTCTCCACTGACTGTGTGCCAATGCTTAAACTATTTGGGAGACCTTCTTGACGGGAGCTCGAATATCTCTTATAGGCCGGGGGCCTTGATTTTGGAACTTGAGGGCTAAAATGCCCAGTTTTTGAAAAACTCGAACAGTGGGCCATAGGCCAATGGACACGAGCAATAGCTCGTAAAAGAACTTGATATATATATATGTGCCATTAAAACTTAATAAGTGAATTGTTTGGTCATGGTACCAAGGCAGGTCTGACATACTCAGTCAACTAGTAGCAGTGGGACATGACGGGTCTCCAGACCAGTCGAGACAAACAACTAATAGGATTTATCCTAAAATTTTCAGATGGCTCTCAGGAGAGGAACAAAGAAAACTTGTAATGTCTTTACTCAATACCCTATTTTCATAGAAAGACAACCCTAGAAGCTTCCCAAATGCCTAAGACATGACATAAATGTCGAAGGATCAAATGGGGAATTATCCTGGAGAATGGTGCTAATACCTATCGATGGCACAACCCTAAGTATAAAGGAGGATGCTTATTAAGAATCCCATAGCTCCCTAGTTAATTTGTGACCATTTTCTGTGATAGGGTTGAGAGCCCAACTTTTTGTATCCCCATGTTAATAAAATATTCAAATCCCCCAAAACTCTATCTTTTGAGGATGTGATCTTACTAGGAATATGGCCTAAGGAAAATAAAACAAACCCACACTATCCTAGAAACTAAGGAAAAGGTGCATCCCAGTAATGGAAGATGAATCGGGAAACTTAGGAGGACTTTTACCATGACCCTTAGCAAAGGTGATTCAACAAGAAATCTGTCAAAGTGATTAGACTCAAGAACGGTAAAGCACCAAACCACTAGTAACCCTGGAAAAAGCCCCACTCGAAGGAAAGAAAGATCCACAACAATCCATGTAAGGTAATAATGATGGGACATTACTTGAAGAGATGTGCAACCCTACTAAAGGACAAGTACCAAGATGAACTATTATAGGTGTAAGGAAAGAAGGGGTGTTCCACACCTCATAGATTCAGGGCACTACCTCCTCAAAGGTCACAAAGGACGTGAAGGATTGGAGACCGATACCATGGAGCGGGTTACGTAAACGATTCACAAAGAGGTCAAGAAAAGATGAGGTGAATGCAAAAACTTCTTAAGAAGGTCAAACCAAGAAGGATACCTCATGAATAGGGATAAGGTACATGAGAAGCATACTTAGAACCCTCTCATAAGGGGCAAACACAGAAAAACATCCCCCAGAACTCTAGGGAATGACACAGTGATAGTGAAGAAGAGAAGGAATACGCTGTGAAAGGGAACTCTGGGGGGATGCATACAACCAAGTGCCTTGAAGGAATCATGGGTTGGCAGATGTGTAAGGAGCCAACCCATCATTTGAAACTACTTGAAGGAAGGAAGTATCAGAGGCCAAGACTAACCTGCTTTGGAAAAGTGATAATTTTAAAGTACTACCTATTTTGGAAAAAGTAGAGAAGTAAAAAATTGGAGTCTTTGACAAACATAGTAGAAGTAAGCAAACCATAAAAACAAGATAGTCAGAGGAAATAAATGATACCCTATGGAAGACCGAGAGGTAGAAAGGACTACAACCTAAAAGGTCAATGAGAAAGATGTTAAGGACAGGAGGACTCAAGAAACAACTGCCCTAAGAAACTTAGACTAAAGGAATGGTAGAGATGAGGTAGTTAACGAACTAATACACGAGAAAGCCATAATTTGAGTTTCAACAATGAAGAAAGGGGCGGAAAGGTCAAATACTCGGGAAAAGAAGGATGGGCAGATGTACATAATGTTGAGTACAATGAAACAACCCTTAGTTAAGAAATGTTTCAAGGGGAGGAAGTATCGTGGTGGCTCATGGTGACTTGTTTGGTGAGTGCAGGAGAAACAAGTAGAAAGAAGAAACTGGTAGCAGAGGGTAGCCAAAGAGAATGAACAGAATCCGAAGAAAGGCTGAGATGTAGTAAAGACTACATTCTATGAAGAACTAAAGGATAGGCATGAAGGAAGAGTGATACAACTGCCTAGATGATTGGATCATAAAAATAGTGTGAAGGAGGTAGTTAAAGAACTAGCCTTCGAGAGAATCAGGAATTTAAACCATGATAAAGAAGGGAGAAGTGAAAAGGGCAAATCATTGGAAAAGAAGAATGAAGGAAAATCCTTAAAAGAAGTCAATGGCCAGGACTAAAACTATAAAGTCTTGAGACAGTTAAATGAACCTCTCGAAGGGTAATCAAGGGATTTTTGAAACTAGGTGGATGCGAGCTCTAAATTTGTGCTGAGGTACGAGTGATAATGAGGATGGAGTATGAAAGACGTAACTGTAGGATCTCAAGAGTAAAGGTAAACATGAAAGAATAGCATCAAGGGATGTCATTTAAAATAAGGTGTCTTCAAGGATCTATGAAAAAGAAAATTTGGGAGAAAAGGGTATGAATCCTCCCAAATAAGGAAATCCTAAGAAAGGATACATGACGTAATAAAGAATAAATGGAACCTGGTGATGAGAGGTGAAGAGACAAATTTACAAATAAAAATGCATGCTAAAATGAAAGAAACCCAAGGAAGCATATTAAGAGTTGTTGTGGCAAGTAAGAATGAGTGAAATATCCATAATAAGGTAATGAAGGAAAGAATGTATGAGAAACATTGAGAAAGTAAGCCCTCCAAATAAGATGTGGTTATGTAGAAATAACCGCAATTGGTAAGACAGGTCGTAGTCCACACACGTATAATAAAGCCTAAAGAGTGGACGGCTGGACATAATATGAAGTACCCAAAATAAGATTAATAAACTACTCAAAAAAGGAATAAGGGATGGAATGGGAAAATTTTAAGACAATGAATGACTAAAGGCGGGAAAATGCCCCAATATGGAAAGGGTGTAAGGAGATGAAGAAAGGAAACCTTTAAGAAATGGTAAAAAGGTTAACATGTATCTGCTAAGATGAAAGTCTCTACCTTGAAGGAAATAGTAGAGAATGAAACTGTAAAAAGGGGAAACTTCCCAAATCAAGCAAATGACATGTAGACCGAAAGGAATCAACTCGATATAAAGAATGGTGAGATGATTACAAACAGGTAAGAGTAGATTAAGGCCAAAGTAAAATCCTTGAATAAAGGATGTTATTGGGAATGATGATGGACCTAATAAAGGACAAATACCAGCATGTCAGTAAAACATCTAGAAATCAAATAATCGAGATCGAAATACTATAAGGAAGTAAAAAAAGCATGAGTGGGTAAGGAGAACCGTAACAGTTGTGTAAATTGAGATAATAACGATAAAGATAGTCGATGAATACTACCAGAAGAAATGAGGGATGAAGTTATACAATTCGTGAGAGGTTGAAAAATAAGGAAAAAAACCCTAAAAGAGGTGTTTTGGAGATCTATTGGATGTAGAAGCAAGATCTAGAAAACGTCATGCTGTTAGGGACAAGAAAACCCAACAAGCACGATGAAAACATGATTCAGAATAACGAAGAGTCAGTTCATAAACATGACAAAGTCAAACATAATTTGGACTGATTTGTAATGAGCAACAAATAAAGAAACTAGGCACGGAAATGGTTAGTTATCTTGGAATTTCCAATCGTACAGAACCTCAAGGGGAAGAATGTTGCTCTAAGCAAAGAAAGAGATAAAATCTAAGAACATACCTTGAAGTAAGGTATGTCTAGTTATGAAAAACTCCATGGAGGGAGTAAATAATACAAAGGAAAAAGGAATTACTTAAGTGAAGGTTGTAAAAAGGGCTAATTTAAAGAATGAGAGAAGAGTTGCATGTTAAGCAAACACCAAAGGGGCATCAAAGGAAATGATTCCTCATATAAGGTTGCTAATTAAGTTTTGGGGGAAAAAACTCCTAAAAGGAGGGGAGAGTTGTAAGCCCCGCCCTTTTGAGCTAAGGAAAACCGGGAAGGGAATCGGTAAAACCGAGTGAGAAAATCGGACCAGTTCACAAACCTGATCAATTGTGAATGGGCAATTTAGGAATTTACAAACGGTCACAATCAGTGAGTAGGTTTTTAGCTTTCAAAACCTGCTCATCATCCCAACCAGTTATGAAGTGTAAAAGGTCCCACTCACCCGTCGATTGTGACGCGTTCGTCCTTAGTTAGTTTCCAGTCCACGCTAGCTCTCTCTTTCTTGCATTCCCATCTCTTGTGTCCCTACATGGTTTGGGTATCATTATCAATAAGGGTTCGACATAACTTTTATTGTTTTCTCACGTATGAGCGACTAGGCCCAAATTCTCGGTTTATTGCACTTAGGTACCTAAAGTTCATTTTTCTTGACTTTAGGTCCCTAATGCTAACTTTTCCCCCAAATCGCATCCCAAGGTTTCCAATATCCTCTTTGTATCATCAATTTACTTGAAGGTGTGTAAGGGGCTCAAGTTTTCCAAATTTCCAATTTAGTCCCCCAATTTTAAAAAATTACCATTTGCCCCTACTTTCCAAAAATAGCCAATTGACCCCAATTCTTTCAAAAATTAACTAATTGGTACCCCAACATCTTTCTCATTTCCAATTGACCTTCAATTTTGAGAAATTGCATGGAGGTCCCTCAATTTTTTGAAATCTCCAATTTTCCTCAATTTTCACCAATTTCTCCCCCATTTCTGACCAAATTTGATTTCTTCAAATTGGTCGTTCAATTGGGGTTAGTTGCTCCAATTGATGGAATGGATCGGTTTCTACACTTCCGTACGATCAAATGGAGCTTTGAATTGCAGAATTTGAGTCCAAAATTAGCTCAAATGGAGGTTTACCGAAAAGTTATTCGTAGAGAGATAAAGCTTCAAAAGCTTACCGTTGGAGGTGCGGTGGTCCGAGCTTCTAATCTAGGGTGGTAGCTCTCGTCCTTAGGATTCTCCTACGATGAAGAATCATTACAATTGAAGTCTATATGAAGGGGAATTTCATTAGTGAAATTCAGCACTTTCTCTCTCTAGGACCGATCTGCAACGACGGAGGAGGGCCAAATTGGCTTACCTTTCACCAATGTGAAGGTCGTGTGAGGGCCATGTGGACTTTGGGGAGGCTTGGTTTTGTCTGAGGAGGTATGAATTTGGCTGAATTTAGCTTGGCCCAAATAGGGCAGCTTTGAACCGACGGAGCTACTTCACCGTTTTATTCCACCGACGCTTCTCCGGTGATCCTCGGGTTGAAGGAAGGTTGCTGTCAGGTAGCTGACTTCCCCTGGAGTCTGTAGGACCCGACCTTTCCTTCTATGGCTGATAAAAGTGCTGAAGTCAGAGCTCTGGTTTGAACTTTACCGAAAAATGGAGCACTTTGGAGACGAGGATGATTTGAGGTGTGTGGTGGATGAATGGAGAGGAGCTCTTTATATAGGGAGCTCGGGAACCCTCTATGTGACTAGTTTCCATTTTGGTCAAGCTTATCCTCGACAGAAAATGCCCTAATTGGAGGAATATTTCTCTCACCATAAATGGAAAGTTTTTGAATAGATGAATAGTGTTGTCATCCAAAGGAAGAAGATGACACTGTTCCGGACGGGACCGATCCGATTCAACCCAGTTTAATGGAAAAAATCGATTGGTTCAGGCCCAATTTGACTGGTTTTCTCAAATCTAAAAATTTCTAAATTAATCTAAATTTATTTCCTATATAATGGTGACCTCAATTTCCTAATTTGATCATTTTAGGCCACCAAGAAAAATGAATTTAGAGGTCGGTTCATATATATCTCAAACCGGTTCAATCCGGTTCAGGATTGGTTCACCCTGAACCATACAATTTTCTCTTTCAATTAGTTCCATGGTTTTTCCCCATGATTTTTATGACACTTTTAATCACTCTTGATTTTCTAATTTCCCATTTTACGCTTCTTTACTAGTTCTGGTTTGTTAAATGGCTCAGTTTTCTCTTTTGAATCAACCGGTTCTTTTCTCGGTTTTCTTATCCTCAAAGGAACAAGGTTTACAGAGACCATGTCTTCCCTACACCTTCATGATAAGTTCTCACCACCGACGTTTGCCGAAAATTTTGAATTACATTACAATTTTTTCTAAAATATTTCCAACCCGAATTCTAATAGCTCTTGTCATACCTGACACACTTTAGTCAGAACCTGGTGAGAAACCCACCACACCTGTCGATATGGAAGGATAATCTCCTCCAAAATACCGTTAATAGTTAGACGTAGCTTACCTTTCCATGGTTTCCCTAAAATGACATTATCAAAACTATTTCATAAGAAAGAATCTATACGCATTGTACCTTAGCTTGTTGAGCTAGCTAGTGTTTCTTCTCAACAAGGTTGAAAATTTTCTTCCTATAAAGGGGAAAACGGGAGGGGTGAGTTCTATAACACACTGAGCAAGTGGTATAGGGATTAAGGCTACGAAATTGTTCGATTTTCACATTATATCTCCATCCTCTTTATTGGGTAACTTAACCACCCATATTCCTTATTATCATTAAAAGGGGCAATTCTACATTTCTCCTTCATGTATTTGGTATGATAGTCAAGCACATGCCCTGTCACACCCTGACCCAGTTTGGTCGAATCCCCATGATAAACCCGCCACTTTCGTGGTCTATCAAAGGGTTTTCCCTTTTTCTAAACCACGAGTAGTAAGGCATTCTTTTTACTTGTATTTCTTGGAATAACATTATACAAAACTAAGTAATATAAAATAAACATACATCTCTTGCTTCCAAATTCGTACGTTCTTTAGAAAGGTCTTTCCCTCGATTACCTGAAAAGGGGTAAAAGGGAGGGAGTGAGTTCTGCAACTTAGTGAGCGGGTGTTCAGAGGGAGTTTTTAGAAAATAACTTTTTTAAAAGTGTGCCAATATAATCATTTCAAGATCTTTTCTCAACTTTTGGTTCTCAAAATCTCTTTTTTCCATTTCCACATTAGGTGTGTTTAATAGACAACGGACGCACTTTACCAGGAAGGGTACACACATTCGTAGGTGCAGCCCATCCATTGCACCCACTTGTGGCTCGATGCGTCTTTACCAGCCACCAAGATAGAAGCCTGTCCACTTCTACCCTGGGTCTGAGTGGATGTTCTCGACATCCAACCCTCAAACCCGAATATCACTCCTTGTCCATATGAGGACAGAGACCTCATTCCGATCCCACCCCAGTCTCATGCGCAAGAAGCTACTCTGAGCTTCCCGACTGCTGGCACGACGAACTGCCCTTATCTCAACCATGTTGTCCAATAGCCCTTATGGCACATCACTACCTCTCTTGGGCGTCTTGATGGTTATATACCTCAAGTGCATGCACAAAACAATAGTTTTCACATAGCCATTTATCATTGGTGCCATTGGTCTAACGACCCCGACCCTTAACCCAACCTGTAACTATTTGTTTAGGCCGGTCCATTGACTTGGCCCTAATGCACTATCGCTAGTCCATTGAGTACTGTCGGTCTAGAATTAATAGCATGTCAAAATCACACAACCATTTCATTAAGAATTTTAATGGCTTTCATAACTCATGTTTATTTATGAGCTCTTGCTCGTGCCAACTAGCCTTGGGTCCATTGCACGTGATTTTTTGAAAACCGGGCATTTAACCCCACATGTTAAAAAATAGAGGCCTCTTACCTATCTGAGCTATTCTAGTTCCCGTCTAGAAGGTCTCCGAAAATGTTTAAGCATTGGCACACAGTCAAGAGAGAACACTTCTGACAAAACATAATTTCACTTCATCGCACCAACCGGGTGTGATGATATCTTTACTTACAACGGGCAAGCAGGTTTCTTCTTCCTTAAAGGAAGACCATCTTACCAACCTGGTATGATTTCCTCTACTTACAAACGATAAATAGGTTTTAGCTTAGTTCGCCCATCATCCCATTTGGGTATGATGTTAAAATCCCACTTACAAGTGGCTTTTTGTTTCTAAAGTACTTATCATCCCAATTGAATTTGATGTAAATAAGCCCACTCACCCTATAATCATGACATGTTCATCCTCAGTTGTTTTCCAAGTTTACGCAAGATTGCTCTTGCTTGCACTCTGATCACACTTGTCCCTACATGATTTGGGAAATCCTTATCACTTTTGGTTTGGCTTAAAAGCTGTCTCGCAATTTATCGATAAATTACATTTAGGTCCTTAAAGTTTATTTTTCTTAACTTTAGGTCCCTATTGCCAATTTGAGTCCCAAAATTTCCAAACATTCCTTTTAAGTCCTCATTTTTCTCAAAATTATATAAGGGGCTCAAGTTTTCCAAATTTCCACTTTGGTCCCTAACTTTTACAAAAATTACCATTTTGCCCCTACTTTCCAAAAATGGCAATTTGGCCCCAATTGTTCCAAAAATTGACCAATTGGTCACTCAACATCTTTCACATGGCCAATTGGCCTTCAATTTTGGGAAATCGCAAAGAGGTCCCTCAATTTTACGAAATTCCCAATTTTTCCCAAAATTTCCCCCCAATTTCTCCCCTTCAACTTGACCAAATTTGATTTCTTCCAATTGGCTATTCAATTGGGGTTATTTGCTCATATTGAAGGTATGGTTCAGTTCCTAAACTTCTATATGATTCAATTGAGCTTTGAACATTGTGCAAAAAAAAATTGAGCTTTGAACCGCATCATTTTGGTCCGAATAGAGCTCAAACGGAGCTTCGTCAAAAAATTGTGCGTAGAGAGAGAAAGCTTTTAAAGCTTACCGTTGAAGGTGCGGCTGTCTGAGCTCTCTATCAGGGAAGGTAACTCTCTTCCTAAGGTATATTATAGGATCAAGAATTTCTACAATTGACGTCAAATCGAGGGAGAATTTCATTAGTGAAGTTTCGCACTTTCCCTCTCTAACTTCGATCTACAACGAATGAGAAAGGCCAAATTGGCTTACCTTTCAGCTCAGTTGAGGTCGTATGAGGGCTGTAGGGGTGTTGGGGGAGGCTTTGTTTGGCCAGGGGACGACTTAACATGGCCGATTTCAGCTCGATCGAAATAGGGTAGCTTCGGTCCGTCGGAGCTACTTCACTGTTTGATTCCACTGGTGCTCCTGGGGTAGTCCTCGGGTTGAATGGATGTTTCTGTCAGGTAGTTGACTTTTCCTGGAGTCTGTAGGACCCAACCTTGCCTTTTGAGGCTAAGTAAATAGCCCAAGTCGGAGCTCTAGTTTGAGCTTCACCAGAAAATGGAGCAGTTGAGAGAGAATGGAGATTTCATGTGTGAGGTGAATAAATGGAGAGGAGCTCTTTATATAGGGAGCTCGGGGACCCTCTGCCCGACAACTTTCCTTTTTGGTCGAGCTTATCCTTGCCCTAAAATGGCCTAATCAGAGCTATTTTTTCTTAGCCGACATTTCCCTTTTGATCGATCTTATCCTTGCCCTGAAAAGGCCTAATCGGAGCCATTTTTCCTTCACTGGCATTATCCATTTCTGCATCGAATGAGCAGTGCTGTCATCTAAAGGAAGAAGACGACATGTTCCAAACTACATCAGACTGGTTCTACCTGGTTTAATGCATAAATCAGCCGGTTTAGGCCCAATTTGACCGATTTTCACAAAATTTAAAATTTGTTAATTCATCTAAATTTATTCTCTATCTAATGATGGCTTCAATTCCCCAATTTGAATATTTTAAGCCACCTAGAAAAATAAATTTAACAATCGGTTCAAACAAGTTCAATCCGGTTCACCTTAAACTGGTCTGATTTTCTCTTCCAATTCGTCCCAAAGTTCTTTTCCATGGTTTTTATGACTCTTTATTTGGGATTTGTACATTTCCCAATTACCCTTTTCTTATCAATTTTGGTTTGTGAACCGGCATAGTTTTCTCTTTGAAATTACTGGTTATTTTCCCAGTTTTCTTATCTAAAAAGGGACGAGGTTTACATGGCCTTTATCATCAAAGGGATCATACATTCGTAGAACAATCCCTGACTGTTCTACTTGTGGTCTGAAGTAACTTTACCGACCACCCTAGTAAGAGGTTACACCTTCTACCACAAGTCTGGGTGAGCTCCACTACCTATCCCCAAACTTAAATCGAGCCTTTATGTCCACAGTGGTGGGACAAGACCTCTCCCCCTTTATCCTTGGTTTCAATGCGCATGAAGCTCCCAAATATTCTTGACATACTGGCACGATAAGCTTCCCTTTTGCTCCAAGCTGTCTAGTAGCCCTTAGAACCAAAACTACCCCATATTGGGTGTCTCGATGGTTCCGTATTTTAGCATGCACAAAAAAATAGTCTTTTAAGTGAGATCCTTCAGGATAGCTACTAGCCCAACGAGTTCGACGACCCAACTTCGGCTCGGTAGCTTTATCACACAATTTAAGCATTTATGAAAAATTTTCATAAGGCATATAATCAAGACCTTATCTACGGGTTGAAGCCCATTCCCATTGTCCTTGGGCCCACTTCATGAGTTTTTTCAAAACTTGGCCTTGGGCCATTTTAGTTTCTAAAATAGGGGCCTTGGATCCACTAGAGCAATTCTAGCTCTAAGTAACACATGCTTCATTCTCTCATCAGAAGTATCTCCCAAAACATTTGAGTAGGTTCACGTAGTTAGGGAAGACTATTTCTGGAAAATGGTTTTCTAACCTTGGGTAATATGAAAGTACGTTTATCACCTCAAAAAGGCATGATGCCAGAAATCCCACTATAAATCCAGTCTTTGCACCACAAGAAAATTGGATTAGGGAACCAAAAAATTTGAAGGAAAACCAAGAGGGAAAACGAGTCAAAATTGGTAAATGCAAGCCAAACGAGAAATAGGAAGATCCTGAGTGGTCGATAAATACCCAAAAGCCATGGGAAGTAACCATGGGTGGAAGGAGGAGTAAGAACCGGGTCAGTTCAGACTAAACTAAACACAAACTTGATCGGAACCAAATTGAACCGGGATGAACCATATGGAACTAGTTTAAAGATTTATTTTCTAAGTGGCATAAAAACATCATTTTGGGAAATTGAGGCCATTATTAGATATGAAATTGGCAGGCATGACTAATCAGTGCAGGACATGTGGCGGAATGCAACAGGTAAGCGCACAATCAACACCTAGAAGATTTGACAAATCAGGACGCTACATGTGTCCTCGGTCAATGGTCAAGGGAGGAAATCCACCTCAACGATGACTGACCAATAAGAGAGCGACACGTGTCCCTGATTAAAGGTCAATGTTAGAAAAGCCCAGTCAACCAGACTGACCAATGGGAAGCGGACACGTGGCAAAAGTGCCACGTCAATGTTCAACTGGGATGTTTGTGGAACGGTCGACTAATTAGAGGTCGATGCATGGTGGAGCCATGTCGGATAGCCCCGACCAATCAGAGGCTGACACATGGCACTGGCATTGTGCATCAGGAGGGAAATCTAATGTATTTAAAAGTACCAATTAGAGGATGCCACATGTCACAGTCAATGACTGATCGAGATACAGTCAACAGCCACGTTGGAATGAGCGGCCAATGGGAGGCAACCATGTGTCCCGTCAGCGAGTCAAAGGCCGACTAGGCTACTGAGTAGGGTGTTGCGTCAGCGAAGCCAACAATCACAACATGCCATGTGGCAAGCCAGCACGTGCGAAGCTCACACGGATGACATAATGCCATCTTCTTCGCTTGGATGATAGAGAGAAGAGGATAAGGGAAGGGCGAGAGTCTCCAAAAACTCGAAAAAAGCTCCAGTTTGACCGCCGACCAATGAGGAGGGGACCAAGTCCTACACCATCTAGTAGCCCGGACAGTTACCGAGCTCCCTATATAAGGAGCACCCTCCCCTCATTCTACTCATCGAACAATCAGGTGAAGAAGAGAAGGTGTACAAGTTTCTGACGAGGTGCGGAACAAAGCTCCAACATCGGGCAAATTCTCAACCACTGACGTTGCTAGAGGACCCATTTTAACCAGGGGAGAGTCCTCCACCTAGCTGCATGCTCCACTCAATCTGAGTACCACCAGAGAAGCACTAGAGGATCCAAACATTGAAGCTGCTCCAAAGGACTCGAAGCAGCTCAATTTTTCCAAGTCCAATTACGACCACCTCGACCTCCTACGACCGAACTAAGCCTCCCGCAAGTCTTCCGGCAGACTCTCGACTCCCTGAAGTGCCCACATAAGTTCTCTCGACCTCCACTCATCTGCATATCTAAGTTGTAGAGAGAGAGTGATAAGATTTCTCTAATTGAATTCCCCTTACCTAGGCCACCAATCAGGGAAATTCTTGATTCATAGAGGACTATCCCGACAATAGGAAGCATCACAAATCAAGAGCTCTAACTGCCACGGCCCCACTGGTAAGCTGTTGAAGCTTTCTCTCTCTACATCTAGTTTTCCGACGAAGCTCTGTTTAAGCTCGTTTTGGACCCACAAACAATGAATTATAGCTTGGGAAGACCATAGGAAGGTGAGGAAACTGATTAGCATCATGCTAGGAAGTAACTAACAAGGATTGGAGGGGCAATTTGATGAAATCAAATATCGGGGTAAAAGTTGCATGAATTGGGGAAAATTGAAAATTTTCAAAAATTCAAAGGACCTATGTGCAACTTTCTGGAAATTAAGGGCCAAAGGGCAATCGATGATTTTAAGGAAATTGGGGGACCAATTGGTCATTTTTGGGAAAGTTGGTAATTTTGGGAAAATTTAGGACTAAAGTGTAATTAAGTGAAAATTTTGATTTCAAAGTCCAAAAAGGTATTTTGTGAATATTTATAAAATTAACATATTATAATGTTGATATTTAAATGAGAGTTAATTACCATGAGGGTAGAATTTGAGAGTTTTGAAATAAACCGAAACTTAATAATCCTTACCCAGAATGATATAGGTATGAGTGGAAGCGTGTCAACCTACAACCTCGAAACACCCCGGAAATATAGACAAACCAGCTTGAGAGAAACAAATCACTACACACCGGGTGAATGGGTTTAAAACCACGTCTGGTTGACTGATGAGCACTTATTTTCCGAATTGAAAACAATTTTCTAGGGCTATTCTCCCCTCACTGGTTGGACAAGATTAAAGATTTTGGGAGACAGTTTTGACAAGAGCCTGAACCATGCGTCTAGAAGTGCTGGAGTGGGTACAAGGCCAATGGGCACAGGCTTAAGCCCATTTACAAGTTAAGACTTATATACCAAAACACTCTCATAAATGGATAATTGTGTTTGTGTGATCTACTATGCCAAAGCCGGGCAGACGAACTCGTTGGGCTAGCAATCGCTGAGCCAAAGTTGGGTAAGCGAACCCGATGGGCTAGCGGTCATAATGTTGAGGCCGAGTTGTCAGGCCCTTTGGGACAGTAGCCCCAAAGATAATGAACCTAATGAACAAATCTATTGTTTGTGCATGCTATGAGTTCGGAGCCATTGAGGCACCCACTTTGGGGTAGTGGTGGCTCCAAGGGCTATTGGATGACCCAGGAAGTATAAGGGAAGTCTATTATCTAGTATATCGAGAAGCTCAGGGAGCTTCATGCGCACCGAGACTAAGGTCGGAGGGGGAGTGGTCTCATCCCACATTACGGACACGGAGTATTGTTCAGGTCTAAGGGTCGAGCAATTGATGTCCACTGAGACACAAGGTGGGAGTCACAAGCTTCTATCAAGGATGCACAAGAAAGGTGCTTTGGTCCACAAGTGGAGCAGTCGGGGACTGTTCTATGAATCTTTGAACCTCTTTTTGATAAAGGGTGATTGAATGATGTGTGAAATCAAACTAATGGCTAAATTTCACTTAGAAAAGTTAAAGTACGTTGATAATTAACCCCTCACCGAGTTATGAAACTCACCCCTCCCTTAACCCTTTTCAAGGAGGTACACAAGCTATAAGGATAGAGAGCAACGAGTGAGGGAAACGTAACTCCATCAGGTACGAGCCCAACCTTAAGTTTCCTTGATATCTCTGCTTGGGAAAAACTAGTTAAATGAATGCCTTTACTTTCCTTGTTCTAACTCGGTAGAAATACCTGGATAGCATGATGAAAGGTGATGGGTTGCTCACGGGGTTCTGACCAACCCGGGTCGAGGCATGTCAGCTTCGGTGGTATCAGAGCCTAGATTTTTCCAAGCATGTATCAAAAGCCGAGCTCAAAAACACCGACTGACGAACATTCCCACCTTATAGGAAAATGGCACCAATAATGGTAGCCAAATGGACTCGCCCAAACTCTGGACCAGTACGAATTTCTACTCCGAGCAAATGGAGTATTGAGGGAACCTTCGGGCTCAAATGGGCCTGACCCGAGGAAATGGTTGTAGATCAGGAGGCCCTATATGAATAGTTGTGGAAGATGTTCAATAAGCCCAACCCTCCCTAGGAAGGAGGTGAACCCTTAGAAGAAAATGCACCTCCTAAGAGGAACCAAGCACCTCTCCCGACACCCGAATAATTGGAATGAACCCCAACACAAGAAAAGGCATGAAAAAACTACTAGGAGGCGTATTCCAACTACGTGAGGGTCTTCCACAAAATTCCACCAATCTAGGTGAGCCCTAAACCCATGAACATGATGCGACAAGCCTTCGAGTATGAAGTTGTACTACTGGAGAGATACAAGATTGAAGTGACTCACAAAGTCAAAGCTCGGGGAGCACCCAACGACGTGATCCCACTTCGATCCAAGGAACCCTGTCTGAACCCGTACAAGGGATGTGAGGGACACTATGTGGACAAAAGCTTGTCATCCTCGGAAAAATTAGACAAGGAATCCTAGATTCATCAAATTAGATTTATTGCATTTTGACCCCCCGGATCTTGGATTCATCAAATTAAATCCAAGATTCAGGGGGACAAAATGAATCCCTATAAAAAGAGCACCACTTCTTACTAGTTTGTTCTTTGTAAGCTTGCATATTTATTGATATATATTATTCTAGGGAAAAAGGTTAAAATTTCACCTGGTTCCTCTTGATTTAAGGAAGGGGGGAAACCCCTCATGAACCATGGATGTGGCAGGTTGATCATGGAGATTTGACCAAATCGGGTCGGGGCGTGACAAACCGCATTAAAGGACATATGTGGTTGAGAAATGTGCTTGGATGGCCAGGTGTGACCTGCTATGGAAGAGCAGAGAAGACAAATAAGAATTTTAGATGTGAAGACAAAGAATAACTAATAACAACAAGATAGTCAAAGAGAATAAACGACACCTTAAGAAGGATCGGGAAGTAGTAAGGACTACACACTAAGTAGGGCAATGGGATGGATATTAAGGACAAGAAGACTTAAGAGACAACTATCTCAAAATAATTAAACTAGGAGGATAATATGAGTGAGGCAGTTAATGAACTAACCCTCGTGAAGGCCAAAACTCCAATAAAGAAGGGAGAGGCGCAAAGGCCAAAACCTTTGGGAAATAAGGATGAAGGAAAGTCTTGAAGAGATCAATGGCTAAGACAAGAGTAACGACCAAAAGCCATGAGAAGGTTAAATAAGTTTTCTGCAGGATGATCAAGAGTTCTTGAAACAAAGAGGATGCGAACTCCTCCTCAAAGAAATAGATGAGTACAAGGAACAAGTGAGAATGAAGATGAGGTACATGAGATGTCACGCACTGAACGAGTTTAGTCGGATCCCCGTGAGCAACCCGCCACTCTATTGGTTTATTAAGAGTTTCCCCTTTTCTAAACCGTGAGGTGTAAGACGTCCTTTTCACATGTATCTTCCCTAGAATAGCCTTAATCAAAACTTAATACTTTAAACCTTACGTACCTGTCTTGCAGGTTCGGTTATAGGAAAGTTCTTTAGGTTAATTGTCCCTTGGTTACCTGAAATGGGGTGAAGGGAGGGGGTGTGTTCGACAACTTAATAAATGGGAGTTGGGTGAGAGTTTTCACAAAAATAATTTTACTCAGAGTGTGCCAAACTCTTTATTTCTTTTAACAATGCTTTTCTTCAAATTCAGGTTTTGAAAACCTTTTCCCAAGGTTTACCAATTCTTTTCCAAGGATTCTCAAATCCTTTCCAAGGTTTTCAAAACCACTTTCCCATTTCCATCTTAGGCGTGTTTCATAAACAACACACGCTCTTCATCATGAAGGGTACACACATATTCACAAGATGCAGTTACGTCGACTACAACCATTTGTGGATCGGAGCATCTTTATCATCCACCCTCATAGAAGTCTCTAACTTCTACCCAATGTCCGAGTGAACATCTCTGATGTTCGAACCTCAGACCCAAAAATAATTCATGTCCATATGAGGATGGACACCTTATCCCAACCCCACCCCGGTCTCATGCTCAAGAAGCTACGTCGAGCTTTTCGACTATTGGTACAACAAACTACCCTTATCTCCACCATGTCATCTAGTAGCCCTTAGGACGCATAACTACCCCTCTTGGGCATCTTACTAGTCATGTATCTCAAGTGCATGCACAAACAATAGTTTTCCACAAATCCTTTTATCTTTGGTGCCATTGGTCTAATGGCCCTGACCCTCAACTCGACTTGCAGCTGCTTGTCTAAGCCGGTCCGTTGACCTAGCCCTGAGGCACTGCCACCAATCATTGAGTATGTCGGTCTTGTCTTGATACCATGGAGAAATCACATAATCCATTCATTTAGAATTTTCATGGCTTTAACATATCATTTTTGTTTACGAGCTCCTGCTCATGCCAATTGGCCTTGGGCCCACTATACGTGATTTTCCAAAATCAGGCATTTAGCCCCCCACAAAATCCAAAACTGAGGCCTCTGGCCTATATGAGTTGTTCTAGCATTCGTCAAGAATGTCTCCCAAAACTTTTAAGCATTGGCACACAATCAGGGGAGAACACTTCTGACAAAATAATCTTTCAATTCATCACACCAACCGGGTGTGATGACATCTCTGCTTATAACCAGCAAGCAGGTTTTCTCCTTCCTTCCAGGAAGTCCATCATACCAACTAGGTATGATCTCTCTACTTACAACTGATAAGTAGTTTTTTAGCATAGCTCTCACATCACTCCAATTAGGTGTGATGTTAAATTCCCACATATAAGTGGTTTTTCATTTCCGAGGTGCACATCATCCCAACCGGGTATGATGCGAATAAACCCACTCCCAACCGGTAAGTGGTTTTGAACTTTAAACCGTGCTCATCACCTAAACCGAGTATGATGTTAGTAAGCCCACTCTCCCGATAATTGAAGTGTAACCTTCTCTAGTCGGTTTCCACTTCCACGCTAGCTTATCCTTGCTAGCATTTCGGTCCCTCGTTTTTCTACATGATTTGGACATTCTTATCTATTAATATTTGGCATAACAGCCTTCTTTCTCACGTATGAATGACTAGGCTCATTCATGGCTTAAAATGCACTAAATGGAGGTGATTCATCTTCATCGACGTTATCCATTCTTCCGGCGAGTGAACAGTGTCTTCATCTGAAGGAAGAAGACAACACTGTTCTGAACCAGACCGGATAGGTCCGAACTGAGTTAAATGATTAAACTGACCAGTTTTGGCTCGATTCGATTGAGATTTTTAAAATTAAAATTTTCTAAATTCATTCCCTATCCAATGGTGGCTTGAACTTCGTAATTTGAATATTTTAAGCCACCTAGAAAAATAAATTTAGCAACCGTTTCAATGATGGTTAAAACCGGTCCAAACTAATTCAATCCAGTTTAGATCCGGTTCACCTGAACCGATCTAGTTTTCTCTTCCAATTTGTCCCAAAGTCCCTTTTCATGGTTTTATGACTCTTTAGGTCACTTAGGACTTGTAAATTTTCCAATTTTCCCTTTCTCTAACAGTTGGGTTCATGAACTAGTTCGGTTCTCTCTCTTGGGTTGACTGGTTCTTTCCCTGATTTTCTCATCCTAAAGGGGCAGGGTTTTCAACTCTCTTGTCACACCCCGACCCGGTTTGGTCAGATCCCCATGAACAACCCACCATTCTCCCAGTTTATTAAGGGTTTTCCCCTCTTCTAAACCATGGGGAGTAAGGAGCCCTTCTTACTTGTACCTTTCCTAGAATAACATTAATCAAAACTGAATATAAATTTTACATACCTGCCTTAAGGTTCAGCTATCGACAAATCTTTAAGGTTGGTTTCCCTTATTTTCTTTAAGGGGTAAAGGAAGGAGGTGAGTTTGACAACTCAATAAATGGGTGTTTGGTGAGAGATTTTTCACAAAAATCAATTTTTATCGGAGTGTGCCAGACTCCTCATTTCATTAAAAATGCTTTTCTTCAAATTCTGGTTTATTAAAGCCTTTTTCCAAGGTTTACCAATTCATTTCCAAGGATTCTCAAATCCTTTCCACAGTTTTCATAACCTCTTTTCCATTTCCATATTCAGTGTGTTTCACAAACAACACACACCCTTCATTATGAAGGGATCACACACCCTGATAGAAGTCTCTGATTTCTACCCTAAGTCTGGGTGAACGTCTCTGACATCCTACACTCAGAAAAAAAGTACTTCATGTCCATATGAGGATAGAGACCTCATCCCGACCCCACCACGATCTCATGCGCATGAAGTTACGTCGAGCTTCCCTAACTACTGGCACGACAAACTACCCTTATCTCCACCATGTCGTCTTGTAGCCCCTAGGATGCATCACTACCCCTCTTGGGCATCTTGATGGTCCTAAACTTCAGTGCATGCACAAACAAAAGTTTTCCATAACCGTTTGTCTTAGGTGCCACTAGTCTAACGGCCTCGACCCTCAACTCGACCTGCAACCATTTGTCTAGACCAGTCCATCGACCTGGTCTTGTCGCACTGCTGCCAGTCCATCGAGTATGTTGGTCCTGTCTTGGTACTATGACCAAATCACATCATTCATCCATTAGAATTTTCATGGTTTATTATCATGTTTGTTTATGAGCTCCTGCTCGTGCCAATTGGCCTTGGGTCCACTGTACGAGATTTTCAAAACCGGGCATTCTCGCCCCCAAGTTCCAAAATCGAGGCATTTGTCCTAATTGAGCTATTCGAGCTCCCGTCAAGAAAGTCTCCCAAAAAGTTTAACAGTGGCACACAATCAGGGGAGAGAACTTCCGACAAAATAATCTTTTCACCTGTCCATCACACCTACTGAGTATGAGGACATCTCCACTTATAATCGATAAGCGGGTTTCAACTTCCTTATAGGATGTTCATCATACCAAACAGGTATGATCTACTTACAATTAGTAAGTAGTTTTTCTGTCCATTTTCTCACATCACCATACCCAGGTGTGATGTTAAAATCCCACATAATAGCGGGTTTTCATTACTGAGGTGCTCATCATACCAACTGAGTATGATGTGAAAATTCCCACTCACCCATGAATGTAGTGAATTCCTCTCAATCGGCTTTTTGCCTATATGCGAGCTTGTCTTGGCCGGCGTTCCCAATAATTCATGTTCCTACATGATATGAACATCCTTGTTCATTATCCGATGGCCTTATAACCTTCATTCATCACAAATGAATAAAATACCCAAACTTTTCAATTAATTACAATTAGGTCCCTAAAGTCCTTTTTCTTTAACTTTAGGTCCCCAATACCAAAATTTCCCCAAATTGACTCCCGAAGATTCTAAAATTTACTTTGGGGCCTCGATTTATTCAAATCACGAAAGGGGCTCAAGTTTCCCAAATTCCCAATTTGGTCCCCAACTTTTCCAAAATTACCATTTTGCCCTTACTTTACAATATTGGTAAATTTCACCCCAAAATTCCAAAAATTGACCAATTGGTCCTCCAACATCTTTTTCATGCCCAATTGGCCCTCAATTTTGGGAAATTGCACTTTAGTCACTTAAAATTTTGAAATCCCTATATTTTCTCAAAATTCCCCCCCCCCCCCCAATTTCAACCTCCCAATCTGACCGGATTTGATTTCATCAAATTGACTGATCATTCAAGGTTCAATGTAGAAATTGAGTTTCTACACATCCATACGATTCAATTTCACTTTGAACCGCAAGAATTGACGTCAAAATGAGCTCAAACGGAGTTTCGCTGGAAAATTAGACTTACAAAGAGAAAGCTTCGAAAGCTTACCGTCGGGGGCGCGACAGTCCGAGCTTTTGATCTGGGCAGATAGCTCTTGTCCTAAGTTTACTCATAGGATCAAGAATTGCATCAATTCATGTTGAATTGATGGAGAATTTGGTTAGTGAAGTTTCGCTGGTTCTCTCTCTAACACTAATCGAAATTCAGAGAGGGGAGCCAAATTGGCTTACTTTTCCACTCTAATTCAATCGTATGAGAGTTGAGAAGTGGCTCAAATTAGTCATTTTTAAATCGGCCGAAACAGGGCAGCTTCGGTTCACTGAAGATGCTTCATTGTTCTATCACGCCGGCATTTCTTCGATGATCCTCGGAGCAAATGGAGACTATCGTCGTGTAGCTGACTTCTCCCCAAATCTAAAGAACCCGACCTCACCTTATTTCGCTCAAAAAAATGCCAAAGTCAAAGCTCTGGTTCGAACTTCACCATAAAATGCATTAGTTGGGAGAGAGAGGAATTTTCAAGTGTGATGAGTATGAATGAGGATGAGCTCTTATAGGAAGCTCAAGGACTTTTTGGTCATCCGATTGGCACCTTAACGATGGTCATTCATTGCCTGAAACTCACTCACCAGAGACTTTTCATCTTCACCAGTGCTGCACGATTTTTCGGCAAGTGAACAGTGATGTCATCTGAAGGAATAAGATGACACTGTTCTCAACTGAACCAAACCGGGTTCAACGCTTAAACCAACCGGTTCAGGCCTGATTCGACCAAGTATTTCAAAATTAAAAATTTCTAAATTCATTCTCTATCCAATGGTGGTCTCGATTCTCCAATTAGATTTTTTTAAGCCACTTAGAAAAATGAATTTAACATCTGGTTCAATTGTGGTTCAAATCGGTCCAAACCGGTTCAATCCGGTTTGCATCTAGTTTGGATCCGGTTCACCTGAACCAATCTGGTTTTCTTTTCCAAATTGTCCTAAAGTCCCTTTCCAAGGTTTTTATGACTATTTGGGTCACTCAGGAGTTGTAAATTTCTCGATTTGCCCATTCTCTAGTGGTCAAGTTCGTGAACCAGTTGGGTTCTCTCTCTTAGGTTGACTGGTTCTTTCCCCGGTTTTCTTACCATGAAGGGGTGGGGTTTACATTTCCCTCCATTTAGGAGTTTTATCCCCAAAACTTAATCAATATTTTTCACTTTGGGATATACTTCCCTTAATGTCAACTTGGGCATGCTAACACTTCAGTCGTTCTTTCACTTAGACCACTTTAAATCACGTGCTTAAGGGATTTCTTTTCCTTTATATTATTTACTCCCTCCATGGAGTTTATCATAACTTGTATGTCATTCTTGCGGGTCCAAAGGTATATCCCTAGGTTCACATATTCTTTTGCTTAGGGCAAGATTCTTCCCCTTGATGTTCTTACTTATGATTTAAGGAGGGCCTACCTTTATGAGGTTTCTCAGGTGTTCTTTCCTCTATTCCTTTGTTATGGGTAGTCCACCACTTTCATACTTGTCACGACATCCTTTATTGCTAACTTTCTACTTACCTATTCCTTGGGTTTAACTTACTCCTTGAGTCCTCTTAGTATGCTTCCCTTGGTTCTTTCACCTCACATGCTCTTCATTTCCTCATCCTTCATCACATAGTCCATTACTTCTCTGTCGGGACATGTAAGCCTCCCTAGAGTTTCCTTCCTTGGGAAGGGTTTAGGTACCATTTTGTAAACCCCGCCCTTTGGAGTTAAGAAAAACCGGAAAAAGAACCGGTCAAACTAAGGGAGAAACACTGAACTGTTTCACAAACCGATCATCAGAGAAAGGACAATTTGGGAAATTTACAACTTTTGAGTGAACCAAAGGGTTCATAAAACCTTGGAAAAGAACCTTAGGACAAATCAGAAGAGAAAAACCAGTTCGGTTTAGATGAACCGGATCCAACTGGATTGAACCGGTTTATGAACCGAGTCAGTTCATGAACTGGAACTAATAGAAAAAGGGCAAATCAGAAAATTTATGGATCCCGAGTGACACAAAGAGTCCCAAAAGTCATGACAAAGGACTTAAGGATGAATTGGAGATGAAAACCAAACTAGTACAGGTGAACTGGATCCAAACCGGATTGAACCGGTTTGGACCGATTTGAATCACTATTGAACCCAATGCTAAATTCATTTTTCTAGGTGGCTAAGAAAAATCAAATTTGAGATTTGAGGCCACCATTAGATAGAAAATGAATTTAGAAATTTATAATTTTAAAAAATTCGGTCGAATCGAGCCTGAACCAACCACTTTAAGCTTTAAACTCGATTCGAAGCGGTCCGGTACGGTTCGGAACAGTGTCGTCTTCTTCCTTCAGATGATAACACTATTTACTCGCCGAAAAATCGAGCAATGCAAATGAAGCAGAAAAGTCTCTGGCTAGAGAGTTTCAGGCAATGAATGACCGCCATTAAGGCACCAATCGGATGGCGAAAAAGTCCCCGAGCTTCCTATATAAGGAGCACCTCCTCATTCATCTTCTCCACACTTGAAGACTCCATTCTCTCCCAATTGCTCCAATTTCTGGTGAAGCTCGAACCAAAGCTCTGATAGAGGGTCTTTTCTAAACTGAAGAAGGCATGGTCCGGTTCTTTAGAACAGTGTCGTCTTCTTCCTTCAGATGATAACACTATTTACTCGCCGAAAAATCGAGCAATGCAAATGAAGCAGAAAAGTCTCTGGCTAGAGAGTTTCAGGCAATGAATGACCGCCATTAAGGCACCAATCGGATGGCGAAAAAGTCCCCGAGCTTCCTATATAAGGAGCACCTCCTCATTCATCTTCTCCACACTTGAAGACTCCATTCTCTCCCAATTGCTCCAATTTCTGGTGAAGCTCGAACCAAAGCTCTGATAGAGGGTCTTTTCTAAACTGAAGAAGGCATGGTCCGGTTCTTTAGAACCAGGGAGAAGTTAGCTACTCGACAGTAGTCTCCATTTGCTCCAAGGGTCGATGGAGAGACATCGGCATGATAGAACAGTGAAGCAGCTCCGGTGAACCGAAGCTGCCCCATTTTGGCTGAGCTGAAAACGGCTAATTTGAGCCCTCCTCAAGACAAACCAAGCCCTCCCAACACCTCCACAGCCTTCATACAGCTAAATTAGAGCCAAAAGATAAGCCAATTTAGCTCACCTTTAAAAATTCTGATTAGTGCTAAGGAGAGAACCGATAGAACTTCGATTACTAAATTCTCATTCAATTCGACATGAATTGATGTAATTCTTGATCCTAGGATAAACCTCAGGAAGAGAGTAATCTGCCTAGATCAAAAGCATGGACTGCCGTGCCCCAAACAGTAAGTTTTCGAAGTTTTCTCTCTATAAGTTCAGTTTTTTCGCGAAGCTCCGTTTGAGCTCATTCCTACATCAAATCGTGCGATTCAAAGTGCAATTTAATCATATAAAGGTGTAGGAACTCAAATCTAACTTCAATTTCAACAATTAAACTCATTTGATCGGTTAATTTGATGAAATCAAATTTAGCTAAGTTAGAATGTTGAAATTGGGTGAAATTTTTGGGATTTCAAAAGTTTGAGGGTCTAAAGTGCAATTTCATAAAATAAAGGGCCAATTGTGCATGATAAAGATGTTTGAGGACCAATTGGGCAATTTTTGGAATTTTTGGGACAAAACTTACCATTTTGGTAATGTAGGGGAAAAATGGTAATTTTGGAAAAGTTGGGGACTAAATTGGATATTTGGAAAAATAATCCCCTTTTATGAATTTAAATAAATTGAGGTTCAAGGTGAATTTAAAAAGTTTCGGGACTCAATTTGAGGAAAACCCGACATTAGGGACCTAATTGCAAATAAATGAAAAGTTTGGTTTTCTCATTCATTTGGGATGAATGAGTGCTATTAGGCCAATGTATAATGAACAAGAGTGTTCATATCGTGTAAGAACACAGAGTACCGAGAATGCCAGCTAAGACAAGTTTGAGTAAGGACGACGAGCCGATTAAGAGGAGATTCACTGCACTATGGTTGAGTGGGATATTTAATATCATACCCATTGGGATGATAAGCACCTCTAAATGAAAACCCACTGCTAAGTGGTATTTTATTCATCACATCTGAGAAGAGTGATGTGGAAATCTCACGGAAAAACTACTCACCGGTTATGTCTAGATCATAACCGGTTGGTGTGATGAAACTTCCTAGAAGGAAGTGGAAAACCTATTTTGGTTATAAGCGGAGATGTGCTCATGCCCGATTGGTATGATGGACAATTGAAAAGTATTTTTTGTCAGAAATGCTCTCCCCTTACTGTGTGCCACTGCTTAAAATTTATGGGAGACTTTCTTAACGGGAGCTCAAATATCTCATATAGGCTAGAGGCCTTAGTTTTGGAACTTTGGGGCTAATATGCCAAATTTTGAAAATCTCAAAAAGTGGGCCCTAGGCTAGTTGGCACGAGCAGGAGCTCGTAAACAAACATGATTAATATGCCATGAAAACTTAAATAAATGAGCCGTTTGGTTATGATACCGAGACAAGACTGACAAACTCAATGGACTAGTGGCAGTGCGACATGTCAGGTCTTTAGACTAGTGAAGACAAATAGCTGCAGGTCGAGTTGAGGGTCGGGGTCGTCGGACTAGTGGCACCATATCATATGACATTATGTGAAAAATTATTGATTGTGCATGCACTGTGTTAGGGGAACTTCGAGACGCCCAAGAGGGGTAGTGATTCGTCATAGGGCTCTGGACGACCTGCTGGGTATAAGGGCAGTTAGTCGTACTAGAAGTCTTGCGAAGCTCGACGTAGCTTCAACTGCATGAGACCGGGGTGGGGACAGGATGAGGTCTCTATCCTCATACAGATACAGAGTTTTGTTACATGATTGAGGATCAGATGTCAAGAAGATATACTCATTATCAGGGTAGAAGTGGACGTGCTTCTATCTAAGTGGCTGGTAAAGTCGCTCCGATGCTACAAGTGGGTACAGTGGACGGGTTGTCCTACAATTGTGTGTTCCTTTATGATGAAGGGCATGTGTTGGTTAATAAACACACCATTATAATGAGAAATAGTTATGGAAACCAAGAATTGAGAATGAAAAGTTTTTAAAAGAAAAATAAGGTGTCTGGCACACTCCAAATTCAAATTATTTTTTTAAAGTAAATCTTTGAACACCAATTCACTGAGTCATCAAACTCACCCCCTCCCTTATATCCCTTTTAGGTAACCCTAGAAAACTTACCCCAAAGACCACCCACTAATGTACTTGTAAGGCAGGTATGATAAGTTTAATATTTTGTGTATTTTTTATTTATGTTATTCTAGGAAAGGTGCAAGTTTAATGGAGGTCTTTCTCCTCACGGTTTATAAAGAAGGAGCAACCCTTAGTAAATTAGGATAGCGGCGGGTTGATCACAGGGATCCGACTAAACTGAGTCGGGGCATGACAACTTGAGTGGTATCAAAGCTTGTTTTCTCAAATACATAATCAATACTAGAAAATATAGTAACTAATAGGATTGATCTTAAAATTTTCAGATGGCTCCAAGAAAAGTAGTCAAACAAATCCATGCCACAATAGCCACCCAGAAGCTAGGGAAAACCCTATCATAAGGGAGAAAATGAACCAAGAGTATAGAAGGACCCTTGGAGTAACCCCGGATCGAAGAGGACTCGACAAGAAAGTCTCCAAGGTGTCCAAGCTTAAGGACAGCAAGGCATCGAACCCTCAGCAACCCCTTAGAAAGGCCCCACAATGCTTAAAGTATAGAAGGAACCATAAAGATCCACATAAGGAAATGACATGTTATAGTTGTGGGAAATGAGGACACAACATTAGAAGATGCTTGACATTTCAAAGGACAAGACCCGAGAGGATCTGTTATTAGTGTAGCAGGGTGGGACACATAGCAAGGTATTGTCCCACACTATAAGGAATCCAAGTGATACCCTCCAATATGAACACCTCCACCTCTATAGAAGTTCGAAGGGATAATATTATAAGAACCACAATTGCGGCTAGGGAACCTAATCTCACCCAAGAAGAAATCCCTCTAGACCATAGTTTAGTAATGAGTATTTCCTAACCTATCATTGTAACAATCTCTATTAAGAGATGTTAAAACCTCAAATCTGTACTTTTACTTCAATAATTAAGATTGAGTTTCTAAAAATTTCTACATTCCTTAATAATACTGTAGCATTCCTTAATTGCTTGAGGAAGGATCACGGAAAGAAGATCAAGGGTAGGACCTTAAGAAAATAAAAAAATATTATAATATTGATAAAGAGAATTTTCCCTTAAAGAGCACTACAAACCACCTAGGAGCAAAGAAGAAAACACCTTCTCCATAAAAGACAAGATGAATGATGAAAGACAACTAGAATGTCTCGAAACAGTAAGGTATGGTCTATTTTTGAAAAACAAAAGAGTCAAGTAGGGTTGTGAACTAACCTAGCGAGGAAGGGGAAGTGGAAAGGCCAGAATGGTGGAAAGAAAGGGTGAAGCAAAACCCTTGAAGAAGTAAATGGCCGAAAATGAAATGATAATTACACTTAAGCCATAAGGAGGATTTAGTAACTCCTACACAAAGAGGTCTTGGAGCAAATATGTGCTTGAGCCTTTCCCAAGAAAGGAGACCCTGGGAAGCCATACATGTTCCAACTAAGAAATAATGGACCAAGTGACGATGGATGAGGAGATGAAGTACATGATGAGGTGAAAGAACCAAGGGAAGCACATTAAGAGGACCCAAGAGGAAAGTTAAACCCAAGGAACGACTAAGTAGGAAATAGCATCAAATGACGCAGTGAAAAGTGAAAATGGGTGGGCTACCCATTATAAGAAAATAGAGGAAAGAACATCCAAAAAACCTTGGAAAAGTAAGCCCTTCAATTCGGAGGAGGGTAAGGAGAAAACAACCAATGGTATCAAGACTGGTCATGGTCCACACTCACTTAATAGAGCCCAAGGAGTGTATGGCTAGATATAAAGGGTGCTAGGAACCAATCTATCATCAGGAGCTCCTCAAAGAGAGGATAAGGAACAAAAAGGGAATGGAGGACGGTGAAGGACAAAGAGCGAGAAACAATACTGACCTCAGAAGGGTGTAAGAAGGGAAGACAAAAAAGCCTTCAAGAAGCATTAAGAAGTTGAACGAGGACGAAAATCCTTAGGTAGAGGTTACATGTAGGAAGTGAGACCTCAAAAAGGGAAGTCCCAAAGCTAAGGAACCACTAGATGGATCCTAAGAGGCTTAAACCGACATAAAGAACCTCATAAAGAACCATAAGTGGTTAAGGGTATGTCCGGATGGCCAAAGTATTACCTAATATGGAAGAGCAAAGAAGTCAATTAGAGATTTCTGACGAACCTAGAAAAGAAGGAAGCAACTAGTAGAACAGGATAGTTAAGGAGAATAAACGAGACCATAGGAAGGACCGAGGAATAGTGGAGACTACACTCTAAAGAAGGATAATAGAGTGAGAATAGTGTTGAGTATACAAAATAAGATCCAACGATCGACAAATGATTAAAGGTGGACAAAAGCCCAAATTCAAAAGAGTATAAGAATGTGAAGGAAGGAAACCTTCAAGGAGTAGTAAGAAATTCGAACATCTAGCACATAAAGTGGAAATCTCTACTTTGAAGGACATAGTGTAGAATTAAAATCATTAAAGGAGAACTCCATAAAAATAACAAAATCGTGAAATGGTCACAAGTAAATGAAAGTGAGTTTAGGGAAAAGGGAAATCCATGAGTAAAGGATGTCACCATAAATGAAGAAAGACATAAGAAGTGAAGAATCCTAGCATGTTGGTAAGTCATCAGGAAATTCAATGACTTGCACCAGAAAGATCCAACAAGGAAGTTGGGAAAGGACGTGTGGGTAAGGAAAACCGATACAGTTGTGTAACACATTTTGTCAAGGCATAAGGGCCGACTGGATAACGATAAAGGTAGTCAAGGAATACTGCCCGGTGAAAAAAGGGATGAAGTTTTTCAATCTCTTAAAGGTTGGAAAGTTGGGAACACCCAATAAGGAAGTGTTCAAAATTTTAATGATCAAAGATAGATTCTTGAGAATTGTCGTGCTGTAAGAGATACGTAACCCAGCAGTCCCGAAGAAAAGTGTGACTCAAATAAGGAAGAGTCTGTTCGTGAGTATGACAAAGTCAAACATAACTTGAACCGAAGTTGTAATAAATAATAGACGAAGGAAGGATCAAAATAGGATGAAGGGGTAATAACACTGAAACCCGTGAAATCAATTACGTAACGCTCGAAAGAACGTCGAGCTAATGGTTTCAATAATGAAGAGAATAACTAGACAAAGGAATGATTGGGCACCTTGGAACTCGCAATCCTAAAATCTTAAGTAAGAACCCCAAAGGGGAAGAATCTTGTCCTAAGTAAAGAAAGATGTAAACCTATGTATATACCTTTGGACTCATAGGAAAGATATTCTAGTTATGATAAAATTCCATGGAAGGAGTAAACAATAAAAAGGAAAATAAATTTCTTAAGTGCGTGATTTAAGGTGGATTGAGTGAAAGAACGACCAAAGTATTAACTTGACTAAGTTGACATAAAGGGAAGTTATCTCGAAGTGAAATTTAGTTTTGGGGACAAAACTCCTAAAAGGAGGGGAAAGTTGTAAACCCCGCCCTTTGGAGTTAAGGAAAACTAGGAATAGAACCAGTCAAACAAAGTGAGAAACACCGAACCGGTTCATAAATCGATCATCAGAGAACGAGAAATTTGTGAAATTTACAACTCTCGAGTGACCCAAAGGGTTCATAAAACCTTGGAAAAGAACCTTAGGACAAATTGGAAGAGAAAAACCAGTCCGTTTAAGATTAACTGAATCCCACTAGATTGAACTGATTTATAAACCGAATCGGTTCATGAACTGGAACCGATAGAGAAAGGGAAAACCAGGAAATTTATGGATCCCAAGTGACCCAAATAGTCCCAAAAGTCATGAAAAGGACTTAAGGATGAATTGGAGAACAAAACCAAACTGGTTCAGGTGAGCTGGATTCGAACCGAACTAAAGCAGTTTGGACCGGTTTAAACCACTATTGAACCAGATGCTAAATTCATTTTTCTAGGCAGCTTAGAAAATTCAAATTTAAGATTTGAGGCTATCATTGGATAGAAAATGAATTTAGAAATTTTTAATTTTAAAAATTTTGGTCGAATCAGGCCTGAACCAGCCGGTTTATACTTTAAACCCAGTTTGGACCGGTCCGGTCCAATTCGAAATAGTTTCGTCTTTTTCCTTCAGATGAGAGCACTGCTCACTCACCGAAAAATCAAGCAGTGCCGGCGAAGCTGAAAAGTCTCCATCCAGAGAGTTGCAGACAATGAATGACTGCCATTAAGGCATCAATCGAACGGCCAAAAAGTCCCAAAGCTTTCTATATAAAGAGCCCCTCCTCATTCATCCTCTCCACAACTGAAAACTCCATTCTCTCTCAATTGCTCCAATTTCCGATAAAGCTCAAACCAGAGCTCTGATATAGGGTCTTTCTTGAGCCAAAGAAGGCATGGTTGGGTTTTTTAGAAAAGGGGAGAAGTCAGCTATCCGACGGTAGTCTCCTTTTGCTCCGAGGGTCGTCAAGAGACACAAGTGTGATTGAATAGTGAAGCAGCTTCGGCGGACCGAAGCTGCCCTATTTTGGTTGAGCTAAAAACGGCTGATTTGAGCCCTTCTCAAGCCAAACCAAGCACTCCCAACACCTACACAACCCTCCTACAGTTGAATTAGAGCAGAAATGTAAGCTAATTTGGCTCCCCTCTATAAATTTCGATGGGTGGTAGAGAGAGAACCAATAGAACTTTGATGACTAAATTCTCATTCAATTCAGCATCAATTGATGCAATTCTTGATTCTAAGAGGAACCTCATGATGAGAGTTATCTGCCTAGATCGAAAGCTCGGACCGTTGTGCCCCCGACGATAAGCTTTCGAAGCTTTCTCTCTCTATATCCAATTTTCCGACGAAGCTCCTTTTGAGCTCATTCTGGCATCAAATCGCTCGATTCAAAGTGCAGTTGAATCATATGATGGTGTAGGAACTCCAATCTAACTTCAATTTCAATAATTAAACTCATTTGATTTGTCAATTTGATAAAATCAAATTCGGATGAGGTAGAAGGTTGAAATTGGGGGAAATTTGGGGATTTCGAAAATTTGAGGGACTAAAGTGCAATTTCATAAAATTGAGCCAATTAGGCATGATAAAGATGTTTGAGGACCAATTGTGCAATTTTTGGGACAAAACTTACCATTTTTGTAAAGTAGGGGCAAAATGGTAATTTTGGTAAAGTTGGGGACCAAATTGGAAATTTGGGAAATTAAACCCCTTTTTGTGAATTTGAATAAATTGAGGTCCCAAGGTGAATTTTAAAATTTTCGGGACTCAGCTACAGAAAAATAACTTTAGGGACCTAATGGCAAATAAAGGAAAAGTTTGGTTTTCTCATTCATTTGGGATGAATGAGTGTTATTAGGCCAAAGGATATTGAACAAGAGTGTTCATATCGTGTTGGAACACAAAGTACCGAGAACGCCGGCTACGACAAGTTCGAGTAAGGACGACGAGTCGGCTAAGAGGATATTCACTGTACAATTGGGTGAGTGGTATATTTAATATCATACCCGGTTGGGATGATAAGTACCTCAGAAATGAAAACCCACTATTAAGTAGTATTTTAATGATCACATATAAGAAGAGTGATGTGGAAATCTAACCGAAAAACTACTTACCGGTTGTAAGTAGATCATACATGGTTGGTATGATGAAACTTCCTAGATGAAGTGGAAAACGCGCTTTTCGGTTATAAGCGGAGGTGTCCTCATGCCCGGCTGGTATGATGGACAATTGAAAAGATTATTTTGTTAGAAATACTCTCTCCTAATTGTGTGCCACTACTTATAATTTTTGGGAGACTATATTGACAGGAGCTTGAATAACTCATATAGGTCGGAGGCCACGGTTTTGGAACTTGAGGGCTAATGTGCCCAATTTTGAAAATCTCAAATAGTGGGCCCTAGGCCAGTTAGCATGAGCAGGAGCGTGTAAACAAACATGATTAATATGCCATGAAAACATAAATAAATGAGTTGTTTGGTCATGGTACTGAGACTTGACTGACATACTCAATGGACTAGTGGCACTGCGACATGTCAGGTCTTTGGACTAATCAAGACAAATAGATGTAGGTCAAGTTAAGGGTCGGGGCCATTGGACCAGTGGCATCACAGATTATATGGCATTATGTGAAAAACTATTGATTGTGCATGCACTGTGGTACGGGACCTTCAAGACACCCAAGAGTTGTAGTGACACATCCTAGGGCTCTGGATGACTTGGTGGGTATAAGGGCAATTAGTCGTACCAGAAGTCTTATGAAGCTCGACATAGCTTCAAGCGCATGAGACAAGGGTGGGGACAGAATAAGGTCACTATCCTCATACGGACACGGAGTTTTGTTACGGGATTGAGGGCCGGATGTCGCGAACATACACTCATTCTCAGGGTAGAAATGGACGTGATTCTATCTGGGTGGCCGGTAAAGTCGCTCTGACGCCATAAGTGGGTACAGTGGATGGGATGGCCTGCAATTGTGTGTTCCTTCATGATGAAGGGCGTGTGTTGGTTGATAACACCGTTATGATGAGAAATGGTTATGAAAACCAAGAATTAAGAATGAAAAGTTTTTAAAAGAAAAATAAGGAGTTTGGCACACTCCAAAGTCAAACTATTTTTTTAAAGTAAATCTTTGAAAACCCATTCACTGATTCGTTGAACTCACCCCCTCCCTTATATCTCTTTTAGGTAACCTTGAAAAACTTACCCTAAAGACCACCAGCTAACACACCTGTAAGGTAGGTATGATAAGTTTAAAATTTTGTGTAGTTTTGATTTATGTTATTACAAGAAAGGTGCAGGTTTAAAGGATGCCTTACTTCTCATGGTTTATAAAGAAGGGGCAACCCTTAGTAAACTGGGAGACTGGCAGGTTGATCACGGGGATCCGACTAAACCGGGTCGGGGCGTGACATATTTGCTCCAAGACCTCTTTGTGCAAGACTTACTAAATCCTCCTTATGGCTTGAGTGTGGTCACCATTTCATTTTCAGCCATTTATTTCTTCAAGGATTTCCTTCATCCTTCTTTTCCACTATTCTAGCCTTTCCACCTCCTCATTCCTTGATGGGTTTAGATTTATGACCCTCTCGAGGGTCAGTTCGTTAACTATCTCATCCCCATTACTCTCGTGGTTCACTTGTCTCGGGATAGTTGTCCTTCGATTTTACTCGTCCTTTATACCTATCCCATCGTCCTTTTTAGGGTGTAGTCACTATTTTCTAGTTCTTCCTAGGGCATTTTCACCCAAAGTTTATAGTTACACCTTTTTGCTAGGTTAGTCTACAACCCTACTTGGCTCTTACTTTTCCAAAGTAGGTCATACCTTGCTATCCCGAGACATCCTAGTTATCTTTCATCGTTCAAGACTTGTCTTCTATTTAGGAGGTGTTTTTCCTTCTTTCCTTCTAGGTGGCTTGTAGCTCTCCTTAAGGGAAAATTCCCTTTATCCACATTATACTCTATCTAGGTTTTCTTAAGGTCCTACCCTTGGTCTTCTTCCCATGATCCTTCCTCATGTAATTGAGGAACACGATCGTATTATTGAGGGATAGAAAATTTTTAGGAACTCATAATCTTTTTTATTATTGAAGTAAGAATAAAGTTTGGGGTTTTAACATCTATTAAGGGAGATTGTTACGATGACGGTTTGGGAAGTACTCATTACTATGCTAGGGTCTAGAAGGATTTCTTCTTGGTGAGATTGGGATCCCTAGCCAGAATTATGGTTCTTGTAGTGTTATCCCTTCGGGCTTCTGTAGGGGTGGAGGTGTCCTTATTGGAAGGAATCGCTTTGATTCCTTGCGGTGTGGGACAAACCTTTTCTATGTGTCCCACCATCCTACACTCATAACAAGTTCTCTCGGGTCCTGTCCTCTGTAATGTTGGGTATCTTCTCATGTAGTGTCTCCATTTCCCACATCTATAACAGGTTATCTCCTTGCGTGGACCTTTGTGGTTCCTCCTATACTTTGAGCATTGCAAGGTCTTTCTAAGGGATTGTTGGTGGTTTAGGGCTTTGCCATCCTTGAGCCCGAACACCTTGGAGGTTTTCTTATCGAGTCCACTTTGACTAGGGGTTACTCCAAGAGTCCTCCTATACTCCTAGTTCATTTCCTCCTTTGGGATAGGATTCTCCCTAGTTTTTGGGGTGGCTAAGGTAGCGCGAGTTTATTTGCCTACTTTTCTTGGGGTCATCTTCCTACAAGGTAGGTAGTTTTAGTTTAATTCTTTATGTTATATATTCTTGATAATGTATTCAAGTAAACAGGCTCTGATACCACTTAAGTTGTCACGCCCCGACCCATTTTGGTCAGATCTCCGAGACCAACCCATCACTCTCCTAGTTTATTAAGAGTTTCCTGTTTTCTAAACCATGAGAAGTAAGACATCCTTTTCACCTGTATCTCTCCTAGAATAGCATTAATCAAAACTAAATACATTAAACCTTACATACCTATTTTATAGGTTCAGATATAGGAAAGTTCTTTAGGTTAATTGTCCCTTGGTTACCTGAAATGGGGTAAAGGGAGTGGGTGAGTTTGACAACTCAGTGAATGAGTTTTGGGTGAGAGTTTTCACAAAAACAATTATACTCGGAGTGTGCCAAACTACTTATTTCTTTTAAGAATGCTTTTTTTCAAATTCCAGTTTTCAAAACATTTTTCCAAGGTTTACCAATTCTTTTCCAAGGATTCTCAAATTCTTTCCAAGGTTTTCAAAACCTCTTTCCCATTTCCATATTAGGTGTGTTTCACAAACAACACACGCCATTCATCATGAAGGGTACACACATATTCACGAGATACAGTTACGCTGACTGCACTCACTTATGGATCGGAGCATCTTTAGCATCTACCCTAATAGAAGTTCCTAACTTCTACCTAAAGTCTAAGTGAACAACTTCGATGTTTGACCCTCAAACCCAAAAATACTTCGTGTCCATGTGAGGACAGAGACCTCATCCTGAACCTACCCCGGTCTCATGTGCAAGAAGCTACATTGAGCTTTTCAACTGTTGATACGACAAACTACCCTTATCTCCACCATGTTATCTAGTAGCCCTTAGGACGACACATCACTATCCCTCTTGGGCGTCTTAATGGTCTTGTACCCCAAGTGCATGCACAAACAATAGTTTTCCATAAAGTCATTTATCTTTGGTGGCACTGGTCCAACGACCTCGACCCTTAACTCATCCAGCAACAATTTACTTAAGTTAGTCCATCGACCTGGCCTTGACGCACTACCGCTAGTCCATCGAGTATGTCGGTCCTGTCTTGGTACCATGACGAAATCACATAATCCATTCATTTTGAATTTTCATGGCTTTAACATATCATGTTTGTTTACGAGCTGCTGCTCGTGCCAACTGGCCTAGGGCGCATTGTACGTGATTTTCCAAAATTAGGCATTTAGCCCCACATGTTCAAAACTGAGGCCTATGGACTATCTAACTATTCTAGCTCTCGTCAAGAAGGTGTTCAAAAAATTTTAAGCATTGGCACATAGTCAGGGGAGAACACTTATGACAAAATAATATTTCAATTCATCACACCAACCGGGTGTGATGACATCTCAACTTACAATCGACAAGCGGGTTTTCCCCTTCCTTCTAGGAAGTCCATCATACCAACTGGGTATGATCTCTCTACTTACAACCAGTAAGTAATTTTTCCGCTTAGTTCTCACATCACTCCAACCAGGTGTGATGTTAAATTCTCACATATAAGCAGTTTTTCATTTCTGAGGTGCTCATCATTCCAACCGAGTATGATGTGCATAAACTCACTAACAACCAGTAAGTGGTTTTTAACTTTAAATTGTGCTCATCACCCTAACTGGGTATGATGATAGTAAGTCCACTTGTAAACCTCGCTCTTTGGACTTAAGGAAAACTGGGGAAAGAACCGATTAAACCGAGTGAGAAAAATTGAACTGGTTCACAAACCCAATCAATAGAGAATGGGCAAATTGGGAAATTTACAACTCTCAATGACCCAAGGGGACATAAAAACCTTGGAAGGGGACATTAGGACAATTTGGGGAAGAAAACTAGAATGGTTCAGGTGAACCTGATCCAAACCGGATTGAACCGGTTTGAACCACTATTGAACCGGATGCTAAATTCATTTTTCTAGGTGGCTTAGAAAATTTAAATTGGAGAATTGAGGCCACCATTGGATAGAGAATGAATTTAGATAAATTTATAAATTTTTAATTTTGAAAAACTCAATCGAATCAAGCCTGAACCGGCCGCTTTAAGCGTTGAACCCAAATCAAACCAGTTCGGTCCGGTTCAGAACAGTGTCGTCTTCTTCCTTTAGATGACAGCACTGTTCACTCCCCGGAAAATCGAGCAGTGCCAGGGAAGATGAAAAGACTCTGGCTAGGGAGTTTTAGGCAATGAATGACTGCTCTTAAGGCTCCCATTAGACGACCAAGAAGTCCCCGAGCTTCCTATATAAAGAGCTCCTACTCATTCATCCTCCTCACACCTGAAAACTCCACTATCTCTCTACTGCTCCATTTTCCGGTGAAGCTCGAACCAGAGCTCCAACTTGGACATTTTTTAAGCCAAATAAGGTGAGGTTGGATTGTTTAGATTTAAGGAGAATTCAGCTACACGACAGTAGTCACCATTTGCTCCGAGGATCACTAGAGAAACGTCGGCGTGATAGAACAGTGAAGCAGCTCCGACGGACCGAAGCTGCCCTATTTCGGCCAAGTTGAAAATGGCCAAATTGAGCCCTCCTACGGCCAAACCAAGCTCTACCAACACTTCCTCGGCCCTCATACGATCGAATTAGAGCGGAAAGGTTAAGCCAATTTGGCTCCCCTGTGTAAATTCCTATTAGTGTTAGAGAGAGAAATGGAAAAACCTCATTGACCAAATTCTCCATCAATTCAACATGAATTGATGCGATTCTTAATCCTAGGAGTAACCTCTTGACAAGAGCTATCTACCTAGATCGAAAGATCGGACCGCCACACTTACCACAGTAAGCTTTCGAAGCTTTCTCTCTCTATGTTCAGTTTTCCAATGAAGCTCCGTTTGATCTCTTTTTGACGTCAATTTATGCAATTTAAAGTGCAATTGAATCATATGGATGTGTAGGAACTCAAATCCACCTTCAATTTCAAAATTAACTTTGATTGATTGGTCAATTTGATAAAATCAAATTCGGTCAGATTGAAATGTTGAAATTGGGGGAAAATTGGGGAAATTTTGGGAATTTAAAAAATTTAAGGGACTAAAGTGCAATTTATCAAAATTGAAAATTTCAATTGAATTGGGTCTGAACCAACCGGTTTCAACTTTAAACTCGGTTTGGACCGGTTCGGTTCGCTTCAGAACAATATTGTCTTCTTCCTTTAGATGACAGCACTATTTACTCGTCGAAAAATCAAGCAGCGCTGATAAAGTGGAAAAGTCTCCGGGCAGGGAGTTTTAGGCAATTAATGACTGCCATTAAGGCACCAATCAGATGGCCAAGAAGTCTCCGAGCTTCCTATATATAGAGCCCCTCCTCATTCATCCTCTCCACACCTAAAAACTCTATTCTCTCTCAACTACTCTAATTTCCAGTGAAGCTCGAACCAAAGCTTCTATACAAGGTCTTTTCTGAGCCAAAGAAGGCGTAGTTGGGTTCTTTAGAACTGGAGAGAAGTCAACTACCTGACAGTAGTCTCATTTGCTTCGAGGTCACTAGAGAGACGCTGTGAGATAGAACAGTGAAGCAGCTCCAACGGATCGAAGCTGCCATGTTTTGGCTGAGCTAAAAACAGCCAATTCGAGCCCTCCTCATGCTAAACCAAGCCCTTCCAACACTCTCACAGCCCTCCTACAACTAAATTAGATGAAAAGGTAAGCCAATTTAACTCCACTTTATAAATTCTTATTAGTACTAGGGAGAGAACCGACAGAACTTCAATGACTAAATTCCCATTCAATTTGGCATCAATTGATGCAATTTTTTATCATACGAGTAACTTCAGGATGAGAGCTATCTGCCTAGATTGAAAGCTCAGATCGCCGCGCCCCCGATAGTAAGCTTTCAAAGCTTTCTCTCTCTATGTTCAGTTTTGCAATAAAGCTTCGTTTGAGCTCGTTCCGGCGTCAATTCATGCGATTCAAAGTGCAATTGAATTGTATGGATGTGTAGAAACTCAAACCCACCTTCAATTTCAAAATTAACTTTGATTGATCAATTAATTTGATGAAATCAAAATCGGTCAAATTGAAAGGTTGAAATAGGGGGAAATTTTGGGAATTTTGAAAATTTGAGGGACTAAAGTGCAACTTCTCAAAATTGAGGGCCAATTGGGTATGGAAAAGATGTTAGGGAACCAATTGGTTAATTTTTGGATCAATTTTACTATTTTTGAAAAGTAGGGGCAAATGGTAATTTTGGAAAAGTTGGGGACCAAATTGGGAATTTGGGAAACCTGAACCCCTTTTGTGATTTTGAATAAATTGAGGTCCCAAAGTTAATTTTAGAAGTTTCGGTACTCAATTTGGGGAAAATGGGCAGTAGGGACCTAAAGCTAAAGAAAAAAAGAACTTTAGGGACCTAATTGCAAATAATTGAAAAGTTTGGGTATTTTAGTCATTTGTGAAGAATGAAGGCTAATAAGCCAAATGATAATAAACAAGGATGTTCATAGCATGTAGGAACACGAAGTACCGAGAACGCCAACCAAGACAACCTCGCGTGGAGACAAAAAGCTGGTTAAGAGGAAAATTCACAACATTATCTCGTGAGTGGGATTTTCATATCATAACTGGTTGGGATAATAAGTACCTCGGAAATGAAAACCACTACTAAGTGGAAATTTAAACATCACACCTGGATGGAGTGTTGTAGAAATTACGCAAAAAAACTATTTATCGGTTGTAAGTAGATCATACTTGGTTGGTATGATGAACTTCCGAGAAGGAAGTAGAAAACCTGTTTATCAGTTATAAGCGAAGATATCCTCACATCTGGTTGGTGTGATGGACAGGTGAAAAGACTATTTTTTCGAAAGTGCTTAAACTTTTTGTGAAACCTTCTTGATGGGAGCTCGAATTGCTCAGATAGGCCAGAGGCCTCGGTTTTAGAACTTGGGTGCTAATATGCCCTATTTTGAAAATCTCGTACAGTTGGCCCAATGCCAGTTGGCACGAGCAAGAGCTCGTAAACAAACATGAGTTTAAGCCATGAAAACTTTAAATGAATGATGTGTTTGGCCATGGTACCAAGACAGGACCGACATACTCGATGGACTAGCAGCAGTGCAACAAGACAGGTCGACGGACCAGTCGAGACAAACAACTGCAGGTTGAGTTGAGGGTCAGGGCCGTTGGTCTAGTGGCACCTAAGATTAAATGGCCTATGAGGAAAACTATTGTTTTGTGCATGCATTAAGGTTTGGAACCTTCATGACACTTGAGAGCGGTAGTGATGCGTCCTAGGGGCTACTGGACGACATGGTGGAGATAAGGGTAGTTTGTCATGCCAACAGTCAGGGAAGCTCAACATAGCTTCATGCGCATGACATTGGGGTGGGGTTAGGATGAGGTCTATGTCCTTTTATGGACACAGAGTTGCTTTACGGGATTGAGGGTTGGATGTCCTGTACATCCACTCATTCTTAAGGTAGAAGTGAACATGCTTCTATCTAGGTGGCCGGTAAATTCGCTCTAACGCCACAAGTGGGTACAGTGGACGTGCTACCCTGTGAATGTGTATTCCCTTCATGACGAAGGGTGTGTGTTGGTTGATAAACACACCGTTTGTGGTTAATGATGAGATAAGGCTTTGAAACACCAAGATTTTGAGGATGAAATATTGTAAAGAAAATAAGGAGTCTAGCACACATCAATTCAAACTATTTTTTGAAAGTCAAAATTTAAAGCACCCATTCACTGAGTCGTTGAACTCACCCCCTCTCCCTTATACCCCTTTTCAGGTAACTAAGGGATAGCCTACCCAAAGACCTCATGTGAACCACACCTGTAAGATAGGTATGTTAAGTTTAAATTTCTTATAGTTTTGATTAATGTTATTCTAGGAAAAGTATAGACTTATAGGAAGCCTTACTCCTCACAGTTTAACAGAAGGGGAAAACCCTTAATAAACCAAGAGAGTTGTGGGTTGATCGATCACAGGGATCTGACCAAACTGGGTTAAGGCGTGACACCACTCACCAAATAACTGAAGTGTAACCTACTCTAGTTGGTTTTCGCTTCCACGCTAGCTTATCTGTACTGACGTTCCGGTCCCTAATGTTCCTACACAGTTTGGATATCCTTATCTATTAATATTTGACATAACAACCTTTGTTCCTCATGTATGAACGACTAGGCTAAAAAATTTCAGTTAATTGCACTTAGGTCCCTAAAGTTCATTTTCCCCTAATGCTAACTTTAACCCAAATTGAGTCCCTGAAACTTTTAAAAATTCACTTTGGCTCCTCAATTTAATCAAAACTATTTAAGGGGTTCAAGTTCTCCAAATTTCCAATTCGGTGCCCAACTTTTCAAAAATTACCATTTTAACCTTACTTTCCAAAAATGGCAATTTGACCCCAAATATTCCAAAAATCGACCAATTGGTCCTCCAACATCTTTTTTCATGGCTAATTGGCCCTCAATTTTGGGAAATTATAATTTGGTCTCTCACTTATACGAAATCCCCAAATTTTCCCCCTTTCACACTGGCTGAATTTGATTTCATCAAATTGACCAGGGTTAATTGCTCCAATTGAAGGTATGGATAAGTTCCTACACTTCCATATGCTTCAATTGAGCTTTGAACTGCATTATTGAATTGAGCTCAAACAAAACTTCGCGCGAAAAACTGTACGTGGAGAGAGAAAGCTTCGAAAGCTTATCGTCGGAGGTGCGACGGTCTAAGCTCTCTATCGGGGAAGGTAGCTCTCTTCCTGATGTACCTTCTTGGATCAAGAATTCCTATAATTGACCTTGAATCGAGGGAGAATTTCTTTATTGAAATTTTGTAGTTTCACTCTCTAACTCCGACCTGCAACGACTGAGTAGGGCCGAATTGACTTACATTTCTGCTCAGTTGAGGTCGTATGAGGGTTACGGGGATGTTGGAAGAGCTTGGTTTGGCCAAAGGAGTGTTGAATTTGGCCGATTTCAGCTCAGCCAAAACAGGGTAGCTTCGATCCGTCGGCGGTTCTCGGATCAAATGGAGATTGCTATTAGATAGTTGACTTCCCCCATAGTCTAAAGAACCCAAACTCGCCTTCTGAGGTTGAGAAAACTACCCAAGTCTGAGCTCTAGTTCGAGTTTCACCGGAAAATGGAGTTTTCAGGTGTGAGGAGGATGAATGGAGAGAAGCACTTTATATAGGGAGCTCGGGGACTCTCTGCTCGACTGTTTGTCACCTTTATGATGCTCATTTATGGCCTGAAACTTCCTAAATGGAGGGGATTCATCTTCGATGGCGCTGTCCATTCTTCTGGCGAGTGAACAGTGTCGTCATCTGAAGGAAGAAGATGACACTATTCCAAATTGGACCAGACCGGTCCGAACCGGGTTAAATGCTTAAACTGGAAATTTAGGCTCGATTCAACTGAGTTTTTCAAAATTAAAAATTTCTAAATTCATTCTCTATCAAATAGTGACTTCAATTCCCCAATTTGAATAATTTAAGCCACCTAAAAAAATGAATTTAGCAACTGGTTCAATGATGGTTCAAACTAATCCAAACTGGTTGAGATCCGGTTCACCTAAATTGGTGTGGTTTTCTCATACAATTTGTCCCAAAGTCCCTTTCCATTATTTTTATGACTCTTTAGGTCACTCAAAACTTGTAAATTTCCCAATTTTCCATTTCTCTAACGGTTGGTGTTTGTGAACCGGTTCAATTCTCTCTCTTGGGTTGACCGGTTCTTTCCCCAATTTTCTTATCCTGAAGGGGCGGGGTTTACACAAGAAGTATGTGTAAGGTTTCATGAGTGAAGGTAAGTAGGAGAGGATGGCATCAAAGAAGGCCATTTGAGGATAGATGTCCTTAGTGGCAAAAAAAAATCTAGAAGAGAACCTAGGAGAAAAGAATACAAAGGAGACTCAAAAGGATATTGAGTCTAGAATGACAACGAAGGAGGGAAGGGACAAAATCGAACAAAAAGGGTGATAACATTGAAACTTGTGAAAGCAAGTACGTAACGCTCAAAAGGACACTAAGCTAAGGGTTTTGACGATAAAAAGAATGACTAGATTTAGAAATCATTGAGCATCTTGGAACTACTAATCCTAAAATCCTAAGTAAGAACCTCAATCGGAAGTGCCCTAAGCAAAGGAAGATGTGAACCTAAGGATATACCCTTGAACTCGTAGGTAAGACATGCTTAGCTAGGATAAGCTCCATGGAATGAGTAAGCAATGGAAAGGAAAGGAAATTCCTCGAGCGCGTGTTATAAAGGGGCTAAGTGAAAATAACCGAAGTGTTAGCATGTCAAACAAACCCCAAGTTGACATCAAGGGAACTTATTTCCTATGCAAAGGATCTTGAATAAGTTTTGGGGACAAAACTCCTAAAAGGAGGGGAGAGTTGTAAACCGCGTCCCTTACAGATAAGGAAACCAGGGAAAGAACCGGTCAACCAAGGTGAGAAAACCGAACCGTTCATGAACCCCAACTATTAGAGAAAGGGCAAATTGGGAAAGTTACAAATTCTGAGTGACCTAAAGAGTCATAAAAACCATGGAAAGGGACTTTGGAACAAATTGGAAGAGAAAACTAGACTGGTTCAGGTCAACTGGATCTGAACCTGATTGAATCGGTTTGGACCAATTTGAACCATCGTTGAATTGGTTGCTAAATTCATTTATCTAAGTGGCATAAAATATTCAAATTGAGGAATTAAATCCATCATTGGATAGAAAATGATTTTAGATTAATTTAGAAATTTTTAATTTTAAAAAACTTGGTCGAATCAGGCCTGAACCGACTGATTTAATCATTGAACCTGGTTTGTACCGGTTTGGTCTAGTTCAGAATAATGTCGTCTTCTTCCTTCTAATGATGACATCGTTCATTCAACGAAAAAAATGAATGGCACTGGCAAAGATGAACCGCCTCCGTTTAGGGTGTTTCAGGCCATGAATGAGTGTCATTAAGATGCCAAATGGTCGGGTAGAGAGTCCCTAAAAACTCCATTCTCTCTCAACTACTCAGTTTTCTAGTGAAGCTCGAACCAAAGCTCTGACATTGAGGTTTTTCTAAGCCTTAGAAGGCGAGGTCAGGTTCTTTACATTCTAAGAGAAGTCAACTACCTAACAGTAATCTCCGTTCGATCCAAGGACCGCCAAAGAAGCACTAGTGGAATCAAACAGTGAAGTAACTCCAATGGACCAAAGCTGCCCTATTTCGGCCAAGCTAAAATTGGTCAAACTCAGCCCTCCTCAAGCCAAACCAAGCCCTCCCATCACTCTCATAGCCCTCACACGACCGTAATAGACTGAAAGGTAAGCCAATTTAGCCCCCTCTGTCATTTCGGATCGGCGTTAGAGGGAGAAACTATGAAAACTTTATTGACCGAATTCTCCCTCGATATAAATTGTTACGATTCTTGATCCTAGGAGGAACCTTAGAATGAGAGATACCTGCCCAGATAGAAAGTTCGAACTGCCGCACCACCAACAGCAAGCTTTCGAAGCTTTATCTCTCTACGTACAGTTTTCCGACTAAGCTCCATTTGAGCTCGTTTCGGCCTCAATTCATGCGATTCAAAGCTCAATTGAATCATATGGATGTGTAGAAACTGAATTATACCTCCAATTTCAACAATTAACCCCAATTAAATGGTCAATTTGATGAAATCAAATTCGCCCAATTTGAAACAGGGAAATTGGGGGAAAATTTTGGGGATTTAGTAAAATTGTGGGACCAAATTGCAATTTCCCAAAATTAAGGGTCAATTGGCCATGAAAAGGATGTTGGATAACCAATTGGTTGATTTTTTAAAAATAATTGGGGTTAAATTGCCATTTTTGTGAAGCCCAAAATGGTAATTTTTAAAAAGTTGGGGACCAAATTGGAAATTTGGAAAACTTGAGCCCCTTAAACAATTTTGAGTAAATTGAGGACCCAAAGTGAATTTTTGGAAGTTTCAGCACTCAATTGGGAAAAAGTTAACATTAGGGGTCTAAAGTCAAGGAAAAATGAATTTGAGGGACTTAAGTGCAATTAACTGAAAATTTTGGGCCTAGTCATTCATACGTTAGAAACGAAGGTTGTTATGCCAAAGATTAATCTATAGGGATGTCCAAATTGTGTAGGAACACAAAGGACTGGAACGATAACAAGGATAAGCTTGCGTGGAAGCGGAAACTGACTAGAGAATGATACACTTTAATTATCGGGTGAGTGGGACTTTTAACATCATACCCGGTTAGGGTGATGAGCAATTTAACCTAAAAACCACTTACCAGTTGTGAGTGGGTTTATTCATGTCATACCTAGTTGGGATAATGAGCACCTTGGAAATGAAAAACTACTTATATGTGAAATTTTAACATCACACCCAGTTGGAGTGATGTGAGAACTAAGTGGAAAAGCTACTTACCGGTTGTAAGTAGAGAGATCATACCCGGTTGGTATGATGGACTTCCTAGAAGAAAGGAGAAAACCCGCTTACCAGTTGTAAGCGGTTGGTGCAATGAATTGAAAGATTATTTTTGTTAGAAATGTTCTCCCTTGGCCGTGTGCCAATGCTTAAAATTTTGGGAGACTTTCTTTACAAGAGCTAGAATAGCTCAAATATTCTAGAGGCCTCGATTTTTGAACTTGTAGGGCTAAAATGCCTGATTTTTAGAAAATCACGTAGAGTGGGCCCAAGGCCAGTTGGCATAAGTAGCAACTCGTAAACAAACATGATATGTTAAAGCCATGAAAATTCTTAATGAATGGATTATGTGATTTCGCCATGGTACTAAGATAAGACCGACATACTCGATGGACTGGTGGTAGTGCGTCAGGGCCAGGTCAACGGACAAACCTAGACAAATAACTACAAGTCGAGTTGAGGGTCGGGGTCATTGGACCAGTGACAACAAAGATAAATGGCTTTGTGGAAAACTATTGTTTGTGCATGCACTTGAGGTTCGGGACCATCAAGATGCCTAAGAGGGGTAGAGATGTGTCCTAGGGGCTACTGGATGACATGTTGGAGATAAGGGCAGTTTGTCATGCCAGTAGTTAGGAAAGCTTGACGTAGCTTCATGCGCATGAAGCTGGGGTGGGGTAAGGATGAGGTCTCTGTCCTCATATGGACATAGATTTGATTTCAGGTTTGAGGGTCGGATGTTACGAATATCCACTCAGACCCAAGGTAGAAGTGGACGGGCTTCTATCTAGGTGGTCAGTAAAGTCGCTCCGATGCCACAAGTGGGTGCAGTGGATGGGCTGCCCTGTGAATGTGTGATCCCTTCCTCATGAAGGGTGTGTGTTGACTATTAAACACACCTAATGTGGAAAATAAGGAAAAAGGGTTTTGAAAATAAAAAATTTAGGAAATAATATTTTTAAAGGAAATAAGGAGTTTGGAACACTCCGATTAAAAGTTGTTTTATTTATGAAAACTCAATCTCAACCCCCATTCACTAAGTTGTAGAAACTCACCCCTCTTTAATATCCCTTTTCGGGAGTAGAACAAATGACTAAGGGAAAGACCCAGATCTACCATTTGTCAGGTATGCTTAAAAGTTGCTTTAAGCTCGTATTTTTATTAATTTATGTTATTCCAGGAAACAAAGTTAAAATTACGCCTGACACCTCTTGATTAAAGAAAGGGGGAAACCCCTCTTAAACTAAGGGAGTGGCGGGTTGATCACGGGGATTTAACTAAACCGGGTCAGGGCGTGACATGCCCAACAATCCCGACAACCCGACTTTGGCTCCATAACTGCTAGCCCAACAGGTTTGACGACCAAGCTTCGGCTCAACAGTAACTAACTCATCGAGTCTATCATTCTGGCTTCAGCATGGTGGCGATTCACACAAATAATCGGTTATGAAACATTTTCATGGCTCATATGCTTCTTTGTATATGGGCTTTAGCCCGTGCCCACTGGCCTTGGGCCCACTTCATGATTTTTCCAAAATTGGGCCTTAGGCCTTATCATTTTCAAAACTGAGGCCTCCGGCCTATTAGAGTAATTCCATCTCTCATAAATATTTCCCAAAGTGTTTAATCAGTTTCAAGCAGTCAAGGGAAACCATTCCTGGAAAATGGTTTTCAAAATGTGCTTATCACCCCAATCGGGTATGACGTTATAAGTCCCACTCATAGTTAGGGGAGACTGTTTCTGGAAAATAATTTTAAAATGTGCTCATCACCCCAACCGAGTATGATATTAAAAGTCTCACTCACCTGGTGTGCAGTGCCTTGTTTTTCTTGAGTTGGTTTACCCGTACTCCCGTGGTGTTTCGTGGTTGTAAGTTGACGCACTTATTCTCGAACCTACATCATTTCAAGTAAGTAACCTTAAGTCCCGGTTTATTTCAATGTTCTCGACCTCTACCCTCATGGTAATTAACTTACAGTTAAATACCAACATTATAAATCGTTAACTTTATAAATGTTCACAAAACTCCCTTTATGAGCTTTGAAATCTCAATTTTCGCTTAATTTCACTTTAGTTCCCAATTTTTCCCAAAATTACCAATCTGTCCCAAATTTTCCAAAAATGAGCAATTAGTCCTCATTTTCACTAAAATAACCAATTGGCTCTCAATTTCATCAAAATTGTCAATTGGCCCTCAATTGGAAGTTAATTTCATAAAAATCCCCTAGTTTTCCTTTAATTACAATTTGGCCCCCAAATTTCCCAATTTTACCAAAAGTTGCAAGAGGATCCGATAATCAGAGCTTTTGATTCTAATGGATCGCTCACTTCCTTGAGATCCTTCCCGGATCAAACCGTTCTTCAATTGGTGGTTTGAGTAGTGTGAATTTTGCAATTTAATTTGTAGACAAAACTGACTGTGAACAATAAATTCCAGCGAAGGGCGATAGAGGGGACTTACCAATTCAGCTCAAGGAAGGTCGGGGCACTTCTAGGGGTGGTCTAGGGAGCTTGGTTTGACCGAAATTGGGTTGAGGGTGGCTCAAAATGAGCTTGAATTACTTAGGTTGTAGACAACTGAGGAGCGATGGTAATGTGTGAGCTCACCGACACTTTTCTTGCGATCCTTGAGCTGAATGGAGGTTGTCCTTATGTAGTTGACTTCTTTAGGATTCTAGATAACCCAATTTCGACTTCGGAGGTGGAGAAAAGTGCCTAAGTCGGAGCTTTAGTTCGTGCTTTGTCGAAAAATGGACACTCCTTCTCCAACCGTTTGAGGGGGTGAGAAGAATGAATGAGAAGGAGCTCTTTATATAGGGAGCTTGGGGACTGACTGTTCTATCCATTTCTCCATTGATTGGCCATTAACTATCCAATTTAAGGCTTGTCAGAGGCTTTTATTGGCCATTGGGGAAAGGGCGTCCGTTTTGCCCCTTTCTCTCTCCCTTATCTAGAGGTAGAGGATGACACTCTATTGCGTGTACGAGCTTCCACGTGCAGACTTGCCACATGGTACTCTATGATTGGCTGGTTTGGCTGATGCGACTTTCTACTCAGCAACCTGGTCAGCCTTTGACCAGTTGACCGAACACGTGGCGGCCTCCTATTGGTCGTTCGTTCCAACGTGGCTGTTGACCGTGTTCGGTAAGCCATTGAGCGGGAACACATGTCACTCTCTTATTGGCCAGTCTTTGCTGACGTGGGTTCTCCTCTTATTACTGTTGATCGAGGACACGTTTCGCCTTCTAATTGGCCAGTGTTTACATGCGCTAACTGAGCGGTTGACTAGGCGTGTTTCACCACACGTCACATGTTGATTGGGCGCTGACCTGGCAGCGGTCCGTTGATCATCTGGACCATTGACCGGTCCAGTCCGACTAGGTTCAGTGATCCAAAAATGTAAATCGGTCGGTTGAGGCCTAATTCGACTAGTTTTCCAAAAATTAAAAATTTATAAGTTTATTTAAGTTTATTTTCTATCTGATAGTGGATTTAATCTTCCAATTTGCTATTTTTAAGCCAACTAGAAAAATAAATCTTTAAATTGATTTTTCACAGTTCAATTCGGTTCAAGTTCGTTTCGCCTTTAATCGACACGGTTTTGACATTCAATCAATTTTATTGTTATTTTCCAAGATATTTAGGTATTTGTTGGTCAATTTTGATTTTCCAAATTCTCGTTTTACTATTTTTTACTAATTCGAGTCCGCTTAAATACTCATTTTATTTTAAAATTTTTTAATTTTTTATTCCAATTTCTTAGTATAAAAGGACGAGATTTATAGATCAAAACCTAAATATCTTTGTAAATAACATTAGAAATGCCTATTTTCCTAAAATTTGAAAGGTTTTTTAGTTGAATGCTTTGGTGATTAATTAATGAGATGTCATTCAATTTGATATAGATCACCTTGTTTAAAAATACCTTCCTAACTGCGTATCTTTGGAAAAAAATGTTATTTATGAGCAAAAGCTCACTTTCTTCTAAAAATTTGACCCAATTAATAGTTTTATCTCAATTATTGCGTAGCTACTATTTAAACTCATAGTATGATTAAAAAGGCACAACAACTTACATTTTTATCATTAAAAAATACAACATACAAATGCCGCATCAGGGTAAAGCATTATAAGTTAGTAGTAGCGGTGAATCCGTATAGCTATCAATGAGAGTTTGTAATTATACTGTCACTTAAAAATAATTTAAATTAAACTTTTGATTTGATAAAATATTTTTTACCAAAATAACTTACTCATTAATATATGAATTAATGAGTAAAAACTATCATTTTAATTTCTATTATTTTTTATCAAATTTAGTACTTATTATTTTTAAAATGATAATATGATTAAAAATTTAATAATTTACAAGTAATTAAACTTTAAATAATAATAACTAAAACTATTTTTGGATTAAAGTGCTTGTGGTAATTTGGAGATTTTTTTTGCACAATATAGTAATTTGGAGATTAGAGCTTAGGAATGAGTTAAATTATTGATTTAGAATTGTTAAAATTTTTTAATAATTAATAGTTTTTATATAAAGTTAAATAAAATATCATTTTAATTAAATTAAATAATTTATTAGTTATTATATATAAAATTAAATTATATTAAATATATTTTATTTTATTAACTTTTTATTATATATTATATAATTTTATATAAAATATTATTAATATATAAATTTATTTAAATTATATAAAAATAAATAAGAGAATAAAAATAATATAAAAAATAAATAACGATATTAAAAAAAATTAATTAATAAATAATATAATAATTTCAAATATCTTAAAAATGTAAATATTAAGGTAAATGATAAAACTCGGGATAAGACGAAGAGGCCTGCTTATATTTTGATGCATTTCGATTCAATAACAAGCAACACATCAAGCCCCAATTTTACCTGGCAGGTGACCTACCCTACAAAATCCCCCTACTATCCTCCACTGACACATCTTCCAGGAATGATGCCTACGGGTATATTCGTCATTTCATTTTAATCCCAAAAATCACCTAGAGCTGTCCTCTCCCGTCTTCCCCGTTCCAAAACACGATTCAGCCGACGAGACTTCGGATCAACTCCAAATTCCAAAACACCAAATCTCTCCTTCCAAATCCTGGACTTCATCCTTCTAGCTGACATACCAAAAGAGAGAGAGCCCATCTTCAAAGTTGGTGAATTCCAAGAGGGTACATCCCCTTCATCCGCCCCAAATGCCATATCGTACCATTCCTCGGATTTGACCTCTTCAGTCGCCATTGGAGGCAGCTCACTCCCGCAAGAAGATGATCGTCAGGACCTACGGTAGGCGGAAGCCGGGAGGAGGGATTTCTAGGTCGTTCTCCGACAACGACGACGACGACGCTTTAGATCCTTACAGGGATTCCTTTTCTTCCCAAGAGGGCGCTTCTGCTGATATTTTTGCTTTGTCATCACAAGGCTCGGCTCACTTCGACACGGGCAACGGGGTCATGAAGAAGCCAAAGCGGCAGAGGAAGGATGATGCGGGTAAAGTGGGAAACGTAGATTTAGGGTTTGTGGATTACTCTGTGCACCGGGCGACCTCGACTCTGATGGAGACACAGGAGTTCGGGGAGATGATGGAGCACGTTGACGAAGTTAATTTTGCCTTAGATGGGCTGAGGAAGGCGCAGCCGACACGGATCAGGAGGGCCAGCCTGCTGTCTCTTCTGGGGATTTGCGGTACCTCTCCTCGAAGGAGGCTGTTGAGGAGCCATGGGTATGTGAAATTGAGAATTTGGAATTTGTCCAGTAAGTGCTGTGGAATTTGAATTTCCTGTTCAATATGTCTAATTTGGTACTTAAAAGCAAAGTGTTTGATTTTTCCTTGAGGATCCTTTCTGGGGTTGAAGTGCCAAGTGGATTTGCACCCAAATTGGATATTTCTGCAGACCAAGGAAGGATAATTTCCTTCTATTTTCCTGGGAAACGAGATCGAGACATTTATCTGGAACGGTTTATCTTCTGAAGAGAAACTTTTAGACTGAAGAATTATTGATATGTTTGCTAAAAGCTAGAATATATATATATATATATATATCTGATTATTGAGTAAGCTCTTACATTATGTTTCTCATGATTAAAATGAAAACTGCATATATTTAGTAGCTATGAGCTAGATCTATTATCATTTTGTGATGTCTAGAGATGCTACTTGTAACCCTGCGGTCTTTCCAGAGTAATTTCTAAGGTCCTGAGATTTTTGGATAGAAAGGTTTTCCGGAGTTCTCAGGGGTTTTCCCTGAACTTGGTCAATTTTTTCCTCACTTTTTCTCATGGCCACCTGGTGTTTGGAGCCTTGGGATTCTTTGGTGGTAACAATTTGCTGTCGGAGATTCTGAATTAATCTATGTTTTAACCTAAGGGGTCTGAATTGAATATAATGTTTGGTCTTTGCTGCTGATTCTTTTACTACTCGAGTCATGTAAGTTTCTGAAATATTCTGTAGTATTGCCTTGTTAATGCCACTCCATTTCCCTCATGATTATATCATGTAATGATAAGAGTTTGCATTGTTTAGGAGAAAAGGCTTGCTTTCTTATATTTGCCCCTAAGCTCCTTGGGATTTCTTCAATCTAGAATTTATGTTGCTGCATTTACTGATATGATCTTATTATCAGGTTGGTAAAGAGTGTACTTGATGCCATCATAGGTCTCAGTTTTGATGATGCAGTGAGCAATATGGCTGCAACAACTCTCTTTTACATTCTGATCAGTGATGTAAGTGGTCTGGCTATACTATTAGTTCTCGTCAAATTGGATGGGTGTGGTGCTATATCCTGAACAGATTTTCTAGGATTTCATTTTTCCACTTTCATGGGATGCTGCAGATTGATGCAGCTTAAATTTTTTTTTAAATGAAAACTACCTTTACAGGATGAGTTTTTGAACATCTTATTATTTTGTCCTTGTTATGTAAGTTTTGTTATATTATTGTTCCCAAGAACATTCAGAGTCTACATACTTTTTCTTTCATTATAGTAGATATTCAAGCCAGCAATTGCTCCTATAGGAATAATATCTAATACTCGATAGGGGATTATCCATATAATGCATTAGGGCACATTATTCATTGGCTGATTCAGCCATATAAGGTACATTATTTGAGCAGCTAAATGAACTGAGTCAGATGTAGGGATTCATCATTGGATAAGTGAGTAAATGGGCAATCATAAAAGGATATTCAGGATGTGAAGTCAGTCCCTTCAGATGTATGAATTCATCATTGGCTGCAGCACATCTATGCAAAACTTGGCATTTTGTCATGTTGAACATAAGGGATAATCATTTTGTTATATGAGGTTTCTAAGTGGGAGAAAATAAATAATAATGTTTTATTGGCTGTATTTGATGTCTAATTTAAGGATGAAATTTAGATTTATGTGTTTATCTAAAGTGATAAGAGCAACATCGGGAATAATCTCATCATTTGGTCTCTTAGAAATAAGAGGAAAGCAATGTGGGGATGAGAAGAATCATTATCCTGCCTTAAAAGTTTTGCATGCTACTCATTTCTCTTTGAATTCAATGCAGTGTGTAAATCCACACTGTCTATTATCAAGTACCAGGAATATCCTGATCTCTGTGAATTTACCTTCAGGGTCAAGATGAGAAGTTTTTGGAATCATCCTGCTGCATTTGGTTTCTCATCCAATTGTTGAAGCCAGTAACTTCTTCTGCTAATGAAGACACACTTCCAAAGATTGGATCCAAGCTCTTGCGTGTAAAGAATGATTCTGAGGTTACACTAGGTACATCTAGCAAGTTAGATCGTACCTCTGTCAGTATCATAACTAAAGTTAAGGAAATCCTTGGGAGTTGCAAGGAATTGAAGCCAACTTTTGGGGATGATTATGTATTGGGCAGACCTGAGTCAACTCCTAGATGGATTGTGCTTTTAATCATGGAGAAATCTAGCATACCCACAGTTTCCCTTGAAGGTAAAGCGGCAAAGAGGTCCTGTCTTTGTATTCTAGGCATAAAGCTTCAGGTTTTCATTTAAATAACATACTTGGTGTAAATCTTCCATTTTTTGCAAAATAAATTTCATGATGAAAATAGTTACAAGAGGTTTCCCTTAGATATTCCGTGCTGATGCTGTATGAAAACATGTTCGATGGAGATGGACCTAGCAAATCAGAGCTTCCATACTCACCCTTTTTTATGCATAAATAAATAGTACTTGCAATTATTTTGTTCTCACATCCCAATACATTTCATTCTATTGCTACAGAAACTTCTGGTATTGTGAGGAAAACTGTGGGCAACTTTAAGGAGAAATTACGAGAGTTTGGTGGACTTGATGCAGTTTTTGATGTGGTGATGCATTGTCATTCCAATATTGAGGTTTGTCCTTGCACTTTTCCTTGAGATAATAATTTTATAATTAAATTAGGTAAACTATTTTGGGTCGATCCTGCCCTTTAATTAATCTTGTTAAAGCTGATTGGTAAGGCTTTCTTCAAGTACATCTCTTGACTTAAATGATAGGACATGCAGAAAGTATTTTCATATGTGCTTAATTTTCTTGCAGTTGTCTATTCATTATCTTTGTTTCTCTTTTTTTGCTCCAAATATATTCATCTTATCTAAGATAATCGTTTGATGTCCATGTCAGAACTGACTCCACCATTGTTATACTTATTATTTCAGAGCTTAAATTCCCTAATATCCCCAAGGTTTTCATATATGTGCCATGATGATATACTCTTCTCAATTTACAATTAAGATATATTTAGATTTTCAAACTCATATACGGTTTCCAGGGTTTGAAAGATAGTGATTCTTCTTCCATCTGGGATGCTAGAGATGGCACACTTATGGAGAGCTTGATGCTACTCTTAAAATGCTTGAAGATTATGGAAAATGCTACTTTTGCTAGTAAAGATAATCAGGTATATGAAATTTTATTATTTCTAGTGTTAAGTTTATATTTTTTTCCTTTTGTATGTTCATACATTGAAAGTAGTGTGCATAAAGTTTCTTTTGGATTTGTTCATATAGAAGCCCCTTGTGAAAATTCCTTCTGTTTTCTGTTTTCCCAGGATTATCTGCTGAAGTTGCGGGGAAACTTGGATTGTAAAGGATATCGTGTATCTTTTCCTAAAATTGTTCTAAATGTAATCAAAATTCTTTCAGGTATACAAGGAAGAATTTAAATTTTTATTAGTTGTTAAATTTTCTCTGTGGTATATTCTTTTGCTGCATTTTATGCCATGGATGCCTTATTTTGTTCTGATTTCCTTTGTGGATGTTAGATCTCTTCTTGCATAAGGGCTCATTTGCCACTGCACATGACAATAAGTTAAATTTAAATGGAGGGATTGCATCTGAATTGGCTTTAGTTGCTCAAGGCAAAGGTAATAGCTTCTTTACTTCTTTATGGGTCATTCTCATTTTTTGTCTATTATCAAGTTAGATTTGAATGGCAAGTTTTCCATTTGATTTCTGGTAATTTCCCTATATCACCCTCATTTGTGTTTATTCATTGATATAAAGATTGTTTAAAAAATAACCCCTTTTATCTATGATAAAAAGTAGGGGATTTAGGCAATCTACATGAAATCATCCGGTAAAAAGGGAGTGTTACCCAAGGATAACAGCCTGACCAGTAAATATGCTAACAACTTGCAGTTGTTTGTCAGGTTTTGGGTTCGATCCCTTGGGTCAGTATACAAGGCTTAATGTTTAACCCTGTGAAAAATACTTGCTTTTAATCAATGAAAAAATTGGGATTTAGGCAATCTGCTAGCAATCATTGATAAAAAGGGAGTGTTGCCCAAGGACGACAACCATGCTGGTAAAGATGCTGACAAGCCTGTAATTGTCTATCAGATCTTGGGTTCGATCCCTTAGGCCAGTATTTGAGGTTTAATGACAGAAGCTAAGCAGTATTATTGTCCTATGGATTACTAGGTTACTATCCACTTATAAAAAGAAAAAAAATAATAAAAAGGGAGTGTTTGTTTATAATAAAAAATGGTTGAAGTTATAAACAAAGAGTGGTGATGACTTACAAAAAAACAAATAGTGGGGAGGAAGGCAAAGAAAAGATTCTTTGTGCTATGAACTTGTATTTCCACCATGTTGTATACTTACATGTTTCATTGTGAAACAAGTGTAGTCTTTGAAGAATCAGAGTAAGGTTTTTCATGGGACTAATATTTTACCCATACATGGTACACTATGAGTCATATTGATGTAGATTTTCAAACATGAGTGTAGATGTGTTCAATATAAAGTAGAATGACATTGTCATAAACGAGCTGCTATGGTCCCTTCAAACATATAATAAATGTAGTCCTGTGCCCATCTTCAAATTAATTCCTAGCTACAGATTTCAAAGCTGACTGTTTCTTAAAACTTGAAGGTGGGGGGGTTTTCTCTGTCCAATCCTTCAAAGAGAGATGCAACGTGGAAGAAAGCTCATCCCAAAGAAGTTCTGACTGTTTCTTGGGCAATCACTTGCTACCATCAGCACCTTCAGGATCATCGTTATCTCAAATAAGTACTTCATCCTTGAATGGTAGCTTTTCCCGGAAGAGTAGTGTGAGTGCTGCTTCAGCTTCACATGGAGAGACGTCAACGACTTCAAATTGTTACACAAGTTTAATTAGTAATGGTTTTAAGAACTTTTCACGGGAAAAGAGACCTAATATGTCTGAAAATTCTGCATATGATCTTTCAGAAGACACTCAAGATCCATTTGCATTTGATGAGTATGAATTTGAGCCCTCCAAGTGGGAGGCACTATCTGGGATGAAGAGATCATCAAGAACTAAAAACAGAAGGTTGGCAGCAGGAGAGGTCAAAGAAATGGGTCAGTTGCAGCAAATGAAAAATAAAGATTCTGATTGCTTTGAATGTTCTTTGCAAGAATCAGATACTTCTAGAAGCCATCAATCTCAGGAAGCATCTTGCTCTGGAGCTGCTAATGAAGAAAACTCCAGTCTTCTAGCTGACTGTCTTCTTACAGCTGTTAAGGTCATGGCTTGTCTCTGATTTATAGCATTCAGATAATTGCATGAGGTAGTTATATGCTTCAAGCTCGTTCATTATTGGAAAACTTTTTGAAAAAGATACTTGTATTCAGAAAAGAAATATGCTACATTTTGGAAAACTATTGATGTATTTATGAGATTTATAAATATATTTGCAGTTTTGTGGTTTTATCTGTATTAATTGTTTTTCATATCACAATGAAAACCAAAGTGCATGAAAGGAAAATTTACTTGTGCAAATCTTTATGCACCTTCAAATTCGTATGAAGCAGTGAGGAATTTCAAGAAAGTGGATATGTTATATGCCCAAAGAATTAAAAAGGTGTTGAAATTACAGTGTTTCAGCAAACACGTACATATCATTTGCTTGAATCCTGGATTGATTTCATTGGCTAGACCAATTATGGTAGAGATGAAACATATATTAAGAAATGTATGCTAGACTGCTGGTACTTGTCCATGCATTTATATATGTTTGCCTTAAAAGTGTATAATGGAATAAAGACTTTATGTAAGTTGTGGGAGGGTGCATGTTATGCACAGAAAATGGGATTGATGTGTTGCTTCCTTGATAGGTCTTGATGAACCTGACAAATGACAACATTTTGGGCTGTCAGCAAATTGCTGCCTCTGGAGGACTTGAGACAATGGCTTCGATAATAGCTGCTCATTTCCCTTCGTTTAGCTCGTCAACTTCTTTGTTCTCTCTATATGAGATCGAAGAGTATGGTGTCCACATCCAGTTTGATAATCAGAAGGATAATCATCTCACTGATCAAGAACGGGACTTTCTCGTCGCAATCCTTGGCTTGCTTGTGAATTTGATTGAGAAAGATAAAAATAACAGGTTATTTTACTAATTCAGCTTTTCGCTTCTTTGAACTATTTATACTCTGCAAATTTCCTCTCAGCTAAGTTAAGAGAAGGTTTATGACCTTTCAGTAGAAAGGAGGTTCATAACACCATACTTTTCTCATCCTTCATATGGTAGCCTTGAAATAAATTGTTTTTCCTTCAGTTTTCTTTTTGCTGAATTAGATTCTCTATCTTTAAGGATCACTCAATGTTGATTTTGTACTACTGCAGGTACCGATTGGCCAGAGCAAGTGTTACAATAAATGACTCGTGTTCTGATATTAAGGAGCAAAAGGAAGTGATTCCATTGCTTTGTTCTATTTTTCTTGCTCATAGGGGGGATACTGAGACGGCTGGTGAAGAAAACGACCAACCTTGGGTGAGAAACATGATCGACCATATTCTGTGGCTCAGCTTTCATCTATATTTTATACATCTCTATTTGGTTATCTTTGTCATTCAAATCCAAGGAGAAAAATGATGTCATTGTATGTTTTGGGGTTATATTTTGATCCCCTATTATGTTATTTGATTCACAGTCCAGTGTCCTAATCTCTTGACCTAGGGAAATGCTGTTACATATTAATAAAGCTTGTGATATTTATTTATGAAGTTGACTTAATGGTGCAGGACCCTGAGACAATGATGGAACAAGGGCAAAAAGAAGCAGAAAAGATGATAGTGGAAGCTTTTGCAGCCTTGCTTCTAGCATTCCTTTCTACTGAAAGGTTCACACGGCTGTTATGACTTTCTTATACTTCTGATACTTGTGTGTTGTCTCATATTTTTCATACACTATTTGCAGTAAAAGGACACGAGAAGCAATTGCTGGGTGTCTCCCAAATCACAATCTGGCAATATTTGTGCCTGTGTTGGAGAGATTTGTGGTATGCATCTTTATATGCCCTTGATTATCTTGTGCTGCCAGCTGTTTGACTGTAACCCCTCTAGATTCATATAAGTTTGACCTCATTTCATTTGTAGAACCTTGGAGTGTTGAGACCAATTAAAGATGATATTGCTCCAAATTTGGATACATCAATGGGAAAGGAGATGGAAACCAGGGGAATATTAAAATGTTATAAGGATATAAAGAGATTGGAGTTTCTACCTTGTTTCAATGTGATTGTATAGAAAATGTGGGGGAAGGGTGAATAGACCATGTTGCTTTATCATCCATCCAAATCAGCTTCTTTTTTCCTCATCCAAACCAGCTTCTTTTTTCCTCATCCAAACCAGCTTCTTTTTTCTTCATCCAAACCAGCTTATTAGACAAAAGAAAAATATGAATAATCTTGTTAATTTATTTGATCTTTTCCTTTTTACTTCCAATCAACTCTTCTGGTTACAAGAAAAATGGACTCTTATAAGGGGGAGAGGTGTTAATATCTTCTAAGATATGATATATGCAGGAGTAATTCCCTTGGCCTTCTCATCTGTCCTTTCCTTTGGCCTCATTCAATTCAAACAACTGTGTGGCTCCATTTAGAGAACTGAGATGCATATGGGTAAATTTATGTATGCTGCCTATGTTGATTTTCTTTTCTCTCCTTCAGGCATTCCATTTGATGCTCGAGATGATGACACCCGAAACGCACAAGGCAGTTACTGAAGTGATCGAGTCCTGTCGAATTCCTTAAAATCAAGCATGGCACAAACATAAGAGATGTCTTGTACAGCAGAGTCCCACCCTTGTGCTACGGAGTCCATTTTCATTAACGGGATGCCCACAAAAACTTAGGTAACAGCAGAGTTCCTGTTAAAGAGGGTACATCTTGTATCAAATGATAGTCCAATAGGTTCATCTTGTTCATTTTTCTTAACCTTGCCCACCCTTCTACATTTTATTTTCCTTTTTAGTCATTTTTCTGTTGGTTTCCTCTGCCAGCTTAGAGGCTTAGGATCTCCATATACCGATCATTAGCAGGAGCAATTGTAGCTTGTAAACCAACATAACCTCCTTATATAGTCCTTGAACCTCTTTTTAAGAGTTTTAAGAGATGATTACCCCTACACGAGAGATTCACTAATAGTTATCCGTCTATAATACTATATTCCTTAGATATCTCAAACAAGATGTCCTGACCAACATCGGTTAAATGGACGAGTGAAAAGTATATAATGGCCACGGTATCTTCTAGGTTATTGCCAATTAAGTTATGGACGTTTTTCTTTTTATAATTTTCTCAGTCAACTATAGAGGCTGTTTGTCAAATTTCGTACAGTGATCTACAGATAAAAGAATGAAACAAGACATACACTTTTTTAATGGAGGATTATATTTGGAGGTGAGGGGAGAAATTTGGAGTTATTGCATTTATATTTAGACAAAATAAAATAGAGTTTTGAAGGAGATTATTTAAGTCAATTTTCTGTTTTGGGAATTTGAAGGGATTGTAATTTTAGTAATTAACATTATTATAATATTATTTATATAATTATAATTTTTTTCCTTTTTATTTTAATTATATTTTTATATATTTTAAATAAAAAATATAATATTATATATTTAAATAATAAAATATTATATATAATATTATTTATTATATATTATTTTATAATTATATAATATTTATATATAACATGTAACAATTACTTATTTATATTAAAATATATTATATAATAAAATTAATATATATAAAATTAATATGATATACATACATATTATAATTTTACTGTATATATAATTTTCTTTATATTATAAGATAATTTATATATAAATATTTATTTATTCTCTAATTATAACACTAATTTATTTATATGTTTCTAGTTATTATCATACAATTAAATATTGATTCATTTTACTATTATAATATAACATAATTGATATTAATATTATTTTTTATTATAAAAATAAATTATTAAATTTAATTAAAAATAATAATTTTATCTTTTTAATTTTTCATTCTCCAACCCATTCATCCCTCCCCTCCGCTTAGGTCCCTCCCTTCCTCCAGAAACAAAGCATAAAAGAAAGTAGAGGCATTATGTTCCATATTGAAGATCCCTATCTCCCACTAATGTAAGTCAGCAAACCTTAATCTGCCACTTGATTTTCTTTGCTGAATACGTTACCACTTGAATACCCTGCCACTGATATGCGGAATCAATTCCCTATCATCTTATAGGAACGATCACATAAATAGAACATGAATCTTATATGGCCATTGTCTGAAACTCCATGAAAGCACCTCGGAAGAGGTGAAATAGAGATTGCAGAGCTATGAACATGGAGTACTTTATGCAACTTCAGGGTCTATCTATAATAGGCTGAAGTACTTGATCCAATCAAAGGTAAAGGAAACCAGTAGACCTCTTGTATCCGGCCTGTAAAAGCTTAATCCTGAAAGTGATAATCATATGAGCCCTCTCCGCCTCTTGTAATCACTTATCGTTAAAGTCTTAGTATGCCATACCACATCATCTTTGGGGACCCTGCACCCCACAGTCGCTTCTATCTTCTGTTTCCTTGCCATGAATCCGGCCAGCGCTCCATGCGGCCCACCAAACTTCTGGAGAGCATTCAAAGAGATCGGGATCTCAAAATTGTGCAGCAAGTTTGACTCAGTGCCCTTGTCCACAGGGGCTCTTGTATCAACCAATTTCCCTGCACCAGCAGCTGCTTCCAAGGCTTTAGCTGTTGCTGTCATGCCAACTCCTGCTGCTCCAGCACCAGCTCCTGCTACTGCACCCATATCAGTTGCAGCAACTGATCGGCCATTAGCAATTTCACTTGAACCACCATCAACAGCCTCTTCTTGATTATTGGGCTTTGAGACGTAGTAATTCCTCGACCTAGTCCATCTCCTTGAGAACGGATCATAACCTGCCTCACCAGCTTTCAGCTCTGTGTTCACACGCTTAAGATCTGAAGCATTTTTGAAGTTCTCAACCCTATTCTTCCTGTTCATCTCAGCTAGCCTGATGGCCTTCGCATCAGTCCGCTGAGCTTGGCGAGAGGCCTCCAACTGTTTGAGCCTGTCATTGATCCTCTCTATCTCCACCTCATCGTCCTTGTATTGTGCAATCTCCAACTCCCTTCTTAGCCTGTCCTTCTCAGCCGCAATATTCAGTGGCCTCGTCGATGCAGATTTCTTCTCTTTGAGCATCTGTTTCACAGTCTCTGCAGAGTAGACGTATGTGTTTATCTTCTTGATAGCCTCTTTCTTCTCCAGAACATCATGCTTGGTAGGCATCCTTCCACTAGTCCGATCCACCTCCCTGACCCACTGATTAAACTCCTCCTCAAGTGGGGGAGAATCTGATACCATTGCCATTTGCCATCTTGCAGCAGAGCTTTCATTACCCCAAACAAGATTCAGATACTTGTGTGTCATCTTATTATCGAGATTATATTGTCGGTTGGGATCTGACCCATCAACATTACGAACGATGCAGAGCCTGTATACCCGTTGCTTACTCTTTGTCATTCCAATCCCCACCCTAACGAAGCATCCAATAATCAACTCCTCAAAGAATGGCTCCATCAACCATTTCGCAAGCTTTGACCTACGGACAGTGATCTCTTTAATATCCTCAAACTTCAGCCTGTCCGAACCAGACAAGCCCCTCTCATCGTCACTGTCAATAAGTCCACCATCGCCTGTATATGCATCATCTTCACTGTCTGACCTACTATCGCTATCACTGTGAGCAGAACGCTTACTGTCCGGGGCAGCGAAGGCCTTTCTTTTAATGGATGAAAAATCTTGAGCACCTGAAGTTCCTTTAGATGCATCCCTTAGCCTACGGTCAGATTCAGGATGCTGCTGCTTCAACCGCTTTGCCCTCAACTCGTTCAAGGCATCATCTTTAGCAGCAGCCCTGTCGGTTGCTCGAGAAGATGATCGGATTCGTGCTGTGGAAGGTGTTGCCTCCTTCCTTGACTGGGTAGCCTTCTCGTTCTCCCTCTTTTTCGACCTCAGAGTGTCCTTGAACTCCTTATCACCTTTCTTGGAGGCTCTATGCTCTAAGATCATCTCCCTCTGAAGCTCAGTCATCTGAGCGAGCTTCTGGCGGTCATCCTCATCTTTATACAAATCACTGCCAACATCAGACTCATCGCTGCTGCCAACCCCATGACTCATGTCTCCATATTCTTCATCACCCTCCAGGCTTCCCTCATCATCGTCTCTCTCAGTAGATTCGAATCTCTTCTTCAGAGGGACCTGAGATCCCGAGGGTTTCCTTCCCGGATAACCGCGGCCGCCATCAGAGTCGTCTTCCCTTGAGTCACTTCCATGATCGTCAAACGAACCCTCACGTCTCCTCTTGGACTGTGGAAACGACTGCCTGTTTCTCCCAGACGCGTTCGTCCTCCCCGCGGCCTCCAAAAGCAAATTCTCCAAGTCGGCCATGACCTAGGGCAGCAGAAACGACCTAAACAAGACAACAAACGGCGAAACCAATCGCATCAGCACCATGATCAAACAACCAAAGGGAAGCATCAGGAATCTATCGATTAGGGTATGAAAACAACAAATAACCAAAGAGGGAGGAGATAAAAAGAAAGACATCACATATGGATATTGTCTACCTTCTAGGTCTAGGTTTCGGCTAACAGACAACGGAGATGGAGAAGTTGCAGAGATCGAGCGACACAACAATCTGTAGAGGAGAAGAAGACGACGAGGAAGAGAGTAAAAGAAATCGAAATCTAAATGATGAATGTTTTTTTTTTTGCTCAGAAATCTGAACGGGTCGGTAAAAGCAAGAGCGCAATTGGAAAAAATAGGCTGACCTAGAAAGAACAATGGGCTGGCATCTAAAACCCCTTAACCTGATATCTCTCGATAACACCCATTTAACCGGCCCTAGTCCCATTGAGAATACGCCAGATTGCCACAAACTAACACTGTGGTCATGCCAATCCCATCACCATCTTCCTTCTAAGCTCAATCCCACCAAGCCAAAAAATTGGAATTTAATTAAATTAAAATTTTGAAAAAGAAAAGTAAAATGTAACTAGAAGTTGGTCAAGATTTATAGGTGATTATTGGGAAAAAAAAGTAAAACGTAAAAATTGGAATTATAATAATTAATTTTATCGATTGGTTAGAAAATCGACTAATCACCTATCAATTGTCATGGATGGACTAATCCCAGCACCAACAATTAACTTAAAATAAGGTTGTTGCCCTTATCACCCTCCATTGTCAATTGAATAATATCTTTTTCCTTTATTTTCAATCATACTATATTTTTTTTATAGGAACTTGTAGCTAGTTTAAAAATAACAAAAATGAAAATAAAAAATTGATATTTTGAGTAAGGTATTATGATGATTAAATAAATAAATTTAGATAATTTTAAAAAGTATAGACGGATTTAAAAAGTTTTAAAAGTTGAGTGATTATTTTATAAAAAAAATTAGAAAATTAGGAACTATTTTATAATTTTATAAATTTGAGCAGCTAAGTTAGAAATATAGATAATAAGGGTTGAAATATGTGAAATTGTATAATTTTATAACTAAAATACAAATAAAAAAAGTTTAGTGATCATTTTATATTTTTTAAAAGTTTGTAAATCAAAATATAAAATTTTGATAATTAACCCAAAAGAGTAAGAATGAGTGTAATACTGTATTTCTAAAAATGAAACCATGTCCTAAATATGAATAAAACTGGGTAAAAAATTAATCGAATTAGATTAGATATAATTATAATTTAATTTCTGAAAAGACTAAAAAATGGTAAAAAATAATTTTGGGTCAAAAGTTTAACTAAATAAATTTAGAAAAATATAAAAAAAGAAAAAAAATTTGTAAAGTGATCGAACTGATAAAATAACTAATCAAATATGATCAAACCAATAAAAAAATCAATCAAACCCACACAATAATTCGAGTCCCAAGTCTAGTTTACAAATAATTTGATATTGATATTATGACAGTGGACACCACACTATAACAGTACTAACATTATCTAGAGTTCAGAACATTTAAAACACTTCAATTTATATAAAAAAAAGTATAAACTTTCATAATTAAATTATGAACTTTTATAAATAATTCAAAAATTTTTAAAAAATAGACAATTAAATAAATTTTCATATATTATATTTAAGGGTTTCTACCACGATGTGAGAGTTCTTTAACTTATGTACTTTATTTTCTATTCGAATTTTTTGAAAGGGGAATTGGAGTGGAGTGAATTTACCCTCAATGAATAAAATAACTGATTTATACTTACATGAATATCATTTTTATTCAAAATTAATTATAAAATATTTATTAAATGTACACCATATTTTAAAACATATAAATTATTTGATAACCTATTGAATATTGTATGATAACATATCTTTTAAGTGTATTTAAATGCATAAATCATTTTAAACACAATTCTTTTTTAAAACTATTTTACTAGTCAAAAGTTTATCTCTAAATCAACTAACTAGATGAGGTACGTTACATCCAAATCTTTTCCACATATGAGGAAAAAACAAATCTTTAACCAACAACTCCTCGTCTATGAGTTTAACATATCATCAATGTTTCGAGTCATGGGGTATTGAAAATATAATCTTCCCTTATGACCCTTAATATTTTATTAACTATTGTTTTCATTTTTATCGTTTACATATCTACAATGATGTAGAAACATGGTATAAATATTAATTTATTTTTAGCCAACCATACAAATATTTATCAACTAAAGGTCAACTTGTTCTTTAACTCAACACCCTAACCTGCATCGATAAATTGTCAACTTATTTTCTAGCCCACCTTACTATCATGCACAAACTAAAGGTTAGATTATTTTATAGCCCACCTAACTATTATGCATCATATCAGTGTTATAAAAATTGTAGGGTTTTTAAACCGTATTTCGTAAAAGGTTAGGGCTTTACCCATTTTTCATAAACCATAGGATCTTAGTCGTTCTTTCATAAAAAATATTAGTTCTTATCCCATCTTTCATAAGTATTGAACCTTAGACCATATTTCTTAATCATTGGATCATAATCATATTTCTCAAATGTTGGGCAAGGGTCCACATTTTTTAAACGTTGGGTTGTAGCCTATTTTTTTTAAACGTTGGGTCCTAACTTGCATTTTTTAAATATTGAGTGTTAACCCATCATTTCTTAAACATTGGGTTATAACGGTCCGTATTTCTTAAACATTGGATCATTATCTCATCTTTCTTAAATATTGAATTATAACTTGTCATGCCTCGACCCATTCCATGGCCAACAGTCCCGTACAACCTATTACATCGTCACACCCCAACCCGATTTGGTTGAATCCCCGTGATCAACCCACTGCTCCCTTGGTTCAAGAGAGGTTTTCCCCTTTCTTTAATCAAGAGGAGCCAGATGTAAATTTTAACCTTGTTCCCTATAATAACATAAATCAATAAAAATACAAATTTAAAAAAACTTTTAAGCATGCCTGATAAAAGGCAGAACCTAGTGTTTTCCTTAATCATTTTCCCTACTCCGAAAAAGGGATATATAAGAGGGGTGAGTTTCTACAACTCAGTGAATGGACATTGGGAATGAGTTTTCATAAAAATAGTTTTTAATTGGAGTGTGCCAGACTCCTTATTTCCTTTAAGATAATTTCTTCCTCAAATTTCAATTTTCAAAATTCCTTTCCTCATTATCCACAATAGGTGTGTTTAACAGTAAACACACACCCTTCATCAAGGAGAGATCACACATTTGTAGGGCCGCCCGTCCACTGCACCTACTTGTGGCATTGGAGTGACTTTACCGGACACCTAGATAGAAACTCGTCCACTTCTACCCTGGGTATGAGTGGATATTCATGACATCTGACCTTCAAACCCAAAATCAACTCCGTGTCCATATGAGGATAGATACCTCATCTCAACCTCGCCCCAGCCTCATGTGCATGAAGCTACATCGAGCTTCCCTGACTGCTGGTACGACAAATTGCCCTTATCTATACCATATCATCCAGTAGACCCTAGGACACATCACTACCCCTCTTGGGCATCTTGATGGTCCCAAAACTCAAGTGTATGCACAAACAATAGTTTTTCACAAGCCATTTATCTTTGGTGCCATTGGTCTAACGACCCGACCCTCAACTCGACCTGCAGCTATTTGTCTAGGCCAGTCCGTCGACCTAGCCTTGACGCACTGTTGCTAATCCATCGAGTATGTCGGTCCTGTCTTGGTACCATGACGAAAATAATATCCATTAAATTAAAAGTTTTCATGACTTTCATTTCACATATTTGTTTACAAGCTCTAGCTCCTGCCAAATTAAGACTGTGTGTAGAGAGAGAAAGCTTCGAAAGCTTTCTGTCAGAGGTGTAGCGGTCTGAGCTTTCTATCTGTGCAGGTAGCTCTCATCCTGAGGTTTCTCCTAGGATCATGAATCACAACAATTCATATTGAATTGAGGGAGAATTTGATCAGTGAAGTTTTCATAGTTTCTCTCTATAATGCCGATCAAGAATTATGGAGGGTGCCAAATTAGCTTAACTTTCAGCCATAATTCAGTTGTGTGAGGGCTCTAGGGGTGTTAGGAGAGCTTGGTTTAATTTGAGGAGAGCTGAATTCAACCAATTTAAGCTCGGCCAAAATAGGGCAGTTTCAGTTTGCTAGAGCTGCTTCACTGTTTGGTTACGTTAGCGCTTCTCCAACAGTCCTCGGATCAAATGTAGACTCCCTTCAGGTAGCTAATTTCTCCCGAAATCTAAGGAACCCAACCTCGCCTTCTAAGCCTTAGAAAAACCCCAATGTTGGAGATATGGTTCGAGCTTCACCAAAAAACTGAGTAGTTGAGAGAGAGTGGAGTTTTCAAGTGTGAGGAGGATAAATGGAGAGGAGCTCTATAAACCCCACCCTTTTGAGTTAGGGAAAATCGGGAAAAGAACCGGTTAAACCGAGTAAGAAAATAGAACCAGTTCACAAACCCGACCATTTAAGGGTTCATAAAAACTTATAAAAGAACCTTAAGACAAATTAAAAGAGAAAAACTAGATTGGTTCAGATGAGCTGGATCTCATCAGAACACTAAAGTTAAGAGTGCTTGCGTGAGAGTAGTGCAAGGATGGGTGACCTCCTGAGAAGTATATTTTTTTTGTAACCCAAAATTTCAGTGCGAATTTGGTTTAATTAGTATTAATCATACGTTCTATACTAAATATCCATAATTTAATACCTAATACTAATAAATACCCATCAATTTATGGCAACATTAATACCGGTAATAAATCTCCCCCATTTAATACACAATTTTAAACCTATAAAAGTGCTCACCCTATTCATCCTCCTCACACTTGAACACTTCTCTCTCTCTCTCTACGACTCCATTTCCCGGTGAAGCTCAAACCAAAGCTTCGACTTGGGCATTTTTCTTAACTTTAGAAGGAGAGGTCGGGCTCTTTAGAGTCGGGAAGAAGTCAGCTACACGCCTGTAGTCTCCGTTTGCTCTGAGGGTTGCCGGAGAAGCGCCGATATGATGGAACAGTGAAGTAGCTTCGATGGACCGAAGCTGCCTTGTTTCGGCCAAGCTGAAATTAACCAATTCAAGCCCTCCTCAGGCCAAACCAAGCCCTCCCCAGGCAAACCAAGCCCTCCCAACACTTCCTTAACCCTCCCACGACCAAATTAGAATGGAAAGGTAAGCCAATTCGACTCCCTTCTGTAATTTCCGACCGATGTTAGAGATAGAACCGACATAATTTTGATGAGGAAATTCTAACTCAATTCGGCATCAATTGATAAAATTCTTAATTCTATGATGAACCTCAGGATAAGAGCTATCTGCCCATATCGAAAGCTCGGACCACCGTGCCCCCAACGGTAAGCTTTCGAAGCTTTCTCTCTCTACAGTCTATTTTCGTCGAAGCTCCGTTTGAGCTCATTTCAGCGTTAAAACTTGTGATTCAAATTGCTAGAGAATTGTATGAACATGTTGAAACTCAATTTCAACTTCAATTTCGACAATTGAAAGTGTTTGATCTGTCAAGTTGATGAAATCAAATTCGGATGTGCTAAGAAGTTGGAATTGGAGGAAAAATTGGGGATTTTTGAAAATTCGAAGGACCGAAATGCAATTTCCTAAAATTGAGGGACAATTGGGCATGATAAAAATGTTAGAGGGCTAATTGATAAATTTTAGAATTTTTGGGGTAAAATTTACCATTTTGTAAAGGAAGGGCAAAATGGTAATTTTGGAAAAGTTGGGGGACCAAATTGGAAATTTGGGAAATTAAACCCCTTTTTGTGAAATTTAATAAATTGATGCCCCAATGGAAATTTTAAATGTTTTGGGACTCAATTTGAGGAAAAACCAGTATTAGGGACTTAAAGAAAAATAACTTTAGGGACCCAATTGCAAATAAATAAAATTTTGGTTTTCTCATTCATTTGGAATGAATGAAGGCTGTTAGGCCGAGAGGTAATGAACCGAGATGTTCCTATCGTGTAGGAACATGAAATACTGTGAATGCCAGCAAGGACAAGCTCGCGTGGATATAAGGAACCAGTCTAGTGGAATTAATAGGTGAGTGGGTTATTCACAATCATACCTAGTTGGGATGATGAGCACCTTTTCTAAATTGTAAGCCACTATGAGTGGGTTATTCACATCATACCCACTTGGGATGATGAACACCTTTTCTAAATTGAAAGCCACTATGAGTGGGCTTACTAACGTTATACCCGGTTGGGATTATGAGTACAATTTAAAGTTAAAAACCCATTACCAGTTGTTAGTGGGATTTTATATTATACCTGGTTGGGGATGATAAGTACCTCAAAATGAAAACCCACTACTAAGTGATATTTTAAACATCAGAACTTAGAGGAATAATGTGAAAATCATGCAGAAAAACTACTTACCGGTTATAAGTAGATTATACCCAGTTGGTATGATGAAACTTCCTCGAAGGAAGTTGAAAACCCGTTCATCGGTTATGAGCGGAGATGTCCTTATACATGGTCGGTATAATGGACAATTGAAAACATATTTTTGTCGAAAGTGCTCTCCCCTGACTGTGTGCCAATGCTTAAACAATTTGGGAGACCATCTTGATGGGGGCTCAAATAGCTCTTATAGGTCGGGGGCCTCTGTTTTGGAACTTGGGGGCTAATATGCCCGATTTTTGAAAATCTCAAATAGTGGGCCATATGCCAATTGGCACAAGTAGAAGCTTGTAAACAAACATGAGATATATGCCAGAAAACTTTAAATAAATGAATTGTTTAGCTATGGTACCAAGATAGGACCGACATATTTAGTCAACTAGTAGTAGTGCGACATGACCGGTCTCCGGACTAGTCAAGACAAATAGCTACAGGTTGAGTTGAGGGTCGGGGCAGTTGAACCAGTGGCACTACAGGTTATATGGCATGATAAGAAAATGTTGTTTGTGCATGTACTATGATTACGGGACCATCAAGACGCCCAAGAGGGGTAGTGATGCGTCCTAAGGGCCTTGGATGACCTGGTGAGTATAAGGGCAGTTCGTCATACCAAGTGACCGTGCGAAATTTGGAGTAGCACCAAGCGCATGAGACCAGGGTGGGGATGGGATGAGGTCTCTGTCCTCATACGGACACGGAGAATTGATTTTGGGATTGAGGGTCGGATATTGCGTACATCCACTCATTCTCAAGGTAGAAGTGGACGTGCTTCTATCTAGTGGCCGGTAATGTCGCTTCAACACCACAAGTGGGTTTAGTGGATGTACTGGCCTGCGAATATGTGTTTGACCTTCATGATGAAGGATGTGTGTTGGGTGATGACAGTCACACCCCGACCCAGTTTGGTCGGATCCCTGTGATCAACCTGCCACTCTCCCGATTTATTAAAGGGTTTCCGTTTATTATAAACCGTAAAGAGTAAGGCATCCTTTAACCTGCACCTTTTCCTAGAATAGCATAATCAAAACTAAATGAAATTTAAAACTTTACATACCTATCTTACATGCATCTTTGTTGATGGTCTTTAAGGGTAGGCTTTCCGGGATTTCCTAAAAGGGATATAAGGGAGGGGGTGAGTATGACTACTCACTGAATGGGTTTTTAATGGTTTACTTTTAACTTTTAAGAAAAACATTTATATGGAGTGTGCTAGACTCCTTTCTTTTCAAAAATCCCTTCATTTAAAAATTTGGGTTCTCCATTATTTCTTAGTTACCGGTGTGTCATCACCCAACACACATCCTTCATCATGAAGGTTACACACATTCGCAAGTCAGTATCACTATTGAACCCGCTAGTGGATTCGGAGCGACTTTTCCTGCCACCCGGATAGAAGTACGACTACTTCTACCCTGGGAATGAGTAGATGTATGCGACATCCGACCTACAATCCCGAAATCACTTCATATCCGTATGAGGACAAAGACCTCATCCTGTCCCCACCCCGGTCTCATGCGCTTGGTGCTACTCCAAATTTCGCACAGACACTTGGAACGACGAACTTCCCTTATAGCCACCAGGTTGTCCAGTGCCCTTAGGACGCATCACTACCCCTCATGGGCATCTTGATGATCCCGTACTCACAGTGCATGCACAAACAATATTTTCTCATATTGCCATGTAATATGTGGTGCCACTGGTCCAACGGCCCCGACTTTCAACTCAACCCGCAGTTGTTTGTCTTGACTGGTTCGTCGACCTGTTATGTCGCACTGTCGCTAGTTGACTGAGCATGCCGGTCCTATCTTGGTACCATGGCCAAACAATTCACTTTTTAAGTTTTATGGCACATATGTCATGTTCGTTTACGTGCTCGTGCCAACTGGCCTTGGGCCCACTATACAAGATTTTCAAAATTGGGCATTTAGCCCCCAAGTTCCAAAACCGAGGCCCCCAGCCTATCAGAGCTATTTGAGCTCCCATCTAGAAGGTCTCTCAAATTGTTTAAGTATTGGCACACAGTCAGGGGAGAGCAATTCCGACAAAAATAGGTTTTTACTGTCCATCATACCAACCCGTATAAGGAGATCTCCATTCATAACCAATGAACGGGTTTTCAACTTCCTTCAAGGAAGTCTCATCATACCAATTGGGTATGATCTACTTACAACCCGTAATAGTTTTTCCACATAACTTTCACATCACTTTCTCTAAGTAGTGATGATTAAAAATACCACTAAGCAGTGGGTTTTTATACCGAGGTACTTATCATCCCCAATCGGGTATGATATAAAATTCCCACTCACCCGTTAATGCCATGAATTCCATTAGACCAGTTCTTGGTATTCACGCGAGCTTGTCCTTGCTGACGTTCCTAGTACTTCATGTTCTGGTAAAGGCACGGTGGTCCGAGCTTTCGATCTTGGTAGATAGCTCTCGTCCTGAGGTTCATCCTTTCGGTCCTAATTCGGCCGTGGAAAGGCTGAGGAAGTGTTGGGAGGGCTTGGTTTGGCCTGAGGAGGGCTTGAAATGCCCAATTTCAGCATGGCCAAGATAGGGCAGCTTCGGTTTGCCGGAGCTGCTTCACTATTCCACCATGCCGGTGCTTTTCAAATGATTCTCAGATTGATTGGAGTTTGCTATCAAATAGCTCTCTTCTCATCGGTTCTAAAGAGCTCGACCTCTCCTTTCGAGGTTAAGAAAAATGTTTAAGTCGAAACTCTGGTTTGAGCTTCACCGAGAAATGGAGCAGTAGAGAGAGAGAGAGAAGTGTTTAGGTGTGAGGAGAATGAATGGGGATGACCTCTTTATATAAGTGTAAAATCGTGTATTAAATGGGAGAGATTTATTACTAGTATTAGTATTGACATAAATTATTAGTATTAATTCCAATAATTTAATTTCGGTATTCAATTATTTGTATTAATTCCAATAATTTAATTTCGGTATTAAATTATGGCCATTTATGATAAGACATACGTTCGTATAAAAATTTTTAACCAAAATTTCGGGTTACAAAAAAAATCTTACTTCCTAGGAGGTCACCGATGCTCACACTACTCTCAAGCAAGTACGCTTAACTTCAAAGTTCTTATGGGATCTCATTCACCTGAACCAATTTGGTTTTTCTTTTTTATTTTGTCTTAAGTTTCTTTTCCAAGGTTTAATGAACCCTTTGGATCACCCGGAAGTTGTAAATTTCCAAATTGCTTGTTCCCATATGATCGGGTTTGTAAACCGACTCGGTTTTCTTACTCGGTTTGACTAGTTCTTTTCCTGATTTTCCTTAACTCAAAAGTGCGGAGTTTACAACTCTCCCCTCCTTTTAGGATTTTTGTCCCCAAAACTTAGTTAACATCCTTGCACGAGCAATCATTTCCTTTGATGCCCCTTTGGTGTTTGCTTAAAATATAAACTTTTCTCTCATCCTTGAAATTAATCCCTTTTACAACCTTCACTTAAGAAATTCCTTTTCGTTAATAATATTTACTCCCTCCATGGAGTTTTTCATAACTAGACATACCTTACCTCATGGTATGTTCTTAGATTTTATCTCTCTCTTTGCTTAGAGCAACAATCTTCCCCTTGAGGTCTTGTACTCAAGATTGGGAATTCCAAGATAACTAACCATTTTCGTGTCTAGTTAACAACTTGATCATTGAAACACTTAGCTCGTCGTCCTATAGAGCATTTTGTACTTATTTCCATGGATATCTTTATCACCACCTTTTCGTCCCATTTCGACTCTTCCTTCATTCATTGTCTATTATAACTTCGGTCCAAATTGTTATATTTGACCTCGTCATGCTTATTAGCTGACTCTTCCTTACTTTGAGTCATATTCTCCTCGGGTTGTTAGGCTTACGTGACCTTACAGCATGGCATTTTCTAGGACCCGTCTCTGTCCATTTAATTTCTAGAACATCTCCTGAAGTGTCTCTCTTAGCTTTTAGACCTTTCAGGGATCGTATAACTTCATTCCTCTTTTCTTTTGATAGTATTCCTCAACTATCCTTTTTTTTACCATTATTAACTCCACTTACTCAATTGTGTTGGTTCTCCTTACCCACTTGTTCCTTTTCGACTTCCTTATTGAGTATTTCCGGTTATAATTAATTAATTTCCCAGATTTTTACCGACATGCTGGGTTTCGTCCTTTCTTAGATCCATCATCATTCCCAATGATATCCTCTACTCAAGGGTTTTCCTTTGGCCTTAATCCCCTCTGATTTGTTCGCAACCATTTCACAATTCTTTATTTTTCTAGTCCAATCGTCTAGGCAGCTGTATCACTCGTTCTTCATGCCCATCCTATTGTCCATCATAGAGTGTAGTCTTTACTACATTTCATTCCTTCTTAGGGTTTTGTTTATTCTATTTGGTTATCTGTCGTTATTAGTTTTCCTCTTTCTACTTGGTTCTCTTGTTCCTTCCAAACAGGTCAGCCTGGGCCATAATGATACTTCCTTCTTTGAAAACATTTCCTAATTAAGGGTTGGTTCCTTTCACCCCACATTGTGTCCATCTGCCAATCAATAATTCCTTTAGTTTAATTTCCTTCTTAGGACCTTATTTTTCCTTGGTACTCGACTTTTCCATCTCAACCAACATTTCATTTGTGAGCTTATTGTTCCTTCTATTTTAGTTGGTTCCATTTCCTCTCAATTGGGATACACATGTCTTTTTAGGGCTTCCTTCCTTTGTAGAATTCTTTCCCTTTCTCCGGACATTCCTTTTTACAATTGCTCTGGGGGATTTCTACTCTTGATGTTGTCTTCTCTTGTTTACCTATACTCCTCAGGTCTTGCAAGACATCTTTTATACTCTATCTGCATCCTCATTCATACCCAATAACTATCTATTTCCTTAGGGAGCGTATAAATCTTCCTTATTTCAAGATTTCTTGATCATTATGTGAGAAGCTTGCCTATTTCTTTCTTGGCTTGAGTTTGGTTGTTAATTTGGCCTTTTGGTCCCTTTAAGGATTTCTTTCATCCTTCTTTTTCAGAGTATTTGACCTTTCCGCCTCTCTTCCTTGTCGGAACTTACATCATGGTTCTTCCGCGTATTAGCTGGTTAACTGCCCGCCTCCACCAGTCCCTTGGTTTAGGTCTTCTTAGGGCAGTTGTCTTCTCAAGTACTCTTGTCATTAACGTCATCTCACTAACCTTTTTAGGGTGTAGTCCTTTCTACTTCCCGGTTTTCCTTAGGTATGTTGGTTAGAGACTTCGATTTTTAACTTTTCTGCTTTTTCCAAAAGAGGTATTACTTTAAAATTATATCACTTTTCTAAAGCATGTTAGTCTTGGCCTCTGATACTTCCTTCCTTGAAGTAGTTTCTAATGAGGGGTTGGCTCCTTGCACATCTGCCAACCAATGATTCATTTTCACAGCGTATTCCTTCTCTTCTTCACTCTCACTATGTCATTCCCTAGAGTTTTAGGGGACGTTTTTTTTTTTGTGTGTTTGCCCCTTATGAGAGGGTTCTAAGTATGCTTCTCATGTACCTTATCCCTATTCATGAGGTATCCTTCTTAGTTTGACCTTCTTAAGAAGTTTTTGTATTCACCTCGTCTTTTCTTGACCTCTTTTTGAATTGTTTATGTAACCCGCTCCATGGTATCGGTCTCCAATCCTTCATGTCCTTCGTGACCTTTGAGGAGGTATTGCCCTGAATCTATGAGGTGTGAAACACCCCTTCTTTCCTTACACCTATAATAGTTCAACTTGGTACTTGTCCTTAGTAGGGTTGGGCACTTCTTCAGGTAATGTCTCCATCGTTCATACTTGTAATAGGTTATTCCTTTACATGAATTGTTGTGGTCCCTTCTTTCCTTCGAGTAGGGCATTTCTACGGTTACTATTGGCTTGGTGCTCTACCGTTCTTTGAGTCTGATCACTTTGACAGTTTTCTTACTGAATCTCCTTTGCTAAAGGGTCATGGTAAGAGTCTTCCTAGGTTTCTTAATTCCCTGATTCATCTTCCATAACTGGGATATAACTTTTCCTTAGCTTTTAGGATAGTGTGGGTTTGCTTTATTTTCCTTAGGCCATATTCCCAACACGATTGCATCATCAGGAGAGAGAGTTTTGAGAATTTGAGTATTTTATTAATAGGGGGATACAAAAGATTAGGCTTTTAGCTCTATCATAGGAAATGATTGCAAAATAACTAAGGAGCTATGGAATTCTTGATAAGCGTCTTCCTCCATACTTAGAGTTGTGCCACCAATAGGTCTTAGCACCAATCTCCAGGATACTTCCCCATTTGGTCTTTTGACATTTCAGCCCGGTCTCAAGCATTTGGGAAGCTTCTAGGGTTGTCTCCCTACGGAGGTAGGGTGTTGAGTAGAGCCATTCCAAGTTTTCTTGGTTCCTCTCCTGGGAGCCATCTGAAAATTTTAGGATAAATCCTATTTGTTACTATATTTTCTAGTCTTGATTATGTATTCGAGGAAACAGACTCTAATACCACTCTAGTTGTCACGCCCCGACCTAGTTTGGTCGGATCCCCATGATCAACCCGCCACTCTCTTGGTTTATTAAAGGGTTTCCCCTTATTGTAAACCGTAAAGAGTAAGTCGTCCTTTAACCTGCACCTTTTCCTGGAATAGAATAATCAAAACTGCATGAAATTTAAAACTTTACATACCTATCTTACATGCATCTTAGTTGACGGTCTTTAAGGGTAGGCTTTCTGGGATTTCCTGAAAGGGATATAAGAGAGGGGGTGAGTATGACTACTTAGTGAATGAGTTTTTAAAGGTCTACTTTTAACTTTTAAGAAAAACATTTATATGGAGTGTGCCAGACTCCTTTCTTTTCAAATATCCCTTCATTTAAAAATTTGTGTTTTTCCATTATTTCTTAGTTACCGGTGTGTCATCACCCAACACACATCCTTCATCAAGAAGGTTACACACATTCGCAAGTCAGTATCACTACTGAACCCGCTAGTGGCTTCGGAGTGACTTTTCCTGCCACTCGGATAGAAGTACGACCACTTCTACCCTGGAAATGAGTGGATGTACGCGACATCCAACCCAGAATCCCGAAATCACTTCTTCATGTCCGTATGAGGACAGAGACCTCATCCTGTCCCCACCCCGGTCTCATGCGCTTGGTGCTATTCCAGATTTCGCATAGACACCTGGACCGACAAACTTCCCTTTTAGCCACCAGGTCGTCCAGTGCCCTTAGGACGCATCACTACCCCTCATGGGTGTCTTGATGATCCTGTACTCACAGTGCATGCACACACAATGTTTTCTCATATTGCCCTGTAATCTGTGGTGCCACTGGTCCAACGACCCTGACTCTCAACTCAACCCGCAGTTGTTTGTCTTGACTAGTTCGTCGACCTGTCATGTCGCACTGCCGCTAGTTGACTGAGCATGTCGGTCCTATCTTGGTACCATGGCCAGACAATTCACTTATTAAGTTTTATGGCACATATGTCATGTTCATTTTTGAGCTCCTGCTCGTGCCAACTGGCCTTGGGCCCACTATACAAGATTTTCAAAATTGGGCATTTAGCTCCCAAGTTCCAAAACCGAGGCCCCCGGCCTATCATAGCTATTCGAGCTCCCATCGAGAAAGTCACCCAAATTGTTTAAGCATTGGCACACAGTCAGGGGAGAGCAGTTTCGACAAAAATAGGTTTTTACTGTCCATCATACCAACCCATATAAGGAGATCTCCATTCATAACCAATGAGCGGGTTTTCAACTTCCTTCAAGGAAGTCTCATCATACCAATCGGGTATGATCTACTTACAACCCGTAATTAGTTTTTCCGCATAACTTTCACATCACTTTCTCTAAGTAGTGATGATTAAAAATACCACTAAGCAGTGGGTTTTTATACCGAGGTACTTATCATCCCCAACCGGGTATGATATAAAATTCCCACTCACCCGTTAATGCCGTGAATTCCACTAGAGCGGTTCTTGGTATTCACGTGAGCTTGTCCTTGCTGATGTTCCCGGTACTTCGTGTTCCGGTAAAGGCACGGTGGTCCGAGCTTTCGATCTTGGTAGATAGCTCTCGTCCTGAGGTTCATCCTTTCGGTCCTAATTCGGCCGTGGAAAGGCTGAGGAAGTGTTGGGAGGGCTTGGTTTGGCCTGAGGAGGGCTTGAAATGGCCGATTTCAGCTTGAGGAAGTGTTTGTATAAAAATTTTTAACCGAAATTTCAGGTTATAAAAAAAAATCATACTTCCCAGGAGGTCACCGATCCTCACACTACTCTCAAGCAAGCACGCTTAACTTTAAAGTTCTTATGGGATCTCGTTCACCTAAACCAATTTAGTTTTTCTCTTTTATTTTGTCTTTAGTTTCTTTTCCAAGGTTTAATGAACCCTTTGGATCACCCGAAAGTTGTAAATTTCCAAATTGCTTGTTCCCATATGATCGGGTTTGTAAACCGGATCGGTTTTCTTACTTGGTTTGACCGGTTATTTTCCCGATTTTCCTTAACTCAAAAGTGCGGGGTTTACAATGACACACTATGATTAATAAGAAAATGGTAGTAAAAACCGAGATTTGAAATGAAAGGATTTTTGAAAGAAAGGAGTATAGCACACTCCAATACAAATCTTTTTCCTAAAAGTTAAAAGTTTTGAAAACCCATTCACTAAGTAGTCATACTCACCCCCTTCCTTATATCCCTTTCAGGAAATTCCGGAAAGCATACCCTTAAAGACCATCCACTAAGACGCATGTGAGACAAGTATGATAAATTTAAAATATTATGTAGTTTTAATTTATGTTATTCCAGGAAAAGGTGCAGGTTGAAAGAACGCCTTACTCTTTACGGTTTATAATAAGGGGAAACCTTTTAATAAATCGAGAGTGTGGCGGGTTGATCACGGGGATCCGACCAAACTAGGTCAGAGCGTGACAAGCTCTTTATATTGGCAGCTCGGGAACTCTCTGGCCGATCGTTTGGAACCTTAGTGGTGCTGATTCATGACCTAAAACACCTTGAATGAAAACATTTCAGCTTCACTGGTGTTGTCTGTTCTTCCGGCGAGTGAACAATGTCGTCATTTGGAGGAAGAAGATGACATTGTTACCGGACCGGTCTAAACTTGGTTCAATGCTTAAACCGGCCAATTCAGGCCCGATTCGATCAAGTTTTTCAAAATTATAAATTTCTAAATTCATATAAATTCATTCTCTATCCAATGGTGGTTTAAATTCCTCAATTTCAATATCTTAAGCCGCCTAGAAAAATGAATTTAGCAAATGGTTCAAACTGGTCCAAACCGGTTCAATCCGGTTCAGATCTGGTTCACATGAACTGATATGGTTTTCTCTTCCAATTTGTCCCAAAGTCCCTTTCCATGATTTATGACTCTTTGGGTCACTCGGGATTTGTAAATTTTCCAATTTGAATTTTCTCTAACGGTTGGGGTCGTGAACCGGTTTTGTCACGCCCTGACCTGGTTTGGTTGGATCTCCATGATCAACCCGCCATTCTCCCGGTTTACTAAGGGTTGCCCCTTGTTTATAAACTGTGAGGAGTAAGGCATCCTTTAAACCTGCACCTTTCCTGGAATAACATAAATCAAAACTGCAAAAAATTTTAAACTTATCATACCTGCCTTACAAGTGTGTTAGCTAGTGGTCTTTGGGGTAAACTTTCTAGGGTTACCTGAAAGGGATATAAGGGAGGGGGTGAGTACAATGACTCAGTGAATGGGTTTTCAAAATTTAAATTTTAGGAAAAATGTTTGATTCGGAGTGTGTCGAACTTCTTATTTTCTTTTAAAAACCTTTCATTCTCAATTTCAATTTTTATAACCATTTCTTATTACAACAGTGTGTCATCACCCAACACACATCCTTTATCATGAAGGTAAAATACACAATCTCAGGCCAGTCCATCCATTGAACCCACTTGTGGCATTGGAGCGATTTTACCAGCCACCTAGATAGAAGCACGTTCACTTCTACCCTGAGAATGAGTGGATGTTCGTGACATTCAAACCTCAATCCCATAACAAATCTCTGTTTACGTATGAGGACAGAGATCTCATCTTGTCCCCACCCCAGTCTCATGTGCTTGAAGCTACGTCGAGCTTCGCAAGACTTATGGTACGACTAACTGCCATTATATGCAACAGGTCGTCTAGAGCTTTGGGACACATCACTACCCCTCTTGGGCGTCTTGAAGGTCCCGTAACACAGTTCATTCCCAAATTTCCAATTTGGTTCCCTAACTTTTCCAAAATGACCATTTTGCCCCTACTTTAAAAAATGGTAAGTTTTGCCCCAAAAATTCAAAAATTGCCCAATTGGTCCTCAATTTTATGAAATTGCACTTTAGTCCTTGGAATTTTTGAAATTCCCAAAATTTCCCCCAATTTCAACCTTCTAACCCTACCGAATATGATTTCATCAAATTGACCATTCAAATGAGTTTAATTGTTGAAATTTAAATTATATTGGAGTTCCTACACCTTCATATGATTCAATTGCACTTTGAATCACACAATTTGGTGCTAGAATGAGCTCAAACGGAGCTTCACCGTAAAACTGGACTTAGAGAGAGAAAGCTCGAAAGCTTACAGTGAGGGGCACGACGGTCCGAGCTTTCAATCTAGATAGGTAGCTCTTGTCCTGAGGTTGCTCCTAGGATCAAGAATTGCATCAATTGATGCCAAATTGAGTGAGAATTTTATTATCGAGGTTCTTTTAGTTCTCTCTGTAGCACCGATTAGAAATTATAGAGGGGAGCCGAATTGGCTTACCTTTCAACTCTAATTCCATTGTAGGAGGGATGTGATGGTGTAGTGATGGCTTAGTTTGGCCTAGTTTTTCTCTTCCAATTTGTTATAAGGTTCTTTTCCAAGGTTTTATGAACCCTTTGGATCAACCGGGAGTTGTAAATTTCCAAATTGCCCATTCTTAAATGATCGGGTGTACGAACCAATTCGATGTTTCTCACTCAGTTTGACCGGTTCTTTTCCTGGTTTTCCTTAACTCAAAAGGGCGGGGTTTACAACTCTCCCCTCCTTTTAGGAGTTTTGTCCCCAAAACTTAATTAGCAACCTTGCATGAGGAACCAATTCCTTCAATGTCCATTTGGTGTTTGCTTAACATGGAAACTCTTCTCTTATTCTTTCACTTAGACCTTTTTACATCCTTCACTTAAGGAATTTCTTCTCCTTTATATTATTTACTCCCTCCATGGAGTTTATCATAACTAGAAATACCTTACTTAAGGGTATATCCTTAGATTCACATCTTTCTTTACTTAGAACAACATTTTTCCCTTTGAGGTCCTATACTCAAGACTGAGAGTTCTAAGATACCTAACCATTCCTGTATAGTGAACCTCTAGGTCGTTGAAACCCTTAGCTCGACGTTCTTTAGAGAATTATATACCTGCTTTCGACCTAATTTGACTCTTCCTTCATCCGTTGTTCAATACAATTTAGTTCAAATTTTTATGTTTGACCTTGTCATGCGTACTAACTAACTCTTCCTTATTTTGAGTCATGTTTTCCTCGGGACTGTTAGGTTTACATGCCCCTTACAACATAACATTTTCTAGATCTTGTCTCTATGTCCATTAGATTTCCAGAACACCTCCTTTAGGATTATGCCCAACCTTCCAACCTCTCAGGGATTGTATAACTTCATCCCTCTTTTCGTTATTCCCAACCTTCCAATCGGTTTGTTTTTTCTTCCAATTCATCCTAAAGTCCTTTTCCATAACTTTTGTGACTCTTTAAGTCACTATATATTTTTAAATTTCTCGATTTGCTCTTTCTCTATCGGTTATAGTTTTATAAACTGACTTGGTTTTCTCTTTGGAAATGACCGGTTCTTTTCCTGGTTTACTTATTATTAAGGAATGGGGTTTACATCAGTAGTTAAGGATGTCTCTCAATGATAGGTGCGACTTGCTTTTGAAAAAGAATGGTAGTCAAGTAGGAGACAATGGAAAATAATGAAATGATCAAGGAAAATAAACGACGCCCTAGGAAGGACCAGAAAATAGTAAGGATTTCACCCTAAAAAGGACAAATGTTCTAAGACAACTAACCAAGGATAATAGTGGTATAGGGCAGTTAATGAATTGAACCTCTAGAAGACCTTAAATTTGACACTAGTAAGGAAGGGAAAGGTGTCAAGGTCAAAACCTTGGAGAAGAATGAAGAAATTCTTAAAGAAATAATGACCAAAACAAATCGACAACCATACACAAGCTACGGACGGGATTAAGCAAGCTCTTAGAAGGGGATAAAGCAACCTCAAAAAGGAAAGAGATCAAAAACCCTTCCCTCATAAAACTCAGGTTTTAGTGAGCACAAGTTGGAATAAATACAAGGTGCTAGGTGCAAGGGGTGAACCGGACCCAAACCAGACTGAACTTGGATGAGCCATAGTGAACCGATTCAAAAATTTATTTTTCTAGGTGGCTTAAAAATGTTGTGAACCATAGTCATCAGTCCGACCGGATATGTCAATAGTCTGACCAGTCAATGAACTAGACAGGTCAACGGTCAGACTAGTAAGCAAACCAGATCGATCAATGGTCAATGGTGCCCCGTTAGAAGCCATGTAGACATAGGTAGCCAATTAGAGGCTGCCACGTGTCTGGTCAATAATTAGCGAGCGACCGTTAGCATGCCACGTAGACACAAACATCCAATGAGAGGCTGCCACATGTCTAGTCAACAGGTCAATGGTTGATGCGGCAATTGAGCTGGACCTCCATGTTAGAAAAACTAGCCAATCATCGTGCGCCACATGGCATGACCACCAGATCATCATCTTCAACCTTCAGCCACTGACAAAGAGAATGAAGGAGAGAGAGAGAGAGAGAGGCCAAAAAAGCAGGAGTCTCTAGCGAATCGAAAAACTCTTTGGTCAAGTCGCCGATGACCGAGTTGGAGGCCGAGTCTTATTCTAGCGGGTAGCTTGAACAGTTGTTGAGCTCCTTATATAAAGGGTGCCCCTCCATTCATTTTTAGCATGCCACAATCGAGCGAAGAAGAAGAAGAGTACATTTTCTAACGAGCAGCAAACTAGAGCTCCAAAAATGGGACTTTTCTCAGTCTCCAAAGCCACATTGGATGCCTTTGGAATCGAGAGGAAGTCCTCTACCTAGCCGTACCACCATTCAGATTGAGAGCCACCGAGGAGGAACGAGGAAGCTCGAATAGTACTGGTGCTTCTCGACCACGAAACTGCCTAACCCCCTGCCGCCACTTCGAGTTTTCCCACGGCCAATTGTGGCCAAACTAGAAACACTTCACACCACCTAGAGGTTTCCTGACCTTCCCCTAAGCTAAGAAGGCAAGCTCCCTCCACCGCCCTTCGCCGGAAAACACTATTAACGACCAAGTTCTGCAAAACTTTTAACATTGAAATTCACACTACTCAGGTCATCAATCATTGTGTGGTTTGATCCAAGGAGGATCCCCGCAATGAGAGAAAGACAGTGGTAGCCAAAACTCCGATCACTGGGCCACCACCGATAGGATATCGATGCTTTCTCTATCTAGACTGTATTTTTTGGCAAAGCTCCATTTGAGCCCATTTTTTAGCCACATGTGATGACTCATGGCTTAAAATGAGAAGGAAAGCATAAAGGAAGTGATCCAAATCATGAATGGGGATAGTTAACCAAGTTTTGATGGTCAATTTGACGAAATTGGGATTCGGGGGCCAAGGTACAAATTTTGAGAAATTTGGGCAAATTGAGGATTTTAAAAATCGGGCGCCAAATGGAAAATTGATAAAATTGAGGGCATTTTGAAATTCCCTCCCAATTGAGGGTCAATTGGGCAAATTGGATAAAATGGAGGGCCAATTTGCAAAGTTTGAGAAGTTTGGGGTCAAATTGGAATTTTGGGAAAATTGGGGACTAAATGGTCATTTTGGGAAAATTGAGGGGCCTATGGGAAATTTTGATAAAAATAAGGACCTAGGAAAGATAATTGGAAATCCTAGGGGCTGAATTGAAAAGAAGGGACATACATGAACCTTAGGGTAAATGCACAAACCTTAGGGACTAAATTATAATTAAGGTAAAATATGAGGGCCTATATACAAATACTTAAAGAGATGTGGTCCCTTAGTACAATACCCTAATATGGATATTTGTGTAGTGTAGGAGCAGACTGCTTGAGCGCCGACTTCCAGAAGAACACCGCAAAGCCAAACTCCATCGAGACGACCCCGCCGAGATTACCAGGAGAGTGGGAATCACTGTAACGTCCATTCCAGTTGGAATGATGGTTCTTTTGAAAATGATTTTCTCGAAATTAGCCTCCTCTTACTGAGTGACCCTGCTTAAAATATTTGGTAGCTAATTATGGGCTTAGGCTCGGTATGCCAGTGGGCCTAGGGCAGATGAACATAGGCATGGACCCGTCCAGAACTAGCATGTTATGAGTAATGCTAAAAGATCTTATTAACGGGAAATTTTGTGTGATACCTACCAAGACAAGTTTGAGTTGTTGAGCTTGTTGGGCAAAACCACTGCTATACCGAAGCCAGGTCGTCGAACATGTTGGGCAAGTACACGTGGGTTGAAGTTAAGCCAACTGACTGTTGTGCTGGATGACCAAAGATAAAGGCTATAATTAAAAGACTGTTGATTGTGCATGCACTGTGAGATTCGGGCTATCAGGAAACTTGGCATTATGTAGTGTTGAGCCCAAGGACTGCTGGACGACCTAGTGTGCATAAGGGTGGTATGTTGTTCAGTAGGTCGTGAAGCTCGAGGAGCTTCCTTCACACTAAGACCGAGGTAGTAGGGGAAAGGAGGTCTCGTCCCACAAAGCGAACATGGCGAAGTGATCAGGGTTTGAGGGTCGAACAATTGATGTCTACTCAAACTTCGGGTAGAGGCAGTGCACCTCTATTAGGGTAGATGGTAAAGGCGTTCCGGTCCACAAGTGGAATGGTCGATTATTGTTCTGTGAACGTGTGATCCCACATATGATAGAAGGGCGGTTGTTGATCATGTGAATAGAAAGATCTGGAAAGAAACTATTAATGAAATGTCAAACATTTGAAAAGGCTAAATTGGACATTTTCTAAAAGATTTTTTCCACTCATTGGGTTGTCGAACTCACCCCTCCCTCTAAACATTTTCAGGAAGGAATGCAACTAGGTCAGCCCCTCCCTTTCTAGAACCTATTCCAGGTATAAGAATTTACCATTTTAGTTTTGTGTAATGTTGTCTAGGGAAAACATGACAAGTACTACGCCTGACTCTCTTAGATCTTCTGGAGGGATCACTCTTGGAGGTCGGGGAGAGTGTCGGGTTAATCACAAGGCCTCAACTAAACTGGGCTGGGGCGTGGCAACTTTGGTGGTATCAGAGCCTTTGTTTTCCTTGATACATTATCAAGACTTTATAACATAAATACTAATCAAAGAAAATTTTACCCCAGCTATGGCACCCAAGAGAGGAGTGAAGAGAACGAGGGCGACAACCGCTAGTTCTGCCGGAAACTCTCTCCCAGAGGTAGAATCCCAGGAGCACCGTCAGCCCTGTAGGGCATCAGTTCCGAACACTAGAGACTGTATGAGGAATTCAGGAAGGTGTTCGGGGAAACCCACCTTAAGGACAAGCCCCACCTGGACTCGGAATCCCAGACCCACCAAGAAGAAGTCCAGTCCCAACACCCTTCCTCACATACTCCACCCCTCTTCGACATCTCCAGGTACCTCAAGACACTCCGACAATTGGGGTGCAAGCCCTTCTATAGAGAGAAGGTGGTTGGGGCCGCCATGGACTGGTTGGAGAGACTCAAGAAGTTCATGGGGATCATCAGGATACCCCCGGAGGAAATGGTTATCATAAACCCCGCTATTTTGAGTTAAGGAAAATTGGGAAAAGAACCGGTCAAACCAAGTAAGAAACACCGAACCGGTTTACAAACCTGATCATTAGAGAACAAGCAATTTGGAAATTTACACCTTCCAGGTGATCTAAAGGGTTCATAAAACCTTGGAAAAGAACCTTAGGACAAATTGGAAGAGAAAAACCAGTCCGGTTAAGATAAACCGGATCCAACAAGATTGAACTGGTTTATAAATAGAGCTGGTTTATGAACCGAAACCGATAGAGAGAGGGCAAACTGGGGAAATTATGGATGCCAAGTGACCTAAGGAGTCACATAAGTCATGAAAAAGGACTTATGGATTGATTGGAGATGAAAACCAAACCCGTTCAGGTGAACTGGATCCGAACCGGATTGAACTAGTTTGGACCGATTTGAACAACTATTGAACCAGATGCTAAATTCATTTCCTATGTGGCTTAAAAAATTCAAATTTGAGATTTGAGGGAACCATTGAATAGAAAATAAATTTAGATGAATTTAGAAATTTTTAGATGTGAAAAATTCAGTCGAATTGGAGGTGAACCGTTCAGTTTAAGCTTTGAACTCGGTTTGGACCGGTCCAGTCTGGTTCGAAACAGTGTCGTCTTCTTCCTTCAGATGACAACACTGTTCACTCATCGGAAAATTGCGTAGCACCGACGAAACTGAAAAGTCTTTGGCCAGGGAGTTTCAGGCAATAAATGACCGCTATTAAGGCTCCAATCGGATGGCCAACATGTCCCCGAGCTTTCTATATAAAGAGCCCCTCCCCATTCATCCTCTCCACACCTGAAAACTGCATTCTCTCTCAACTGCTCTATTTTCTGATGAAGCTCGAACCAGAGCTTTGACTTGGGCACTTTCCTGAGCCAAACAAGGTGAAGTTGAGTTCTTTAGAATCGGTGAGAAGTTAGCTACACGTATGTAGTCTACATTTGCTCCGCAGGTCGCCGAAGAAGTGCCAGCGTGATGGAATAGTGTAGCAGCTCTGGTGGACCGAAATTGCCCTATTTTGGCCGAACTGAAATGGGCCAATTCAAGCCCTCCTCAAGCCAAACCAAGTCTTCCCTACACCTCCACAACCCTCATATAGCTAAATTAAAGCTGAAAGGTAAGTCAATTTGGCTCCCCTCTACAATTTTCGACCGGTGCTAGAGAGAAAACTGACATAATTTCGATGATGAAATTCTAACTCAATTTGACATAAATTGATGCAATTATTGATCCTAGGATGATCCTCAAGATGAGAGCTATCTGCTCAGATCAAAAGCTCAGACCGCCACACCCCCGACGGTAAGCTTTCGAAGCATTCTTTCTCTAAGTATAGTTTTCTGGCAAAGCTCCATTTGAGCTCATTCCTGCACCAAATCACGTAATTCAAAGTGTAATTGAATTGTATGAAGTGTCAAAACTCCAATCTAACTTGAATTTTAACAATTAGATGTGTTTGATCGGTTAATTTGATGAAATCTAGTTCGACTGTGTTAGGAAGTTGAAATTGGGTAAATAATTGGGAAAATTGGGGATTTTCAAAAATTCAAAGGACCAAAATGCAATTTTTTAAAATTGAGGGTCAATTGGGCATGGTAAGAATGTTAGAGGGCCAACTGAGAAATTTTAGAATTTTTAGGGTAAAACTTACCATTTTTGTAAAGGAAGGGCAAAATGGTAATTTTGGAAATGTTGGGGGACCAAATTGGAAATTAGGAAAATTGAACCCCTTTTTGTGAAATTAAATAAATTGAGGTCCCATGGTGAATTTTAAAAGTTTTGGGACTCAATTTGAGGAAAAACAGACATTAGGTACTTAAATTTAAAGAAATATATCTTTAGTGACTTATTTGCAAATAAATAAAAAGTATGATTTTCTCATTCATTTGGAATGAATGAAGGTTATTAGGCCGAGTGATATTGAACAAGGATGCTTATATCATATAGGAACATGAAGTACTGACAACGCCAACAAGGACAAGCTCGCGTGAATACAAAGGACCAATCTAATAGAATTCACTGCATTAAACGGGTGAGTGAGATTTATATATCATACCCGGTTGGGATGATAAGTATCTCGGAAAAGAAAACCCACTACTTATTGGTATTTTAAACATCACAACTTAGAGGAGTGGTGTGAAAATGACATGGAAAAATTACTTACTGTTGTAAGTAGATCATACCTAGTTGGTATGATGAAACTTCCTTGGAGAAAGTGGAAAATCCATTCATTGGTTATGAGCAGAGATGTCCTCATACTCAATGGGTATGATGGATAGTTAAAAATATATTTTTGTTAGAAGTGCTCTCCCCTGACTGTGTGCCACTGCTTAAACGATTTGTGAGACATTTTGATGGGAGCTTGAATAGCTCTGTTAGGCCAGAAGCATGTTTTGGAAATTGGAGGCTATTATGCCCAATTTTTTGAAAATCTTGAACGGTGAGCCATATGCCAGTTGGCACGAGCAGTAGATCATAAACAAACATAAGTTACATGCCATACTTTAAATAAATGAATTATTTTGACATGGTACCAAAATAGGACCGACATATTCAGTCAACTAGTGGCAGTGCGACATGACAGGTCTTCGGACTAGTAAAGACAAATAGCTGTAGGTTGAGTTGAAGGTTAAGGCCATTGGACCAGTGGCACCATAGATTATATGGCATGATGTGAAAATATCGATTGTGCATACACTGTGTTTAGGGACCTTCAAGATGCTCAAGAGGGGTAGTGATGTGTCCTAGGGCCCTAGACGACCTGATGGGTATAAGGGTAGTTCGTTGGACCAGATGTGTCATGCCCTGATCAGCCCGCCACTCTCCCAGTTTATTAAAGGGTTTCCCCTTGTTATAAACTGTAAAGAGTAAGGCGTTCTTTAAACCTGCACTTTTCTTGGAATAACATAAATTAAAACTGCATAATATTTTAATTTTATCATACCTGTCTCGCAGGCGTCTGGGTTAATGGTCTTTAAGGGTAGACTTTCCAGAATTTCCTGAAAGGGATATAAGGGAAGGGGTGAGTACGACTACTCAGTGAATAGGTTTTCAAAAATTACTTTGAGGAAAAGAATTGTATTGGAGTGTGCCAGACTCCTTTCTTTCAAAAAAATCCTTTCATATAAAATCTCGAGTTATATCACCATTTCTTTATTTAATCACGGTGTGTCATCACCCAACACACATCCTTGATCATGAAGGTCAAACACACATTTGTAGGCCAGCATGTCCACTGAACCCACTTGTGGCATTGGAATGACTTTACCGGCCACCTAGATAGAAATACGTCAACTTCTACCTTGAGAATGAGTGGATGTGCGTGACATTCAACCCTTAATCCCGAAATCAATTCTCTGTGTCTATATGAGGAAAGAGACCTCAACCTGTCCCCACCCCAGTCTCATGCGCTTGGTGCTACTCCAAATTTCGCATGGTCACCTGGTACGATGAACTGCCCTTATACTCACTAGGTCGTCCAAGGCTCTTAGGACACATCACTCCCCCTCATGGGCATCTTGATGATCCCGTAATCATAGTGCTTGCACAAATAGTATTTTCTTATCATTCCATATAATCTGTGGTGCCACTAGTCCAACGGCCCCGACCCTCAACTCAACCTGCAACTATTTGTCTTTACTAGTCTGGATAGCTGTCATGTCGCACTGCCACTAGTTGACTGAATATGTCGGTCCTATCTTGGTAACATGGCCAAATAATTCATTTATTAAAGTTTTATGGCACATATCTCATGTTTCTTTATGAGCTCCTGCTCATGCCCACTAGCCTATGGCCCACTTGTTCGAGATTTTCAAAATTGGGCATAATAGCCCACAAGTTCCAAAACCGAGGCCCCCAACCTATAAGAGCTATTCGAGCTTCCGTCAAGAAGGTCTCCCAAATCATTTAAGCATTGGCACACAGTCAGGGGAGAGCACTTCTGACAAAAATATGCTTTGAACTATCCATTATACCGATCGGGTATAAGGACATCTCTGCTAATAACTGATGAACGGGTTTTCAACTTCCTTCGAGGAAGTTTCATCATACCAACCGGGTATGATCTACTTGTAACTTGTAAGTAGTTTTTCTGCAAGATTTTCACATCAATCCTCTAAGTTATGATGTTTAAATGCCACTTTGTAGTGAGTTTTCATTTCGAGGTACTTATCATCCCACTCACCCGTCAATGTAGTGAATTCCACTAGACCGATCCCTTGTATTCACACGAGCTTGTCCATGCTGGCATTCCTAGTACTTGAGTGTTCCTACATGATATGAACATCTCGGTTCATTATCTCTCGGCCTAATAGCCTTCATTCATTCCAAATTAATGAGAAAAATCAAACTTTTATTTATTTGCAATTAGGTCCCTAAAGTTATTTTTCTTTAACTTTAAGTCCCAAATGCCGGTTTTTCCTCAAATTGAGTCCCAAAACTTTTAAAATTACCCTTGGGGCCTCAATTTATTAAATTTCACAAAAGGGGTTTAATTTCCCAAATTTCCAATTTGGTCCCCCAACTTTTCCAAAATTACCATTTTGCCCTTCCATTACAAAAATGGTAAAATTTACCCCAAAAATTGTAAAATTCCTCAATTGGCCCTCTAACATTTTTATCATGCCCAATTGAGAAAATTGCATTTTGGTCCTTCGAAGTTTTGAAATTCCCCAATTTTTCCCAATTCCCTCCCCCCACAGCCATATTTGATTTCATCAAATTTATCAATCAAACACTTCCAATTGTTGAAATTGAAGCTGAAATTAAGTTTTTACATGTTCATATGATTCTTTAGCAATTTGAATCGCAAGTTTTAAATGGTGCTTCGTTGGAAAATGGATTGTAGAGAGAGAAAGCTTCGATTACTCACCGGTGAGGGCACGATGGTCCGAGCTTTCTATTTGGGCAGGTAATTCTCCTCTTGAGGTTCTTCCTAGGATCAAGAATGACATCAATTGATGCTGAATTGTATTAGAATTTGTCATTGAAATTCGGCCGACTCTCTCTATAACACCGATCGGAAATTACTGAGGGGAGCCAAATTGGCTTACCTTTCCATCCTAATTCGACCGTAGGAGGGCTGAGGAAGTGTTGGTAGGGCTTGGTTTATCCTAAGGAGGGCTCAAATTGCCCAATTTCAACTTGGCCAAAACAGGGCAGCTTCGGTCCGCCAGAGCTGCTTCACTGTTCGATCACGCCGGCGCTTCTCCGACGACTCTCGGAACAAATGGATGTCACCACCTTGTAGCTGACTTCCCCCTGGTTCTAATGAATCCAGCCTCGACTTCTTTGGCTCAGAAATGGCCCTATATCAGAGCTCTAGTTCGAGTTTCACCGGAAAACTAAGCAACTGAGAAAGAGTGAGCTTTTTAGGTGTGAAGATGATGAATGGAGAAGGGCTCTTTATATAGGGAGCTCGGAGACTCATCGGCCGTCCATTTAGCACCTTTATAACATAAATTGATTGCCTGAAACATATTGAATGGAGACATTTCTTTTTTGCCGGTGCTGCTTCGATTTTTCTATAAGTGAACAGTGTTGTCATTTGAAGGAAGAAGACGACACTATTCCAAAACGGACCGGACCAGTCCGAATCGGGTTCAAAGCTTAAACCGGCCAGTTCACCCCTTATTTGACCGAATATTTCAAATCTAAAAATTTCTAAATTCATTTTCTATCAAATGGTGGCTTCAAATCTCAAATTTGAATTTTTTAAGCCAACTAGAAAAATGAATTTAGAGTCCAGTTCAATAGTAGTTCAAACTAGTCTAAACTGGTTTGGGTTCGGTTCACCTGAACCAGTTTGGTTTTCATCTCCAATTCCTTCTCAAGTCCATTTCAATGACTTTTAGGACTCTATGAGTGACTTGGGATCCATAAATTTCCCGGTCTACCCTCTCTCTATCGATTCCGGTTCATGAGTCGATTCGGTTCATGAACCGGTTCTGATCCTGTTCACTTGAACCAGTCCAGTTTTTCTTCCCCAATTTGTCCTAAGGTTCTTTTCCAAGATTTATGAACCATTTTGAGTCACATGGAAGTTGTAAATTCTCAATTTGCCCATTTCCTAATAATCGAGCTTGTAGGCCGATTTGGTTTAAAATTAAAAATTGATCAATTCTTTACTCGATTTTCTCATTATTAAAGGACGGGGTTTACATACCAGGTAAAAGAAGGGAAAACCCTTAATAAACTGGGAGAGTGGCAGTTTGCTCATGGAGATCTGACCAAACTTGGTCGGGGAGTGACAATTCAGGTCGAATTGATGAAGTCCAAGTTTTAGGGCCAATTTGCAATGTTTGGAAAGTTGGGGGCTAAATTGCAATTTTTGAAAAACTTGAGATTTTCGGTAATTAGGGGATAAACAAAGTTTGTTGTCCAATGAGTCTGGAAGCTTAGGGAGCTTCATGCGCATTGAGATCGAGGAAGCAAGGGGAGAGGTCTCATTCCATTATTTCTTAAACATTTTTGGAGCTATTTCTGAGGTGGGCTAGAGATACTTCAGTGGGCCCAAGGCCAATGGGCATGGGCTTAGGCCCGTAGGCAAATAAATGAGAAATGAGCCTTTAAAAACTCACTTAAATTGTAAATTGTGTGAGATAGCTATCGAGCCATGACTAGGATTGTCAAACTTGTTAGGCTGGTGGTTACCAAGCCGAAGCTGGTTGTTGAACTCATTAGGCTAGTAATACCGAGCTGAAGTTGCGTCAACAAGCTCATGGGGGCTGGTAGCACCAACAATAAAAGGTCTTAACTGAAAAGAATTGTTTGTGCATGCATGAGGTATAGAACCATCGAGCCACCAAATATAGGGTAGTAATGGTTCCAATGGCAACTAGATGACTCAGGAAGCTTAGGGAGCTTTATGCGCATTGAGACCAAGGAAGTAGGGGGAGTGGACTCATCTCACTATAATGGACACAAAGGATATTGAGGTATGAGGGATGGGCAGTAAGACTCTCTCAGACTTGTGGTAGAAGGTGAGACCTTCTACCAGGGTGGTTAGTAAAGGTGCTCTAGACCACAAGTAGAGTAGTCGGGGACTACTCTGCGAACGTGTGAAACGTTTAATGATGAAGGACAATTGTTTGTGTGTTGAAACTCCTTAAGCAAATGGGGAAGATAATAAAAGAAATCTAACCAACTTCTCTTTCAAAACCCTGCTCACTAAGTTTTAGAACTCACCTCCTCACCTTCTCCCTTTTCAAGAAGATAATACTTCACCTCCCTAGGGGGCACCACCATCACCTAACATAAGGTACAGTCGATATAAAGTCCTTGTTTGAATGTTAGTTTTGATAATGTTATTTTAGGGAAACCAAGATGATTGAATTATGCTTGACTCTCATCGATGTTTGAAGGGAGAGCATCCTTCTATATCGAGAATAATGGTGGGTTGGTCACGGGGATCCAAACAAACTAGGTTAGTGCATGACAATTTGAGTGGTATAATAGAAAGGTTCCCTCAGATATATTATCATGACTATATAACCTAAAAGAATTACAAAAAAAATCCTATAACTGTAGATATGGCTCCCTAGAGAGGAACCAAGAGAACCTAAGCAACCGCTATAGAGGCCTAGGGAATCCAATTCCTGAGGAAGGGTCTAGGAGGACTCATACTACCTCACTAGGGTTGAATCCCGAGCACCAAAAGCTATATAAGGAGTTCACCGAGGTGTTCAGAAGGCCTAATCTCACCCCCGAAGCCCACTTGAACACCAACTCCCATACCAGGACCGAAGAGGTGCTGTCCCAACCTAACCCTATGGTGGCCCCACCCACATTTGACGTCCCGCTATATCTGAAAATACTCCGTTAACTGGGGTGTAAGCCCTTCCAAGGAGAAAAGGATGTGGGAGCAGCCATGGACTTGCTCACCAGCATAAAAAAGTTCATAGAAATTATAAAGTCTCTATCAGAATAGATGGTAACCCTGGTGTAATTCTTCTTGGAAGCGAGCGCTAAGAAATGGTGGGATAATGTGAGGAATCTTTCACCCACCATAGCCACATGAGAGGAGTTCAAGGAAATGTCCTTGGAGGAGTACCTCGCCCCCACCTTAGCAACTAGAAGAAACATAAATTCTTCTGGCTCTGACAAGGCTCTAGTACCATCTCGTAATACGAGATCAAATTTTATGAACTAAGGCCCTTCGCTCTTGATCTAGCAGGACCCGCAGACATTTGCCAAAAAATTTATGGACATATGAGACCGGATTGGGGTAATTGGATGACCCATGGACTTGACAACCACCATTAGCATGGCCCACAAGTGCGAACATCTCGTGCACACACGACGTCAAAGGATGAAACATGCCAATAAGAAAGAGGAAGGGGCCACAACAATCGAGTAAATTGGAAAGGCTAGGGTGTCTCTCCGTGGGGGACAAGAGCAAGGCTCGATAGGAAGGGAGAGTTCTACACGACAAATAGGGAGGTTAATGTGCCACCCCGAGAAAGGGCCCTTACTACTCTAAGTGTAATAAGAGTCATGAAGAAACATCTTAACCTGTTTTGGATGTGGATAGATAGGGCACTTTGCTAGAAATAGCCCAGCCCTTCCAGGGAACGTTAGGAGGAACACCCCTGAGTCACCTCGTAAAGTCCCGAAGACACCAGCCGGAGGATGAGAAGTACCTATAACGTTCAGGGTCCCAGCTAGGGTGTATAACCTTATGCAAGAAGAGGCGCAAAGGGATCCTAGTGTAGTGGTCGGTACCTCCCAAATTCTTCCCTAATAAGGGAAATGCACTCTTTGAATAATGTAAACTTTTTCCGAATTAATAAAATACCATTTCCTTAAAAATTTTAGTAATTGTCTTTCATGTAGGGTATGTGCAATTATTTGGGAGAAAAGCCTACACCCTCTTGGATTCTAGAGCAGAACGGTCTTTTGTCAAGGAAATCCTTCCCCCACCCTCCCTCTGAAACTCATGCTTCTCAAACCCAGTCTTAACATCCTCATGCCCTTGGGAGAAAAACTGGCCAAGGAGCAAGTCCTAAAAGAGTGAAGTAAAGATTATGGGGAAGAACTTGGAGTCCAACTTAATCCCCTTACCTCTAAGGCTATGTTTGGATTGAGGGGTTCGGAAGGATTTAGAGATGAAGTGTTCGGAGGTGTTTGGAGGGGAAGTGAAGTAATAGATTTGGAGGTGTTAAAATTTTTTAATAATCTATAGTTTAGATGGAGGTGAAGTGAGGGGAAGGATTATTAATGAAAAAATTAGAAAGACAAATTTACCCTTTTAATTAAATAAAATAATTTATTAGCTATTATATATAATTAAATTATATTAAAAATATTTTGTACAATAATTTTTTATTTATAATATTTGTATTATATACTTTTTTATAAAATATTATTTATATATAAATCTATTTAAAGTATATAATAATAAAAATAAATAAATAATAATATAAATAATAAATTAGGGTATTAAAGTAATTTAAGCAATAAATGACACAATCCCTCCAAATACCTCCACTTTTGTAGGGATTGTGTTGTAGTGTAAATGGAGGGGTTGGAGGGGTTTGGAGGTTATTCTCCACCCCTCCAAACCCCTCCATTGTTTTTACCAAATGAGGGATTTCTCCACCCCTACAAACCCTCCCCCTCCAAATCCCTCCAAACCCCTTAATCCAAACATAGCATAAAGGAAGTGGAAGTTATTTAGGGAATGGATTGGTTATCCACGCATCAAGCCAAGTTAGACTGTCAAGATAAGAAGGCAATGTTTCATGGCCCGAAGGTACGGGGGGAGGGTATTTGAAGGGGACAATAAGAAGAAACGAGTAGACTTGGTATCATGTGTGAAGGCTTGGCGCATACTTCAAAAAGAAGGTAGGTCATTCCTTGCAATGATTAAAAATGCAAGCTAGGAGAAGAAGGGACTGGGGAAAATCCCTATAGTTAAATATTACCTCAAAGTGTTTCTTGAGGAATTGTCCGAACTACCCCCGGATCGTCAATTAGAATTCACCATAGAAGTGATACTGGGAATGCAACCCATCTCTCAAACCCCTTACCAAATGGCCCCTACAGAACTAATAGAACTGAAGGAATAATTGGACAAATTACTAGAAAAAGGTTTTATATGCCCAAGTCACCCGTAGTGGGTTGCCCTTGTCTTATTTTTAAAGAAGAAGGATGGAAGCATGAGGTTGTGTATTGACTTCCGAAAGTTAAGCAAGGTAGCCATTAAAAACTAGCACCCCTTACCAAGGATTGACGATCTATTTGACCAGTTGAGAGGGTCAACTTATTTTTCCAAAATTGACCTATGGTCTAGATATCATCAACTGAAGATCCGAGAGAAAGATATACAGACAACTATGTTTAGGTCCAACAGCCCCGACCTTCAACTCAACCTACAGCTGTTTGCCTTGACTGGTTCGGAGACTGGTCATGTCGCAGTGCTGCTAGTTGACCGAGTATGTTGGTCATGTCTTGGTACCATGACCAAATAATTGATTTATTAAAGTTTTATAGCACATATCTCATGTTTGTTTACGAGCTCCTTCTCGTGCCCACTAGCTTGTGACCCACTGTTCGAGATTTTTAAAACCGGGCATAATAGCCCCCAAGTTTCAAAACCGAGGCCCCCGACCTATAAGAGCGATTCGAGCTCCCGTTAAGAAGGTCTCCCAAATAGTTTAAGCATTGGCACACAGTTAGGGGAGAGCACTTCCGAAAAAATATATTTTCAACTATCCATTATACTGATCAGGTATAAGGACGTCTCCGCTCATAACCGATGAACGAGTTTTCAACTTCCTTCAAGGAAGTTTCATCATACGAACCGGGTATGATCTACTTACCACCGGTAAGTAGTTTTTCCATATGGTTTTCACATCACTCTTCTAAGTTGTGATGATTAAAATACCACATACTTATAAAATCCCACTCACCCCGTACAGTGAAATTCCACTTCATGGACCTGATGAACTGAGTATTTCAGCACTACCTGGACAAGTTCATGATAGTATTCATAGACTATATATTGATATACTCACGAACCAAGGAAGAACATTTGGGAATTTCCCTAGGAGTCTTAAGGGAGATCCAGCTCTATGCAAAATTCTCGAACTGTGAATTTTGTCTCTAGGAGGTGAGCTTCTTGGGGCATATTGTCACGAAGTATATGATTAAGCTGGACCGAGCAAAGATAGAAATGATCTCCAACTGGAAAGCCCCACAAACTCAATAGAAATACATAGCTTCTTAGGAGTCACAGGATATTATCGTAAGTTCGTAGAGGATTTTTCTAAGATTGTAACCCCATTGACTCGACTAACCTAGAAAGGAGTCAAGCATAAAGTGGGATGAGAAGTGCGAGAGCTCCTTCCAAGAGCTTAAGACTAAGCTAACTAGGACCCTTGTACTAGCCTTACCTGACCTAGATGCGGGATAATATATTGTGTATAACAATGCATCTGGACAAGGCTTAGGATGCATATTAATGCAACGAGGAAGTGTTATAATGTATGCATCGCGACAGCTGAAAACCCACGAAAAAAGACTACCTTTAGGTAGCTGACTTCTCCTTAAATCTAAGGAACCTGACCTCGCCTTCTAAGGCATAGAAAAATGCCTAAGTCGAAGCTTTGGTTTGAGCTTCACTAGAAATTGGAGTAGTAGAGAGAGAGATAGGAGTTTTTAGGTGTGAGGACGAGGAATGGAGAGGAGCTCTTTATATAGGGAACTCAGGGACTCTCTGGCCGCCCGATTGACACCTTTATGGTGATCATTCATGGCCTAAAACACCATGAATGGAGACTTTTCAGCTTTACCAGCGCTGTTGGATTTTTCGGTGAGTGAACAGTGCTGTCATCTGGAGGAACAAGACGACACTGTTCTGAACCAGATCAGACCGGTCTGAACTGGGTTCAATGATTAAACCGATCGGTTCAGGCCCAATTCGACCGAGTTTTTCAAAATTAAAAACTTTTAAATTCATCTAAATTTATTCTCTATCCAATGGTGGCTTTAATTCTTCAATTTGAATATTTTAAGCCACCTAGAAAAATGAATTTAAAAATCGGTTCAATGTTGGTTCAAACCGGTTTAATTCGGTTCACTTGAACCAGTTTGGTTTTCTCTTCTAATTCATTCCAAAGTCCTTTTCAACTGTTGCAAGGGTAGGGTAATTTCTCTCATGTACCTTAAGTTGTCATGAGGCATAGGAAATAGTCTTTCCTTGTTGCATCAGTACACATCCGAGTCCTTATCTGGATGCATCACTATAGATGGTGTACTCCCCCGCACTTAGGTCGGGAAGGGAGAGTACAGGTGCAGTTGTCAAACGAGTCTTCAACTCTAAGAAAGATTTCTCACAATGTTCATCCCATTTATACTCTACTCCTTTCCTGGTGAGTCAAGTCAAAGGGGTAGCTATCTTAGAGAAATCTTGCACAAAACGTCTATAGTATCCCACCAAGCCTAAGAAACTTTGTATTTATGAGGGATTCCTGGGTGCCTTCCAATCGGATATGGCTTCCCTTTGGAAATGAACCGACTCAGTTTTCCCTTTGGAAATGACCGCTTCTTTTCCCACCTTTTCTTATTACAAATGGACGGGGTTTACATTATGCCTCATGGAGTTTGCCTACAACAATAACTATCAAGCCATAATACAGATGGCGCCATGTGAGGCTTTATATAGGAGGTCGTGTCATACATCCTTATTCTAGGATGAAGTAGGGGAAAGGAAAATGGAAAGGATTGAGCTCATCGAGGATGCCATCAAAAAGATTAAGATGATAAGGGTCCAACTCAAGGCAGCCCAAGATCAACAAAAGAGGTATGCTGACTGAAGGAGGAGAGAGCTAAAATTCAAGGAGGGAGATAAAGTATTTCCCAAGATATCATCCTAGCGGGGAATGCTAAGATTTCAACAATAAGGAAAGTTGAAACCAAGATACATTGGTTGTTACACCATAATTCAAATGGTTAGATTAGTAGCGTACAAACTTGAGCTACCCCCAAATCTACAATGAATACATGATGTGTTCCACATATCGATGCAAAGGAAGTATGAGCTCGACCCTAGCCATGTACTGGACCAACCGCCACCTGAACTAGAAAAGAACCTATCATAACAAGTGGAGCCAACCCATATCCTCGATAAGCATGAAAGAAGGGAGAAACATGGGAAACCTAGTCCATGTTTAGGGAGAAGTACCCCCATTTATTTAATGTATAAATAGTTTCGGGGACAAAACTCCATAAAGGTGGGGTTAAGTTGTATGCCATATCTCTTGAAAATGAGAAAGTTGGAACATGAAACCAAAAAATTTTCAAAGAACAACTAAAAATTAGAGTGGTATTAAATTAACGAATAATGGTTAAAACAAGAAATCAGGAAGCCCCAACGGGCCAATTAACACCAAAACCATAAGGAATAGAATCATGAATGAAATTAGGTTTGAAAATCGAACCAGTTCATGGTGAACTGGATTCGAACTGTGAAGAACCGATTCAAAGATTAATTTTTCTAGGTGACTTAAAAGTATCAAATTGGGAAGTTGAAGTCTTCACTAGGTAGGAAATGAATTTATAATTTTTTTACTTTAGAAAACCAATCGAATCTAGCCTAGACGAGCCAATTTTTTATTTCGGGTCACCAAACACAGTCTGACCGAACCGGTCAATAGTCCAACCAGTTAACTAACCGCCTACGAGGTGAGAACCCAGTCAGTAGGAATGACCAATCAATGAGCGATGCGTGGTGAAGCGCACCTAGTCAGTTGCTCGGTCTGCGCTAGGAAGTACTAATTAATCAGTGGGAATAATGTGTCCTCGGTCAACGGTTAAAGACACATCACCGATGATTGACCAATAGGAGAGTGACACATGTCCTCAATCAATGGTCAATTGAGGCAAAGCCCCATCAGCCAGGATGGCCAATAAGGGACTGAAACGTGGTAATGGTACCACGTTAGTGACCAAGTAGGGCATCAGAGAAATGGTCACCCAATTAGAGGCCAACATGTGGCAGGGCCACGACAGACAATTTCAACCAATCAGAGGCTGACCGTGGCAGTGGAACAACATGCGGAGGGAAATTTGATTTATTTAATTGGCCAATTAGAGGACGCCACGTGTCACGGTCAAGTGGCTAGTTGAGAATAGTCATCGGCCACGTTGGAACAAATGGCCAATGAGAGGCCACTACGTGGTTGGTCAACAAGTCAAAGGGAGACTCAAACACTAAGTGGAATGCCATGTTAGCAAAGCCAGCCAATCATAGTGCACCACATGGCATCTTGCAAGTGTGAAGCTCGCTCGCGCAACACAGTGTTGTCTCCTTCCTTAGAATGCTGACAGAGAGAGAGGGGGAGTGCACTGCTCAGTCTCCAACGATCCAAAATTTCCTCTGATCTGACTGAGGACATGCGAGTTTGGGGTTGAGTCAGTCACGATGGAGTAGCCCAGTCAGTTGCTGAGCTCTGTATATAAAGAGCTCCTCCCCACTTGTCCTCCTCATCCCTCAAACAATCGAATAAGACAAGGTACTCTATTTTTCAACAAGGTATCAACCAAATCTCCAATAAGGGCCCATCTTGCAACCTTAGAAGCCAAATTTGGGTTCTTTGAAACCAAGAGAAAGTCCTCTACCTTGTTGCAATCTTCTTCCAGCTCAAGGATTGTCGAAGAAGTGTCAGCGAGCTCACACATTAAACTTGCTCTCCCGACTATCTGCTACAAGAATTGGTCGAGCAGCATTCGAGCCTCTCTAGAGCAACCACGGCCAAATGAAGCACCCTTGACCTCCCCTAGCAAAGCCTTGACCTTCCTTGAAATGCCTAGGTAAGTCCCCGTTGCTGCCCTTTATCGGAATTCACTATTCATAGTGTATTTCCCCTAAAAAAATAAAGCTAGAAATTCTCACTGCTTAGGCCATCAATTGGGTCGAGGTTTAATCTCGGAAGCAGGAAGAGAGGAATCTAGTGCAAATAAAAGCTTCGTTTTCCAACTTCTCACTGGTGAATAATCAAAACTTTCTCTCTCTAGAACTATTTTCTAGCGAAGCTCCGTTCGAGCTAGTTTCTTAGCCAAAATGGGCATTTTAAAGCTTGAAATGAACTAGTGTTCATGGAGAAGATGATTATGATCATGTTAGGACTCAATTGGGAGGAATTTAGGTCAAATAAATGAAGTCCAATTTTAAGGACCTATTTGCAATGTTTTGAAAGTTGGGGGCTAAATTGCAATTTTAAAAAAACTAGAGATTTTTGGTAATTAAGAGAATTGTGGTGACCTAGGTGGAAATGTGATGAAATTAGGGGCCTAATTGAGAGATGTTGTAATCTTAAGGACCTAATTGGAAATAAGGTACACTTAGGGGCTAAAAGTTAATTATAGAAAATTATGGGTTGTAAGTGTAAATACCATATGGTTCAGGACTTAATTACCCTTCCTTGTAGGAACGAATCGCCGACAAGTCCACATCGAGGAAACACACGCACCCTTGGAATTTCCCGAGACGATCATGTCTCGAAATACGGGTGAGAGAGAATTTCCGACATCACACCCAGTTGGTGTGATGAGCATGTTTTCAATTGAAAACCATTTTTTCAAAAATAGTCTCACGTGACTACGTGAAACTGCTTAAACATTTTTGGAACAATTTCTAAGGTGAGCTATAGATGCTATAGTGGGCCCAAGGCCAATGGGCATGGGTAGTCGAACTCACGGCTGGTAATACTGAGCTAAAGTCGCATCAACAAGCTAATGGGGGCTGGTAGCACCAAAGATAAAAGGTCTTAACTAAAAAGACTTGTGTTTGTGCATGCATGAGACATGGAACCATGGAGGCATCCGATATGGGGTAGTGTTGGTTCCAAGGGTTACTAGACGACCTAGGGAGCATAAAGGAAGTTTATCGTCTAGTGAGTCAGGAAGCTCATGGAGCTTCATGTGCATTAAGGGTCTCATCCTTAATTAGGTTTTAGATAGAGGTTCCATCTTAGTCCTTGGAAATCCTTGTTGAGAATTGTTGTAATGGTTTTCCCTTCAATTTACAATTCCTCCTTAATGTTAGCTCACCTTGTGAAGGTTCCTTCTAAGGGTTTTTAGGTTAATTGGAGGGTCTTGTCCCATTATGGTAATTCCATTAGTAAGATTCCAATTTGTGATTAATCCTTTTGGCTCTTCTGTTCTAAGGGTATCTTTACCAAGTTGGTTATTGACCTTATGTCTTTTGTGATTTGTTCTTAAAATCTTAGTACCATTGTCACACCCCGACTCGGTTTGGTCGGATCCCCATGAGCAACCCGTCACTCTTCCCAATTTACTAAGGGCTTTCCCCTCTTTTAAACCCGAGAGGAGCAAGACATCCTTTAAACTTGTACCTTTCCTTGAATGCATAAATCAAAACTGCATAAAAATTTTAACATGGATACCTGTCTTGCAGGTGTGACTAATAGGAGGTTTTTTGGTAGGTTTCCCTTGGTTACTTGAAAAGGGATATAAGGGAGGGGGTGAGTTCAACGACTGAGTGAAAGAGTGTTTAAAGTTTGACTTTTAGGGGGAAATATTTAAATTGGAGTGTGTCACACTCCTTATTTTAAAATTTTTCATTTTCAAAACCTCGGTTTCATTGCCATTACTCACTCCTCAACCATAACCGGTGTGTTTAGCAACTACACACACACTTCATGATAAAGGGAACACACATGATTAAAACTTTGTATCAGTATGAGTACATAGACCATATCTCGGTCTCATGCACATGAAACTCAAACACAGATGCTTTAGGAAGTCCTAAACACAACAGCTTCGTGAAGTCCAAACACAGAAATACCATGGAGTACAAACAAAAAACTTTGTGGAGTACAAACTCAGAACTCCATGACTAACTGGTATGACGAGAAACATCACTACACCTCATGACGAGAAACCCAGTAGCTTCTCTTTTCCCTTATCGCCACCATGTCATCCAGTAGCCCTTAGGACACATCACTACACCTCTTGGGCGTCTTAATGGTCCCGAACCTCAAATGCATGCAAAAAACAATTTTCCTCAAAAGCCATTTAATCTTTGGTGCCACTAGTCCAATGGACCCGACCCTCAACTCGACATGTAGCTGTTTGTCTCAACTGGTCCGTTGACCTGTCATGTCGCACTACTGCCAGTCTATCGAGTATGTCGATCTTGTCTCGGTACAATGGCCAAACAATTCATTTACTTAAGTTTTCATGGCTTAAAATCATGTTTGTTTACGAGCTCCTACTCGTGCCAACTAGCCTAGGGCCTAGTGTTCGTGATTTTTAAAATCGGGCATATTAGCCCCCAAGTTCCAAAACTGAGGCATTTGGCCTAACAGAGCTATTGGAGCTCTCGTAAATAAGGTCTCCCAAAATGTTTAAGCAGTCGCACACAGTTAGGGGAGAGCATTTCTGACAAAATATACTTTTACTGTCCATCATACCAATTGATTAAGAGGAAATCTCCGGTCATAATCAATGAACGGGCTTTCCACTTCCTTCGTGGAAGTTTTATCATACCAACCGATTATGATCTACTTACTACCGGTAAATTATTTTTCCCCGTGATTTTCACATTAGTCCTCTCAGTGATGTTTAAAATATTACTTAGCAGTGGGTTTTCATTTTCAAGGTGTTTAAATCACACTCACCTGTTAATGCAGTGAATTCCTATCGTCTGGTTCATTGTATTCACGCGAGCTTATCCTTGCTGGCGTTCCCAATACTTCATCTTCCTACACCATATGAACATCCTTGTTCATTATCCCTTTGCCTAATAGCCTTCATTCATTCCAAATGAATGAGAAAACCAAACTTTTCATTTATTTACAATTAGGTCCCTAAAGTTATTTTTCTTTAACTTTAAGTCTCTATGCTGATTTTTCCTCAAATTGAGTCCCGAAAATTTTAAATTTCACCTTGGGACATCAATTTATTCAATTTCACAAAAGGGGTTCAATTTTCTAAATTTCCAATTTGGTCCCCCAACTTTTCCAAAATTAGCATTTTGCCCCTACTTTACAAAAATTCCAAAATTGCCCAATTGGTCCTCTAACATCTTTATTATGCCCAATTGGCCCACAATTTTATGAAATTGCACTTTGGTCCCTCAAATTTTCAAAATTCCCCAATTTTAACCATCTAACTCTGCCGAATTTGATTTTATCAAATTGACAGATCAACCGAGTTTAATTGTTGAAATTAAAGCTAGATTAGAGTTCCTATACCTTAATGCGATTCAATTTCACTTTGAATTGCACGATTTGGTGTCGAAATGAGCTCAAACAGAGCTTCATCGGAAAACTAGACTTAGAGAGAGAAAACTTCGAAAGCTTACTATCGTGGGCGCGACGGTCCAAGCTTTCGATTTGGGCAGATAGCTCGTGTCTTGAGGTTACTCCTAGGATCAAGAATTGCATCAATTGATGCTGAATTGAGTGAGAATTTCATCATCGAACTTCTGCGAGTTCTCTCTCTAGCACCGGTCGGAATTTACAGAGGGAAGTCGAATTGGCTTACCATTAAGCTCTAATTCACCTGTAGTAAGGCTGGCTAGGTGTTGGGAGGGCTTGGTTTGGCATGAGAAGGGCTCAAATTGAATGATTTTAGCTCGGACGAAATAGGGTAGCTTCGGTCCGCTAGAGCTGCTTCATTGTTCGATCATGCCGGCGATTCTTCGGCGACTGTCTGAGCAAAAGGAGACTACATGCGTGTAGCTGACTTCTCCTCAGTTCTAAAGAACCCGACCATGCCTTCTTTGGCTTAGAAAAGACCCTATATTGGATCTATGGTTCGAGCTTTGCCAGAAATTGGAGCAGCTGAGAGAGAATGAAGTTTTCAAGTGTGGAGAGGATGAATGAGGAGGGGCTCTTTATATAGGAAGCTTGGGGAATTCTTGGCCATCCGATTGGTGCCTTAATGGCGGTCTTTGATTGCCTGAAACTCCCTAGCTGGAGACATTTCAGCTTCGCTGGCGCTACACAATTTTCCGACGAGTGAACAGTGCTGTCATCTGAAGGAAGAAGACGACACTTATCTGAATCGCACCAGATTGGTCCAAACCGAGTTTAAAGCTTAAAACGGCTAGTTCACCCCCAATTCAATATAATTTTTCAAATATAAAAATTTGTAAATTCATCTAAATTCATTTTCTATCCAATGGTGGCCTCAAATCTCAAATTTGAATTTTTTTAAGCTACCTAGAAAAATAAATTTAGCGTCTGGTTCAATAGTGGTTCAAATCAGTTCAATCCGATTCACTTGAACCGGTTTGGTTTTCATCTCTAATTCATCCTAAGGTCTTTTTTCATGACTTTTGTGACTTCTTAGGTCACTTGGGATCCATAAATTTATAGGTTTGCCCTTTTCCTGATGATCAGGTTTGTGAACCGGTTCAGTTTTTCTCATTCCGGTTGACCGGTTCTTTCCCCAGTTTCCTTATTTTAAAGGGTCGAAGTTTACAACTCTCCTCTCCTTTTAGAAGTTTTGTCCCCAAAACTAAATCAACATCCTTTGTATTAGGAATAACTTTCCTTAATGTTCACTTAGGATTTGCTTAACGTGCCAACCCTTTGGTTGTTCTTTCACTTAGCCCTTTCTGAATCACACACTTAAGGAATGTCTTTTTCTTTCTATAGTTTACTCACTTCCCGGAGTTTATCATAACTAGGCATGTCTTACCCACACATCCAAAAGAATATCTTTATATTCACTTCCTCCTCTACCTAGGGTGGTTTCTTCCTCTTGACGATTCTTGCTCAAAATTTCAAGGTCGAAGAGTTCCAAGTTGTCCAATTGTTCCCTTGGGTTTAACTTACTTTCTTGGATCATCCTAGCATGCCTTCTTTAATTCTTTCACCCCAGCATGCACTTCCTTTGCAACCTCATCTTCTTATTCCTTGTCACTTGCTTCCATTACCTCTTAGTTAGGATATGTATGATTCCCTAGAGTTTTCCTTCCTTGGTAGTATTCTTCCCCTTTCTTCTAAAATTCTAAGTGTCCTTGAGTGTATCTATCCTCAAAGTGACGTGCTTAAATGTCATCCTTTCTCGTTTACTCCTTGAAATTTTGTGGGCACGTCCTTTGTATTTCCTCTTACTTATATCAAAACTTTATTTTTGTAGGAAATATAACTTTCATTATGATGATAACAAATTATAGTTTTTAGCTATATATTTTCTGGGGAATTTTGGTAAGTACTAACTACAGTACTAGGGTCTTCCCGTGTTTCTTCTTGGGTGAGGTTGTATACTCTGGAGCCATCTGTAAATTTTAAAATTATTCCTATTAGTTGCTATGTTCCCTAGTCTTGATAATGTATTCAAGGAAATAGGCTTTGATACCAATCAAGTTGTTATGCCCTACCCGGTTTGGTGGGATCCCCATGAGCAACCCGCCAATCTTTCCGGTTTACTAAGGGTTTTCCCCTCTTTTAAACCCAGGAGGAGTAAGACGTCCTTTAAACTTGTACCATTCCTGGAATACATAAATCAAAGTTGCATAAAATTTTAACTTACATACTTGTCTTGCAGATGTGACTAACAGGAGGTCTTTGGGTAGGTTTCACTTGGTTACCTAAAAAGGGATATAAGGGAGGGGGTGAGTTCAATGACTCAGTGAATGGGTGTTTAAAGTTTGACTTTTAGGGGAAAATATTTCAATTGGAGTTTGCCAGACTCCTTATTTTAAAATTTCTCATTTTCAAAAGCTCAATTTCATCTCTATTACTCACTCCTCAACCATAACCGGTGTGTTTATCAACTACACAAGCCCTTCATCATGAAGGGAACAAACATGATTAAAACTTTGTCTCCATATGGGGACAGAGACCATATCTCGGTTTCGTGCACATGAAACTCAAACACAAAAGCTTCAGAAAGTCCCAAACATAGTAGCTTCATGAAGTCCAAACACAGAAACTTTGTGGAGTACAAATACAAAACTCCGTGGAGTACAAACACAGAACTCCATGACTAACTGGTATGACAAGGAAAACAAACCTAGTAGCTTCTCTTTTCCCTTATCGCCACCATGTCATCCAGCAGCCCTTAGGACGCATCACTAACCCTCTTGGGTGTCTTAATGGTCCAAAACCTCAAGTGCATGCACAAATAAAGTTTTCCTCAAAAGCCATTTAATCTTCGGTGCCACTGGTCCAACAGCCTTGACCCTCAAGTCGACTTATAGCTATTTGTCTCGACTAGTCTATCGACCTGTCATGTCGCACTGCTGCTAGTCTATCAAGTATGTCGGTCCTATCTTGGTACCATGGCCAAACAATTCATTTACTTAAGTTTTCATGGCTTAAAATCATGTTTGTTTATGAGCTCCTGCTTGTGCCAACTGGCCTAGGTCCCACTGTTCGTGATTTTCAAAATCGGGCATATTAGCCCCAAGTTCCAAAACTAAGGCATTTGGCCTAATAAAGATATTGGATATCTCGTCATGAAGGTCTCCCAAAATGTTTAAGCAGTCGCACACAGTCAGGGGAGAGCATTTCTGACAAAATATACTTTTACTGTCCATCATACCAACCGAGTAAGAGGACATCTCCGGTCATAATCAATGAACGGGCTTTCCACTTTCTTCGAGGAAGTTTCATCATACCAACCGGTTATGATCTACTTACTACCGGTAAATTGTTTTTCCCCATGATTTTCACATCACTTCTCTCAAGTGTGATGTTTAAAATACCACTTAGCAGTGGGTTTTTATTTTCGAGGTGTTTATCATCCCAACTGGGTATGATATAAAAATTTCACTTACCTGTTAATATAGTGAATTACTCTCGACCGGTTCTTTGTATTCACGCGAGCTTGTCCTTGATGGCGTTCCTGGTAATTCATATTCCTACATGATATGAACATCCTTGTTCATTATCCTTTGGCCTAATAGCCTTCATTCATTCTAAATAAATGAGAAAACCAAACTTATCATTTATTTGCAATTAGGTCCCTAAAGTTATTTTTCTTTAAGTCCCTAATATCAGTTTTTCCTCTAATTGAGTCCCAAAACTTTTAAAATTCACATTGGCACCTCAATTTATTCTATTTCACAAAAAGGGGTTCAATTTCCCAAATTTCCAATTTGGTCCCCAACTTTTCCAAAATTACCATTTTGCCCGTACTTTACATAAATGTATGTTTTGCCCCAAAAATTCCAAAATTTCCCAATTGGTCTTCCAAAATCTTGCCCAATTCGTCCATAATTTTATGAAATTGCACTTTAGTCCCTCGAATTTTCAAAATTCCCCAACTTCCCCCAATCTAATTTTATCAAATTGACTGATCAAATGAGTTTAATTGTTGAAATTGAAGCTAGATTAGAGTTTCTACACCTTCATATGATTCAATTGCACTTTGAATCGCACGATTTGGTGTCAGAATGAGCTCAAACGGAGCTTTGTCGAAAAACTGGACTTAGAGAGAGAAAGCTACAAAAGCTTACCGTCGCGACCCCGATGGTCTGAGCTTTAAATCTGGGCTGATAGCTCATGTCCTGAGGTTCCTCCTAGGATCAAGAATTGCATCAATTGATGCTGAATTGAGTGAGAATTTCATCATTGAAGTTTTGTCGGTTCTCTCTCTAGCACCGGTCAAAATTTATAGAGAAGAGCTGAATTGGCTTACCTTTGAGCTCTAATTCAACTGTAGGTGGGTTGTGGAGGTGTTGGGATGGCTCGGTTTGGCCTGAGAATGGCTCAAATTGGCCGATTTCAGCACAACCAAAATAAGTCAGCTTTGGTCCGCCAGAGTAGCTTCACTGTTCGATCATGCCGGCAATTCTCTGGTGACCCTCGGAGCAAATGGAAACTACAGGCATGTAGCTGACTTCTCCCCGGTTCTAAAGAACCTGACCATGCCTTCTTTGGCTCAAAAAAGACCCTATATCGGAGCTCTGGTCTGATCTTTATTGGAAATTGAAGCAGTTGAAAGAGAATGGAGATTTCAGGTGTGGAGAGGATGAATGTAGAGCGGCTGTTTATATAGGATGCTCGGTGACTTCTTGGCCATTCGATTGACACCTTAATGGTGGTCATTCATTTCTAGAAACTCCCTGGTCAGAGACTTTTCAGCTTTGCCAGCGCTGCACGATTTTTCGGCGAGTGAACAATGCAGTCATTTTAAGGAATAAGACGACACTACTCTAAATCGGATTGGATCATTCCGAACCAAGTTCAAAGCTTAAACTAGCTAGTTCACCCGCAATTCGACCAAAATTTTCAAAATTTCAAATTTCTAAATTTATCTAAATTCATTTTCTATCCAATGGTCGCCTCAAATCTCAAATTTGAATTTTTTAAGCCACATAGAAAAATGAATTTAGCGTCCAGTTCAAACTGATCCAAACCTATTTAATCCTGTTCGGATCTGGTTCACCTTAACCAATTTGGTTTTCATCTCCAAGTCATCCTAAAGTCCTTTTCATGACTTTTGTCACTCATTAGGTCACTCGGGATCCATAAATTTCCTGGTTTGCCCTTTCCTTGATGATCGGGTTTGTGAACCAGTTCGATTTTTCTCATTCGGGTTGATCGGTTCTTTCCCTGGTTTCCTTGTTTTAAAGGGACAGGGTTTACAACCATGATGTATTCAAAAAGGGAACTTTTTCTCAACACTTTGCTACAATACTGTCTTTATTACAAGGAAAAGAAAAAGGAAGTAAAAAGAGAAGAACATTAGTCTATACTAATACGGTCTGTCCCTATGGGACTCCTCTAGATGGGTGTATTCATTAGGGACGAGGGCAGTAGAAATCATACGTATTGGCACCTGATCCTTACTGGGTAGGCTCCTCCATGGTTCTTGTCACACCTGGTCTAGGGTTTTATATTGGGTTCACTATAATCTAATGATGATGATGTTGGGCTTAGGCTTGGTCTTCCTTGATCCTTTGATGTACTTACTTCATGCCTTTTAGAGATCATTCCTTTGTTAGCATTGGCGTGTTGTACAAATGTTGTAGTCATCACCTAATGTTTTGGGTTGAACACATTGGGGGGTAACTCCTTGATGGTCATAATGTAGTTAGCACATGCTTTCCAATAGGCCTGTCCAACTCTTTGTTGAGTAGGTTTTCTCACCGGATGCTTTCCTTGGAACTCGCCTTGGAGGTGTGATAGACACACTAGAATTCTGAGAGGGCCTTCCTCTCCCAGATGTTGTCCTACAGGAGGGATGCATGTAAGGGTTGAAATTGGGCAGAAAAATATGTTAGTATATTTCAAGAGAAAACTATTTGCCAAATTCAAAAATAAAAATTTTTATTTTTGAAAACTTAGGCTTTGATAACACTTAAGTTGTTACACCCCAGCTCAATTTTCCTAGCTAGACCTGTAACAACACAACACTCCTCCCAAATCTTATGATAGTGAGTGCGTCCACCATCATAGACTCGAGAGGTATAAGGCTCGAAATAAAACAATCTTTTAGTAACTTGCAAAATTATACTTGAATATAAGTAGAGTTTTTGGATGAAGGTGTACCTAGCTCGTGTGCCAGCATAACGTCTTGCCCTCGACATGTCTACTACTTGACTGGACTAGTGGTTCTTCCCATGTACCATATGTGTTGTCATGCCATGTGTGAAACCTGTCACATCGGATCAAGGAAACTAGGAAAGAACTGGTCAAATTAAGGAGAAAATCGAACCACTTGATGAACCGAGAATGATAAAGAAGGGTCGAAATGATAACTTGAAAAATCCCAAGTGACCAAGATGTCACATAAATCACGGGGAAGGGTTATGAAGGAAATTGGATGAGAAAACCAAACTGGTTCAGAGTGAACCGGACCTGAACTAGACTGAACTAGATTGAATCGGTATGAACTATATATGAACCAATCTCTTAATTCATTTTTCTTGGTTGCCTAAGAAGATCAATTTGGGAAATTGATGCCACCATTAGATAGAAAATGAATTTAGACTAATTTAGAAACTTTTAATTTTGAGCGACCCAGTCGAATCGGGCTTGAACTGGCCGATTTTCATTTTCTGGTCAATGGATCCGGTTGGACCATATCGGTCAACAATTCAAGGTCAACGGATCGCTAACCAGTCAGCACCCAGTAAGCATGCATGGGACCAATCAGAGTGCGATGCGTGTCAAGGTGCGCTTTGTCATCCGGTCAATGGTCAATGGTCAACGGTCAGTGGGTGTCCAATCAGCGGCCATATAGACATGAACAATATGGAAATAGGTTGGGCATAGGGTCCCCGAGCTCCAAATATAAAGAGCCCCCCTCCGTTCATCCTCCACACACCTCAATTCCCTTATCTCTTTGAAGTGCTCTATTTTCCAATGAAGCTCGAATTAGAGCTCCAACTTGGCTACTTCCTCCAACCTCAGAAGCTGAATTCGGGTCCTACAGACTTGCGAGGTAGAAGCGTGTTATGTGTCTAGGCCCCCGAAGAGTCAGCATTTTCAATAGCTAATATAATTCGACATCATGAGGAAAAGTATTTGACTTCTCTTGAGGTAACATTCATTTCCCTTTACACTTTACACCACTAGTAATTTACGAGAACAGACAAGGGTCAAACGCGTCAGAGTCATCGGGTAAGTGGGAACTTTATACTTCATACCCGGTTGGGATGATGAGTACCATTTTTAAATGTTAAAAACCTACTTACCAGTTGTGAGTATGATTATTTAAACATCATGATGAGCTTCTTTACCGAAAGGAAGACTTTGTCGGAAGTGTTCTCGGCTGACTAGGTGCCATTGCTTAAACAATTTGGGAGACCTTCTTGATGAGAGCTAGAACAGCTTTAACAGGCCATGGGCCTCGGTTTTGAACTCATAGGGCTCAAGGCCCAATTTTGAAAAACACGTGAAGTGGGCCCAAGGCCATTGGGCACGGGCTAAAGCCCATAAACAAACATGATTAGGAAGAGCCATGAAAACTCTTATTTAAAATAGAAAATAATTGTGTGATTCGCCACGGTACCGAGTTAGGACCAACAATGCTCGATGGGTTACTGACAGTGCGCCATGGCTAGGTTGACAAACCGGCCTAGACAAACAGCTGCATGCCAAGTTGAGTGTCGGGGACGTTGAACCGTTGACACCAAAGAGAATGGCTAAATTATGAAAAATTATTGTTTGTGCATGCACTCATGGATTTAGGACCACCAAGATTCCCTAGGGGGTAGTGATGGGTCCCAAGGGCTACTAGACGACACGGTGGAGATAAATGCAGTTCGTCGTGCTAGTTAGTCATGAAGCTATGGGGGCTTCTTGTGCATGAGACCGACGTGGGGTCAGGATGAGATCTCTGTCATCATACGGATACGAAGTGGATTTCGGGTCTGAGGGTCGGATGTCTAGGATATCTACTCAAACTTAGGGTAGAAGTTTGGGACTTCTATCAGGGTGGATGGCAAAGTCATGCTAATCCCCAAGTGGGTGCAGTCTGGGACTACCCTACGAATGTTTGTACCCTTCATGATGAAGGGCATGTGTTTGTTTGCTAAACGCCTCCTGAGGCAAGGGGATGTGTTAATAGAGCTAGTCACACTAAGGATTCCTGAAAGAATTGTAAAAAGGGGATTTTAATAAAATAAATAGTTTTTTAAACTCACTCCCAACACCCACTCACAAAGTTGTAGAAACTCACCCCCTTATCCCTTTTTCAAGAAAAAGAAGATCAACCAGAAAGCTTGAAAAAATGAATCCTAAGTCAGGTACGCTTAAATTTCTTTTAAGTTGCTTTAGTTTGATTAATGCTATTCTAGGGAACAAGATTTGAAATTTTGCATGGCTTCTCTTGTCTATTAGAAGGGGAAACCCCTCTTGAACCAAGGGAGCGATGGGTTGGTCACGGGGATCTAACCACACCAGGGTCGGGGCGTGACACCCTAGACCGATTCCCCAAGCCGAGTACAAGTGATAACCCACCATATCGTCTCAATACCACCATAGTGACTACCATCACTATAGTTGCATCGACGGAACAAAGGATCATAATGTCATACCCCGACTTGGTTTGGTAAGAACCCTGTGAACAACTCACCACTCCTTCTTATACTATAGGCTAAACCACAATTCTTACTTTAGTATTGGAAGAAGCAATTCTAAAAATAAATGGGAAACAATTCATTAGTTTATGCTTTCAAAGTATGTCAAAATATAAAGTACTGTACATAGATTTAAAGAGAAAATAACATACCAATTTGGTAGTCCATCTTCTAATGTCCTCATTAACATCTTTAAGATGTGAAAAAGATAAGGGAGGGGTGAGTCTATAACTCAGTGAGAGGTTCTACTAACATCGTGACTTCCTATCCACGATTCAGTACATTCCCAATAGATATAAGATTTTTCATTCCTTAAAATCAAAGGGGTTTGATTCAAATAAACAAGCTACAACTTATCTTATCTTTTCAAAACTGGATTTATTAGTTTAAATCCACTACTTGTATCTCATAAGTTCAAAATAGGTTCATCACTACCTAGGAGAAATTTTACTTGATTTGTTTTATGGTTTGATATCCATAGTTTTGTATTAGAAAAAAAAACAAATAAACCACCATTTCTCATTAAAGAGATCAAACATTCATATAAGAAACCACATGAGACTACAACCTCAATTTGTCTCACTTGTGGCCCATAGCGCCTTTACCATCCACCTTGGTGAGAGGCTACAACCTCTACCACATTAGTGCAAGACTACAACCTTGACCATTTCTTTGTGTGAGCACATTTCTCAACCCTCATACATTTCCAAATGAGTTTGTCTGCTATTGAGGGATGAGACATCTCCCCCTTCTTCCTCGGTCTCAATGCGCATGAAGCTCTTAGAGTTCCAAGATATACTGGACCAGTCTAAATTCCCTTGTACCATCCTTGCTGTTCAACAGCCTATAGAACTAATATAACCCCATAACGTGTGTCTTCTCGGTTGTAAACAATTGTAATCATAGACATGAATCTTTTGATTTAAGACCTTTCTTGTTGCGCTTCTAGCCCAATGAGCTCCAACCCAGCTTCAGTTCATCATCTTAAGGAAGCATTATCAAATAGTGTAAATTTTATCAGGCTCTTAAATCATAAATTATTTATGTGATTTGACCCATTTTCATTCGCCTTGGGCCCACTGTACGAGTTTTCAAAACATAGCATTGGGCCCACTTCTCTTTTCAAAAATCATGGCCATGGGACCACTTTCATAGAACTAAATCTAATAAACTCTTTGTCGATTGTGGGTCCCACCGATATCCTAACTAAATTAGATTATCCACTTGAAGTGTATCCATACACTGTTCAAGGGTAGTCCTATTAACATGCTTCATGATCGCAACAAAAATAAATCCCAAAATAATTTAAGTGGTTTAATATAGTCATGGGATTCTATTTTTGGAAAAAAAAAGTTTTCAAATTTGCGAGTAATAATACATAATTGGTCCAATCAACTCGATGTCAGAAATCTCACTCATCCAATATCTATGAATTCTTCATCCCGAATAGATTTCTGATGTCTCTAGATCATCTCGCGGTTATAGGTAAGAAGGTTTCTTCTCATGTTGGTGAGGGCACGGTTGTCAGAACTCTTGATATGGGAAGCTAGCTCTCATCGAGAGTATCCTTTCAATATCAAATTTCACCACAATTGATAGCCACAAGGACTCAGGGAGGAGGAGGATTAGTTGAGGAGAGTTGTAGGAGGGTTAGCCTGATCCTAGGAGGTCCGATGGTGGCTTGAATTTAGCTCAAAAAATTCTATTCAAGCTTGACCGTTATAGTGATGGTACTGTGTCACCTCACCAATGCTTCCCTATCAATCCTTGAGGTGGAAGGAGTATGTATGAAGGTAGAGTGTCACGCCTCGACCCAGTTTGGTCAGATCCCCGTGAACAACCCGCCACTCTCACAGTTTATTAAAGGGTTTCCCCTTATTATGAACCGTAAAGAGTAAGGTGTCCTTTAAACCTACACCTTTTCCTGGAATAACATAAATCAAGACTGCATAATATTTTAAATCAAACATACCTATCTCACAGGCGTCTTATTGGATGGTCCTTAAGGTTAGGCTTTCCAGAACTTCCTAAAAAGGGATATATGGGAGGGGTGAGTACAACTACTCAATGAATGGGTTATGAAAAGTTTGACTTTTAAGAAAAAAATTATTATTGGAGTGTGCCAGACTTCTTTCTTTCAAAAATCCATTTTATTAAAAAATCTCGGTGATTCCATCATTTCCATTTTTCACCACGGTGTGTCATCACCCAACATACATCCTTCATCATGAAGGTCAAACACACATTCGCAGGTTAGTACGACCACTGAACCCACTTGTGGCTTCAGAGCGACTTTACCGGTCACCAAGATAGAAGCACATCCACTTCTACCATGGGAATGAGTGGATGTACACGACATCTGACCCTCAATCCCGAAATCGATTCTTCGTGTCCGTATGAGGACAGAGACCTCATCCCATCCCCACACTAGTCTCATGCGCTTGGTGCTACTCCGAGTTTCGCACATACACCTGGAATGAAGAACTGCCCTTATACTTACCAGGTCGTCTAGGGCCCTTAGGACGCATCACTACCATTCATGGGCGTCTTGATGATCCCGTACTCATAGTGCATACACAATCAAAGTTTTCTCAACATGCCATGTAATTTGTGGTACCACTGGTCCAACGGCCCCGACTCTCAACTCAACCCGCAGTTGTTTGTCTTGACTAGTCCATCGACCTATCATGTCACACTGCCACTGGTTGACTAAGCATGTCGGTCCTATCTTGGTACCATGGCCAAACAATTCCTCTATTTAAAGTTTTATGGCATATAACTCATGTTTGTTTATGAGCTCATGCTCGTGCCAACTGGCCTTGGGTCCACTGTACAAGATTTTCAAAATTAGGCATATTAGCCCCCAAGTTCCAAAACCGAGGCCCTTGACATATTAGAGCTATTCGAGCTCCTGTCAAGAAGGTCTCCCAAATTGTTTAAGCATTGGCACACTGTCAAGGGAGAGCACTTCTGACAAAACATATATTTTCACTATCCATTATACCATTCGGGTATAAGGACACCTCCGTTCATAACCGATGAACGGGTTTTCAACTTCTTTCGAGGAAGTTTTATCATACCAACGGGGTATGATCTACTTACAACCGATAAGTAGTTTTTTTGCATGATTTTCACATCACTACCCTAAGTTGTGATGTTTAAAATACCACATAGTAGTGGGTTTTCATTTCGATGTTCTTATCATCCCGAACCGGGTATGTAATAAAATCTCACTCACTCGTTAATGCATTGAATTCGACTATACCGGTTCTTTATATTCATGCGAGCTTGTCCATGTTGGCGTTCCTGGTACTTCGTGTTCCTAAAATATATGAACATCCTTGTTCATTATTACTCGGCTTAACAGCCTTCATTCATTTCAAAAGAATGAGAAAATCTAAACTTTTTATTTATTTGCAATTAGGTCCCTAAAGTTATTTCTCTTTAACTTTAAGTCTAAAATGCTGGTTTTTCATCAAATTGAGTCCCCAAACTTTTAAAATTTATCTTAGGACCTCAATTTATTCAATTTCACAAAAGGGGTTTAATTTCTCAAATTTCCAATTTGGTCCCCCAACTTTTCCAAAATTACCATTTTGCCCTTCCTTTACAATGGAAGGGCATGGTTTCTCAGTCCTAATTTAACCGTAGGAGGGCTGAGAAAGTGTTGGAAGGGCATGGTTTGGCCTAAGGAGGGCTCAAATTGGCCGATTTTAGCTTGGCCTAAATAGGGCAGCTTTGGTCCGCCGGAGCTACTTCATTTTTCCATCACGCCGATGCTTCTCTGGCGACCCTCGGAGCAAATAGAGACTACATGCGTGTAGCTGACTTCTCCCCTATTATAAAGAACCCGACCTCACCTTATTTGGCTAAGAAAAGACCCCATGTCAGAGCTCTGGTTTGAGCTTCATTGAAAAATGGAGCAGTTGAGAGAGAATGGAGTTTTCAGGTGTGGAGAGGGTGAATGGGGAGTGGCTCTTTATATAGGGAGCTTAGGGACCAGTTGGCCGTTCATTTGGCACGTTATGACAGGCATTGAAGACCTGAAATGCCCCCAACATAAACTTTTCTTCTTCACCGGTGCTGCTTTGATTTTCCGACAAGTGAACAGTGCTATCACACTGAGGAAGAAGATGACACTTTTCCGAACCGGACTGGACTGGTCCAAACCGGCTTCAAAGCTTAAACCGGTCGGCTCACCCCTCATTCGACTAAGTTTTTCAAATCTAAAAATTTCTAAATTTATCTAAATTCAATTTCTATCCAATGGTGGCTCAAATCTCAAATTTGAATTATTTAATCCTCCTAGGAAAATGAATTTAGGATCCGGTTCATAGTGGTCCAAACCGGTCCAAACAGGTTCGAATCCGGTTCACCTGAACCGGTTTGGTTTTTATCCCCAATTCCTTCACAAGTCCATTTAAATTACTTTTGTGACTCCATAGGTCACTTAGGGTCCATAAGATTCCCAGATTTTCATCTCTTTATCAATTTCGGTTCATAAATCGACTCAGTTCTTAAACCGGTCTAATCCGGTTCGGATTTGGTTCACCTGAACCGGTCTGGTTTTTCTCTCTCACTTTGTTCTAAGGTTCCTTCCCAAGGTTTATGAATTTCTTTGGAGTACAATGGAGTTGAATTTCTCTATTTTGCTCGATCTCTATCGATTTCGGTTCATAAACCGGTTCAATCCTATTTTATCTGGTTCATCCAAACCGATCTAGTTTTCCTCTTCCAATTCATCCTAAGATTCTTTTCCATTGTATTATGAACCCTTTGGATCACTCGAGAGTTGTAAATTTCTAAATTGCCCATTCACAATTGATTGGGATTGCCAATCGATTCGGTTTTCTCACTCAGTTTGACCGGTTCTCTTCCCGGTTTTCCTTAGCTCAAAAGGGTGGGGTTTACATAGAGGACATCCTCAAAATTCTAGAGAATGCAATTTCACATCCGATGGTGAAGAAATGGGTAGATGTTAGAGCTTTGGTCTAGGGATGGTTAAAATCTAGAGTATTTTGAGTTCTATGTGTTGTGGGGTTGTGGGGAGGACAAATGGAGATGAGCTCTTTATATAGGGAGCTTGGGAACTGAAGGCTCTATCTGAGACACTAACCTAGCGGCTGACAAGGTGCGCTTAACCATGTGTTGCACGCTGTTTGGTCGTGCACAATGATTGTTCACTAACTTGGGAGGCAGTCCATTGACCGACTGGACCATTGAACGGTTTTGTTGGACCGAGTTTGGTGACCCAAAATAAAAAAAATAGGTCAATTCAGGCCCGATTCGATTGGGTTTCTAAAAATTAAATTTTCTAAATTCATTTTCTACGTAGTGGTCACTTTAATTTCTTTAATTGACTTTTAAAGTAACCTCTTAAAATGAATCTTGGAATCAGTTCAATATGGTTCAACTTGGTTTAGTTCTGGTTCATACTGAACCAATCTAGTTCTCACATCCAATTTGTAATATGATATTTTCCTTATTTTTTGTATATTCATTAATCACTTAGGATCACTTAAATTCACGTTTTGATTTCTCCACACCACTTTTGGTTCACTTTTGACCTTTGTTTTCTTTCAAAAGTTTAAGTTTTTCTATTCCAACTTTTCTTGTTTTTAGAATTGGGGTTTTCAACTTTCCCCCTCCTTTTAAGGATTTTTGTCCCCAAAACTCATTAAACATAAATTAATTAGGGATGTTTTTCTATTATCACAGAATCCTTTTTCCATGTTTATTTCTCAATCTGACCACACCGTCAAAATATCTTTACCACAAGAATATTTACATTCTTAAGATTATTTTTCTATAGATCGATGATTCTAACATGCCCCACTCCAAAGGATTAATTCTTAAACCATTTTCATTTCTTTGGATTTAGTTAATCACCTAATTCCTCATCTATACTTTTGGTATTTTCTTTATCCACTTTGCTTTGGAATTACCATGCGACATTGTAAATCATGAGATCCTGTCCTAGTATATTCCCAAACCCTTTTTTGTTCCATGGTAACATTAGGATCTCTACTTAGATTTTATCGGTACCTCCAAATGGGGTGTACTTTGGGTACTCAATCCATTTGGGGTCATATACCATTGTCTTATACCATCATTCTGACATCGTGATCCTTGCTTAATGCTGGGAATCTTCCCCTTCCATTTTTCATCCATCTGGTATGAGTAGGATCTTATTTACTCTTAAGCTTGTTACCATATAAAAATTTAAGGCTTTGTTTATCCAACTCAAAAAATTCATATTAGTAATCTTTCTTATTCGTATGCCATTCCTGTGGGGACCAGAAATTTACAAATTTGCCCAGTTATATCTTCCTAGCTTATAGGCATCTTATCATTCTTATAATTATTTGTGTCTTCCCAAGACTTTTGTTTAACATTATCATGCTTCGATAACGACCCTTCTTCTCATAATTCATATTATTTCATCGTTCAAACTTACATGTCCTCAACAAAGTAGGGTGCTTTCACATGATATACTTTAGAAATATTTTCTTGTAAAATGTCAAATTTCTAATTCGTAGGAATCATGGATCTCCATCCATTCTTGAAATTTGGAAAATTCCTTAAATATCTTGAACATCCATCCAAATGTTCAATGCGCACTTCTCCAATACTTAGTCATTTCTGACTTACTTTTAAATCTCCATTTTGCTTTATTCGAATTTCCTTAGAATTGAATTCTAATCGTTTCATCCATTAAATGGTACTTCTATAGAATTTTATCTGTTACATCATGCCTTTCATTTCCAAGCTCTTTTCCTCACTCTACTAGAGTGTCCCATCACTCATTTTTTGTCAAAGCATTACTTATGAAAATATTGATTTCATTTCTTTTTGTCACCTTTTGCACTTAAGCTCACCCTTTCATGAGGTAACCGTTTACATTGAACATGAAGTTCCTTTATGACCTTTCTCATTACCTCTTTATACTTCTCACCTAACCACTCATTCTAGATGGTTATCAACTATTTCTTATAATCATTTTGGTTGGGCTGTTTTGAATGTTTAATGCCATTTTTAATTGGAACCTTACTTAGCATACTTCATATCCTAGTCATCTCTTATGGGAGTATAACCCATGTTGCTTCTCTTTTTGGGCTTTTTAATCCTTCGTTCTCCCACCTTGGGGTGTCATTTTATCCACCCAATATCTTACTTCCATTTTTTAATGGTTTGATCGGGCATTCAAACTCAAGGTGAAGATCTCTTAGCGATATGTCCTCCCATTTCTTTTCCATTGAGAGTTCCCTCGCTCATCTTTTTACCTTGGTGAGATGTCACTATGGACACTCTTTTCTTTTGTCTCTTTAGTGATATCCTTGAGGGGTTCCACCTTTTCTTCGAGCATCCATTCCCTCCATGGAACTCATTATGATTGGCTCCTCATACATGTCATCCCAAATGTATTTTATTTATTCCAACCACATGTCATTTATGGTTAGGCTCTTTCCATTGAGGATTCCATCCAAAAACCTATTTCGGTCACAGGGTTGTGATGCCTAAATTGCTTAACTGATCATTTGTTTGGTTGGTATCTTAGTCATTATAATCCTTGGCAAGATGCCATTTCGAACATATCATTCTTACCTCTTCTTGTTTCGTTGTTATTAGTTTTGCCCCTCTAGTTTCATGTTGGTCTTTAAATCCAACATGAACTCTCCTTTCAATATGGTCAATCCTCACAAGAAAGGTATGACCATTCTACGAATTGTCCTTGCTTCCTTATTTCTTATGATTTTGATCTCCCCATAGATAATTTTTTCCAAAAATCTAGTCCACCACTTCCCCTCCTTAGGGGTTATCCTTTACTTAGTCTAATGTGGACGATGTAGATTCCTTCTACTTTTCTTGTCCTCATTATTTCTTATTATTTTCAATGGTCTTGCTTATAAATTTCTCATCACTCCATTTCAGATATGGTGTGCATTACCTAGGTACAAATTTTCTCTTTATGTTCGGGTGGTCATAACCAAATCCATCTTGGTAACGCACCATCCTTACACGTTTTTCCTTTACTTAAACGCCATGCCCTTCATGAATGTTTGGGATTTCAAAAAATTTTCTCAACTGTTAATGAATTCTCTCGCATTTCTCATTTGTCCCCTCAAACGAGCTACAATTATTCTTTTAGGAATATTTTCATCTAATACATTCTTGACTAATGAAGATCTTAGCACATCATTCATCTGTTCTTAATGTGCCTATCATTTGTCTTCTTCTCCCACTTCGTCATATGAAATCTTCCTCCATGGACATTGTAATACCTTTTTTAGTTTACCACACCACAAGCACATTAGTTTGTCTCATTGGCTCTTATCCTCCATCATAATATTCATTCTACTGGCATACAATGGCTTTCTTTCCTAGAATTCCCCCTTACTTCTCATATTTACACCTTTTTGTATTTTTGCACCTGTATATAGCCATTCCTTCATCGCATTTAGTTTTACTCATTGTACTTGATTCCTTATTCAAGTAATTCATATTACAGGGGTTTTATTTTGTATTCTCCATACTATGCATCACCATCCAAATTGAGTTCTTTAAGGTGGAGGTAGAACTTGACCAACTCTCCTTCATCTCCATCATTTCTTTATTGGATCAAGATGTCTCCTTTGTTGGAGTATGTGTTTTCTCCAAGATTACCTTCCCCGATTCCTCTCATTTTTTATCTTAGGAAGTATCTTTCGTCAATCCGTCTTTATGGGTATCCATCCCATCGAAAGTTCTTATGACATCCTTTGATGTCTTCTTCAAAAATAATTTTTGCCCAATCTTTAGGGTTAGTTCTATTTTTTTAGAATATCATAAATGCACCTTTTTTCCCTTTATACCTTATTCTTACCTCCATTGGTATTCAATTTACAAATTTACTCTTTAAGGAAAAGGTTACAGGTATTTGTCTCATATTTCTAGACTTCCTTGTCAATAGCATCTTAGGGCTTACTTATTCATCATTAATTTTTACACTTGTAAGCCAAGTTTTATTTCTTCTGAAATGTTTGTAGTAGGGAGTTTTACTTTTTCCCTAATACCTTGGTATTAGACTTTAAGATAATTGATTCTTTCCCTGTCAATTCTTTTAGATTTAGTTGTACTAAGGATTTCATTCAACCTTCTTTTCCTAGTGTTTTGACCTTTTCAACCTTTTTACTAATGGTTTTTCCTTTACTTAAATTTATGAGCTTTTTGGTTAAGGTATGGAATCATAAAACCTTGGGCATAAAGTTTTATTTTATTTATTTCATTAGCCAAAATATGGATTAGTAAATAGAAAAAGAAATTACACCAAGTTTCTCACTATATCTTACTCTAGTCATGCTTGTTAACTGGCTCAAAGTTTATCACCAGTAGATAGTGAGATTATTCCTTTGAAGGTTTAGGAGTTGGTGTTGGTTCCTTTGGGGGACATGGTCCTCCATGGTATCTACCACACTCAGTACAACTATTCATGTTAGGCTCTTCATATTCCAAGGAATAGGTTTGAATCTAAGAATATGGAAGTTTAGCCCTCCTTGTTACTGATACTCCATATGTGCTCATCATTATGGCTTCATACTCATAGGCTTGTTTTAGCATAGTTGCGAGTTCAAATTCTTGGTGGGTATGCACAGGTGGAAGCCTTTTAAATGCCCTCACATAATTAGTATATGCTTTCCATAAATTTTTCTCAACCTCCTGCTCGGTAAGTGATGGGTTAGGAGTTTTAGTTCCCAAGTCTGGCTAGTTTCTCAGTTTCGGTGGATGTGTCTCATCCTCAATGGACTTTAGTAGAGTTCTCCTCCTTTTGGTATTTTCCCTTAGTTTGGAGAATTACAAAATTTATGCAATAATTATTTCTGACATTTGTTCAAAAATCCTTTTTTCCAAGATTCCATATTTTTTAAAATAATTGTTTTTACTTCTAAAAATTTAAATTTGAAAATATTATGCTCAGATACTACTTAAGTTATCATATACCAACCCAGTTTGGTCAGAACCCTATGAACAACCTGCCACTCCTTCTAGTACTATAATCAAAACCACAATTCTTACTATAGTATTGACATAAGCAAATCTCAAAATAAATGGGAAATAATGCATTAGTTTATACTTTCAAATTATGTCTGAATATAAATTATTGTAAATAAAATTTTAAGAGAAAATAATATACCAATTTGGTAGCTCGTCTTCTAATGTCCTTCAAGATATAAGATTCAGCACATTATCAATAGATATAAGATTTTTCTTTTCCTTAAATCAAAAGAGTTTGATTCAAATAAACAAGCTACAACTTGTCTTATCATTTAGAAAAGGATTTTTTGGTTTAAATCAACTACTTGTATCTCACAAGCTCAAAATAGTTTCCATCCTACCTAGAAAATTTTCTACTTGATTTGTTATGTGGTTAAATATCCATAGGTTTGTATTAGACAAAAAAACCAACCATTCTTTCTTATTAAAGGGATCAAACATTCGTAGAATAGACCTTGTGAGGCTACAACCTTGATCTGTCCCACTTGTATAGTAGAGTGCCTTTACCATCCACCTTTGTGAGAGGCTACAACCTCTAACATATTAGTGCGAAGTTACAACCTTGACCATTTATTTGTGTGAGCATCATTGCCCAGCACCTAGATATTTCTGAATTAGTGTGTTTGCTATTGAGGGACGGGACCTCTCCCACTTCTTCTTCGGTCTCAATGTGCACAAAGCTCTTAGAGCTCTAAGACATATTGGACAAACCTATCGTCCCTTGTACCAACCTTACTGTCCAGTAACCCTTAGAACCAATACTACCCCATACTGGGTGTCTTCTTGGTTCTAAACAAGTACAATCACAGACAAGAATCTTTTGATTTAAGACCTTTCTCTTTATGTAGTTAGCACAAGTGGCTCCAACCCCACTTCAGTTTAGCAGCTTATGCAACCATCCAAATGGGGAAGTATCCTAGAAGATGGTGTCAAGACCTGTTGAGGTCATAACTCTATGTACGAAGGGAGCCAATCCTGAAGCCAGAAACACCAATAATGGGCGTATAACCTTACCTAGGAGGATGCTTATCAAGAACTCCATAACTCCCTATATACTCTATTGCCACTTTTTGTAATAGGGCTAAAACCCCAACATTTTGTACTACTCTATTAATGAAGTACTCAAAATTCCTAAAAACCCTATTTCTTAAACGATGTGATCTTTCTAGGAAAATGATCCCAAGAAAAGTGACCAAACAAATCGCCCTACCATAGAAACTAAGGAGAATCCCATTCCAATTAAGGAAACTGAATCAGAGAAATTAAGAAATCTAGGAGGACTAATAGAGTTATCCTTTGCCAAAGAAGACCCAAGTTATATGACTCAAGGACGGCAAAACACTAACAATCCCCTAGAAAGACCCTCAAATGCTTAAAGTCAAGGAGGAACCACATCGGTCCACGTAAGAAATAACATAATATGGTATAAAGCAATAGGACAGGTAGGCAAGGACTATTCCATACTCCAGGGACTGAAGGCAATGCCACCTAAGGACTACGCCGACTATCGAAGTCCAAGGTCACAAAATACAGGTAGGACTGAAGACCAAAAACTATGGAGCAAGTAAAGTAAGTTATTCACAAGGAGGACAAGAAATAGCAAGGTAAAGGAAGGAAATTCAAACTTCTTCTTAAGAAGGTCAACCATAGAGGAATACCACAAGAATAGAGGTAAGGTATATGGGAGGTATGCCTAGAACCCCCTCAGAAAGGAGCAAACACGAAAAATGTCCTCCGGAAATTTTAGGGTAGGATACAGTAAGAATGAAGAAGAGAAGAAAGGTGTTATAAAAAGGAACTCTGAAGGGATGTATGCGATTAAGTATCCTCTTGAAGGGATCATTGATTAGCAGAAGGACATAACATGGAGTGCAATGAACCAAACCATCGTTAGAAACTTCTCGAATGAAGGATGTATCATAGGCCAAGTATGACCTGCTTTGGAAGAGTAAAAGAGCCAAATAACGATTTCAGGAGAAATTAGTAAAAAGAAGTAAGTAGTAACAATACGATGGGCATGAAAGACAAGTAATACAACTATCCAGATAGTTGGACAAGAAAAATAATAGGAACATGGCAGTTAACGAACTGACCTTCAGGAGAACCATGGATTTAAACCACGAAAATGAAGGGAGAAGTGAAAAGGCCAAAATATTAGAGAAGATGGATGAAGGAAATCCTTTAAGAGATCAATGGCCAAGATCGGATTTATGATCAAAAGCCATGAGATGGTTAAGTGAGCCTGATGATCAAGGGATTTTGAAATTAGAGGGATGTGAGCTCTCCCTAGAAATAAATAGACATGTACTTAGGTACGAGTGAGAATGAGGATGGAATACGAAGGATGTACCCATAGGATCTCAAGAGTAAAATAAGCATGAAAGAATTGCATCAAAGGACATCATTTAAAGTTAGGTGCCTTCAAAGGTGAATGAAAAAGAAATTATTGGAGAAAAGGGTAAGAATCCTCCCAAATAAGGAAACCCTGAGAAAGGATACATGACCAAACAAAGAGGAAATGCAACCAGGTGACAAGTGATGAGGAGACGGATTTGAATGCATGCTAAGGTGAAAGGAACCCAGGGAATCATATTAAGAGAATCCAAGGAGTAAGTTAAACTCAAGAAAGGGGTAAGTCAGAAGATAACATCAAAAGATGTCGTACGAATTAGAAATGGGTGGACTGCCCATAATAAGGGAATAGAGTAAAGCGCATCTAAGAAATCTTGGAGATGTAAGTCCTCTAGTTAAGAAATGGGAATTTTAAGATAATGGAGGATTAATGGTGGGCAAATACCCAATATAAAAAGGAGTGTGAGAAAAAGAAGAAAGAAATCTTCAAGGAATGTTAAGAAGGTTCAGCATGTAGCTCTTAAAGTTAAAAATCTCTACTTTGAAGGACATAGTAGAGAATGAAAATCATTAAAGGAGAACTCCCTAAAAACAACGGAATCGTGAAATGGTCACAAGTAAAGGAGGGTGAGTTTAGGGAAAAGGAAAATCCTTGAGTAAAGGACATCACCAGAAATGAAGAAAGACATAAGAAGAGAAGAATCCCAACGTGTCGGTAAGTTGTCGGTAAGTCATCAGGAAGTCCGATGACTTGCACCAGAAAGACGCAACAAGAAAGTTGAGAAAGGACGAGTGGATAAGGAAAGTCAACACGGTTGTGTAAAACATTTTATCAAGGCGTGAGGGACGACTGGATAATGGTAAAGGTAGTCAAGGAATACTACCCAATAAAAGGAGAGATGAAGTTATTCAATCCCTAAAATGTTGGAAGGTTAGGAACACCTAGTAAGGAAGTATTCAAAATTTTAAAATGGTCAAAGACATGTTCTAGAGTATGTCATGCTCTAAGGGGCATGTACACCCAATAGTTTCAAGGAAAAAAATGTGATTCAAATAAGGAAGAGTCAGTTGATAAGCATGATGAGATCAAACAAAATTTTGACTAAAATTGAAATAAATGGAGGATGAAGGAAGGGTCAAAATAAGATGAAGGGGTAATAACACCAAACCCTAGGAAAAATAAGTACGCTATGCTCGAAAGAACACCGAGCTAAGAGTTTCAATGATGTAGAGAATAACTAGACACAGTAACGATTAGGCATCTTAAAACTCCCAATTCGAAAATTTTGAGTAAGAACCTCAAGGGGGAGAATCTTGACCTAAGCAAAGGAAGAAGTGAACATAGGGAAATACCTTTGAACTCGCGGGCAAGACATACTAGTTATGATAAACTCCATGGAAGGAGTAAACAATGTAAAGGAAAGGAACTTTCTTAAGCGTATAATTTAAAATGGTCTAAGTGGAAGGATGACTGAAGTGTTAACATGTTCAAGTTAACATCAAAGGAAGTTATCCCAGAGTGAAAATGATGATTTAGTTTTGGGGACAAAACTCCTAAAAGGAGGGGAGAGTTATAAACCTTGCCCTTTGGAGTTAAGAAAAATCGAGAAAAGAAGCGGTCAAACCGAATGAGAAACACCAAACTCGTTCACAAACCCGATCATTAGAGAACAGGCAATTTCAGAAATTTACTACTCCCAAGTGACCCAAAGGGTTCATAAAGTCTTGGAAAAGAACCTTAGGACAAATTGAAAGAGAAAAACCAGATTGGTTCAGATGAACCGGATCCAATTGGATTGAACCGGTTTATGAACCGAGTTGGTTCATGAATGAGAACTGATAGAGAAAGGGTGAAATGGGAAATTTATGGATCCCAAGTGACCTAAAGAGTCACAAAAGTCAAGAAAAAGGACATTAGGATTAATTGGAGATGAAAACCAATCCAGTTCAAGTGAACCGGATTTGAACTGGATTGAACCGGTTGGACCAGTTTGAACCATAATTGAACCAGATGCTAAATTCATTTTTCTAGGTGGCATAGAAAATTCCAATTTGAGAATTGAGGCCGCCATTTGATAGATAATGAATTTAGATAAATTTAGAAAATTTTAATTTTAAAAAACTCAGTCGAATCAGGCCTAAACCGATCGGTTTAAGCTTTGAACCTGGTTCGGATCGGTCCGGTTCGGTTCAGAACAGTGTCGTCTTCTTCCTTCAGATGACAACACTGTTTACTCACCTGAAAATCGCGCAGCACCAGCAAAGATGAAAAGTCTCCGGCTAGGGAGTTTCAGGCAATAAATGACCAACATTAAGGCACCAATCGAATGGCCAAGAAGTCCCTGAGCATCCTATATAAAGAGCCCCTCTTCATTCATCCTCTCCACAACTAAAACTCCATTCTCTCTCAACTGCTCCAATTTCTGGCGAAGCTCAAACCAGAGCTCCAATATAGGGTCTTTTCTGAGCCAAAGAAGGTGCAGTCGAGTTCTTTGGATTCTGGAAGAAGTCAGCTACACGCCTGTAGTGTCCATTTACTCTGAGGGTCACCAGAGAAGTGCCGGTGAGATCGAACAGTGAAGTAATTCCGGTGGACCGAAGCTGCCCTATTTCGGTCGAGATGAAATAAGCCAATTCAAGCCATCATCAAGCCAAACCAAGCCCTCCCAACACCTCCGCAGTCCTCCTACACCTAAATTAGATTTGAAAGGTAAGCCAATTTGGCTCCACTCTGTAAATTTCGATCGGTGATAGAGAGAATTGGTAGAACTTCGATTACTAAATTCTCATTCAATTCAGCATCAATTGATGCAATTCTTGATACTAGGAGTAACCTCGAGATAAGAGCTATTTGCCCAGATCAAAAGCTCGGACCACCGCGTCCTCGACGGTAAGTTTTCGAAGCTTTCTCTCTATAAGTCCAGTTTTTTGGGAAAGCTCTATTTGAGCTTATTTTGGCATTAAATCATGCGATTCAAAGTGCAATTGAATCGTATTAAGGTGTAGGAACTCCAATCTAACTTCAATTTCAATAATTAAACTCATTTGATCAATCAATTTGATGAAATCAAATCCGACTGAGTTAGAATGTTGAAATTGGGGAAATTTTGGGAATTTTGAAAATTCAAGGGACTAAAGTGCAATTTCATAAAATTTAGGGCAAATTGAGCATGATAAAGATGTTGGAGAACACATTGGGCAAAATTTGGAATTTTTTGGCAAAACTTTTCATTTTTGTAAAGTATGGGCAAAATGGTAATTTTGGAAAAGATGGGGACCAAATTGGAAATTTGGGAAATTAAACCCCTTTTGTGAATTTGAATAAATTGAGGTCCCAAGGTGAATTTTAAAAGTTTTGGGACTCAATTTGAGGGAAATCGACATTAGGGACTTAAAGTTTAAAAAATATTTTTAGGGACCTAATTGCAAATAAAGGAAAAGTTTGATTTTCTTATTCATTTGGGATGAATGAGGGCTATTAGGACAAAGGATAATTAACAAGAGTGTTCATATCGTGTAGGAACACGAAGTACCAAGAACGTCAACTAAGATAAGTTTAAGTAAGGACAACAAGCCGGCTAAGAGGATATTCAGTGCACTTTCGGGTGAGTGAGGTATTTAATATCATATGCAATTGGGATGATAAGCACCTCCGAAATGAAAACCCACTACTAAGTGGTATTTTAATCATTACATCTGAGAAGAGTGGTGTGGAAATCTCATGGAAAAACTACTTACCGGTTGTAAGTGGATCATACCCAATTGGTATGATGAAACTTCTTGAAAAGATGTGGAAAATCCGCTTATCGATTATAAGCGGAGATGTACTCATGCCCGGTTGGTATGATAGACAATTGAAAAGTTTATTTTGTTGGAAATGCTCTCCCTTGACTGTGTGCCACTGCTTAAAATTTTTGGGAGACTTTCTTGATGGGAGCTCGAATAACTCATATAGGCCGGAGGCCTCGGTTTTGGAACGTAGGGGCTAATATGCCCGATTTTGAAAATCTCGAATAGTGAGCCCTATGCTAGTTGACATGAGCAGGAGCTCGTAAAAAAACATGATTAATATGCCATAAAAACTTAAATAAATGAGTTGCTTGGTCATAGTTCTGAGACAGGACCGACATACTCGATTAACTAGTGGCAGTGTGACATGACAGGTCTTCGGACCAGTCAAGACAAATCGCTACATGTCGAGTTGAGAGTCAGGGCCATCAGACTAGTGGTACCGTAGATTATATGGCATTATGTGAAAAACTATTGATTGTGCATGCACTATGTTATAGGACCTTCAAAATGCCCAAGAGGGATAGTGATGTATCCTAGGGCTCTGGACGACTTGGTGGGTATAAGGGCAGTTAGTCGTATGAGAAGTCTTATGAAGCTCAACGTAGCTTCAAGCGCATGAGACCGGAATGGGGACAAGATGAGGTCTTTGTCCTCATACGGACATGGAGATTTGTTACAGGATTGAGGGTTAGATGCCGTGAACATCCACTCATTCTTAGGGTAGAAGTGGATGTGCTTCTATCTAGATGGCCGACAAAGTAGCTTCGACGCCACAAGTGGGTTCAGTGGATGGGCTGGCCTGCGATTGTGTGTTTTACCTTCATGATGAAGGATGAGTGTTGGGTGATAACACACCATAGTAATAAGAAATGGATACAAAAACCAAATTTGAGAACAAAACATTTTTAGAAAGAAAATGAGGAGTCTGGCTGTAAACCTCGCTCTTTGGAGTTAAGGAAAACCAGGAAAATAACTAGTCATAGTGAGTGAGAAAGTTGAACCAGTTCACAAACCCGTTAGTAGGGAACGAGCAAATTGGAAAAATTTTAACTCCCAAGTGACCCAAAGAGGTTCATAAACCTTTGAAAAGAACATTAGGCTAAATGGAGAGAGAAATCAGACTGGTTCGGGTGAACCGGACCCGAACAAGATTGAATTGGTTTAAGAACTGAGCCGGTTTATGAACCGGAATCGATAGAGAGAGGATAAACTGGGAAATTGATGCACTCTAAGTGACCTAAGGAGTCAAAAAAGTTATGAAAAAGGACTTTATGGTGAATTGGAGATGAAAACCAAACCAGTTCAGGTGAACCAGATCTAAATCGAAATGAACCGGTTTGGATCAATTTGAACCACTATTGAACCGGAAGTTAAATTCGATTCAAGGCCGGTTCTATCCAATGGTGGCTTAGAAAATTTAAATTTTAGATTCAAGGCCACCATTGGATAGAAAATGAATTTAGATGAATTTAGAAATTTTTAGATTTGAAAAATTTGGTCAAATTGGGTGTGAACCGGTCGATTTAAACTTTGAACCCGGTTCGGTCTAGTTCGGAACAGTGTCGTCTTCTTCCTTCAAATGATATCATTGTTCACTCGTTGGAAAATTGAAGTAGTGCCGGTGAAGAAGAAACATTTCCATTCAATACATTTCAAGCCATCAATATTTGTCATAAAGGTGCCAAACAGACAGTCGACGAGTCCTTGAGCTCCCCTATAAAGAGTCCCTCTTCATTCATCCTCTCCACACCTGAAAAGCTCACTCTCTCTCAGTTGCTTATTTTTCCAATGAAACTCAAACAAGAGCTCCGATATAGGGTCATTTCTTAGCCAAAGAAGGCGAGGTTGGGTTCCTTAGAACCGGGGAGAAGTTAGCGACACGGTGGTGGCATCCATTTGCTTCGAGAGTCGCCGGAGAAGCGTCAGCATGATCAAATAGTGAAGCAACTCTGGCAGACCGAAGTTGCCCTACTTCGGTCGAGCTGAAATCAGGCAATTCGAGCCGTCCTCAAGCCAAACCAAGCTCTCATAACACTTCCTCAGCCCTCCCACGGCTAAATTAGGACTGAAAGGTAAGCCAATTTGACTCCCCTCTGCAATTTCCGACTAGTGCTAGAGAGAGCCATATGAATTTTGATGATAAAATTCAAATTCAATTCGGCATCAATTGATGCAATTCTTGATCCTAGGAGGAACCTTAGGACACAAGCTACCTGCCCCGATAAAAAGTTCAGACCGCCGCGCCCTCACCAGTGAGCAATTGGAGCTTTCTCTCTTTATAATCTGTTTTCCAGCGAAGCTCCATTTGAGCACATTACGGCATTAAAACTTATGATTCAAAGTGCTATGGAATCGTATGAAGATGTAAAAACTCAATTTCAACTTCAATTTTAACAATTAGAAGTGTTTGGTTAGTCAATTTGATGAAATCAAATTCGGTTGTAATAAGGAGTTGAAATTGGGGAAAATTGGGAATTTTGGAAAATTCGAAGGACCAAAATGTAAATTTATAAAATTGAGGGTCAATTGGGCATGATAAGAATGTTAGAGGGCCAATTGAGCAATTTTAGAATTTTTGGGATAAAACTTACCATTTTAGTAAAGTAAGGGAAAAATGGTAATTTTGGAAATTTTGGGGGCCAAATTGGGAATTTCGGAAACTTGAACCCCTTTTTATGAAACTGAGTAAATTGAGATCCCAAGAGAAATTTTAAAAGTTTCGGGACTAAATTTGGGGAAAACCAGCATTTGGAGCCTAAGTAAAAAAGAAAAAAATAACTTTAGGATCAATTTGCAAATATTAGAAAAATTGTGAATTGAGTCATTTATACTAAATGAGGTGATCAACCTAGATAATAATGAACAAGATGTTCATTTTTTTTAGGAACACGAGACATCAAGAACGTCAACTGAGGTTAAGCTCGCAAGGGACAAAAATCGACTAAGTGAAAATTCACTGCACGAACGGGTGAGTGGGATTTTATATCGTACTCGGTTGGGTATGATGAGTACCTCAAAATTAAAACCCACTACTTAGTGGTATTTTAAACATCACATCTTAGAGGAGTGATGTGAAAATGACACGTGGAAACTACTTACAAATTCTAAGTAGATCATATCCCGGTTGGTATGATGGATAGTTGAAAATTTATTTTTGTCAGAAGTGCTCTCCCTTGACTATATGCCATTACTTAAACAATTTGGGAGACCTTCTTGATGGGAGCTCCAATAGCTCTTATAGACCGTAGGCCTCGGTTTTGGAACTTGGGGGCTAATATGCCCAATTTTGAAAATCTCGAACAGTGGGCCATATGAAAGTTGGCACGAGCAAAAGCTCGTAAAAAATATGAGATATATGACATAAAACTTTAAATAAATGAATTGTTTGGCCATGGAACCAAGGCAGACCCGACATATTCAATCAACTAGTGGCAGTGCGACAAGATAGGTTTCCAAACTAGTTAAGACAAACAGCTACAGATTGAGTTGAGGGTCGAAGCCGTTGAACCAATGGCACCACAGATTATATGGCATGATGTGAAAATACTATTGTGCATGCACTGTGTGTATGGGATCTTTGAGATGCCCGAGAGGGGTAGTGATGTGCCCTAGGGCCCTAGACGAACTATATATTTTTTTAACTCTATTTTTAAAAATACCCATTCACTGAGTTGTAGAAACTCACCCCTCTTTTCTATCCCTTTTTAGGAAAAGAGGAAAAATGACTAGGAATAATATCGAGTCTTACCCTCTATTGGGTATGTTTAAATTCTCTTAATCTTACATTTTATTTTATATATGTCTTTCCAGGGAACATGGTTGAGAATACGCCGGGCTCCTCTCGGGTTAAAGAAGGGGGAAACTCCTCTTGAACTGAGAGAGTGGCAAGTTGTTCACGGGGATCTGACTAAACCGGGTCGGAGCGTGACACTGGCATGCTTCGATTCAAATATTTTTTTTCCTAAAAGTTAAATTTTAAATACTCATTCACTGAGTCGTTGTGCTCACCCCCTCCCTTATATCCCTTTTAAGGTAACTCAGGGAAAACCTACCCAAAGATCCCACATAACTACACCTACAAGACAGGAATGTAAAAGTTTAAAATTTTATGTAGTTTTGATTTATGGTATTCCAGGAAAGGTACAGGTTTAAAGGATGTCTTACTCCTCATGGTTTAAAGAAGGGGAAAACCCTTAATAAACTGATAGAGTGGCGGGTTGCTCACAGGGATCCAACCAAACCAGGTCAAGGCGTGACATTGGTCGAGCTGAATTCAGCCAAATTCAGCCCTCCTCCGGCCAAACCAAGCCTCCCCAATACCCTCAGAGCCCTCACACGGCCTCAACAAAGCTGAAAGGTAAGCCAATTTGACAATACTCAGTCGTTGCAGATCGGAGTTAGAGAGAGAAAGTATCGAAGTTCAATAACTAAATTCACCTTCGATTTGAAATCAATTATAGTGATTCTTGATCCTAGAAGAAACCTCGGGACAAGAGCTACCTTCCCCAATCAAAAGCTCGGACCGTCACACCTCTGATGGTAAGCTTTTGAAGCTTTTTCTCTCTACGAGTAGTTTTCCAACGAAGCTCCGTTTAAGCTCAATTTAGACCCAAATGTTGCAGTTCAAAGCTCAATTGAATCCTATGGAAGTGTATAAATGGATCCATACCATTAATTTGAGCATTTATCCCCAATAGAAAGGCCAATGTGAAGTAATCAAATTTGGTCAGTTTCAAGGGGAGAAATTGAGGGAAAATTTTAGGGAAAATTGTGTATTTCAAAAATTTGAGGGATTTCTTTGCAATTTCCCAAAATTGAAGGCCAACTGGCCATGAGAAAGATGTTGAGGGACCAATTGGTTAATTTTCAAAACATTTGGGGTAGAATTGCCATTTTTGAAAGTAGAGGCAAAATTGTAATATTTAAAAAGTTGGGGACCAAATTGGAAATTTGGAAAACTTGAGCCCCTTACACAATTTTGAGTAAATTGAGGGTCCAAAGGGAATTTTGGATGCCTTGGGACTCAATTTGGAAAAAAATAGTATTATGAACCAAAAGTTAAGGAAAATAAACTTTAGGGACCTAAGTGTAATTAATTAATAATTTTGAGCCTAGTTGCTCATATATGAGAAAACGATGGTTGTTATGCCAAATATTAATTAATAAGGATGCCCAAATTGTGTATAAACACATGTGACCGGAACGCCAACAAGAGAAAGCTCACATAAACTTGGAAATCGACTAGGGAGAAACACGTCACAGTCATCGAGTGAGTGGGCATATTTACATGATACCCGGTTGGGATGGTTAGCACTTTAGAAATGAAAAATCACTTGTGAGTGTGACTTTAACATCATACTTGGTTGGGGTGATGAGCAATTAAAGCTAAAAACCATTTACTGATTGTAAGTGGAATTTTCTAACTTCATACTCAGTTGGGATGAATAGTACTATTTTTAACTAATAAAATAAACATATCGGTCGTAAGTAGAGGTGATCATACCTGGTGATATGATGAACTTCATTGAGGAAAGGATAAACTTGGTTATCGGTTGTAAGCGAAAATATCATCACACCTGGTTGGTGTGATGAAGTTAAAAATATACTTTTGTCAAAAGTGTTCTCCCCTGACTGTGTGTCAGTGCTTAAAAGATTTGGGAGACCTTCTTGACGGGAGCGAGAACTGCTCATATAGGATAGAGGCATCGGTTTTTGAACTCATGAGGCTAAATGCCTGGTTTTGGAAAACACGTGCAGCTAGCCCAAGATTAGTGGACACAAGTAGGAGCTCGTAAACAAATTTGAGTAAAAGAAAGCCATGGAAATTCCTAATGATATTATTGTGTGATTTCGCCATGGTACCGAGTTAGGACCAACAATACTCGATGGACTGGCAGCAGTGCATCAGGACAGGTCAACAAACCGGCCAAGACAAACTGATGTAGGTTGGTTTGAGGGTTGGGGTCATTGGACCAGTGGCACCAAAGATAAATGGCTATATGAGAAAACTATTATTTTATGCATGCACTTGAGGTACATGACCATTAAAATGACCAAGAGGGGTAGTGATGGGTCTTAAGGGCTATTGGACGACATGGTGGAGATAAGGGTAGTTCGCCGTGCTAGTCAGTTAGTAAGCACGAAGTAGCTTCTTGCGCATGAGACTAGGGTGAGGTCGGGATGAGGTTTTTGTCCTCATACAGACACGGAGTGGCATTTGGGTGAGAGGGTCGGATGTTGAGAACATCCACTCAAACCTAGGGTAGAAGTGGACGGGCTTCTATCTTGGTGGATGGTAAATACGCTCCAATCCACAAGAGAGTGCAGTGAACGGGCTACACCTGCAAATGTGTGTACCCTTCCTGATGATGGACTTGTGTTTGTTTACTAAATGCCTCCCGAGGCAAGGGGATGGGCTAAGAAAGTTAAACACACCTAATATGAAAATGGGAAAAAGGTTTTCAAAACCTTGGAAAGGATTTGAGAATCCTTGGAAAAAAAAGGAATGGAAAACCTTGGAAAAAGGTTTTTGAAAAAGGAATGGAAATTGAGGAAACCCTTTTAAAAGAAAATGTAACTGTCATGCCCCAACCCGGTTTGGTCGGATCCCCGTGAGAAACCCGCCACTCTCCTGATTTATTAAGGGTTTTCCCCTTCTTTACACCGTGAGGAGTGAGGCGTCCTTTAAACCTATACATTTCCTGGAATAACATTAATTAAAACTGCATAAAATTTGAACTTACAAACTTGTCTTTCAGGTTTAGCTAGTTGAAGGTCTTTATGTTGTTTTTTTTTCTCCTGGTTTCATAAAAAGGGGTAAAGGGAGGGGGTGAGTTCGATAACTCAGTGAATGGGTTTTTGAAACATCTGTTTCTTGAAAAATATTTTGCATTGGAGTGTGTCAAACTCCTTATATTCTTTAAAATAATTCTTTTCTCAAGTTCTGATTTTCAAAGGTTTTCCAATTCTTTTCCAAGGATTCTCAAATCCTTTCCAAGGTTTTCAAACCTCATTCCTGTATCCATATTAGGTGTGTATCACAAACAACACATGGCCTTCATCAGGAAGGGTTCACACACATTCACGAGATGCAATTACGCCGACTGCAGCCACTTGTGGATCAGAGCATCTTTACCATCCATCCTGATAGAAGTCTATGACTTCTACATGAAGTCTGAGTGAACGCCTCTGACGTCCTACCCTTAGACCCAAAATACTTCATGTCCATATGAGGACAAAGACCTCATCCCGACCCCACCTCGGTCTCATGCGCATGAAGCTATGTTGAGATTCCCTGACTGCTGGCATGACAAATTGCCCTTATCTCCACCATGTCGTTTAGTAGCCCCTAGGATGCATCACTACCCCTCTTGGGTGTCTTGATGGTCCCGAAACTCAATGCATGTACAAAAAATGAATTTTCCACATAAGCCATTGAATCTTTGGTGCCATTGGTCTAACGGCCCCGACTCTCAACTCGACTGGTAGCTGTTTGTCTTAACTGGTCTGTCGACCTGTCTTGTCGCACTGCCGCCAGTTCATCGAGTTTGTCAGTCTTATCTTGGTACCATGGCCAAATCACATCATTCATTAAAGTTTTTATGGCTTAACATCATATTTGTTTATGAGCTCCTGCTCATGCCACTTGGCCTTGGGCCCACTGTACGAGATTATCAAAATAGGGCATTCCAGCCCCCAAGTTCCAAAACTGAGGCCTCTGGCCTAATAGAGCTATTCGAGCTCCCGTCAAAAAGGTCTCCCAATATGGTTAAGCAGTGGCACACATTTTGGGGAGAGCACTTCTGACAAAATATTTTTTCATATGTCCATCACACCAACTGGGAGTAAGGACATCTACGCTCATAACTGATAAGCGGGTTTTCTACTTCCTTCTATGAAGTTCATCATACCAATCAGGTATGATCTACTTACAGCTGCTAAGTAGTTATTCCGTGTATTTTCTCACATCACCCAAATTGGGTGTGATGTTAAAATTCCACATAATAGTGGGTTTACAATTCCAAGGTAATCATTATCACAATTGGGTATGATGTGAAAATTTCCACTCACCTGTTAATGTAGTGAATTTCTCTTGACCGGCTTTTTGCCTTCATGCGAGCTTGTCTTGGCTAGTGTTCCCAGTACTTCATGTTCCTACACAATATAAACATCCTTGTTCATTATCCTTTGTCCTAATAGCCTTCATTCATCACAAATGAATAAAATACCCAAACTTTTCATTTATTTGCAACTAGGTCCCTAAAGTTCTTTTTCTTTAACTTTAGGTCCTTAATGCCAATTTTCCCCCCAATTGAGTCCTCAAACTTCAAAATTTTACTTTGTGACAACAATTTATTCCAAATTACAAAATGGGGTTCAAGTTTCCCAAATTCCAAATTTGGTCCCCAACTTTTCCAAAATTGCCATTTTGCCCCTACTTTACAAAAATGGTAAAATTGACCCCAATAATTTCAAAATTGACCATTTGGTCCTCCAACATCTTTCTCATGCCCAATTGCCCCTCAATTTTAGGAAATTGCACTTTAGTCCCTCGAATTTTTGAAATCCCCAATTTTAACCTCTTAACCTTACTGGATTTGATTTTATCAAATTGACCGATCAATCAAAGTTAATTGTTAAAATTGAAGGTGGATTTAAGTTTCTACACATCCATACGATTCAATTGCACTTTGAATCGCACGAATTGACATCGGAATGAGCTCAAACGGAGCACCGTCAGAAAATTGGACGTAGAGAGAAAGCTTTGAAAGCTTACTATCGAGGGCACGACAGTTCGAGCTTTCGATCTCGGCAGATAGCTCTTGTCCTAAGGTTCCTCCAAAAATCAAGAACTGTATCAATTCATGTCGAATTGATGGAGAATTTGGTCAGTAAAGATCTGTCGGTTCTTTCTCTACCACCGATCAGAATTCATAGAGGGGAGCCAAATTGGCTTACCTTTCCACTCTAACTCAGTCGTATGAGGGCTAAGGAAGTGTTGGGAGAGCTTGGTTTGGCCTAAGAAGGGCTCAATTAGCTATTTTCAGCTCGACTAAAATAGGGCAGCTTCGGTCCGTCGAAGCTGCTTCACTGTTCTATCACACCGGCGTTTCTCTAGCGATTCTCGGAGCAAATGGAGACCACAATCGTGTAACTGACATCTCCTTGAATCTAAAAAACTTGACCACACCTTCTTTGGCTCAGAAAAATGCCCAAGTCAGAGCTCTAGTTCGAGCTTCACCGGAAAATGGAGCAGTAGGGAGAGAGTGGAGTTTTTAGGTGTGATGAGGATGAATGAGGAGGGGCTCTTTATATAGGAAGCTCGGGGACTTCTTGGTCATCTCATTGGTGCATTTATGGCGGTTCTTCATAGCTTGAAACTCCCTGTCCAGAGACTTTTCATCTTCATCAACGTTGCTTGGTTTTTCGACGACTGAATAGTGTTATCATCTGAAGGAAGAAGATGACATATTCCAAACTGGATCGGACCGATCTGAACCGGGTTCAACGCTTAAACCAGCTGGTTTAGGCTCAATTGACTGAGTTTTTCAAAATTAAAAATTTGTAAATTCATCAAAATTCATTCGCTATCTAATGGTGGCTTCAATTCCCCAATTTGAAGTTTCTAAGCTACCTAGAAAATTGAATTTAGAAACCGGTTTAATAGTGTTTCAAAGCATTTCAATCCGGTTCAGGTCTAGTTCACTTGAACCGGTTTGGTTTTCTCTTCCAAATCATTCTAAAGTCCTTTTCCATGCCTTTTATGACTCTTTAGGTCATTCAAAATCTATAAATTTCCCAATTTTTCTTTCTCTATCAGTTAGGGTTCATGAACCGATTTGGTTTTCTCACCCGAGTTGACCGATTCTTTCCTCGGTTTTCCTTACCTTTAAGGGATGGGGTTTACAATAACCCTTGGCAGGGTAAAGGTTTTGAAAATCAAACTTTGAGGAAAAAACTTCTTTTCTTAAAGAAATGATAACCTTGGCAAGGCTATTTTTAAAACTCACTCCCAACACCCGCTCACTAAGTTGTAGAACTCACCACCTCCCTTTTACCCCTTTCAGGTAACCAAGGGAAAACCAAACCTAAAGACCTTCCTATAAGACATGTATGTTAGTTTTAAGAAATTCAAATTTGTATAATGCTATTCTAGGAAAGACAGGAAAGAAGGATGCCTAACTCCTTACAATTTAGAAAAGGATGAAACCCTTCATGGACCAAAGGGAGTGGTGGGTTGCTCTTGGGGATCTGACCAAACAAGGTAAGGGTGTGGCATTCGATGTGTCTTTACCATCCACCCGAATAGAGGTTAACACCCTCTACCTAGAGTTTGAGTGGAAATCATACGCCCGACCCTCAAACCCTAATCATTTCATCATGTCCACTTTATGGGACGAGACCTCATTTCCCCTCCGACCTTGGTCTTAGTTCGCAGGAAGCTATCAGGGCTTCATGACTAACTGGCATGATAAACCCGCCCTTATTGCATCTAGGTCATCCAACCACCCTTAGCACCCATCGACTACACCTCTCGGGCATCTAGATGCTCATGGATCCTCGTGCATGCATAACAACAGTTTAGAATATTTAACCATGGTCATTGGTGCCAACGGTCCAACGGCCTCAACACTCGACCTAGCCTGCAGCTGTTTGCCTTGACCAGACCGTCGACTTGGTCGTAGCACACTGCCACTAGCCTATCAAGCCTTGTCAGTCCTGTCTTGGCCCTGTGGTAAGTCACATAACATTTCCAGTTTGTGAGATTTGCTTTCATGGTTCTTATAACCATGTTTGTCTACGGGTTCCAACCCATGCACACTGGCATTGGGCCCACTTCACGAGTTTTCCAAAGTTGGGCCTTCGACCCTATTATTTTCAAATCTAAGGCCTTAGGCCTATTAGAGCAATTCTAGCTCTCATCAGGAATGTCTTCCAAAATGTTTAAGCAGTTTCACGTAGTCAAGGGAGATCAATCATGAAAAATGATTTTCAAATTTTAAAAGCGGTTCTTATCACCCCCAACCGGGTATGATGCTGAAAATCCCATAAACCTGGTGATAGTGACGTGGTCATCCTAGGGAAATCTCGATGTGTGGTGTGCTCATTTTCACCGGTACTTTGACAACCAGCTCCAACATGTTTCGAGTGTCCATATAAGGAGAATTAACATAAGGGACGTCACACTTTTAGGTATTTGTCCATAGGTCCTTACATTATGCCTTAATTATAGTTAGATCCCTTAAATTTAATACTTTACATCTAGTTCCTAATCATTATTAAATCTTAGCTAAGTCCCTAGTACTTCCAATTATTCCTCATGGGTCCTTAGCTTTTCCACAATTATCAATTGGTCATCAATTTCTCCAAAATTACCAATTGGTACTCAATTTTCCCAAAATTACCAATTGGTCCTCAATTTTCCAAAATTTTCAATTGGTCCTTGAATTTTCAAAAAATTGCCACTTGGCCCTCCATTTCATCCAATTGCCCAATTGGGCCCCAATTAGAAGTTAATTTCTTGAAAATGCCCCAATTTTCCATAAATTACAATTCGGCCCCCAATTTTCTAAAAATACCGAAATTGCCCAATTTCTCAAAAATTGCAATTTGGTCCCCGAATCACAATTTCATTTAATTGATCCCTAAAACTCAGTTAATTGTCCCCCATTCGTGATTGGAGTTGTCTTCCCTATGTTTCCCTTATCAATTTAAGATTTGAACCGTTCAAATTGGCTTAGAAATGAGCTCAAACGGAGCTTTGATGGAAAATTCAGTCTAGATAGAGAAAGCTTTGATATCTTACCGGTGAGGGTTCGGCGACTGGAGCTCTTAATTTCTTTGAATTGCTCTCCTCCTGGGGATCCTCCCTGGATCAAACCATCCCTCAATTGGTGGCCTGAGCTTCGTGAATTTCTCAATTTAAATTTTTACAAAAATGCACCATAAACAATGTTTTATGGCACGAGGGGCTTATCGTCTTAGCTCGAGGGAAGGTCGGGGCACCTCTAGGTGGAGTTTGGGGCTCGATTTGGATGGAATTGGCTTAGGGACAGCTCGACTTGAGCTCGAGCAGCTCGGGCTACTGATAGTCGAGTAGCGGTGGCACTATTTGATCTTCCTCATTCTTCCACGGTGGTCCTTGGGTTGAAGGGAGGATGCAGCTGGGTAAAGGACTTCCTCCTAGTTCTGATGACACCGAATGCAGCTTTGAAGGTGCAGAAAAGCCCCGATGTTAGAGCTCTGGTTTGCTGCTCGCCAAAAAACTAAGCACTTCGCCTCCTTCACTCGATTGTGGGATGTTAAGGACGAATGGAGGGGTGCACTTTATATGGGGAGCTCGGCAACTAACCAAGCTATTGACCGGCATAATACTCGGCATCTAACTCAGCCACTAGCAGTCATACCAAAGCTCTTCCCAAGTCATCAGAGGAAGTGGCCTCTCTCTATTCTCTCAATTAGTGGGCTGAGGTTGAAGATGATGACGTAGTAGGTGTGCCACGTGGCGCACTGTGATTGGTCCATTTTTCTAACGTGCCATTCCAACTCAGTCACCGCGTCAGTCGTTGACCGGTTCACCAGAAACGTGGCAGCCTCCCATTGGATGCTCCTGTCTATGTGGCAGGCTAATTGGTCATCCACTGACTGTTGACCATACACATGGTAGCCTCCCATTGGATCCAACCCCTTATCAATCCATAATACCTTCTCACATGGTATTAGAGCTCAGGTTTTAAGCTATTTTCAAGTTTTTGTTTGATCTGAAGGCTCTAACGGCATTACTCCCAATAGAGAAGAGATTTGAAGTTGGAATTACTCCCAATAGAGAAGGGACTTGAAGGAACAAAAAACTATATAAGTTGGTTGAGAAGGATAAGACTCATACTAGAGTCAAAATATTTGGAAGAATACATTGACAACTCATATGAAGAACCTACTAATGCTACCAGCACATCATGGAAAGTGTGGAGGGCGACTAATTCTCTAGTGGTTGCATGGATAATAGTATCACTTTGTCTTTCCATCACGACATTGGTAGAAGGTATTAGTAAAGCATTTGATATATGGAAGGCTTTGGCTACTCAATTTTCTGGTATTAGGAATATGATTACCGTGATTGAGATTGAATATAAGTTAGATGCATTAATGCAGGGGGAGCGAAGTATAATATAGTACAGTATTGAGCTGAAAAGGTTATGGCCTAAATTTGATTATTATAATCAATTGAATACATCTCATCCTTTAGATATAGTTTCTATTAGAGCGTGGATGGAGCGACGACATGTGATTTGCCTCCTGAGGGGACTAAACCTAGAATACGAATACAAGAAAGCAATGATATGTCATCAATCTCTAATTCCTCCGATGAAAGATGTTATTACTACCCTGATCCATGAGTAGTCAAGACAAAAAGTTATGAACACTACTGAGATCTCAGCAACACCAATTTCCTTTGCTCTAGCAATACCAATTAGTGACAACCGATAATGCTATAATTGTGGGAAGAATGGACATATTATCTAGAATTGTTCCTCAACACGTATCCTTACACGGGGTGGAACAAGTCATAGCCTCGGAGGATGTGGAGCCCGAGGTTGAGTTCAAGGTTGTGGACAATTTGGGGGACAAACTTATCATGCTTCTACTAAAGATGTTGGCATTTTAAACGAAGACATGTGTTATGCTAATATGGAATCAGATACTATTGCACATGTGTTTTCTTCTAAATCATCTTTCACAAATTGGATCATTAATTCAGGCACATCTAGACATGTGAAAGGAACATCAATAGGGTTTATTACATATACTTGTTGTACACCTTCTTTTGATAAGAGAGTTTAAACTGTTGATGGCACATTTCAACTAGTTAGGGGATTTGGCTTGATTAAATGCACTTCATCAATTACATTATTATCAATCTTACATGTCCCATAATTTCTTGTTAATCTATTATCAGTTAGTGCAATCAGTGATCAACTGAATTGTCAAGTAATCTTTGATCGATATTCATGTGTCATTCAGGAAAGGAATACCAAGAGAATAATTGGGACTAGATGGAGGCTTAATGGATTGTGATATCTTGGGAGAGAAGGGTCTGATGCGACTTTAACCACTACTATATCTGAACGAGCGATGAATGAAGTTATATTTGAGCATCTCATCTTGGTCATCTATCTTTTGGGAATCTTAAGACGGTAAGACATGACTTGATGAATAATGTAGAACATAGCAAGCTTGTATGTGATGCTTGTGAGTTTGGAAAGCACACAACAACAAGTTATTCTTCTACTTGTTTAAGAAGTATTTCACATTTTTTATTGATACATTCTGATGTTTGGGGACCATGCCTAGTTATTTCAATTGGTGGATTCATATGGTTTTTTAAATTTATTGATTGTTACTCAAGGTTGACATGGGTGTATTTAATGAAAAATAACTATGAGACATTGGTTTGCTTTAAAGATTATTTAGCTTTAGTGCAAACAGAATATAATACCAAAGTAAGTATTCTTCGTACATATAATGACACTAAGTATGTTAATAAAAATTTCTCATTATATTTATCAACAAAGGAGACTATGCATCAGACCACATGTTCAGATACACTAGAACAAAATGGGGTGGTTGAACGGAAGAATCGACACTTGTTAGAGTTAGCTCGTGCTATTCTATTTACAATAAGTGTTCCAAAATATCTATGGAGTAAAGCAGTATTGACAACAACATATTTAATTAACGTGATGTCTTCTTAGATATTGAACTTTCATTAACCTTGTAAACTTTGGATGGGACGCAACATACATTTTGTACACTCCGTCCCTTAAAGATAAAGAAACCGGGGAAAGAACCGATCAACCCGGGTGAGAAAACCGAACTAATTCATGAATCCCAACCGTTAGAGAAAAGGAAAACCAGGAAATTTATAAATTCCGAGAGACCTAAAGAGTCATAGAAGTCATGAGAAAGGACTTTAGGATGAATTAAAAGTGAAAACCAAACAAGTTTGGTTAAACCAGATTGAACTGGTTTAAACTACTATTGAACCAGTTTATAAATTCATTTTTCTAGGTGGCTTAGAAAATTCAAATTGAAGAATTGAAGCCACCATTGGATAGTGAATGAATTTAGATGAATTTACAAATTTTTAATTATGAAAAACTCGGTCGAATCGGGCCTGAACTAGTCGGTTTAAGAATTAAACCCGGTTCGGATCGCACTGGTCCGATTCGGAATAGTGTCGTCTTCTTCCTTTAGATGACAACACTGTTCACTCGCTGAAAAATTGAGCAACGCCAGCAAAGATTAAAAGTCTGGCCAGGGTGTTTTAGGCAATAAATGACCACTATTAAGACGCTAATCGAATAGCCAAGAGGTCACCGATCTTACTATATAAAGAGTTACACCTCATTCATCCTCCTTACACCTGAAAACTCCACTCTCTCCCTACTGCTCCATTTTTTGGTGAAGCTCAAACCAGAGCTCCGACTTGGGTATTTTTTTAGCCAAAGAAGGCGAGGTCTGGTTCATTAGATTCGGGGAGAAGTTAGATATCCAACGATAGTCTCCATTTGCTCCAAGGGTCGTTGGAGAAATGCCCGCATGATAGAATAGTGAAGCAGCTACATCGGACCAAAGCTGCCCTATTTTGGACAAGCTGAAAATGGCCAATTTGAGCCCTTCTCAAGCCAAACCAAGCTCTTCCAACACTTTCTCAGCCCTCCTGTGATCAAATTAGAGCGGAAAGGTAAGACAATTTAACTTCCCTATATGAATTGCGATCGGTGCTAGAGAGAATCGGCAGATCTTAATTGACAAATTTTCCCTCAATCTGATATGAATTGAGGTGATTCTTGATCCTAGACAGAATCTCGACAAGAGCTATCTGTCCAGATCAAAAGCTCGGACCGTTGTGCCTCCGACGGTAAGCTTATGAAGCTTTCTCTCTCTACGTTCAGTTTTTTAACAAAGCTCCGTTTGAGCTTGTTTCATCGTCAATTCATGCGATTAAAAGTGCAATTGGGTCGTATGAATGTGTAGGAACTCAAATCTACCATCAATTTCAACAATTAACTTTGATTAATTGGTCAATTTAATGAAATCAAATCTAGTCAAGTTGAAAGGTTGAAATTGGGGGAAATTTCAGGGAAATTTTGGGGATTTCAAAAATTTGAAGGACTAAAGTACAATTTCCTAAAATTGAGGGCCAATTGGGCATGTAAAAGATGTTTGAGGACCAATTGGTCAATTTTTGGAATTTTTGGGGTCAATCTTACCATTTTTGTAAAGTAGGGGCAAATGGTAATTTTGGAAAAGTTGGGGACCAAATTGGGAATTTGGGAAACTTGAACCCCTTTTTGTAATTTTGAATAAATTGAGGTACCAAAGTAAAATTTTGAAGTTTCGGGACTCAATTTGGGGAAAATTTGGCATTAAGGACCTAAAGTTAAAGAAAAAGAACTTTAGGGACCTAATTGCAAATAATTGACAAGTTTGAGTATTTTATCCATTCTTGATGAATGAGGACTATTGGGCCAAGGGATAATGAACAAGGGATGTTCATATCGTGTAGGAATGCGAAGTACCGGGAACGCTAGCCAAGACATGCTCGTGTGAACGCAAAAACTAACCAAGAGAAATTCACTATATTAACATGTGAGTGGAAATTTTCACATCATACCCGATTGGGATGATAAGTACCTCGGAATGAAAAAACCCTACTAACTAGAATTTTAATATCACACCTGAATGGGGTAATGTGGAAACAACGTAGAAAAACTACTTATAAGTTGTAAGTAGATCATACTCGGTTGGTATTATGAACTTCCTGGAAGAAAGTGGAAAACCCGTTTACCGGTTGTAAGCGAAGATGTCATCACTCCCAGTTGGTGTGATCAACGAATGAAAACATGGTTTGTCATAAGTGTTCTCCCCTAACTATCTGCCACCACTTAAAGATTTTTGGAGATCTTCTTGACGGGAGCTCGAATAGCTCAGATAGGTCGGAGGCCTCAGTTTTGGAACTTGGGGGTTAATATGCCCAAATTTTGAAAATCTCGTATAGTGGGCCAAAGACCAGTTGGTATGAGCAGGAGCTTGTAAACAAACAAGAGTTTAAGCCATGAAAAATTTAAATGAATGATGTGTTTGGCCATGGCACCAAATCAAGACCAACATACTCGATGGACTGGTGGCAGTGCAACAAGATAGGTCAACGAACTAGTCGAGACAAACAGTTGCAGGTCGAGTTAAAAGTCGGGGTCGTTGGACCAGTGGCACCAAAGATGAATTGGCTTATGAGGAAAACTGTTGTTTTATGCATGCATTAAGGTACGGGACCTTCAAGATGCCCAAGAGGGGTAGTGATCGGTCCTAGGGGCTACTGGACGACATGATGGAGATAAGAGTAGTTTGTCATGCTAGTAGTCAGGGAAGCTCGACGTAGATTCATGGGCACGAGACCAAGGTGAGGTCGGGATGAGGTTTCTGTCCTCATACAGGCATAGAGTTTTTTTACGCGATTGAGGGTCGGGTGTCGCATACATCCACTCATTCTCATTGTAGAAGCGGACGGGCTTCTATCTTTGTGGCCGATAAAGTCGCTCCGACGCCACAAGTGGGTGCAGTGGAGGTGCCACCCTACGAATGTGTGATCCCTTCATCATGAAGGGCATGTGTTGATTGTTAAACACACAAACTATGGTTAATGAGGAATAATGGATTTGAAAACTGAGATTTTGAGGACGAAATATCTTAAAGAAAATAAGGAGTCTGGCACACTCCAATTCAAGCTATTTTTTAAAGTCAAATTTTTAAACACCCATTAACTGAGTCAAGGTAACCAAGGGAAAACCTACCTAAGGACCTCTAGTTAACTACACCTGTAAGACAAATATGTTTAGTTTAAATTTCATGCAGTTTTGATTAATGTTATTGTAGAAAAAGTGCAGGTTTAAAGAACGCCTTACTTGTCACGATTTAAAGAAATGAAAAACCCTAAAATAAACCAGGAGTGTGGTGGGTTGCTCACAAGGATCGGACCAAACCGGGTCGGGGCGTGACAACTTGAGTGGTATTATAGCCTATTTCCTCTACTACATTATGAATACTATATAACATAGTAACTAAGAGAAAGTTTCAAAATTTTCAGATGGCTCCCACGAGAGGAACCAAAAAAAATAGAACCGACTCTACTCAACACCCTATAACCGTAGGAGGATCACCCTAAAAATCTCTTCCATAACCGAGAAGTCCCAAAGAACCAAGAGACATTAGTGGGATGTATCCAAGAATATGGTGCTAGAAATTGTTGAGGTCACTATCCTGAGTACAAAGGGAGCCAAGTCTAAGACCAAGAACACCATCAAGGGCTTATAATCTTGTCAAGGAGGACGCTTATCAAGAACCCGTAGCTCCCCATCTATTTCATAACCACTTTTTGTAATAGGTCTAAGACCTCAATACATTGTACTATTTCTCCACTAATAAAGAAATTCAAGTTCCTAAAAACTATATCTCTCAAAAATGATGTGACATTGCACCTCAACTATAGGAAGATTGCCCAAGAAAAGTAACCAAACAAACCCGCGTTACCCTAGACACCACGGAGACCAAGTAGATTCTCATCCTGAATAAAGGAATGAATCAAGCAAATTATTGGGCAAAGAAGGCATGACAAGAAAACTGTCAAGGTTAGGAGTCTAGGAGAACTCTTGGAGTAACAACTGGGCAAAGAAACGACTTATTACAAGGTGCAAAGGAAATGGAACATGAAGTGAAGGACTGTCCCACATCACTTGGATTTAGAACAATATTTTCCAAGAATAATGCCCCCATAGCTATAGGAATCTGAAAGGATACCATCCCAAGAAAACATGACTCCAGCTCATAATTTCAACCACAGTCAAGAGGAAGCTCTTCAAGATCCTAGCGTAGTGCTAGGAAGGAAAAAGGGTTGAAGATAAGACCTCGATAAACCACAAACGGAACAAAAGGTAGCTGAAGAGAATTCTCCCTTAAAGAAGAAATTTCCAGCAATTTAGGAGCAAAGAAGGGAGTGCATCCATAAGAGAAGACAAGTCAAGCATTTGACGACAAATGGGATGTCTTGGGATTGCAAGTACAACTCACTTTGGAAAAAGCCAAATAGGAGTTTAGGACCAACATGGTGAAAGGAAGCAAGTCATAACAACAAGATAGTCAATGAGAATAAATGATGCCCTAAAGAAGACCAGGAAGTACAAAGGACTACACTCTGAAAGGACAGCATGATGGATACTAAGGACAAGAAGACTCAAGAAACAATTGCCCTAAGATAATTAGACCAAGGGAATGGTAAGGATGAGGTAGTTAATGAACTGATACTCATGAAGGTCATAATCTAAACTCCAGCAAAGAAGGGAGAGGTAGAAAGGCCAAATATTGGGAAAAAGAAGGATGAAAGAAATCCTTAAAAGGACCAATGGCCAAATTAACGACTAAACTCAAGACAAGAGAGGAGTAGGCAAGCCTTTCACAAATTGATTAAGAAATCTTGAAACAAGGAAGATTTGAACTCTCCCTAAAAGAAATAGATGTGCAAAGTGGTACAAGTGGGGATGAAGATAGCGTACAAAAGATGTGCCTACAAGATTTCAAGAGCAAGGGTAAATAGGAGATGACGACATCAAAGGATGTCATTTAAGGGTAGATATTCCCTAGAGCCAATGAAAAAGGAATTTTATGAGAAAAAGAGGAGAGACCTACTAAGGAAGAAAACCTTGGAAAGGCATATGTATCCCAACTAAGAGGTAATGAAACCAAGTGAAAAGGATAAAGAGATAAACTTGCAAATGAAGCACAAGTTGAGGTGAAAGAACCAGGGAAGCATACTAGGAGGACCCAAGGAATAAGTTAAACCCAAAGAATGGGTAAATAAGAAGTTAGCATCAAAAGATGTTGTGATAAGTAAGAATGAGTGGACTACCCATAATAAGGAAATAAAGGAAAGAACATCCGAGAAACGTAAGGAAAGTAAGCCCTCCAAATAAAAAGTGGCTAAGGAGGAATAACCACAAATAGTAAGACGAGTTGTAGTCCACATGCGCATAATGGAGCCTAAAGAGTAGACGGATGAGCATAATGTGTAGTACACAGAATAAGATTGATAATCAGAAGTATCTCAAGTAAGGAATAAGGGATGAAACAGAAGTTATGGATAGAGAAGCATCCAAAGCGGGAAAATGCCCTAACATAGAAAGGGTGTCAAGAAAGGAAGAAAGAAGCCTTCAAGGAATGATAAGAAAGTTGAGCATGTAGCTCCTAAGATGGAAGTCTCTACTGTGAGGGACATAGTAGGGAACAAAATCTGAAGAAGGGAACCTTTCGAAGCAAAGGAATCGACACATAGACCGAAAGTGATTAACTTGGAATAAAGAATCATGAAATGATCATGAGCGAATGGGAGTGGATTAAGAAATGGAAAAGTCCTTGAGGAAAGGACGCTATTAGAAATGAGGGAAGACATAAGAAGGGAAGAATTCCAACATGTCGGTAAATCATCAAGAAACCCAATGATTTGAAACTGAAAAGACCTAATAACAAAGTTGAAAAAAAATGAGTAGGTAAGGAAAACCAATACGGTTAGGTAAGATATGACGTCAAAGGTAAGATGGATGATGGGATAATAGTAAAAGTAGTCGAGAAATACTACCAGACAAAAAAAAAGATGAAGTTATACTATTCCTAAAAGGTTGGAAGGTTGAGAACAACGATTATGGAAGTGTTCTAAAATTTTAAATGCTCAATGACAGGTTCTAGAGTATGTCGTGTTGTAAGGGGCATGTAAGCTCAATAGTCCCAAGGAAATATGACTTAAGTAAGGAAGAGTCAGATAGTTAAGCATGACAAGGTCAAGCATCATATTTGGACCGAAGTTGTAATAAACAACGAATGAGGAAAAGGTCAATATATGATGAAAAAGTGATAACACCAAAACTTGTGGAAGCAAGTGCGTAGCGCTTGAAAGGACACTAAACTAAGGGTTTCAACAATAAAGAGAAAAAAAATTGGATACAGGAATGATTGGGCATTTTGGAGCTCTCAATTCTGAAATACTGAGCAAGAACTTTTAAGAGTAAAAATCTTGCCCTAAGTAAAAGAAAGATGTGAACCAAAGGATATACCTTTGGACTGACTAGCAAGATATACTAGTTATGATAAACTCCATGGAGGGAGTAAATAATATAAAGGAAAAGAAATGAATCAAGTGAATGATATAAAGAGGGCTAACTGAAAGAACAAGTGAAGAATTAGCATGTCAAGCAAACACCAAGTTGACATCAAAGAAAATTGTTCTTGATGCAAAAGGTTGCTAATTAAGTTTTGGAGACAAAAATCCTAAAAGGAGAGGAGAGTTGTAAACCCCGTCCCTTAAATACAAGGAAACTGGGAAAAGAATCTGTCAACCCTGGTAAGAAAATTGAACCGGTTAACTAACCCCAACAGTTAGAGAAAGGGAAAACCGGGAAATTTATAAATTTTGAGTGACCTAAAGAGTCACAAAAGTCATGAGAAAGGACTTTAGGTTGAATTGGGAGTGAAAACCAAACCGGTTCAGGTGAACCACACCTGAACCAAATTGAACCGATTTGAAACACTATTGAACTGGTTTCTAAATTCATTTTTCAAGGTGGCTTAGAAAACTCGAATTAGAGAATTGAAGTTACCATTATATAGAGAATGAATTTAGATGAAGTTACAAATTTTTAATTTTAAAAAACTCGGTCGAATCGAGTATGAACCAGCAATTTAAGCATTGAATATGGTTCGGACTGGTCCAGTTCGGTTTGAAACAGTGTCGTCTTCTTCCTTGAGATGACAGCACTGTTCATTTGCCGGAAAATCGAGCAACGCCGGCGAAGATGAAAAGTCTCTGGCCAGGGAGTTTCAGGCAATGAATTACCGCCATTAAGACGTCAATCAGATGACCAAGAGGTTCTCGAGCTTCCTATATAAAGAGTCCCTCCTCATTCATTCTCCTTACACCTGAAAGCTCCACTCTCTCCCTACTACTCTATTTTCTGGTGAAACTCGAACCAGAGCTCTGACTTAGGCATTTTGTTGAGCCAAAAAAGGCAAGGTCGGGTTCATTATATTCAAGGAGAAGTTAGATACCCAACGGTCATCTCCATTTGCTCCAAGGGTCGTCGGAGAAACGCCAACGTGATAGAATAGTGAAGCAGCTCTGGCGGACCGAAGCTGCCCTATTTTGGTCGAGCTGAAAATGGTCAATTTGAGCCCTTCTCAGGCCAAACCAAGCTCTCCCAACACTTCCTCAGCCCTCCTGCAGCCGAATTAGAGCGGAAAGGTAAGCCAATTTGGCTCCCCTCTATGAATTTCGATCGATGTTAGAGAGAATCAGTGGATCTTAATTGAAGAAATTCTCCCTCAATCTGACATGAATTGAGATGATTCTTGATCCTATGAGAAACCTCAGGACAAGAGCTATCTACCCAGATCGAAAGCTCGAACCATCGTGCCCCCCACGGTAAGCTTTCTCTCTCTAAGTTCAGTTTTTCGGCAAAACTCCGTTTGAGCTCGTTCTGGCGTCAATTCATGCGATTCAAAGTGCAATTGAATCGTATGGATGTGTATGAACTCAAATCTACCTTCAATTTCAACAATTAACTTTGATAGATCGGTCAATTTGATGAGATCAAATCTGGTCAGGTTGAAAGGTTGAAATTGGGGGAAACATTGAGGAAATTTTGGGGATTTCAAAAATCCGAAGGACTAAAGTGCAATTTCCTAAAATTGATGGCCAATTGGGCATGGAAAAAATGTGGGAGGACCAATTGGTCAATTTTTGGGGTCAATCTTACCATTTTTCTAAAGTAGGGGCAAAATGGTAATTTTGGAAAAGTTGGGGACCAAATTGGGAATTTGGGAAACTTGAACCCCTTTTTATAATTTTGAATAAGTTGAGATCCCAAAGTAAATTTTTGAAGTTTTGGGACTCAATTTGGGGAAAAATTGGCATTAGGGGCCTAAAGTTAAAGAAAAAGAACTTTAGTAACCTAATTGCAAATAATTGAAAAGTTTGGTTATTTTTTTCATTCTTGACGAATGAGGTCTATTGGGCCAAGGGATAATGAACAAAAGATGTTCATATCGTGTAGGAACGTGAAGTACCAGGAATGCCAGCCAAGACAAGCTCGTGTGAAGGCAAAAGCCCACCAAGAGGAATTCACTACATTAACATGTGAGTGGGAATTTTCACATCATACCAGGTTGGGATGATGAGTACCTCATAATGAAAAACCACTACTAAGTGGAATTTTAATATCACACCTGAATGGGGTGATGTGGAAACAATGTGGAAAAACTACTTAACAGTTGTAAGTAGATCATACCTATTTGGTATGATGAACTTCCTGGAAGGAAGTGGAAAACCTGTTTACTGGTTGTAAGCAGAGATGTCATCACACCCGGTTGGTGTGATCGACGAATGAAAACATATTTTGTCAGAAGTGTTATCCCCTGACTGTGTGCCACTGCTTAAAGATTTTGGGAGACCTTCTTGACAGGAGCTCGAATAGCTCAAATAGGCCAGAGGCCTCGGTTTTGGAACTTGGGGGCTAATATGCCCAAATTTTGAAAATCTCGTACAGTAGGCCAAATGCCAATTGGTATGAGCAAGAGCTCGTAAACAAACAAGAGTTTAAACCATGAAAAATTTAAATGAATGATGTGTTTGGCCATGGCACCAAGTCAAGACCAACATACTCGATGGACTAGTGGCAGTGCAACAAGACAGGTAAACGGACTAGTCGAGACAAATAGTTGCAGGTTGAGTTGAGAATCGAGGCCGTTGGACCAATAGCACCAAAGATTAATTGGCTTATGAGGAAAATTGTTGTTTTGTGCATGCATTGAGGTACGGGACCTTCAAGATGCCCAAGAGGGGTAGTGATACATCTTAGGGGCTACTAGATGACAAGATGGAGATAAGGGTAGTTTGTCATGCTAGCAGTCAGGGAAGCTCGATGTAGCTTCATGGGCATGAGACCAAGGTGGGGTCGGGATGAGGTCTCTGTCCTCATACCGGCACGGAGTTTTTTTTACGAGATTGAGGGTCGGATGTTGCATACATCCACTCATTCTCAAGGTAGAAGTGGACGGGTTTTGTTGAGAATAGATCCCACATTTGGATAAAAAAGAGAAGTGTTGTGGGTTTATAAGGTTAGAAGGGTACCACTACTTACAAGTCATGATTTTTAAGTAGACATGGGTCTGACCCCTTATCAGTCCACAATACCTTCTCTAACATGGTATCAGAGCCAGTGGACTCGCACTTGTACCCGACCAAAGGCCGGAAACCCGGCTCATGGCCTGCCCGAGTTGGATGGAGGAGGAAAAAATATCCAACTCGAGGCCATTGTGTCCTCCCTCGTCCGAGATCGGAAGGGGAATACCTGTCTCGTAGACAGGTGTTAAGGGCAGGTGTTGAGAGGTGTTGAGAATTGTACGTGGCAAGTGTATCCACGTTGCACGTGAGGGCGGGTGTTGAGAATAGATCCCACATTTGGATAAAAAAGAGAGGTGTTGTGGGTTTATAAGGTTGGAAGGGTACCACTACTTACAAGTCATGATTTTTAAGTAGACATGGGCCCGACCCCTTATCGGTCCACAATACCTTCTCTAACAGGTTTCTATCTTTGTGGCCGGTAAAGTTGCTCCAACGCCACAAGTGGGTGCAGTAGACGTACTGCCCTGCGAATGTATGATCCCTTCATGATGAAGGGTGTGTGTTGATTGTTAAACACACCGACTGTGGTTAATGAGGAATAATGGATTTGAAAACTAAGATTTTGAGGATGAAATGTCTTAAAGAAAATAAGGAGTTTAGCACACTCCTATTCAAACTATTTTTGAAAGATAAATTTTTAAACACCCATTCACTGAGTTATTGAAAATGATCCAAAGTGGCTTGTAGCAATGCATGAGGAGATGCGTACATTAGAGAAAAATAAGACTTGGGAACTGGCCTTACTTCTAAGTGGAAAGAAGGTTGTTGGATGTAAATGGGTATTTACTGTCAAGCAAAATTTCAAAGGAAAGGTTGAAAGGTATAAAGCAACATTGGTAGCAAAAGGTTACAATCAGACGTATGGAATAAATTATGATAAAACATTTGTACCAGTTGCTAAGATGAGTACTATCAGAATGATGATATCATGTGTTGCCAACTTTGGATGGAAATTACATCAATTAGATATAAAGAATGCATTTTTGCATGGAAACTTACAAGAGGAGGTGTATATGGAGATTCCAATAGGATTTGATATGATGAAGACCACTAGGAGAGTATGTAAACTTAAGAAGTCTTTGTATGTACTCAAGTAATCACCAAGAGTTTGGTTTGACCAATTTTAACATGTAGTAGTTAGAATGGGGTATCAATAGTGTAAAGGAGATCACATGTTTTCTATCGACACTGAAATAGTTAAGTTGCTATTCTCACAGTATTGTATATGATATTATTATAATTGAAGATGATAGTGATGAAATATTGCAACTAAAGAAAAGATTGAGCAAAAATTTTGAAGTGAAAGATTTAGGTTCCCTTAAGTGTTTTCTCATAATTAAGATAATTAGGTCTAGGAAATGCATAGTGCTTCCTTAGAGAAAATATGTATTACATCTATTTACTGAAACAAAAATGTTGGGTTGTCGAACTGCTTTCACTCCAATTAAACAAAAGCATAAGTTATTTGCTCAGTCAGGGAAACGAGTGGATAAAGAACAATACTAGAGAATTGTGAGACAACTTATCTACTTGTGTCACACATGATTAGACATCACATATGCGGTTAGTACTATAAGTAGATATATGCATAATCTTAGAACAAAACATTGGGAGGCAGTTTATGAGAAGATTAAGATATCTAAAGAGTAGCCTGGGAAAAGACATTTGGTTCAAGTCTCGAGGTCATATTGGAGTGTAAGGATTTTGTGACTCTGATTGGGCTAGTTGTGTAGATGATAGAAAAATCGACATCAGGCTATTGCGTGTTTGTTGGAAGTAATCTTGTATACTTGAGAAGTAAGAAACAAGAGATGGTCGCCACATCAACGACAGAGGCAGAATATAGAGCTATAACTCAATGCATATGTGAGATAATATGGATAAAAAACTTATTGATATAGTTATGTTTATTTAGAAAATAACCCATTAAGTTATGGTGTGATAATAATTCAGCTATCAACATTGCTAACAATTAATTTTAACATAATAGGACCAAACATATTGAAATTAATCGATTTTTCATTAAAAAAAAACTTGAGAGCAAGATCGTGGAGCTATACTATATAAAAACTAGCGAACAATTAGTTGATTGTTTAAATAAATGATTAGGACCTAGATAATGGGTTAATATTTGTAATAATATGGGAATGATAGATATTTACCACCCATATTGAAGGAGAGTGTTAAAATATTCTAATATATTTAAGATAGTTACAATATAATCTTATTAGTTAATATTATATCATAAATTAATTTATAATATAATTCTATTAGTTAAAACTATATCATAGATTCTATTTAATATAGTTACAATACAATATGAGCATGTTTATAATTGAGTTAGTAAGTGGAAAAAAAATGAGTTTTTTTTATTTTTTTTATGCATATAGCATCTCTATCAACATATTCTCTTTCTTAAATGGTATAAGAGCTAGTAGACTAACACCCGTACCTCGGGACTGAAAATCTAGCTCGTGATCTGCACGAGTATAAAGAAAAATACCCAAATCGAGTATATTGTTCCTACTCGTCCGAGATTAGAAAAATAATATATGGCTCGTAAACAGTTTTTTGGTGCAGGTTTAAACTTAGTATCTTAATAGACAACCCTTATTTCGACCATCTCTAAGGCAATGCACACAATATGTCACACTCAGGACTTCGATATTTAATCGATCGTCTTCCCTAAATCAATAAAGTGGACACACAGCCCTAACTCACGGTCCTAATGAATGACCTCAAAACAGTAATATTGGTCTTACTACCCTTCTCTTACACTTAATTTTTAACGTAATTTTTATTTTAGTGGAAATATAGTTAATTATTTTACAATTTTTATACGAGTTTTAAAATAATTATAGTAACTATTTTAGGGCATAACTTAAGACTATTTTAAAATAACCTCGATATAGTTGTGAGACAACACATGAATGTGTCAATTTCAGTGAGGATTTATAACCCTGGACTCCAATACATTATGTGCAGGTTTTATATTTTATGTGAGGTACAAGTAACATTGAACTCAATACTCAATCTATAGGCCTTGACATTAATCGAGAGAGCTACTGTAAATCTGCCAAGAACCTGGGGTAAGGCAAAGAGAGCGCTTAGAGAGCTACTGCAAATCTGCTAGGGTAAGGCAAAGAGAGCACTAAAGCGTCATGTACTCGTTCTCCTGTGATCAAGCGTCATGTAGATCACAGGAGTGACGATCCATTTCGGACGGAAATGTGATTGTGTGTCTAGGATCATAAGTTGTTCCTTATATTTTGTGTTGGTACCTATATTAATGTACACAGTTACCGCCAAATCAATTAATTAAAGGCATAAATACACAGAAAGGGAGATATTAAAGCTGGCAACAATGAGAACTAGGATGGAAGGATTTGCATAAGTACAATCAATCATTGTTAGTAAAGTCAATGTTGTCTCTTCTAATATGCATGGGCTGGTCGAGACCTGGTCATTTGCCACCTCTTATCGTGTCTCCCTATGCATTAACAAAATAAGCCAGAACCTCCACTCTACCTTGCAGATTTCTCATTACACCTTCCCAATCTCGGTAGAAACCTAGTTCTATTTCACATATATTACAAAATGCAATCACTAATAAATTATTACTTTTCACAACATAAAATAAAAGGCATAACCAAGGCATTTATCTCAAAATTTAACATGGGAAATTGATAAGATTGTCCAAACACTAGGGAAACTATTACATGTAACAGACTAACAGAAAACAGGCTATTACAAATTTTAAATATGCATGATATGAGATGAATATCATGTTAATCAATCAGGCAAGAGAATGGCAGAACTAAATCGACAGAAAATCAAGTTTACACCAATCTCCTATTTTAATGGCCACTGACCAAGTTTTATCACAGACATCAATATTTGAAAGAGAAATTAAAAAAGAAAAGCTTAATCTTACAGCAGATATTTGGCTTCCATTTTCATCTTTTGGTCTAATGCTCACATTCCAAACATTAAGTTTTTCCAAGAGAGAAGTGAAGTTATGATCAGTCAAGTGAATCTTTAGCCTAATTGGGGCTCTCTTTATTGGGAACCCGTTATGAAGCTTGCAAATAACCTCAAATTATTGTGAACTGGTTCTGAAGCTCGCTAATAACTTCCAATGCCTGAAATTTTTTATAACACAACGGTCAGAGATTAATAGCAGCCAACAATGCAATCTGAAAACTACATGTAAGCAACCTATTACCAGCTCCAAAACGTGTGGACAAAGAAACCAATATGTAATAGGTCACTATTTGTTACTTGTAATTTAAAAAATAGACAAAATAGCACATACCGCAATTAGTATATCATTTTGGTAGCCAAAATAATAATTCACTTAGCCAAGAGGTCTATTTCATGAAGATAAAAGAAAATATTTAAGGACAAAAAGCCCATCTTCAATCATTATACAGAACCAAAGTGACTGCAATTAATTCAATTTGCATAGAACATGTAGAAAGAATTTTCAAACAGCTAATAAAAACTGAAAAATTTCACATAAAGAATGAATAAGACACCACCTGCTTCTTTGAGTTGCTATTTGGATCTACAGCAAATTGAATTTTGCGCATTAGACGTCCAATCATGCTAATTGTATAGGGGCATAGAGTTTCAGGATTAATGGTCCTCTCCATAACAATTGTGGTGATATCCCTAAACTGACTGGCCAATTGCATCTCCCTTTCTTTTCCAGCAACTTGAAGTTCTCCTTTATCCAAGATCTGTTGCAGTGTTAAGCAAAATCAAGATCAACAGAGCCAATGCTGCAGCTGTTTCTCGCTCATTACAATAAAATAAATATTTCTGTTGTATGGAAAACTTTCAAATGGACATCACTCACCTCCAAACAAAATTTTGACTGATCATCAATTCCAAATGCTTTCATAAGATCTTTTGGCTTTTCTAATATCCCCTTAGACACGTTGGAGTAAACTGTTTGAGATTGCAATACTTCATCTATATCCTTCCCACTGTTTCCAAATAACGTGAAGAGTGGCACTTAGAAATATGAATAATAAAATCATCAGCCGTCAAACAATGAAAGGATAGATTGCCAATTTAATTATTGGTGGCCATCTTTCAGGATTTCACAGATGCTATTGCTGAGCAACAAGCGTCAAATTTACAAACCGACCAGCTTTAGCCTCAACAAGAACATCTAGAGGGCAAGTACACAGTCCATTATCCTCCACAAATCATGTTTTTTTACTCTATGAAACGTGATCCAATTTAGAGCTTCATACGGCAAGAAATCAGACATCAGCTAAAGTACATCCATTTCAAACTTTTTTAGACTGGAAAATTTGTGGTTTTCCCCATTTAAAAGCCCTGAGATATCCCCCTGAACCAAGAAGACTAGGGATCTATATAGCTGCTGTTGTTGATGTCATATTATACCGGAATAATGTAATCTTCTACACCAATAGTTATCCATCACATACAATTTCGACTAATTTTCAGGGAAAGAAGGCTGTCTCCAAAAAATCATCCAAATTACTACAGAAATAGCATAGCGAGGGAATTATAGATGACCTGAAACTACGACCAGTACAAGATTAGTTCTCAATTGAGAGCGAGAAGAGAGACTTACACGCCAGAGCGCAAGGAGAGGACCTTGTTCTTTTATCAGGCGATCTCTGAGAGAGACACCATGCCAGCGAGCACCGTCTCAGAAGAGAATATATGCCGGCCCGAGAGGGGAGAATTTGGAGAGGGGCGGTAATGAATGCGGTCAAAAAAATAAAAATTATACGAGGTCCGTACCCTCTTGACTCGTCGGATCCAGTATTGGGTCTGTCTCTTCAACCCGGACTCTGTCACCCGATCCACTCCCGTGGACCGGATCCGATCATTTCCATGGTGCAAGACCAAACACGGGACCCGGACTGGGACGATGCGTCCCATTGAGTCGAACTGTCACCCTAGTCCAATTAAACGTTTGGGCCTTTTGTGGGCTTAATTAAGAATATGATCTCGAGCGATAAGGCCCATCAGGCTTCCTGGGCTTCTCTTTACTTCTCTCTCATCCTTGCCTTCCTAGAACTTCTCTTTGCTACATTGTCCGTGGGTAACTGATCCCAAGCCTCCGTTGCTTCTCAGTCACTCTCTCCTCCTATCTCCGGCGACTTTCAGTCTGCATCTGCACCTCTATTCGTCTTTACAGCTTCTCATTTTGTTCCAGTTCGAGGTAAAACGGACGCATATTTTCCTTTCTAGGGTTTTGCAGCTCGTTGATTCTTCTAAGAAGAACCAACGGGAATTGATTTCCAATTAACGTACTAAGTCGGACAGCAATTCTTTCCATCACATCGATGACTTCTGAACATGTCTCATCTCGTTTGAGGTTTTGTGAGGAACTCCTGGAGATTTAAGCGGGGAAGACTGCCCTGATTGCCCACCACTTTGTCTCTGTCCCTGAATGTCACTATTTTGGATTGTCATACGTCAACTTGCTGAGAGTGAAGCTATGGTAATTGTTACTTGAATCGATGATCATTTCTCTGTATTTCAAATATATATATATATATATATATATTGTTGACTGTTTGATAGATGTATTTAGCATGTCTTGTGGTAGGGGAGTACCTATGCTTGCTGCCTTCGGATATGGACTAATATCACTGGTTGGGTAGCATTGACATAACTACAATGGGGTGCTATTGTTTATGCGTTTTATGACAATAGACTGCAGTCTCACCACATTCTTAGCTTCAAAAGGATTATTCATGTCATATATTAGTTCATTTTACAATGCAAATTTGTATTGCCATTATGTTGGCAATTTTAATTTATCAAGACAAAAAACTATTTCATATTGGAGAAATATAAACAGATGCTTATACAATTGGAAGTTTATTTTTCTCATTTATTGTTGAGATATTGTGATGCTAGAAAGACTGATTTTCTCCAGGCGATGTCAAAGAAAGTGATTACAAGGGAAGAGTGGGAGAAAAAGCTTAATAATGTAAAAATAAAAAAGGAGGACATGAATAAGTTGGTGATGAATTTTTTGGTTACTGAGGGCTATGTTGAAGCTGCTGAGAAGTTCCAAATAGAATCTGGGACAGAACGTATCCTCTTAGTTTTGTTTCTATTTTTTTATGAATAATTTTGTTTCTATTTTTCTATGTGTATCTTAGTGTTATTGACCTTTCCAACAAAGTCTGTAGTTCCTTATTGCTGTACAGCAGACATAGATCTTACTACAATTACTGAACGGATAGCAGTTAAAAGAGCAGTTCAATGTGGGAATGTCATGGATGCTATTGAGAAAGTGAACGATTTGAATCCAGAGGTGAGGACACTGTTTTTAATCTATGTTACAAGTTAGCAGTATCTACGTTTTCTTGTGTAATCATTTGTCTAGTATGTGCATATACTAGTCTGTTAAATTATTTAAGAATTTCAATAATTTTCCTGGGTCATTCATGAATATTTCTGACAGAAATCTTTTTTTCATTCTGGAATGAATCAATGGAAATGTTTATTTCTTGTTTACTGTTCTCATGAAATATTTGTCTCTTTCATATACCACCTTTTTTATTTTACACATCATTGTTTCTTCCCAGATATTGGACACAAATCCACAGCTCTTTTTCCATCTTCAACAGCAAAGATTGATAGAACTAATTCGAAATGGGAAGGTAGAAGAGGCTCTTGAGTTTGCCCAAGACGAACTTGCCCCCAGGGGAGAAGAAAATGTACACCTCAATTTGATCTCCCCTTCCTTTCCCCCATGATGGATAGCTATCTGTTGATTTTTAGATATAATAGACGTCTTGTGCTTTTGTCATGTTTAGTATTGACCTACACTTTAGTTTTGATGTTTGCCAAAACTAACTCACTAGTCCCTAATTTTAATTTGACAACAATATGCTCAAATATGAAACATTTAGCCAACAAAGATTATCACTCCCATCTGACTAAACTGTTGGTTTTCACAAACATTGAGTACAAACTGTTGGTTTGATCAACAATTTAACCACATGATTTCTTAAAACCAACAGTTGGGTTCTCCATGTTTGTCAAAACCCCACAATTGATTCTTGATGTTTGCAAAAAACTAATAGTTTAGTCAGATGATATAACTTTTGTTGGCTAAATACTTCACTTTTGTGTCTCATTCTTAGCAAATTAATAATAGGGTGAAGACATTAGGGATTGATGTCTATGATTACTACCATTCATTCATATTATTTCTAGCTAATTAGAATTTGTTATTCCATGTTATCTCTTTCTAATCCTTTTCAGCAAAGCTTCTTGGAGGAATTAGAGAGGACTGTTGCATTACTGGCCTTTGAAGATGTCTCTAACTGTCCTGTTGGTGAGCTTCTTGATATGTCCCAGCGCCACAAGACAGCTAGTGAAGTGAATGCAGCTATTCTCACTAGCCAGTGCCATGAAGAAGGTATATACATTTTGTTAAACCCTTCTTTCTTTTGGTGTGGGGCAGCACATAGACCCTCTTCACAGTTTCATTTTCATGAAAAATTGGATTGTCATGATTTGAGTTCATATACCTTGAAAAATCAGACAAATTGTGTACTTGTCAATTCAATTTTGGTCAGAGTGTACTTGTTCATTAGTTGTCTCTTTATGGGAAGTGCTTATATCATGTTTGTCATGCTTGTTCTTAGTGATTAGATGGATGCTGCTTTGAACCGAATCTAATTTAGTAAACCCTATTAAATATATCGTCGATGTCCCAGTTAACACAGTGTGACTGATATAATGAGAAGTTCTAATTTTATTCAGGTTTTGAAATGGGAAAAGTGACTCAAATCTCCTGATATCATTTGTGATATGGAATGCAGATCCAAAGCTTCCAAGCTTGTTGAAGATGCTGATATGGGCTCAGAACCAGCTGGACAAGAAGGCCGCTTATCCTCGGATAAATGACTTACCTACAGCCAAACTGGAAGATCCAGCTGTATGACGTGTACATAACTGCGAATCCTCCAAGGATATGTTCCCTCCCACCCCCAGCTAATTGGCTATCTGAGACACTTCTTTTTGGCACAGCTGTATATCTCTGATGCCTTTCACTGACCATCATTAATATACATTACTCGACAGGATCCATATGCCCCTCTCTTTCCATCTGTAGGCAACACATTTTGGAAGACTTGGAATTTGATTTCCTTCACGTTGATAGATGTGTAAATTGCTGAGAATGTTTCACAGGATATTTGATCCATTTTTCCATGACACCGTGCCTCTTTTCATTCATGCATTCATGATTGTGAATTTAGTTCAGTCACCTAGCATTTTAATCGCTGGAATCAAATTACCTTTCTTCGTATTCTTTTTTTTTCTCAAACCTTTCCTCCTGTTCACAGGGAAACAAGCTTGCAGCAGCCTCAGTGAACTCAACCCATTAAGCCAACAGGAACTTTTGAGAAGTTTGGATGTTGAATATGGCAATTTTGAAACTAAGCTTTGTATGAGAAAATTGAAGGACTAACTCTCTACAAATGGAACCAAAAGGAAAGAAATGATGGAAACAGACATTTTCAATTTAACCTAAAGAACGCGAACCCAAATAACACCCTTCTCTGATCCTGACTGCAGCATCCATCTGGGGGAGAGGAGAGGGAAGGTTCCCACTTTTGCCAGGAACAGCTACAACTGACGAGATTTCAGCGACCTCCTCTCTTTCTGAGAGTCCATCATTTCTGATGAATAGTGTTTTTTTTTGCTCTGACATATAATACTTGCAGAACAATATTGGGATTGGGAAGCTCGAATTCTCTCCGCCTCCTAAATCGTAGTAGTAGTAGTATTCAGACTAGAAACTTAATGCACCCAGAGATAGATAGAGGGAAAGAGAGAGGTTATCTTTACCGGTTGGGAGAATTTGTTTTTGCGCACGAGGTTAGGAGAACCAAGAAGGTGAAAACTGTGCAATCGCTATCAACCTAACGGATATCATATTCTCTCGCTTTATCTGACCCTTTGCTGCCAATGCCTTCGTTGTTCATTTCTCTCTTTTTTTTCTCGCCTTTCCTTTCCCTTCAGTATTACCGTCCCTCAAAATTAATATTATCATCTAATAATTTGGTTATTTAATTACTCTTTCAATAATATAATTTAATTTCTCAAAATTTAAATAATTTAATTTAACTCAGTTTTCAACAAAATAATCAACCCAATAATTTAGGATTGATCTTAGTTTTGATCTAAACTTTAATGGTTGATATAAAATGCCTTAAGTTTAATTTGTATACCATTTTGCTTTGGAATATAAAATAATATAATTTATTATTTAGAAACTAAATAATGAAAAAAAAAGCTGTGAAATTGCATTTTTTTAACATTCTTGTTTATTAAAAATATTTTTAGTACCATTTTAAAATTAACACAAAAATTGATATATAAATAAAAATTGATGTAATTTTAAATTAATAACAAATTTCGAGATAAATTTGAGTTTAAGAAGAAAGTGGAGACTTTTTTTTCAATTATTATATCTTATATTTATTGAGTATTATACAATAATTTTTTCGAAAAATTAATAAAGTATTTATATGTATAATTTTGAAATATATATAGATGTTATCATTTCATTCATTATTGCATTACAATTAAATAAATTTGTTTAAAAACATATTTTATCATGAATGAATTTGTTCTATTGTTTATTAAACCGTTTTTTTATACAGTAGAGTATGGTTTCAATACATTGAATAATTTTTAGCAATTTATAAGCTAGTATTAAACAAAAAAATAGAGGATAGTGATTTGTAGTATCAACAAATTTATTGATTTTATAATATAAAAATGGGGTGGTTTGAAGAGATTAAAAATTAATTATAAACGGTTCAAAATCAGTATATTTATATTACGATTCAATGTATTTAAAAATATTATTTTATTTATTGATTAAATTAAATTAATATATTTATTTATTAAATTAAATTAATATATTTATTTATTATATATTTTTATTATTATATAATTAATATTAATTATTTATTATAATAATAAGTTAATTATTTTAGTATATAATATACTTAATATAATTTAATTATATATAATAACTAATAAATTATTTAATTTAATTAAAAAATAAATTTATTTTTAAAATTTTTTAATTAATAATATTTAACTTTAATTAACCTCCCATCCATTAATTATTAAAATATTTTAACAACTCTAAATTAATTATTTCAATTTCACTATTAACACTTTTGTCTCCTATTCTCTCCAAATTACTATAGTAAAAAAATAACGTAAAATACTATGTCGTCCCAGCCTTCCCAATAAGATTAGTCTTGTTATAGGAAACTGTCTACCATCCTCGACACTCTAGTACTGTGCCGTCCCACCCTTCGGAAAGTCACCGTAGGCCAAAACATCACGATGATTATTAGGAGGTCCATGCCTTCATGTAGTCATATTTGTCCCAGAAGATTGTAGAGCTAACCTTAACTTTGACTACTCTTGAGGACCCAAAGAAGCAATTACTCCGTTCTTTGGTCAATCGGCCCCTAATGGGAGGCAGCATCTCCATGACCCCATTATTGGTATTTGGATGTCTATACCTAGTGTTGTAGGGGTAAAGAGGATTGAATATATTAGTATTAGGCTTGCTTGAAGCCGGAGGAGGTTGCTTGAGCAAACGAATTTAGAAGCATGACAATATCAACACGCCTAAGGATTTTCATCGGGAGATAGTAGGGAACCTGAAACAATCCAACTAGATCTTAATACATTACCCATATGGATTCAAATTCATGCATGGGCGATGAACCAATTAGTTGAAAGGAATGGATGAAATGGATGAAAATTGGGTTATCCCGTAGGAAAAATTATACAAATCGAGAAGAAAAGCCCCTGAGATCAGGAGCCTAGGTGGCAACGAGCATAGTGAGAGGGTCTGGCTTCACTTTAAGTACGAGAGATTATCGGGAAATTGAGTTATACGTTGAAGTAATGCAGAGTTGAGGCACAACAAGATCTGAAATACAGAGCTTAGATTCGAGCCACCATCCACCAACTATTAGTTGGTGATAATAAATCCAAGCAATGGAGAGCAATCGCATGGCCAAATTAGAGGAGTACTAACATAGCTTCTGGTAACGACGAATCATCATGGCAGTCTGATCATAACTGGGGTATCTCCCTGACCGATCACAGCAGACAAGACCAAGGCAAAAAGGCTCCAGCACTAGATGGGTACATGATCTCCCCTGGTCAGACAAGAACTCATGACCATGCATGAAATATGAGGATAAAACTTTAGGAGAAACCAAAGTGATCGTTATCTAAAGAGAGAATGTCAAATAATACCCGAATGAATACTTGATAAAACAATAGAAACCCCGATACAAGAAAGGAGATTCAATCAGTATGATGTCATAGTATCAAATTGGAGTAAATTATAAGTTGATATTAAGGTAATCGATCACTATATAAGAGGTATTTAATTAGTTTTGGGGACAAAATTTTTAAAAGGTGATAATAGTTATAAATCCTGTTCTTTTAAAATAAGAAATCGAATGGAGAATCATAAATTTTCAAAAGAAAATTAATAATATAAGTGAATTGGAAATGGTAAATAAGGGTTAAAAAGGGAATTTGAAAAAAAAACTTAAGTGGACAAGAAATACCTAAATATCATGAAAAAAAAATCAAAAAGTGGATTGGATGTGAAAATCGAACCGGTTCAGGGGTGAATCGTACCTGAACCAGATTGAGCCTAATTGAACCAAGTCAAAGATTTATTTTTCTAGTTGGTTTAAAAATGTCAATTTGAAAAATTGAAGTCACCATCAAATAGAAAATAAATTTAGAAAAATTTAGAAAATTTTAAATTTTCGAAAATTGGTCCAATCGGGCCTGAACCGACCGATTTATATTTTCGAGTCACTAAACTCGGTCGGACGGGACCGGTCAATGGTTCAACTGGTCAACGAGCCACTGCTGGGTCAACACCCAATCAGTAGGTGCGACCAATCAGCGCGCGACGCATGACAAATTGCACCCAGTTAGCATACAATCAGCGCTTGGAAGTGTTGGCTAATCAGAAGGCGACACGTGTCCTCGGTCAACAGAGGAGAATCCACATCAGTAAAGACTGACCAATAGGAGGGTGACACGTGTCCCCGATCAATAGTTAATGTCGAAGAAGCCTTATCAGCAAGGTTGACTAATGATGAGCTGACACGTGGTAAGGATGCCACGTCAGCATCCAATAAGGATGTAAGAGAAACAACCGACGAATCAGATGTCAACATGTGGTAGTGCCATATCGGATAACCTCAGCCAATTAGAGGCTGACACGTGGTAGTGTAACTGTACATTAGGTGAGAAATCTGACGTATTTAAATCAACCAATTAGAGGACGCCATGTGTTACGATCAACGGTTGACCGAAGACGGTCAGCAGCCACGTCGAAACGAACAACCAATAGGAGGTTGCCACGTGTCTAGTCAACGGGTCAGAGGCTGATTAGGCTATTAAGTAAGAAGCCATGTCAGCAAGGCTAATAAATCACAAAGCGCCACATGGTAAATCTGCACGTGCGAAGCTCGCATGCATGACACAATGTCATATTCTACCTTTGGCATGAGAGGATAAGGCTGACAGGTTGTCCACCAGAATCCCGACGACCTAAAAATTGCTCCGTTACGACCATAAATGAATAAGATTGAGGCCGAGCGATTTATGAATGGATAGCCCTGTCAGTTCCCGAGCTCCCTATATAAAAAGCTACTCCCCATTCATCTTTCTCATCCATCAAACACTCAAAGAAGAAGTGCTTAGTTTCCGACGAAGCTCGAATCAAGCTCTGACTTGGGCATTTTTCTCTACCTTCGAAGGCAAATTCTGTTTCTTTGGAATCTTGAGGAAGTCAGCTACACGACTACATATACCATTCAGCTCGATCCTCGTTGAAGAAGCACCAACGAGCTCGCATAGTACTATCGCTCCTCGACGGTCTACAACCAGAACTGCTTTAGCTCAATTCGAGCCACCCTAGGAAAATTCCGACCAAACCAAGGTCCCTAGACCACCCCTAGATATTCCCTAATATTCTCTTAGCTAAGTTAGTAAGTCCCCTTCACTGCCCTTTGCTAGAATCTACTATTCACTATCGGTTTTGCCTGAAAAATAAATTACGAAATCCGTATTTCTTAGGACACCAATTGAGATGCGATTTGATCCATAAAGGGTCTCTAAGAAGAGAGCAATCCATTGGAATCAAAAGCTTTGAGCACCGTATCTTCATCAATAAGTAATCAAAGCTTTGTCTCTCTAGACCGATATTCCAACAAATCTTCATTTGAGTTCATTTTTAAACCATTTTTAGCATGCTAAAGCTTGAAATGATGAGTGATACATATGGAAGATGAATAGTATCATGAAAGGGATCAATTACCCGGGTTTAAGGGGTCAATTAAATGAAATAAGATTTCGGGGGCCAAATTGTAATTTTTGGGAAAAATGGGCAATTTGGGGTTTTTGGAAAATTGGGGTCGAATTGAAATTAAAGGAAAATTGGGAGGTTTACATGAAATTAACTCCTAATTGAGGGCCAATTAGAAATTTGGAGGAAATTGAGTACCAATTGATAATTTTAAGGAAATTAAGAAACAATTGGTAATTTTAGAAAAATTAAGAACCTAAGAGTGATATTAGAAACTTTATGGACTTAATTAAAAATAAGTTGATCATTACAGACCTAAAGTCAAAATTATGAATTTTAGGGACCTAATTATAATAATACATAAATTTAGGACCTATATGCAAATACTTGGAAGTAAGAGACTTTTTATGCCAATCATTTCTTATGTGGATACTCGAACCATGTAGGAACTGGTTGTGCGAGTACTTGTGTAGAGTAGCACATCTGTGATCAGAACCCAGCTAGGACGAACACATCACAGTACCCGATGATATGGATTTTTTAAAATCAGACCCGGTTGGAGTGATGAGTACCGTTTTCAGTTTTAAAAACCATTTTTCAAAAATGTTCCCTCTAACTGCGTGAAACTGCTTAAACATTTTGGGAGATATTTTTTATTAGAGCTGTAATAGTTCTAGTAGGTCGAAGGCCTCAATTTTGAAACTTATTGGGCCTAAGGCCCACTTTTGGAAAACTCGTGAAGTGGGCCCAAGGCCAATGGGAATGGGTTAAAGCTCGTAGACAAATAAATTATTGAGCTATGAAAATCTTTCATAACCAGTTGTTTGTGTGAAACACCACCCTGTCGAAGTCGTGTCGTCACACTTGATGGGTTAGTAGCTGTTGAGCCGAAGCTTGATCATTGAACCTGTTGGGCTAGCAGTTATGGAATTGAAGCTGAATTGTTGGGCTCGTTGGGCCAGTAGCACAAAAAAATATGGATATAAAATTAAAAAATTATTGTTTGTGCATGCTATGAGTTCAGA